>OY740719.1:166335029-167609130 GCA_963513945.1 Hydrotaea diabolus
GCCCCACATTTGCTCCAGAGTTGTGCGATGCAGCTCCACCTGGTACAAGATCTTCATACACACTTCAACAAATTCATGATTATGTAACTGCAAATGGAGAAACGAAACAGAAGAAGAAGACAAGGATATGTATGAATATATTAGATAAGGTAAGACCACGCACTAGAGAAATAGTCATTATTCAGAGGATCTATGGAAACGCCTGTATGCCAGAGAAGAGAGAACGAGGAGGAGACAAGCCTTTAAGTACCAGCAGTTTTTAAAACACATCGAACATATTGTAATTTTATCACATTAGCCATACTTAAGGAGGTGGTTATCAGGAATTCATTACTCTCCTGGCATGTGGGCAGCAGTCACACGTCCGTGTTCGAAGCTTAGCACACATGAGAGAACGTAGGAGTGAATCTGCACCCAATTCAAAGAAATATATACTGAAGCTGTAGGTATTCAATTACATTTCAGTATTAAGGCGAATATCATATAAGGAGCAGAAAAATGGGTTATCTTATCAGTGATACAAAGATAAATGATTGGAGACGGTGCACAGTGGGTGAAAACGAAATTGTTTGTGAAAAACATAGCTGCATTTCCGTTGAGAGTTTCAATGAGGTTATGTAGTACCTTTGGGTTGAAGTATGGGAGAAGTCGAAATGTTTATATACATTTTTGTATGGAATAAACCGAGCAGATGGGGAAATTGTGTTTGCTTAAGGGACTAAGTAAAAAATTCGCTTGTTTTATCAATTTCCGTTAAAAAACTTTTCTTATTTTTTTAAGAATATGTATTAACTGAATGAACATAGCCAATGGGTTAAAGGGACCCAATATACTCACAAAAAAGAAGAAAATTATAACATCAAACCTATGCATATCTTTTAAAGGCGGTCTAACCATGATAAATCTTTTCATATTTTTCAATTTCGAGCTAAGTACGTTTCTTATGGAAACTGGCCCACAACGGTCAATTTTACGATATACCTTCCTAGACAGGGATCGCTTTTTATTTATGGACCTGGTCACCCAAATGGCAACATACAAGACTCCTTCCAGATTTTAGGCCCCGACAGATGTAGAAGCCACATATTTTTATACTCTTCACCATAGGATAGGGCGATTTAACATTTAAATTGGAATTGGCTGTAAAAAAAGTATTAAAAGTTTTTTTTTTCAAATTTCTGCTTCTAGTGGAATGGTTAAACTTTGTCAGCTGAAGATTGTTTGGCAGGAGATAAAGAATTTTACCGAAAAATCGTGTTTTCAGATGAAGTTCATTTTCATCGCGGTTTCATACGCAAAATTACCTCAAATGGCGTTCAGAGAACCCACACGTGACTGTTGAGAAGCCAATGAATCCAAAACGAATCACTGTTTGGTGTGGATTTTAGGCTGGTGACATCAAGGGGCCATTTTTCTTCGAAAATAGGTAAGGAACCGCCATTATCGTCAATGGTGAGCATTACCGCGCCATGCCCAACGAATTGTTGTTTCCAAAAATTCGAGAGAATGTCATGAACGACATTTGGTTTCAACAAGACGGGGTCACATGTCACACTGCCAACACAAACCTCGATATTTTACGCACTGTTTTTGAAAATCTAATAATCAGCCGAAATTGTGGTGTCAATTGGCCGCCTGGGAGCTGTAAAATTTGAGCTCTTTGGAATAATTTCTGTGGGTAGCCATTTAGGATAAATGTAACCCAAGGCTACTAGAGACAATTGAAGCGTTGAAACATGAAATCGAAGTTGCCATTAAAAAGATTCGAGCCGAAACAGTCAAAAATGTACTGAAAAATTGTGTTGTAGCAGTCTTATCAATGATATCATTATTAAATGACAAAGTTCAAGCTTTCCAACACAACCACAAATTTGAACAAAATATAAAATTTTCAAATTTTAAATGTTAAATCGTCCACCCTTTATAATACATTTGTTAATACGTTAGTAACACCTTGAAATACATATCCACATAGTGTATATAAATTATTAATCGTCATAAAAATCTTTGGTGATCTAGGCATGTCCGTCTGTGGAAAGCACGATTCAGTCAAAACAAAAAGTGCTAGTGTCTTACAATTTACTAGATATATCTCTTAAGGTCGGCGACCGGTTGATATTAGAAATTGACCAAATCGGACCAAAGGTACAAAAGTTCCCCTTTGAGGGACTAAAAAAAGTCCTCATCAAACTTTTAATTTTGTGACATTTTTGCTTTTTTTTCAAGAAATGGTAGGCATAGATTCTTAAACCTTCCCATAAATAGGCTTGTTTCGGGACATATGGGTATCCAGAAACATTTAAATCTTTTCACAAATCCAAATAAGTACCTATATTTACGATTTAGATGCATTTGAGATTCGGATCATATAGATCTATAAATCCCAAGCTGTCCAAAATTCGACCACCTTGAACTACGGACATGTCCCAAGAAGAACGCAATTTTTAAATCTGGCAACATTCGAAGTGTCATTGTTTGACATTTGAACAATTGTTATTGTTTGTTAGTAGAAGGTACGAGGTTAGTAAAAATGGAGCGCTACACGAATGAACAACGCATTCTCATTGTGAAATTGTTTTACCAAAATGGTGAAAGTTTTGCGGCTACAGTTCGCAAATTGCGACAATTTGGGGTCACAATAATGCTCCAAAAGAGTCAACTGTAAAGAGATTAATGGACAAATTTGCCGAAACTGGGTCTGTTAGTGATGTAAAGACAACAACGCGCCATCGACCAGGTCGCTCGACCGAAAATGTCGCAGCTGTACGTGATGATGTCGCTCAAACTCTATCCACCTCAATTCGACACCGAGCTCAGCAAATTGGTGTCTCCAAATCCACTTTGCCGCGAATTTTGACGAAAGATTTGCATCTTCATGCATACAAAATTAAATTGACTCAGGAACTGAATCCAGCTGACCATGGACAGCGAAGGGAGTTCGTTAATTGGGTTAATTGCGCTCTTCTTGGGACACCCTTTTTATATCACATTCATTTTACGATTCCTTGAGCCATGGTGGCTAGGTCCCTAGGGTGCTGCAAAATATATTCTCATATAACATGTGGATAGTAGGATTTTCTGACGAAAATGAATATGATATCAGTCGGCCAGAAAGCATGGCTGCAGAACTTGGACTTGGTCTTGGATTTCCATGCCATTACACAGAATATCTTTCCCAAATTGAGGATCTAAATATGAGATCCGACTTTCTTTGACTTCAGCATTTTGTTTGAACCATGGGTGGACATTTGCTTTGAACAGGATCTCACCGGAACTACTTCTGAGCTTGATAAATTAGGGCTGCAAATTAGGTGAAGTTGATTGACTCTAAGTTATAGCCCTTAATTAAGCCTAAGTTCTATACAAAGTGGGCGGGTCTTTACGGTTTACTAGTCAATTGTCGATTCTATCCAATCCCATACAGACAGATTACCTAGACCAATATGAGTTAAATTTGGATGCCTTTATCCTACACACAGAGAAAAAAGTAGTTGGGAATCGGTTGGAACTACAGAGATTCGATCGAAAAAGAGAAATGTTGGTTGCAATTACCAAACGATTATAATCGCAATGGATATTCGGTTCGAAACACCACAAGATGAATAATGTGATCATCGTACTATACTCACAACTAATTGATCGGTCATACCCATAAAACGCGAAAAAGTTACCACCAGTTGAAACCAATAGTTCTGCAAACATGCTGTTGCTGTTTCCAATTATTTAATGTTATTTTTTTAAATGAAATAGTTCGATTGCTAGTGACTTTAAGACAATCGATTAACCATATTTTGTTCTAGTAAAAGACTTCCTTCTTTTCTACTTTTTCATTGACACGAGCACTTTAATTGTGTAAGCAAACAGTTTCTGCCTCTGACTAATTTTTTTTATTTTTTTGGATAATTCAAAAATTCTCCTCTGAAGGTTCGGATACTTGGTATATTGCTCCGGTACTTCAGTTTCAATAACTACGAGGGCGACCGCAAAACTAAGTGGCCTGGCACATTTTCTGTTTTACTAGCAACTATTTTTTTTTGTTTTTTAAAAGCAATCTTTTATAAGCCATCTGTCAAACTTTCCGAAATATTTAATGATTATTTTCTTTGTTACAGGTTATTGAAGTAAACAATAGGGTGGAGTGAAAACATGCTTTTTTTTAATTTGAAAAAGTTAACCTCGGAAAGAGATGTAGTCTGGGGTCCTAAAGATGGGAAAAATAAAGAAAAAAATTTAAAAAAAATTTTAGGGGTCGCGCCAAAATAAATAAATACACATGTTTGAAGGCGTGAATTTTCCTAACCCCTGAACCGATTTTAAAGTTTTATGTCAATAAATGTTTGCAATAGCGTAAACAATGAAATAAGGGCATGAAAAATTTTAAAAAAAATTTTCTCATTGTTCAAAAATTTCAAAAGGTAAAATAAGTCAAATCGTCCCTTCTTCAGAAAATTGACTGAACAATGAAATCGCCACCAAAGCTACAAATATTAGTCGATTATCCTCATATTTGCCTCAAATACTTTTGTTTAGGCACTGAACAAGCTCAAACTTTTAAATTTCGAATAAGTTAAGTCGTTAATTTTTAGGATTTTTCTAAAATCAACGCCAAAATAGCGATAATTTCCAAATTTCTAGGGAGTGGCGCGACCCCTAAAAATATTTTTAAATTTTTTTCTTTATTTTTCCCCTCTTTAGGACCCCAGACTACATCTCTTTCCGAGGTTAACTTTTTTTTTTTGAATTTCACTCCACCCTAGTAAACAAGTTTTATAATTTTTGAAAAATGTATAAAGAGTTTCGTGCGGTAATTAAACACTTTTATATGAAAGGTTATACGCCACAATTAATCAAAGATGAATTGGATTCTGTTCATGGTGATAATGCACCATCATACTCCACCGTGAAATCCTGGGTTCAACAATTTAAAATGGGTCGTTCAAGTACGGAAGATGAACAACGCTCTGGAAGACCGAAAACTGCTACTACTATTGAAAACATTAGAAAAATATTTAATGAAGTGACTTAAGATAGACGAATAAAGCTCAGAGAACTTGCTGATATTGGTTAAATACACGAAAAACAAGTTTGGAGTATTTTACATGATGAACTCCACATGAAAAAGCTATCCACAAGAAGGGTGCCGCGTTTGTTGACTTTGCCTCAAAAAATCGTCCGTTGGACCAATTCCGAGGAGCTTTTAGCGATTTATCAGCGTAATCCAATAGAGTTCTTGCGCCGATTCATAACTGTTGATGAAACATGGATCCATCACTACATCCCAGAATGCAAAGAACAGTCAAAACAATGGATAGAAGCTGGTAAAAGTGGTCCCAAGAAGGCGAAAACTGCTAAGTCAGCAGGAAAAGTAATGGCCACAGTATTTTGGGATGCAAGGGGTATAATATTTATTGATTATCTTGAGAAAGGAAAAACTATAGGTAGTGAATATTATTGTGCATTATTGGATCGGTTGAGTGAAGAAATCAAGATAAAACGACCGCATTTAGAAAAAAAAAGTTCTTTTTCATCAAGAAAATGCTCCTTCACACACTGCATTTTTAACTCAACAAAAACTGGCCGAATTACGATTTGAATTGCTCCGCATCCACCATATAATCCAGATTTAGCTCCTTCTGATTATTTCTTGTTTCCAAATTTAAAAAAAATTCTCGGTGGCAAAAAATAGCGAGGTCCAATAGCGAGGTTATTGCTGAAACTGAGGCATATTTTGAAGGTCTTGAAAAATCTTATTTTTCGGATGGAATTAAAAAACTTGAAAAACGTTTGATGAGGTGTATTGAGTTGGAAGGAGATTATGTTGAAAAATAAATAATAATTCCAAAAAAACGGTTCTTTTTATGTTAGGCCAGTTACTTTTGCGGTCGCCCTCGTAATAATTGCAGAGCATGAACTAGCATTAGGTTGCACTGATGAATACTCGATTTCATCTAAACCCAATCATTCGGTTTGCAAAGAAATTCGGTTGTGGCAACGAATCTGCTCTCTGTGTGTAGTAAAAACTCTCTTTACCAAGTAATATGGCACGGAGAACACAATTTAAAGTCTCTCTCCGTGTAGAGGAGAAAAAAGTACTCAAGAGTAAGTAGCTGTCTGGAAGCATGCGCAAAGCTCAATAATGAGCGTGTTCTTTTCGGTTGTTAATCGAGTAAGTGGGCGATAACTTTAAAACTTTGAATACCAAAACAACTAAAAAAAATCTGCGTATACAAGACCTCAACTCTTTGCATCACAAACCGTTTGAATATTTATACTGTTTTAAAAAGAGGCAGAGAATTCTTAAATAACCAGTAAGACTGTATCAGTCGGTTGATCCGACATGCATGTACCCTTACCCATATCAGAATCATAAGTATTCCTTCGCTTTGTCCTCCATTGCTTAAAGAGTTCCGATTTTAGCGAAAAATATCGTAAAGGGTTGGTTAAGTGGAAAGTGCTAGCATGGAGCGTGGCATCTTTTTTCTTATGCGCATTCGTCATCTAGTCTAATTTATGTTCGGTTTTCGATACTACTAATTTTTAGCAGAATCGGATGAATATAAGTAGTATTTAAATGGTTATGCGAATACCAAAAGTGGGCGGAATGGTGCATTGGCACTGGAGGTACCTGTATAAAGCCGTTAGAAAATGAGATATACCCTCTTGTATATTAGGGTGAGGGTATACATAAATTAAGCATATATTACGCACTGGGTGAATAGTTATGTGGGTTTTTATTTGTACATAAACAGTGTCATTTGTGTGAAAGGAATCAGAAAGGGCGTGTTTAGGAGTCAACTTATTTTTCACCAAGTTAAGCTTATAACTCTCTTCTTATGTAGTTATATTGACTAAGATCGTATTTATGCAAATTTATGCATTTGTATGGGAGGTACCTGAAAGGACGTGAAAACCCCCTTTTTCATATGCAGGTACAAAGCCGTTATTAAAATATTCGGGTGTTTATAGTTTAAGAGAATTTCAGGCACTGGGTGACAAGTTACGTGGCTTCTAGTCTGCACTGAACAAGAGTCATTTGTGTGGAAGCTACCAGAAGGGGCGTGTCTAGAAATCCAATTATATGTCACTAAGTTAGGCTTACAACATTGTTCTTAAATATTAATTTTGAGTTAGATCGTATGAGTGGTGATAGACATTTCCAAAAGCTAAAAGTAGGCGTTATCATGTGGGAGGTACCAGAAGTGGTATTGAAATATGGCCCATTTTCAATCCCATAGGCAGTATTGGAATAATTTTACGACATGCAAAATTTAAAACTACTATTAGCTCCAAATAATAATTACCAAACTACTCCACTGTGTGGTGTCCCGAGGTATCCGTTCTTGCTCAAAGCCGATTACGATTTGGAACCAATATCTAATTTGATTCCAAGCAACAACATTTTTTTATTCATGGAATCTTTATGACATTCTTAGTAACGTATATCAACAGTGTGCTCCTTCCTGCTCTCGCCTGTCGGTCCATCCCTTCCATCCACACCTAGATGTTGCAAAACTAACAAATAGACTGTAACCTGTAGGTTTACTACTCTTCCTGCCTCCCTGCCCGCCCGTTATTTGCCTTGGCTAAACATATCTTCTTGTGTCCATTTGTTCTGTCCACCTGACTGCAGTCATACACACCAAATGATAGAAACCATTGCATCATTCAGGCCGTCCGTCCATCCGTGTCCAGCTGCGTATCTCTATCTCGCCATGAATCGATTTTCAGTCTGTCCCGTTCAGAATTTCATTTTGTTAACACAAATAAGTGTTCAAACATAATGAAAAGTCACTTCTTCCTGCAATCTGTCTATCAGACGTTCTGTTTGTCGATTTGCCCGTTTTGCCTCGCCAACAATAGCGAGCCAACGAAAGGCGTTTAGTCGGCGGAAACTGGACAAACATGTATAAAAGGATAAATCTTGTGCTTCAGTGCAAATATTTGAAATTGAAATTGAAAAGAAACAAAAAAAGAACTATGTACATCTCTTGGCGGGTTTGACTCTTCGTTAAGTTAGTGATCATTTTTTTCGTACAATGTGCCTATAAGAACCCTTCAGAAGAAGGTAGAGGTATTGACCGCCTGACGAGTGCTGCTGGACTGCAGTAAAAGGGAGTAGTCGCAACGGGTACGATTTATAGACGGGCGGCGAGTACTACTAGACTGCTCGCAAATGCTTACTGTCGTTTAGAAATGCGATGTAAAAACGTTGAAGAAAAGTTTTGTGAAATGAGTGGCCCGAGCGAAAATGTCAGTATGCCAGAAGATGAGTCGGAAACTATTGCAAATTATAAATTTTGTGAAAAAC
Source organism: Hydrotaea diabolus (assembly GCA_963513945.1). NCBI lineage: Eukaryota > Metazoa > Arthropoda > Insecta > Diptera > Muscidae > Hydrotaea > Hydrotaea diabolus. The sequence goes on from OY740719.1 coordinate 166,343,338, forward strand.
TGAAAACGTGGTAAATCGATACCAAACCAACTAAAAGGTGTGTAGAGAAATTGTTTTAAAAGAAGAAGGTCTTGATGTACCTGATGTACCTTTATGTTTAGAAACGCTATTGGGAAGGCAAAAAAGTTCTGTAAGAAAACACGTATCTCCAGGTGTTTACTGCCACTTCGGCATCAAAAAGCAAATTTTAAAACTTGAGACATTACAGCAGAGATATGAGGAAATCGTGATCGATATTCGATCGATCGTCAGTGCAGCTATGGCCAATTTTATTCAAAATTGTTAACACAAAAGAAAAGTTGGAACCGTTTCCAATAGGTGTTTTTGTTGGAAAGAGTAAGCCGCACTATGTCCAAGAATTTTTCAAAGATTTTGTGGAAGAAGTGAAGCATTTAGATGGTTATATTAACAAGAATAATCGAAGAATATATATGATTTTTAGATGTTTGGTATGCGATACCCCGGCAAGGTCCTTTGTATGTGGTGTTCCTGGACCTACTTCAAGTCACGGATGTATGAAATGCACTCAGAAAGCAAAAAAGTGAAAAATGTCTTAACATACAGTTCTACCATAATAGTTGATGACTTCAGTGCACCAAAGTATCCAGAACACCATTTACCACATTTCCAACTTACAAAGAGTCCCTTCGAATGTATGGATTTCAAAAATGCCAAATAAGCGCTTTTTTACATTTTTTTTATAAATTTTATATACTCGTATACTACAAAAAATAAAAAAAATAAATAATATATAATGTGTTTTAATACCTTTTCTAAAAAAATACTTTGCCGCCGGTGGGATTCGAACATGGAACCCCCCCTTTCTAAGCGAACACGAAATCGCAATGCCTGCACCCCTGCAGCACTCCAAAAGCGATAAAAAAGCGAGTACTCTTTTTCGTATGACAGCCCAATGTTTAAAGCGAGCACTTGAAACTGTTAACGGGTAAAAGAAGAGCGATTAGACGCTATCGCTTGGTGAGTACTCGCGGAGTTCTGCTGCAGTACACCAATACCCCGGTTTGCGTCGCTAATTGGGACCGGACAAACGAGACGCAAACCAAAACGACGCAAACTGAATCACGTTTTTCCATACGTTTGTATGGATTTTCATTTAATTGGTTCCGAGATTCATAATTTGGGCTAAAAAAATTGATTTTCCAGAAAAAAAAACATATTTTTTTTTTTGAAAAATAGCTTTTATTAAAATAAAAATATAACAGTTCATGAGAAAAACGTAAAAAAAAAACATAACAAAAATAGATTGAAATTAAGATAAGGAATTCATAGTATATAATCAAAGTCTACATCGATGTGTTAATTTTAAAATCTGAGCTTGAGTCATCTGAATCGATTATCATTTCTACGGTTGGATTTGTCGATTTTGCTGATCTTTTTATGAAAGTATCTAAAGTTTATTGGATTTTAATAGCCTTTTTTTCCAAATAGATTTCCTTATAACAATTGATAGCATCGGTCACAACTCTAGAAAGTTTTAAACTGCGATCTTCAACCGGGTCATTGTTTTCAAAAATATCCTTTGCTTGCGATATCAACTGCATCGCTTCAGAAATTTTAGCTGCAGTGAGTCTTTTTTCATATGATTCGACCTCAAGCGGAAGTGTTTCGTCGTCCAGCGCATTGTTACTCTGAGTTGCAATCAAACTTTCGTTTTTTAGCTCTTCGTCGTATAATATGAGATCATTAATATCTTCTTCATCCATTCCAACAAAATGGATGAAGTTCTTCACATATGTGTGGAACTTTATTAATATCTTCCGTATCTTTGAGAATGCATTCTGGCCACAATTGACGCCAAGTTCCGTTCATGCACGATTCTTGTACTTCTTTTTTCCCCAGATTTAAAACGTTTTAACATGCCCAGTTTTTGTTCTAAGCTTATTTGCTTTCTTTTTTGACTCATTGTTGCAAAATGTTTAGATTAAACTTCACTTCAGCAAATGTAATTTGCATATGTAATAACTACCCTCTTTTTCAACCAGCAGACAATCTTCACATACATATTTGCATTAGAAATAAACGGGAAATCCCCCTTTTTTGTTTTAGCTTTGTACAAATATTTTGATATTAACGACGCACATCAAAACACAAACGACGCAACTTTGAAATGAAATATGAACGCAAAATTAAATATAAATGGGAAATCCCAAAAAAAAACAGTGTCCGAAAAAAATCGACGCAAACCGAAACGACGCAAACCGAATCGACGCAAACCGGGGTATTGGTGTACTCTTTTCTTCTGAAGGGAAGAACCCATTGAGTTTTTGTTACCGGGAAAATCAAATTTTAGGAAAAGCAAAGAGAGGCAAATGTTAAAAAATATTGGAGTATTTTAATCTTACACCACACTGTGATACAAACACATCCCAATGGTCAGCTAATAGATCTCACGTTGATTTACCGATCGATTCAAAAACACTATCTGATTCGGTTGAACGATTCCACCCATCCATCTCATCTTCTTTCATTGTTATAAACAGCCATGTCACAAATGTAAACTAATTTTGACAAAACTTTGTGCATTGTTCAGGCTTAGGCTAAGGCCGAACCCTACTGCTCCTTATCGGTCTTAGTTTTGATAACCGTTAAGTGCCAAGGTTTTTTTCCGATTAGAGAACCTGCAGCTTTAGAAGCCACATATTACATCTGAATCAGACCTAATTTCGCATAGCAGGTTACGAGTAGACTTTATAGGGATATTAAATCCAATGCTGATCAAATTTCGCACTGAACATAACGAGCTAACCATCTCGAGCCCTCACATTTGTGTTGCTGCCGCTCTAAAAGCCACGATAAATCTGATTAGGGACAGGTGTGATTCAATCATATCGGACCATTTTTTACTATAACCTCCATGCATAGGTTACTCCTGATATTAGGTTCCGCCACTGCACAAGCCACAATTAAAGTTGAATTTTGCTCAAGTTTAGTAAACGCATAATGGGTAGAACTCGTATATCCCAGGGGAGGCCATTTCATTTAAGAGCGTCCACAGTTGAGGTACAATTTTAATTTTGCGGCAATTTTTTTCTTCTTGTAATTTTTATTCTTAATTTTTATTTTCAGATTCTAAAGACATTCCGGTTAGTTGATATGAAACAACATGTTTTTATTAATAAAACTATTTTTGAAAGTGACAAAAGAAAATGAATTTTTTTGTAACAAAATAATCTTCACCGACGAAGCCCAATTCCAGCTTAATGACTACGTCAACTAGCAGAATTAAGGTATTCGGGGTGAAGAGAATCCAAGAGTTATCTTAGAGCAATCATTAAATCCGCTAAAGTTGCGGTTTGGTGTGGTTTTTGGTCCGATAGAATCATCGGACCATATTCATTGAAAATGAAAATGCGATTACGGTCAGTGGAAATCGCTACTTGGAGATAATTCTACGCTTTTGTAGCGGAAAATTGACGTAGTGAATATGTAATTTCAACAGGATGGCGCCACTTGTCACACAGTAAGAGTAACAATGGATCATTTAAAAGAAATCTTCGAAAGTCGCATTATTCCTCGTAGAGGAGGAGTGAATTGGCCACCAAGGTCGAGCGATTTGACACCTTTGGATTTTTTTTGGGTTTTTCCGAAATCGAAAGTTACAGCAATAATCCCACAACAGTTCAAGAGCTTAAAATCAACATTATCAAGCAGATGTAAAGCATTGACAACAGTCTATTGAAAAACGTGATTGGTTGGTAAATTTTGGTAAAAGATAGAGAGCCTGCCGAGCTAGTTGTAGCCAGGGTCTCTTAAACGACATTTCATTTTTAATCGAAACCTGTTTGTAATAAACGGAAATAATTTTTTTTTTTTATATCTGAACTTTTTTTTAAATCAAAAAGATACCTTAATTGTGGATACCCTTTATATAGCCTTTACTAAAACCTTTCCGATTTAAGGCGCCGCTACTTTACAAGCCACATTTAATATAAGATCCTGCTCATACTGCTTTTCTTGTAAGTAATGGATCCTGTTAAAATTCGACCCATCAATCGTTGTTTTAATATATATGTCTCCCATAAAGCTCGTTTCCGGATTGAGGAAGTACAAGTCAAAAATTAAAGCCCATTGAGCTCAAATTTCGCATGGTACGTAACGTGCGGCTAGAAAAACAATCATGGTGAATTGAAACCATTTTAGCATAAGTTTTTCTATATCCCTCACCAAAGGACATTCACAAGTTGAGATCCTGTCCCAACAGAAGCGATTAGCCTTTGGTATACTACAACGATTAAGGATATAAAATAGTTGTCTCTCTTCCACTGAAACCCTTTTACTAACTTTCTTTTGGAGTGAAAATGTCAAAAAAAATATTTTTGTTTTCAAAAAGGTCCCCCTTTAAGAGACAAAAACGTTTTCATGGGGAACAATTGAACATTTTGAATATAAACCGACTTTCTTCTGAAGGAAACATATCTTCATGTGTAATTTGAAGACACTGGCCCTTCTCGTGTGGACTCCATACATATTTCAAGTCACGTGGACACGTGGATTCAGATGTCAAACATAGTATGCGATGAGTAAAAACTACAATAAGTTTGGTCAGCATATTTCAGTATATTTGGTATATAGCTGCTGCATTTTTACCTCACGGGCATACGTGTTCGAATTTTAAGCAGACCCAGAAAATTAATTTATATTTCGAATAATAACCAAATATTATTATCAGCTTGTCCATGTTTGTTACCCGAAGGTCCGGTTTTTGGGCCTCTAGATCCCATTGGTTCAAAAACTATCCCTTATTTTAAATGTGTTAAGTAGCGTCTCTACTACACTAGCCAACATTCGTTTTGTTATTTGGTTCTAGCATAATTTTTCTCATTGATTTTGACCTACTAAACACGAAAATGAGTTTTAAAAATTTTTCTGTCGATTGGTTTTCGAGATACAAATTTTTGAACTATTTTTTTAAATTTTTGGAGGTACACTTACAATTTTGAGCATATCTTTCGTCTTCTTTGACCTATTTGATCCTACTACTACTCAAATTAAAGAAAATTGAGCCGTCTACAATTATAAGTCCGCCATTTGTTGTCAGACTTTGTTAAGTAAGGGCTTATTTTCTTTGTAAAAATGCCAGCTATACGTAAAAAAACCAAAATTGCTGTTAGCATCGTGTTTTATATTTTATATGAATTTTTATATGGTTTTTTCTGCCACATTTTTACTAAAAAAACGCCGTTTTTTAACCTTTTTAAGCCGCCAACATCAAAACTACTTACCCGATTTGAAAATTTTCTGAGAATGAGTTGTAGACGGCTCAATTTTCTTTAATTTGAGTAGTAGTAGGATCAAATAGGTCAAAGAAGACGAAAGATATGCTCAAAATTATAAGTGTACCTCCAAAAATTTAAAAAAAAAAGTTAAAAAAAATTGTATCTCGAAAACCAATCGACAGAAAAATTTTTAAAACTCATTTTCGTGTTTAGTAGGTCAAAATCAATGGGAAAAAGTATGCTAGAAACAAATAACAGAGAAAATTTTGTTATTTGTGACCTAGTGCTATCGATCTCAAGTAAGCCATGTTTCGCCTGCAACTAAATTTGCTTTTACTTTTATCAGGCATTTTTAGTTCATTTAGGGGAACTTTTTTACCTTTGTCAAGCTTTTGACAGCTTAGGACTATACCAGTAAGTCATTAAAAGCGTATAAAATTTCCGCTTTTTGCTTTATCAGAAAACAGTCGGATGGACCGACGATCTGACTAATAGTTGGACGGACATGGCTAGACCGTCTTGGAAATATTTGACAACCAATCATATATCATTATCAAGTACTTTAAAGGTCTCCGTTTCGATCAATGACTCATTTTAAGGTATTGCAAACGTAATGCCAAATTTAGAACTCCATCCTATAATGGAAGGTAATGTGGTTTTATTTGAAATTTATAGTAAAACAACAGCGACTGGTATTATTCCTCACCTTGGGTATTAAGGGTTGCTATTTATATTTCGGGTCCTCACAGTTCTAGTGTTCCCAGATGCAAACTGGGATTTCCATTGGAAACTATAACATAACTTCACTCAGAACGTTTTGTCATTTGAGGGCGAATTGTTTTGTTTAAAGTGTGTTGAAAAATTCATCTCAGTCAAAAAATGGAATTATCCCGTGAACATTTATGTGCGTGGGTTATCGAGACAAGAGTGTTTTAATCAACTTGTTTCGACTTTTGGCAATAAAGCAGCATCAAAAACTACTGTCGCTGGTACCAAGAGTTCAGTCTCGGACGCCGTTCGCTCCTAGATGAATTTCGTGGAGGACGTCCAACTTCGGTCACTTTGCCAGAAACCATCGATGCTATGCGGGTACTGATTAAGCAAGACCGACATATGACATACCGTGAGATTGAGGCATTCTTGGGCATTAGTATGACATGAGGAGGTACTTTTCAAAACATGATTATTCCACTTTTGAAAAAAATTTTTTTTTTTATTTTTTTTGTTTGGTAGCATTGAATTGAATACTCTGCGAAAATAAAATGTTTCAAAATGTCAATAATTACACCAGGAAAATAATTGAAAAATGCATGATTTTATCAAAAGTAGATTATTCCACTTCAGAATGACATTATCCATTTCAAATATACATTTTTGGAACAAAATATGATTAATCCAGAAGAAAAAAAAAATATTTTTTTTAAGTTCTTTAGATTAAAATGAACCTAATGTTGTTTTATTTCAACTTAATATATCTGATACCTAATTAGTTTCAGCAAAACAAGATTAATCCACAGTGGTCTGAATCAAAACATGATTATTCCAACCAGCCGCATCAAAACAAGATTATTCCATTTTAAATCATGCATTTATTCCAAATATAGAAGTGCCAACTTTTTAAATCCTACACAAAACAATGACTAATCTTTACGCCTTTAATAATGCACCAAAATTTCGGGTTAAATACATAGGGGCATACCCAAGAAACTATTTTCTCAATTTGTGCAAAAACACAAAGAGTGGAATAATCATGTTTTGAAAAGTACCTCCTCACATATACGATATCGTATGATCATTTGGCCGTAAAAATTTTTGTTCTCGTTGGATCCCACATAACTTTAAGAATAATAAGTTATAATGGCGGTAGTTCAAAGGTAGTGTCGAACATTGTCACAGGTGACGAATCATTGATCTATGCATATGAACCCGAAACAAAACAGCAATCGACCGTATGGGTCTTTTAAGAAGAGCCAAATCCAACAAAAGTTGGTTGTCGAAGAAGTACATCGAAGCAAATGATTGCGTTTTATTCGGTATAACCAGCCATGTTGCCACAGTGCCTTTAGTTGAATATAGGACGAACAATTCTGAGGGGTATACAACCATCTGTTTGCCAACAGTGTTCGAAGAAATGAAGAATGATAATAAGAGAAGACGGATCATTTTGCATCACGACAATGCGAGCTCTCACACATCAGCTGAAACGATGAGCTATTTGACCACTCAAGATGTCGAATTGATGGGCCATCCACCGCACAGCCCTGATTTGGCACCCAATGACTTTTTCTTATTCCCTAGCATCAAGAAAAAAGTGCGTGGTCAACATTTTTCATCGCCCGAAGCAGCTGTTGAAGCGTTTAAAAATCATGTTTCGGAAGTGTCTCAATAGGAGTGGAAAAAGTGCTTCGAAAATTGGTTTGTGCGCATGCAAAAGTGTATTGATCTTAAAGGAGAACATTTTGAAAACCAAAAAAACCATTTCCAATGATAAATTATTGTGTTTTTATTGCCATACCCGAAATATAAATACCGTTGCCCTAGGTGAATTTTGTATACCCTCCACCGAAGAGTCGAGTGGATATTAAAATTATCATGCCTTTAGCAACACTTTGTAATATTGCGCGTAGGCCCTAGGAAGTATAAATAAAATTGATCGAAACAGATCCGAAACAGATTTAATATGTGGCGTAGTCCAAACGCTTTGATAATTGACAATAAGCTTTGTCCGAAACAAAGCACCATCTTCTTCAGTTATAAGCAAATTAGTGCAAAAAGTTTATAAGACTGCACGTTTAGGATTCTTTTCATAAGCCATTTGGGATTATAAACTTAAGAATCATTCTCACGGGAAAAAAATCCCCTTTAATGGACAGAATGTACCTCGGTTAAAGCGTACGTTCTTAAGTATTTGCTCAACAATGGAGGGCACATAAGATTCAGCCTGGTCCAACATAGCATCGTTTTTATTCTTTATTTTCCCCCATGCGATATATGTATTTCACCCTCCCATACATAGTCTTCATACGGAGATTTTCTAAAGCAATCGGTGTCATTCTACTTTGTTCTCAAATATCCTTGCAACAACCTGCCAGCCTCTGTACTCCTCCAATACGATGACCAATGATAGTGTCTCGGCAAACCGCAAAAACCATTCCAATAAAGCAGCCAAGCGTACTCACACGTACTCGTACTACTGTGCACGAGTATGTGCGGTGCTCGCGGTCTTGTTAGTGTCGAGATTTCATTTGCATTTCGTTGGAACCCCCCTACTTCCACCTTGGCAACGCTCAGCTTTGGACTTTTCTGCGAGAAGCTAATAAACGAAAGATAGGGTGGTAACGTGGAGGGGCCACAAACGACATGGTGACGGCGGTGTACATTAGTTTTGAGATCAAAGGACAAACGTTTCTGACCAATCTCGCTTAGAATGGGTACCTAGCGTTGCGCTGTGTTAAACAAAGCGTTTTTTGTGTGGCATTTCCACACTTTGGCGGAAACTGTCAGACAGATAACAGCTGCAGCAGCAATGACAACAACAACTGCAACGCATGTTGCAACCGTATGCTATCTTTTTGACATGTCTGCCAGCAGCCGCCGCCGCTATTGTTCCCGGGCCCATCACAAAAACAGAGAATGGACAATGTCGACGGCTGAGTGGCTGGCTAGCTGGCTGTCTGCTCGGAGTATTTGTCTATGTGGGCGGGTGTTTGTCGCTGTGTCTGTAAAGTTTTCGCCATTCATCACCTTAGCCGCCCCATTCGCATGGGGACAAAGTCAATGCTCCTCTAAGTCAAGTGAGTTGACCTGTTGACTTGTTTCCGTTGACAAGGGGAAAAAACGAAACATAGAAAACCGGATGTGTTTGACCAAAAACCACCAGGAAGTGTTGCTCCTTCTTACTCTAACACATACACACACACGCGCGCACTTGAACATTTCTTATGTTTCCGTTTGCGGATATTAATTTGTTTGCTGTTGCTTCTGTTTTCATGTTTGTTTTGTGGCAGTTGGACTTACGTAATTCTCTATCAAATCATTTCGATGTGGCACAAAGTAATTGTGGTCCTCCATGTCACGTCGCTTCTTAACACGTACAAAGTGTTCCATGGGATTGAGATTGCGTCGGGCGCAGGCACTGGCCAGGAATTCCTCCACGGACATTGCATCACGTAGATAAACCGTCGAATAAGCATTGTCGGGCATGGCGACTTTGAATGTTTTTTCCGGCTCGTCGCGGGAGTTTAACTGGAAGAGAGCGAAAATAAATATAAAGAAAAAAAGAATTAGTACAAGGATACATTTGTTTTTAGCTGGGTAAGTAGAAGGATATATGATCATTGTGGAGTTCTAGGGCTAATTTTAAATTCACTTTTTTAATAATTCCTAAAACTATAAAAGAAACTTTTTTCTCTAAAACATTAACAAAAACTTTTTTAATTAAATCAATTAAAACAATAATTGGGGTTTTGTATATTTTTTCGAGGAGTGTTCATTCCATCTGTGGCTTTGTAGAATTCACTGAATTTGCTTATTTCCCCGCAGAGAAAATATTGTTACTTAAGAGTTGTCCAATCCTAATGCACGATGTTATTAGTGAGTCACAGATTTACGTCTAATATTTTTTGCCCTACTTAATTTGACATTTCTTTGTTTTAGTTTTTGACAGATTCAACCATGGAGCAGCGTAAGAATTGAGCAGCGCTTTAAGATTGTTTAAGCCTTTAACGAAAATGGGCGTTCAAATCAAAATTCATTGCGTGCACTTCGTAATTTTTGTTAGTCAGCATAAAATGTGTCCACAATCGGCAGAATTGTGCGCAAATTTCGGAAAAACAGGTCTGTAAGAAATCTTAAAACACCTGTGCATGCTCGCCCTGTTCGTTCAAACATTGATGTTGTTCGCGATAGGGTGACAGAAGAGTTGTCAACCTCGACTCGTCTTCGAGCCCAACAATTGAACATTACGCGAATTCTGAATAAAGATTTAAATTTACATGCTTACAAGGTTCAATTGACTCAAGAGGTAAAACCTACTAACCATTTCAAGAGTCGGCAATACGCCGAATGGTTTGTTGAGCAGACAGAAGTAATTGATGAATTTATAAAGAAAATCGTCTCAAACGACGAGGCCTCAGTTGAATCGTTAAGAATCAGAAGTGCTGCATTTAGACAAATGAGAATCCACGAGTTATTGTTTAAATGCAGATGCATCCACAACTAGTGACTGTGTGGTGCAGTTTATAGACTGGCGGCCTCAGTGGACTAGGGTTGTAAAAGTTCATTATCGATGAGTCGACTTTTTGTTGCAAAAGTTGAAAAAGTCATGATCGACTTTTGCGTTCAAATTTTATCAAACAATCGACTTTTGTGTTCGACTTTTTGCTACCGGCTGAAAAAATATTTTTATCCTGCATCATTCTGTGTAAGTTAGTTTCAAGGCAGATATTTGAGCCAGACCCACCTTTAAGTATACTGATCGACTTAGACTCACAAGCCGATTTGTTTATCTGTCCGTCCGTTCGTCTGCTGTCTATCTAAAGCTTGTTATCCAATTACAGGTCTCAGAATCACTAGCTGATTGAATTTATCGATGTCTATCTATTCGTTCGTTCGTCTGCTGTCCATCAAAAGCTTGTAATAAAACTACAGGTTGCAATTGTTGGTCAGGAAGTTTTACAGTAGTAGGTTTTTTTCAAACAGGACGGTGCCACTAGTCACACAGCTAACGAAACAAAGGCTTTTTTGTGCGACAAATCAACATCGGCCCTTAAAATTTAACCACCCTTTATTAGTGCTTAAAAATGCGACGACCATAGATCCAGGCAGTTATTCTTCAAGGTATGATTTATAAGCATATTCCTTCCTCTTGTTATGCAGTTCAGGACCACCTAATACCGCAGCTATTTAATCGGTATTAGTATTCGGTTGATTCGACAGCCCATCTCAAGCTTAAGCTTTACTATCAATTTTTGGTACTAATTACTGAGAATCTACCTTCAGGAAAAATCTTGGTTGACCAGGCTCCTGACCACCTACGGTACCAGATTGAAGACCTCCTAGCACACACACTTTAACACATCAACCCATGGGGCACAGCCTACAAAGTGGTTATGAAGGAACTAGGAGGTCAAAAATCGCCACAGACATCGTGTCCGGATTTGCTACGTATAATAATAGAAACATTGTTTCCACAATACCCACGGCCGATGACTAGTACATTGGAACACGGAACGGAAGAACTGGTCCCCTTATAACGGTAAATGATATCTCAGAAGCATGCATGGTGAAAGCAAAGCCCCGGATCCCGACGGAATATCCAATAAAGCACTCAAAGAGGCAACACATCCAAGACCGGAGTCCTTCGTCAGAACACCTCCAAAAATACATTGACGATAGTGTTTCCGGACGAAGGAAAGTGCAGAGACTCGTACTCATTCCCAAGGGAGGCAGGCCGCCGGACGAGCCATCGTCGTATCGACCTATCTGTCTTCTTGATACAATGGGCAAAATACTTAAGCGCATTATGTACTTAACAACCGACTACAAAGAATTGTTGAGGATAGAAGGGTGTTATCGGAACACCAGAACGGTTTTAGGAAGTCACGTTCTACCATAGACGCGGTAAAATCAGTAGTAGATATCGGACCGGATGCTTTATCTAGCAAACGATAGAAAGAAGGCTCTAAGCAGTATTGTGCAATAGTTACACGTGATGTAAAGAACGCGTTTAACACGGCAGATTGGGGTACTCGTAATACACCTGGGTACATTCTAGATCTGATTACGTGTTAATTTTTGAACCGAAGGTCGCTCTATAACATTGACGATGGCGAAGCTAATTATCACGTGACAGCTGGTGTTTCTAGAGATCGGTTCTCGGCCCACTTCTGTGGAATATTTTCTACTACGAGGTTCTAAGATTGCCACTTTAGCATGGTCATTGTTACCATCGCGTAGTATGTCTATCCACTGGAAGAGAAGGAAAACAACGCTATACACCGAGAGCGTACGTGGTTAGTAAACGCTGGCCTTGAGTTTTCGGACCGCAAAACAGAGGCTGTACTGATTAGTAGCAGAAAAAAAGATGGAGTATATTAGCATAAGAGTTGAAGACAATTATAATCGTTGTTCGCACTCTCTCAAATGCTTAGAGGTTATGTTAGATAACAGGCTCAACATTAAAGAGCATATAATTTACGCGAGCGAAAAGGCAGCACGAATTCAATTCGCACTACCCAGGATGTTGCCCAATATTAAAGGCCCCAAACCAGCTAGAAGAAAATCGACTAACGACAGTCGTTAACTCGATGATCCTCTTTGCAGCTCCTGTGTGGCCAGGCGCGAGGAAGGAAGCCGGAAGAAGCTTACCTCTATTTACTGCCTGAGTGCCCTGCGAACAATAAGTGGATTCCGAACGGTATCGGACGAAGCCGCTTTTGTTATAGCAGGGATGATGTGGAACGCCATTCTGGTAGATGAAGTGAGACGTATATACGATAGGAGACCAGAAAACTCAACGGAAAGAAGAGATATGCTAAATGCTGAAAGAGAAGTCTCAAAGGACCTTTTGGCAAGCCACACGCAGAGAAAAGATATGGTTACTACATGGTCACGGCAACACTAATATGTTCTCTATAATAAAAGCATGTTCGTCGCAACCATAGTATTGTTTTTTGAATATGATTTTGACAACAGTATGGCTGCGGCAATATTAATATTGTTGAAATGTAACAATAGTATTATTGCCAAATTTAGAAATGAAAATATGGTTGTAGCAACCATTTAAATATAGTTGTTGCAACAAAAGTATTGTTGTTTAAAATTTAAATTTTAACAATAACATGATTACGGCAATCATACATTACGGTTGCGACTATGAACAAAACAAAACAGGTTTTATAGAGCATACATGTATATGCGTGCTTATGATTTTTTGATATACCAAAAAAACACACACACGTAACAGTGCATTATAAAAAACAACAACAATTGGAAGGTAATTCGGGGGATTTTTATTGTGTTTACTTTGTTCGGTGAAATATTCGACTACCGACTGGTTCTCGTTTATTTAAAATCTGCCTGCACTCAAGTATAAAGCAAATGATCGTGGATTAATCACATTCGTTACTTGGTGTCTACGGATGGTGCAGTAGCAATCACCCCTGTTGGCAAGTACGAGTAAAAGTATTTTTTTTTTATAAAATGTTCAATAAAAACATGGCCTCTAATATGGCTACGAACTAATTGTAATGCAATTTAAAATAACTTGCTTGATAAAAATCTCTATTTTTGAACAACAACACCCAATCCTAATAAATAATTTTGGGGACCATAGTATGGTTGACTGAATCATACTATGGTTGTACGGATAATAGCATGGTTGCGTGTGATTCATATTATGGTTGTACAAGAAAAGTACTATGGTTGTGAGGATCATACTATTGTCGTGGAGATCATAGTATGGTTGAGTTTGAATCATACTGTGGTTGTGGGGATCATAGTATGGTTGTGAGTGAATCATACTACGGTTGTGAGGATCATACTATGGTTGTATACGAAAAATACTATGGCTGTGAGAATCATAATATGGTTGTGGAGATAATAGAATGGTTGAGTGTGAATCATACTATTGTTGTGAAGATCATAATATTGTTGTGCCATGATCCTCTTCGAATATTGTCACCCCAACCATACTTTTTTCTGCGTGCAGGTGGGACAGCAGCACGATAGGCAGATGGACGCATTAGTAAATCCCCACTGTCTCCGTCTGGACAAATCGATCCCAAGGGGACATAAACTATGACCTGACGCAATTTTTACAGGGCATGGTTGTTTTAGGAAATATCTGCACAGATTTGGACATGACAGTTTGCCAGTATGCCCGAACTGTGTGGATGAAGAAGAAACCGCAGAACACGCTGTATTTTACTGTCCCAGATTCAGTGCTTCACTTATGGACATCCCGGGCACTCAACATACTGTGGAACTTATGCTCCAGAGTGTTGCAAATTGAAAGGAACTACGAAGAACGGGACGTATTCGAAACGTGGAATCAAGATCCAACGATGACACGATGATAGCGTAAATGCTAACCAGCCCCCGCTATGTAATACCTTACGGCAGTACCGCGAAGAAATACCCTACGGCAGTCCCGCGGGGGAGAGTGGTTGAAGTGTGGGGGTGTGGTTTAGTAGGTAGGCGCCAGAGATGGCGAATCGTGCATGCTTGTAGTGCGGGCTACTGTATCGATTAAGATTCTACACCTCCGGTTCGTAACAAAAAAAACACACACTTTAACACACTCCGGCGGATAGCCTAATGTAAACCGAAGGTTTACCTATTCGGGTGTCCAGCCAAATTCGTGAGCCAGAAAAAGATCTCTGCAGAGCCAAGACCACAAGATGGCCAACACAAAAACAAGAGACATTTGCTGGCGCTATAACAGCAACAACAACATAGATAAAACACTAGCAATTTTTGGTCGCATTTTGATGCCGAAAAATTCCCTTTAATCGAAGCCTCAAACTCAATCGAACAAGTAAGTATTTTTCATTTACTTAGGTAAATGCGGTGTTAACAATTTAATGCCATTATGTCAACCTGTGGTGACACCCAACAGCACTCCCAGCACGGCCCAAGCTCGAAGCGTAAACCTTAGCAAGGATGTGTTGCAAAATGTGCATTAAAAATGGTCCCCATAAATCAATAGTAATAATAATTGTTTCATTTGTAAAGTTTTTAAAGTAAATCGCCATTTTTATTCATTTACAAGTGCCAGTGTCCATGTATATCCGCCATCCGCCCGTTCTTCCGTCCGCCGCACGTCCCTTTCATGCTGTTTTTGCTTAATGGACGTTAAAGCGGACAAACTGTATACGCAGTCAGGCGAGCATGCCTGCATGTACACACACAGTTGTACATCAGTGTACAGTCGTGTAACTGGGCATGGGACATAAGTCGCAGTATCGTACAGGCATACACATGCAGTTTGGTGTAAGGATACATCAACACATATACAGATGTTTGTGTAGGAAAGTGTGCGTGTGTATTCGTACTTATTGCACATGTTGTACATTACATACACAACAAATTATGTAAAGTATGCATGCAAACAAGTCTTTTTTGCGGTTTTCCGGACTGGCTTTATTGCAGTCAACAACCCCGAAAAAAGGCATTGGGCATTGATTGAATCAGGGCTGTTATTGTTGCCGTTGCCACTGTTGTTGTATGCACACTACTGCTGCTGACGATAGTGTAGCTGTTGCCGTTCCTGTTGTTGTTGTTATTTGGTCGGGTGTTGCAATTGCGTTTTTATAATTTCGCCACTTGTGCCTTTTGAGTGATTGTAATGAAATGGTGCAAATAAAACTTGAGGCAAGCAAACAAAGAAAAAAAACAAAAAACCAGCAAAAACAGGAACGCGTACACGCCATCGTTAAATTTGTTGGATGTCTGTATCGATACCCTATAGCGCCTTGCCTGGGGCTAGGGTTTTGCAGACAGGTGCTTATGTTTGCCACCTCCATAGTCGGAGAGTGAAGGATATATTCAAATTTTACCAATCCACAGTTATTAGTTCGTTAAGACCGACATTTTTGGAAAAGAAAATTTTTTGTTTGCCCTAAGCACAGATACGGAATAACAAACAGAGTTTTAGAAATTTGATTGCGATGAACGCCACTCGGAGAAGAAGATGTTCCTGCGGTTTGGATTTAACCACAGCCATCCAGACATTCCCCTGAGGGCATTTTACCTAAAGCTTAAGTATTCAATGTCGATGCCGCACATAGCTTCATAAATACTGCATCGAATGTTTTAAGGTTTTTTTTTTAAACTTTTCCTGTACATAATTTACCAGGTAACACTGGAATTTGTATACGCTACAGCATACTGTGGTATAGGGTATTATAACTAAGTGCTGATGTTTGTAATAAAGGGTGATTACATTTTAAGAGCCGACGTTGAATGTCAGTCGTCAAGTTTTTTTTCTGCATTTCATTTGATATTTCACAATTTCAGACTAACTCAATTTGAACAATGGAAAGATACACAAGCGAGCAACGCGTTAAAGTTATTCAGGCTTCGGGCAACAGTGGATGATCAATTTTCGAAGAAAATCATCTTCAGTGATGAGGCACATTTTCACCTCAGCGGATTCGTCAATAAGCAGAATTGCCGCATTTGGGCGAATGATAATCCAAGAGTGATTGTCGAAAAAACAATGCACCCACAAAGAATCTCTGTTTGGTGCGGTTTATGGGCTGGCGGCATTATCGGGCCGTATTTTTTTTCCAAAATGAGGCCGGTCAGGCAGTTACTGTGAATCGTGTTCGCTATCGTGTGATGATAACGAACTTGTTATGGCCCGAATTGGAGGATATGGATGTGGACGATATGTGGTTTCAACAGGACGGTGCCACTTGTCACACAGCTAACGAAACAATGGCTCTTTTGAGCGCAAATTGAATGCACGCACGTCGTAACGATGTTAATTCATGTGATCATGTGATTAGGCACCGTTGGACCATCGGATAAAGGTGTGCTGCCGAGATCGCGGCGGCCATTCGGCCGATATTTTGTTCCATACATAATTGAACCAAACCAATATTATCATAATAAAAAGAAATGACATTAATTTCCTAAATAATTTGTATTTTATTCAAAATCAACATCGGCCCCTTAAATTTACCCACCCTTTACCTTTAATAAATGGAGATTGACTCTATGTTGAGTATACCGTGCGACTCAGAATTACTATCTAGTTTCATTGAGCGATGTTCGTCCGTCCACCCTTTCGTTGTAATTAAATTACAGGTCGCAATTATGAACTGATTTCGATGAAACTTGGTCCAGGATTATGTTTGACATTTGCAAATAGGAGGCTGTACGCCCGAAGAAAATTTGGGAAATATTGAAAACTTACTTCCAAAGTAGTGAGTCTTTAACGCAAACTGCAAGAAATTTACGTGGAAAATTTTCAGTTCAGTTTGTGGCTCAATTTGTGAAGCGAGTTCTTGAAAATGGATCGCTATTGAAAAAACCAACCCGAGTATGTTTTCGTCTAGTGCATTCAATTTAAAACTTTGTTTCTGTGGCTGATAATTTCCTAGAGCATCTATTAACATCAATTCGCCATCGTTCTCAGGAAGTGAACATTGCTCGCATTTCTTTGAGAAGAATTTTTTATAAAGACCACGGCGCGAAGGCTTACAAAATTTCACTGGTACAAGAACTGAAGCCTCATGGGCGCATATTGGGTTGAAGATTGTTTGGCAGGATATAAAAATCGTGTTTTCAGATGAAGCTCATTTTCATCTAGGTGGCAATGTCAATAAGAAAAATTGCCGCCTGCAGGGTTCAGAGAACCCACAGGAGACTATTGAGAAGCCAATGCAGCCACAACCAGTCACTGTTTGGTATGGATTTTGGGCTGGCGGCATCTTTGGGCCATTTTTTTTTATCGAAAATGAGCAACAAGTCGCTGTTACCGTCAACGGTAAGCGTTACTGCGCTATGCTCATCGAAATTTTGTTTCCCAAAATTTAAGAGAATGACATGGACGACATTTGGTTTCAACCACCACCACCATTGATATTTTACGCAGTTTCTAAAAATCGAATAATCAGCATAAACTGTGATGTCAATTGGCCGCTTCGGAGCTACGATATGAGCCCTTTGGGTTATTTTCTGATGGAAGCCATTATGGATAAATGTTACGTTACAAAGACATGTTTCAATGAAATCGAAGTTGCCATTGAAGAGATTCGACTCGTAACAATCGGATCGGATCGGTTGAGCGTTGCCGTTGCCAGTTGTGGTAGTTATATGAATGTTATTGTGTTCCATTACTTTTCTTTTACAGCCGATTCAAATTTTAAATGGCCTACGCATTCCTTAAGTATCGGCTAAGAATGAACGCTATTGAAATTGGTACATATCGGTCCGTATTGTTTTTTTTCCGATTTCAGAACATCTCGAACACCTCTAAAAGCCACATAATACATTTGATTTGGACAGAACTTCGCACAGAGCATTTCGAGTGACCAACACCCATATTTGGGTAAATTTATCCATATCGGTTAAGTTTTCAAATATCTCCCACAAAAATGTCCCCTATAAGTTAAGGTCCTGCAGCTTTAGAAGCCACAAATAACACCCGACCAAGCCCAAAATTTTGCATGATACGTTATAAGCGACCATTAATAACTATTGTGAAAATAGGCCAAATGGATCTATATTTTCATATAGCCCAACCAAATTTGAAATTCGACTCCAACCAAATTTCGCATAAAGCGTTACTAGTAGCCAAAACTTGTATATGGAGAAATTGGGCAATATCGATCCATGTTTTTGATAGGTCCTACAAATTTTACACGGTACGGCATGAGCAACCACTAATTAACTAAAGTAAAACTGGAGCACATAGATCCATATTTTCGTATAGCCCCTATTCTAAGGTCCTTTCCGATTGCGGAATCAACAGTTCTTAATGCCACATTTTACATCAGGTTCCAAATTTCGCATGGAGCGTGACCAACGACCAACACTCATGTCCTGTAAGATTTGATCAAATGCGCCCATGTTTTCGAATAGCCCCCACACAAAGGTCACTTCCGAATTAAGGACCTGCATCTTTTGAAGCTACATATGTTATCCCATCACGCCCAAGTTATGTGTGCTTCCTTAGGAGCCACAAATAATTAACTTTAAAATATTGTGTCCGACTTTAATCAAGATCCAGACAAAGGTGCATAATCCAACGAGAAGTAGAGTGGTGTAGGGTAGCTCTTAGTCGGCCATACCCGACCTTAATTCTTTTTTTCTTGTTTTTAAGTTGCATGGAACGTAAAAAATTTCAAGATATGATGTATTGAATTTGGCTATTGTGGTCATTAGTGTGGTTGTGGATATCAGAACAAGGCTGTGCCCATGATAGTATGGATGTGGGAATTATTTATCGGTTCTAGTCAACACAAACATTTAGTAATACTAACAATAAAAATAACCAATCGAAGTAATTACTATTGCCTGAAATACACTATGAGTTGCCAGGCGCCATCTAACATTTCCATTGGAAAGTTTGTCATTTTTAAGCATAAACGTACTCAGAAGGTTTTGACGTACGACCATCACTTGTGTTATTTACAGTGACTTGAAAAAAATTAATTTGACAAAAAAATGGAATTAACTCGTGAACATATTCGTGCGATCATTTTTCAAAACTTTCGACTTGGATTATCACGACAAGAGTGAATCGATGAACTTAAATCTCTGTATTGCGATGAAGCACCATCCTATAGCACTGTGAAAAACTGGTTTAATGATTTTAATCGTGGCCAACGCTCGCTTAAAGACGAAGGTCGTCCAAAAACGGCCGTTGCCAGGGAACATTGATGCTGTGCGTAAACTGATAATGCAAGATCGTCATGTGACATACCGTGAGATAGAGGCATCCTTGGGCATTTCTTCCACCAGCGTAAAAAAGGTTTGTTCTCGTTGGATCCCGCACAATTTGACAATCGCTCAAAAAAGGCTCGTGTCCATCGGTGCAAAGAAATTTTGAAAAAATACGATCGCAGTGCTTGAAAAGACGTTTGTAAGATCGTCACAGGCGACGAATTATGGATCTATGCGTATGAGCCCGAAACAAAACGACAATCGACCGTGTGGGTCTTCGAAGACGAGCCAAATCAAATGAAAGTTGTTCGTGGAAGAAGCACTTCGAAGCAAATGGTAGCCTGTTTCTTCGGCAAAACTGGTCATGTGGCGACTGTTCCGCTTGAGCAACGTAGGACGGTCAATTCTGAGTGGTACACCACAATTTGTTTTCCTGAAGTCTTTGGACAAATTCGAAAAACGAACAAGAGAAGACGAATCATTGTGCACCATGACAATGCGAGCTATCACACATCGGCTCAAATTGGCGCCTTTTTGAGTGGCCAAATCGTCGAATTGATGGGTCATCCGCCGTACAGCCCTGACTTGGCACCTAATGAATTCTTTTTATTCCCGCACATCAAGAAATACATGCGTGGTCAACGATTTTCGTCGCCAGAAGATGATGTTGAAGCGTTCAAAAACCATGTTTTGAAGGTGGCTTAATCGGAGTGGAAAAAGTGCTTCGACAATTGATTTGAGCGCATGCAAAAGTTTATAAATCATGCTCGAGAATTCTTTGAAAAACAATAAATCCATTTTTTATGATAAATATTCACATTTTCATTATACGGCCAGAAAGATATATAACAGCCGTCGTAGTTATCTCTTCAACCGAGAGCTCACTTTACCGAAATTGCAGTGTACACAATTGAAATTCGGTTGTAGTGCCGGAATATATGGATAGTATATGCAACCACCAACTTTCGGTTGACCAAAAATTCGTTTATGGCAACAAATCTGTTCTCTATGTGAAGTTTTAAAATAGTTGGTTATAATCAATAGTAGGATGCTTGTGGAAATAAAATGATTGCGTAAAACTGCAATATTGTTAAGTAGAATCATATAGTGAAATAATATTGGCGGTGAGGGCAATACGATGGAAAACTAGTGTTTCAATATAGTTAGCATAATCAACTTCTTACGGCGAATCATAATATGGCTGCCAGTAGCACAAATAAGACTGCTGTTGCGTAGTATAATAATATGTTTGCAGCAATTATAATGTGGTTGCGTGGAACTACAACATGGACTTGCAAAGATTTTTTGGTCGCTGAACATCATAACGGATGATTAATATAGAGGTATTTTTTGACAATAGGGTTTTTTCACAGATGACGCATAAGTTGTGTTAAACTTTATTTTTTTCGTTCTTTGTCATTTCATCATGGAAAGACTTACACCGCGAAAACCACAGTTTGGTGCGGTTAATAGGCTGGTGGAATCATCGGTCCATATTTTTCCAAAAATGATAATGGTCTGAACGTAACCGTGAATGAGGCTCGCTATCGCATCATGATATCGGACTTTTTGCTATCTGAAATTGAAGTCCTTAGTCTTGACGACATTTGGTTTCAACAGGACGGTGCCATTTGCCATAAAGCTGCTCAAAGAATGGATCTATTGAGAGGTAATTTCGAAAAGTAGATAATTTCACGTTGCGGATCGGTGAGTTGGCCGCCTAGATCATGTGATATCACAACTTTAGACTTTTCTTTCTAAAGTCCAAAGTCTATGCTGACAAACCAGCTACGATTCAGGTTTTGATAACCAAAGTTACGAGTTTCATTAACGCCATACCGGTCGAAATGCTCGAACCTGTCATCCAAAATTTGACCCTTAGAATGGACACATCGAGTCGTAGTTGCGGCCAACACTTGAAGGAAATTATATTCAAAAAATAAATAGCATTAAATGTCATTTCGAATGAACAATGAAGATTTCACATTTTTTTTTGAATTTCAGTATTTTTTTATTTTTAAAAAAAAATACCTCTAAATTGATCACCCATTACTATTAGCAAAATTGAAAGTTTTAAAATGGTTGCCAGAAATAGTCCCTAAAATGTCCTTATTCACTCTAGACAATTTAACTTGCCGCAACTCGTAGTTTGCGGCAAGACAAATTGCCGAGTGATTGGTCAATATATTTTTTTTAAAAAACCAAGGCTAAATGTCACAAACTCGTTACTCTGTTAATCTTAATTAAACTTACCTGCATAGAGCGCCGACTAGAACCGCTATTCGAGCGCGACAACATAGGTGGCCGTCGCTTGGTAGCGCCACGACCCGCCAACAAATTGTTGAGCAACGACGGTGAGCGAGCACAAATGAAGGCATGGAAAGAGGAAACCGTAAAGACGCCCAATTTGTTGAGCGTATTTTTCGTAGGGCGTGAGACATGGGTAAGCAGTGACTGTAAGAAAGAAGTGGGAAACAAAGAAAAAGAGAAACGTTAAACGAAATGCCAGAGGCGGACAGTGGAGCCTTGTATACTAACCTTGGGATTGGGCAGTTCGCCACTTTGCAGCGAGGCCATGTAACAGCGCAAACGGAATTGTTCGCAGTGTAAACGCTCGAGGTTCTCTTCCCATTGCAGTATTTGACCTTGTATCTGAAGACGGGTATCCTGATCGGTAACCACCGACTGTTGCAGCTCGGCCATGTGTTTCAGCTTGTGATCCTGTTAAGAGATACAAACAACAAAAAGAGAAAAAAACGATAAAGATATGCATAAAACAAACAAATATATAAAATGTAATTGCGACAAAGCTGTTGTAGATATGTATGTGTGCGTGTGTGCATGTACTTTATACATACACACTCACATATATACGTATACATATGTATGTGTATATGTTTATAGTAGACATTGTATGCTTTTGTCATTATTTTCAACGCCCATTAGTTGGATTTTTTTTTTGTTCTTCTTGTCCTTCTTATTTTTTCCATTCTTTCTTTCTCTTTTGTGCATGTGTGTGCACGCGCGAATGTGAGTGTATATGTATGTGTGTACGTAGCTTTTGGATGCATACAAATCCATTTTCATTGCATTTTTATACAAAGTGGATTTTGTTGCATGCCAGGCCAGGCAGGCTGGCATCTTTTCATACGATGTCTGTCGTTCTGTCTGTCTGTTTATAAGTGTGGGTATGTTTGTGTGTGTTTGACTGCATGTGTTTGTTTCTATATGAGAATGATACGTATGCGAATGATGATGATTCGTTGTCGTTCATATATTCTTTCATACGATCCGATATACTGGCACACTGGCATATAGTCGTCGTTTGTATGGCAGAAGATTCGTGCAAACTCACACACACAGACACAGTCAGTTTGTCAGACAGTCAGTCAGTCATACATTGTAAAACAAAACACGAAACAGGACTGAAAATACCAAACAAACAAACACAGCTCGTTCGCACTCACACACACACGAAGGCTCGCGCGCTGTGCCACACACACTTTTGTGTGTGCAACAAATGTGACAAATCTTCATGTATGCCTGTCCTCGCAACATACAGCCTACGAAGCCAGGTGCAACAAAGTCCTTCGTTCTCTTCCCCCACCCATGCACAGTGGGCATGTTTTAAAGATATGTTGAAATATTTCAGATTTGTTTTTAAATTGTTAGTCTTAGTCCATCCTAGTTTTTTTAATAGAAGCTGGCCTTCTTCAATGCACCATTGATTAAAGAAAATTAAATTTGAGAAAGTATAGTAAAAAGTTGAAAAACAAAAATATAAACTAAGAAAAGACAAGTGAAAACGATGTCAAGTTCGGCGTGTATGAATCATATGTGACCCGGCCTATGAAAAGGTGGCAGCGTTCAATCCTGTTTTTAAATTTTCAATTTCATTTATTTTCTTAATTCTGGATTTTCAATAAAATACTCTTTTTCTTTCGTTTGTGCTCTTCTTTCTCTACCTTTTTAGTACACTTTTTAGCAAGTCAGGACTTTCTAGTTTTCACCACGTGAAAGAGCGTCTCAAAAACTATCGAAACCAAAATAAGTGGAAAATTTTTTTTTGAGTCAGAAGCCACCTTTTCATGGGCCGGATCACATACAGTGCGTGACAATACAATGGAAACTTTAAATGAAATTTATGTTTTTCTTATTTTAATAATTATTGGTCCCCATTTATAACTCAAAATTATAAAAGAAACTTATAAAACTAATAGGTTATTTAATAATTTATTAAAATAAAATAAAATATTAACATAAAAGCAATAAATTTTGAGAACAAAATAGAAGGCGCATGAATTTCATTTGTAAGTCATCGGCAAAACATTGGAAACTTGTAAAGGGTGTTTTTTTTATTGAGGTATAGAACTTCGAATTGAAATAAAACACAAGAAAATCGTTTTAATGTCCATCAATTTGGCTTTATTGGAAGGATAATTTTATGCCATTAATGTTTAAATATGATTTCGGGCATGTGGCCGCCGCGGCTGGCTCGAATAAAGCCAATTCTACAGGTCCAATTTTCAACCACTTTTTCGAGCATATGAAGCCGTATGTTGGCAATAACGCCACGAATGTTGGCTTCCAAGTCCCCTAACGTTTCTGGTTTGTTGGCGTAGACGAGCGACTTCACATATCCCCAAAGAAAATAATCCAATGGTGTCAAATCACACGATCTTGGTGGCCAATTGACAGGTCCATTCCGCGAAATTATGCGCTCATCGAATGTTTCCTTCAATAATTCGATTGTGACGTGCGCTGTGTGGCATGTAGCGCCGTCTTGTTGGAACCACAACTCATCCACATTCATGCCATCGAATTCGGGAACAAAATAGTCGGATATCATGGCTCTATACCGGTCTCCATTAACGGTAACTGACTCTCCAGCATTATTTCGGAAGAAGTATGGCCCAATGACTCCACCAGCCCATAGAGCACACCAAACAGTCAGTTTTTGTGGATGTAATGGCGTCTCAAGGGTCTCATGTGGGTTCTCTTCACTCCAAATGCGGCAATTTTGCTTGTTGACGTAGCCATTCAACCAAAAATGAGCCTCATCACTGAACAAAATTTTGTGATGAAAATCAGCATCGAGATGAATCTCATGTCAACCTGTTCATGATGAAATAGCAAACCAAACTTAATATTAATCACTTGACAGCTAAAAAAATGGCCGCCAGTTAAAAAAGTGATATCAACTTAAAGTTCTATACCCCAATAAAAAACACCCTTTACTACAAAAAAACAAATTCTCTTAGTTTGGATTTCAATACTTTGTTGGGTATCCATTATTTTTAAGCACTGCATCACATCGCTGAGGCATGGAGTTAATTAAATTATCGATAGTATCCTTGGATATGGTTTGCCACTCCGAAGTAACAGCGTCCACCAATTCTGTCTTCTTGGTGTAATTTTTAGTCCGAATTTTACGATCTACTATATCCCACAGATTTTCTATAGGGTTTAGATCTGGGGATTGGGCAGGCCATTTCAAAACATTAACATTATTTGATATGAGCCACTCTGTAACAACCTTAGTGGTGTGTTTTGGGTCATTGTCGTGTTGGAACCTCCAGGCTAGGGACATGTTTTCCTCAGCAAATGGAAACATTTTATTTATAGCCAATTCCAGTAAGAGTATCTTTTACTACATGAATAGGACCCATTCCTTGGCCAGATAAGCAACCCCATTACATTATGTTACCACCGCCAAATTTAACAGTCTTGTTAGTATATTTAGAAACCAGTCTTTCCCTTTCGGCCGTCTTACAAACGTTCTTCCATCAGAACCTCTTAAATTATATTTTTGACTCATCGGAAAAAGGACAGTTTTCCATTTTTGTTTAGACCAATTAATGTGTTCTTTTGCAAATTTTATCCGGGCAACGCGATTTTTTTCAGATATTAGTGGCTTTTTTGCTGGGCGATAACATTTAAGACCAGCTTCATCAGCACGTCGTCCAACAGTGCGGGCGCTTTTATCCAGTTTAAGATTATTAATAACTTCCTTAGGCAGTATTTTCGGACATTTTTTAAACTCTCTTACTATTGAATTATCTTGTCTTCTAGTTGTTTTATGTGGCCTGCCACCAAAATGCAAGGTGGTAACCGTTCCATTTTCCCGAATTTTTTTGATTATTTTTGAAATTGCTGATTTATTCATCGAATATTTTTCACAAATTTCTCTTTGTTTTAAACCATCTTTAAAATCACTTATAATTCTTGTTTTTAATTCTGTACAAAATAAACCGATAAATCTTTTTTATGTAAATATTGAATGACACCACGCATTTCTAATTTTTCCATTGTAAAAAAATCGCGGATGCGTCTGTTGTAAACACCTGTGTCTATATGAAGGAGTTGCCACATTGAAACAAAATTTACCATGTGTTCATAGCAGAGATGGAAGTTTCCAAAACACTTAACTTTTTTCTGTTTATACCGCGCTTTTTGTGCTAGGCTAAGAAGTTTCCGAACCGCCATAATGTATTGTCTAAATTACCAATAACGTAGAGCTAACGGCACCAAGCATTTTCTTTGTATAGAAATATTTTTAAATTGTATGTAGATCTGATGAGTGGGTGTTCGCCCTTGCTCCCGAGGCTAAAGCGGTCTTAGGAGTGAAATATCCTAGTAATTAGCTTAAAAGTATACTTATAACTAGCCTAAAATTAGTGGGTGAAGGGGAGGGGTTGATTACAAAAAAGAAGAGGATAGGGAAAACAAAAAAAAAAAAAATAGCAAAATAAGTAGAAAAAATAAGAGATTTTAACAAATGCTGTTCAATCATAAAGATCCTATCTTCTATGTGCACCCGGAACCACTTTTTTGTAGAACTCGAAACGAAAGGAAACCGAAGTACCAAAATCTGCCCTAGGTTCTATTAAACATTTAGGTTCGTATTAAACATTTTGACCCGTTATCATTTTATAGGCACCTCAGTGAAATGTATTCTTTTGAGTTAGAGGGCCTTAAGGTACTCGGAATTACTTA
Organism: Hydrotaea diabolus; assembly: GCA_963513945.1. Classification (NCBI taxonomy): domain Eukaryota; kingdom Metazoa; phylum Arthropoda; class Insecta; order Diptera; family Muscidae; genus Hydrotaea; species Hydrotaea diabolus. Next base: position 166,369,968 of record OY740719.1, read on the forward strand.
TACCCATCAACTATTACAAATCTAATTCGTTCTTTATCCGTAGCATATCACCTTCGTAGTGCCCCTTTTCTTATTACTTTACCCAACATCCCAAAGGGAAACTTCTTATCGTGACTTTTTACGCGATTCTTCGTCATTAGACTTTAACAATGCAGCCCCATTGCACAAGGGTGCTCTAAAAGGAGCTTTCAGGTTTCCTCGGCAGTTTCCAATTGAAGACATGCGGTGTGGGCATATTGTCCTTAATAGTGAGTGTTTATGGACCATCTTGACCCTTTGCTAGTATATGAGTTGTAGCATCGGATTTAAAAGCGCAACTCCGCGCCAAGCATTTGTTTGACCTGTTACTTTGGGTAACAATGCACAGCAAGGAAAACGTTCCGTAGGGCCGTGCCCTATGAATCAGCCTAGAACTAAAGTTTTGGGGCTCTGGATTACATGCGGTAAACGCTTGCTAACTCCGGACAGTCTTTGTAGAACATAACCACTTTTACGTATGTACTCTATAAGTATTATGTATAACCACGAGATTTGTTATATGCCACCATTAAGCCATAGGGCATAAATTCAAGCTAAACGAAATCTAATTTGTTCTGACAGGGCAGTTTCATGGTTTCATGTGTAAGACTTCAGATGACACCACTTTATCGTTGTCCCAGTCAGCAGTGTACAATTTGTTCATTGCATTTTTAATAATCTTTTCGAGAAGCAGAAGAAGCTTTCGCCTGTGGGTCAATAGATGATGGTTATTGTCATTCAATAACTGACTAGAGAAACCAAGTTGATCCTCTGTATCTTGAGGATGAAATTAAGGAGATACAAAATTTTGCGGACAGCAGTTTGAGAGTGTCTGGTATCGCCGGATATCGTCAAATTGTAAGGCATTCCAGTTTTTGCAACTGTTTTTGCCTGCGAGTCAATAAAAGATGGGATAAGGTACATATGTGACGCCCAAAATAGATAGGGACCTAAGGTTAAAAACCAGTTTTGTTCAGGAGAGCCATTTTAAAGATTAGGCCCCTTTCTATTTGCGCTTAGAATCGTCGACTTCACTTTCATAAAACGCGCATATCTCTGGGAGGGAACACTTTTGGGGCATGGGATCGGTCTCATTCGATGCTCAGATGTTGTCCACATCAAAAAAATGAAAAGTTGATGAAAAGTTTTGTTCAGGAGAGCCATTTTAAAGATTAGGTCCCTTTCTATTTGCGCTTAGAATCGTCGACTTCACTTTCATAAAATGCGCATATCTCTGGGAGGGAACACTTTTGGGGCAAGGGATCGGTCTCGTTCGATGCTCAGATGTTGTCCACATCAAAAAAAAAGAAAAAAAAATGAAAATTGATTTTTTTTACCCTTAGGTCCCTTTCTCTATGCGATGTCACATATAGTCACTCAAAAACTAACAAGAGAACCCACATTGATCTTCTGTATTTTGAGTATGAAGTTAAGAAAATAACAAATCTTCCAGACATAAGTTTGAGAGTGTCTGATATCGCGGGAGTTTGTCGAACGTTAAGGCATTCCAGTGCCATAAATTAACGGGGATGAAGTCCCACGACGCAGAATCATGCTTTATTTTTACATGGTTGTGAATCCAAAAATGTACTTTAAGGAGTATTTAGTTAATGAATAAACTACTCAAGCTACACCGAAAACTGGCCCATAAACTTCAAATTGATTTAAGCGTGTATAAAGAATGTGAAAATTTCATAACAATTTAGTTGTAATTCCTTAAAATTAGCACTTCTCATAAAAGATATACCAAAAAATATCGAAAAAAACTCTACAGGGCACGCACCTTCAATACCGCCATCGCCCATACAAAGTTCCACGGTGCAGTTAATGTTTTGCAACTGTTACCGGTGAGAGGAGGCTGTGGCGTTGGTGGTGGTAGTGGTGGTCGTCGCTGTCGTTGCCATTGCCATTCCCGTTGTCGTTGTGTTCAACTCGAAATACAGATGTGCTGGTGAATGTGTGCACCCTACATTCATACAAACGCACAGACACATGTATGCATGGCCAAAGAAAATATTTATGTGCACATGTGTACGTAAAAACGAATGTGTGCGTGTGTATGTGTGTTTTTACAGAATGCAAGGATGGTGGCGTTTGTTTGTTTGTTGTTGCGATTATTATTGTTGTTGCTGCTCTTTTTTTTTAGCTTTTTATACAAGAGAACAGAGCGGAGAGAGAGAGAGAAAGAGCGAGAGGGCAAAAAAGGAAAATTAAATTGAAAGCTGAAAAATAATTAGAGCGCAAAAAGCAGAGCATGGTAACACTTACTAGGCATTGCAATGCTCGGCTCGGCTCTGCTCCGCTCAGCTCGACTATGCATTGCAATGCATGCACAATTCGACTAATTCATTTCCAAAATAAAAATGTGTCTATACACAGGCACACAACAAATGTATATGAAGAATACATGTATCCATATGCACTCGTATCTGCACACCCACACCCACACACAAACAAATATGTACATGTGCATCGGCATGGACAATGTAGCAACATACATTTGTGTGCATATGTGTATGTATGAAAGTTTGTATGTGCAAATGGATGGATGTTGCATACACTGTGCACACATAACCAACTCATGGACCAGTGCACATAATAGCCAACAGCCATTTCGGATTGCATAATCTGCATAACCACGCGTAGCGACAACATCAGACATGCTGTTGATATTGTCGCAAGCCGTTCCTATCCTACCTATCCTATCAGCAAATGTTGCAGAGGCTACATACAGCCAACATCTGCCTGTGCACGTAACGCATACGTAACGTTGTGAGCGTCGCACATACGCCCCAGTGGACAATTGAATGTATTTGCAAGAGATGGAATATTTTATTTGCTTGCAATAACAGTTTAACTTCTCAAGCTACACGGAGCCACTTTGCACTGTAAGAAGGCCCAAAATCCCCGCTTGGCGTAGTTGTAAAGTTGCGTCACAAGCCGGAAATAAAGGCCGTTATACATAGAAGACCGTAGTCCTAAGTAATGAAGTCGAAGCTCTCAAATGATAAACCGAATCTCAATTCAATAGAGCTCTAACAACCTGACAAATTTAAGATAATTTCATAAGAAAATCAGCAGGTTTTCCACATGAAACTATACAAATTAAAATGGGTCATTAAAGCTCAGAATATCAAATCAAACCATCCTTTTGGTAAACTTCTTATTTGATAAGCATTTAAGATTTATTGTTAAAGGGATGCAAACCATTTCAGAATTCCAGTTGGTTCGGTTTTGAAAACGGAAGTCATAAACCATGGCACTGGTTCGGATGAATGGTTCAAAATTTATAGAAACAACATTTCTATTAAAACAAAAAATGAAATTTAAGCCTAGGTGTGTCCTCGAAACTAAGTTGGGTACATTTATAATAGGGTTGTATAAGTCGATTTACGACTAATCGATTATTCGACTTTTGGGTAGCACAAAGTCAAAGTCGCCAAGTCGACTTTTTTATTTCAAACTCAAATATTTGTAATTTTCATAGAAATTGTGATATTCATAAGTTTTTTTTATTGTATGCCATGGTTAAAAACCTATGCCTTCAAAAATGTTTTAGGTTCATCCAAAACAATTAATCAAGTCGGTAAGTACACTAACACTGCCATAATATTCAGCAGTATAACAAGTTTATTTTTATTTTATATTATGGCTAACACCGAGATCAGAAATTCTTGAGAGACTATTGAGTACCATTTACCCGATATTGATATAGCCGAAGAGATGATGGATTCCAAGGACAACGAAGAGGAAATGGGGTTCCTTGACAAGAGCGTAAGCACTAGGCGCGGAAAAGGCCCTAATAATGACAATGGTGTTCCAATACAATTGAAGGACTATCTGAAGGCACCGCCCGCATGTCGCAAAACAAAAAAAAATCCAATACTTATATGGAGAACAATGAAATCGAGTACCCATTTACTAATACGATATTGCAAAACTAGCGAAAAACAAGTTGTCAATCGTTGCCGCTTATGTCCCGCGTGAGAAATTATTTTCGCATAAACTTCTTATTGCTACGCAAATTCAAAGCCAAATTTCTCTAACAAATTTGAATATGACTATCATTTTGAGATCCATTGATGCGGACATGTGGACCATGTATAGGGTGATCCATCTAGAGGTATTTTTTCAGAACAAAAACAAATTGACTTTGCCGTTCAGCCAGAAATGGGCGCCATCACTGAACAAACTTTTGGTCGAAAACAGCGGATTTTCTCGTTTCTCACCGAACGCTCATTTCCATAATACAGTTGCCAACATTTGAAGAAAATTATATTCAAATAACAAATGCCATAAAATGTCCTTTCGAGTTACCAATAAAGATTCTACACTTGATTTGAATTTTTATTTTTTTTTGTTCTGGAAAAATACCTCTGAATTTAATTTAATAAAAAGGGTGGTCCGACCATAGTGCACGATGTTCATTGATTTTTACTCAACCTTATTTGACATTTATTTGTTGCTGTGTTTGACAAATTCAATCATGGAAAGGTACACAATTGAGCAGCGTGTTAAGATTGTTGAAGCCTTTTAATGGCCGTTAAAATAAAATTGCATTCGTGAACCTCGTGAATTGTTGGTCAGCATAATCGATTAAATGAGTCCACAATCGGGAGACTTGCGCGCAAACTACAGCAAACCAGATCTGTCAGAAATGTAAAAACACCTGTGCATGCTTGCCCAGTTCGCTCTGTTATCGGGCCGTACTTCTTCGAAAATAAGATCGGCCAAGCAGTTACAGTGAATGGTGTTCACTATCGTGAGATGGTAACGAATTTCTTGTGGCCAGAAATTGAGAATATGGACCTAGACGATATGTGGTTCCAAGCTAAATAATTCAAGAGCTAAATAATACGAAAATTCGGCATATGAACGACATGTATCCTCCATTATGTCTCAGAGTCATTGCAAATATGGACCACCGAAGCCATGGCGAGCATTTGGCCGATATTTTGTTCCACACAAACTTGATACTTCTATTATAATAAATAATATTAATATGATTCTCTGAAAACGTTATGTTTTATTTATAATAAGCAACGTGCGTATTAGTTGGAACACCCATGTTATAGTATACATATATAAACAAAACAAAAATTTGTGTAATTTTAACCTGAGTTTAAAATTAGAAATGTGTATTAAATATTTCCTGTATGCATTTTAGAACACCATTGTCAGCAGGCCTTCTAATAAAAGGGAGCATTGCACTGCAATCTAACTCTGTGTTCATCGGAAATGAGAGTACAATGCATAAAGCATGGCTTTAAGCTCCCTAATAAAGTGTTCTCGAAGGCTCTCCTTTTGTGGTAAATGGAAAAATCTTAAACACAATTTTCAGTGAGGGATAATATGTACACAGAAAATAATTAGTTGGAAATCGGTTGTAATTACATTGTTTCGGTTGCAAAATAAGAAATTCGGTTGCAACCACCAAAAGTTTGTAATCGTTATGGATAATCGGTTGAAGATACCCAATGATGATACATATGACGTATTGTACTCACAACTTACTGATCGCTTATACCAATGGAATGCGATTGTGGCAACCAGTAGTGCTGCAAACATTTTGTTGTAGTAACCAATTATTCGTGATGATAACTAAAAAATAATTATCACTGACTAAGCCAATCGATTAACCAAATTTTCTCATCCGTTATCATTTCTACTTTTTTTCGTCATCACCCCCTTTCAGAAATGCAATGCTGTAAGCTAACAGTTTTTTTTTGCGTTTGCGTTTTAAGGCATGCTGATTTTGAATCCGCAGGATCGGGTACTTGGTATGTTGCACCGATAATACTATTCCGATTAAAGAGCACCAACTAACATTAGGTTGTACTGATCGAATACTCGAGGTGAATGTAATTTTAATCATTCGGTTGGCTAAAAATTCTGTTGTGGCAACGAACCTGTTCTCTGTGTGTGCGACCAAATCTCCGCAGATGAGATTATGGAATACAAAAAATTATACCAAAGAGGAATTTGTCCAGAAGACTGTCTGGCAAAGCGGTAGCTTAGTTGTCGACTTCCAAATGTGGTCATCTGGACTCTACGAAAACTTTAAGCATTCGACCAATTTTTATATGAGGCTCTCTTAAAAATGTTTAAACAAATCAAACTGAGTGTAGAATAAATCTTCTTTTAACGCACCCTAATGTCTTCAGTCATTTTAATTTAATCATAGATTTTATATCACTTCGTCGCGGTTAACATCTCTTGGAGTTAATTTTGCGATTTTAAGATTTCTTTCATCCATTTGTTTGCCTCTCTATCTGAAGCGTAGTGCGCCAACAAAATGGTAAGTATGTACCCATTCACTTAACATACGTACCCTACTGTATACACACCGACATACTCGCACATACATACAGACGTATGTATGTATGTATGTAAGTACGTCGGTACGAGCGTGCACGATACTTCAGCTTAGTTTGTTATCTTCATTGTCTCTTTGGCTAAGAGCAGTCTTAATTACTTCCTTTAATGCACTGCCGTTTTTTAGTTTTCGGCGGGGGAGGCGGAAAATGCATTGCGGAAAGCAACATAAAACTTCAAGAGTCTACGGAGTGGATTACTTTGTTAGCCATTCATTCCCATTTGTTTGCGGTGCTAAATTATTACGCTGCGTTTTTTTGTATTCTTTCTTCTTGGTTCAGGGGAAGGGGTTTGGGGCTATAATTCGAAAGTTTGTGAATAAACTGAGAATGGTGTAGGTACTTCTTGCGATTGTGGCTGGGGAAAACGTTATTTCGTTTATAATTTTATAGGAAGGAACATTCGAAAAAAAACAAAAATAGTTTTAGCAGTAATTGTCGATAGGCGAAAAGTTGGCTTAGTTCTTATTCCATCTAATGAATGGTGTTTTATTGTTACTTCTAAACCGTAGTCTGGGGTAAGATTTAAGTCACACAATCTTCTTTAAGAAATTTTTAAATAATCTTTAACAAAAACAATCAAAATAAATTGAAGCATTGTCGTAATTTTATATTTTTACAGGGATCGCGATTAACCCATTGTCGTTATTTTATATTTTTACAGGGTTCGCGATTTACCCTGTACAATAAATATAAAATTACGACAATGCTTCTATTTATTTTGATTGTTTTTTTTAATATCGTAAATTTTTGTTTAAGAAATAGTTTTTTTGTCAATTTTTTTTTAACATGGACGAAATTTTCTATAAAATACGAATACGTATCATTGACATTTTTAATAAGTGTAGATAATCAGTAATTTTTTTATAAAATCGCATGTCGAAAATTCCCATAGTTACAAATTTTGTTGACAATTTTCATACTTGAAGTCGTCGATTTTTTTTTATAAAACTCGATATATCAGCCCTTCCACAGCTTTCGTACGAAAACGAAATGATTTCGTACGAGGGCGACCGCAAAACTAACTGGCCTGGCACTTTTTCTGTTTTACTAGAAACTTTTTTTTTGTTTTTTAAAAGCAATCTTTTATAAGCCATCTGTCAAAAATTTCCAAAATATTTAATAATTATTTTCTTTGTTACAGGTGATTGAAGTAAACAAGTTTTATAAGTTTTTAAAAATGGAAAATAAAGAGTTTCGTGCGGTAATTAAACACTTTTATATGAAGGTTATACGCCAAAATTAATCTAAGATGAATTGGATTCTGTTCATGGTGATAATGCACCTTCATACTTTACCGTGAAATCCTGGGTTCAACAATTTAAAATGGGTCGTTCAAGTACGGAAGATGAACAACGCTCTGGAAGACCGAAAACTGCTACTACTATTGAAAACATTAGAAAAATATTTAATGAAGTGACTAAAGATAGACGAATAAAGCTCAGAGAACTTGCTGATATTTTTAAAATACACGAAAAACAAGTTTGGAGTATTTTACATGATGAACTCCACATGAAAAAGCTATCCGCAAGAACGCTGCCGCGTTTGTTGACTTTACCCCAAAAAATCGTCCGTTGGACCAATTCCGAGGAGCTTTTAGCGATTATCAGCGTAATCCAATAGAGTTCTTGCGCCGATTTATAACTGTTGATGAAACATGGATCCATCACTACATCCCAGAATGCAAAGAACAGTCAAAACAATGGATAGAAGCTGGTAAAAGTGGTCCCACCGGTTAAGTCAGCAGGAAAAGTAATGGCCACAGTATTTTGGGATGCAAGGGGTATAATATTTATTGATTACCTTGAAAAAGAAAAAACTATAAATGTGCATTATTGGATAAATGTGCATTATTGGATCGGTTGATTGAAGAAATCAAGATAAAACGACCGCATTTAGAAAAAAAAGTTCTTTTTCATCAAGATAATGCTCCTTCACACACTGTATTTTTAACTCAGCAAAAACTTGCCGAATTACGATTTGAAATTACTCCGCATCCACCATATAGTCCAGACTTGGCTCCTTCTGATTATTTCTTGTTTCCAAATTTAAAAAGAATTCTCGGTGGCAAAAAATTTTCGTCCAATAGCGAGGTTATTGCTGAAATTGGGGCATATTTTGAAGGTCTTGAAAAATCTTATTTTTCGGATGGAATTAAAAAACTTGAAATACGTTTGATGAAGTGTATTGAGTTGGAAGGAGATTATGTTGAAAAATAAATAATAATTCCCAAAAACGGTTCTTTTTATGTTAGGCCAGTTACTTTTACGGTCGCCCTCGTAGATACCATTTCGTACCGGTTTGTTTCTACAAATTCCGAACGTTTTGCTAAAATCGAATAAAATCTTAATTCATTATTTTGCAATAAACATCTGGCAGCTCTATGAGAAAAAAATAACAAAAACAGCAGTTTTTACGTCCTCTTTGTACATTTAGTTCTAAGTGTTGGCATTATCCGGTTTTGGTTAAACGTAAGGCAATGTTGTACGAGGATTGCTATATATATTTCTAGCCTAATAATGAAAATGCGAATATTTATCATCAAAAATGGTTTTATTGTTTTTCAAAGTATTCTTCAGCATGATTTATACACTTTCGCATGCGCTCAAACCAATTGTCGAAGCACTTTTTCCACTCCGATTGAGACACCTCCAAAACATGGTTTTTGAACGCTTCACAGCATTTTCGGGCGACGAAAATCGTTGACCACGCATGTTTTTCTTGATGTGCGGGAGTAAAAAGAAGTCATTGGATGCCAAGTCAGGGCTGTACGGCGGATGACCCATGAATTCAACGTTTTAGCCTGTCAAAAAGGCGCTGGCTTGAGCCGATGTGTGGGTGCACAATGATTCGTCTTATCTTGTTCGTTTTTCAAATTTCTCCGAAGACTTTAGGCAAACAAATTGTGGTGTGCGACTCAGAATTGACCGTCCTACGTTGCTCAAGCGGAACAGTCGCCACATGACCAGTTTTGCCGAAGAATCAGGCATCCATTTGCTTCGAAGTGCTTCTTTCACGAACAACTTTCGTTGGATTTGGCTCGTCATCGAAGACCTACACCGTCGATGGCTGTTTTGATTCGTCACCTGTGACCTGTTTTTAAACGTCCTTTGAAGCACCGCGATCGTATTTTTTCAAAATTTCTTTGCACCAATCGACACGAGCCTTTTTTTAAACGATTGTCAAATTGTGCGGGATCCAACGAGAACAAACCTTTGTTACGAATTTTTCGATATTTTTCAATAAAACTCAAAATTTGTCGATATATTCTGTGAAGTTCGAAATTTATCGAAGTATTGCATGCCAATCGAATTGACTCGAAATTTTGTGCGAAATTCGAATTTCATTGCAATTTTCTATAACTTCGAATTTCATAGAAATTTTCTATAAAATTCGAATTTCATTGAAATTTTCTATAAAATTCGAATTTCATTGAAATTTTCTATAAAGTTCGAATTTCATTAAAATTTTCTATAAAATTCGAATTTCATTGAAATTTTCTATAAAATTCGAATTTCATTGAAATTTTCTATAAAATTCGAATTTCATTGAAATTTTCTATAAAATCCGAATTTCATTGAATTTTTCTATAAAATTCGAACTGCATTGACATTTTCTATAATATTCGAATTTCATTGAAATTTTCTATAAAATTTGTATTTCATTGAAATTTTCTGTAAAATTCGAATTTCATTGAAATTTTCTATAAAATTCGAACTTCATTGAAATTTTCTATAAAATTCGAATTTCGTTGAAATTTTCTATAAAATTCGAATTTCATTGAAATTTTCTATAAAATTCGAATTTCATTGAATTTTTCTATAAAATTCGAATTGCATTGAAATTTTCTATAATATTCGAATTTCATTGAAATTTTCTATAAAATTTGTATTTCATTAAAATTTTCTGTAAAATTCGAATTTCATTGAAATTTTTAATAAAATTCGAATTTCATTGAAATTTTCTATAAAATTCGAAATTCCTTAAAATTTTCTATAAAATTCGTGTTTTATTGAAATTTTTTATAAAATTCGAATTTCATTGAAATTTTCTATAAAATTCGAATTTCATTGAAATTTTCTATACAATTCGAATTGCATTGAAATTTTCTATAAAATTCGAATTTCATTGAATTTTTCTATAAAATTTGAATTTCATTAAAATTTTCTATAAAATTTGAATTTCATTGAAATTTTCTATAAAATTCGAATTGCATTGAAATTTTTCATATAATTCGAATTGCAAATTTCTACAATTTAAAATTTTTTTTAAATATTCTATTATATTAGATTTTAGTTGATACTTTCGTTAAAGTTTTAAAACAAAAATGAATTGCGTTGAAATTTCATTGTAATTACTCGTATTATAAGCATTTTCTAAAAAAATTGAATTTCAATGAAATTTTTGATGAAAAATTTTATATGAAAAATTTCATTGAAGTTTTCTTTTTAATTCGAATTTGATTCAAATTTTCTTTAATATTCGAATTGCATTGACATTTTTCATAATATTCGAATTGCATTGAAATGTTCTATATTGTTTTAGAAAGTGTAGTCAAAATTCTTTTTTCTTAAACAATTTTCGACCAATTTTATTTTTTAAAGACAGAATATTGACGAAATTCAAATATAACCTAAAAATTTTGACGAAAATCGATTTTATTATGTTATTGTTAGGCTTGAGGTCATAAGCAAAAGACAGATGTTGGTGTTTTTATAATTTATTTAATTTTAAATAACCCAATATTTCGAACTGACTTCGTCGTTCATCATCAGGGGTAATCAATTAAAATAATTGTTTAACTTTTGTCCTGTTGTACTTCTAATATTCAACGATTCATTCGTTTTTTTTAAATATTTCGAATATTTTCAATATTTGATTTTCATCGAAATTTTTAGGTAATTCGAATTACGTCAATGCTTTGTCTTTAAAAAATAAAATTCGTCGAAAATTTTGAGGAAATTTTCTAATTTAATTTTTTTTCTGTGAGTTTGTACGGATTTTGAGTGAAAACCTGAGTGGTTGTTGGTCTTTTGCGTGAAACTAATCGATTTTCATCGAAGCGAACCAACATTTTCCTAGAAGGTCTCCCGAACATACTCCGTCTTCTTGCAACTGGCCGAGCATATTTCGTAATCGCAGTCGAGAGGTATCTGCTGTATTTGTTTATTTTTGTTTTTCTATGCAATTCTTCTTGAGTATGGGGCCCCGGGCATATTGTCGTTCATTATTGTCACACTGTACCCCGGGCAAGTGTTGGATCGTTGTTGCCCAACACTCTTCGTGTTGCTGTTGTTGTTGCTGTCCACACTTTGTGTTGTTGTGTTTGCATTGTTGCTTGAATGGAAGGCATTTGTTGTCGTTGTTTTAGGGGGGGTAGTCGGCGTGTGTTGTCGACAACGCGGGGTGTGAGTTTGTGCTGAATTAAAAAGCAAAGTGTTTAATTGTTGTTGTTTTTGTTGGTGTTGTGCGATGCAAAAGGATGCAAATCGACATGTGTGTTTTGTTGTTGCTCGCGTCGTGCGCGTAATGCATAATGTCGAGAGAAAGACGGAGAATACGAAAACACAGGGAGGAACTGCGACCGTGATATTTCCTCTTAAGTCTGGCGATTGGCGATTTGCAATAAAAAAATACACTTCCAACTTCTAGGAAAATTTCCCATGTTGTGGACAAAATCAATGACAAATACACGAAGTGTAAAAGAGAGGCGTAGCGATAAGGATCTTATAAATTTGGGTTTGACTTACCGATTCAATTGCCTTTTCGATGCGGAAAATTTCCTCCTGCAGTAGGTGTAACGTTCCCGTCTTGCCGCGATGCCTGGCAAAGGCGGCGGCACAAGCGCTGTGTATGCTGTTAACCCAATTCTCCAATTCAACCTGGAATTAAGAAAAATAAAAAAAAACAGTTCATGATGAAGGTAATTTGATTGCATCGACTTGAATTCAAAAACACACACACATACACGTACACACACACACGCTCTTCAATCTACCACCACCATTAACATTAACATCCTCATCTTGCCTTCCGCATCATCTTCGTCATCAGCTTTCTCATCATTGCCGCCGTTAGCAATATTCACGTACTGACAGACGGACGGACGGACAGACAGACATAAAGGGGTACTGTATGTAATTGTTCATTTCAAGGACTAAAAGGATGCATGGATCTGTGAGTGTGTGTATGTGTGTTTGTATGAAAACTTAAGTCAATTGTATGCGTGCGTATGTGTGTGCCGATGTGTTTATGTTCGCTCACTTGACAGCATGTTTACGTTCCTTCGCTCATTCTTTCATAGAAGGATGCTGCAGCATAAAAGATGTGCTATGGATCCTGCCTAAGTACGAGCACGAGTACAAGTACAAGTGTATCTGTGTGTGTGTGAGTATATGTTTATAACTACTTAAGGCGTTTAGATTATACGATAAGGACATTTCTGAATTGAATGAATGTGAAAATGTATTACATTTATTAGTTGTGTTGGTGTGAGGGGTCCTTTGAGGAGGGGAATCTGGCGGAGGGTCGTTGTTTTCATATGTTGCAATAAGTGCCAGGACCTCTGAGTGTCTGTGTATGTGGCCTTTGAGACGACAACATACGTACGATGTCATCATCAAACAGGCTAACAGGGGCGACTGACTGCAAACGGCATTCCGCCACAATATTCCAACGGCTGTTTTGAATAGGGCTGGGGGAGGGAAAGGGCGGAGGCGTTTAGACAGAAGCACATCTCAAAACATAAGAGATGACATTTCTCTCATATGTTCTTTTGTTTTTGTCAATATTGTTTCAATTTCATGAAAAGAAAATGAAATACATACAAAGTTGCGTATGTCATCTGATTAAATAGCATGAAATGTCAGCCATTCGATTGTATTTGAGAGCGTTTAAAAGTACAGACAAACACACACAGTGACACACATAATGACACATACAAATTAATATATGTGCATGTAAATACATTTGTTAGCTCCCTTAAGAGGTTGCCTTTACAAAAGCATTACAAACTGCTCAGTCGTCTGTAACACTGCGAATCACTTGGATAAGGAAAAGGGAGTTTCAACTTTAAAACTCATTTGAAAACGGGTCTTAAAAGCTGTAGACGAACTTTAAACGTTTCGTTTAAAGTTCGTCTACTCAGTCGTCTGTAACACTGCGAATCACTTGGATAAGGAAAAGGGTGTTTCAACTTTTAAAACCCGTTTGAGAAGAGGTCTCAGAAGCTGCAGACGAACTTTAAAAATTAAGTTTTTTACATTTAAGGTAGCAATTTGACATAGGTTGAATATTACGATTGCTAGTTTGGTAGTTGGACCAAACTAGCAATTTTTGCAAGAGGTTAATATTTTTTTCAAAAAATAAAAATGTTTTCACATCCAGAATTAATTTCAGAAATATTTCGTAATGATAAAAATTAGCGTTTATTAAAATATTTTTAACGGGGAAAATGTCCAACTCTTTCTAAACGAAAAAAATGCAACATCTTTTCGACCGCAATTTTTTGAAACGGAAAATGCATACGTGTTTTAGTCGACAAAAAATAGCAATGGCTATAGTATAGATGAAAAAAAACGAATTATTTTTTGGGGGGAAAGAAAAAAGCAATTTATTTTTCAGATGAAAGATATTAGCTATTCTTTTAACCGGAATAGCTGGGAAGTTTTTCTATACCGAAAAACTTAGAGGAAAATCTGAGCCAGACCAAAAAATTTTTTTTTGTTAGCAGCAAAAAAGTGCGTTTGGAATTTTTTCAAAACAGAAAAATATGAAAATTATATTCTAAACGGTAAAAAAATAAGCTTGTTTTACAAGGGACGAATTTGGAATTTAAAATTTTTCTTTATGCGAAAAAAAAAATTTCTATTATAAAAATAGTTAATTGTTGTAAGTGAATAGTGTTGTTATTTTATAAAATTATTTTTCGGCTTGAGGTCATTTACATTTACATTTAATAAACAAAACATTAACACAATATTTGAAAAATAATTACATTAACAAAACAATGTCGTCCGTCTGATTATCGCTGTCAACTGATATTAGTGTTACTCTTCAGCTTGCGTCTGTGCTTATGCACCACATTTCTATATATGTGTGCGATCCCATCTGTGCCCGTTTTGTAATTAATTCTCTTCTCATTAGGTACGTCAATAATGTTAAGCATTTCGAGAGTGTATCATCTTCTATAATTTCTCTCTTGCGCTACAATTTTTACGTCGGTAAAGTCAGGCTTATGTCCAGTCAGTGTACAGTGGGCCGCAAGTGCGGTCTTTTGTTCTATGGGCCTATTTACGGCTTTTAGGTCAGATTTGTGGGACGAAATTCTTGTCTTAAGTTTGGTTTTAGTAGTGCCGACATATACCTTTTGGCATATGTCGGACTTGTCACCATTGCACTTTATTTGGTATACAACGTCTGATTTATCTTCGTTAATAGTTAAATAGTAAATTTTTTTCTTGTTTTTTCGGACTTTTATCATTTTTATGACTTGAACAGTTATTATTCTGGTGTGAGACCATTCTTGTTTATTTTTCTAAATAAAAGCAAAAATTTGTGAAATGTAGTGACTAGGTTGCCAGGCAGACTCTACAGCTGTGTCTGAACTTGCCCAGGTTTTTCTTTAGCATTATTCGTTTACTTCGTCTTTTAACCAAATGACTTATACTGGGGTCTCATTTGAATTACTGAGAATTACCCTTTGCGTATAATTTTCGAACTGTGTGTAAAGCAATCTGCATAGCGTAATATTATTTTTTAAATATGTTTATTCTTGCTTTATTTACATTTATTCAGCCTTTAAAAAATTTGAATTTTTTTTGAACGAACAAAAAGTAACATTTTATTCTAAATGGAAAATAAAAAAATTCTTCTTCTTGAAACTAAACTGGGGGATTACTATCTAAATGCTAAAATATTAGCATTTATTTTACGATAGAAAGTACTTAGTAGGACCATAAATACTGTTACAACATTAAACACGTCCATTTCAATAGTAGAACTGAACATACCCCGTTAATGTTATATGGGTTTTGAAAGCTAACCTCAATAGCGTTAGTCTGTAACGGGATTTTAAAATTGTTTCAACTTTCATCATGGAGTGGTCAGATAATGGGAACCGTATCTTTGTAATAGCGCTTTTCAAGTGTGAAAGGAAAAAAGGCGATATTTTCAAAACGCTTCGGCCACTAGGGATTAGCCGCATGTTCGTCTACCGATGAATAAAACTGTTTGAGGAGAGTGGAGATATAAAAGATCGCCACCTGTCGGGCCGCCCATGCTCTGTTCAAACACCGCATGCCATCAAAGCCGGTTAATCAAGAATTTACAGAAATCCGCTCCGAAAACAGAAAATCATGGCCCGTGAGATGAATAACACGCAAAAGTCCATTAGTCGAATCATTAAAAAAGAGTTGGGACTTGGGGCTTTCAAACGACGTACTGGACATTTATTGACTGCAGCTTTAAAAAAATAGGATTGAGAAATGCAAACGTCTTTTGGTGGTGAAGCACGCTGATAACTTGCACAGAAAAATTTTGTTTACCGATGAAAAAATTTTTACCGTTCAGGAAAAATTTAACAAGCAAAATGATAGAGTGTATGCGCGGTCATCTAAGGAAGGATCTGAACTGATCCCATGGGTGGAAATGGGTCATCACCCAGCTTCAGCCATGGTTTAGTGGGGTATCTCTTGCGATGGGGTCACTGACCTGCATTTCTGCGAACAAGGAGTCAAAACATCGGCCAAAGTTTACCAAGAAACCGTTTTGAAAGCTGTTGTGAAGCCTATTAACAATTCCCTGTTTCTAAACCAGACATGGACTTTCCAGCTGGATTCTTCACCGGCCCATAAGGCTAAAACGTCCCAGGCCTGGCTTCGAAACAATTTGCGTGTGTTCATATCCTCTGAAGAATGTCCCTCAGGCAGTCCAGATTTGAACCCATTGGATTGCAAATTATGGACGGTTTTAGAGGACTAGGTTTGTCACAAAAGATACCCTAACATTGGATCTTTTAAGACTGCTTTGGTTCGAGCGGTGGCCAATTTTCCAATGGACGAGGTTCGTGCAGCTACGAGGGCGACCGCAAAACTAACTGGCCTGGCACATTTTCTGTTTTACTAGCAACTTTTTTTTTTTTGTTTTTTTAAAGGCAATCTTTTATAAGCCATCTGTCAAAATTTCCGAAATATTTAATGATTATTTTGATTGAAGTAAACAAGTTTTATAATTTTTGAAAAATGGAAAATAAAGAGTTTCGTGCAGTAAGTAAACACTTTTATATGAAAGGTTATACGCCACAATTAATCAAAGATGAATTGGATTCTGTTCATGGTGATAATGCACCATCATACTCCACCGTGAAATCCTGGGTTCAACAATTTAAAATGGGTCGTTCAAGTACGGAAGATGAACAACGCTCTGGAAGACCGAAAACTGCTACTACTATTGAAAACATTAGAAAAATATTTAATGAAGTGACTAAAGATAGACGAATAAAGCTCAGAGAACTTGCTGATATTGTTAAAATACACGAAAAACAAGTTTGGAGTATTTTACATGATGAACTCCACATGAAAAAGCTATCCGCAAGATGGGTGCCACGTTTGTTGACTTTGCCCCTAAAAATCGTCCGTTGGACCAATTCCGAGGAGCTTTTAGCGATTTATCAGCGTAATCCAATAGAGTTCTTGCGCCGATTCATAACTGTTGATGAAACATGGATCCATCACTACATCCCAGAATGCAAAGAACAGTCAAAGCAATGGATAGATGATGGTAAAAGTGATCCCAAGAAGGCGAAAACTGTTAAGTCAGCTGGAAAAGTAATGCCCACAGTATTTTGGGATGCAAGGGGTATAATATTTATTGATTATCTTGAGAAAGGAAACACTATAAATAGTGAATATTATTGTGCATTATTGGATCGGTTGAGATAAAACGACCGCATTTAGAAAAAAAAGTTCTTTTTCATCAAGATAATGCTCCTTCACACACTGCATTTTTAACTCAACAAAAACTGGCCGAATTACGATTTGAAATTCTCCGCATCCACCATATAATCCAGATTTAGCTCCTGATTATTTCTTGTTTCCAAATTTAAAAAAATTTCTCGGTGGCAAAATTTTTTTGTCCATAGCGAGGTTATTGCTGAAACATATTTTGAAGGTCTTGAAAAATCTTAATTTTCGGATGGAATCAAAAAACTTGAAAAACGTTTGATGAGGTGTATTGAGTTGGAAGGAGATTATGTTGAAAAATAAATAATAAAAATTCCAAAAAAACGGTTCTTTTTATGTTAGGCCAGTTACTTTTGCGGTCGCCTTCGTAATGACAACTGGGCAGTGCGACTTAAGGCGTGTGTAAAGGCAAAAGGCAGACATTTCGAATAAGTAGATCCTTTTTGGATACAATATACATCAATAAATATATTAAAAAATATTTGGTCCAAAAACATTCATTACTTTTTTATTTTACAGCATAAAACGTGTGTAAAAGTATTTATGTCCCTACTAAGTAATTAAGCTCAATTCTTGGTCATAACATTAAATTATTTTTTTAGTTTCATTTCCTCTTGAAAACCACACGTCTAAAAAACTCTTTATAAGTGTTGTCCACATGAGATGTTTTTTATTCTTCGATTTATGGCACTAAAATTTATGAAAAACAAGGTTAACGAAAATAAAAAATGGCTCGAATTCCGTCCAAAACAAATAAACAAAATTTTCTGGCTGATGGTAACAATAAAGGCTTGATCTAGCTGGAATAGGAAACAAAGGCAACACTGCTTACGAACCACTTGGGACTATTTCAACATAACCTACCCGGTACCGTCCTTACGACCTACCGTCCTTAAACAAACGTCACTGAAATCTGACCAAAGCAATAGACAACAAGTATCGATGGCACCTTTTTATTATCAGCTGTCGAATGTCTCCATGTATGGTGGTGGGGATATCCCCCATTTATTCCATTTCCATGTAGCACGTGTTAGTTTCTAGCGCTATGAGGAAAAGAAACGGCGACGCTGGTGACGACGACGACGACCATAACAAAAAGCTCGAATAATTGATTACTGAGTCATGTGTAACATAATGCAACGAACCCTAGGCTGTGGCCGCGAGCACTGAACTTGCAATGAATGGCATTTGCATAGCATAGCACCCACACACACTCGCAGAAGGAGCTAAACACAGAGAGAGTGTCTTTGAAATTATGTAAGCTCGTGTGTGTGCTTTATGCCATAATAAGCCTCCATGTTTGCATTTGAAGCAGAAGGACGACTCATAAGTAGCAACAGCAGCCACAGCATAAATGCAACATAAAAGAGGGGACCTTCCATTGCTGCCTGGCCAGTGGGCGATGATCATTCATGGATACTCGACACAAACAAACAGACAAACAAACAACACACTCACACACACACACACAAACAAATAAAAGAACGAACGTATGAACGAGCAAACAAACACAAGGACGTGTGTTTCATGGCGAATTGGCTATTTCAGGCATTTGCAATTGGTGCTCCAGCAGCCAGCCAGCCAGTCGACCAACAACTTCTTGTAGTAAATTCAACACTTAAACTCAGGGACTACACGCTCAGTGCATTCTACTTGTCAAAGGACATCACCACAAAGGGACGAGCGTTGCACCACTCGAAGGTGTGTTGGGGGGACTAGGACTACAAGCTCTTTGTGGTGGGCAGCTAGACACACACTCTCGCATAATCCTGATATGAAAGATAATATTGTACACTTGAAAACGTATATGTTTGTTTTTCCTCTTCCTCTCCTCCTTCGCTTTTACGTTTTTTTACCCTACACCACACTGAGGTACAGGGTACCATGACTTACAGCTGATGTTTGCAACACCTTAAAGGTATGGAGATAGATCCCATGTTAAGTGTACCGATCGACTGAGAATCACTATCTGAGTCCATTGAGCGATGTACATCTGTCCCTCTGTCCGTCCGTCAGTTTGTCCTTTTATTGTTGTAATCAAATAACAGGTTGCAATTATGAACCGATTTCATTGATAGACCCCATGTATACCGATTGAGTCAAGCTCACTATCTGAGTCCATTGAGCGATGTACAATTTGAAACGATTATGCTCAAATTTTGCCTGATACGTAATGATGAGCGACCATAATATGGATCACATAGGTCCGTATTCTCGTATAGCCCCCATACAAAGGTCCTTCCTGATTTCAGAACCTACAGCTCTAAAAGTTAACTATTACATTCGATTTTAACGAAATATCGCTCAGAGCATTTTGAGTAATCAACACACATCTCTGAAAAAATTTGTCCATAGTCCATTGTCCAAGTTTTCGAATAGCTCCCACACAAATGTCGCTCCCGATTTCCGCTCCCGCTGCTCTTAAACCCACAAATTTCACCCGAATAAGCCGAAACTTTGCCTGTTACGTAATGAGCTATATTTTATTACCTGCGGTGAAACTGGAGCCCATAGGTCCGTATATTTGTATATCACCAAAACAAAGGTCCTTCCCGATGTCTGAACCTACAGCTATAAAAGCCACATACAACACTCGATTCCGACCAAAACAGTTTGACAAAACAAAGGTCCCTCCCGATTTCAGGTTCTACAGCAGTAGAAGCCTAAAATTACACCCGATTATGCCCATATTTTGTCTGGTCAGCGCATAGAGAAAGGGACCTAAGGGTAAAAAAAAACAATTTTCACTTTTTTTTGATGTGGACAACATCTGAGCATCGAATGAGACCGATCCCATGCCCCAAAAATGTTCCCTCCCAGAGATATGCGCGTTTTATAACAGTGATGGTGCACCAAAGGTACACGTATTTAAATCTTTAAAATGGCTCTCCTGAACAAAACTGGTTTTTACCCTTAGGTCCCTGTCTATTTTGCGCTTCACATATGTTAATTTAGTTCCCACAAAAAGGTCTTTTCCGATTTCATAATCTGCAGTTCATTTCTGCCGATTGCTACCAAATTTCAGATGGAGCATTAAAAGCGACCAGCACACATGTTCTCTTACATTGGACCATATTGGTCCATGTTTTCGAAAATCACCTACATAAAGGTTCCTCTCGATTTGAGGCCCTGCAGCTCTAGATGCCAGAAATTATACCCGATCACGCTTAAATTTTGTATGGTACCTTATGAGCGGCACATGATTTACTCCCGACAGAGTTGCTTAATCCTTCGAATAGCAAAGTAGTGTAGGTTATCTCATAGTCGGCCACGCCCGACGTCAACGTTTTTATACTTGTTTTTTATCACAAAAGTGGTTCGAAAAGTAATACTCCTGTCTAGTTGTGGACGAGTTGTGACTGTTCCCATTTGGAAGCGATGGTATCTACTATCCCGTGTAGCTTTGGATACATGAGCTGTGTTTGTCTGTGTGTGAGAGTGTTTTTTTTTCTGTTTGCGCTGCTTGCCATAAGCGGTGTGTAATTAAACCCGAGGTATGAGTGTCATTTCGGTTTTTGGCGCTGGCATTATTACTTTGGAAATCCACACCTGTTGTGGAGGATGATGAGGATAATTAAGTTCTAAACGTTGCAAAATGTAAATGGTCTACGTGCTACCAAATGAAAGATGAGTTGCGGGTTAGGTAGAGATTTTTTTTAGCGGTGACACTGGTCCACTTGGGTTTGGTGAAGAAAATAAGAGGAAGGAAAAATTGCGGTTTTCATTGTCTTACGCAAGTTATTCATCCACGTAAACTTTAGGAGAAATGCCGAGAATACAGATGAAGCTGGCAAGGAAGCGTTTAAATCGAATGCGGTCAAAAGGGTTTCTTTCAAGTCCAAGTGATAGAAAGAAAGCCAAAAGCACTTCATGGTTAAGCGACGACATTGGGGATGATAATGAGGCTACCTCAAGGATTGTGTAAACTTTTGAGTAAGTATGCTAAGACCCTTTAAATTAAATTGAGTCCTTTTCAAATACTTAGACTTGTAGTGGTAGCACTGGTCAATTTGGATTTTGTTAACTGAAAATATAGCGTGTTCAGGAATTTTATAATACCGCTTTAGTTAATCATCACGTGGAAATGTGTATAAAATCCGGTTATGTACACGTAGAGAACAGTTTCGTTGTCACAAACTGATTTTTTTCTGGCAGCCGCCTGAGTGCTGTTGGATGTATTCCAAGTATTCCTTTAGTACAACGGAATGTTAATTTGTGCCATGGCATTTTCAGTACAGGGAACCTCAAGTATAAAATAAACCTAGTTTAACAGTTTCGGACCCTATTTGCAATGGCAAATTGATTTTTCTGAGTGTAGAAGAGTTGTTTGATTTTAGGCCTTATTGATTATATCAGTAGATTAAACTGATACAAAAGAAGTTTTTCGTTCCTTCCATGGCGGGTTATTGAGGAAATAAGTAAGTAAAAGCAATTCTAAAGAGAGGCCTGATACGAGGGCGGTTATGAAAGTTCTTAGCCTATCAATGAAAGAGAATAGTTAGTTTTTCAAAAATATTTTTATTTTTCAATATAATCTCCTGAAACTTCAATACACTTAGTCCAACGCTTATCTAGCAATTCTATCCCTTGATTAAAATAGTTTTCCTCAAGTTCTTCAAAATAGTGGTTTACAACTGTAATTGCATCTTCATTTGAGGTAAAACGCTTGCCAGCAAGGAATTTTTTTTAGATTTGGGAACAAGTAAAAGTCACTGGGAGATATTAGCTATTTCACGCACTTTTATTCGTCGATCATTTAATACCATATCATGCACTTTGGCTACAATTTCTGTTGTTGTTGCTGTTTTTGGACGTCCACTAAGTGGTTCATCTTCAATGCTTGTACGACCACGTTTAAATTCAGCAACCCAATTTTTTACTGTTGCATATGAAGGAGCACATTCACCATATCATTATGAACTTGTCCCCATAAACCTTTTTTTATGTAAATATTTAATGACACCACGCATTTCCAATTTTTCCATTGTAAAAAATCGCGGATGCGTCTTTTGTGAACACCTGTTTCTATATGAAGAGTTGCCAGATCGAAACAATATTTAACATGTGTTCATAGCAGAGATGGAAGTTTCCAAAACACTTAACTTTTTTCTGTTTATACCGCTTTTTGTGCTAGGCTAAGAAGTTTCCAAACCGCCCTCGTACTAATCATAGTTTTTTTTTAATTGTAATATGTCACAAGTTATTTAGGTTACCAATGCTGTCCAGTTGTCAAAAAAACAATGGTATATCTTTTCTCGTATTTATATGAAATGCAACACTGCTTCCATCAAGTATTATCTGTAAATAGACTACCGTCACATTTTGAGAGAGTTTCGTCGGTTAGTTTGTGTTTAACAGCTGTTAAAAACAAACAGCAAACAACAAAAATCGAAAAAAGTCGAGATGATTGCCGCTTTTGCTCTCAGTTGACCATAAACGTAATCGTGGTAAAACTTCAAAGGATTATTTGAAGTTGTTTAAACGAAATTCAAATGAGCTTTTGCGAAGATTTCTAACATGGATCCATTACAACATTTCAAAGACCCAGCAGCAGTCTAAACAATGGGTTTCTTCGGATAAACCGGCTTCGAAGAATGCCAAGGGTCGGCCATTAAGGTGATGGCAACAGTTTTTTACAATGTACGCGGGATAACCCACATCGATTACCTTCAAATGGGGAAAACTATAAACGGCGAAATTAAAAAAACGACCCCATATGGCCAAGAAAAAGGTTTTTTTCATCAAGATAATGCACGGGTGCACAGTGTGCAGTGTGCACGTTTTTCTTATGAACTGTTAACTTAAGATCAAAAAAAAATAATTTAATGACAAAATCTTAAATTATTTTTAAAATATGGCAGGGAACCACGTTTTTTGACAAAAACCCAATTTGTGCGACCTCTAAACCACTTCCAAAAAATTTTTAAACAAAAATCAAAATTTCCTTACCCTAATATCTATCAAAAAACGCGTGAGCACCAATGAAAATCGAAATTTTTGTTTTTTTTTGGGACACCCTAGTGCACACGTGTGCAGTATCAATGGCAAATTTGCATGAATGGGGTTACGAATTGGTACCTCATCCGCCATGATCTCCGGCATTAGTCCCCAGTAACTATTTTCAAACCTAAAGAAATGGCTCGGTGGAAAGATTTGAACGATGAAATTATTGATTAAACGAATGCCTATTTTATGGACCTCAAAAATACTATTTTTTGGAAGGGATACACAAATTAGAGAAACGTTGGACTAAGTGTTTTGAGCTGAAAGGAGATTTTGTTCAAAAATAATTGTTTTTTTTTGCTCAAAAATACTATTTTTTGGAAGGGATACACAAATTAGAGAAGCGTTGGACTAAGTGTTTTGAGCTGAAAGGAGTTTTTGTTCAAAAAGAATTGTTTTTTTTGCTCAAAAATACTATTTTTTGGAAGGGATACACAAATTAGAGAAACGTTGGACTGTGTGTTTTGAGCTGAAAGGAGTTTTTGTTCAAAAGTAATTGTTTTTTTTTGCTCAAAAATACTATTTATTGAAAAGGATACACAAATAGGAGAAGCGTTGGACTAAGTGTTTTGAGCTGAAAGCAGTTTCTGTTCAAAAATAATTGTTTTTTTTTTGCAAAAAAGCTGTGTTTCATTCTAAAAGTCACGGAATTGTTGATGTGTCCTCGTAGTCAGTGACGTTTGCCCTTTTAACGTACATTGTATCAGGACGGTCGAAATTTTTTTCATCAAAGTTTCGGCTCAATTGTAAAATGCACTGTGAATTTTGGCGAAGGGTCATCATAGTAAAGAAAAATAAATAAATAAATAAATAATGAAATAAATAAATAAATAAATAAATAAATAAATAAATAAATAAATAAATAAATAAATAAATAAATAAATAAATAAATAAATAAATAAATAAATAAATAAATAAATAAATAAATAAATAAATAAATAAATAAATAAATAAATAAATAAATAAATAAATAAATAAATAAATAAATAAATAAATAAATAAATAAATAAATAAATAAATAAATAAATAAATAAATAAATAAATAAATAAATAAATAAATAAATAAATAAATAAATAAATAAATAAATAAATAAATAAATAAATAAATAAATAAATAAATAAATAAATAAATAAATAAATAAATAAATAAATAAATAAATAAATAAATAAATAATGAAATAAATAAATAAATAAATAAATAAATAAATAAATAAATAAATAAATAAATAAATAAATAAATAAATAAATAAATAAATAAATAAATAAATAAATAAATAAATAAATAAATAAATAAATAAATAAATAAATAAATAAATAAATAAATAAATAAATAAATAAATAAATAAATAAATAAATAAATAAATAAATAAATAAATAAATAAATAAATAAATAAATAAATAAATAAATAAATAAATAAATAAATAAATAAATAAATAAATAAATAAATAAATAAATAAATAAATAAATAAATAAATAAATAAATAAATAAATAAATAAATAAATAAATAAATAAATAAATAAATAAATAAATAAATAAATAAATAAATAAATAAATAAATAAATAAATAAATAAATAAATAAATAAATAAATAAATAAATAAATAAATAAATAAATAAATAAATAAATAAATAAATAAATAAATAAATAAATAAATAAATAAATAAATAAATAAATAAATAAATAAATAAATAAATAAATAAATAAATAAATAAATAAATAAATAAATAAATAAATAAATAAATAAATAAATAAATAAATAAATAAATAAATAAATAAATAAATAAATAAATAAATAAATAAATAAATAAATAAATAAATAAATAAATAAATAAATAAATAAATAAATAAATAAATAAATAAATAAATAAATAAATAAATAAATAAATAAATAAATAAATAAATAAATAAATAAATAAATAAATAAATAAATAAATAAATAAATAAATAAATAAATAAATAAATAAATAAATAAATAAATAAATAAATAAATAAATAAATAAAAATAAAACTTTAGCTCAGGAGCTACACGGTGCCTTCAGAGCGAAGGCAATAAATTCTTTGTACCGTCAAAAATTTAAAGCGTGAGATTAATCTTTAGGACCTTAAGCCACCAACGAGTCAGTGTTTAAGGTGAGGTAAAGAAACATAGCCACCGTAGTGACCAGAAGCAATGGAGAGAATATTTGTTCATTTCCAGCCGATAAGGTTCATTTGGAAATCTTCTAGAAATTATTAAAACATATTTTCGGTTGGATTCAGAAATACTCTTATATAAAATATAGAGCTGACGCTAGAATTAAAGACGAACGGCCAGGGACAATGGAGTGAGGTTTCTAAGTGGACGCTGGAAATGCTGATCAGCAGCTATGTCAACAAGCAAAATCACGAAGCATCACTGCATTTACAAAGATTAACGCTCTGGTGTAGTTTAAGGCATGACGGATTTGGAAATGAAAAAGAAGACCCTTGCACTTGTGGGCAATGATTTCCGGTTTAGACATTAAAACCAAGCTTAATGAGCTAAGGGGTAGCTGTATTTATTAGGTTAAGCTTTAATGTAACGAAGACCAAAAATGATGTGCATAAACGTCCAGATTCTCACAACTAAATCAGGGTATCCTTACCAAGAGAAAATCTAAATTATTTCTCTACTCTGGCAGCACCAAAACGACAAATGACGAAGCGGGCGATGACATTCGTTCCCGTATCAGAACAAGTTGCGCGGTATTTAAGATGCTCGACAAAGTGTGCAGAAATCGCAAAAACGAATAAACTAAAAACCTTAAGGGCCAATGCCAAATCGGTCAATTTGTATGGGAACGAATTATTGAACGCGACAACAAAAGAAACGCGGGCTTTATTCACCACTGTGTAAGGAAAATACTGAGTTAATACAATTCGCAGGCAATACCGACCTTTGATCCATAACTGAAAAGAAACAGGAAAGTGAATCGGGCACACATTGAGAAATCCCTATCAATGAAGGTATCAGCCGAACAAATCTTGACCGTAGTCCGCCAGGAAGCCGTAGACAAGACAAATACCTGAAGAAGGGTGGCAAAAGCAAAAGCATTGGAAGCAGGTCACGCATAGGGAGAAATCAAATATTTAGCAATCAATTAATTAAATCAATTGTAATACGGGGAAACATATGTGAATATAAAGGGTGGCCCAACCACAATGCAATGTACAAAGGGTGATGCATCTAGAGGTATTTTTTCAGAACAAAAAAAAATATAAATATTCAAATCAAGTGTGGAATATTTATTGGTAAAATGAAGGGACATTTTATGGCATTTATTTTTTGAATATAATTTCCTTCAATTGTTGGCAACTGTATTATGGAAATGAGCGTTTGGTGGTAAACGGGAAGAAATTGCCGCATTTGGGCTGAAGAGCAGCAAGAAGAGGTTCAAGAGGTGCCATTATATTTGTCTTTGTCTTGAGATTTTGTTATCCCCAATTATAGAAATCAGAATAGGCATTGGATGTGGATAAATTACCTTAAAAATTCAGAAAGTGGCAGTATACTCTGTACACGTAGAGAAAAGATATGGTTACACTATGGTCACCGCAACAATAATATGTTCTCTACAATAAAAACATGTTCGTCGCAACCATAGTATTGTTTTTTGAATTTCATTTTGACAACAGTATGATTGCGACAATATTACTATTGTTGAAATGTAACAATAGTATTATTGCCAAATTTGGAAATGAAAATATGGTTGTAGCAACCATATAAACATAGTTTGTGCAACAAATGTATTGTAATGAACATAAGAAAACAGGTTTTATAGAGCATACATGTATGTGTGTGAAATGTTTTTTTGATATACAAAAAAACACATACACACGATACAGTGAATGGCTGTTGTCCATTAAAAAACAATCGGAAGGTAGTTCGAGGGATTTATATTGTGTTTACTTTGTTCGGTAATAAAATACGCTAATACCGACTGGTTCTCGTTTATTTAAAATCAGCCTGCACTTAAGTATAAAGCCATTGATCTTGTTTTAATCACATTCGTTTGAGGTCTACGGATGGTGAAGTAGCATTCACACCTGCTGGGACCTAAAAGTATTTTTGACTGCCATTGGAATAAATATTTTGTTTCTTGAATGGAATGTTCAATGTAAATATGGCCTCAATTCTGGCTATTAACTTATTGCAATGCAATTTCATATAACTTGCTTGATAAAAATCTCTACTTTTGAATAACAACATTACCCAATCCTAATAAATAATTTTTGGGTTCATAGTAAGGTTGAGTGAATTAAACTATGGTTGTAGCGATAATAGCATGGTTGCGTGTGAATCATACTATGGTTGTGAATATCATACTATGGTTGTATGAGAAAAATACTATGGTTGTGAGGATCATAGTATGGTTGTGAAGATAGTAGTATGGTTGAGTATGAATTATACTATTGTTGTGAGGATCATAGTATGGTTGCGTGTGAACCATAATATAGTTGTAAGGATCATACTATGGTTGTTTGAGAAACATAATATGGTTTTGAGGATCATAATATGGTTGCGGAGATCATAGCATGGTTAAGTGTAATTCATACTATGGTTGTGGGGATCATAGTATGGTTATGTGTGGATCATAACATTGTTGTGATAGTCGTGGTATGGTTATGTGGGAATCATGCTATTGTTGTGAGGATCATAATATTGTAGTGCCACAACGATATACCAAACAATAGTATGATCCTCTTTGAATATTGTCACCCCAACCATACTTTTTCTGCGTGTATATCAGTACCTTAACCACTGAGTTTTAAGAATTTTTGCTGATGGCCTGGCACTTTTGTCTTGGATTGCGCTTTACACTATATTTTTCGTCCCACTCATAATTCGCTAGCTAAAGGGTGCTACAATTTTTTTTTGAATACGTTCCCCAACTTAAATGTTCGGCGTCGAATTTTTCTATTAGCCTGTTTCTTAATATCGAAACTAGAGGATCGTTCGCTACCTTAGCAAAAGAAATCTGATTTTAGTTTCTCTGACTGAATTTTATACGAACGATGACTCGAACGACAAGTCGAAAAAAATTAACAAAAGCATAAAGGTCATTATTCAAAATGTGATATTAAAAAACAAAATTTTTAAACTTAAGTATGCCCAACGTAAAAGTACGAGATAGTGAAACCGAAAATTTACCGATTTTATTTGCTCATAATTTCTTCGGGCATCGAGAAACAGGCATTACTGGGTCTTTTTCAATACTGGCCTCTGATGGTTTCAACTCGAAGCTAATTGGGTATGGTAAGTGCCTTAAATTTTTCCTTGGCGCGACGAATTACCGGCGCACTAAAGTAATGATAACGATTGAACTCCCGCCGATATTTACAACTGAGCCTACATTTTGATAACATTTTTAAATAATATCCACACGTTTGTGAAATTTTGCACAATAACATGTCAAACATGTCAAAAACAATACTGATAGCCGAATGACATTAAAAAACTCTGATAACTTCTGCAGTTTAACAATTGCAAAATTATAAGTATCTGATCATTCTCTATATATTCCCAATGTTGTAGGCTTTAAATTCCAATTCCGATATATTACTTTGGAAGGGTAGACTAATCAATTAAGACAATACGAGTAGAACGATCGACTGTTCTATAAAGACAATCTAACTAAACATCTTAGATGTTAGCTGTGTTCATTTGATTTTACTAAACTAGAATTTGTATCGAAGCTAATCGGCTGGCAAGGGAGTTGGCTTCAAAGCGATAAGAAAACACATAAGAGTTACCAGACTTATATTTACAACAAAAAGTCTTTCATGAAACACCCTGCTATATAAGTAAACACATGTTATTTGTTATTATCTTTACTAAAAGAGAATCAAACTACAAGAGGTCCTTTTAGCAAACTTGCATTGAGTCCATGTGCACGAGATGGGATAAGTGAACATTAAAATTAATTCAAACTTATAAAGGGTGTTTTTTGTAGACGTGTGTGTTTTAATCTGGCCACAATTTTTTCGGTTTTGATCTTTTTGACAGCTGTCCCTAGACTTCTGCTCAGTTTGTGTTGCCATTTCATAATGAATAGACTTACTCCGGAACAACATTTGCCAATCGTGATGGATGGGCTCAAAAGGAGATGGTCACCGATACTGATTTTTACAAGAAAAATTTTGTCCCGCGATGAAGCTCATTTTTGGTTGAATGGGTACGTTAATAACCAAAATTGTCGCAATTGGAGTACTGAAAATCCACAAGCCATTGTTGAGACGCCGTTACAACCTCAAAAAGTCACTGTCTGGTGTGTTCTATGGGCATTCCCTCTGCCCATTGGTCCATATTTCTTTTAAAATAAAGCCAGCCATAATGTAACGGTCAATGGGGAACTCTATAGAGCCAAGTTTAATGACTTTTTTGTACCTGATGTGAAGGATGTTGATGTGGTGGACTTTTAGTTCCAACAAGACGGCACAACATGCCATACAGCCAACCAAACAATCAATTTATTGAAGAAAGCTTTTAGTGAGCACATAATCTCGCGTCGTGGGCCTGTAGCGTGGCCTCCAAGATTGTGCGATTTAATACCGCTGGACTATTTTTTGTGGCGTTATGTGAAATCGCTTGTCTACGCGGATAAGCTCAACACGATTGACGATTTGAAAGAGAATTTCGGCGCGTCATAGCTGACATACGGCCCCAAATGCTGCAAAAAGTGGTCGAAAATTAGGTCTCTCGGCTGATATTTATTCGAGTCAGCGGCGGCAGCCACTAGCCGGAAATTAGTTTTAAAACATAATGGCAAAGCCTTATCCTTATAACTAAACTAAATTCTTGGCCATAACATTAAATTATATACGTTTTGTTTCTTCTTAAAAAACACTCGTCTGAAAAAACACCTTTTAGTTCTAAGACAATTTTCCGTTTTATACCTAATATATTTTATTATTGAATTCGCCTATAAAATCTCTTGTTATTTGATTCTCTTCCATGAATAAAAGGAGAAAGCATGTTGCAATATTATTCTTAGTTTTTTTTAATGTTGCCAGATAACCCTAATTCAAACTAACCAGATAATTCAGCTAGTAAGTCCAAAGGAACACGGCTATTGTATAAAAAGAACGTTCCGCCCGGTTTGAAACCTTCCTTTATATCTTCTAATTTATGCGGAGTTACATATTTTTTGGTTTAAAGCTTTTAAGCTTTGTGTTAATTTTCAAACTCTTTTTTAACTCATGTCTTGATTTAATTTGGATATTTAAATTAGTTGCCCTCTTTTCCTTTTAAACTTCACCGACCGAGTATGCAAAACATTTGTAATCCTCAAAAGAAGCATACAATTAATGAATGCCGTCTAGTGTAGTGAACTTACCTGACAGGGAGCTTGAAATAGGTAGGCATCACCGAAGGCCGTACTTAAGCAGAATATATAATCACGCTTGGGATGCTCCGGTATTGGCTGCATTATCGCTCCATCGACAATAATCAGATGTTTGGGTGCCGCCTCCACACTGCGACCCTCGCGCGAATCACAGGGATAGAAGAGGAGAGTGGTGCCCTTCAAGCACACCCAATAACCCTTCCAACCGCGTTTACGGGCTAATTCGATTTGATGCTTCTTTCGCAATAACCATTTCTTCACAGACAGGAAACTGAAATGCAAACGAAAAAAAAATTCCGGAAAGAGAAAACAAAAACAAACCGGAAATAAAGTTAGCCTCAACATTCAAATATGTGATGCGATGGCAAGGAAAACGACTAGTTAAGTGGGTGGGTGGGGTGTAAAACCCATGCCGCCTACACCTTCATACATACTTACCCAGCTTTGCGTACAGCCCCTGTACAGTTGAATGAGGATGCCGCCGTTCCAGTTGCTTTTGCTTTGTATGGTGACGCCATGACACTTTCGCCATCATCTTCATCCGATACGGCTGTAGTTAAACTCATGCGGTCATCGTCGGAAATCTAAACAAATGACGGCGGAGTGAAATGGAGTGAGAGAGAGAGAAAGGGGGGGAGAAAAGGAAAAACAACATTAGCATTTGAACATTCCAATATTTCTGTTTCCTATGGCAAAACTGCAAACTCAATTTTTTCATTCATTCTTCTTCTGCCTCCTCTTTTTCGTCTTCTTCAGATTATTCTAGTTTTTCACTATCGAGACCATCAGACCCATCAACAACAGCTTTTGTTTTGTACTGTTGTGGCCGGGGCAGTGACGGTGAACGCTTCGTTGCGGGTTTGGCTGTAGCAACATCTGTTGAGGACTCAATCAGGCAGAAGTAATGAAAACCTGACTGAGGAGTTCAACTTAATCTCATTATGAACCAGAAACAAACATTGCTCCACCACGACTCGACACGGCACTGCACTGCGCTGCACTGCATCGCACCATTGCAGTGCAGATGCTAGAGTTTCTCTTTGTTTTCCGGTTTTTGTTTTTTTTTTGTTTTCGTTACGTTTCGGTTTTTTTTTCTTCCAGTTCAGTTTCAGTTTGGTTCGATTCAAGCCGGATGTGTTTTGCGAAGGTACTTACGAAACAACCGCAAGCAACCAAATGGAACATATTTAATGATACTTAGTACTCGTCGGTTCGGTATAATAAAAAGCATTTTCATGTTCCACCCCGGGATGTGTCTAGTGGAGTACAGTGCAACGTGGAGCCGAGCCGAGCAGGGCGGGGCAGTGCAGTGGATTGGAGTAAACAAATGCCAGTTGATGAAAAACGAAACGAGACGAGACGTGCAGAAGAAAAGTCAATGAGCAGCATATTATCTGCTCTGTCATCAAACATTGGTCCGGACGATATTTTCCCGCACAGTTGATAAGTAGTACTTGAGGGAGGACTTCTCCGCATCAGTAGGTCAATATTTTACATTCCATGCAATCAATTTTGAACTACATCCACTATGCTCTAGTCAGAAGGGGGTGGTACAGACAAGGACAAAATTGTTTCGAATCAGAGTCTAGATTTTCGATACTGAGATGCACTTTAAGAACTAATTTAAAGGATTAGTAAGCCACAATATTGAATAAATCTTAAGTCATCTTTTACAGATGACAAACTCCTATTACGTTGTTGGAGGATGGGCGATAGTTTCCTTTGGAAACACACTTTTATCCTTGGGTTGAGACGACATCTCATGAACAAATCTTTCTGCTGGTTTCTCATCAAAAAGTCTAAATTTATATGACAACCCATGGTTATATAGCTAAAGACTTAAAAGGACTTTTTTACGTGGGACAGCCGTGGTTTTTTAAAGTAGATTAGACCAAAAAGTCTAAATTTATATGGCAACCCATGGTTACATAGCTAAAGACACATGAAGGATTTTCTGACATGAGCCAGCTATGGTTTTTTATAATAGATTAGACTCTGAGTTTTTTTTAAACAATTTGTTGTCTTCTAGAATTTGCTAATTCTGCCCTCTAGTCTATCTGTATAAACCACATAGAGGTTGGATAGTTGTAATGCTAATGCAGACTAGACAACTAGTGAAAGTATATTTGCTCTCTATCTCTGGAAGGATGTTTAAATGGATATTTATGTATCTGAAATCTAAGCATCACGATGTGTTGCTGGCGAATCTGAAAGGATATTCATGTCGGCAGAGGAGATCTTGCCTTGGGAATAGGTGGGCAACATTTTTAATGTTATTTCCGATGCTTCATTGCTCTACTCGTATTGAGGTAATCACATTATGGAGTTTTAATTCCTTAACTCATTTCTGAGGCAAATCACAGAGGTTACAATCGAAAATATGATCGCTTCTCAACAGACTATAGATGGCGCTGATCTCAAACTATTAGCGGCGTTGATGAAAATCTAAAAAATACCTTGAGATTAGTGATGTACTTATTTTTATCGCACCTTTTGTTTGCCAAAGTCAGTCGTTTATGAAGGTTTAACTCCTTCACTCATTTCTGAGGCAAATCACAGAGGTTACAATCGAAAATATGATCGCTTCTCAACAGACTATAGATGGCGCTGATTTCAAACTATTAGCGACGTTGATGAAAATCTAAAAAAATACCTTGAGATTAGTGATGTGCTTATATTTATCGCCCCTTTTGTTTGCCAAAGTCTGTCGTTTATGAAGGTTTAACTCCTTCACTCATTTCTGAGGCAAATCGCAGAGGTTACAATCGAAAATATGATCGCTTCTCAACAGACTATAGATGGCGCTGATTTCAAACTATTTTGTTTATCAAAGTCAGTCGTTTTTTGTACAACCTTCGCGACATGGGATATAAGTGGTTCAAAAAATAAATAAAATTTTAGTGTTTTAATTTTTTTTAAAACTTCCTTCTGTTGGAAATTGTACTAAGGGTCAACGTAGGACCCATCTACGTGAGAATACTTATATGTTCACATAGGATTGAAGAGAGGAGAAATGTCTTTTAAGCATACCCAATATTCTTTCAAATTATATTAACGGGTTGTTGTTGTAGCGGCACACCGTATCGGAGTGACAGCCCTTGACCAAAAAAATTGCTGCTTCGGGTCGATCCGGTGCATAGAACCGACTGTTGATGCAGTTTTTGAAATAAACAAAAAATCCAAGTGAACTTTTACATTCATCCTTTGAATTTTTATCGAGCGACATCTTGACAAGTGGCAAAGTCGCCATTATCTTAGCAATCAGGATATCTCAACACGATTGAAAGGAATCTCTTTAATAGTTGTGCCACTAAATTGCTGTCATGGATTAGAAAGCATGCTATAAATCTACCGTTTTTTATGGTCAAGAACAAGGGAGTCACTAGCTGCTGACTCAATAGATAAGAAAGAGAAAAACAATAATCAGAAGTTTTGAGGACAACTCGCGATTGTGACCCACTTGCAAATCACTGGGTTAAAATAACACAGTGCAACAGTGAAAAAAATGCAAGAACACCACAGTACGGGTTCGATTCTACTACCAAAGGGTGCTATTTCCCTATACTTGGTTTAGCTAGATTGGTGACCAATTTTTTTTTTTATGGGCCTCAAAAGTTTTGAAAATCAGTGGGCCCCTCGAAAAAAGGTGTCATCAGTTTTTGCCCAATAGCTAACACATACTTCGTGATAGCGCTAAACTGTTTTCGGCAATAATGTAGCTGTGAGCTCTGTGCACAAATGTTGTAAACACTTTATGCCAAAAAAGTAATTCATTATCTTTATTGGTGACCGTTACCGCGCCACGCTCAACGAATTTTTGTTTCCAAAAATTCAAGAGAATGGCATGGAAGACATTTGGTTTCAACAAGACGGGCCACAATTCACACAGCCAACGCAACCATCGATATTTTACACACTATTTTTGAAAATCGAATAATAAGCCACAATTGTGATGTCAACTGGCTGCCTTAGAGCTGTGATTTCAGCCATTTGAATACTTTTCCGTGGGGAGCCATTAAGGATAAATGTTATGCAAGGCATCCAGAGACAGCTGAAGCGCTAAAACATAAAATCAAAGTTGACTTTGTAGATATTCGACCCGAATCAATCGAAAACGTACTGAAAAATTGGGTTGATCGGATGAGGTACTGACGAGCACCATCCTAAAGCACTGTGAAAAACTGGTTTAATGAATTCAATCGTGGCCGACGCTCGCTCAAAGACGAAGGTCGCTCAACAACGACCGTTGTGCCGTGCGTGAACTGATAATGCAAGATCGCCATGTGACATACCGTGCGATAGAGGCATCCTTGGGCATTTCTTCCACTAGAATACATTCGATATTGCACAAACACCTTTGACAATCGCTCAAAAAAAAGGCTCGTGTCGATTGGTGCAAAGAAACTTTGAAAAAATACGATCGCGGTGCTTCCAAAGACGTTTATAAGATCGTCACAGGTGACGAATCATGGATCTACGCGTTTGAGCCCGAAACAAAACAGCAATCGACCGTGTGGGTCTTCGAAGACGAGCCAAATCTAACGAAAGTTGTTCGAGGAAGAAGCACTTCGAAGCAAATGGTTGCCTGCTTCTTCGGCAAAACTGGTCTGTGACGACTGTTCCGCTTGAGCAACGTAGGACGGTCGATTCTGAGAGGAACACCACAATTCGTTTGCCTGAGGACTTCGGAGAAATTAGAAAAACGAACAAGAGAAGACGAATCCTTGAGCACCATGACAGTGCGAGCTCTCACACATCGTCTAAAACCAGCGCCTTTTTGACCGGCCAAAATGTCGAATTGATGGGTCATCCGCCGTACAGCCCTGGCTTGGCACCCACTGACTTCTTTTTATTCACGCACATCAAGAAAAAAATGCGTGGTCAATGATTTTCGCCGCCAGAAGATGCTGTGGAAGCGTTTAGGAACTATGTTTGGAGGTGTCTCAATCGGAGTGGAAAAAGTGCTGCGACAATTGGTTTGAGCGCATGCAAATGTGTTTAAGTCATGCTGGATAATATTTTGAAAAACAATAAAACCATTTTGATGATAAATATACGCATTTTCATTATTAGGCCAGAAATATATATATAGCAGCCCTCGAATTACTAGTACATAATGTGAGAAAAAAATAATAAACGAAAACCTATTAAAGTTTTTAACCCCATGGGAACTTTTGGCCCACCCTGTACAATTTCTCTGCGTGTGGCTTAGTGTAGCATCTATTCGGAAGAAGTTTATCGAAAAATGATTTTACTAAAGGCTTTATGATTGTATTTAGATATTTTCTTATGAAACCTATCCATAAACCACACCTAGTTTAGAAGAGTAGAATCGGTGGGCTTTAAGGCTTTTTAAAGAATATCCCTTTAAGGGAGAAAATAGAGTGAAATATATTTCGGAGTTTGGCAAAATAATGTTGCCCTTACAATTATTTGATTTTGCTCTGGAATATATTCTCTCATATATTTTTGCACAGTTTTTTAAACTCTTAAGATTACCGCAATTCAAATTGGTTGTATTCCTCTGTAGGTGTTTCCCAAAGAAAATATTTTGGAATTAGTTCCGTGCGAACTTTAGCTTATAATGAAATTCCAGAAATGAGCTTCCTAAAGTAATGAAGCAATGATTTAGCGTCAGCTTACTAAACTAGTTCTAGTTTTGCGGAAAATAATCGACCAGTTTTAAAACATTGTAAACAAAATCTATGAAAATGAGAATACTCGTATTAAGTAGAATCTCTTCCGGCGGACTCTGGTCACTCCGAAAAAAACCTTTAAACGCAAAAGCAGTAGTAGAATCTCCTTCAAAGGAGACTAAAAAGCTTTTTTGAATAATTTTTTTTTTTCAATTTTTAATTTGAATTTGAAAGTTCAAATCGTGTTAAAAATAACCCCTATAAACGATAATAAATTTTACTTCCTTGTTGAAACAATACGAACGAGACGCAGGAGTTTTAAATCCAGGGGGTAAGTAAAAACTTTTTTCTTATTAGATTTTGCAGGATGTTTAAGTTTGACTCTGTAATTTTAACCCCAACGCGAAGTTGCCAATTTACAGCGTGTTCCATTGTTCTACAACAGAGTAATTTGTTCCCCTACAATTGTAGCCTATTCTTGAACAATCCATCTAAGGACTTGTGCTAACACCAGCAATTGCTATGACTGGCTAATGTATGCCATAACATTAATAGTTTTAGGAAACACTTGCTAAAGGATACATAAATATCCCCCCCCCCACACACACACAGAACCTTTGGAAGTTACATGAAGAATACCCATGGGAGTACCAGTTAATATTCCTGGCAATCAATTTCACCATGAATAGTTTGTGGAAGCACTTGGAATGGAATACATTTATTCATCAATTGCTGTAAATGGGGGGTTGGGGGACGTGTGTAGGGTGAAGAAAGGACTTTGCCACCTACCACCGTGAGGCGGTGACAAATGAATACCATTGCCAGTTACCTTTTAGTGCTTATGTCTGGCAATAAATTTGCGCATATAAAAGGCTCCGGGAAACACTTGCAATGCTCCGGCGCAGGAGTAAATAAGACGGACGTGTAAAAACCTGCTTCAACGGAATGTGTGATGAATTCCGTGTTCACCATACATAATAATTGGCATGTCTGGCAATAAATTCAGCGAGCACAGGGAAGCTAGCTAGTTCCCCAACCCGCTCCACAAAAAGTCAAGTTATTAACGAAGGCTTCCGACTCATGTCGCAAGCATCGAGTATCGGGAATTTAATAAACCTCGAGCGATAACGTCTTCCTTACCTTCCTTAGAAACAATTCGTTGCACTGTTTGGCCGTACTGCGCCAATGTCGGTGCCGGAAACGGGAGTTGCCCAAATGCAGTGTCCCATGCAATTCGGCCGCTTCGTTGACCACGCGCTTTATCACCTGATAGCGTATGACATCGTAACGATGCAAGGGCTTGAGGGCCACAGTGCCGTGCTCGGGTTCTGATTCGGCGCCCGAGCGCAGCTGATCCTCATCGTCGTCGTCGTGCCAGGCGCTGAGGACGCCTTCGACGAAGTTATACAAGAGTTCGCCATTGGTCTGAGATGGTTGCGAACCGGACGGCTTTGGCTCGTATTTGATAAGTTTACGATTCTGGCACACTTCGCGCAGGAGGTTTTCGCCGAAATGCACCGTTTTGTGGCGTCGCCTGCGCTCGTCGAGGGAGGCGGCAGACGCGGACTTTATGAGCTTTCCGTTGGCGGCATTGACATGGCCGCTGTGGTGTTTTCGCTTGGCCACCACGGGTGCGGGATAGAGCAAGGCACAGGATTCGCCGCGCTGCAGTGTATTGGGTTGCGAGTTGCTGCGTTGTCCGGCGCTGCTCTTGGTTGTGGCTGCTACCAGAGCTGTTGTTGACGCTGCCGGGACGAGTGCGGTTGTGGGAGCGGCTGTGAGCGTTGTCTGCTCCAGCAGCGAGAGAATCGGAGCGACTTGCTCGACATCGTACAGTGAGGCAGGTGGCTGTGTGAGGGTTGTACGCAGCCGATTGAAATCGGCCGCGCAGCGAGGCAGTGAGTTACATTTAGGAGCATTCAAGCACTTGCGATTGCGACAACTGAGGGGAGCGCAGTATCGACAGTCATGGCAGATGACATACTTGCGCTTCGGCTGGCTTTGAGCGGGCGGCACTTTTGACGATGACGGCGGCGGCGGTGGTGGGGCCGAACCGTCGTCCGATGGAGGTACTGTGTGCATTTGCGCTTTAGTCAATTGTTGGTTACGCAGCAGATTCAGCGTTGAAGACGACGACGACGGTAGTTTTCGTTGACTGGTCGCTGACGCCGGTTGACACTCGAGAAAGCGGCAGTGTGGATCGGTACATACGGGCAGCAGCGGACACAGTGGATCTGTACAGGGGGAGGGTGAGCGGGGCGCCCGCTCGGCCGACGACGACTTGCGTTTCAGTAGGCCGTTGTGCGTGGCCGTCATATCGGATATGGTGGCCGATCTCTGGGTCTGATGGCGTCGCGAGCGTTCGCGTTTTGATTCTCTGGCCTGCGCCTGTGACGACTTGCCGAGTTTCGGCGGTAGTTGAGGCGGTATCAACTCGTCTTTGGGTATGTACTGGTAGCGTTCCTTGTGCGGTTTCGCATAGAGACGCTCCACTTGGCTGGGCGTGGCTGGTGTGGGCGTGGACACGGTAACCACTTCGCTGGCCGAGTGCCGGAGACGGCGTTCTTTGATTCGTTGTTCTTGATAGCGCCGATCGGAACACACCTGCTGCTGTGCTGAGGCCTGGGCGAGGGGAATGTGTGTCTGTGTAGGCGGGACTGATGATTTCTGCGGTAATTCTATGAAACTTTGATGTGATGCTCTTCTATCTACGGGAGTTTTGCCCAGCGACTGTAAGCGGCTGAGCGGGTAGGCAATCCAGTCGGCTATACTCTCCTCACTGCGGTCGCTATAGCCGAGGGAGTGGCGTTTGCGTGTAGCGTGCTGGCTCACGTCGTCCTCGTGCGAATGCGAACGCGGCGTATCGCCGCTGCCATTGCGGCGGTGATGTGATCTTCTGGGTTTCGCTGTTACGGCTGCAGCGGTGGTGGTGGTGGTGGTGTCTTCACGGGCGGTTAATGCTTTTGTTGACTTGGTCAGCCATTCGACGAGGTCCGATTTGAGCAGTGAAATATCTCCCGGCCCGGAGCTCTGGCGTGACAAGGGCTTCTTCAGCAGCTCGGCCAGTTCTTCTTTCAAAGCCTTGGCATAGGAGGAGGTGCTCGGTCTGCTGTCCACCTGTTGGGGAGTCTGTTGGCGTTCGGCTACCGAGCGTTTGCGCGGCAGATGTTCCAGTAACCACTCGGGTATCTCATCTTTCATCACAGTTATCTCGCTGGGGCCCGATGAAGTGCGTGCCGGCGCCCGTTGTCTGTCCAGCCACTCCATGGTTTCGTCGCGCACGGTGCCGCTTTCGGCCGATCGCGATGAATGTCTCTGCTGAGCCTTGCGATCGAACCACTCCAGGTCATCGGGAGATCGTTTGGTTTCCTTCGAAACTGGAACTTCTTCGGCGCTCTTTTGCCGCCGCGGTGGCAGCTGCGGCTTTTGTTCTTCGGCATGCCGATGGTGGTGCTTGTGGCTGTGCGTATGGGCGTGCGGTACCGAGGCGGAGATATCCTTGTTTTTGGGTGGCAGCGCTGGTGGCAATCTCTTGGGATCTTTGCTCTTGATAAGTTTCTGCTCAATGGTGTCTTCATTGCGGGCTCTGACTCTGCGAGTTATTTCGAATATATCGCCGTTGATCTGATGATAGAACTTCTCGACCTCCACACCTTTATCGAATTCCTCCTTGACGTGTTGCACACTGAATTTGCCACGCGACGGTGGGCGGGGTGGCGGCGGCGCTGCCTTAGGATCTTTGGCGGCCTCGGCATCGTCGATGACATCGTTGTCCGAATCGGCCGACATGGAGAGAGCGCCCTTGCCACCATCGCCCACCACACCGCCAATGGTGCGAGCCGTCGAGTAGATCTTCTGCTGCAGCGTATCGTCCTGTGGCTGATTTTGCAGCAAACGATCCAGCGAACCGTGGTGTGTTTTTATCGTCGGACCCAGTGTGGCCTCGCCGAACGGCTGCAGGCGACACTGGGCATTGCAGATGCATACCGGACGCTTTTTGCTGCCGAAACGAAAGAGACTGCTGGCCAGCTGGGAGACGCCATCGCCAAGAACACTACCGCCACTGCTTGCCCCACCGCCGCCAGCGGTTACATCCCTTCCCGAAGCCGTTGTTGCCGAAGTCAAACGTCCGGCCTGTGAAACTGGCGTTATGTCGACTATCACGCAACAGCAGTGCAACGAGAAGGTCTTCTTATCGCAGCCACTGCCGCTAACAGAGTTATTGTTGTCGCTTTCACTGTTTTGTGAGGCTGCCAGAATGAGCGGCTTACGCGTCCAATCGTTCGATTTCTCCAGCAGCGGCTATGACAAGCCCAAGCCCTCAATGACCCGTTGGCGGCTGTGACGGTCTTCCTCCACTTTTTGTCGGGCAGCCAGTTAGCTGGTGTTTTTTTCACGGGAGGATGGCGCTGACGTACCGCTCTAGGGCTAGCTGCCCAAACGCAAGGGGATAATAACACTGGACTGCTACTACGGCGACGGCGGCGGCTGCTGCGCTGTCTATGTTCGTCTACGTTTGCTGAGTGATCAGCATAAACCATTCCCA
Source organism: Hydrotaea diabolus (assembly GCA_963513945.1). NCBI lineage: Eukaryota > Metazoa > Arthropoda > Insecta > Diptera > Muscidae > Hydrotaea > Hydrotaea diabolus. The sequence goes on from OY740719.1 coordinate 166,410,872, forward strand.
CATGTGAGTACTAAATTTCGACAAAAGGCAAGGATGATTCACTTACACACACAACCGACACTCGCGCGAGCTCTAACACCTAGTGGCTAAGCCGTCAAGCCTTACAATTAGATTTTGATTTGGAAATTTTGATTTTTTTATTAGGGTTTCTGTTGAAATTCTCACTCAATAGATATGCGGTTTCTGGTGGTCACACGCTTTGCGACGACAAACATTTTGTCTAATTTGCACTTGTCTTGAACTTGTTCGCTTTCCGTTTTCGCTTGCGTTTCTAGGCGAATTCATCAATATTCGTTTGCATTTACGTTTTGTTGTGTGTTGGCGTTTACACGCTTAACGCCGTCGTTATTAAGAGTCAAGAGAGAGAGAGAGTCACGAGAATACTACGTTCAGTTGGACTACACGGCTACGCGGACGACGAAGGATATGAATTTACAAATGCACGCTTACACATACAGCGCAATGAAATGGTCGTACACACAGGCTAACATATGCATGGGAGTGTGTTCGTTTATTTGTATGTTTGTCTTTGTGTATTTGTATGTATGTATGTGATTGTGTTTATGTTTGTATGATTTTGAACGCACTATTTTACATTTGCATCATAACACATCGCTGAAGGACATGCCTATGTATGTGCACGCGCACACACACTCATTTACTCACACACACACACTCTCTCGTAGCGAATGGTTTTTGGCGCAAGGACATCGACAACGACACGACTGCATTCTAGTTTCGCACACCACACGGCCAACAAAAAGGGCCAATTTTCGGGTGCACGACTAATATCTACATTAACGAGTGTAAACATATACACATGCATATGTTTGTGTATATGTGCCTATACTTATATACAAATTATTTTGGTTTAAAGATGCTTGGGGCCTTAAAATTGCAAAGGCTTAGTGGCGGCACAGGAGGTTATTCCCTAAATATTGGTTTCATGTTAAGTCAGCTGTAGCAAGGCTAGCGGGGATGTTCTTTTAATCGAAGCAGATACAAGCAAATCTTCGCATTTAAATAATACCGAGTTTTTACAATTTTGAAAGTATAGGGTGGACGATTTAGCATTTTAAATTTGAATCGGTTTTTAAAAGAAAATTACTGATAATTTTTTTTTTAAATTTCTGATTATATTGGAAAGTTTGAATTCTGTCATTTAAAAAGGAAACATAATCTGATGTATTTTCACTTCGCCCAATGGCCAGAAGATTCGTGGCAGGAGATGAAGAATTTTACCGAAAAATCGTATTTTCAGATGAAGCTCAGTTTCATCTCAATGGGGGTTTAGAGAAACAACACGTGACTTTGACTTTTGAGAAGCCAATGCACCCACGAGTCACGGCTTGGTGTGGATACTGAAAATTTGGGTTAATCGGATGAGGTACTACCAAGCCTGTTGTGGTAGTCAAATGAATGATATTGTGTTTCATTTTGAAGCGGCAAAGTTCAACCTTTTTTAATAAAACCAGAAATTTAAAAAAAATATCAGTATATTTTTTTAAGCCTATTCAAATTTAAAATTTTAAATCGTCCACCATGTACTCGTACGAGATGTATAGTAAAAAGTAAAAAAAAACATGTAAAAACGTCCTTAAGTTTGGTATACCTTCCCACGTTGCTACATTACTAAAGCGCACAAAACGGTACGTTTATGGGCCATTTCGGACCATGCGCCTGTCTCCATATGGGCCCCTTCGGGCCATGCGCCCGTCTCTAAGCTCAGCATACAATTTAAATAAAAATTTTTCTATATTTTGATTCTAAGCAAAATTTTCCTTCATTTGAGTACCCATATTGACTATATATCGCCCGTTTTGACCATACGGGACGTTTTTTGGGCCAGATGGACCGAAAACCATGCTCTTTTTTGAGGTATGTATTTAGTGCGTTCAAAAGAACAGTACCCATTTTAAACACTTTCTGCCCACAATACTGAAGTAAGTAAATACTAAAAAAAGTGCACTTTTTATCGGGCTACCTGTAGACCCTCAGTGAAAAAATTGTCCGCCCCTGGGCCGATTTCGCCCATTTACAATCCCAAGCACCTTATGTCCATAAGCCAATGTCATGCAAAATTTCAGGATGATAGCTTGATTTGTGTGACCGCTATCGTGCTTTCAACAGACACGCGGACGGCGGACTTGCCTACACCGTTTTAGAATTCTACGACGATCAATAATAGAGGGTGGTCCAACCATAATGCACGATGTAAATTGTGAGTCACATCTTAACGTCAAAGTTGTTTGCCCAACTTAATTTGACATTTCTTTGTTTCAGTGTTTGACAAATTCAACCAAGGAGAGGTACACAAGTGAGCAGCGTGTTAAGATTGTTGAAGCCTTTTACGAAAATAAGCATTCAAATCAAAATGCATTTTGTGCACTTCGTGATTTTTTTGGTCAGCATAATCAATCAATTCAGTCCAAAATTGGGAGAATTGTGCGCAAATTTCAGCAAACCGGACCCAAAGGAAATGTAAAAACATACGAGATGTGACAGCGCATAGAGAAAAGGAACTAAGGGTAAAAAAAATCAATTTTAATTTTTTTTCTTTTTTTGATGTGGACAACATCTGAGCATCGAATGAGACCGATCTCATGGCCCAAAAGTGTTCCCTCCCAGAGATATGCGCGTTTTATGAAAGTGAAGTCGACGATTCTAAGCGCAAATAGAAAGGGACCTAATCTTTAAAAAATACCCACTCTATACTTTTGGGTAATTCAAATTTTCCCGATTTAATTCTGATGAAAGCTGGCATTTTTTCTTTAAGTACTTCTTTGTGCCAAACACCGATATGGTCCAATTGCATCAGAGATGGGTCTTGGGTGGCTCGTAACGCGGTATCATAAATTTATCAGAAATTGAATTTAATAAGAGGCTTCAGGACCTGTAGGTTATGAAATCGGAGAAAACTCTTCCATGATTTAGCAGAAAACATTATTAAAATATGGACCGGCATTGATCAATTTCAATATGAACACATATTAAACCATGCTTGACCAAAACTTGAAAAACTAAGCAGGTTTCGTCAAAATCGATTCATAATTGCAATCTGTACTTTAATTACATCGATAGACGGATAACGCTAAATATAATCAGAAAGAGACTCTGAATCTATCAGTATACTAAAAATGGGGTCTATCTTCCGTATGATTTTGCAAACATTAGCACTAAGTACCCGTACCCGTTTACACCGTGGTTTAGGGTATAAAAAGAGAATACAACTTTAACGACATACATTGTGGAGAAGCAGTACCAATACGAGTGAAAAACATGTTAACATCTTCCGAGTCCTAATATTACAAACTCTGGAACTCAGGGAAAATGGTGACAATGGCAAAAAGCGTGCTGAGGAAATTTGTAAAAACAAGGCGATGCCAAAGTCAACAATTTTCGAAAGTTATGGAAAATGCCAATACACATCAAGAACGCGAAGTAATTGATTTCACTACGAGGACAGATTTTCATTGAAATTCGTCCAGAGCGACGAGGCTCACTTACATTTTAGTGTTTATGACAACAATCGAAATTAGCACTTCTTGGGGACCGAATCTGCGCTTTAAACCTAAGCATTTCTTGCATGCCATGCGGTTAACGCTGGAAGCTTTTTCAAACCAAATTTTTCCCAAAACGCCACGGGCCAAACGGCTACCGTGCATGGTAAGCATTGGCAGGGCCATTCTTATCTACTTTCTCCCTTCACAATTAGGTAAATTAGAGCAGAAGACAATAACGAGTTTTTCTTTAACTAAAGGGTATTTACTAAAAAATTGTAAATTTATTTTTTTTAAATAAATTTTTAGAAAAGGCCTTGACTTTCTCCTTCCTTTTAAATAACATGGGCTGGAGACGGTATAATGCTAGTTCAGCTAAGGGTAATTAACTTGAAGTTTTATAATATCAATTTTTTGAGAAAAAGCTTAAATAGGTTATCTTTACTCACTAAGCTCACAGGACCCTCTCTGGGAGTACTTCAACTGTCTAAGCAAAAAGTTTTATTTTTTTATTTTAAAAGATTGAATAATAATAAGATCAGTGTTGTTGTAGTTAGTCATATACGGTAGAAAAAGAAAACCAGTGAAGATATAGAGACGCGTTTCGACATTAGTGCTCTTCTTGTCTGCTGCCCAACTTTCTTTTACTTATGAATCAATCTAATCATTGCTATGATTTTTCACATATGAAGTAGTAAGCGAAAGGGCAGGAAAAAGGACTCACTGAAAGCATATCTTCCATCTTGACAAACTGTCCGATTGGCTTTAAATAACTGTTTTGGATATACGCTAAGCAAATATTTGTTTTACAAATTTTAAATTTGAAGGAAAAGAAATATTTAACATTACTCCGTTAAAGCAAACGATTTTCTTGAATAACTTTTTTTCTATAAATCACAAAGTTAACAATTGTGTGACGTTACTAGTAGGAGGTTATGTCTATAAACAACCCGACGTAGCTTACAATTATATTCAATCATTGTGCAACATTTTAGGGTCACACCTTATTTCGTTTGGCCGCCATCCGGTCTACATCTTCTTAGTATTTTACGATTATCAAATATGTCTATATCTTCTATACAGAATGTCCGATCCATATTACGAGCTGTTGCAAATGCAATAAGCAATTTAGTATACATATTTCATTTTTTAGTGGATGGCATTGAAACATACCATCGTGTATGGATAAATGTTGTAGTTAAGGTCATTGTAGCGTATGAGTAATATTCACGAGTACATTAATTATACGCTCGGCGGCAATGTGGACAAACGATGAATTCTGGCTATAACTATTATTTCAAGCTTCAATAACAGATTTATATCGGCAACACCTTGTTTTCAGCATAAACGCACGCTCTACATGCAGAAGAGAACCTGCGAAAATTTCTTGTAAATATCGGGAGAAGTTTTTTTGGTCTATATATTGATATGGACCTATTTCGCCATATTATTATGCCACTGGTGCTTAATAATATACTCTGCTGAATTAAATTTAAAGGCGTTGTCGATTAGTACTTGATCTTTAAACGAATAAGTGATCGCTAAGTCGATAACTTTAAAGCTTTACGAGCAATTTTAAAATTTATTTTTATAGAGAAACCAATTGGCTTTATGCACCATAAACTGTTTGAATAAAAAATTTGTAGAAAAAGGGTGTTTAAGAAATACAATAAGCGATTAAAAACGAGCTCGCTAAAGGTTATTCTTGAACAACTTTCTTTTTAAACATTTTAATTATTTAAAACATACGGGTGTTAACGATCCACGCCAAAATATTTAAGTTTTTGGATTAATATAGCATAATCAATAAGATCAAACGCTTTACTGAGATCATAAAAAACACCAACAACACCACTTTTACCTTGATCAAGAACTTTACATATAAAATTTTGAATGTTGATCGTGGCCTCTTCTATACCACAACCTTTTCGGAACCCGAACTGATAATCGTTGAGTAAACTGTTTTCACTAAAATAGGTTGTGAGCTGATCGTATAAAATCCTTTCAAAAATGTTGTCAATGATGGGCAATATCGAAATAGGACGAAATTTATACACAGTCGAAGAAACCTTTTCTTTAGGTATTGGTATGATTTTATGTATTTTCAAAATCTCAGGATATTTTGAAGTATTGATCATTGCATTGAATATATTTACCAAATGTGGTATTATTTTGCTACTGCATTCTAAAATAATCTTTGGAGATATACCATCATGTCCACAGTTTTTTCCTGGAATACTATTGGACATCATTATTCGAACTTCTTCATTTGTTGTGCATTGCAGATAAAATCTGTTATAACAGGGATGCATAGTTCGTAATGCATTATTACATGTATTTGACGGATAACTGACAATTTGCCGCTTTAGCTGCTCAAAAGACTCCAAAAAGTAGGTGTTTAACATATCACATATAACAACATCACTCTGAACTACTGCACCATTGGAATCAATTATAGTAGATACTTTTTTAGTGGGTTCTCTACCAAGTGTTTTAATTTTTAATCCTAGAAATTTGTTGTATATATACATTATATATATTGTTGTATTTATATTGTATAGTATTCATCATGGAATCAAATCGAAATGTTAGCGAATGAAGCCTTGGAAAAGTGGGGGTCTGGTGCTTAGGGATAGACTCATTTGAAGTACGATTTTTGGTTTTTAAAGGTACACATTTTTTAAAGTTGTTTTAAAACATTTTTGCGACTTATCATGGAAAAGGGGTTCCAAACAGGGGCCACTTTTAGAGAAAAAATAAATAGAACAAATCCTGCCTCAAATGATATCTAAATTAGTCTATGCTGTTTAGCTCGTTTGTTTTATTTCGGTCTGTTGCTTTTACACAGTGAACAGGGATTAACCGGCTCAAGACCGCTTGCTTCTATATTTAAATAGAAGACAAGTTTTTAACAAAATGGCAAAGTGACATTGATTTTCGTGGCTGCATACAGCTTTTATCGTGATTTCGGGTCAGTGACAACCCTCTTCAGAAAGCTTTGCTGCAATTGTTGAAAGTGAAGAGGGTTGTCACGGACCCGAAATCATGATAAAAGCAGTGTGCAGCCACGAAAATCAATGTCACTTTGCCATTTTGTTAAAAACTTGTCTTCTATTAAAATATAAAAGCAAGAGGTCCGGTTAATCCCTGTTTAATTATTCTATGCTTTAATACGACCCTAACACTCCAGTTCATATTTAAAATATACTCGTATGTGTGTTTGTTAAAAGCCATGCCAGATCTAGTATATCAAAAATGTGTTTTAATCCGACAAATCCTTTTTTCTCATACAGTTTGCTATTTGTACATTTTAATCTCCTTATTAGTGATCTTTTTCTGCTTGTATTTATTTCGGAGACTTTTGCAGTTGATTGTCCAATTTGAAGGAATTACTTAAGTCGGCGAGAATAAGACGGATTTCTCGTTTGATCTGTAAGGCTGGTGGAGTTCGTCATTTCTTACAAGCAGACAAAATGAATGTTTTCTACATACATAAAAGAAACCGCTGCCCCAAGGAAAAACAGAAAAAACGGCAAGTCAAGGATGTTATTTTTGCCAGAACTCGTTTTAGTGGAAAATAAAACGTTTTCATTAAAAAGCACAGCATGTTAATTTCACTTGGATATTGTAATCGCCGTGTAATGTTATCGTTGTAAACTCCAGAATTATTGTGTCCCAAATGTGTCTATTTTGTTTTTTATGTGTTTTTGACACGACAAAGTAGAATATCGTTTAAAATACCATCAAATGTGTGCGATTGAGAGTGGATGTTAGGCGAACTAGTCTGAATTTAAATATATATATTAGCCGTTTTGTATTGGCAACTCCCTTAGGAGGCCTTTAATGCAATATCTTCACACCATAGGGATATTGTTTACAGAAAACTATAGACAATTTGCGTTTACCCTTGTTTGTTTTAAATTGTTAACATTTTTGGAAAGAAAGTTATTTAGAAATAAGCTTCGGCGAGTTTAAGCGAGCTCGGTAATTACGAGGGTTGCTATATATATTTCTGGCCTAGGCAACAATAAGTGTTGCCTGGCGAAATTTGACATTTCCATTTCCATACCCAGAACGTTTCGACGTACGACCATCATTTGTATTGTGTACAGTGACTTGAAAAAATCAATTTTGCAAAAAAATGGAATTAAGTCGTGAACATTTTCGTGCCATCATTTTTCACGACAAGAGTGCATCGATGAACTTAAATCTTTGTATGACGATAAAGCACCATCCTAAAGCACTGTGAAAAACTGGTATAATGAATTCAATCGTGGCCGATGCTCGCTCAAAGACGAAAGTCGTCCAAAAACGACCGTTGTGCCAGAGAACATTGATGCCGTGCGTGAAATGATAATGTAAGATCGTCATGTGACATACCGTGAGATAGAGGCCTCCTTGGGCATTTCTTTTAGCAGTTTAATTCGATATTTCATGAACACCTGGCCGTATAAAAGGTTTGTTCTCATTGGATCCCGCACAATTTGACAATCGCTCAAAAGAAAGCTCGTATCGATTGGTGCAAAGAAATTTTGCAAAAATACGATCGCGGTGCTTTAAAAGACGTTTATAAGATCGTCACAGGTGACGAATCATGGATCTATGCGTATGAGCCCGGGACTAAACAGCAATCGACCGTGTGGGTCTTCGAAGGCGAGACAAAACCAACGAAAGTTGTTTGTGGAAGAAGCACTTCGAAGCAAATGTTCGCCTGTTTCTTTGGCAAAACTGGTCATGTGGCTAATTTTCCGTTTGAGCAACGTCGGACGGTCAATTCTGAGTGGTTCACCACAATTTGTTTGTCTGAACTCTTTGGAGAAATTTGAAAAACGAACAAAAGAAGACAAATCATTGTGCACCATGACAATGCGAGCTCTCGCACATCGGCTCAAACCAGCGCCTTATTGGCCGGCCAAAACGTCGATATGTTGGTTTATCCGCCGTACAGCCCTGACTTGGTACCCAATGACTTCTTTTTAGTCCCGCACATCAAGAAAAAAAATGCGTGGTCAACGATTTTCGTCGCCAGAAGATTCTGTTGAAGCGTTCAAAAACCATGTTTTGGAGGTGTCTCAATGATTTTCGTCAACGATTTTCGTCGCCAGAAGATGCTGTTGAAGCGCTCAAAAACCATATTTTGGACGTGTCTCAATCGGAGTGGAAAAAGTGCTTCGACAATTGGTTTGAGCGCATGCAAAAGTGCATAAATCATGCTGGAGAATACTTTGAAAAACAATAATACCATCAATAGCAGCCCTCATACTTGCTTATAGTTTTTCCTGAATAACTCGATTTTCTACAAATGAAGAATTTTAAGTGAAACAGTTTTTGATGGACAAAGCTAATCAGTTTTTTGTAAAAAAAGAATTTTCAAAAATGTTTCTTAAAGTTTTGAAGTTATCTTCTCAGCGACTACCTACTCGTTAAATAAGCTAGTACCTAGAGAACAGGTCTATTGTTATTAAAAACAACATAGTCCAAAATGATTGCAAAAATCAAATCCTTATTTATAAAAATGTAATGTTCGCTGTACGAGCGCTAAACTCGAAAACCGCTTGACCGATAAACTCCAAACTGGGGCCACTGGGGTAACTAAGCCTTGCGAACGGTTTGTCTTAAGTTTAGCCCCAATAGGTGGCGCTGTCGTGTACAATGTAGCATGTTTCGTATTTATGGCAGTGTCGTTTATTTTATAGATACATTTCTTAACTGAAGATACATTATTATATGTTATTCGAACCTGCACGGTAGCAGCTAAATTTACTTGACAAAAAATTTAAAATGTTGGTATCTTTATTGTTTGTGCCTTAAAAAGTTTGGGGAAACTGATGTCAGAGAGGCGTGGCTCAAGTGGGTTCATATCAAGAAATAGATCATAAGGAAATTGTGATTTTTCGAAATGTTAGCAAAGGAAGCCTGCTAAAAGGATTGTTTTGAGGCTCTGGGATAGTCTAATTTGAAGCTGGATTCTGGATTTTCCTCTGGGATAGTTTAATTTGAAGATGGTTTCTGGATTTTCAATAGGTGTACAAGCTAAACATTGCAGAAAGTTGTTACAAAACATTTTTGCGACTAAGAGCCGAGCAGGCAAGGCAAAATAACTTTTTTTTTACATATCACGGCGTAGATCCTTATAAAGTCAGTGTTCTGATGATAATGGGTTATTAGACAAGAGTAAAAAAGTTGGATTCTAATAGTGCCAGCGTTAACTATCACTTATTGTTATTGGAAAAAAATGTGCATCAGAAGAGAATAAAACCGGTATTTTCCCTACATTTTTGCGACTAAGAGCCGAGCAGGCAATGCAAAATAACTTTTTTTTACATATCAAGGCGTAGATCCTTATAAAGTCAGTGTTTTGATGATAATGGGTTATTAGACAAGAGTAAAAAAGTTGGATTTTTATAGTGCCAGCGTTAATCATCACTTTTTCTTATTGGAAAAAAAGTGTGCATCAGAAAAGAATAAAACCTGTATTTTCCGTATTGAGGCCTAAAACATTGTGAAAGCGTTAAGTTTGATGTATTTTTTGCTATTTGCATTTTAGGTGACAATATACCTAAAGGGTGGTCCAACCATAATGCACGTTGTTAATTGTAAGTCACACCTTAACATCAGGTTATTTGCACAACTTAAGTTGGCATTTTTTTGTTTTAGTGTTTGACAAATTGAACCATTGAAAGGGGCACAATTGAGCAGCGCATTAAGATTGTTAAAGCCATTTATGAAAATGAACGTTTAAATTTGGTGATTTTTTTGTTCGGAATAACAACGGAATATAACGACCAAATGTGTCCACAATAGGGAGAACTGTGCGCAAATTTTAGCAAACCGGGTCTGTAGGAAAGGTGAAAATATCTGAGCATGCTAGCACAGTTCGTGCTGTCATCGGGCCGTACTTCTTCGAAAATGAAGTCGTCCAAGCAGTTATCATGAATAAATTTCGCTATCGCGAAATGATAAGGCTTTCTTGTGGCCAGAAATTGAGAATATTAACCTGGACTTGCCACACAGCCCACAAAACAACGGCTCTTTTACGCTAGAGTTTTAGTGGCTGTGTAGTCTCACGCCAAGGCGATGTGAATTGACCGCCACGATCATGTGATTCGACACCATTGAACTTCTTTCTTTGGGGTCAATTTAAATGTAAAAGTGTACTTCAATAAGCCAAGAACCATTCAAGAGTTAAAGGATGAAAAAAATTGATGTCATGGAACCACAATTATGTCTCAGACCCATTAAACATATGGACCATCGGATATAGGTATGCCACCGAAGCCGTGGCGAGCATTTGGCCGGTATTTTGTTTCACACATAATTGTCAGAGATTCTTCTAGCATATCTCTATAAATAATTTTCCTTTTTATTTACAATTAACTAATCTAGTTGTTCACTTAAGCCGAGTAGAATCATGGCTATCTGACAGAAGGATTGAAGTCAACGAGACTAAATGTACACAGGTAACTTTCAAACTGAATTTCAGCACCTGTACGGCATTTAATTTGAACAATATCCTTTTCTCTCAATCCGATAACGTTACACAACTGGGGATCCGTCTGGATCGACGACTTTCATGGGAAGGCCACATAGAAGCCAAGAAGACTCTGATGAAGCTTCACTGGCACCTTAACGCGAAATAAAAACTTTTTTTGCTATATAATATGTTACAGACGAGTACCTGGGAATCCAACTGGACTGACCAATTCAATGGAGAAGTCATATAGAAGCCAAGACTCAGCAGAAGCTTAAGGTGTACACTGGCGAACTCAAAACTGAGTCTTGAATACAAGGTTTTACTAAATAACATTGTAATCAAACCTCTCTGGGTATAGGGTTCCCTGCTATAGGCAGATGCAAACAACCTGGTCAAGATCCAGAGAGTTCAATCAAAAACATTAAGGTTGATCACCTCCGGCGCCTCTTGGTAAATGACGAATAAAAACATCCACAGAGATCTGAAAATAACCCTCGTCAAAGATGCTATTCCAGATATCAAGATGATGCACAAACCGAAAACATCCGACGAGACCTAAAAATAACCCTCGTCAAAGATGTAATTCAAGATATCAAGATGATGCACAAACCGAAGCTCGAACGACACGGCAACATATGAGCTGGCACGTCAGGACTTTGGAGAAATGAACGCCAGGTATTCTGATCTACATAGAATTCTCTATTCTACTTCAAGAAGTTTAAACAAAACGCAATTTAAATGCTCTCACAATAGAGGCATGTTTTCCAAAATAAAAAATAAAAAAATACAAAAATTCAAATCAAGTGTGAAATCTTAATTGTTTATTCGAAAGGACATTTTTTTTTTGAATTTAATTTCCTTTAAATGTTGGATTTTCAATAGGTGTACAAGCTGAACATTGCAGAAAGTTGTTATAAAACATTTTTGCGACTTGGCAGCTTTATTTTGAAAATGAGCTTTCGGTGACAAACGGGAAGATCCGCTGTTTTCGGCCAACATGTTGTTCAGTGATGAGGTTCATTTCTGGCGCAACGGGAATGTCAATAGACAAAATTTCCGCATTTGGATTGAAGATCAACCAGTAGAGGTTCAAGAGGTGCCTTATATCCAGAGAAAACCACAGTTTGGTGCGGTGGAATCATCGGGACATTATTATTCGAAAATGATGATGGCCGGAACGTTACCCTGAATGGTGCTCGCTATCGCGTTTGGATTGAAGAGCAACCAGAAGAGGTTCAAGAGGTGCCATTATATCCAGAGAAAACCACAGACCCGATCACAGTCGGGACATATTTATTCAAAAATGATGATGGCCGGAACGTTACCCTGAATGGTGCTCGCTATCGCGCCATGATATCGGACTTTTTGCTACCTCAAATTGAAGCCCGTAGTCTTGACGACTTGTGGTTGCAACAAAACGGCGCTATATGACTTACAGCCAACGAAGCAATCAATTTATTTAAGGCACGTTTTGGCGAGCGCGAGATACGTCGTGGGCCGTCGTGCGATTTAACACCGCTGGACTTTTTGGTTTTTTTTTTGTGGGGTTATGTCAAGTCGCTTGACACGATTGACGCTTTGGAAGAGAATATTCGGCGCGTTCGAAAAGTGTTCGAAAATCGGTCCTCTCGGCTGGAATTTTTTCGAGCCTGCCGAAATCATTTTTAAAACATAATAGAAAACCCTTATCTTTATAGAAAAGCTAAATTCTTGGCCTTAAAATTAAATTGTATGCGTTTTATTTCTTATTAAAAACCGCACGTCTAAAAACTCCCCTTAAGCAGGCAAAACAAAAAACGGAAATGCCTCGCTATAGAGATCTCAACCGTTATTTCACGAGTTTAAACCAAAATTAGTTTAAAATGCTCAGTAATGTGAGCGACCAAAGGCCTAAAGTATTACGTTCAATACCGCACATAAGAATAAAATCAACTCTACCAAACTAGAGTTATCCATTAAATAAAAAAAAGAATAAAATCAACTCTATCAACCTAGAGTTATCCATTAACTAAAAAAAAATAAATTCGACTCTACCAACCTAGAGTTATCCATTAAATAAAACTACAGTTCCGCACTCTAGAGGTCAAGAATTCTCCACTTTGCAAGTTCTGAGTTATTCACTATACAATCAAAAATATCATGAACACGTCGGTAAATGACTGCAAAGATTGCCTAGACCTTTGACACTAAGGTTAGCTAAATTAAGCTTAAAATTCTCAAACGTTTGATCTAATACAGTTAATGGTTCACTGTGAACAAATTTATGCAAATCCTGCAAAAAGACGCAGAGAACCGCATAACACAGAAATCCATGTCAGAATTCAATACTGAATTTTACTAAAAGAATCGTGTATTTATTGTAAATACCAAATAAAACATTATTAAAAAATGTTCGTGCATTTTAGTTGAACCACCCTTTATTTAGTTTAATGAACGCGCTTGCAAACGTAAGCTTGTTGCCGTTGTTGTTTGTCCTTTTGCCATAGTTCAGTTTAGACCTTGTAAAATGCTTGTGCCTGATTTTGCTACGCTTTGAAACCAAATGACCTTCGACCAAAACAAAACAGCAAAAAAATGGGTGTGTCACATCAGTGAATAACGTTGGTTCTTTAAGGATATTTTGCCACCAGGTGAAGATGACGACAACGCTGATATAGTCTAAAATCCGAAATCATAACCACATAAAGGCCCGCTGGAGCTAGACCCCGAAGGATAAAGAAGGTACACGAGAGTGAATGTAACTCTGTAAGTGTGTGCATTCTTGCGTTTGACTGAAGGAGCGTCAAAACAAAACACTAATACAAAAAATATGAACAGCTTAAGAAGAAAAACAAACATTCGACCAAATAATGCACAGCAGCAGCACAATAACTTTTGGCGAAACAAAAAAAAAACGGTCAAAAAACAAGCCACACAGACACACACGTATTTACCCATTAATACAAAAATAAAAACGAAATGAAAAAGCGAACACACCAACACCATCACCAGAGCAAGACCAGCTCAGATTGGCAAGAGATTTCGTCTGAATCGTGCAAAAACTGATGAAAATAATGCTTACGATGATGATGATGGTATGCAAACTATGACGTTTATAATATCCTTGTGTGAGTGACGTTGTTATTGACGTTAACGTCGCTGTTGTTGCTGTTCGTTCTTGGCTTTGTACTGGCGTGATTTTGAAGGCAACTACAATTTGGAGCTGCTGCTAATATAGTTTTTAAGCGAACAACCGAAAGGCCCTCTATACGCCGCCATCTCCAGCACCAGCACCACAACTTAATCTCATTGAGAGTTCAACATTGAACGTTACACAAATGTTTTATAGTGTGTGTGTGTGTTTGAGAATTTTTCTCTAGTGTGTCAATGTGTGTGTGTGCGCTATAAAGGTGCTAAATGGAGTTTTGTTATGGTAGTCGTCGAAAAAGATTTGATTAAATCACAAAAACCAACAACATGTACGAAAAAGGACATAAAAACAACAACGAAAACATATCGTCGTCATCGATGATGGGCGATGAAGATGAAGATGACTGTGATGGAGGTGTGTATGTGTACAAGCGCGCGCGTGTGTGTGTGCGAGAAAAACCAATCGTACAAAACAGATTGAATTAAATCATGCTCCGACGTCTTGTACAAACAATTTCTCAAATACAATTTAATTCAATCGAGATAGTGTTCGTTCTCTAGTATTTGTGCGTATGTTGCTTGCTCTGGCTGTTGAGTACAAGACTCTCGGTGTGCGTGTGTGTGTTCTATACGTGCGTGCGTGTGTGTATGACTTGTATACGAATGTTTGTATTGTTTTTTGCTAAGCTTGTTGTTGCTCCTTTCAATTCTTGTTTGTATTGCTAGTTTTTCAAGAATTATGGCAAATTTATACAACATCTCTGATATGGGGCACAAAGGAAATCCTTTCTTTTCTTTTTTTGTTTCGTCTGTGAGTGTGTGTGTGAGCCTTGCTTCATCTTTCTTCGCCTGCCGCGCTACTGGCCACCATACGAGGAGGAGAAGAGATGCTGCTCATTACATTACAAACATTCAACATACACCAAACGACAGACAGACATGCCCCAGTACATGTGTATGACTGTGTTTAGCTGCTGTATTGTTGGTTTGTATGGCCGTCGTATGCGAATACATGAGTGTGTGTGTGTGTGTGCGTATGTGTGGTGATTATTCCGTTGTATGTATAGGCATTTGTTATTTTTTCTTCTTCTCTTGTTTCCTTGCCTTGCTGCCTTTCGCAGCAGGCGTTTTCTTGTGTTACATTTTTACGTTTAATTATTTTTCGCTGTTATTTTTTTGTTGGCTTTTGCTGCTCCTCTGGCAATTGTTGCAAATTTTCCGTTTGCCTTCTACTCAAGCTTTTAGCTATTTTCTTTAGGTTGAAACGTTTTCAGTTACGCGTTTGTTACTTTAATACATTTTTTTGCTTGTTTTTTTTTGTTTTGCAAAATTTTCTGATTTGATTATATATTTTTTTTGCTTCTTTCACTTGTATATTTTGCGTGTGTGTGTGTAAGCACTTCGGTTTTTTTCTTCTACATTATCAATATTTTTTTTCTTTTTGCTTAAAATTTTCACTCGCGGTACAGCTTCCTTGTATTTTCGTAAAGTACGCACTCAGTGCCCGTTGACGTTCTCGTTATGACTGATTTTCACCACACATGATGGCGAAAGCTGTATCCTTCGCTACAAAGTAGTGTATGACCATCAACATCATCATCATCTGACTTCGTGCAAGTTAGTCTGTTACAAAGAGAGTTAAATCCCGAGAGAGAGATAGAGCGAAAGAGAGCAAAAGCAAGAGCAGTTATTTGTGTTGCTTTCCCTGAAACACATCGTGGTACATGCCACTTCGTATTGTGTGAGTTTTGCTAGTGCCTGCTAGAACATCGCCCATGGCATACGAGCTGTCATACACACGCACTCGTAACGACTCGTTCGTGTTTTCTCTCTTGTCTTTAATGTTTGTGTTGCGAACATCCTACTCGGGTGGAGCTTTGTGTTGCTGTTTTAGTTACATATGCAAAAGACACATAATGTGAGAGAGAGAGAGAGAGAACGACTCTGAGAGTTTGTTACTAGCCAGAGCGCAAGTACTAATACAAGTTATAACAGTTAACAGCATATAACAGAGTTTATTACAAAATCTCTGGAGCACTCACTGTTGTGATTTCTTTGCAGAGTTCCCACAGCTGTACATAACGTTTACATTGTAAGGGGTTTTTGTAACAGCTCTGGTTAAATGAAGTCGTGACGTACGGCGTAAATTTACGATAGGCCTTGTGTTATTTTATATAAGCAAATTTCTATAATCGTAGAGTTTATTACAATATCTTTAGAGCTCTCACTGTAGTGATTTCGTAGCAGAGTTTCCATCTTTTTTTGTAACAACTCTGTTTAAATGAAGTCATGATGTACGACGTACATCTCGGATAGCCTAGTGTTGTTTTATATGAGCAAATTTTTATAATCGTACAGTTTATTACAATATCTTTGGAGCACTTACTGTTGTAATTTCTTAGCAGAGTTCTCACTTTCGTACATAACGTTTACATTGAAAGGGGGTTTTTGTAAAAGCTCTGGTTAGATGAAGTCTTGACGTACGGCGTACATCTCTAATTGATAATAATTATATGAGCAAATTCCTATATAATCGTTGTTTTCGCTTAACTTCTGCCGGTGATATGAGCCGTTTCCCTAGCTGTTTGATCATTCGGCAGACTGCTTAAAGATCTTAAGGTTTCAAAAATTTCTTTTCTATATACATATACGATAAGATAACTGCCAGACAAAAATATGTTTTATTCTAGCTTTGACCGCTGGAATTCTTCATTTGTTTTGAAAAGCATTCATATTGGGCACGTACTGGGCACTAAGTGCTTTTTTCGAAATACATATCTGACTGTTATTAATATAGGTCGTAATTGATTTTAAAATTTAGTTATTGTGACTATTGGAGTGTATTATTGCTTGGTACTTAGCTGACATTGGAACATCACATAGCTACAACGTTATTAGGAACAAAAAAAATAGCAAATTAATCGTTAACAAAGTATACAAAACAAAATTACTCATTATGATTAATTTCGAAAAAACATTTAATTGAAAACTAAGTAATTTCATATAAATCGCTTTGAGAAAGCTCAAAAATCTATTTTACAAATTGCTTTAATTTCTTTGAATTTTACGCAACCTACTTCTTTTCAAAAAATAGCTCAGATCTAGGAGAGATCTTGGTTCTATTATGTTTTTACAAAGATTAATTTGTGGAAATGTTGATTGTCCCCAATTGATCTTACTAATTCAGTTTAAGGCGCCAACTCGAGTATTAAGACATTACGTTCCCTTTGTCATTGAAACGTATCTATCAAATAAAGCTGTTAACGAACCCTTGAATAAATCTATGAAGCTTTTGAATACAATTTGTGAACATGTAGATTTTAGTTTTCCTAGTATTTAATTCAAAAATTTGATAATTTTTTTGTTTAATTAGGTTTTTACTTTAATTAAAATTAATTTGTTGTAATTTATATGACAATTTTATTGTAGCTAGTCTGTAAGGAATTTAAATACATAGACGTAATAACTATATGAAATGAAATATTATTTCCCTTAGTATGATTTACTTTAGTACCTAAGACGCTTGTGATATTTTCCAAAAACAAAGCTATTGCGAAGGCCGTACTTGTTTTTCTTGAATTTCCAACTGAATTGTTTTTAAACAAAACTTTACCAAGGCATAGCTAACGTGGCATCGAACTGATGTCTTAAAGATTGGACTCTTGAGTCTAAAGTGCAAAGAAATATGATAGCAACAAGTGTTTAAAGAAAGCTCTAAATTTGGACAATTTTTAACAGATTTCATAATCTGTTTAAAAGAATGTATGTTTTTTTTTATAAATAGAACGCTGTTTTCAAAACAGTAACAAAAAAGGTACAAACTTCTTAGGGAAATCTCTCAAAATGGGAAAAATAAAAAAAAAAAATTTCAAAAAGAGTAGAAGTTAAAAAAATATTTGTTGGAAAATGTTTTCAATTAAAAAATTTAAAGTTTTTCAAAAAACTTAGATAGTTTTTTGTACAATTTTAGCAAAATCCAAAATAATATACTAATCGTTTATTTTTTTCCTGTTCAAATGTAATACGGATCAGTCCATTACTTTGGCCATAAATGCGACTTGGTTCGCCCACTTTTTAGCCAGGATGTGTTTCAATCTATGCCAATATCACATGTTTCAAATATTATCTTTTTATTTCGATGCGTTGCAAACGGAATAACCAAGGAAAATGTATGCTTCATCCGATGGTGGATGGTATTTAGGAATATATTATAATGGGTGATTCATCTAGAGGTATTTTTTCAGAACAAAAATAAATATAAAAATTCAAATTAAGTGTGGAATCTTGGTAAGGACATTTTATGGCATTTATTTTTTTGAAAATAATTTACTTCAAATGGTGGCAGCTGTATTATGGAAATGAGCGTTAGGTGCAAAACGGGAAGATCCGCTGTTTTCGACTGGCTCGAGGGCAAAGTCAATAAACAATATTGCCGCATTTAGGCTGAAGAGCAACAAGAAGAGGTTTAAGATGAGCCATTATACCCAGAGAAACCCACGATTTGGTGCGGTTTATAAGCTGGTGGAATCATCGGTGCATATTTTTCAAAAATGATGACGGCCGGAACGTAACCGTAAATGGTGCTCGCTATTACGTCATGATATCGATCTTTATGCAATCTGAAATTGAAGCCCGTAATCTTGACGACACTTGGTTTTAAGGTAAGGGGTTACCCCACTTAATAAAAGTAAATAAATAAAAAAAGGTTCGAGAACGGAATGTACGAGGGCGGTTCGGAAACTTCTTAGCCTAGCACAAAAAGCGCGGCATAAACAGAAAAAAGTTAAGTATTTTGGAAACTTCCATCTCTGCTATGAACACATGTTAAATTCGATCTGGCAACTCCTTCATATAGAAACAGGTGTTCACAAAAGACACATCCGCTATTTTTTACAATGGAAAAATTAGAAATGCGTGATGTCATTAAATATTAACATAAAAAAGGTTTATCGGGACAAGAAATTCATAATGATATGGTGAACGTGTTAGGTGAAAGTGCTCCTTCATACGCAACAGTAAAAAATTGGGTTGCTGAATTTAAACGTGGTCGTACAAGCATTGAAGATGAACCACGTAGTGGACGTCCAAAAACAGCAACAACAACAGAAATTGTAGCCAAAGTGCAAGATATGGTATTAAATGATCGACGAATAAAAGTGCGTGAAATAGCTAATATCATGGGCATCTCAAATGATCGAGTCCATTTAGTTTTGCATGAAGAACTACAGATGAAAAAGCTTTCTGCAAGACGGGTGCCGGACTTGTTAACAGTCGACCAAAAACGCATAAGAATGAACATTTCTCAAGCTTGTTTGGATCATTTTCAGCGAAATAAAATGGATTTTAAGCGTCGTTTCATAACTGCTGATGAGACTAGGATCCACCACTATACTCCAGAGACAAAAGAACAATCCAAACAATGGACTGAAGCTGGAGGAAGTGCCCCAAAGAAGGCAAAAACAATTCAATCGGCTGGTAAGGTTATGGCAACGGTTTTTTGGGACTTCAGAGGTATTTTATTGATTGACTATCTGCAAAAGGGTAAAACAATAAATTCAGAGTACTATTGCAACCTTTAAGATCAATTAAATGTACAAATTCGAGAAAAACGTCCTGGCTTACAACGCAAAAAAATAATTTTTCATCAAGACAACGCACCAGCGCACAAGAGTGTTTTAACAATGGCTAAAATCAACGAATTACGAGTTGCTTGACCACCCACCTTATTCTCCTGATTTAGCTCCCAGTGACTTTTACCTGTTACCAAATCCAAAAAAAAATCCTTGCTGGCAAGCGTTTTACCTCAAATGAAGATGCAATTACAGTTGAAAACCACTATTTTGAAGACCTTGAGGAAAACTATTTTAATCAAGGGATATAAATGCTAGATAAGCGTTGGACTAAGTGTATTGAAGTTTCAGGAGATTATATTGAAAAATAAAAATATTTTTGAAAAACTAACTATTCTCTTTCATTGATAGGCTAAGAACTTTCCGAACTGCCCTCGTAATCAAAAACTGTGTTGAAATTAAATTTATTGAGTCGAACAAAGTTTTCTGCTTTTCTCTTTGAATTTGTTGAATCAACATTAAAAGTTGTCATTGATTTTAAAAGGCAAAAACCCAGATCTTACAGGCCTCTTATAGGTCACTAAATCGATATCTTAAAATATTTTGAACATTTGATATTCAAAAATGAGAGGTAGCGTCCAAGGCCTACGACTTTCAAAAAACACCCTGTTGAAGAAAACCGGGGTTTTATTTCTATTACCGGGAATTTCATTTCTATTACCTAACAACAGTGGTGCAAATATTATAAAAGTTTTTAAGTGTAAAAAAAATTATAAAAAGCTCTTATTAATTAAGAACAAATTGAGTATTGAATAAAAGATACTACTAAACATACTAGCGGATCTATTAAATATTTTAAGATTAACTAATTAGCCATGAAAGCGCTTTGCCGGCATTGCCGAAATATAAATTTATTCGCCGCGGATGCAATATTAAAAACTTTATGTCAACAAAGTTTCTCACATTCATACACCTTTGGGTGAAAAAACTTCAGAAGCTTTAAAAAAGGGACAAGCGACTTTATACTTTACTAAAGTCTCTTAATGATCCAGCAATATTTAATTACAATGTTAACAATTTAAATCAATACCCTTCAAAACAAAATGTGCTGGCGTACGCGGAAAAAATGTGCTCTCGGATAGAGAGAACAGCGGTTACGACAAAGTTGAGGAATAAGACGATATTTCCATTAGTGGCATTACTACATATAGATCATTTAAGGATATTTTAAGCGATGCCATAACAAAATGTTGCACAGAATAAAAATTGATTACCTAATTAATCTATAGGTAAAGATTTAGGAAGCATTTAATGTTTTTTAACAATAAGAACAACATCCGAAAGAATATCGTCAACAACTCGGCAGTTTGTAAATAAAACTAAACAACAGACTGTCTAACGATTTTATTAAAGCTCTTTTTATTCTAAAAACATATTTTTAAAATAACATTTTAATATGCAACTTAAGTTATCATTATATACGATTAGTTTGAAAATTATTTGTTGTTGTTTTTACTATAGCCTGTACTATATTTGATAAGTATTTTAAAATAAATAGAAATGTAATGTAGATATAACCAAATACAAAATTGTTCCCGGTTTCCTTGAAATTAAATAGGTCCGGGAAAAGACGAACTCTAATTTTGACATATGTTTTTTAAAATCGTACAAAAACCAAATTTTTGCGATTCACTTCTTCGAATTTAAAACAGCTATAAATTTTTCGCCCCTGACGAAAGTGAGAAACTACGTAGAAACTATTTAAAAAAATGCTCAAAAAGTCCTTGAAAATATTAGGTTTCTTATTCTTTATACATTTCTACGTTGCTACCGCAAAAATAGGCTATGCAAATGGACTTTACATCAAAAAATACATTCCTATGCTTGTAAAAAACATTTCAATGTTGCTACCGCAAAAATAGGCTATGCAAATGGATTTTACATCAAAAATACATTCCTATGCTTGTGAAAAACGGCGTAGATGTACTAAATAAAAATGCTCAAAAAACCTTCATAATTTGCAGGCTGCTTAATACATTTCAATATTCTAACCGCAAAAATATAGGCTCAAAATACAACTTAGGCCTACCAAAAACTTATTTTGCAGCGCCGAGTAGATGCCTTCGAACACAGTGGCAACAGTGGCTGCAAGTGGTTACACTGTTTGTAACCACAAGTACTACTACCCCCCATGTACACATGTATATGTCACATGTGAGCTCTATCTCACTCTTTCTCGCACACACACACTGTGGCAAACGAATGCTACAAATGTTAAATGACAGATTTGCACAACTTGTTAGTGAAAGTGTTTCCAAAAAAAAAACAAGAAAAAAATTAACCCGCAAAATATTTATACGCTCTGGTGTATGTTAGACCACACAAAGTAAATGGGAGAGCAAGAGACGGAGAGAGAGAGACGACGACGACGGCAAGGCAGAGAGTAAGACCTGCTCTGATGCCAAGAGACAGTTAGCATCCTTCTGCGGTTGCATCCTTCAACGAAAATTACGTACATTGAAAACAGAGTTAAATACGAGCGTATGTAAGTGAGCGCGCTTGTGTGTGTATGTGTGTTTTTGTCGATGTATGTATGTGTACGAAACTCAATTTCGGTAATTGATTTACAAAAACAGCAAAGCAGCAGGCAGAGCGTCGTTACTGGTGTGTTCACATGATCTTATAAATTGGGTCTTGTTACGAGTGCAAGGACTTTATGTTCAACCTAATAATCATGACGTCAGCATTTTAAATACAACCGTCGAACGACTGACTGCACACACACAAGAGAATAAGAAGACAACAGCGACAACGACGAATGCCGAACGCCGACCGAGACAGCGACAGAGACATACATAATTAACATCGGCTTCCTTTGTGGGATGACAAACAAACAAATGCCTTTTCATGCTAACCAGTCCAATAACATGGGCACTGACTGAGTGCATCTCCCTGTTCGCCATAGAACATGTTTGGGCAAGGCAGGCAGGATATTACAAGCATTACACGATATAGCATCGATTGGCCATAAAGTATTATTACAGCGCCTACTATGTATGGGAGTGGGTGGCCTGGGTGTGCGTTTGGTGTGATGCTGTGAGTGGGAGAGTGAGTGTGTGTTTACAAGCCGTGATTATTTAATCGTTGACGAATATCTCCCATTGTATACATCTCTCAATTTGTTGTCGCTGCTGCTGCTGCTGCTGTTGTTGTTGTTTTTGGTGTTGTCTTCACCACTTGTACGATTGGCATGTACAGGCAAAAAAGTGCATGTCGTCCTTACATACATACAGGCATACGTACATGTGTGTGTTAGTATGTGCGTACATACGTATCGTTTCGTATGCTTGAACTTTACATCATATTTTTGTGCAAAACACGCACACACACATACATACACACATGCAGAGACACATGTAAGCCCCTTTAACAAAAGAGACAAAAGAGAGCTTTGCATCAACACATTTTCTGGGTCAAAGCTCTGACGAAAACAAGAAATTTATAATTTCGGTTGGCTGTTTTCTAGTCTGACTGCTGTTGTCGCCTGTGTGTGTATGTAGCTGTGTGCGGGTGGTTTGCTGCATGAAATTTCGTCTAGCAGACTGATAAAATTTTCACAATATTGTTGCTGCTGCTGCAGCCTTCCTCCTCGATACCCTCTGGCTTTTCTCTTCTTGGTTTGCCTACCGCCAAATATTGCCAGAAACCATTCATTCGTAAACGAAGAAATCAAAATCAAAATGTTACGAACGAACAACACAACAAAGGCCACAAGCAACACACGAGACAAAAGCTTGTCTCTGGTTTTGTTTCTCGCATCTTCCTTGCTGACAACTTCAAAACATGTTCTCCGCGAACAAGTGTAGCTGGTAAATGCACTTATGGGTCACTCCAAACAGCAGTGATGGCGAGTGGAGGAGAGTAAAAGCTTAAATCGGCTTATTCTCAACTCACTTGTGCAAAATATGGCGTTGCTGTTGTGTGTGCGTGTTTGTGCATGCGTTTATTCAAAACAACAACGAAACATTTACTGTGACTACAAATGTCATGTGATTGTGATTTTGTTGTCGCTAGCACACATTGGTTGGACTTTTTTGCAACAAATCCGAGCGAGCGCTCGCTGTTGTGTTATGAAAGAGAGACAGAGCTAGCGCGTAAGCAACAGCGCGCGAGAGAGGGAGGTGAGGTCGTAACTTTGCTGTCACTATATCCGCAGTGCACTCTTACAGTTGTACATACGATACTACGTACACAGACACACACACACATACATTCCTATAGTTCGTACATCAATTTGCATGAGTTCTTTTGTTTAAAAATAGTTTACATTTCAAAAGAATATGTTCGGCGTTTCGGCTTCTTTCAAAGCATTGATTGAATGAGCATGTTATGGAAATGAAGCGTCGTCTGAAATGTGGCTTCCGGCTTGTGCTTGCTCGCTTGCTTGTCTCAATGTCCAAATACTCACAAGTTTGGTTTTACAATTTCAAAGGATCCAACCCCTTTGCTAAACGAGTTAAATACATATCGGCTTTGCCACAAAAGTTTTAATTATATTGTAAGCTAAAGGGGACCATCTATATATGTAAATAATGCTTTCAGCTTTAAACACAGCCAAAACTTAAAGTCTATAAGCTTTAATGTGGGTGAACTCTTTCAAATGATCAGATATGCAATTACAAAGTGCAAAGTTGAAGGACGAACTTTTAAGCTTGAATTGTGCATAGCACGAAATATAATCTTAAAAAGCTGCTTTATGGAAAAAAGCACGAAAACGAGATTTGAAATGTGACGTCGTTGCACGAATTGAGCAATATTTCCTTATGGCTCAGTTTTGAGAAGATCGACAATAAATATATACGAGGGCGGTTTGGAAACTTCTTAGCCTAGCACAAAAAGCGCGGTATAAACAGAAAAAAGTTAAGTGTTTTGGAAACTTCCATCTCTGCTATGAACACATGTTAAATTTTGTTTCGATCTGGCAACTCCTTCATATAGAAACAGGTGTTCACAAAAGACGCATCCGCGATTTTTTTACAATGGAAAAATTAGAAATGCGTGGTGTCATTAAATATTTACATAAAAAAGGTTTATCGGGACAAGAAATTCAAAATGATATGGTGAATGTGTTAGGTGAAAGTGCTCCTTCATATGCAACAGTAAAAAATTGGGTTGCTGAATTTAAACGTGGTCGTACAAGCAATGAAGATGAACCACGTAGTGGACGTCCAAAAACAGCAACAACAACAGATATTGTAGCCAAAGTGCATGATATGGTATTAAATGATCGACGAATAAAAGTGCGTGAAATTGCTAATATCATGGGCATCTCAAATGATCGAGTCCATTTAATTTTGCATGAAGAACTACAGATGAAAAAGCTTTCTGCAAGATGGGTGCCGCACTTGTTAACAGTCGACCAAAAACGCATAAGAATGAACATTACTCAGCGAAATAAAATGGATTTTAAGCGTCGTTTCATAACTGTTGATGAGACATGGATCCACCACTATACTCCAGAGACAAAATAACAATCCAAACAATGGACTGAAGCTGGAGGAAGTGCCCCAAAGAAGGCAAAAATAATTCTATCGACTGGTAAGGTTATGGCAACGGTTTTTTGGGACTTCAAAGGTATTTTTTTGATTGACTATCTGCAAAAGGGTAAAACATTAAATTCAGAGTACTATTGCAACCTTTAAGATCAATTAAATGTACAAATTCGAGAAAAACTTCCCGGCTTACAACACAAACAAATAATTTTTCATCAAGACAACGCACCAGCGCACAAGAGTGTTTTAACAATGGCTAAAATCAACGAATTAAAGTACGAGTTGCTTGACCACCCACCTTATTCTCCTGATTTAGCTCCCAGTGACTTTTACCTGTTCCCAAATCTAAAAAAATTCCTTGCTGGCAAGCGTTTTACCACAAATGAAGATGCAATTACAGTTGTAAACCACTATTTTGAAGACCTTGAGGAAAACTACTTTAACCAAGGGATAGAATTGCTAGATAAGCGTTGGACTAAGTGTATTGAAGTTTCAGGAGATTATATTGAAAAATAAAAATATTTTTGAAAAACTAACTATTCTCTTTCATTGATAGGCTAAGAACTTTCCGAAACGCCCTCGTAATGTTATTACATTTCTGACAAACCACTGTAGCTGCTTCGCTACTAACCCTTAAACTATATTTTTGTAAGCTTTTAGCAAAAGTGTTCAGCTTCGAAAACTTTTGTCTTTTTTATTTAAGGGCTTTTCTATAAATTGCAGGGATTTTCTATAAAATAGAAGCTTCCATGATTTTTTTTAAATAGAAGCTTCCAAGAGCTTTTTAGAAAATACTTTTTACCGGGGCTGGCTCTCAGATCCAAAAGACATTCTTAAAGGTCGTCTAAATGCCTAATAAGGCCTTGTTAGTATATGAAAAAATCTTGTCCATATTACTAAGCCGATTCTCACAGATTCTCGCAGATATTTGTAATCCCAATTATAACTGTAAGATTGAAAGTCGATAGATTATATCCGAGGGTGCTTTAACCATAACGGATTCACTCAATCTTGATTCACTTTGCAGTGTAAACATAACGTTAAGCATGAGTGTAACAATTCCCATACTCATAAGAGAGTTGCTATATATATTTCTGGCCTAGGCAATACTAAGTGTTGCCTGGCGCCATCTGACATTTCCATTGGAAAGTTTGACATTTTTTTTAGCGTAAACGTACTCAGTATGTTTTGACGTACGACCATCATTTTTAATGTTTACAGTGACTTGAAAAAATCAATTTGGCAAAAAAAAAATGAAATTAACTCGTGAACATTTTCGTGCGATCATTTTTCACAACGTTCGACGTAAATGATTACGACAAAAGTGCACCGATGAACTAAAATCTATGTATGGCGATGAAAACCCTTCCTATAGCATTGTGAAAAACTTGTTTAATGAATTCAATCGTGGCCGACGCTCGCTCAAAGACGAAGGTCGTCCAAAAACGGCCGTTGTGCCAGAGAACATTGATGCCGTATGTAAACTGATATTGCAAGATCTTCATGTGACATACCGTGAGATAGAGGCATTCTTGGGCATTTCTTCCACCAGCATACATTCGATATTGCATGAGCACCTGGCCTTAAAAAAGGTTTGTTCTCGTTGGATCCCGCACAATCTGACAATTGCTCGAAAAAAGGCTCGTCTTGATTGGTGCAAAGAAATTTTAAAAAATACGATCGCAGTGCTTCAAAATACGTTTATAAGATCTTCACAGGTGACGAATCATGGATCTAGGCGTATGAGCCCGAAACAAAACAGCAATCGACCGTGTGGGTCTTCGAAGACGAGCCAAATCCAACGAAAGATGTTCGTGGAAGAAGCACTTCGAAGCAAATGGTCGTCTGTTTTTTCGGCAAAACTGGTCATGTGGCGACTGTTCCGCTTGAGCAACGTAGGAGGTCAAATCTGAGTGGTAAACCACAATTTGTTTGCCTGAAGTCTTGGAAGAAATAAGAAAAACGAACAAGAGAAGACGAATCATTGCGCACCATGACAATGCGAGCTCTCACACATAGGCTCAAACCAGCGTCTTTTTGAGCGGCAAAAACGTCGAATTGATGGGTCATCCGCCGTACAGCCCTGACTTGTTTTGAAAGTGTCTCAATCGGAGTGGAAAAAGTGCTTCGACAATTGGTTTGAGCGCACGCAAAGGTGTAAAAATCATGCTGGAGAATACTTTGAAAAACAATAAAACTATTTTTGATAATAAATATTCTCATTTTCATTATAAGGCCAGAAATATATAGCAGCCCTCGTACTTATGAAAGTGCTGAATTGTAGCACAGCAAAAAGGCCCTAAAATAAATATAAAAACTATGCAAAAAGCACCATAAAAACGTTTTTTTTAACGAATACTTAAAAAGGAGTTTCGGTTACAGAATGCTAAAATGCACTATAATGGTAAAGCTGTTCACGCCTCCCAATTTTTAGAGTGTGCAATAGTAAAGTTTATTATAATTGTAAGAAAAATGCTGCTCTAATGTCGACTTGGTCAGAAATCGAAGGTACAATATGTAGCTAGGTCCTCTACGACACACAAAATATACTTAGCAGGGGCATAAATACTGTTACAACATTGAACACACCCATTTCAATAGTAGAACTGAACATACCCCGTTAATGTCATATGGGTTTTGAAAGCTAACCTCAATAGCGTTAGTCTCTAACCGGATTTTAAAATTGTTTCAACTTCCATCATGGAGTGGTCAGATAATGAGAACCGTATCACTGTAAAAGCGCTTTTCAAGTGTGAAATGAAAAAAAGCGATATTTTCAAAACTCTCCGGCCACTAGGGATTTGCCGCATGTTCGTCTACTGATGCATAAAACTGTTTGAGGAGACTGGAGATGTAAAAGACCGCCACCGGTCGGGCCGCCCACGCTCTGTTCGAACACCGCATATCATCAAAGCCGTTAAATCAAGAATTAAAGAAATCCGCTACGAAAACAGAAAATCATGGCTCGTGGGATGAATATTACGCAAAAGTCCATGAGTCGAATCATTAAAAAAGACTTGGGACTTGGGGCTTTCAAACGACGTACCGCACATTTATTGATTGCATCTTTAAAAAAATTAGGATTGAAAAATGCAAACGTCTATTGGTTAAGAACGCTGAAACTTGCACAGAAAAATTTTGTTCACCGATGAAAAAAATTTTTACCGTTCAGGAAAAATGTAACAAGCAAAATAATAGAGTGTATGCGCGGTCATCTAAGGAAGCATCTAAACTGATCCCAAGGGTGAAAAAGGGTCATCGCCCAGCTTCAGTCATGGTTTGGTGGGGTGTCTCTTACGATGGGCTCACTGACCTGCATTTCTGCGAACAAGGAGTCAAAACATCGGCCAAAGTTTACCAAGAAACCGTTTTGGAAGCTGTTGTGAAGCCTCTTAACGATACCCTGTTCCAAAACCAGCCATGGACTTTCCAGCAGGATTCTGCGCCGGCCCATAAGGCTAAAACTTCCCAGGCCTGGCTTCGAAACAATTTGCCAGCGTTCATTTCCTCTGAAGAAAGGCCCTCAGGCAGTCCAGATTTGAACCCAGTGGATTACAAATTGTGGATGGTTTTAGAGGACAAGGTTTGTCACAAAAGATACCCCAACATTGGATCTCTTAAGACTGCTTTGCTACGAGCTGCGGCCAATTTTCCAATGGACGAAGTTCGTGCTCAAATGACGATTGGCCTGTGCGACTTAAGCCGTGTGTGAAGGCAAAAGGCGGACATTTCGAATAAGTGGATTCCTTTTGGATACAATATACATCAATAAATATATTAAAAAATATTTGGTCCAAAAACATTCAGTACTTTTTATTTTACAGCATAAAACGTGTGTAACAGTATTTATGTCCCTACTAAGTACAAACAGTACAAAGAGGGCACTTGCTAAGAGTTACAAGACAAAGAAATTCGAGAATGAGCAGCAAACCTGCTGTCAGGGAATCAGAGGAGCAATGTGCTCAACTACGACAAAGGCTATGGAAGTAATACTATCGTAAAGGCCAATTGTTATATATATTAAACACGTGTCAAAAGGATAGCAAAAAGATTTATGGCACTGGACCCCTGCCAATAAAATATTCCGATATATATTTATATCAGACACGCGTCGACTATCACGGCAAAAACATTTTTGGCAATTGGCAAATGAATCGCGGAAGATCGCACATCCTGCCACTAAAAATGTCCTGTAAACGTTAAGGGGACTCGCATCACTTTCGTCCAGTTTACAGACCGAATTTCAGAAAGAACTAGTTTCCTACTCCTAACTAAAAACCCAAGCAGAGATTTCTTTACTGATGGCTGCATTATATTAAATAAAACGGTTAAGCCGAATTAAACAACAAAACTAGAGCTGGGTCCTATATGTGACGCGCAAAATAGAAAGGCACCTAAGGGTAAAAACCAGTTTTGTTCAGGAGAGCCATTTTAAAGATTTAAATACGTGTATCTTTGGTGTACCATCACTTTCATAAAAGCGCGCATATCTCTGGGAAGGAATACTTTTGGGGCATGGGATCGGTCCCATTCGATGCTCAGATGTTGTCCACATCAAAAAAAAGTGAAAATTGATTATTTTACCCTTAGGTCCCTTTCTCTATGCGCTGTCACATATAGAGAACATTTGTATCGAAAATATTTTGCAATCCCGGACCATAATACGGCATTCCAAGAAGAGATTAACGCCATCACCGTTGGCTTAACTCAAATAACAATTACGACAATGTAAAGATATTCACAGACAGCCAAGCAACGACTACCAAGGCACAGCCCACAACGATATTTAAGCCACAGCTGCTTTTGGAGTGAAAAAAATAGCCAATTTAGAACAAAGTGGCACCCTAGAAATTATATGGGTCTCTGGATATTCTTAGATTGACGAAAACGAATATGTTGACGAACTTGCAAGAAAAGATGTAGTGTGCAAGGGTCAAAATATTTCAAAGAAGTTTAGGCCAGCCTTTCAGAACAACAGCACGCATTTACTCCAGCCTTATTGCTCGTCGGACGGGGGGGTTCTAGTTCCTAGGCTACCATGTTCGACACTACACTCTGAAGTTGCGTGCTTTTCGACAAAAAAAGAAGGTAAATGGAAGGAAGTACGGAAAAATAGAAAAAAAGGATAGAGGGATACCATATTCGGCGTATGCTGGAATGAGTCCCAAGCTGTACCTGAGGTGTTAAAGTACCAGCTGTTTTGCCCACCCAACCTGATCATAAAGTTGCGACAGCAACAAAAATCCAACAACATAACTTTTACTTTATGATCCCACATATCGCCTAGCGAGCCATTATCGGATTGGAATCAAACAGGGTAAAATTTGGGGTCTACTCAGAATTCATTTTGAGTTTATTAAAAATGAAAAAGAAATTCAACTAAAAACATTTGAACAAAATTGTCTTAAAGATATTTCAGTACTAATTTCTATTGGCATTGAAAATATATATAAGTAAAGGCAATTACTTAGAATTCAAATTACAAAAGAAAAATTTAAGCATAAAAAAAATAAAGAAAATTAACTGAAGTGAATTTAATCTAGAATATAAAAAACAAGTAATGACATAGAGTATAAATGAAAACCTATCAAAATGACCGGAAATGGAAACACTTAAGTTACTCCTATACACACTAAATATTGATATAGGACTAGGATGTCTCAAAGAGAATCGTAGGTTCACATCAACACAAAGAAGAATGAAAGAGAAAAAAAATGCATGGAGGGAAATAATTTTTTTCCCATATGATTCTTTGTAGATTAAGAATGTTTTTAAATCTAAAAAATTAATTTTTGATTCATTGGTGTGGGGTAAAATTCAATTTAAAAGATGTATAATTTTTGTTATTTTAATATATGTTCGTACGAGTGTGCATTCTTTTTGTTTTGATCAACAGCAGATCTCAGCTGTTTGGGTCATTGGCCCTTTTTTAAGATAATTTACAAAAGCTTTGCTAAAACAGTGGAACCACTGTACATGGTGTAAAGAAATTTAATTGAAATATGAAAAGTTCCACTATTAAACTGGGGACAAATATTTATAGCTGGGTCATAAATAACTTCCCTTCACCAAAGCGTCAATATTTTAATAAGACAACACTTCAATATTAATATTTTTTACGCAAACTGCAACCATTTCAGAAATAACAATTACCAGTAAGTAGGTCTCACTGTAGGAAGAACTTTTTAATAAAAAGCTCTTCCTAAAATGGGTTTGTGTCCACAATACACTAAGCCAAGCTTCCACCCATTATCTGTGGATTCTAAGAGAGAGCTTGTATTCTAAGTTCATTAGATGAGCTCTCCGCAGATAATGAGTGGGAGGGTCCAGAATTACAAGCTACTGAAATGGTTACAGCTGCAAAAGTATGTTGGTGGAAGATTTAACTTAAGGAATGAGAGTTATTTTGATTATGCCCTGTAGATCGGATGCGCACAGAGAAGTGTTGAGATTTTCAATACTCTCTGCGCACATTGACCAAACAACCACCAAAAATGTAATGTAAAAAATGTAACAACAAAGTCACTTATTTGTGTGTTTAGGTGTCCATCGATGAAAGGCCTTTCAAATGATGATGACTTAGTGGTAAGGGTGAGGGAGGGACGTAAGAGGGTCGCTGCCAAATAATTTGCCCTTGAAGCTATTTAGTTTAAAACTTTTCCAATTCAATTTTTTTTTTGGTTTTTCTTTTTTTTTATACTTGTTGTATCATAGAAAAAAAACGCACACACTGATTTTTTTAAAAAAAAATATTAAAAAAAACAAAATAAAGACTTTTTCCTTCACTCTTAAATTCTCTTAAATTTCCATTTCCGATTTTAACAGCAAAACACTTATGGAAAATAAAAATAATTAAATTCTATACTGTTTCACGATCTTTCTTTAAGTTGTCGGTCAAGGAAAAAAATTTAGTTACTTTTTGCATATCAAATGCCGACGGAATTTCATGTTTTCACAAAGAAAACACCGACGGGAACTGATTTTTTTATTTTTTAAAAGAAAAACAACGGCGGACACTTTGCTCTTCGCGGCGATATTAGCACTGATTTCACGGTTGGAATTGGTTTACAGCTGAATTCGCGCTGTCTAGAGCTGTGGAAGAAATCACTAGTCGTTAACATTTTTTTTAAAGAAAATTTATCTTACCATCCGTCGTGTGTTAACAACTACACCTAGAGTTCTGCCTTTTTATTTGGGACAGACTAATAAGGCTTGCGCTTGTGCCCGCATCCAGAGGCAGAATGTAGAGTGCCAGATCCAAAGGATATCTCTGGTCCAAAATGACTTTGACGCCGATTAAAAGCTAGAAAAAAAACTAGCGAACAAAAATCCCTCAGAGAGTTTTCGCCACAAAAGTTATGTAGAAACTTACTTTTATTTCGATAAAGACTCTGGAGAAAATTTCAAAAATGATTTTGCAGAGTTACTCAAATGAACTCCCAATGACTTTCAGCAAGTAACGTCCTTATGGTTCGGCCTCTGGATTAAAATGACCAATATGGCTGCCACTTAAGGCTTGTGAAGCCTTGCTTTTGCCACAAAATTGGAATCGGGCCGTAGCTTCAACTCACACAACGATGCTACTTCCAAGGCCAATATGTCTTCCAAAATAAAAAAAGCACTAACACCTACAACAAACTCTCCACAACCTAATTGCCGCAAAACACAAAACTACAAGGTTTCGTCATCCTACAAAAGAAAATTTCCGGAAGCAAAAGTGACATACACACAACTTGATATAATCATCCGCAGCTGGCGGGATTCGAACTCGGATCCTGGGATCCAAAGTTTGAGACACATCCTTCGTGCTGTTTCCGGTTTGCGAATCGATGAGCCAAACACTGCCAATATTAAGATCTCACATACTGTGGGATACACACAAAAATAGGTGTTGGTAAACAAAAAAAAAACTAAACATGCGAATAACCTTTCTAATCGATTCAAACTAGAAAAACAACAACAATATCAGTTTAGGAGAAAAATTTCTACAAGCGCCACTACAAAGAGTCAGCTAGACGGGCAATTGACATGGAAAATGCCATTCACTTTCAAGCAATAAAAGCGGCGGTCACTCACAAAACGCTATGGAACGGCACAGCGGTTGGTAACATCTACAAAGTGCTGAGACCCAGTTGAAAGAATAACAAAAACGCATGGTGGAAATTCTTACCGGCCACTCACAATAAAAGGCACATCTCTTTTGTATTGGAAGAGTGCAATCAAATGTGTGGGAGGCATGCAGGTGAAGAATATTGAAACGATAGAACAATTTCTATGAAAATGGTTAGCTTTCCCGGGAACGAGTCTACAGCATATATATTTCGGACAGTGTGGTAAGCAAAGAGCAACGGAAGTGAAGAAGCGGCAAAAGTTCCGTGGTCGATTGAACAATAGCACAAAACACGCTGTGTACTGGCTTAGGTGTATACCCTTAGGTTATGGGTCCTTTCTATTTCGGACTTCCTGTACCAACCCACCATTAGATATAGCAGGTATTTCGATGAAATTTTGATAACATCAAAACTGATTTATCGAGATAATTAATAAGGCGGCGATATTTTCTTTTTCTTTACGCCCTGATTTTTGTCTATCCAAAGTAGTTAAAAATTTCACATAAGCCGCCTGAGAGTTCAGATTTGTAGCACTCATACGCCACCTTGGCATTTGTTCTTCAAATCATTCGGCATTTAAAATACTCATACGCCACTGTGTAAATTACCTTCAAACAAAAATGTATAATAATACTCATACGCCACCGTGTACACAACCTTCAAACAAATCTGTATAAAAATACTCATACGACACTCCGACTGCAGAATATCATACTTTCGGGAGTGTGTAAGAATCTATTTAAACGGCAGCCCACGGAAGGCGTTATTTTTAATCAAACCATAATTTTTTTGCTGGATTATGGTCTCAATTAACATTGTAAATATTTTAAAGAATGCCAATCTTGAAGGACTTGCCTAATATATGCTGATTCAATAAGATAATAAGATTAAATATTCTAAACGTTCTACTATTAAAGTTCCAGATTTATCAAAAAACCTTGAATTTGATTTCAAATCTCTACCTAACACCCTAGAGATAAGGCATTTAAACGCTGCCATTTGAGCTATGCACTGAAAGAAGTCAACATATATATACGAGAATTTCTATTGATTGGTTGAATGCCATACAAGCAACAAATGCTTTGCAACTTGCCTGCCAATAGGTCGAAATCAATCAAATCAATTATCAGTTAGCACAGGCTCCTCATCTTCTTCGTCGTCGTCGCAAATTGTTAATGTTTCTAGCAATTTACGAAATGTTCCAATTGAACAAAAATTACAGCGAAGCCATTAGACATAATTAAAAATCTCCAGCTTGAACTTTTGGCTATGAAGATCACAGTCATGACATGGGCATTTCATCGTCATCGTCTCGTTATAGGGCACCCCTGCCACCGCCCAATTTTCATTAGTAAAACTACCGAGGAGTGTGAATGGACAACACACAACACATAGAGGCCAGAATGGCCAAGCCAATAAATACTAAAGAACTGACGAATAAATGAATGAATATCGCCCAGCCTCAAAGTCAGCCCCACAAAAAAAAGAGAAATGGCAGCCGAACGAACGTTGACTTTGTCAATGGCTGCCAAAAAGAAGTGATTAATAAAAGAGCAAGGCTGTCCGTTTCATTTAACATTTGAGTTGATATATTGGGCAAAAATTGTCAAAGGATATGACAGCCGGATGGATGGCTGATGGCTGACATTCCACTTTGCGAGGCATTCAACAAATGCAACATAGCAATCATCAAAATTTATTTGCATTTGTTTGAGTGCGATTCCCGTTTCCCCCCATTTTTTAACAAGACGTTTAGGGCATATTGTCTTCTTCCTGCACGCCGCCAAGGGAGTTACTTGGAGGAGGCATCTTGCAAGCTGTTTACTAGCAGCAGTCACTGCTGCGTTTGTTTTGCCACGGCTCGGCTTGGCCTCACGGGGGTAAGCGTCGCTTTGCACACACATACAGAATCAAATGTCATACTTGCAACAGATTAGCCGCGTGTGTGTGTGCATGTTTCTCGGCTTGTTTGCTGGTAACTCTTGCCAGGATTCACTCAAGTTGTACAAGTACTTTGTCATTCATTCATGGTTGCTTGTCCTCCTTTTGGGCTTTGCCTTTCTTGTTGTGATTTCTGTTTTCTGTGTGTGTTATTTATTGTTCTTGTGCATATGCTCATAACTGTGTGTGTGTCTGTGTGCGTTTTTTGTGTGTTGCATTCCATTTCTTTTTTTCTTTTTGCTATTCTATTTTGTTCTTAATTTCCTTTAAGTCGTCTACTTAAAATGCTTGCTGAGGTTAGCTCATAACTTTGAACTTTCATCAAATCAGTTTTTCATACAAAACCGGCGATGGTGAGGGTGAGGTGGGAAGGGGTGGAATGTGTGAGGGTTTGTGTGCTTTGGCTTCAAAGGATATTGCCGATGTACAAGTAATATACGAAAGTGTTCCATTGAAATGGTCAATTTAATAAGAAATGTCACTTGAATTGGGGCACACTGTAGGAGGGCTTTTGTATAAATACAATTCTGTGACGTAAATGCAAAACGACTTAAGAGCACTTAGGGTAAAACAACGACCTTAGCATATATTTTTTTTAGTGACAGCTTTAAAACTGCTTTATCGGGGTAAATTGTAAATCAGACTGACTAAAAAAACTGATATCTTTTTTTTAAATTAATAATAAAAAAAAATTTAACCCGTTTTCCATTGAGAGTTTAGAGTTTCCAAGCAATTATACGCCACAATGGTCATTCATCTTCAAGCAAATTGGTATTTAAAACATTCATACGCCACCGTGTCAAATGCTATTTACAAAAATCGGTATTACAAAAACCTCATACGCCACCTTAGCAATTGCTCTTTATACAAATTGGTATTTGAAATACTCTTACGCCACCGTATCAATTGGGGATTGTACAAATCGGTATATATAATACGTTATACGCCACCGTGACAATTTATCTTAAAAAACCCCAAACATACTTATACGCCACTGTGGCAATTGCGGTTAACACAAATCGGTATTTAAAATAATCATACGCCACCTTGTTATTAGTTATCACGACCATTCGGTATGAAAAATACTCATACGCCACCGTACGAAAATTTATTTACATTCTGTGATGCAAACAAACGACTTGAGATCGCTTTTGGTGTCGGCAATACGATTGCTCGATTTATATCGAGCTTTCTTAGAGATCGCACTATTAGAGTTGTTGTAGATGGGTTCTGATCCAACACACATAGCCTGACCGCAGGTGTACCACAGGGCTCTGTCCTTTCTCCCTCTTTATTTCTAATTTTCATTGACGATGTTTTTGGTCAGCCAGTGAATCCAATCAACTCTTTAGCAGATGATAGTAACCTATG
The DNA here is from genome assembly GCA_963513945.1 of Hydrotaea diabolus. Classification (NCBI taxonomy): domain Eukaryota; kingdom Metazoa; phylum Arthropoda; class Insecta; order Diptera; family Muscidae; genus Hydrotaea; species Hydrotaea diabolus. The sequence continues at coordinate 166,447,520 of OY740719.1, forward strand.
TCATTCATATGCATTCGACCGTAGGCCGAGTCTTCAAGATAGTGAAGACAAAAGGCGAATTATGGATGAGACACTTGGCCGGAATCTGCTGGCCATTTCCGAATGGGGTCGAGTGAATAGAGTAGATTTTAAATGCACGCAAGACACAGTGCTGCTTGTTGTCTCACAAGCGATTCGCTAAATCAACAATAACGTAAATTTCTATCGATGGTACGGATACTGACCAATCAGAAGCTCTTGATGTTCTGGGTATGAAAATACAATGTGACGCTCGTTGGGCGAGACATGTATTCGAAGTGTCGAAAGAAGCACTCAAGTGCATAGGCTTTTTAAAGGGGTGCAAGAAATATTTCACTCCTTCTGATCTTTTTAATATCTATACAACTTACATCAGGCCAAAGATGGAATACAACTCCCATATATGGGCAGGTGCTCCAAAATCATCCTTGGAGCTACTTAACCGTGTTCAAAGGAGAGCGATGGTGCTGCTAGGTGACAGTAGGGTATCCAACTCTTTTGTTTTCCTTGATCATCGTCGGAATGTGGGTTGCGTGACGGTGTTCTATCGTTAATTTCATGGTGTGTGTTCATCAGACATCCGTCGCCTTATTCCTGACGTGAGGATGTTCGGCAGGGATACGCGACTTTCTAGGAATTCACACCCGTTTGTTATTGATTGGCCAGTATGTGGAATCGACTTCCGGAAAATGAATTTCCCATTAATTACGACATCCAGAAGTTCAAGGCAAGCTCTTCCCTCCTCCAATCCTTTAACTGCCACTCGCCAACGCAATGCACCGCATGTATAGGGTGCATCCCCTGAGTGTTGGTTATTTAAAAAAAAATCATACTCCACCGATCGTAAAATCCTCAAATCGTTATTTTAAATACCAATACCCCGCCTTGGCAAATACTTTCCAAACATTTAAGTTGTATTTTCATATGCCAACGTCTGTGGAATATGGTATTATATTAAATATTAAACGAATTCATTTACATTATTTGACGTAAAGGAAACATGAACTAACGAATTAAACTAAGTTAACAGGGTGAACAAAAAATTGACGAAACGTCGGGAAAAATTAGATAAAAAGGACTTTTATTTATAACAATTTAGGTCATAATAGCTTACACAACTACACAACATCGTTTATTTTTTTACGTTCAAAAAACTAATAATATTTGTTTGTCCAATGTACGAAATTTACACTGCAGTTGTTTGGCATTTAGATTCCTAATTTTTCATCAATCATACGCCACCCTTAACTTATCTTTCAACAAGTCAGTATTTGAAATACTCATACGCCACCGAGCAAAATAGCCGCAAACAAGTAAAAAGGCTAAATTTTGGCGGAACCCATTAAGAGATACCTCATATCAGACATGCAAAAGTTGACACAATTGTACTTTTTTGCTAAATTTTCGGTATTCAAATTGTCGTCATACAACCGCGGCTCATTTGTAACTTATTTGATACATTCTTGAACTGTTACGAAATGTTCTCTTTTTATACCCTCCACCACACTGTGGTACAGAGTATTATGACTAAGTGTTGATGTTTGTAGCATATTAAAGGAATGAGTAAAGCTCTTATTTTAAGTATACCGATAGATTTAGAATTACTATCTGATTTCATTGAGCGATGTCCGTTCGTCTGTACATCTATCATTGTAATCATAGTCAAGATGCAGGTATTGTAACTTTATTTGCCACATAGTACATCCGATGAATCTCGCATATTGCAAATTGGACCATTTCGGTCTATGTTTTTGAAAAACCCCCACACAATGGTCCACGCTGATCAAAGGTCAAGTCACAAATTAAAACCAATCGTGCTTGAATTTTGCATGGTTCTTTATGAGCAAATAATAATTATCTCTGGTGAGACTGGACCATGTAGAAGCATATTTTCGTATAGCCTCCATGCAACACTTATTTCTGGTGAAATTGGACCATGTGGGTACATGGTTTCATATGACACTAAAGTATGTCCCTTCCGCTCAAGAAAGAAAGTCCGACCTTGTTATAGCTCAGATTGCTGTTTCTTCGGAATAATAAAGTGGTGCAGGGTATTTCATAGTAAGACTCCGCGTAAGACATAATTTTGTTTATTTTTGAAAGAGCTTATATGATCAGTTTTGTTGTTGTTTGTCGTATAAGGAAGAAAAAGTAAGTCAGCTAAGTTAAAGTAAACAAATCACCGCCTGAAAGACGCACGTTTTGCCGTTGGTGTAGGACGGCTTATCGGTACCATATATGTGTGCTGCCGATAATGTCTCTAATCATTTAATGATCTATTTATACGAAACATTGCTAGATTTTGCATATGCGAAGTATTACGTTTTTTTCACCTTTTTTGGTTCAATGATAATGAAAACTAAACACCTTTTCCTGGTTTTGGCACCGTTTGGATCGAAAAAGTTCATTTTAAAAGAGCCAAAAGTACATAGTAAAAAACCTCTTTTACACCCTTGCTTCACATCACTCTGTTATTATATTTCGCCACAATAGAGCCATTGAGTACAAAACGACCCCAGTTGACACTTTATCGAAGAAAAATAAGCGACAGGCCATGACAGTGGTAAAGTCATGACACAACTCATTAACTGATTTTAAATATTTCCTGAAGGAAAATGGTACAGCCCCGACATTCCGATACCGTGTATATAAATACCCACGAGTTCGTGCTTATGGAGAACCGATTCTTGTACCCCAGGCCTATAGATGGGAACACAAAAAGGTCCAGTTTCGACCATATAGTCCATTTTCTCAAGAATTGGTTATTGATCCATTTTTATAATTTTGATATACCATTTTTATTATTTTTATATACCAGAGTTGTAACGAATATGAGAATAATAATTTGCATTATATTATATATTCGCATTCGCAACAACTATTTTCGAAATATTTGCATTGGCAAAAATATATTTTAGTTAGGGATATATTAAACTCAGAGCAAAATTCTTTTTCAAAAAATTTCTTGTTCATTAAGCCTTGTACTTTATCAGATTTATATATGAAAATGTTTATGGCCCACTGCAAACAATTTGTATTTTTGTTTAATATCCCAGGAGGATGATATTTATTTCTATTATATCATATAAAATAATCTTTAACAACAAAAAATAATTATTCGCTCTTATTCGCACAAACCAAATTAGGAATATTCAAAATTCGCGGTTACTTGCATTTTTGCACTGCAGGCTTTGGGGCACTGTTGGTCGAAGAGAGTGGAGTGGAGTGCGTGGCTCATAGTGGCGTACGGGAGATTTGTATTCGTCTGCCTGTCAGTTGCCATCATGCATTGGACACGTGAGGAGAGGTCATTTTGGTTGAAGCGTATTTTTCAAATACACACTCGATGATTGCAGTGCAGCATGCTTTTCGTTAACGATTCGCTATTCCCCCATGCGGAAGTGTTCGTGAACGGCTATCAATTATATAATTGAGAACAGCAGGAAATGTGTCTTGTGTACGAGTGGGACCTGAGAGAAGGATTACAACAGCACAAAACATAGAGAGAGTTAGAGCAGCAGTAGTACAATCTCCGAAACGCTATGCGCGGAAGCAATCACTTACTTTTCGGCATTTCGAAATTTTTTTAGCCGGCTCTGGAGGCAATGCAATTAGAGGATACATGGTTCCAACAGAATGGTGCCACTGCACACACAGCGAGGGTTACCAAGAATTGTTTGAAACAAATGTTTCCTGGGCAGCTTATCTCTTTGAGGGGCAATGTGAACTGGCCGGCACGCTCACCAGACTTAGCCCCATGCGATTTTTTCCTTTGGGGTTAACTGAAGTCAACCGTCCCAAAACCTTGGATGACCTAACTAACAATATTGAGGCTAAAATTGGCAGACTACCAGTGGACATGCTTGCTAGAGGTCATGAAAATTCAGTGTGTGAATAGCGATGGTTGACATTTGCTAGATGCACTATTAAAAACCACGTAATTTAAAAGTTCTCTTACTCTTAATTTAAAAGTTCTCTTACTATTCAATATAATTAAAACATAAAATACATTTTTCTATCGTACATAATTATTTTTTTTCATTACCAAATAAACAAATTTCCGCGCTCCACCCTGTATTTCAATATTCGCTTTTGCTAAACTTACTTTATTTTACAACCCTTATATATACTCTACCAGATTTAAACGCACCTTTGTTGTTGGGGCTCTATTAAAACATGGAGCAGTGACCATGTTTTAATCATATTTTATTAACGATTGTCCTCTTGTTAACTTATTTAGCCTACTGTGCACTATGATTTCGAGCCCTATCTACCCATTCTGAATACTGTTAAGTGTTTGTGTAATTTTAAGATTTCTAAAAAAAAACAGTCAGGACACTTTTTTTTTAATTTCTGTAGCTATACAGTGAGTCTTTGGCCTACGATGTTAACGAAATACCGGGAGTTTTAATATGTATGTCTGAATAGAAAACTATGTGTCAAATTGATACCAAGAATTTTAGTTTTCAAGTTAATGGGACCGACATTTTTTCGTTTTAACAATCATCTACGAGTATATCTCACCCACATGCTCGAATTTAAAAGGTTTTGTTTGTTTATTCACCAATATGGCCTAGAACGACAACGCACTGCAAGAATCCTCTTAAGGTCTTGACTCGTTTAAAATAAATCCTTTTCATAACTCTTTAAGTTGCCCGACCATCCCCACGTATAAGTGTTATTATCATTGATTTGAATATTAATCATACGCCACATACATGCACTCACAAACAAATTGAACCCCTTTCATTTATAATAATTTACATACTGCAAAAAAAGGTTTCAATATCAAATTTTCTTTAAACCTGTCATAAGTTTTGGCACCAAATACCGGATTTGGCCTTTACAAGCGCTTCATAATGAAAGCATTTCTTGTAGCTGCTGTTTGTATTGGTAAAAGGTTATAAATGGACATGAATATGGCCCTGAAAAGATTATGTACACAATATTCTGATTTTCGCCCTGATTCGTATTGGCTTTGGTACAGATTAATGATTGTGTCCAGCAATGGATATACATAAGACTGAAAAAACATTAGACTGGGTCGCCATTTATAGAAAATTGCAGATCTAATACAGGTCTCTGTAACTTAATCATTCAAATAATTTTTCGGCTCCACAGTAAACCTTAAGCCAAATAACATTAGACAAAAGTATCGCGGTACTGACAAAAAAGGATTTGTCAGTCACACTCAAAATGAATTTATTTCCATTTACGCGATGTTTAAGACCCCCAAAATTGATTTTACATTTGTTAATTTAACAATGGGGGCAGTTTGAAAAGGATTGAAATGTTGGCGCAAAATCATCATCATTGAAGAAACACAGTTGTCGTTTCACTGTTCATACACAAGCGAAATTGTCGCTATTGAGGAGGCAAGGCCCTATCCAAGGTACGCTTTTTTACAACAGCCAGCTTTATTTAAGAGTAAGCGCACCTTATGCCCCATATCACATCGAAGACTCAGCCGACTACAACCTGTTAGTACAAATTAGAAGCTAGCATATGGACTACAATATCCCAAAGGGCAAGGAGTTGAAGCTTGTCGGTTCAATTAGCTTCTCTATGGGTCTAAGCAACCAATTGTAATGGCAGTTTACACCAAGCCAAAGCTCTACCAGCGATTGCCAGTCGCTGTATGGTAACAGACTCTGGACTCCAATAAGACTTTGTAACCGAGAGATAGTGGGTATTTTTGTTCCACACAGCACGGGACAGGTCCCATAACTAAGAAGTGCTCAAAAATGTGACCAAGAATACTTCATAGTTATCAGAACAAAATAATGCCGGGTACATTACATTTTCTATTTCGACACTGATTGAAGAAATTTATTCAGCTATGATAACCTTATTTTTAACTGCCATTGAAGAGCATTGACATAGACTACTCGAGTTTAAAACAAGTAAAATAAAGTTAAAGTTAATGGCCATAGCCAACCGTAAGAAACCCTACACCACTTTGATATTCAAAGTATTAAACAATCTCTGTTTGGAGCTTGTGCAAGGTCGAACTCAATACGATAAAGTTAATTATTTGTCGCTAAAACGTACCATAAACATTTTGAGCGTTATATGCTAAAATTTGTGGTTTCTAAAAGGTGCAGGAACTGAAAATCAAATGGACCTGTGTTTAGGGCGCCGGTAGTAAAAATGAGTACAAAGAGTTTTAAAGTACGCTACACTAGACATTATACTACACCTACTATCTCTGAAGAAATGCATAATTGGTGAGGCAGTCAGAAGAATTTATGATACTGTGCGTAACCCCAGCTCAAACCGATGTCATACAAAATTGCTATACGAATTTTAGGAGCAGTCTTAAGGGATTATAGGACAGTCAGAATATCAAGTGAAGAGAAAGGAGTATCTGAACATGACCCGGATAGTTCTTTAATGAAGGCAGGCACATGATTTCATTTCTACATCGCAAAGGTTGACATAAACAGAGCGGTAGGGATAGCTAGTTTTAGGTTGCAAAGGCTATATTATGCAGGTCAGTACAAAAATGGAAAGCATTTCTTTTATGTCGGCTATCAGTTGGCCCTTCTCAGATGCTGGCGCAGGGGCCACTGCAGGAGTTTGACGTATCAAAAAACCTAACTAGACTAGGATCAATGAACACAAGGAGACTTTTTGGCCACAAAAAAAAAGAAAATCCCCAGCTGTAAGAACGATGGGACCGTACCAAATGAACCCAAGTCAAGAGGACTTCAAGATCTTCAGTCAAGAGGACTTCAAGATCTTCAGACTTCTGTGGGATGTGTGGGGAAGAAGATAAGTTAGAAAGGTATGTGGGCAGGGCAAAGAGTCTTAAGAAATATGGTGATATAGGTATATGGTGATATAGGTCTAAATAAAATCATTTTTATTAAAGTCATACGATGCCTGCATGGAAAGGATGCAGCAACAGAGATAAAATAAGTAGATGGCAATTATATTTTTTTCTTTCTCTTTTTTTTAATTTTTTTATTTTATTTTTACAATAAAATACGCGAGATATATTTGCAGTGTAACACTGCATACTTCTCTAGATCATCGTAAACACCTTAAAGGTAAAACTTACACGTTCTTTTGAGTATTTTCTTAAAAGATCATAAATTTTTGTGGACGCACAAAGGTTAGCACAGGTGCTGTTAGCAGGATTGCACTACATACCTTAAAAAAAGGGCATAGTTGCTGGACTCTTGGGCTCTTGTGGCCCAAAAAACGTGCCGCATGGTCAATACAGGCGATTAATAGCTAATATGGACATATGTGACAGCGCATAGAGAAAGGGACCTAAGGGTAAAAAAAATAATCAATTTTCATATTTTTTCTTTTTTTGATGCGGACAACATCTTAGCATCGAATGAGACCGATCATATGCCCCAAATGTGTTCCCTCCCAGAGATATGCGCATAGAAAGGGACCTAATCTTTAAAATGGCTCTCCTGAACAAAACTGGTTTTTAACCTTAGGTCCCTTTCTATTTTAAGCGTCACATATGGGTACCTTAATTAAAGAAAATTTTGCTACCAATACAAATATACGCCCATGTGCTGCATTTCGACTTGGCTCGAATAAGAATCATTTTCCCATTTTTGTTGTGCGCCATTCCGAATACGCAAAATATATTGGGTATTCAATTCGACCTCATGTACACTAGGGGATCGTATGAGAAATGAAAGTTATCAGAATAAACGCATTAAAAAATGACAAATAGTTAAAATTGTATATGTTATTGATTTACATTTGCAAAAACAGCGTTAAATTAGTTTAATAAAATAAAATAAAAAATGTTTATTTTTTATCAACGTTTCTCTGCTGTGTTTAGTAGTGGTATCGAAAATGATTTGTGCTCAATAGATAAAAGATGGCATTTTTTTATAATTTACTTTAGTTTTTAAATGTCATTACTTTTTACTGCCATAAGGCAGTACGAAATCTGAAAATCCAAAGTTTTCAAAAAAAAATGTAATTTTGATGGCCGCATTTCCTCTTCTTGTCTTCCAGGTCGTTCATGACCTTTCACAAAATTCTACACATTGCTGTAAGTTCAATACTTATACTAAGATCGTTATAGGCTACAACCTGGAAACAACCAACAGCCAGAAATCTTAAGGTTGCTGCTAACTGCAGCTTCCCTAGGATGCAGCCCTTATTTATGAAAGGCCCAACTTCTCGAAGAATATCCGTGAAAGCATATTTATTTACACTGAAGGGTACTACAAATTTGAAAGAAAGTTAGAGGAGGCGATGCAAAGTACTCACGAACAGTTCGCCATATCCGTTGGAGTCGATGCATCCCTTAGTCGACGCCTTTTAACACGTTCCAGACTCATTTAAAGTCTTAGGGAAACCATAACAGCTATTGAAAACCTACAGGCATTTTTGTTATTATTTTTTTTTAAACCAACCAGCTGTGAAACTTATATTTTTTTTTTGTTATTTATTGAACATAGTTCGTCTTATGCTTGAGTTTTAAATGAGTAGTTCTCTCTTGAGTTTTAAATGAGTAGTTTCCCTCGAAATAAAGCAGACCATTTTTGAAAAATGGGGGTTTAAAAAATTATGGGGATTGCAAAACTCTCGGAACACAGCACATGGGCGATAGAGTAATTTTGAGAGTTAAAGCTGAGATAAAGAACGAATGCATGGGCTTAAAGGGCCCAAGAAACGAACCATTTTAACGCTTTGGTAGCGTCTGGACAGTGTATGGGGATTAAAGCTTAGACTGGCCGAACTTATCGACGTTTCTACTTAGTTTCTCTAAATATGAAACCATTTGATGGGGAAAAGTTTTTGCCGCTGTGAACCCCTCCGACGACATTTTTACTTGTTCTCGCTGAATTTGAGAAAATCCTTAGTAGGTTTAGAAACTGGCAACCTAGCCGATATATTTATTCCTTTTACTCCTATAAGGAGCATAGAGTCGTTACAATTGATTTCCAATTTACTCTATTTAATGCACAGTATTTTTATTCATTCCTGCTTAGGTTTAGGGTAGCTGCTTCTAAATCAATTTGACGCCTCCAGGTGTGTGATGGGCACCCCCTGCGTCAGCTGACATTCGATGGCCTGTCTGGCGATAATATCCGCTGATTTGCTCAGCGCATGGCCTATCCAACCCCATTTACGCCTTCTGATCTCGTTTTGGGCTGGCTGCTCTTGTGTTAACGCCTATAGATTGTCGTTGGTGATTGTCCTGGGCAAAAATATGCCCAAAATTGTACGTAAGCGTTTGTTCATGAACACTTGCATATTTTGGATATCTCTTAATGCAGTATTCCATGATTCGCAACCGTGTAGTGGGACAGATTTCACGTTTTCCAATACCTAGCCAATACATTTCAATAATTTTTACGTTGATTCTGAAAAGGTCTCTTCGGAATAAGAATAAGAACTGTTCAAATCATAATAATGATTAAAGAGCGAATAAATGATAACGAAGAACTAATTTGAAAACTTTTGATGGACTGTAAAGAAGTTTCTCCTATTCTGAAACCCTCGTAGTCCGAATTCAAATTGAAGCTGATCGCTTCTAAGTTATTACTACTGCTTCTAGATTTCTGTTACTATCCCGCCAGGTTATAATCGTAGCTGAAATTATGATCATTTGTCATTGCCTTTGTTGCAACAGCTGATTATTTAAAGCAACTTACTTTTTTATCTTTTTTACTAAATAATTCTCTTTTTTTATCTTTTTTACTAATAATTAATGATTTTTCTTACCTTTAAGTTTTCTAAAGATATTTTGCACAACCCACTCTAATACACACATATATTGATTGTCATTATTTTTAGAAATTGAATACTTATTGTACGACTTACAAGCATTTCCTGGAAGGTGTTTTCGGTTTGAATAGCTGTCCCCGGGCCCCATAACCCACCCAGCAGCTACATTGCTACCCTCTCGCAAAATTGTCAATAATTTTCAATAAAATCCCCTCCACTTCTCACTGCCAATCATACAAACATGGAGTGTTTTGCACATTCATTCATATCCCGAAAAGCAGAAGACGAAAAGGAAGAAAACAAACGCACAGACATGCAGAGCGACAATAAGAGCCAACCAAAGTCTTGGTGTTTTGCTCAAATCTACTCAAACCGGGAAAGTCAAAATAAAGTGGCGGTAGTGGCGGCGGTGGTGGTAGTGGAGTACTTGTTATCATTACGACAAGCAGCGATGGTATATAGGTGGCACTGCCACTGCTGATATTGGTGGCAAGTGCCTTACAAGAAGAAGAAGAATGGATGGAAAAAAATCACATCTTTTGCATGACACACAATAGTCATCATCCCATTTGTCAGTAGGAGGAAGCAAGCAAAAAAAAAATAAAAAAAATCTGAAAAAAGCAAAAAACATTTCGTTTTGAGTAAGTGTGTGTGTGTAAAACACACATAAACACGTGTAAGGAAAAATATACACTTTACATTTCACATTTTACATATTAACAATGAAACGTTTTAACTTTAAATTAACATTTCTCTGGGGACCGGTGCGACGTATCCATCCACTGATATGCGGACAAACTTATATGGATAAATCTCTGTGCTTTGTTGTTGTTGTTGCTCATCTTTCTGTTGTTGTTGTTGTTGCTGCCGTTGTATTATGAAAACAAGCATTTCGGAAAAGTGTCTTCAAATTGAAGAAGAAGGACAGACGGACGGACGTCCCAAAAAAAACGGAAGTGTTTGTTTGTTAAACGTATGCGATTTTCCTCAATGTTGTTTTCGTCCTTTCTGCTTGTGTTTTTTTTTGTTGTTGTTGCTTCTCCTTTTTATTATTATTATTTCAGAAGAAAAAAAATGTGTTAAGGTCTTTGGCAGACAAACGGTTTGTGTTTTCAATTAGTAAAAGTAAATCAGAAGAAGCAAAAAGAATAAAAAAAAACAAGAAGGAGAAACAACAGCAAAATTGATTATAATACATGGACATGAAAATGAGGATGAGCCAGAGCCTGATGATGACGAAGACGAAGAAGCCATCACCGTTCTCACTTTAAAGCAAAGGATGCTGCTATTTTATTATCCTGCACTTGAGGTTTTCGGTCTTCGTGATTGTTTTTTCTTTTTGTGGGCGGTGTGGGAAGGGGAGAAACCTTGTGGTACTTTTCTCGCCCTTGAACATTGCCCGACGCACGGGGACGAATGGATGGTTTATTGGTTGAATGAATGGATAGATGGATGGAATTGTATGGTTGACAAATTCCACACTTTTTGACAAAAAAAAACAGGTGAATTAGTGTGAAAGCCACCCCAACCCTTAAAAAGGAAAACTCTTCTCAACGTCCCTATCTACCTGCTGTAAAATATGACTTATGACTTACGATTGTGGTCTTAGCTATAACGCCTCTGGTTGTGGTTAGCATAGACATAAACCCTTGTAAAAGCTTCTTGGCATTGATTGCCCAAGTAGCTTTTTGTTTATGGCAGTGCGGAAAACACTTTTAGTTAAAAGTTTCTGTGGTTTTCTTGGACGGCATTTCGGTTTGTCAGACGCCAAATTGGGTTGGCTCTGCTGGGGCACAGTGGGGGAATTTCATAAAATAAGGTTAATTAATTTTGCTTTTTGGGTAAATCTAAGCCGGTTGGTGAATATCGAAAATACTTATACTTTATAAGAATAGGGCGATTAATCACTTAATCTGTAACAGTTAACACAGAAAACATATTAAATTTTTTCTGTTTCGTTTACGACCAAGTTCTAGTGTAATTATTCTTTTATTTGTTTGTTTTGTTGGGCTAATTGTGGTCAGTTTTTGCTGTAAATGTAAATAAAACTAATCTATTTCATCTTTGTTTCTCGACGTTTCGCCGGCGTTTTTTCCAGCATCTTCAGGAGAAAATTATTTACTGCAAATCCTACTGACACAAATTGTTTTTTTTTTTTAAATTTGTTTGAAAACTACAGTAGATACGGATATAAGAAGGTCAAGAACTACCACAAGATTATATGCGTGTTTTTCTTATAAGCACTCATAGTTTATAACACGGTGTTTTGCAAAAAAATTCTTATAAGTGTTTTTTTAAGAGATATTCTTATATCCGTTATTTCATGTTGGGTTAGTTGAGGCACTGACATTTTCTGTACATTGAACTACAATAGTAGGTGGGAAATCTAAGGTGGATAGGAGTGTCTGATATTTAGTAACCACATTTATTCTGTTGGCTTTAGAATAAGGTGATTAATTTCTTAATCAGAAAAAGTTCACACATGAAACAGATTCGTTTGCCACAAAAGAATTTGTTTGGCAACAACAGTGGATAACGAATATATAGAAAAGTGAAGAAATACAACAAGATTATTTTTTATATGAGTGTTTTTCTTAGTAGCACTTATAAGCAGTTTTACTCGTAGATAACAGCACAGTGTTTTGCAAAATATTCTTATATGCGTTTTTTTATAGGAGAGAATATTATGTCCCTTATTTACTATTAGCTTAGTGAAAGCACTGAGCTGCAATAGGAGGCGGAAAATCTACTCTGGTTAGAAGTTTCTGCGATATATCAACGACATTTATTCCGTTGACTTTAGAATTAGGTGCCTAATCTCCCAATCTGTAAAAGTTCACACAGAAAACAGATTAGTTGTCACAAACGAATTTCTTGACAACTAAAGTAGATATCGGATATAAGAAAGTCAAGAAATTCCACAAGATTATTTCTTATATGAGTTTTTTTTTCTTAAAGGTAATTTTTTTCCTAGAGGTAATTACACATTTTGCTAAAATTTCTTATATCCGTTTTTTATTAGAGAGTTTCTTATATCCGTTATTTACTTAAGTTATAGCTGATAGCACGGTGTTTGCGTATATGCTTTTGTTTAAAAGAAAGTTTCTTATATCCGTTTTTTACAGTAAGGTTAGTTGAAGCACTGACATTTTCAGTATATGGAACTGCAATAGTATGTAAGAAATCCAAGCCGGGTAGGAATTTCTGACATATATCAACTTTAAGTACATTTATTACGTTGACTTTGGAATAATCTTTTTACCTACAAAAGTTGACACAGAAAACAGATTTGTTGCCAAAAACGAATTTGTTCGACAACTACAGTAGATAACTTATATATAGAAAAGTCAAGAAATACCACAGGTTTCTTTCTTATATGCATGTTTTTTATAAGCAGCAAAAGTTTCTTATATGCGTTTTTTTAAGAAAGGTTTTTATATCCGTTATTTAGTGTAAAATTTTCAGTTCATGAAGCTGCAACAGTAGGTGGCTGTTATAAAATAAATGTTCTTTAATTGAAGTCTGAAACATAGTCAAGGCTTGTACAATCGGAATTCCGTAGGTTCAGCCGAGCCGAAGCTTTTATTCTCTCCAGCATTGTCTATGGTCCGGTATGGCCAGTACTTCTAGTAATGGCATATATGGTCGTTGGAGGTGGGCCCTTGCTTATAAGGACCTTCTTTCGATCCAAATCCGAGGTTCTATAAATTCCTGGATGTCAGTTCAGGCGATTTTTGGCCCCGTGATGCAATGACCCCGCGCATGGGTCAGGGCTTCACTGTTGTAACAGAGAGTTTTCTACACGATCGATATGAGGTCATAGCTACCACACGATGATGCGACATGTACTGGCCTTTCTTGTCGGATTTTTGTAAATCACAGTTTCTGAGCATATCAAACGGCTAAGTGGGCATTTAAACGAATATCCTAATAAAGTTAAGCTTATGAAAGGATTTTTATAACCTTCTATTTATATTTCGGGTTCTGACAATACTAGTTTTTCCAGATGCAAACTGGAACTTCCATTGGAAGGTTGGCATCTTCTGTAATCGCGCTTGTAAGATGTCTTCACTCAGAACGTTTTGTCATTTGAGGGCAAATTGTTTCGTTGAAAAATTGAAAAATTCATCTCAGCCAAAAAAATGGAATTATCACTTGAACATATTCGTGCGATGATTTTTTACGATTTTCGGCTTGGGTTAGTTATCAAGACAAGAGTGTTTAAATCAACTTGTTTCGACTTTTGGCCATGAAGCACTATCTTAAACTACTGTTAATAGCTGGCACCAAGAGTTCAGTTTCGGACTCCGTTCGCTCCAGGATGAATAACGTGATGGACGTCCAACTTCGATCACTTTGCCAGAAACCATCGATGATGTGCGTGAACTGATGAGGCAAGACCGACGAGTGACATACCGTGAGATTGAGGCATTCTTGGGCATTAAGGTCCAATTAGTCTTGACGGTGTAGGTCAGCAATCAGCTATTTTAGTTGGGGTTGCAATTTGCATGTGTTAGAGGGAGATAACTACAGTTTGACGGTTGACGACGGTAGACTTCTGCAGGTTGCAGAATCAACCGCCAAGACTAATTCAACCTTTAGTAAGAAAAGCATCAATAAGATGTTGCATGTACATTTGGCAGTGAAAAAAATTGTTCTTGTTGGATCTCACATAATTTGACGAATGCTCTAAACAAGGCTCGTATAGATTGGTGTAAAGAGATGTTGAAAAAGTATAACTGCGGTAGCTCAAAGGCAGTGTATAACATTGTCACAGGTGACGAATCATGGATCTATGCATATGAACCCAAAACAAAACAGCAATCGACCGTATGGGTCTTTCAAGACGAGCCAAATCCAACAAAAGTTGTTCGTGGAAGAAGGACATCGAAGCAAATGATTGCGTTTGTTTCATGGTATAACCGGCCATGTCGCCACAGTGCCTTTAGTGAAACGGTGAACTCTGAGTGGTATATAAGTACCATCTGTTTGCCAACAGTGTTCGAAGAAATGAGGAAAGATAATAAGAAAAGACGGATCATTTTGCATCACGACAATGCGAGCTCTCACACATCAGCTGAAACGAGGAGCTATTTGACCACTCAAGATGTCGAATTGATGGGCCATCCTCCGTACAGCCCTGATTTGGAACCCAATGAGTTCTTCTTATTCCCTAGCATCAAGAAAAAAGTGTGTGGTCAACATTTTTCATCGCCTGAAGCAGCTGTTGAAGCGTTTAAAAATCATGTTTCGGAAGTGTCTCAATCGTAGTGGAAAAAGTGCTTCGAAAATTGGTTTGTGCGCATGCAAAAGTGTATTGATCTTAAAGGGGAATATTTTGAAAAACAATAAAACCATTTTCAATGATAAATTATTGTTTTTTGCAGACCTTCGTAAAAAGCTTAGACAATTTGGTCACGTTCGTCCTTCCGTGTGTCTGCTGAAATATGATAGAAGTCACACGAATTACCCTAGATTCCTAAAAGTTTAGTATGATGATGGTTTATGGTGGTAAGAGGTTTGGAATTGCTAATAGGCCAAATCGACCGAACGGCGAATAATTTTTTTGTTGTTAAAGCACTCAAAGCCACTTTGGAAAAAAGTATACTTCTTTTAGGTTTGCTTAATAAATCAAAAAATTTTCGTGAAAGAACAATGGTTAGGATGCTGTTTGTTAGTTAAGACGCGCTTAAAATATCGAAAAGGCCTCAGTGGCTGGACGTTTAGGCTCATTGGGTCCAAAAAGATGGGATTTATGGGAAGGCTTAAAGATGGGACCACCGAAAAATATCGACATATGGGTAATCAAATTTAAAAGAGGGAACATTAGCATGGGTCTAACCAAACATTAAGATGTTTTTTACTAGGCTCATTGTTTACTTACTCCACAAATTTGTCACATTTGGAACTTGTAAAGACATGTAACTAATGAAAGCCTGAAATAGACTTTATGTGGAAACACTGCCCGTATTGAAAACTTCAAGTACATAAAGCTAAAAATCAACACACAAAGAACAGATTTGTTGCCACAACCGATTTTTTTTTGCCAACCGAATGTTGGAGGTTGCACGCACTATCTATGTATTCCATCGTTACAACCGAATGTTGATTGGGTACTCAGAATTTTTTTCTAGAGGGAACTGACACTTTCGGTTGATGAAAACAAATATCGATAACCCTAAGAAATTAAGATGATTATTGGAACTAAATTTGAACATATATTAGCTGTTGTAATAGATTGTTGGTTATGAATACTTTTTGAAACAATTTAATAATTTCCCAATTAAGGTATATAACAATATTTATTGTTGGGAAAAATAAATCATAGGGTAGATCTACCTATGGCGAAAATTCTATCTAAGTCTGAAAAATTTCACTGAATTACAGTAAGGCCTGTTTCTATATTGTAGATTTTTTTTTTTATTTATGGTTCGTTTATTTAGTATCGTTTGAAAGCATTTATTGTCTAACACAAAACTAAACTGCCTGATCATTTTTTTTCAAAATAGGTTTCGTCGTAAACAAAGATTTTGTTGTGACTAGGACCGATAACACATTACAGGGTTTATATAAGTATGTTGATTTTACATTAGCCAACTAAGCAGGCTTTGGTCACAACAAGGAACTTATCTGTAGTAACCACTAATTATTGGTACCAAAGTAACATGTACATCACAATTGGTTGGTTGCCATAACCGCCAGTTGTCGCAAGCAAAAATTTAACTGGTTTCGGTTGGTATAACTGTGTTATTGACTTTGAATACCGTAATATGGTTGTAGCAACCTTCATATGATATATTGAAACATGTTTCCATCAGTTACATGGAATGTTAGTTCTTGCAACAGAAAGTCGGCCCATCCAACCGAATTTTTGTAGTTCAGACCGATTTCCAACTGATTTTTCTCTGTGTAAAGGTGCAGGAAAAAATCGGACAAGTAACATTATTTTTGCACTTAACAAATATTAACTGCCTTGACCACAATGTCGATGGTTAACGTTCGTTTGTCTCCTATGCGACAGAAATTTGATTTTCGTGTCGGTAACAGGCATCGGAAAGACAAAGCAAACAAAAATCTATGCCAAAGAAAACATAAGCACTTCGGTACAAAATAAGGGCCACTTGCGACATCTGTGCGAACGGAAATGATGAGTGTGAGACTGATGCTGCTGATTTATTTAGTTGGTATTCTAATATTATAATTATGGGTGACTTTAATAGCAATTTCTTTAATTCATCGTGGAAGGTTGGGTGTGCATGTACAACACAACTCAAGTTCAACGCATTTTGATGTAGCTCATCAATCAGTGTCGTTGATAGATTATATTTTATGCTTTCTCACCCTGAACACTTGATTTTGTCGGGACAATGACTATGTCTTGCTATATGTGGACATGTTTTTTTTATATACTACTGTACATTTCACAGTGCAGCGCTCTGAGCAATTTGTTTTATTCGTTGGTAACAATAATTTTGATCAAGACGAACTGTCCGACGCATTCTCCTTTTTAAATCTTGCCAATATCTACAACATCACAGATGTCAATTTGCAATTGGAAAAAATCATGTCAGGTTTGGCTTCTGAAACAGATTCATTGCCACTACCGAATGTTTTGCCAACCGAATGATTGAGGTTACATGCACCTCGAGTATTCCTTCAGGACAACCGAATAATGATCTGTAATTTTAAGTAATTGGAGCTGTAGTGTCGATACAACGTACCAAGAATCTAAAACTTAAGATGATAATTTTGTATCTAAATATTACATTACAAATACATACCACACTTGTTCAACGAAAAAAAAATCAGAAATTGTACTCAGAGGCAAAAAACTGTTTGCTTACACAACTGAAACCCCGGGTGTCTGATGAAAGCCGCTACAAAAAAAATTTAATATTTTGTTTTTCTGTTTAATGAATCTGGTTAATTTTTTTTTATTTTGCAGATTGATTTTTAGATTTAACAAAAATGGACAACTGGGACACAAAACAAAAATCTGGATTGTCCGCCGCTATCAGGCACTGGAATCTGTACTTTCGGTTTAATAAAAGTATGGGCGCACGTTTGGAGGCAATCCTCCGAGCAGATGGACCATAATGCGACTTGTTAAAAATTTTGCCGAGCATGGGACAGCCCACAGAAGATCTTACCAGCAAAACCCTTCATTTCGGACGGATCGCTGCTGTAGCTGCTGCCATACAAAACAAGAGTTTCGACAAGAAGCTTATCTGCTCAAATGGGTACAAGCAGACAGTCATTGCAGTCACTTATGCACAAAGATGTGGAATTATTCCCATATGAAATTCAAATGGCCAACAAACTGAACGCATTGCTTGGAATTATGGCAGAAGATGCTTCAACTTGTGGAAGAAGACGGAAACACGTTGAACTGTCTTTTCGTGTCTGACGAGGACCATTTCGATTTGAACGGCAACAAACAAAACTGTCGAATATCGAGTGTTTCCAACCCACAGATGCTCCATTAGAGGGAATTGCAGCCACTTCGTGTCACAGTGTGGTGTGCAGTTTGATCACGCTACGAGGGCGACCGCAAAACTAACTGGCCTGGCACATTTTCTGCTTTACTAGCAACTTTTTTTTTGTTTTTTAAAAGCAATCTTTTATAAGGCATCTGTTAAAATTTCCGAAATATTTAATGATTATTTTCTTTGTTACAGGTGATTGAAGTAAACAAGTTTTATAATTTTTGAAAAATGGAAAATAAAAAGTTTCGTGCGCTAATTAAACACTTTTATATGAAAGGTTATACGCCACAATTAATCAAAGATGAATTGGATTCTGTTCATGGTGATAATGCACCATCATACTCCACCGTGAAATCCTGGGTTCAACAATTTAAAATGGGTCGTTCAAGTACGGAAGATGAACAACGCTCTGGAAGACCGAAACTGCTAGTACTATTCAAAACATTAGAAAAATATTTAATGAAGTGACTAAAGATAGACGAATAAAGCTCAGAGAACTTGCTGATATTGTTAAAATACACGAAAAACAAGTTTGGAGTATTTTACATGATGAACTCCACATGAAAAAGCTATCCGCAAGATATGTGCCGCGTTTGTTGACTTTGCCCCAAAAAATCGTCCGTTAGACCAAATCCGAGGAGCTTTTAGCGAATTGTCAGCGTAATCCAATAGAGTTCTTGTGCCGATTCATAACTGTTGATGAAACATGGATCCATCACTACATCCCAGAATGCAAAGCACAGTCAAAACAATGGATAGAAGCTGGTAAAAGTGGTCCCAAGAAGGCGAAAACTGTTAAGTCAGCAGGAAAAGTAATGGCCACAGTATTTTGGGATGCAAGGGGTATAATATTTATTGATTATCTTGAGAAAGGAAAAACTATAAATAGTGAATAATATTGTGCATTATTGGATCGGTTGAGTGAAGAAATCAAGATAAAACGACCCCAAAGAAAAAAAAGTTATTTTTCATCAAGATAATGCTCCTTCACACACTGCATTTTAACTCAACAAAAACTGGCCGAATTACGATTTAAAATTGCTTCACATCCACCATATAGTCCAGATTTAGCTCCTTCTGATAATTTCTTGTTTCCAAATTTAAAAAAAATTCTCGGTGGCAAAAAATGTTCGCCCATATTTTGAAGGTCTTGAAAAATTTTATTTTTCGGATGGAATTAAAAAACTTGAAAAACGTTTGATGAAGTGTATTGAGTTGGAAGGAGATTATGTTGAAAAATAAATAATAATAATTCCAAAAAAACGGTTCTTTTTATGTTAGGCCAATTACTTTTGCGGTCGCCCTCGTACATTGTCGGGCCCTACTTTTTCGAAGAAAATGGTTACATTGTTACGGTTACTGGAGACCGTAACTTGATCATATTGAGAGAGTTTTTCCAGAATTACGCCAAATGAGAATTTCTTTCAAGTCTGTGTGATTTCAGCAAGATGGTGCAACTCCTCACATAGACCGGCCGGCCTGTTATGACAGAATTGAGACGAAAATTTGCCAACAAGCTGATATAGAGAAATTCCACATTCCGTTGACCCCCCTGGTCTCCTGACCTGACTGCACCTGACTTTTTCTTGTGGGGTTATTGCAAACAGCAGGTCTACAAAGCAAAACTAACAAATTTGAATGAACAAATTCGGCTATTCCTGTTACAACTCTCCAATGAACAACTTTATGGTTAGATGCCGCACATGCATCAACGAACAGGGGGCATTTAAATTCCATTATTTTTAAAACTAATTAAGCCATATTTAATTAAATTGAATAATCTTTAACATAAATAAACAAATGAATAAAAATGAATTCTATACACTTAACAAAAAGTTATTTGAGTTTCTTAATAAAGCATTATCGTATTCATCAGCCACCCAGTACTTGAAGTACTCAACGGTAGGTTTATGTCGATGAAAATGTGGCATAGATAATGCATGATTTTTACTGGAAATAATTTTGTTCATCGATTGACTTAAAGTCAGTAATAATACAAATATTTAGTTTTTAAAAAAAATTCTATTAGACAATTCATTTGTTGTTATAATGAAGTTTAAGTTATCATCAATAACAATTAGTTAGATTAACAAAATGTTTAAAAAACTATTAGTTGCTACTACCATTAGTTGTGGAAACTAAATACCTTTTACGGTTGGTAAGACCAACCAATATGATGATCATATTTAACTTCGTGTGGTATTTCCAACCGAATATCCATTAGGATTATAAAAATTTGCAACTGAAATTCCTCTTTTGCAACCTAATCATTGTAGTTCCAACCGATTTCCAACTAATTTTTTCTCTGTGTATGCTAAGACACATTTCTACACCAGATATAGCCAACGTTGACTCCGAGGAGTTAAACACAGTATTTCATCATCATCTGACTAATTCGACTGATAGTAGTTTTATTTAACAAATTTTTGGGGATGATGGGTTCTCTTTTTATAAAGTCTCCTGTGACGACTTGGTGCAGGCTTTTATGTCAGGGTAAAGCCTCTGGTTTAGATGAGATATCACCAAAATTTCTTAGAAGTGTTTCCGGATATACCAAATGCGGATCTTTATTTAGTGGCCACTATAAGGACCAACTGCTTTAGTCAGAATTGGTAAGTACCCAAAGTGACACCATTTAAAAAAAAAGTCATGCTTAAATTCCTCTGATAACTTATGACCAATTTCTTTGCTTCCCACCTTGTCAAAACTTGTGGAAAATATTCTTAAGCGGCAGTTGTTGGATCATACTGAGGGCAAATCGCTGCTATATGATTGTCAATGCGATTTCCGAAATGAAAGAAGTACCTCGTCTTTATAAATTGGCTTTATAAGGAAGAATACTCAAGATCAAAAAAAATTTAGTTTGGATTTAGAAAAAGCCTTCGATATGATAGACTATGAAATTTTAATAAAGAAATTGCAAAGATTTTTTTGTTTTGTTAAAAGCGCCGGTAGTTTAATGTTATTATATTTATGTGGCAAACAGCAGTTTATTCGTGTCAATGGAGTCTCATAGTCTGTGTTGCTGTTAGAAGTGAGGTCCCTTAGGACTCAGTTCTTGGCCCAATGTTGGTTTGTGCTGTTTGCTAATGACCTGTTCAAAAGTTAAGGCGACTGAAGTTTAACCTACTCTTTAGCTGATGTAGCTCAGCAATTATTACACGCAGAAAAAAAGTATGGTTGGGGTAACAATATTCGAAGAGCACCATACTATTGTTGGTTATATGGTTGTGGCACAACACTATTATGATCATCACAACAATAGTATGGTTCACACACAACCATACTATGATCTCCATAACAATATTATGGTCCTCACAACAATAGAATCATTCACACACAACCATACTATGATCCCCACAACCATATTATTATTCACATTCAACCATACTATGATCCCCACAACCATATTATGATAATAACCATAGTTTGTTTAACGTACAACCATAGTATGATCCTCACAACCATAATATGACTTACGCACAACCATACTATGATCGACAAAATTGTTTGTTGACTGGAATACGTTGTTATTCAACAATAAAGAATTTTATTAAGTAAGTTATGTAACAATAGGAGTGATTTATTTAACAGTAAAAATCATTTATTAAAAATATTATAGTTATACTCGTACCAATCCGTAGTTTTTTTTTTAAAAAAAATATAATTTTTATTACTATTATTGCGTAGCAATCGTAAAAATAACATTGTCAAATTAAAAAAATAAGGTTTTGTCGGTATGATTGCCGTAATTATGTTATTGTTAACATAAAACCCATGAAAACAATACTTTTGTCCCACCAACCATATTTATATTGTTGCTACAATCATATTTTTATTTTTAAATTTGGCAACAATACATTTGTTACATTTCAACAATATTAATATTGCCGCAATTATACTATTGTCAAAATGAAATTCAAAAAACAATACTATGGTTGTGACGACCATACTTTTACTGTAGAGAACATACTATTGTTGCCGCGACCATATAGTAACCATATCTTTTCTCTGCGTGTATGCGGAGAAATACAGTATTTGGATTTTTTAAAAACCAAAACTGATTACTGCGAAATGTTGTTATTCAAAAATAGAGATTTTTATCAAGCAAGTTATATAAATTGCATTACAATAAGTTTAGGCCATGTTTTTATTGAACATTTCATTCAGGAAACAAAAATATATATTCAAACGGCAGTCGAAAATACTTTTAGTTCCCAGCGAGGGTGAATGCTACTTCACCATCCGTAGATCGCAAGTAACGAATTTCACTGAACAAAGTAAACACAAGAAAATCCCTCGAACTACATTCCGATTGTTGTTTTTTTAATGGACAACAACCATTCACTGTATCGTGTGTAAGTGTTTTTTTGTATATCAAAAAAAACATACACATACATGTATGCTCTATAAAACCTGTTCTGTTCATAGTCGCAACCATACTGTATGATTGCCGTAATCATATTATTGTTAACGTAAATTTTAAACAATAATACTTTTGCCGCACCAACCATGTTTATATGGTTGCTACAACCATATTTTCATTTCTAAATTTGGCACTAATACTATTGTTACATTTCAACAATAGTAATATTGTCGCAATCATACTGTTGTCAAAATGAAATTCAAAAAACAATACTATTGTTGCGACGAACATGCTTTTATTGTAGAGAACGTATTACTGTTGCGGTGACCATAGTGTAACCATATCTTTTCTCTGCGTGTAGAATTCGTTAAGAGTATAACGTGTTTGGGATAAGTGCAGGTATAACAAATTTAGCTTTGCTTTCATGTATTGGTTTCATAGTTCGTCAACTATAGTGTGGTCCGAACATTACGTACGATGTTAATTGTGAGTCACACCTTAACGTTAGGCTTTTTGCCATATTAATTTGACGTTTCTGTGTCTGTGTTGGACAAATTCTATCACAGAGAGGTACATAACACTAGTCAACAGCCAAAATGTACTCGGGATGCGATAATTTTTTCTGTGTAGATAACCTTGACATGAGCTCGAAAAACGCAATAACAATTTTTTTTTCGTTTGGTTTTTGTTTTATTTTTTTTTTTTTTAAATTTTAAAAATTTTTTTTTGGTTAATTTGTTTCGTCCGGCATAACTCGGGAACCACTAGCCCGATTTAATTGAATTAAATTTTAAAAAATTTAAAATTAAAATTCCCTTAATCTGTTCATATATTGTTTTCCTATACAAGCAACAGTTTCCAAGTTAAAAATGAATATATAAAGGAAAAAACTTATTTTTTGCCTAAAGATTTAAATTTTTTTTTTTAAAAAAATCCATAAAAAATCCAAAATGAAAAAAAATGTAAAATCTTATTACTTTTACGTAAAGTCACATAACCTATGAGCAAAATGAGACAAAGATCATGAAAATCGATGCACGCGTTTCGCTTTTATTCGCAATTGAGTAAAGGTATGAATTTCAAAAATTTGATCGACATATGCACAACTTTGTCTATGGTGAGGTTTTTTCTTTTTTATTACAAAAAAAATTAAAATTTGTTGGGTGACAAAAATATATGACTTTAGCAAATTTTTGAAATTCATACCTTTACTCAATTGCGAATAAAAGCGAAACGCGTGCATCGATTTTCATGATCTTTGTCTCATTTTGCTCATAGGTTATGTGACTTTACGTAAAAGTAATAAGATTTGACATTTTTTTTCATTTTGGATTTTTTATGGATTTTTAAAAAAAAAAAAATTTAAATCTTTAGGCAAAAAATAAGTTTTTTCCTTTATATATTCATTTTTAACTTGGAAACTGTTGCTTGTATAGGAAAACAATATATGAACAGATTAAGGGAATTGTAATTTTAAATTTTTTAAAATTTAATTCAATTAAATCGGGCTAGTGGTTCCCGAGTTATGCCGGAACAAACAAATTAACCAAAAAAAAATTTTTAAAATTTAAAAAAAAAAAAATAAAACAAAAACCAAACGAAAAAAAAATTTTTTATTGCGTTTATCGAGCTCATGCCAAGGTTATCTACACAGAAAAAATTATCGCATCCGGAGTACATGAATTTTTTTTCATTTTGTTGAGTAGTGTAATTGAGCAGCGTGTTAGGATTGTTAAAACCTTTTACAAAAAAGGCGTTAAAATCGTAATTTTTTCGGTCATCATAATCGACCAAATGTTCAGCAAACCGGGTCTGTAGATGAAATGTGAAAACACCTGTTTATGCTCGCTTAGTTCGTTTTGCGGAAAATATTACTTTTGTAAGACTTGTCCTCATAACCAACAATAAAACATCTCAAGAACATCATTGATTTGAATTTTGAATTAAGATTTGAATTTGACGCGATTTGACTGAACAGCTGAAGTCCACTGATTATTTCGAGCGTCGTCAATACGCCGACAGGTTGGTTGAATTGACAGAAGTGAATGGAGACTCTACAAAGAAAATCATTTTCAGCGACATGAAACACTTTCACCTCAGTGGATTCGTTAACAAGCAAAATTGCCGCATTTGGACAAATGAGAATCCATGAGTGATTGTTGAAAGTTGAAAATTGGATGCTTCCGCAAACAGTGACTCTCTGGCTGCGTTATCGAACCGGAATTCTTCGAAAATGAGGTCGTCCAAGTAGAAACCATGTATGGTGCTTGCTATTGCAAGAACATAACGAACATCTTGCGGCCACAAATACAGGATATAGAACCTGGGTGACATGTAGTTCTAACAGGATGATGCCACACGCCAGAGCCAACGAACAAATGACTATTTTGCAAGAGAAATGCGATGTTAATTGGTCGCCAAGATCATGTGATTTGACACTCACTTTGGAGATATTTAAAAGAAAAAGTGTACTCGTACATCAATAAGCCAAGAACAATTTAAGAGCTTAATGAGGTGATAATTCTGCACATTAACGACATTGAACCGCCATTAAGTCTCACAGCCGTTGAAAATATGGACCATCGGATAGAGTTATGTCACCAAATCCATGGCAAGCACTTGGCCGATATTTTGTTTTCCACATAATTGTCATAGATCCTTCTAAAGGGTGGTTAAATTTTAAGGGCCGATGTTGAATGTGAACGACACCTAAACGTCAAGTTTTTTTCTGCATTTCCTTTGGAATTTCTCAATTTCAGACTAACTCAATTTGAGCCATGGAGAGATGCACGAGCGAGCAACGCATTTAAGTTATTCAGGCTTCGGGCAACAGTGATGATCAATTTTCGAAGAAAATCATCTTCAGCGATGAGGCACATTTTCAGTGGATTCATCAATAAGCAGAATTTCCGCAATTGGGCGAATGATAATCCAAGAGTGATTGTCGAAAAAACAATGCACCCACAAAGAGTGACTGTTTGGTGCGGTTAATGGGCTGGCGGTATCATCGGGCCGTATTTTTTTTCCAAAATGAGGCAGATCAGGCAGTTACTGTGAATGGTTTTCGCAATCGTAACTTTTTATGGCCCGAATTGGATGATATAGATGTGGACGATATGTGGTTTCAACAGGACGATGCCACTTGCCACACAGCTAACGAAACAATGGCTCTTTTGCGCGATAAATCAACATCGGCCCTTAAAATTTAGGCACCCTTTATTATACTTATAATTAAAAATATTAAGATAATTCTCTGAAAACTTTTTACTATATCCTTTACTTCATAATTGGTTGATTGCCATATTGTCTGTGGGTACAGTAATATTATCGTAGCTACCCTATGATGATATGTCGCACCATGTTATCATCAATTTCACGGAATGTTGGTGTTTGCAATAGAAAGTGTGTTAATCCAACTGAATTCCCTTATTGCGGACCACAAATCCACCAATTTTATTTTTTGAGTCTCTGATAAAATTACAAGTAGGCGATTAATTTCTAAGCCATGTAAAAACTTATGTTTAAAATATTGTTTAAAACCAAATTTAAATGCAACAACGAACGTTTGATTACTAATGTTTACTAATGATTTTCAAAAGAAAATTATCTTTTCAATGATGACACATACGAAAAAACTTCGTCTGCAGGTAATTATTTTCATAGCAATGTTATGGCCAAAAACCACACATACTTATAAGGAGATTGGATAACTTTTTTTTTAAAAACAAGTAAAACTCGACGAGCTTTTTTCCAGACTATAGATAGCTTCGTCCCACTGTGCGCTGCTTTTGGTAAACACTTTCGTACAGCATGTTTGTTTTGCTTTGCGGCCGACAAAATGTTTTCCACCCAAGAATGTGGAACACTTTTGCTATTGCCTCATAATCCCGTAAGAGTGACACTAATTTGTTGGTAAACGTTTTCTGGCTGCTGACTCCAACACATTGGGCGCCCCGAGTCTTTGGTGGGAGGTTCGGTTGCCATGCTTTCAAAGCAGAAGTTTTTTCAAACACATACAGCTGTACGT
Organism: Hydrotaea diabolus; assembly: GCA_963513945.1. NCBI lineage: Eukaryota > Metazoa > Arthropoda > Insecta > Diptera > Muscidae > Hydrotaea > Hydrotaea diabolus. The sequence continues at coordinate 166,474,131 of OY740719.1, forward strand.
ACGGGTGGAAAAACTAGAGATTGGCATGCTTGAGACTGTAAAACTATCTTGAACTATGAAGAGATTTGTATGTTGCCCCCAGAGAATGACCGCAATTCTCGCCGGGGGTGTAGTTTTTGAGTCCATCAGATTTGAGTGGCGTTTCCCACTATTTTTCATCATCGAATTATAGAAGGGTGGAGAAGTCAGCCGCACGTACTGATATGATTGTTGTGTAACACATGTAAAACATCGCCAATTTCAAGCCAAAAAATAAATTGGTATAAGATTCGGTTGGTTTTTTAAAAAGAATGAGCCCATCAAAACCAAAGACTTAATGAAAAACCAGTAACTTGTGGGAATGCGAGGGGATTTCGACATCACTTTGGGGCTTTATATGCACACAGATAAAAGATTCGTTGCCACAACCGAATTTTTTGCCAATCAAATGATTGAGGTTGCATGCACCCCGAGTATGCCTTCAGCCGAATGTTTGTTGGTGTTCTGTAGCGTTCATCAATTGTAACTGACGTAGCGGTAGAAAATATAAAAGATCCGAAACTCCAGAAAAGAATTTTTGCATCTAAAAATTCACATACCGCACTCTCTTAACGAAAAAATTTAAATTTTCAGTAGAGGCAAAAAACTCTTTCCTTTTATACTGAAAGTTCGCTTAAAAATAGGTTGGGTGGTCATGTCAAGGAAAAAGAGGAGAAGACGATGCAAAATTTTTACTGAATTAATTTAAAAAATAAACGTTTTGCTCTAAGCAGTATTAATAGGATTATTTTTCCTCTTGGTCTTGATGAAAGTTCAGGTATCATCACCAATATTCGGTTCAAAATGTTGGCTAAACTATTGTTTGCCACTACCACCAGTTATGACAACTAAATACATTTTATGCGTTTCATTGGTAGAAACGATCAATTAGTTGCGTCTACAATACGATGATCATATTTATCATATTTTGGCATGTCGAACCGAATATCCATTACGAAATTCTATTGTTGCAACTAAAGTTTTGTAGTTTTCACCGAGTTTAAACTGTGTTTTGACACTAACGGATGTGAACCAGAATGCTCAAAATAAAAAATTTGTTTCTATTTTTCGATTAAATTGTGAAAAAAAACCCAATGAAATTAGAAGGACATAGAAATGCATCCCTGGAACCGTAGGGATGGGAGGTAAAATCTGATCCCTAATAAACATGGGTGCAAAAAGAAAGAAGGACCTTAGGGTGGTATCTTGCTCGCAACCATAGCATTGTTTTTTAAATTTCTTTTTAACAATAATATGGCAATATAATATTGTTGAAATGTTACAGTAGTATTATTGCCAAATTTAAAAATGATATGATTGTAGCAACAAAATAATTATGGTTGGTGCATCAAAAGTTTTTAGGGTTTTATGTTAAAAAATAATATGATTACGGCAATTATACCATAGGATTGTAATTTTTAGATAAATTGAAAATGTTGTTTAGAATAATGTCATCGTTTTGAATTGTTTGCAATAATACGAGGGTTGCTATTTATATTTCGGGTCCTAACAATACTAGTGTTCCCAGATGGAACTTCCATTGGAAATTTTGACATTTTTTTTTAGCATAACTTCACTCAGAACGTTTTGTCATTTGAGGGCGAATCGTTTTGTTTAGAGTGTGTTTAAAAAATTATCTCAGTTAAAAAATGGAATTATCCCGTGAATATTTTCGTGCAATGATTTTTTAAGATGATTTTGCAATGATTTTTTTCGGCGTGGGTTATCGAGACAAGAGTGTTTAAATCAACTTGTTTCGACTTTTGGAGATAGAGCACCATCAAAAACCACTGTTAATCGCTGGTACCAAGAGTTCAGTCTCGGACGACGATCGCTCCAGGATTAATTTCGTGAAGGACGTCCAACTTCGGTCACTTTGCCCAGAAACCATCGAAGCTGTGCGTGGACTGATTAAGCAAGGCCGACAAGTGACATACCGTGAGATTGAGGCATCCTTGGGCATTAGTATGACAAGCATTAATAAGATATTGCATGTATATTTGGCCGTGAAAATAATTTGTTCTCGTTGGATTCCACATAATTTGACGAATGCTAGTATGGATTGGCGCAGAGATGTTAAAAAAGTATAACTCCATTAGCTCAAAGGCAGTTTATAACATTGTCACAGGTAACGAATCATAAATCTATGTATATAAACCCGAAACAAAACAGCAATCGACCGTACGGGTCTTTTAAGACGATCCAAATCCAACGAAAATTGTTCGCGCAAGAAGTACATCGAAGTAAATGATTGCGTTTTTTTCGGTACAGCCGGCCATGTTGCCACTGTGCCTTTAGTGGAACGTAGGACGATCAATTCTGAGTGGTCTACAGTCATCTGTTTGCCAACAGTGTTTGAAGAAATGAGGAAAGATATAAAGAAGACGGATCATTTTGCATCACGACAATACGAGCTCTCACACATCAGCTGAAACGAGGAGCTATTTCACCACTCAAGATGTCGAATTGATGGGCCATCCACCGCACAGCCCTTATTTGGCACCCAATGACTTCTTCTTATTCCCTGGCATCAAGAAAAAATGCGTGGTCAACGTTTTTCATCGCCCGAAGCAGCTGTTAAAGCGTTCAAAAATCATGTTGTGGAGGTGTCTCAATCGGAGTGGAAAAAGTGTTTTGAAAATAGGTTTGTGCGCATGCAAAAGTGTATTGATCTTAAAGGAGAATATTTTGAAAAACAATAAAACCATTTCCAATGATAAATTATTGTGTTTTTATTGCTGGTAATATGAATAGCAAACCCTCGTAGTACTCTTTATCTGTAAATTTCACATTTTAAAACAAACCTCTTTGGATTTGTAGAACTTAAATATTTTTTATAAACGAAACATTTACGCTTTCTTAAAAGGACTTTTTCTATTACTATCACTTTTAATTTTATAATGGGTGATCCAAGTAGAGATACTTTTTCAATCCTTTTTTGACAGATCACGTGTGAGTCGTGCCATGTTGTCATGTTATTTTTGTTTAGTATTGTTTGGCATTTCATCATGGAAAGACTTACGGCTGAACAACGTTTACAAATCGTTCAACTTTATTACGAAAATTCACGTTCCGTTCTCTGTGTTTCGGGCACTTCGTTCAACTTATGGTCAACATAATCGGCCTACTGAGTGTACCCATCTTGAGACCCAGCACTCATTATTGGATAATATTCGACCGAATAGACCACGTCCAGCACGCAGTGAAGAAAATGTAGCGGCCGTAACTGAGAGTGTACACCAAGACAGTGGCGCATGTTACGTCGAGATCTTTAATTGAAAGCGTACAAAAAAACGCTTGTACAAGAACCGACGTTCCCAAGCGACATCGCTTCGCTCTATGGGCTCTTGAAAAGTTCGAAGAAGATCCGACGTTTTCGAGCCAAATTTTCTTTAGCGATGAGGCCCATTTCTGGCTCAATGGGTATGTAAACAAGCAAAATTGCCGCATTTGGGACGAAGAGCAACCAGAAGATGTTCATGAGCTGCCACTTCATCCAGAAAAAAAACAACGGTTTGGTGTGGTTTGTGGGCCGTTGGAATTATCGGTCCATATTTCTTCAAAAATGATGCCGGTAAGAACGTAACCGTCAATGGCGACCGTTATCATGCCATGATCAACGACTATTCGATGCCTGAAATTGAAGCTAGTGATCTCAGCGACCTTTGGTTTAAACAAGACGACGCCACTTCCCACACATCGCATCAATCAATGGATTTATTGAGAGCGGACAATTTCACTTCGGTGAGCAGATAATTTCACATTTTGGGCCGGTCGATTGGCCACCAAGATCGTGTGATATCACACCGTAAGACTTTTTCCTGTGCGGATATATTAAGTCTAAAGTTTATGCGGACAAACCCGGTTCGATTCGGGCCTTGGAGCAAAACATTACGTGAGTCATTCGCCAGTTACCAGTCAAAATGCTCGAACGAGTCATCGAAAATTGGACTCAACGGATGGACCTTATGCGACGTAGCCGCGGCCAACATTTGATAGCCATAATCTTCAAAAAATAAATGCCTAAGAAGGTTCTTTCAAATGATAATAAACATTCTCTATTCAATTTGAATTTTCTGTATTTTTTTCTATAAAAAAAGTAGGGAACTTCGAAATGGATCACGCATTACTTATAGTGTAAAATAAAATAATAATTAACTTAAAAAAATCGACTTAAGACCCACATCATCCCATTAAGAAATAATTAGTGAGCTGTGCACGATTTAATTCGTATACCCACTGACCGGGACCTACTTTTAAACGCCGGCTCCTAAAGGAAAATGCATTTTATAAAGACGATTTTACATGGCTTAGAGATAAATCTCCTACTCGTAAAGTCGCCGACATTTACGAGGTGAAAAACCCGCCGCTAAAAAATTGTTAATTGTTTTTATTCGGGGCTGAACCTGGGTTTGCTAGCATGATAGTCGTACAAACTTCCATCACATCACGGCGGCCCATAGACTAATAAAAATCTATTGTTGAATAACATAACCTAATCCTTATAGTAAATTGTTCTGGGGATCATAGTATGGTTCAGTGGGGTCATAATATGGTTGCAGGGTCCATAGCAAGATTGCGTGTGAATCGTACTCTGAGTGTAGGAATCATACTATGGTTAAATGTAAAACATTCTATAGTTGTGATGATCATAATATGCTTGTATCGATCATAGTGTGGCTAAGTGTGAAATATACTTAAAATAGGGTTGTGGGGATCTTAGAACGGTTGAATGTGAATCATAATATGCTTGTGGCGATCACAGTTGCCTTTAAAAGATATAGGCAATTTAAGTTTTGATATGAAATTCCAAGATTTTTGACCCCGAGAAAATGTGGTCACGAGTGTGAATCATAATCTGGTTGTGGGATCATAGTATGGTTGTATGTAAATCATACTTTTGTTGTGAGGAAATAAAATTGTTGTGACACAACCATTTACCCAACAATATTATGATGCTATTTGAATATTGTTACCAAAATTTTTAATTTATTATATCCATCACCGTAAAAAGGATGAAAAAATGACCGAAAAACTCTATAAACCCAGCCTTGTCTGCCCTTTAGTGTCCGTTAAAGGACGATAGCGGGAATTTAGCGATACTAAAAGCACCTTAAAAAATTTACACTTTTTTACAAATCCTAATTTTTTGTGGACCAACAATAGTTAGAATGGTGACTGTTTCTTGAGACTCACACTATACCTCAGAAGAGAAATGTACCTTCCGGTACTTAAGACCAAAAATCGGCTTCTCAGGTCACTTTAAAAGTTTGCTTACAAATATGTTTATGTGGTCCTTGATATAAATGTTTAATCTGCCCTAAATGCGGGCTCGAACGTGTGAACTGTAGGGGATCACAAAAAGGCGCGTATTGTAAAAACGAGGAAATTAAGCAAATTTCTCAAAGATTTGGTGTGGACGAAAAATGCTAGCACTCTACATTAAGGACATATTGTTATTTTAATTTAAAGCAAATAAGTACGATTCAGTCAATTAATTAGATTTGCTCTAGACCATACGTAGTTTCAAGTTATATGACTGAAAGGGGCGTGGTAGATCCGATTTTAATGAAATCTCATGTTTTTCTGTGTGTGGTCCACTTTTGTCTTACGTGAGTACAAATATGCAATAATAATATTGCAGAATATGAAATTTAAGCGAAATTCTTGCATTATGGAACAGTTTGTGTGGTTTTTAATCTACGCTCGATAGTGTGGGAGGTACAAGAAGGGGCTTGGTGATGGCTTTAATTTTACAATAATATAGCGATATAAATAATGGAAGGTAAATACCGAAAGGTAGTCGGAAAGGTGCATTTCCATGGGAGTTACAAGAACGGGCGTGACAACCATTTTATTCGTATGCAAGAACGAAGCCGTTAAAAAAATATATTACCAATTAAATTTTGTGCATTTGGTGACAAGTTATGTTAGTTCTCAACTGCACTGAACAGGGTCAGTTGTGTGGGACATACCAGTAAGGGCGTGGTTTTGTATACCACGTTTTGCCACTAAGTTTTCCTTGTATGCATTTTTAAGTTTTATTTTTGGTCAGATCGTGTGAATGTTGTGTAAGAATTATTACAAAAAGTAGACGAAATGGCACATTTGTGTGGGAGCAGCAGCGTGGTAATATGATCCTTCAAATCCTTCCGTATGTGACAGCGCATAGAGAAAGGACCTTAGGGTAAAAAAATCGAATTTCTCTTTTTTTTGATGTGGACAAAATCTGAGCATCGAATGAGACCGATCCCATGCCCCAAAAGTGGTCCCTCCCAGAGATATGCGCGTTTTATGAAAGTGATGGTACACCAAAGATCACGTATTTAAATCTTTAAAATGGCTTTCCTGAACAAAACTGGTTTTTACCCTTAGGTCCCTTTCTATTTTGCGCGTCACATATGCAGTTTTCGGATAATAATACGATATGCCGTTAAAGGACGATTGGTAACCCCTTTCGAAAGCTATCATACGAACCAGCCGCATAGACGGACAACCGGCATGGCTTAAATGACTTACAACGACATGAAGCGGTTTTGGTCATATCAAATGTAGGATCTTAAAGGCGTTTTCGAAAAGTCACACTTTCCAAATGATATAACAGGGCAAAGCGATTGAAGTGTTTCCAATTTCACGTTACCAGTATTCGCAAACCGATAATGCCAGAATTGTAAAATTAATACCACTGACAGCTGTTCGAATTGTTTACTATCATTTGCAACAAAGTTTTTAGAACAAAAGTTATTCGAAATTGAAATAAAACGTACAAGTGGGACAGCGCTTTTTTTTGGCCGAAAACTACAACCAGCTATTGTTCGTGAGTTAAGACATCTTAATTCTAATGAAATGTTTGTGTATCGCACCATAAATCGTTAAAATGATACAGTACGCTTGCTTTGGTAGTGGGCGAAAAAAACCGCACCATCACATAAAATGGTTCGGAAAATGAAGGATCAAAATTTACGTTGTAGTTCTAATCGCTATAGAATTGAAAATATTCCAGGGAAGAATCCCACGCATTTTGCAAAATGTCCTCAAGTTAAAGGCTTACAAGCGAAAAAGTTAGACTCGAAAGAGCAAAGGAGTGATTACGCTTGCGCGAACGTGGCGAATTTGAAAACATTGTGTTCTCTGATGAAAAAAATTGCTATTAAGCAGTTCGTGTACTCTTAAAATTACCAAAATTTGAGCCTACGAACGGACACCTGCAATAATTTTCCATCTTAAGCAATGGTATGGGCAGCTGTGACCACCGATGGACGCTATCCATCGTTTTCATGGAGTCTGGTGCCAACGTCAATGCGAGTTATTAGCGGGAAAATGGTTTGGAAGCTGCTTTAGAGACGTGGGCATGCAAACATTTCGATCGTAGGCCATGGACGCTTCAACAAGACTTGGAATCTTCTCATGAAGCTCAAGCGAACCACTTTCCACTTCCTCAACCGATCAAACCAACCAATCCGATGGACTATTCCATCTAGTCCATTTTAGAGAGCAAAGTGAGCTCTGACCACGAAAAAACGTCGTGAAGTTCAGCCAGGCCTTAGCTTTTATGTTCTCCACCATGGATTGCGTTGTAGGGACGGTTTTTGGGCCACAGGGTACATAGAACACGCCCATAGGTTGAGGCCTCCAATTCAGAGGAGTGCAAAATTAACCCAAATCTTATATATATTTATATATTTGGCTCCTCTCCCCGAACAAATCGGGATAGCTTTTGGGCCCAGAGACCATAGATTAAGGATCAATTTTTTGCCAAAAAAAATTTGTTAGACCCATAGGTTAAGGCCTTTAATTCAGCAAAATCGTCATGTTGTCATATTTCTTAGATTTTCTAATTGTGACGAAATGTGATTGTTTTTTAATACCCATACGTCCATAGTTCAGGGTGGCCGATTAATGGGCGCCTAGAGTACGTATATATGGGCCGCAAATTGGTCCAAATCTTAAACATAGGTACATATTTAGATTTGTGAGAAGATTTCAGCGTCTCTGTATACTCATATGTCCCAGTATATAAGGGAAAATTCCAGTGTTTCTTATAACCCATATGTCCTTGCTCGAAATGACGTTTTTATCGGCACCCTGGTGACTTTATATCCATGAATGAAGGTCTTAAATTAGATCAAATCAAATTAGAAAAGAATTAATGTTATATTTGTAGTCCTGTATAAAGTGACTAGCTTAAAAAATCAAATATGTATGGCAACAAGTCGCACTCCGAGAAAATTCGTTTGACAATCGGAGAGTATTAAAATATGCCAGTACATGTGCGCTGAAGAAAGCCATTGAACGGGAATGGGCTGAAATACCGCAAGATCATTTTTAGGGGCCATAGTGAAGGCAAAAGGTGGCCACCTCGAACTAAAGTAAAGGATACTGTAGTTTTGAGTAATTCCACACATTTTCTTGAATTTGAATCAATAAAAAATAATTTCATGGATAAAAGTCGACTAACCCTACAGTAAAGGGTATATAAGATTTAGCCTGGCCATTTATAAGGACGTTCTAACTTGTTTATGGACCATTCCTGCTTTTAACTTTCTTATTAGATTTCACAGAATTATCTATCTACTGGAATTAAGTTATTTTCTTTGAATATGTTTTTTATGGGCTCAGAGTAATGGATGCAGGCCGATGAATTCTGAAATTCTGATTATTTTCACACATTTTCTAATTAGATCAGTACAAAATAATTTCACGCAAAAAAATCGATTCCCCCTGTATACCAGTCTTACCCAGAAGGGCGAGACGTTATATACGATTACATGTGACAATTGTTTTATTTCTGCTATTTAAATAGCAAAACCACCGTGGAGAGTGTTTAAGATTCGCCCAGAACCTATAAGAACTACGTTTAAAATTGTTTTTGAATGTTTATGGACTTTTTCTGCTTTTTAATTCCTCTCTAGCTTCACAGAAATATCTATCTGAAAGTTTAATTTTTTGAATATTTCTTTTATGGGCCCAATGTCATGGATGCTGGTCCACAGTGCATCGCTTGTCATATTGATCAAACCGTGAGGAGTACACGGACAAAACCTACAACTATATTTGTTAAATATTGTGGCTTCCAGTGTGTGTAATGGGGGAGTGTGGCATTTTGGGGAGTGTGTATCTGAGGTTCTTAGTCAAGGCAAAAGGTTGCCAGATCAAGCTTGAGTGAATGGATTCTCCAATTTTTATTTTTTTTATACATTTTCTAATTTGAATCAGAAAAAAATAATTTCAGCCAAAAAACTCGCCTGGCCCTGTATACGCTCTAACCCAGTAGAGTAAGGGTATAGTTATGGACCCACAAATATTGACCTCCACATCTAAACAAGCGAACATTGAGACTTCAAACGCATGTGGAATGGGCCATATCAAGAGCGAATCTACAATGGAGTGTATATAAGATTCGGCCTGAACGATTATAACAAAATTTTAATTTTTTTTAATGTTTATGGACTATTCCAGGTTTAAATTGCTTTTTAGCTTTTACAGAAATATCTATCGGCTGCAATTAAGCTATATCCTTTGAGTATTCCTTTTATGGGCTCAAAATCATGGTCAAAACTTGAGGTGTACATGGACAATACCTTCTGATAAATATGAAGGCTTCCTGAGTATGTGTGTGTGTGTCTAGTGGTTGCCACTTAGGCTTTATTGCAAACGATGACAAATAGCAATTTTTGGCTATGTGAGGCAAGAAACATTGTGTGGCATGTATAATTATACCCTCATACCCCCATAATTATACCCTCACAGTAGGGTGAGGGTATAATTATGGACCCACAAATACTGACATCCACATCTAAACAAGCGAATATTGAGACTTTTAATACATGTGGAATGGGTCATATCAATACCGAATCTACAATAGAGGGTATATCAGATCCAGCCTGGACGTTTTTAAGGACGTTTTTACTTGTTTTTGAATGTTTATGAACTTTTCCTCCTTTAAATTCCTTTCTAGCTTTTACAGAAATATCTATCTGAAAGTTTTATTTTTTGAATATTCCTTTTGTCATGGATACTGGCCCACAGTGCTTCGCATGCCACATTGGTCAAACCTTGAGGAGTCCATCGACAATACCTTCAGTTAAATATGAATGCTTCCTTAGTGTGTGTGGCTTTATTGCAAATGATGACAAATAGCAATTTTGGGCTATGTGAGGTAAGAAACATTGTGTGGCATGTATATCCTCTTACCCAGTCGGGTTAGGGTATAATTATGGAGCCACAAATATTGTCCTCCACATATAAACATAAGAATATTGAGACCTTAGAGACATGTGGAATGGACCATATCAATAGGGAATCTGCAATGGAGGGTATAAAATATTCGGCCTGGACGATTATATCAAAGTTTTAACTCTTTTTGTTAATGTTTATGGACTATTCCAGTTCTTAAATTTATTTGTAGCTGTCACAGAAATGTCTATCGGCTGCAATTAAGTTATATTCTTTGAGGATTCCTTTTATTGGGCCCAACATCATGGATGCCGGCCCACAGTGCATCGCTTGCCTCATTGGTCAAAACTAGAGGTGTACACGGACAATAACTTCAGCTAAATATAAAGGCTTCCTGAGTATGTGTGTGTGTGTGTAGTGGTTGCAACTTGGGCTTTATTGCAAATGATGACAAATGGCAATTTTGGGCTATGTTAGGCAAGAAACTTTGTGTGGCGTATATGGACGGACACTAGAGACTCGAAATACTAGAGACTATCGTTAAAGTGTACGTAGTGACGTAGCACAAATATAGAACATGCTGGCTGGCCTCATCATCATTGCATCGTAGTCATCATCATCATTACCATCACCAGCTAGCTCATTAGGAGGAGAATATTTCAATTGGCCCTAATATAAGAAACAAAAAAAAAACAAAAATGAAAACTGAAAAAAACACAGAAAAAGAAACTACTGCAGTATCGCTCACTCATACATCTTGGCAGATGTATTCACACACACACAAACACACTATACTGAGAGAGACTGAGATTTGTCATACAACAAAAGCAAGAAGGAATAACAACAAATAAATGGAAATGTCATCACTCGAGTGCTGGTGATGAAGTCCCACTATAACAGCTTCCCTGGCTGCCTACTGCCTGCCTGCCTGCCTGCAGAGTTGTAACAAAGTGACACAGTAAGAACAAACACAACAACGAGTAGTACCTTGACACAGTACCCAAAAAAAGAAGCAAAAAGGACGAAATGCAGGGAAAGGAAAAGAAAAGGAAACGAAAAGGAATGGAAAGTAAAACAAAGAACGACGACGACGACGAAGAAGAAGCAAACAAACAACTCGTCTTGGAGGAGTTTGCCGAAGGAGGGAAAATAGGTTGCAGGCCTTTTTGCAAATGGCCTGTGGAGGGAATACGGGCATGGGTCAGGGATGCTACACTTCAAGCCCGAATGTTTATTAAAATACATTTGATCTCATGCAATGCTATAAATATCCTTTAACCAAAGGATAATAACTATAAAACATACTCATTTCAAGCCAATGCTGAGGCTGCTGGTGGCTGGCTGGCTGGCTGCAGGAGTTTTTCACTTTATTTGGCGAACGGTGTTGCAGGTACTTCTTCTTTTTTTGTTCTTCTTTTACTCAATTTTAGTGTTTTCGTTTTCGTTTTACACTTGATTTAACAGGCCGTATTTTTCGGCATGCCTTTCTTTTCGTTCTTCTGCTCCTGTTCCACTCACGCACTCACACTTTTATTAATAACGGCAAAAAAACTCATTAAAAAGTCACTGTACTCGGTTCAAACTCATCGAATTGGAAACGAAAGGAACTGGTCGGTTGATCCGTCGGTCGGTCGTTTGGTAGTTTTGTTTATTTATCGATTTCAGAATTTTCTGCAATTGTAATGTTTGCTCCAAAAGGATATCATAATGACAGCATCCACAACCGCCATGTGTATGTATGTGTAGAACACTTTACACTGTATCACTAAATATTGTATGGATGTATGGGTTACGAGTATCGGTATCGGTATAGAGGCATGCCATGTATACACTCGTTCGTATCTGTGTGTAGGGCCATATTTAATATGGGTTGCACATTTATTGGTTCCTGTTTTTTTATTTTGTATTTTTCGTTTGTGTTTTCTTCTTTCTTGTATTTTTTTTTGTTTTCCTTTTTCGTTTTTGTTTATGCCACTCCCGCCTCTATTACAACTGCGCTTTCGTTTCGTTGTAGCTTAGGGAGCAGCACGCGGGTAGGGAAGATTTTATAATATTTTTGCACGCTGGCACACTCACGAATTAAGCTGCACAGCAGCAGTACACATTGTTCGACTGTCCAACTGACTGAAGGGACTAACTTGACAGGTGGACGGACGGACTGTTTAACTGTCAGTTGGGTCCGTGTATTTGAATTTAAGAACGCTGCCCATGTGTGTGTTTGTGTGTATGTGCCTGATGTAAACAAAAACGATTTTCGCCACAGAGAAAAACAAACGACGACAAGCTACTATTACGAAATGACCGCATGAGTGCTGGAACAACACTAGGTTGTGTGAGGGCAACGTCAGTCATAGCGAAACAAGAGCCAATAGCTTTTCGCACACACTACACATAATGCAGAGTTGCAGTTTCGGCCAAAAAAAGCTTAAGGGTCTTTTCTCTCTCTCGGGTTTTTTGCTCTCTCTCTCTCTCACTCTCTCTCTCTCTCTCTCTGTTTTAAGCCTTTCCCAATAATTCAAAAGGGAGGTTTGAGTATTGAAATGCAAAATCACAGCTTCATCCATTGGAATGCCATGATTTATGAATTGTCGAGCAGAGCTTTTGCTCTCTTCGCGCTCTTTGCCGTCATGCGCTTTACCGCATACCCATAAAGCTGCGGAGCTTTAGCCATGGACTGGAAATACCTGGAGATTTATTTTTCTTTTTTTTGCTATTCTGGTATTTTTATGTGTCACTGTAACAGTGGAATACAATGCACTTAATAAAATTTGCATTGTATTCAAATACTCTAACGTACACTCACTTACACACTCACAGAGTAAGAGCTTAACTAGGTATTTTTGTGCAAGTATGCAGAAGTGTGTTTGTGTGTTTGTGCGAACTGTCAGCATAAATTCACGTGTCTTTTAATCGAATTTAACTTAACGTAAACCGATTAATTGGATTTGATTTCAAAAAGACAACAAAGAAGAAAAGAGAATAGAAACCTACATTAAATATTTCAAAAAAGGAACAAGCAAATAGTGAATTGAAAATTAAAAACACAAGGAGGTTCACACTTTACCATGTTTGGGTTGAACGACAATTTTGTAGGTTGTTCGCTACTGATGCTGGGCTTTTGACCTGCCTAGTCGTCTAATGCGATCGTTAAGGTGTGAACCCAGCTAATGGCCTACGCAACGTTGTTGTTTTGGTAGTGGTGAGTGGCTGTTATCTTTAAAATAACCAGAACAATAGCTAAGCGTATTCTCGTCTATAGAAGGGGACGAGAACAATAACAAGGGACTTTCTAGAGGTTTATTAATATAAACAAATAGTGAATAGGTCCTTAAGTGCAGCGGCAATAAACATCGAATCAAGTTTTACAGTGGGACAATACGGTAAAATGTTGCAAAAATTGAATGATGTCACAGCCTAGTTGAGGAACTATTATTGAACCTAAGTCGAGAAAACGGGATCCAGGAGCTGGGAGGTTTCCCGAATACTTTGAATGTTTGTCAAACTTGGACTTATTTGCAGACATAATTTGAAAAAATATATTCCAGCGTACAATTTGATGTCTTCTTATAAGTTTGTAGTCTTACAAAAGTCCAAATTAAAGGGTTGGCCATTTAAGTCTGAACTACTAATTATGATGACTTTGAAAGGTAAAATTGCATTTATTTTTATTTTTCTTTTCTATTAAAAACACAAGGAGGTTCACACTTTACCATGTTTGGGCTGAACGGCAATTTTGTAGGTTGTTCGCCAGGGGAGGCTACTGCTGCTGGGATTTTTGACCTGCTCAGTCGACGTATGTGATCGTTTAGGTGTGAACCCAGCTAATGGCCTACACATCGTTCTTGTGGTAGTGGTGAGTGGCTGTTATCTTTAAAATAACCAGAACAATAGCTAAGCGTATTCTCGTCTGTAAAAGGGGGGGGGGGGCGAAAACAATAACAAGGCGCTTTCTAGAGGTTTAATTATACCTCTACCTCTTTCTAGAGGTTTAATTATATAAACAAATAGTGAAAATGTCCTTAAGTGCAGCGGCAATGAATTTTATATACATATCAAGTTTTATCATATATACATCAATCACGTTTTACTGTGGGACAGTACGGACAATAATTATGGTATATTTAAAGGACTCGTAGGGCCTAGTTAAGGTACTAACAATGAGCCTAAATCTAGAAAACAAAATCCAGGTGCTTTTCGGAAGGAAAACTGTGAGTGTTTCCCGAATATTTTAAATGTTTGTCCAACTTGTAGCGGACATAGTTCAAAAATAGATATCCCAGCGTACAATTTGTTGGGTACGCAGAGAAAAGATATGGTTACTATATGGTCACGGCAACAATAGTATGTTCTCTGCAATAAAACTTTGGTCGTCAAACCATAGTATTGTTTTTGAATTTCATTTTGATAATAGTATGATTGCGGCAATATTAATATTGTTGAAATGTAACAATAGTATTGTTGCCAAATTTAAAAATGATAATATGACAAAAATATTATTTATTTTTTGAGTTTTATGTTAACAATCATACAAAATTTATTATTGTCGGGATGATTTAATTTTTCTTAATTTAACAATGTTATTGTTACGAATCTTACGCAATAATATTACTTTTTATATGATTTTTTTTTTGTCAAAACAAAACTTTGAATTAGTATAACTGAAATATTTTTAATAAATATTTTTTTTCTACTGTTAAATAAAATTACACCTATTGATAAGAGTTTAATGCATTTTTAAATAATTTTTTAATACAAATCTCTATAGTTAAAAAACAACTTAACCCAATCCTTACAAATATTTTGGGGATCATAGTATGGTTACGTGTAAGTGGGAGGATCATACTATGGTTGTATGTGAAACATTCTATGGTTGTGAGGATAATAATATGGTTGTGGGGATCATAGTATGGTTGATTGAGAATAATAATATGATTGTTGGGATCATAGTATGGTTATGTGTGAATAATTCTATTGTTGTGAGGACCATAATATTGTTGTGGGGATCATAGTATGGTTGTGTTGGAACCATACTATTGTTGTGATGAGCATAATATTGTTGCGCCACAATCATATACCCAACAATAGTATGATGATCTTCGAATATTGTTCTACCAACCATACTTTTTTTTCTGCGTGTGTCCTTATAAGTTTGTTCACAATTGTGATTCATAAAATTTAAATTTCTGATTAGATTTTGTGGATACTCTGAAAACGTATTTATCAAAAACAATCTGGAAAAAAAATATAGATTTTCGAAAAAAAAACGGCAGAGATTTATTTGAATACCAGCATGGGCGGTATGTCATAAGGCCCCACGAAAATACATCCCAAAGTGAAAATGAAATTAGGCCCCAAAAAATATATGGAAAACAGCAACACGAAATTTTGGGTTTTTTGGGGGGCCTAATTTCATATTTTTATTGGAGAATATTTTTATAATGCAATTAGATAGACCCCAAATGTTTGTATAATAAAAGACACTAAAAATTTTTTGGGGCATAATTTCATAGAAATTTTTCGGGTCTATGTTCGCATTTTGGGGTCCAATTTCATTTCGATAAATTTTAGGGCCACACTAATTATATTTGGGGCATAATTTCCTTCGGTGAAGAAAAAAGCATTGGTTTTTTTATTGAAAATTATAGTTAATTACCTCTGAACTTAATTACAAACTTGTATAACATCTTGTACGGAGGCGCGACAACAAGGACATTTAAAAGTTGCGTAGAAACTATTAATAGTTACAAATGATTAAGTGCAAAAAGAGAATATGTCAAATATTAATATTTACACACAAGCGAAACTGTACGCAAAAGATTTTCTACACGTTTTGGGGCGTATTTTCGTACTTTTTTGTTGCATTCACTTTGTAACACATTAATGGAAATTACACCCAAAACACAAAAATGAAAATAGACCCCAATTTTATACAAAAAACAACAACTTTTGGGCCATATTTGCCTTTTTGGGGTGTAATTGCATACCTTTAAATAACCACTACAAAATGAGTGCCCAATAAAATTGTTGGGGCCTATTGTCATCTTATGTTTGGGGTATAATTTTGTGGGGTCTATTTTCATAATACAATTAGACCCCAACTTAGGGGCCTAATTAGCTATTTGGTTTGGGGTGTATTTTTGTGGGGCCTAATGTCATACCGCCGCCAGGATGTCGCAATGGGCATCAAGCAGGCATGCAGACGTTCATTAATTCTTTCGGAATAAACCAAATATTATTGCTTTCAGCCAAAACAATCAATTGACCAATGAACTCAAAAAAATTAAACCAGGCTGTCAAAGAATCAGTAAAGCTTTGTCAGGGATATATAAAAAAGCCATTAAGCGTGATGGGTAAATGTATGTCTGCACACAATGAACAGATGTGTTGCCACAAACAAACTTTTAACCAACGGAATGTTCGTGGTTGCATGTATCCATGTATTCCATTGCAACAACCGAATTTTGATTAGGAACACAGCAACTTTTCAGTAGTGGGAACTGACAGTATCGGTTGAAGGATTAAGTATCGGTTACCCTGAATTTTGTAACTAAATTTTGTTGTTGTTAGAGATTATTGAATATAAGAACTCTTTGAATTCGGTTTACATTGCCACGAGCATTTGTTAACTGGACCAACTGATTTACCATTTTATGTATGTATTCGGTTATCTTACCGAAATACATTTTTTAATTAATTTTTATGTTTAGCTCGTTTGTTTAAAGCTAAACATACGAACATGCACGGACCGGCACACAAGTTGACATAGTCAACTAAACTCTTTTTACAACACACACACACGTTGTTGTAAAAGAAATCGATTGATGGCTCTCGATGTGGAGTCTCTTTAGAGGTGGCAAGAGTAAATTGTATTTTCGTGGGCAATTGTGTGAAGAAAACTTGAAAAGTAAGGTTTAAAACAGTAGTTCTCATTCGTTTGGGGAGAGCCTGGCCTTATAGAGTTCGGTTTTACTTTCAACAATTGCAGCAAGGCTTTCTGAAGAGGGCTGTCACGGATCCGAAATCATGATAAAAGTAGTGTGCAGCGACGAAAATCAATGTCATTTTGCCATTTTGTTAAAAACTTTTCTTCTATTTAAATATAGAAGCAAGCGGTCTTGAGCCGGTTTAATCCCTGTTCAATGGATTAATTTTTATATTTAACAATTTTCGAATCGAATAAAGTTTATATGCACAAACGATTTAATTCATCAAATTGGTAAACTCAATATTTTGGTTTTAAAGTATCAAAAATTTTAGGATAATAATACTTTAATACTTCATTTAAGTGAAGTAAAGTGAAATTTAAACCTAAATACTTTCGAATTCTTAAGGGTTAATGTGACACAAAATACTTCAAAAAAATGCTTGCAGTCTTGACTACAGACGAGTTAAAAATATATAATTCATATAAGACATATTTTTTAGATTATTTAAAAAAATAGATGGAAAAAAATTTAATATGTGTGTCGATTTTGGTTTCCATATGTGTCGATTTTGGTTTCCCTTCAGAACACAATTTATTCATTAAATTTTATTTAAAAAAATATATATTTTTTCTGGAAAAAGGACAACTGATTTGTTTTAGACGAAAAATAATGAAAGTCGTAATTTACCACACGCATAGAAAAAACATGGTTACTACATGGTCACGGCAATAATAATATGTTCTCCGCAATAAAAGTATGTTCGTCGCAACCATAGCATTGTTAACTGAATTTATTTTTGACAATAGTATAATTGCTGCAATATTAATATTGTTGAAATGTAACAATAGTTTTATTGCCAAATTTTAAAATGAATATATGGTTATAGCAACAATATTAATATGGTTGGTGCGACAAAAGTATTGTGTTTTGCATTTTATGTGAACAATAATATGGTTACGGCAATCATACTGTATGATAGTAATTTTCTTCATTTAAATATGCTTTTAAGAACAAATGTTATTGGTATGGATCTAATGCATTAATAGTACTTTTTTATCGAAATTGAAATTTGTTAAACCAGCTGCTTTTGCTTTGTTTAACTGAAATATTTTTAATAAAAACGCTTACGTTTATTTAAACTTATTTATTCTACTGTGAAATAAATCACTCCCTATTATTTTGAATTTAATGCATTTTTGAATAATTTTCATAATTCAAATCTAAATAGTGATTATACTATGGTTGTAGGGGTCATAACATGGTTGCGTGTAAATCATAGTATGGTTGTGAAGATCATACTATGGTTGTATGGCTGTATTTGAATCATACTATTGTTGTGAGAATCATAACATTGTTGTACCACAACCATATACTCAACAATAGTATTATCCTCTTCGAATATTGTCACCACAACCATATTTTTTTTCTGCGTGCAGAACATTTTAACCCACAAACAACCATTTTACAAAAAACATTTTTGCAATAATAAATAAACAAGTTAAAACTTCGTTAAGTTTAGCCAGGCCGAACCATACTCGTATATCCTCCACCGTTCCTTAGCAACAAAATTGCAAAAAGGATCTTAGCCAAAACTTCAAAATAATCTCTATTTTGCAAAGTACAAAAATAAAACTTTCGCTAGAAAAAACAATTTAATGTACACCGACTCCAGCAAACGTCAGTTGTACAAGAATTTAGACGCTGCCTATGTACAGAGCTAGATCAACATCAGCCGAGCTTGCAAAAAATACCCAAATCTTGCGTCCTAACTGTCCTTGCTATCCTAGACACAAACAAGCACTCACAACTCCTCACTATGGATTCAAGACGCAACGTGAACTCGCAGCTGGCCCGATCTCTAATTATCAGCAAATTGTAGACTGATTAAGAACATCAAAAAAAAGATAAAAAAATCGAAAATGTTTAGCTCGTTTGTTTTTTTCGGTCTGTTGCTTTTACACATTGAACAGGGATTAAACCGGCTCAAGACCTCTTGCTTCTATATTTAAATAGAAGACAAATTTTTAACAAAATGGCAAAGTGACATTGATTTTCGTGGCTGCATCGAAAATCTAAAAAAATCTAACAGATCGCCGGCTGTACCAGGAAAATATCGCCAGCGCGGACGTGTATTGCCTCGATTATGCAGCTAATCGAGGCAATACACGTGAAACATATTAAGCTATAAAACAGCTAAGCAGTACTAAGCGCGGTACCACACCCAACATATCGTAGGTGTTCCCTGCAGAAGGCCCATGTGTTTTTTTCGATACTACGACGATATAGGATAGAAGGCAACATCCTTACCAACACCAAAGGTCAGCTTATAAGATGGAGGAAGTTTTTCGAGTCACCGTCGCACTGTGTTGCGGCTAGTGGAAAAGTAACTTTTTTCCGATTATTTTTTTCAGTGTTTTTAATGATGCAATTTTGTCACAGACATTCCAAGTAAACAAAAAACACATAAAGCTTATTTTTATGTTGGCCCGTTGATTTTTAATTGATTTTAGAAGTCAAATATACAAAATTTTCACGAAAAGAGGGGATTTCAGGGCTGTATTCAAAATGATCTCATTTGATTTTGGTGACAGATATTTTGATTCGGAAAAAAGATCTGCCTTCGGACAAGTATCTTCTGTAAAAAAAAAGGAATGTTGTTTGAGACATTTTCATATGCACCTTTTTTAGAACGAAAACCCGACTAAAGGTCCATTTTTCCTTTAAATTTGGGTTAGGTAAGCAATATCTAAAAAGTCCCAGAGAGTCCCAGTTCCAAACCACTACAGAAATGTTGCATAATTTGTTTTCAACGAACTGTGAAAAAATCAGCTGCCCATACCTGCCCTCCTGGGAGTTATAGCGATTTTAGTATATCCCTCTCAGTATTTATTCCATAGAAATAGAACGGAAATTCTCGGCCTGTGTTATAAAATAGTATCAATTTTTTTTTTATTCTACATCTATTCTAGCACTCCACAAAAATGAGCATAACTCTCTTAAAAATGAAGCTATTGACTTCAAACCGGTATCAAATTAAAGCTTTGATTGCCACCTTTCAAATAAGAAATGAAATCATGAAAATTTGACGTTTATAATTCTTGTTCGGACCACCCTATAATTTATTTAAAAAACTAATCATAGGGTATTTATCAGAAATAAAAGAAGAATTAAAAAAAATTTTTTTTGTAAATTTTTCGAACAATTTTTTTTATTTTTTTTGACTTTTGTTGAAAATTTGACCCAACAATTTTTTTCGGTGTAAATTTTTTTTTCACTCATTCTGTTTGGGATTTCATTCTGACCAATCTGTAGAAGTTTCTCATCGATACAATTAAAAATACAGTTTAGGCAATATGATTTCCAAAAAATTCCGCTTTCGCAACACTGTGCGTCGCCAGAAATAAATTTAAACAGCTCATCACTACAGTGACAAACATGGAGAAATCCGAGAAGGGTTATCCGAAATTAGCTCCGAGCATCGAGAATGTAAATAGAGCGGTTGCCAAACTAAGGAAGAACAGAGCTGCTGGTCACGACATGATATCACCTAAGGCACGCCCTGATTTCGCCTGATATATCTGGCCGCACATAAGAGAATCGTGGACGGTATGCAGATTTTCTACGGAGTGAACAGAAGGCATGATAGTAACACTACCAAAAATAAGGCAACCTTACAAAATGTAAGAACTGAAGGTGTATAAAAGTACACAAAAGATTATCGCAATGATCATCTTTCTCGAACAATCTCTCCGAAATGGACAAAGCGGTCATGTGTGGACCAAATTAAGACATTGCGCATAATAATCGAGCAGTCCGCAGAGTACAACTCACCCCTTGTTCTTGTGTTTGTGGACTTTCCAAGAGCATTCGTCACCATCAATACAGATACAATATGGTCCTCACTAGATAATATCCGTATTACAGACTAGCTCATACGAGGGCGGTTCTTAGCCTAGCACAACAAGCGCGGTATAAACAGAAAAAAGTTAAGTGTTTTGGAAACTTCCATCTCTGCTATGAACACATGTTAAATTTTGTTTCGATCTGGCAACTCCTTCATATAGAAACAGGTGTTCACAAAAGACGCATCCGCGATTTTTTTACAATGGAAAAATTAGAAATGCGTGGTGTCATTAAATATTTACATAAAAAAGGTTTATCGGGACAAGAAATTCATAATGATATGGTGAATGTGTTAGGTGAAAGTGCTCCTTCATATGCAACAGTGAAAATTTGGGTTGCTGAATTTAAACGTGGTCGTACAAGCATTGAAGATGAACCACGTAGTGGACGTCCAAAAACAGCAACAACAACAGAAATTGTAGCCAAAGTGCATGATATGGTATTAAATGATCGACGAATAAAAGTGCGTGAAAAAGCTAATATCATGGGCATCTTAAATGATCGATTCCATTTAATTTTGCATGAGAACTACAGATGAAAAAGCTTTCTGCAAGATGGGTGCCGCACTCGTTAACAGTAGACCAAAAACGCATAAGAATGAACATTTCTCAAGCTTTTTCGGATCGTTTTCAGCAAAATAAAATGAATTTTAAGCGTCGTTTCATAACTGTTGATGAGACATGGATCCACCACTATACTCCAGAGACAAAAGAACAATCCAAACAATGGACTGAAGCTGGAGAAAGTGCCCCAAAGAAGGCAAAAACAATTCAATCGGCTGGTAAGGTTATGGCAACGGTTTTTTGAGACTTCAAAGGTATTTTATTGATTGACTATCTGCAAAAGGGTAAAACAATAAATTCAGAGTACTATTGCAACCTTTTAGATCAATTAAATGTACAAATTCGAGAAAAACGTCCTGGCTTACAAAACAAAAAAATAATTTTTCATCAAGACAACGCACCAGCGCACAAGAGTGTTTTAACAATGGCTAAAATCAACGAATTAAAGTACGAGTTGCTTGACCACCCACCTTATTCTCCTGATTTAGCTCCCAGTGACTTTTACCTGTTCCCAAATCTAAAAAAATCCTTGCTGGCGTTTTACCTCAAATGAAGATGCAATTACAGTTGTAAACCACTATTTTGAAGACCTTGAGGAAAACTATTTTAATCAAGGGATAGAATTGCTAGATAAGCGTTAGACTAAGTGTATTGAAGTTTCAGGAGATTATATTGAAAAATAAAAATATTTTTGAAAAACTAACTATTCTCTTTCATTGATAGGCTAAGAACTTTCCGAACCGCCCTCGTATACCCCATAAAGGAGCTAGTTATATTGGAATGATTCATGGAAAGCACGGTTTAAAGGGCAAGGTAGCAGGACCTTTGATATAAAGTCCGATGTCAGACAAGGAAGTACGCTATTACCTGTACTTTTCCTCTTAGTTCTGGGCACATTATCCAGCAGAACAACATCGAGGCCCCATACGGAATTTATTGGCAACTGTTGCATGACCTCGACGGAATCTGCCTTATGTCACACACGCTGGATGACGCCCAAGGAAAACTTAATAAACTGCACGAGCATGGCATGAGGATCGGACTAAAAATTATTATTGCCAAACTATGTCGCTTAGAATCGCCACCTCAAATGGATAATCACTTCTTTTGAACAGCATCGAAATATCAGGTGTTAATGAATTCACCTATCTAGGAAGCGTAATAACTAAAGATAGCGGAGCGGACAAAGATGTAACAAATCGGGTAAATCGAGCTCGAGAAGCATACATGTCACCTTCAGCAAAGTTTGGAATTCTTACCAAATATCAAAGTGGTGTACAGCTAACATCTTCAATTCCAGCGTAATGTCAGTTCTTCTCTAGGGATGTGAAACGTTGAAAGTAGCAGAGTCCATATCAGTAATAGGCGTGTTCTATTTGTACTCGCTTATTAAACGAGTAAGTGCTCGCTAAGACGATTAATTCAAAACTTTACGAAACATTTATGAAATTTATGCCTCACAAACGGATTGATTTAAAAAATTTTAATTGGTAGAGAAAAAAGTTATTCAAAAAATACTATAAGCGAGAAATAACCGAGCTCGCTAAAGATTATTCTTGAATAATTTTCTTCCCAGAAATGGTAATTATTTAAAACAAAACGAGGCTAGACGCAGAAAACTGTTAACAAAATAATTTCTCTATTCTTGAAGAAGTTATCTTGTGAAGTTATCGCGTTAGCAACCTCCTAAGCGAGTTGCCAATAGAACACAGCCAAAATTACAGGTGTTTGTAAATAAAAGTCTCCGTAAGTTCAACATCATATTTTGGCCTAACCGCATCACAAACGCCGACCTGCTGACAGTTAGTAAACCAATACCCTTTGCTGACGAAATCCGCCGTCAAAAATGAACATGGATTGTTCACACGCTTCAAAACGACATCGCGTACATAGCAAAGGACAGTCTACAGTGGAATCCTCAAGGAAGACGGAATGTTGGACGCCGGAGAATATCATGGCAAAGATCGTTAGAGACGGAGCATCGACAATGAGGACTCATTCAAACCATATAAAGATCCGTATAGGATATTCTTTTACTACGTACAAGTTTTCCATCATTGCTCAGACCTTCAACGTATAGACCTAGCATCCACAAAAAAATCAAATATGGAGGGCAAAAAGTTGCAAGCAGAGGAAAATCTTGCAGTTGCAGGAAAGACCTGCAAATTTTTAAGAATCTCGACGGATATACTGTTTGATGTACCAAAAGATAGTTGTTATGAT
Organism: Hydrotaea diabolus; assembly: GCA_963513945.1. NCBI lineage: Eukaryota > Metazoa > Arthropoda > Insecta > Diptera > Muscidae > Hydrotaea > Hydrotaea diabolus. Next base: position 166,497,940 of record OY740719.1, read on the forward strand.
AATATCATGGGTACATATAACGAACTAGTCGGATGTACTGATGAAATGTAGTGTACAAAATCGCCACAACAGGCGGTTCTGGCAACCGCCAGTTTTTTTTTACAATTGTTCCTTTGTACAATAAATAATAAATATAAAAACAAATAGAAAATTAAATAGAGGCAGAATGTAATAGATCTTTATTCTTACATGATTCTATATATCGGAAGGGCAAGTAAAATATCGTTCACTAAATGTAATGGTTTTCGAAAAGTGACAAAAAAATTTTATCTTTATGTGAACGCACCCTCAAACATTTTTAATGATCCTTTAGTGTCAAAGCGTTAGTCGAAGTCAGCATTTTCATCATGCTAAAGTTCACTTAAGAGCAACGTTTGGAACTCATTAAAAATTTCTACCGAAATTCTTAGTCGATTGTCGCAACTTTACGAGCGCTTATTCAAATAAAGCATCTTCAGCGATGAAGCTCATTTCTGGCTAAGTGGTTTTGTCAATAAACAAAATACGTGTTATTGGACAGCCACAAACCCACATGTGCTTCAAGAGACACAATTGCATCCGCAAAAAATTACTGTGTGATGTGGTTTTTTATGCCGGAGGTGTGATTGGGTCGTATTTTTTCTTTGATGAAAACAATCGTCTTGTTACCGTCAGGGGAGAGCGCTATCGTGCCATGTTAGAAAAATATTTTTGGCCAGAATTGGATGAGCTTGACATCGCCGATATGTGGTTTCAACAAGACGCTGCCACTAGCCCCACAGCACGCGTTACAATCGATTTACTGAAAGGCAAATTCGATGAAGGTGTTTTTTCGAAAAAATGGTCCGGTCGAATGGCCACCTCGTTCCTGCGATTTAAGGTCCTTGGATTTCTTGTTATGAGGCCACATCAACTCATTGGTCTATGCAAACAATCCAATAACTTGGGACGAGCTCAGAGACAACATCCTACGCGAAATTGCAAACGTTTCGGTCAAAATATGCACAAGAGTGTTGAAAAATTGGGTCCAAAGAATAACCGAAAACGAATTTTATTCCTAAAATGTAACATTTGCACTACATTTGGAATGAATTGGAACTCTTTATCTTCAATTTTCTGTGTTTTATTAACATATAAAATTGTTTGTCCTTAATAGAAAACCCTGTAGCAGACCAAATTCTGAAATTGGACAGTTTAATATTTCTCTTGACTTGACTACAAAATTTGTTGACTTTACCCAATTAGGTAAAGCCAACGCTAAATAATAAAATAAATATTTCTGGCCTAGGCAGAAACACTACGTGTTGCCTGGCGCCATCTGACATTTTCATTGGAAAGTTTGACTTTTTTTTAGCCTAAACCTAACGTTTTGAAGTACGACCATCATTTGTGTTGTTTACAGTGACTTGAAAAAATCAATTTGGCAAAAAATGGAATTAAGTCGTGAACATTTTCGTGCGATCATTTTTCACAGCTTTCGACGTTGATTATTACGACAAGAGTGCATCGATGAACTTAAATTTTTGTATGGCGATGAAGCACCGTGAAAAATCACTGTGAAAAACTGGTTTAATGAATTCAATCATGGCCGACGCTCATTGAAAGACGAAGGTCGTGAGTGAACTGAGAATGCAAGATCGTCGTGTGACATACCGTGAGATAGAGTCATCCTTGGGCATTTCTTCGACCAGCATACAGTCGATATTGCATGAACACCTGACCGTAAAAAAAGGTTTGTTCTCGTTGGATCCCGCATAATTTGACAATCGCTCAAAAAAAGGCTCGTGTCGATTGGTGCAAAGAAATTTTGAAAATATACGATCGCGGTGCTTTAAAAGACGTTTATAAGATCGTCACAGGTGACGAATCATGGATCTATGCGTATGAGCTCGAAACAAAACAGCAATCGACCGCGTGGGTCTTCGAAGACGAGCCAAATCCAACGAAAGTTGTTCGTGGAAGAAGCACTTCGGAGCAAATGGTCGCCTGTTTCTTTGTCAAAACAGGTCATGTGGCGACTGTTACGCTTGAGCAACGAAGGACGGTCAATTCTGAGTGGTACACCACAATTTGTTTGCCTGAAGTCTTGTTTGCCATTGTGCACCATGACAATGCGAGCTCTTACACATCGGCTCAAACCAGCACCTTTTTGAACGGCCAAAACGTCGAATTGATGGGTCATCCGCCGTACAGCCCTGACTTGGCACCCAATGACTTATTTTTATTCCCGCACATCAAGAAAAAAATTCGTGGTCAATGATTTTCGTCGAAGAAGATGCTGTTGTTTAATTACAATTTTTTCAAAAAAAAATCATTAGTCACAATAGTGTGTTTTAAAAAAAGTGTGGTCCAACTAAAACGCTCGATGTTAATTGCGAGCCACACCTTAACGTCAATTTTTTTGCTCAACTTAATTTGACATTTCTTTCTTTCAGTGTTTGCAAATTTCAAGGTACACTATTGAGATTATAGAGCTTGCACTAAATTTAAATCCTTCCCTATATTTTCAAAAAAAATCATTAGTCACAATAGTGTGTTTTAAAAAAAGTGTGGTCCAACTAAAACGCACGATGTTAATTGCGAGCCACACATTAACGTCAATTTTTTTGTCCAACTTAATTTGACATTTCTTTCTTTCAGTGTTTGCAAATTTCAAGGTACACAATTGAGATTATAGAGCTTGCACTAAATTTAAATCCTTCCCTATATTTTGATTTTAAATCAAGAAAATCAGACAATTTTTTAAAACTCATTTTTGCACAGATTTATAAAAAATAACTCCTTTTAACCTCAGTGTAGTGCCCGGCAAGTGAAATTGGCACCATTTTGTTTGAAGCAATTTAGGTGACCTAATTTTCTAAAGTTTACCTTCAAGAGTTTGATATTTATGTTTCATGGAGAAGACAAAAATAAAATTGAATACACAACTTTTGGAAAATATCCAGCACTTAAAGAAATTTAAATCTAGAACATTTAAAATTGCTTGAAAAGTTTTTAAAATGAAGTAAAATTCAAATCTACTTATAATCGTTTCATGTTGTACTTACTTTTGAACCACAGCATAGTGTTCAAGGTCCATGGATCTCGAGATTTTAATAGATTTTAAATATTTTTATATAATTTGTAGAGACAATGGATGTTTTCTGTTTGTTGAATTCGATTGAGTTTGCATTCGTTTGCCAGGATTTTATTTATAAAATATGTTGTGGGGTGGGTAAAGGGGGAATTTGTATACATACCTCAGACGAAGTCAGATAGCACATACGCGAATCGGTGCTCTCAATGGAAGCCTGTTGCACAATGCCATAGCGTGAATCGCGATCACTCAAATAATCGGATCTTAAACTGTCCTGGCGTATAAACTCGGCTCTGCTTTGGATAAAATTCACAATGTTATAATGGAGTTTAAAAGCATAAACAATGTTTGGCATTTAAACACTGGCTGGCCTCCTAAACTCACCGTTGTTCCAAGGAATCAGCCCGGGCACTTTTGTAGCCCGAATCATTTAAGCTACTATCCTGCCTCAGCGAGGGCAACGAGTCCCAGGGTGAACGTTTCGTGCCCGAACTGTTAGTTTGCTGTGACATCAAGCCTTGGCCGGAACCGGAACCAATGGTCGAACTGCCCGAACGCCAACCGTCCGAATGACGGAACCACTGGGCTCGAGCCGATTCGCCAATACAAGAAGCACAACGGGAATTGGAGAAACTTGAAGGGAAAGAAACAAAAAATACACCCATTAATGGCAAGTCTTCTTAAATAAATTCTAATCATCAACTTACCTGGTATTATGATCTGACAGATAGCCTCTTTCGCGCTCTCTCTCGCGCTCTCGTTCACGCACCAACTCATTGCGATCACTGTAGTAGCCATCACGCTCACGATCACGCTCTTTATCACGCACTGTGGACAAAGGACGATGTGGAGGCAAAGGTAGAGTAGAAGATTTAGCACTTGTAGCTACATTCGAAAGACATTGAGAGCAGTTTATAGAAGGTTTTTTTTTAGAAAATTCCATCAAATAAAATTATGTGTGCCGCTTTACTAGAGAAATCGGTGCAACATTTTACATAAAATTCGAATTCAAAACCAAATTCAAGAAAGGAAAAACTAGGAAAACCAAACACAACTAATCGTGCAACATAAGGCTGCCACATAATGGAAAATTGGAGGAACCAAAAAAAAAACTGAACAAGAAGCAAACGGAATGATTTTTGCACGATTTATTGTTTTACGTTTAATTTTTTTTAATGGTTGGGAGAAACTGAGGATTTACTTACGCCTACGCATGGGAAACGGACTGCGCTGCATGGATCCGGGCAGACTTTCGGCAAATTCTGATATTTTGGGTGACATGTTGTCGGTGGTTGTGGAGGCATAATGGCATGGCATTTGATGACATTTTTGTGTTTTCATTTTCATTTTTTTTGTTTATTTAGTAATGAAAGTTTCGAGATTTTTTTTTATTTTATGGCAGAAGTGGTTTGGTTTTGATGGTCGTGGTAGTCGAGGTGATGCATGAAAATACAATGAGTGACGTTAATGATTATGTTTTTTTTATTATTATTAAAAATTGGAAATTTATTAAAACTAATGGGTAAAGCAACAATTAGAAGCATACAAATGTGGGGTAGAACAAGATTTTGGAAAAGAGAGGGGATAATTTCCTAGCATTAGAATAGGAAAGGGTTTTTTAATAACCTTTAATCTTTTTTCTAAGATTGTTTTTCTATAGACCTGGGACATTTGTTTTTTAAATTCGTCTACATAGATTGCTGATTTCATAAGGCCTCCATACAAAGGTTCCTCCCGAGTAGTATATCTGTCGCTTCAGAAGTCATATATCTTTTAAATTCAATCAAACGAATTCAGTCATACAAACGTTTGAACTTGTTATTGTTTAACCTGGCTTAAGATGCGGTATCTATCAAAGTTAAACCCATAACTTGTCGATTTGAGGCTCTGCCTTGGCTGGTCTTGGTCAATTCGCATGCATGCAAAGTGGTGGACCGACTATACGAGGTCCAACCGGATACAATACTCTTGACATTGTTATTTTCTAATTTAAATTGATTTCTATAGTTCATATCAGATGCTTTTGATAAAAATCTATTTTCCTCTGAATTTAAACAAATTTCTTATAACCCTACAATTATACTTTAATATTAAAAATTCTCATATCCTAGATGAAAAGTCAAAGGAACTAAAACTCTGTAAATTGCTTGAAAACTTAACTTTAAGAAACCCCATATTTTATTAATAAAAAAAATTATATCTTAACCCACCAGCTTCCGATATATATAGGGTGATCCATCTAGAGATATTTTTTCAATAGGGTTTTTTTTCATAGATTACGCCTGAGTTGTATTAAACTTTATTTTGTATTTGTTTTCAGTACTTTTGGATATTTCATCATGAAAAGACTTACACCGCAACAACGTCTCCTAATTTTGCAACTGTATAATGGAGATGAGCGATCATTAAGAAACAGGCTTCGGCCAAAATTTTGTTCAGTGATGAGGCCCACTTCTGGCTCAACAGCAACGTCAATAAATAAAATTGCCACATTTAGGCTGAAGAGCAACCAGAAGAGGTCCAAGCGATGTCATTATACCCAGAGAAAACCACGGTTCGGTGCAGTTTATGGCCTAGTAGAATCATCGGTCCATATTTTTCCAAAAATATAATGGCCTTAAAGTAGCCTTGAATGGTGGCCGCTCTCGCGCCATGATATCGGACTTTTTGGTACCTCAAATTGAAACCAAGTATCATCAGCTGCTCAAACAATGTATCTATTGAGAGGTTATTTCGAAGACTAACTAATTTTTCGTTTTGGACCGGTGAATTGGCCACCTAAATCGCGTGATATCACACCTTTAGTCTTTTTTTTTTGGGCTATGTAAGGTCCAAAGTCTATGCTACGATTTAGGTTTTGGATTTTTGGTTGGTTTGGTTTAGGACCCTTAAAATGGACACCCTCGAGCCATACTTTGAAGGAAATTATATTAAAAAAAAATAAATGGCATAAAGTGTACTTTCGAATAAACATTAAAGATTCCTCACTTGATTTAAATTTTTGTATTTTTTTATTTTGAAAAAATATTTCTAGATGGATCACCCGATATAAACAATAATAACCAACCATAATGCACGATGTTTATTGTAAGTTACACCTTAACATCAAGTTTTTTGCCGAACTTAATTTGACATTTCGTTGTTTTATGGGGGGAGGTGCAAAAGTGAGCAGCGCTTTAAACCATCTTCGAAAATAGTCGTTTAAATCAAGGTTTGAGCAATTCGTGATTTTGTTAGTCAACAAAATCAACTAAATGTGTCCACATTGGATTCGTTGACAAACAGGATATGGACCTGGGCTATATGTGGTTCCAACAGGATGGTGGCACTTGCAACATAGCTAACGAAACAATGGCTGTTTAGCGCCGAAAGTTCAATGTGTTATCTCGCGTCGTGGCGATGTTAATTGCCCGTCGCGATCATTTGATTTGACACCAGATGAGATAATTCGGCACATTGAAAGTATGGACCATCGGAGCCACCGAAGCCATGGCGAGCATTTGGCCAATATTTTGTTTCACTCATAATTGTCATAGATCCTTCTACAGGGTGTCCGCCGGGAAGGTATCTTGTACTTTGTTTGTTTATGATTTTTGATTGAAATAACGATAATGGATCTTATATTGTAAAAGTTTTATTTAATGTCGGCAATTATGTACGGAATACAATATCAGATAAATGTCAGCCTCTATTAGCCTCACAAATGCGAGCCCTTTTAAGCACATTTTTCATTACATTCAGCACGGCGTCGAATTGAGGTTGATGGATTGCTTTGAACCCTTTTTTGAGTAGCAGTAATGTTTTTAGCCGATCTTGCAGTACATTGTGGCCCATACTTGGACCTATCAGCTACAGACCGTCTTTCTTCGAAATCATGCACTACACGATAAATAGTGCGTTTTGTTGGCACGTTGTTTCTCCCAAAAACTTCACGTAACTTTCTCATCGTCACAGAAATCGATGATTGATTTTGATAAAATGTTTTAGCGTTTAAAACACATTGGTTTTTCGAATATTGTCGATAATAAATTTGCCACGTTTCTACTTCATGACTGCCAAATATGAACTGTCAAGACTAATGTTTACCAAAATGGCGGCAAAACAAAGTAGTTTACCTTCCCGGCGGACACCCAGTATTATAATAAAAAATATTAAGATGATTCTCTTACATTTTTTTTTGTTTTATTTACAATTAACATCATTCGTTCAATTTAGACCACTCTTTATATAATATTACACTCGAAAAATTTATAAAACGTTTTTAATATTATCGTAATACTTTCCATCATAGGATAGAGGGTATATTTACTTTATCATTCCGTTTGCAACATATTGTAATAATGGTCGCATACCCCATTATGCATTTATATTCAGATGCGTCGTAAAATTCTAAGGTTATCATGCCATGTCTGTCTCTCTGTGGAAAGCTAACTAGGTCACTATTAAAACTAGGTGGCTGAAGTTTCGCAGAACATGTGTAGATGAACTGAAATGGTTGGTATTGAAAACGGGCGAGATCGGTCAAGAGGTACAAATTTTCCCCTCACATCTCATGAACTATTAGGAATGGCTTAGAGTCGTTAATAAAACACTAAGCGAAATTTGCTTGGAATTAATTGTCATTTGTGGCTTCTAGAGCTCTAGGAAGTCAAATCAGGAGAAGCCTTTTTGTGGAAGCTATTCGAAAAGATGGACCGATTACGACCAATTTTGCCAGAGTTCAGTAATGGCCGCTCATTAAGCTCTATGCAAAATTTGATCGCAGTCGGGTGAAAGATGTGGGTTTTAAAAGTGAATATTTTGAAATCGGAAAGGACCTTTGTATGGCGGCTATATGAAAACAAGTTTTATCGAAATCGGTTCAAAATTGAGACCTTAACTTTGATTACAACGGAAGATGAATAAACGGGCGTAAACGGGCTGATGTTACAAACATCAGCACTAAGTCATTATACCGCTGTAGCGCAGTGTGGTGTCGGATAATAAAGTTAAAGTCGGACCGACCCGAAACCCTGTACCACTTAGATACACAGAGAACTTGTCGCCTCTGTACTTAATTCGGACAGGATAAGATTTTATGTGAGATTTTCAAGGATGCACCAATTCTCATGACTAGATAAAAACACTAACAGATACAGTCCAATTACAACCTATTGGTTACAGATAGGATTAAAAATGTAATATTTAGAGACGGTAGAGAATAAATTCTAAAAGTTGTTATTAGAGACAACTTTTTGAAATCATGCAACGAAATGGTCCAATTGCGGATATCTGTAACTTGATTTCAACAAAAAAAAATTAACAGATGGCCAAACATAGCTAAATTGAATCAGTAAGATTCGTATTGCCTTTCGTTTACCTGCTACTATCTTTACTGGCGGCTCGTACATACATGTAGAGACTACTGTAGAAGTACCAGAAGAAAAGAAGTCCGTGCTGCATTTACTATGCACATATAAGGTTTCTCTAGCATGTTGACTTGCCTGCCTAAGCAGTAGATACTTTGCTGACCTGACCAAACTAGCAGAAGTTGGGCTAGTTTAGTATTGCCTAAACTGTCTTAAAACTATAACAGATAACATTTTAACAAATCAGATAGTTGCCTCTATACCATTTCTCTATACATATACATCTTATATTTTTCCTATAATTCTTTAAACGCTTTCTTACTCTTGCTCTCCCTTTTCAGCAGTCCACAATGAGCCTTTAAGGCCTCCGAATGACCTCATCAGCACTGAGTGACAATACCCTGTACCCAGTTTAAAAAAGTAGTTTAATATCTTATTTAGTGACTGAACCCACAAATCTTTTAGAACTTACAAAAGGACCCATAATGAAAGAGAGAGGAAACGTATGCTCTAAAACTGCTTTTTTGCAAACCTTTCGGAAGGCCTTCTAAAAAAAGAGAGAGAGAAAGAGATACACAGAAGGATGCTGCTCCCAACTTTGTGAATTTATAATGAGTTTAGAAGTGACAATACCCTGTACCCAGTTTAAAAAAGTAGTTTAATATCTTATTTAGTGACTGAACCCACAAATCTTTTAGAACTTCCAAAAGGACCCGTAATGAAAGAGAGAGGAAACGTATGCTCTAAACCTGTTTTTTGCAAACCTTTCTGAAGGCCTTCTTAAAAAAGAGAGAGAAAGAGATACACAGAAGGATGTTGCTCCCAACTTTGTGAATTTAAAATGAGTTTAAAAGAGAGCAAGCATTTTCTGACTTTCAGGAAACGTTTCCTTAAATGTTTTATCAAGACCTTACTATATGGTGACCTAAATGCAAAGGATAATACGAGTATTACCCGAATATCAAAAAGTGGTCAGAATGGTCCCTTAATTCGGAAGTACCAAGATGTTCCGTTTGCAATACCTCGAAATACTGGCCGAAGACCCCATAAAGTATATATATATTTTGTATCGTCAAACAAAAAGTTAATCATGTCCGTTTGCCTATCTCACTGTCTGTGAAAAGCAAATTACAGGTCGCAATACTTCAGAAATATATATTGATGCGCTGAAACGGTAAGTTTTGAAAATGGGCCAGATTGCCCAAAAGGTAAACATTTTTCCCTCGCAAGGGCTAAGTCGACCTTAACAAATCAACACAAACAACTCCGATTGTCACGACATTTACAAATTATGCTACGTTTGCCGAGTGTGTATGTGTAGGGTATACAATGATGTGATCGTAAAAGGGGCGTGGCACCGCCCACACACCTCTGAACTGAGATGGACCATATCTCATAACATGACGATGCTATTTGGGACGCATAATATTGACCAGGAACGAAACACACCCTGGTGGAAAAATGGTTGTTGCCACGACTCTTTTAAAAATCGTATCTATAACCAACGTAATTGACCAAACTATGTTCCGTTCGGCCAGTGTATATTTCTATGGTACACAATGATGTAAACAGACAAAGAGGCGTGGCCTCGCTCACACACCTCTGAACTTAGAAAGACCATATCTCACGAACTGTAAGAGATATGACGATGCTATTAGCGAAACAAATATTGACAAGGAACGAAACACACTCTGATGGAAAAGTGGTTGTTGCCACGCCCCCTTTGAAAATATCGCATTAATAGGCAAAGTAATTGTCCTATTTTTATTACTTTTAGCAGAATGACATCAATGCTTAGCAATTTATTATAGACTATATTGTGTTACAATTGAATAACAGGGCGTGGCATCGCCCATTCAACTCTGAGCTTGGCAATGCCATATCTCAAGATCTTGTTCAGATATGACAATGTAAATTGAAAATTTGATATAAGCATGAAAGGAAACTCAACCTGCTGGTAAGAGGGCGGTGCCACGCCCAATTTAGAATATCGCACTAATGGCCAAAGAATTAGGCCGATCGTTATGATATTTTAAGTCAATGAATAGCAAATCATTATAGACTACTTATACGTTTAGCTGAAATTGAAAAATAGGGCGTAGCACCATTCAACTCTCAAATTAGTCTGAATGACCATATTTCATGAACTAATACTGGTAATAGATAGTAGTTGCTACTATATTGGTATGCAAAGAAACACACCCTGATGGAAAAGAGGGCGGTGCTAGCACCCCTTAAAACGTTAATTTTCAAATGTAATCCATGAGATTAAGAAAAGCTTTCATACAGCTTCAGCCCGGCCGAACTTAATTATTCCACTTGTTTTCATTTAGTTTATAGAAAAAGGTTAATAAGATTTTACAAAGCTGTATCGATGCCCTTAATTATTTCCCACAACTTATATCTAAGAAATGGAAAGTTTTTTTTTCTGTTTAATTTCGATTTCGGAACACTGTAAAAAGTGACTTTCACTGTAGACTACAAAACCTAAAGGTTATAAATACAACTATGCCGCTGTCAGAGAAGTCGATTTGTTTAAAACATCTTGGAAAGCTCTTACATTTCCAACCATGTCACATGTATTGTGCTAAGGGGGAGAAAAAAAGCGCCCAGATAAATTATGGGGCCCAAAACACTATTCAAAATCACGTTTGTATTTAGGCAAAAGAGAAAAATCACGGACATAAAGACAATGAAATATAACAATTTAAACGAAAACACAGAACTCACTACAAAACTTGGCAAAGTCAATAAAGATGAAATGATTGGAAAAAGAGTGAAGAGTACAATACAAATTGGCTAAGAACGCATTACATACTTAAGAATGTAAGTAGGCCAGTAAGTACTTGTAGACTACATAAGCTTAGTAATTGAACAAATCACAAGCAACGCGCTTAGCTCGTCGCAGAGACTTACCCAAATTCTCCATACTCTGTGAGAGTAGAGCCTCGAAGGTGTGCAGACTGTATGATTCGGCATCCATGCCCTTGGCCAGGGTATTGCGCAAATGCATCTCGTACTCCAACAGCAGACGTGAGGTAGGACTACCCGGTGTCGGGGTGACATTTGGACCCTGATGGCGATGTGGATGACGCGGACCACCGACGCCGGCCGGAGGGCCACGTTGCACGTACGATGACTGATCCTGATCCGAGTTGCCGTTGCTGGAGCTGGGCGTTGTGGCATAGCATTGATTATCGAACATTACGTTGTCCGAGGGTGGAGAACCTTCGATGCAGCTGCGTTCCCGTTCCAATTCCAAGTATAAATTTCGTGGTGTATAGCCACGGCCAATTTCATGGGAGGACCTAGTGTTGGTGTCAGCCAGCCAGCAATCAATGAACAGTAACGAAAGCGTTAAAAGAGAAAAAGACAAAGAACGAGAGTACGATTGAATGAACGAACGAACAAACGCTTGTTGCCTGCCGCTTAATGTTTACTGTTTGCGTTTTAAATTGTTACTACCACATGTCGTACTGGGTAGCCGAGTGGTGCCGCCAGGCCTATTGCGCTTTAGTCTAGTAAGTACCTAAGCATGTGTGTGTTTGTGCGTCTTACCTTGATCCCGAAAATCGCGACGACTGATTGCTGTTGCGACCAGTAACTAATCCCAGCGTATTGTTGTTGTTCATGATGTGATGCATGCCACCCATGCCAGCCATGGCGGCCGCATGTTGGTGCATGTGCTGCGGTCCAAATGTATTCGTTGCATTGGCATTGTAGTAATTGTAGCGCCGCCTGCCCATCTCCGGCGAGGTCACCGGGCTCTCGGTGCTGGTCATGGGCTTGAGCATACGCTTCAGCGTGCTGGTATCGACGTTCATGTCCTCGGTGCTTTTAGTTTTGCGTCTCGTATTGTTGTTAATTATGTTGTGCTGGTGTTGGTGCTGCTGGTGCGGGTGCTGGTGCTGATGCATATCGTGCCCATGTGGATCGCGTGCCTGCAGCATAGGCGACGCCGTTTAAATGCAAAAAATATAAAAAGAAATGCAAAATATTAGACGAGAGCAGCCGAAGAGGGAATAGGGCAGAGTACTTCTCTCCGATTTAAATGCATAAAAAGGTCTACCGTGACGTGTCGTGTTTACAATCGATTTATATCTGATTTTAAATAGTTTGCTACCCTCTTCCAGGGAGGGTATCCATGCGGGAAAAGGTGGACAATGTCATGGGACAATTTTGAATAATTCGACCGAAAGGCTTTCAATGTTCACTGAAGTACTCGTTCTATTCATTGAAGCTAATAACGTTAATCCAGTTCCCGTGTAATTTGGAATTATTTAATTTGATTAGCAGTTTCAGCTCAAAATTATGAAAAAAAAACATTGGAACTGTTTTGTCGTGGGAAACATTGCCGGTGGGTAGGCTGCCATTTAAACTACAAATCAAGAATTTATCACACGACTATGGCTTTTGTTAAGATGAGACAAGGCGTAAGTCTGTAAAAGGTCATAAGGGAAAAATCTCTGAGATTTAATTTTTGAGAATGCTTACTGACTTTTGAAAAGGAAATATCATTTCCCCTCGAATTTATTTTTACCACACCATGTCAAATCTTATAAAAATTGATTTTCAGTAATGAATTTTCTTAATTTATACAAATTCCTCAATATTAGATGAACATTGGTATGGTAATTCGTGATTTTCCTCGGAAATTACTTTAACCTTTATTACAAAATTTTAAAAATATTTAAAAACCGTTTTAGAATTTACAATTTTTATTTAAGAATTTCCTTAAGTTTTTTTAGATCTGTCTGTTTAATAGAAAAGGTGAATTTTGAAATTTCTTGTCCAGCGTCCATTCGATACATATGTTCTTTGTTGAGTTTGTTTGCGTTAAGTTTAGTTTGTTTGTGAGAGGCAAAGCAGTTAGACGTGTTTTGCTTGTTCGGCGATTTTCTGCTGTGGCAAATAATGGATCAAAGAATTTGCATCAAATTTTGTGTAAAAAAGTGGAATCAAGTGTTCCAAAGCATTTGAACTTTGAGAACGGGTGATTGTACTCTAAGTCTAAAATATGTTTACAAGTGGTACGAGCTTTCCGAAGAAGGTCAAGAAGATGTGAATGACGATGTTCGTCCAAAAAGATCCAACACATTAAAAACCAATGCCAACATTCAGAATGTGAAAAAAATGTTTTCAAGAATCGTCGAATCAAAGAGGGTGTCGAGGTTTCGGTTGGATATTACAATACAAGTTTTTTCAAAAATTTTGAGCATAAAGTGTGTGGCAGCAAAGTTTCTTCCAAAAGTGCTGAATTTTGAACAAAAAAAACGATCGCTCGTCAATGCTTGTGCAGCCGAAAGGAATGCCGTAATCATGCCACAGTCACCGTATTCACCGGATTTGGCCTATAGTTTAACCTGTTCCCAAAATTAAAGAAACACGTCAAAGGAGGGCGTTCTGATGAGATAAACCCAAATCGCTGAAAGTGTACAAGGCTAAACCAATAAATGCATATCAAGACTTCTTCGAGGATTGAAAAAAACGCTGGCACAAGTGTATTATATTTGAAGTGGAATATTTTGATTGGGACTAAATAGAAATTAATTAGTAAATAAATATATTTTTGGAAAAAAAATAAGTTTCACCTTTCTTTTGAACATACCTCGTATGATACAAAAATATTTTGGTTTTGTTGAAAATATTTTAACACACAAATATTTAATATTCAATTTCGAACTATTCAAATTTCTTTTGAAATTCACCCAAAATCATTTCAAATTTTTATGAAATCCAATGAACTCTTAACAATTTCTTGTAAGATTTTTCGAAAATCATGCGTTATGCGTAAATTTGCCTTTATTTAAATTTAACTTTTAGTATTCGGTCTCAGTGAAGCTGTTTTTCTTAAGCCGTATATTTTTCCCACTAAAGACAGTCTAAAGGTTCGGGCACACTGAAGCTATTTTTCTTACGCTTCTTATTTTTCGTCTCCGCAAGTCTAAGAACCATTAAAATAAATGTCTAAAACCCCCAAAAAAAAAAGGTATGGCAGGGGTTTTCGGCTTGCCGACAATGCAATGTTATGAACTTTTTGTAAATTTTTAATTTATAGTTCCGTGGTTTTTAGGGCACTGGAAGTTAAGAAAAACGCAGCGTATGAAAACAATCTTCAGTATGTATGGGCCTTCAATTGATTTTTTTTATTTTTATTCTTTTTATGTGAATTTTTGACCCTTTGAATGAATATTTGTTGGTTTATCGTTCGACTTGGACTTTTAACAGTTAACAAAACTTTTGTAGAGAACAGTCGGACTTTTAATTTTGTTAATTTAAATATCCCGGGAACAACTAAATATTAAAAAAAATACTTTTGTTAGGGACTCCAAGCCGAACAATAAACTTATAAATTATTTGTTTTCTTTATAAACAAATAAAAGAAAATGTTTTATTTTTCTAAGTTTCCGAATTTATATTTTATACGCAGTATTGACAACCCATTCAAAACTATCAAATCCTTGTTAATTTTTCGAAAGTTCTCTTGGCAATTTGTACAAGTCATATTAGAATTATTTAAATTACATTTTAATATTTTTTTAATTTTAAGCCCAACTAAAAAATATATTAGGAATTACTAATTTTGCTACCATTTTTTTATCCATCATAAATGTTTAATGAATAATTTTAAGTTTCTTGTGAATACATACAAATATAATCGTTTATTTTATTTTTTAAGGATTTTCTAATTTTTTCTTTATTTTTTTTTTTAAATCCAAAAAAACTTTTTAGCTCGTTTGTTTTATTCGGTCTGTTGCTTTTACACATGGAACAGGTATTAACCGTATCTATATTTAAAAAGAAGACAAGTTTTTAACAAAACGGCAAAGTGACACTGATTTTCGTGGCTGCACACTGCTTTTATCGCGATTTCAGGTCCATGACACTTGGAATTTCTAGTGAAAATGATTTATTCAAATTTCATTTGAATATTTCAAATTTCATTTGAATATTTCAAATTTCATTTGAATATTTCAAATTTCATTTGAATATTTCAAATTTCATTTGAATATTTCAAATTTCATTTGAATATTTCAAATTTCATTTGAATATTTCAAATTTCATTTGAATATTTCAAATTTCATTTGAATATTTCAAATATCATTTGAATATTTCAAATTTCATTTGAATATTTCAAATTTCATTTGAATATTTCAAATTTTAAAAAATCTGTTTGGAAAATTTAATTTTTATTGCAAATTTTCAAATTTTAAACGTTTATTTTATATTTGTTATCGTTTTTTATATTTTATTTTATTTTTTGAAATTAAAAATAAGTCTTTAAACATTTCCTATGAAAATGATTTATTTCAATTTATCTTTTGGGAAATTTAAAGTTTAATTGCAAATTTTCAAAACCTTTTTTATCTTAAGAAAATGCATAAATTTCAACGTTAATTTAAAATTTTTTATCGGTTTTTAAATTTTATTTTTCAGTTTTTTAAACTTTATTTTATTTATTTTTTTGAAATTCCAAAGAAGTCTTTTAAAAATGTTTGTAAAATGATTTATTTAAAATTTAATTGCATATTTTCGTATATCAAGCATATTTTATGAATCTATTTGTTTTTTAAAATGTTTATTAAATTTTACTTCAATTTTTTTAAATTAAAAAAAGGTATTTAAAATTTCATGTAAAAAGATAAAGCTTCATGTGTTTTATTAAAAGTGTATGTCATTTTTTCAGTTTATAAGAAATTGTTCCAAGTTGTATGTGTAATTTTGCAATATAAGTTTTAAATTTAATTAAAAAATATTTTACTATGAAAATGTTCAGGTTTTCTTCATTTTTTATTTCAAAAATTGTATGTTAAATTCAGTTTATGTGTACAATTTTAACTATTTTTTTAATTAATCAGAATTTTTTAAATGTTAAAACATTTTCAATTACTCATGATTTTCTTAATTTGCAGGCTAAATTTCTCAAAATTCGAGCGAACATTTTTCAGAATCAGATAAAAATATTTAAAATTAAATGAAAATTTGCAATTATTTATTATTTATAATTGCATGGTTGAAATATCTGTTGTTTATTTGTCAGTTATTGTTAGTCATTGTTTGTCAACATCTGTTTTTTGCTCATGACCTCAAGCCTAACAATAACTGAAAATTATTATATTATTCTAAAGTTTTTAATATTAATTATTATGTACATAAACTGTAAGTCATTTGTAGTTGTTGATTTTTATTTGAAATTTTTAAAATTTTACGGAAAATTTATTTTCCAATTTTATTTAGATTTTTTTTAAATTTTAGTTAAAATTGTAAAATTAAATCGTTATTTTTCATGTTTCGTTTGTTTATTGTCAAAAATTCTCATTAACTTTTTAAAAATTGCGTGCAATAACACAGTGCAACACGAAAAATAAACCCATATACGGAATAAACCCATATACGGACCAACACGTGATAAAAGACCAAATAAAAGACCCGTGTCTCCCAGTTTTTCCCAAAGTCATGCACTTTATTTTTAAATGGGCCCCAAACATTGGGCCCTCGGTGTCATTTTTGCAAAAACGTAATCTTTTTAGGCTCATATCTTGCAAACCGTTCGAAATATTGATTTACTCAAAGTTGTAGCTCTCAAAAGAACATCATCATCAAGATTAAAATTGCAAAAAAAAAACTTTAAAAAAAATCTTTTTTTTTGTCCCCGGTTCAGGTCCATAGGTAACAAACCGTTCAAAATTTAAGAAAACAATCAACTACAAAAATGTACCTAAGACCTCGCTTTCTAGAACATACAATCTTTCTAAGAATGGTGCTTAACAGCGTTTAGGTCGGTGCAAAAGTGAAAAATTTCCCTAAAATGTCACTGTGTGTAATTTTTTATGTCATGGAAATATAAGCATATACGGACACCACTAAGTGAAAAAAGGCCCGTGTCTACTACATTTGCCCAAAGTCATGCCCCTAAAAATAGGGGCCACCGTATCATTTAATTTGATTTACTCTCTGAGGCAAAGTTGAAGCTCTTGTTACAAAGAACAATTGTTTAATTTTAAGTAATTTTTTTCGAATTTCATAGGAAATCTTTCAAACATTTTTCAAATGTTATTTAAGATTTGACAAAGATGGAAGTTTTATTTGAAATTTGCACATTTTATCGGAAATTTTTAAATACTCACACGAAATTTTAAAAAAAAAATTACCCATAGAGGCGGTGTATAAGGTTCCACCTGGCCGAACTTAACGGCGCTTTTACTTCTTAATATTCAAATTGTTCACACAAAATAATGAAATCTTTACATAAAATTTAACAACAAAATTCCACACGAAATTTTGAAAAACTTCACAAAAAATTTTTAGAAACTTAACTCCAAATTTAAAAAAAAAAATATAAGAAACGTAAAAAAGTCTTATACAAAGTTTTAAAAAACTATCAATAAAAATTATAGGAATTTCAAACCAAATTTAAACAAATTTCGCAAGTATTTAAAACAAATTCTAACTAAGTTTTCAATAATGTTTTATTAAAGCAAATTTTACCAACAATCCAAATATAGTCATTTTGAAGTTTTGGCTAAGATTAGAAACGGACGCATGGGCCGAAAGCCCCAAAAAACGGACCTCTTTATTTTTGCGCTTTAGAAGCATAGAGACGGTGTATAAGGTTCCACCTGGCCGAACTTAACGGCGCTTTTACTTCTTAATATTCAAATTGTTCATTAAATATGGAAATTTAACTTCAATCATTTAAGGAATTGTTTTTAAATTTCCTTGAATTTTTCAAATTTCCTTACAAATCCTCTCAGGTTAGTAAAGCAAATCTAACGCATGGGAGTACTTCCCCTAGCAACAATTTAGAGCTATCCGTCTACTCACCATATCTTCCGAATATTCTTTGGTCCTGGTACCAGTTGATTTGGTTGACGTTCCCACCGACTGATGCATGGGTCCTCCGGCCTGTGTACCTTCGCTCTTGGGCATATCCACTTCACTTTGGCCGCCCATGGCGTCCTCGGGTCCAGCCTGAGAACCCACATGATTTTGTGTGCATATATCGCCGGTGCTAGCTCCACCGCCAGGTGCAGCAGCACCAGCACAAACTGAACCGTTCGCTGTAGTGCCCGAATCCTGTGATTTCATTTGGCGTCCCAAGGTATCTGCAAAGGCAAGATAAGTTTATATTGCAATGAATAGCTGGTGACTGCTTATGCTTACCGCCGCCAGTGCTCAGCGACTGACCGCCAGCATTGCCGCTGGCCACGTTGTCATAGAGTGAAGTACTACTTGTAGCATTGGTAACCTTCTGATGTGTTTGTCCGTCGGCATCGGCGGCAACTCTTGAACCCACATTGCGTGGCAAAGTGGATGAACCTGAAAAAAACACAACAACAACAACAACAAAAGGCATATTCATTATTCATGGCTAAAATTTTAACAAACGAATTTATTTGTTTCGTAGCGCCCCTCTTACCTCTGACTCTCGGATCATTTCTCAGGCGTGCATACTGTTCGGCTGTCATGCAGGTGCATTGCGGCTCACTTCGCACGCGGGATGGTGAGGCTGGCGTGCTCAGTGGCTTCCGTTTGGCTTTCACTTTCCCCTTGCCGGGCGGGTCCAATTTCAGCGAGTAACTCGAGGAGGCCTTTCGTGAAAATTTGAAAGAAGGCGACTGTAAAACGTCGCACTATCATTAGGTTAGTTGTATGGGATTCACAAGGTTCGGTGTGTGCGTTTCTGTTTATACTGTATACCGTTTTTTATCATTCTGTTTCTTCTGTTTCTTTAATTTTTCTGTTCTTGTGGCAAATTTTGACATTTGTTTTTATACATTTTTTTATTTAATTTTGTTGGTTTTGTAGTATTTCCGAATTGATTAGTGCAACATTGAGGGAAAAAACATCACTACATTCGAATCGAGTTCCAAACGAAAGGCAAAGAAGTTTCGATTTTGAGACAATTAACTGCTGATATAAAATCAAAAATATACTGCACAGACCACCACAAAAATAGGATACCAAAATCAGTTCCTACAAAACCTCTTATTAGACTGTGGGTATACATGTGCTCACAAGCAAAGAATGCTGCCCATAACGCAACGATGCAGAGCGTATCTACTTTATTATCAGTTCAAAATTCTAAACAGAAAGAAAAAACGAAACCTAGTGAGCAATACTCATAGTTCCCGACGTTGCACGGAGCGCACAGTTAACAGAGCAAATAATGCTGCCCATAACGCAACACTGCCGGGCGTGGCAACATTATCTACTTTATTATCAGTTCAAAACTCTATATGAAAAGGAAAAAGCGAAATGTGACACTGGCATGCTAGTGAGCAACACTCACGGCGAAGCCGCACTGCCGGAATTGGGGCTGACGTAGCTGAAAGTGTGTGACTCAATTAACATTAGGCGTGTTCTAATGGTACTTTTTTTAAAAAAGATGGTCAATCTAAAGGTACATATTTTTTCAACAGTGTTTTTTTCACAGATTATGCTTAAGTTGTGTTTAACTTTATTTTTTTTTCTTTTCAGTATTGTTTGCCATTCTAACATGGGAAGACTTACAGCGCGAAAACCGCGTTTTTATGCGGTTTATGGGCTGATGGAATCATTGCAAACCATATTTTTTGAAAAATGATATTCCATACATAATTTTAGACATTAAATTAAACATTTATCAATACAAGATGCATTCTCATTCATTAAATCAAAAATTAAAAACAAACAAAGCAGAATACCTTCCCGACGGCCACCCTGTGTAACCAAAATTAATTTGGTGGATGTCAGAAAATATAAAACCACACTTTATAATAAAACGGCATTGAGTGCAATAACCCTTGAAATGTATGAAATGCAGTTTGACAAAATTTAAAAAAATGAAATCACTCTTTTTTAATTTTCATGGCCCTAAAAAATAAAAAAAAAATTCCGTGCTTTATGAAAATTTACAGGCATAAAAATTGCACTTTCCTTTAAAGTCGCAAAAAAAAGAAAATATATCAAATTTGGGATAGTTTCTAAATTATACCCGATGATTCGATTTTGAATTTCAATAGCTTAATGCGCCCTTGCCTACAATCGTTTGTTTTATAGAAAGCAAAAATGTTGACTAGATCAAAAGTTATAGACTTTTGGCCAATGAAAAATGGTTCTAGCGTCGTCAAACGTTTTATTTTTAGTGTACCGTGAAAGACCGATGGTATGAGGAGAATCCATTAACAATTTGACCTAATAACGAATATTGAGTGATTCTTGAGATAGGGCCCAAAAACGTTACCAAGGTTTGAAAAAATGGTTTGAATTTAAAAAATAAACTTGGATTTTGATCGACCCTTTAAACGAATGTCGACAAGCCAAGAAGAAATATGCTATGGTTCCGAACACCGCGCATACGAAATTGTGGAACAACAACAGTGTAAACGATAAAGGCAAGTCTTAAGTCGCCCTAGGCCGACTACATGGTACCCACACCACAGGCGCTAGACTCCATTGTCTTTATTTATTCACTATAGTTCCAAAGTAATACGTTCGAACTTATGGTTTCCCCAATGTATCTCATTTACCTATTGAACACAAAATTGTCGGCGAAACTTTCCATTCTTTGATCGGCTAGCTTCCAAAACAAAAGGTATAAGGGCTATCGAAACCATGGAACGATCTGGAAAAAATTACAGCCCGATTCTGAATAACAATTTCCCGGGAATTTTTCCCTATTCCCTGTTCCCCTATTCTAAATAAAATCTCCCGGGGAATTTTTTCTCTTTTCCCTTTTCCCTGATTCTAAACGAACTTCGAAAAAGGGAAACTCTTGCCCGGGAAAAATGTAGGTATTACGAATGTCAATTAAAGGGAGAATGTAATGACAATTTTTGGGAATAATTCCGCCAAAAAAATGCAAGGGAGTTGCGCTAAAAATGTAAGTACGAGAGCGACCGCAAAAACTAACTGGCCTGGCACATTTTCTTGAGTTGTATTTTTTATATATATATATGGGCTGTGATGGTCAAGTTATATGGTTTGATGTAAATAAAACTAAATTATTTCATCGTTTTCTCAACGTTTCGTTGGTTTGTTTCCAACTTCATCATTTTCTTTTTTACTAGCAACTTTTTTTGTTTTGTTTTTTAAAAGCAATCTTTTATAAGCCATCTGTCAAAATTTCCGAAATATTTAATGATTATTTTCTTTGTTACAGGTGATTGAAATAAACAAGTTTTATAATTTTTGAAAAATGGAAAATAAAGAGTTTCGTGCGGTAATTAAACACTTTTATATGAAAGGTTATACGCCACAATTAATCAAAGATGAATTGGATTCTGTTCATGGTGATAATGCACCATCATACTCCACCGTGAAATTCTGGGTTCAACAATTTAAAATGGGTCGTTCAAGTACGGAAGATGAACAACGCTCTGGAAGACCGAAAACTGCTACTACTATTGAAAACATTAGAAAAATATTTAATGAAGTGACTAAAGATAGACGAATAAAGCTTAGAAAACTTGCTGATATTGTTAAAATACACGAAAAACAAGTTTGGAGTATTTTACATGATGAACTCCACATGAAAAAGCTATCCGCAAGATGGGTGCCGCGTTCGTTGACTTTGCCCCGAAAAATCGTCCGTTGGACCAATTCCGAGAAGCTTTTAGCGATTTATCAGCCTAATCCAAAAGAGTTCTTGCGCCGATTCATAACTGTTGATGAAACATGGATCCATCACTACATCCCAGAATGCAAAGAAAGTCAAAACAATGTATAGAAGCTGGTAAAAGTGGTCCCAAGATGGCGAAAACTGTTAAGTCAGCAGGAAAAGTAATTGCCACAGTATTTTGGGATGCAAGGGGTATAATATTTATTGATTATCTTGAGAAAGGAAAAACTATAAATAGTGAATATTATTGTGCATTATTAGATCGGTTGAGTGAAGAAATCAAGATAAAACGACCGCATTCAGAAAAAAAAAGTTCTTTTTCATCAAGATAATGCTCCTTCACACACTGCATTTTTAACTCAACAAAAACTGGCCGAATTAGCTCCTTTTGATTATTTATTTTTTCCAAATTTAAAAAAAATTCTCGGTGGCAAAAAATTTTCGTCCAATAGCGAGGTTATTGCTGAAACTGAGGCATATTTTGAAGGTCTTGAAAAATCTTATTTTTCGGATGGAATTAAAAAACTTGAAAAACGTTTAATGAAGTGTATTGAGTTGGAAGGAGATTATGTTGAAAAATTAATAATAATAATTCCAAAAAAAACGGTTATTTTTATGGTAGGCCAGTTACTTTTGCGGTCGCCCTCGTATTTAAAATTCTTCATAAAAAATTAAAAAAACATTTATTTTTTCATGTCAAAAACAACAAACAAGAAGCAGTTAGACATTCTGCGAGTGGAAGAAGGTATGTACAAGAAAATTTGATTTGTACAATGCAAAAATGACGAAAATGCGAAGGCTTTTTCAGGTATGGGCCGATCAAAAGAAATATGTACGGCACAAAACCTGAAATACTCCAGAGGAACCGGTGGAGGCGCCAATATGGAGCAGACGTTTTCTGCAAACGAAGAGGCCATATATGATTTAATTGGCATGAAGGAGTCAGTGGAAGGTGTGGCCAACACGTTTGTGTTAGGCTCTTCAACTTCCACAAAACAAAAACAGAACCCAGATGCATTTCTGGAGTTACTAGAACCAAACGATAAGGAGGCTGAAAGTATTGCGGTACAGAGTGACACAGCAGAAGACACGTCCCAAAAGCCATCGGCGAAAAAAATTAAAACAAGTGGCCAATATTTGACTGCACAGGTCTCCGTTCGCGATCTTCTATCAGAAGAGATAGCCATCCAAAAAAATATGCTGGAAGCAATGATGGAGCAGCAGCAAATTGAAAAAAAAGCGTATCGCTCTATTGACCGCCTTTACGATGTCAAGAAGGAAGAGCTTAAAGAGCAAAAAAGGAACAATTTGGCCAGGGAAAAATTGCGGCTAAGAGAAGTAGAGGACAAAATAGAAAAAAACCGACGACTCTTAGAATTAGAAGACCTCAAAAAGTTTTTATTTTGTTTATATTCACTTTAATAACTTTTTTCGTTTGAAACTTCATAAAAATATTTGCAAATTGTTAGCCAAACAAAATAGCTGGCGCAAAACAGCTGACTTCGAATAATCCATATTTTTCTCTTCCTTATTTCCATTCTCCCCGTTTGTTTAGAATAGGAGGATTTTATTCTCGGGAAAAATAAATTCCCCGGGAATTATCTCCCGTATTCAGAATTAGGCTGTTAGTGTTTTTTTCCATTGTGTGGTCTAATGCCATACATGAATTACTCATAAAATGTACCGGCCTTAATTCGGTTGGGACACAAAACGAAGGCACATTTGAATGGAAGCCATATAAAACAAGGATCGATCTCTTTTTCTTGAGTAAATTGTTTTTATGTGTAAAAACAATGCTATTCCAATTGAAATCTGATAAAATTATTCCCAAATCGGGGGGTGCATTTGTATGACACCTTTATCAATATTTAGACCGATCTTGGGCATTTTCAGCAATGTTTATCCTACTTGCAAAATAAGGCCACAAACTAAATTTCGTTGAAATCAGATGAAATTTCCCGCTGTTATGTAGGAAGGCCCCAAAGAGGGAGCTGCATTTGTATGGGGGCTTTATCAAAACTTGGACCGATTTCTTCTAATATTTATACCGACCGTCATCAGCCGAAAACAAAAAATTTACAAAGTTCTATCGAGAATTATTACAAAAAACGATGAACAGATGGACGACTCAACAAATAATTCTGAGTCGATCGATAACATTTTTTTGTGGGTTTGGTAAGTGTATAACCACCAGGCTGTTGTCAGTGTTGTGCAGAACTCAGGTAAACACTCAACGATTTTAAGTTGTGTCTAGCGAAATGCTCTCTTTAAGATGCGAAATGTTCTTTAAAGTGACAAACAGAAACAAACAACTCATAATATTTGCTAAAAATTATTCAATTTCGTTAAAGAAATTGTTTCATTCCATTAATAGAGTTATTTTATTTCACTAATGAAGTTATTTTATTCCATCATTGAAATTATTTCATTTCATTAATGAAATCATCTCATTTTTCATTAATTTCATTAATTATTATTTCATTAATGAAATTATTTCATTTCATTAATGAAATTATTTCATTTCATTACTGAAATTATTTCATTTCATTAATGAAATTATTTCATTTCATTAATGAAATTATTTCATTTCATTAATGAAATTATTTCATTTCATTAATGAAGTTATTTCATTTCATTAATGAAATTATTTCATTTCACTAAAGAAATTATTTTATTTCATAAAAGAAATTATTGCATTTTATTAATACAATTATTCCAAATCATTAATGAAAGTATTTAATTTCGTTAATGATTTTATTTCATTTCATTAAGGAAATTATTTCATCTCATTAAAGAAATTATTTCATTTTATTAAGGAAATTATTTTTTCATGGAAATTATTAAATTTCAATTTTAAAATTATTGCATTGATTGACAAAATGTAATACATTTCGAGAAAATGTTTATTTAACATTAACGTAAACAAACCCTTTATGTTGTATTAGAAAAGCTTACGTATATACCTCAATGACCAATTATAACTGAAAACATAAAACTTTTTAGTAGTTCTACATTTTATAAAATAATCCTTCAGGTCTCGTTAATAGAAAAGATCATAACAGCAGCTTATGCCAGCTTTAATGGTGTATTGACTTAACTCCAAGACGATTTAAAACGCTAAAAAGATTTTATTGAGGTAATGTAAGATTTCATTGAAGAAACGTATGATTTCATTGTAGTAACGTAAGATTTCATTGTAGCAACGTAAGATTTTATTGAAGTAGCCTAAGATTTTATTGAACCAACGTACGATTTCATTTAAGTAACGCAAGATTTCATTGAAGAAACCGAAGATTTCTTTGATAAGTTTATCATATGTCGTCTTTCAAGTGTGTAGGTGATAGGAAACAAATGTGCACAAAACTAAAGAAAAAAGTTGTGTGTCGAAATTTTGAAAATCCTTTTCGTTGGACTGATCGAATTGTAGTGAGTTGGTTGGTGGAAATAAATATTAGATTATTTGTGGAAATTCTTGCACTCTGAACCTTGCCAATACACGGTTAAAGCAAAGCAAACATGGAGGAAGCAGGATAGAAAGCGTTGGGGGCGGGACGTATTGTTTGTAGGCATGTTGGGCGGGCGGCTATCGAGCGGCATATCCGGACTAGAGGTGATTAAGCGTTCCTTGCTGTTGGAGGTTGTGGTTGGTGGTGTTGAGGATGATGTTTTAAGAGTGAGGATAGTAGTAGTAGTAGTAGTAAAAGTTGTTGTTGTTGTGGTGCTGGTTTATTGTTGTATAGGTTCCAGGTTGGCTTTGCTTTACCGTTATGGGCAGATACTTACACAACACTCGCGAAATTGTTTGGCATCGATGGGCGATGTAAAATTTAGACCCCACGTATCGTTCGTCATGGGATCCTTCCAATAGACAAAACATTCCGAGGCCTGGCCAATGCGTGTGCCTAAGAGATTACAATAACAGAACATAAGTTAGGGTGTCTTTGTTGATTTTGCATATGGAAGCTTACCTGGCTGCACAAGTCTGACGTCTAGAATTTTGTCCACTTGACTGTTGTAGGCCGTTATGTGAAAAACACATTCCGGTGAATCTTGTATGCATGAAATATTAACAGGAACCAAATCTTCGGATACTTGCTGCCATTTAACCGTTCCGGCACCGCTGGCCGACACATGAAAAACCTCAGCCCAGAGGCGGAATGAACTGAATGCGGGTGTTCCAAAATTCACAGTGTTTTTGGCCGGTGGTCAGGCGATAAGCGGTGGATGTTTGGTTAAAGGGTATTTGATTGGACATTTCAAAACGTCAATGGTGTTTTTTTTTGATAAAGAAAAAAGGAAGAGACAACATTAATTGAAATATTTAGGAATCATTACGACAAGGTTATACGAGAAGTGATTCAAAAACACCCCCTAAATTTAAGTTGATATTAAACAGCTGACAGATCCTTTATTTTTTAGCGCATACGGAGCAGTATACTAGTTTGTGAGAAGGCTCGAACTCAGCAATGCGTTAGTCTGTAAGCCCCTTAAAACGCATTGTTCCTACAAAGATACGAAGTACGCGGTTACTTAGGTGACAATTGGAAAGTCGACATTGAAAGGCAGCATATGGAGACTTGCCAGAATGATGCCCTGGGAACATCAAGAGGCTGTCTTCTGAGGAGACGAAGGTCTTTCCCGTAAACAGACACAATTTCATGCTGTCCAAGCAGTATCTGCTAGGGTGTCTTCGAAGTAGTCATCCCAAACACCATCTCATGGACAGTAGTAAGGGTCAGTCCCCACACAAAAATAAAAGCTGCACCAGAGTTAAAGATTATCTAGAGACGATTTTGGGAACACAAATGTTAAAGTCATAACACAATTGTTTTTTCTTTGCGCCCTACATACCGCCATTATAGTTTTTTATCGGGCGTTGTCGTTTGAAGTCCGATCGTGACGAGATGTATACCGTTGCTCAAGTTTTAGCAAGGGCCATATTTCATACATAGGTCATTTTTGACACTGAGGTCAAATTCGATTAGTAGCCTGACCACTGTTAAGTCGTTTTCTACCCCCTGATTGGGTATAATTTTGAAACGTTACAAAAGGACTTGAAATGACAACGCTAGATAAAAAAAAACTAAAAGAGATGTACTTTATATAGGGTGCACGGACAAAGATTTTTATGTGTTCCCAAAAATCTAGCGGGTGACGGGTGCAACTTTTTTTCGACCCACACTAATGGACAGGATGCCTCTGCCCTGAAAGATCCGGTACGATCTTCATGATCTAGAGCGAGAGATCCAGCGGTATAAGAGAGAGCCTTTATAGAATTGAAACTATGAGACAGGTCTGACCGACATTCACGCTGATGAAGTCACAGTGCTTGGAAAACATCCCCCGCAGATTTCACAAAAGGAGAATAATCTAAAGTACATTGGCAGACGCACGTGCGTGGTTTTGGCTGAGCTGAGATCTAGATTGAGCAGCTGCCTTATTGATGCTAACGTTCCGAACATTTGTCCCGTCTGCCATCAGGAACCACACGACGTGCTGCACCTCTTCAATTGTCCGGTAAAGCACATTCAGCTGGCCCCATTTAGTTCAAAAGGACGCATCCAGTTCACGCATCCTATTCCTTCACCTGGATATCGAAGCAAATCCCCTATAAAGGAACAGAACTTACAAAACAGAATATACGAGTATTGTTGTTACAACAACTATGGAGACCTAGAATAACCTCTAAGAGACCAAATTTCAGGATCCTTGACTGCGCACGGACGGACGTGGCTAGATCGTCTTAAAATTTTACGACAATCAATAATATACTTTATGGGGTCTCTATGGTTTTGCAAACGAAATGATAAATTTAATATAAAAGTAAAAAAATAAAAACGAGTTATAACAGAAGAATTAAGTTCTTGTCATGGGCCAAGACCAAGCGCCTACATTATTTCGTGGCTTTGCAAACGGAATGATAAATGTGAAATAAGAAAGCTAAAAATGGGTTATAACAGAAAATAGTCTGGCTGAAGCTCCGATCATGACGGCCAATGGTTAGACGCCTGCATTACATCAGACCACCTCCCCTAATTCTCTGCGTCGACCGCCCTTCTGACTTCGTAACCTCTGAGGATCGTTTTTCTCAACCAGAGGAAAGCCGACTGGGACGGATTCGGATAGTTCACCAATCATAGCTTTAATTAATTACCCATCCGCCTAGATTCACGTAGCTGGGAATAAATTCCGAGACAACATTAATGCAGTAGCCGCTCGGTTTATCCCTAATATTCAAATACGTGAAGTCTATCCCAATTTTCCAGCAGAGGTAGGGGCTCTCGCAGATAAGTGTGATGAGATTCGTATGGCAAGCCCAGCATCTCCGAGAATCAAGGAATATAACACCGAGTTTGGTAAAAAAGTTGACAAACACAAGCGGAAAAATGGATCATTAAAAAGTTGTAGGACACCTTTAAGTCGCTCGCGGGTACTACTTAGTAGGGACATAAATACTGTTTACACACGTTGTATGCTGTAAAATAAAAAGTACGAGTACTGAATGTTTTTGGACCAAATATTTTTTAAAATATTTATTGATGTACTCGTATATTGTATCCAAAAAAATCTACTTATTCGAAATTTCTGCATTTTTCCATAACACACGCCTTAAGTCGCACTGGCCAATCGTCAATAGCTGCACGAACCTCGTCAATTGGAAAATTGGCCACAGCTCGAACCAAAGCAGTCTAAAGAGATCCAATGTTGGGGTATCTTTTGTGACAAACATTGTCATCTAACACCGTCCACAATTTGTAATCCAATAGGTTCAAATCTGGACTGTCTGAGAGCCATTCTTTAGAGGAAATGAACGCTAGCAAATTGTTTCGAAGCCAGTCCAGGGACGTTTTAGCCTTATGGGCCGGCGCAGAATCCTGCTGGAATGTCCATGGCTGGTTTTGGAACAGGGAATTGTTAAGAGGCTTTACAACAGCTTCCAAAACGGTTTCTTGGTAAACTTTGGCCGATGTTTAGACTCCTTGTTCGCAGGTCAGTGACGCCGTCGTAAGAGACACCCCACCAAACCATGACTGAAGCTGGGTGATGACCCTTTTCCACCCTTGGGATCAATTTCAGATGCTTCCTTCGATGACCGCGCATCCACTCTATCATTTGGCTTGTTAATATTTTCCTGAACGGTAAACATTTTTTCATCGGTGAACAAAATTTTTCTGTGCAAATTACACTGTGGAACATTTTTGGGGTTATTGTCTGGGGGGTGAGAAATTCCAAGTGAAGTTACTTAATTGTAAATAAAAGCAGAACGCGTTAATCGATTTCTATGATCTATGTCGCATTTTGTTTATAGGTTACGTGACTTTACGTGAAAGTTATAAGACTCTACACGTTTTTCCGCTTGGGATTTATATGTTTTAAAAAAAAAAAAAAATTTTTTGGCAAAATTTTCTTCATAAATTTATTTCTAATTGCAAAAATGTTGATTTGGTAGAGAAACAGTATATTAATGGATTAAAGAAAATGTAATTATTAATTTTTCTCAATTTATTTCAGCAAAATCGAACTAGTCGTTCTCGAGTTATGTCAAACTACGTTTTTGCCAACATTTTACAACTAAGCGAAAAAACATCAAGATAAGGAAAAAATGTAAAAGGTCATAAAAAAACTGGCACATACGAACGCAAAACCCTTTGAGGGTTTTAATATACTGACCTAGTACCATCACCCTGACTTGGAATTTCTCACCCCCCAGATTGGCTGTTGTACTGTGTTATCAGCGTGCTACACCAAAAGACGTTTGCATTTTTCAATCCTATTTTTTTTTTAAAGCTGCAGTTAATACATGTCCGGTACGACGTTTGAAAGCCCCAAGTCTTTTGAATGATTCGACTCATGAACTTTTGCGTTATATTCATCTCACGAGCCATGATTTTCTCTTTTCGAAGCGGATTTCTGTGAATTCTTGATTTAACGGCTTTCATGACATGCGGTGTTCGAACAGAGCGTGGGCGGCCCGGCCGGTGGCGGTCTTTTACATCTCCAGTCTCCTCAAACAGTTTTATGCATCGGTAGACGAACAGGCGGCTAATCCCTAGTGGCCGGAGCGATTTGAAAATATCGTTTTTTTTCATTTCACACTTGAAAAGCGCTATTACAGCGATACGGTTCTCATTATCTGACCACTCCATGATGGAAGTTGATACAATTTTAGAGTCCCGTTACAGACTAACGCTATTGAGGTTAGCTTTCAAAACCCATATGACATTAACGGGGTATGTTCAGTTCTACTATTGAAATGGATGTGTTCAATGTTGTAACAGTATTTATGTCCTACTAAGTAAAAAAGTAGATCAATCCCACGACAGCTTGTTCTATGGACAAAATTTGCCCGAAGAGAAATTCTTTAGCCAAGGGCTGTCACCCAAGCACTACGTGTGCCGCTACAGCATTAACAAAAAGGACGAAAGGACCACATAAATCCTTACTTAACGGTTTAAAAAACCTAAATAAAAAAATTTAAAGACAATTCTTAACAAATTTCAGCAATGGTGTGAAAAACTCCTCACAGAGGGGTCGGCCATACAAAATTTCATTTTCAAGTCCAGCAAATGCCAGAGCAAATAGATCAGTCTGTTGTTGTAGCGGCAAACCGTACCGGGGTGGCAGCCCTTGGCCAAAGAATTGGGGCTTCGGGTCGATCCGGTGCGTTGAACCGGCTGTCGTGGGATCGATCAGTCGATGTTGTCGATCAGTCTGTGAAGGATCTTGATGGCGATGTACTCGTATGTGAAATCTCTAAGATCCCACCTGCGGTAAGCGGGTAATATTTTCTAACTACCTAAATAGCCAGGCCCTGATGGCACTATATCAGCGGACTAACAGGAGAAAATCGATACATTAATGCCGTGGCAATTGACAATTTTCAGAGCCTCTTTGCGACTGTGTCATGTCCCTTTGCGGGGGACAACATGTAAGCTTGTCTTTACTGCGCTGCAATCGACGGTTGGTCATATATGGCGGATAATGAGCGACATGACACCAGAATCGGCCATTACAGCAATGAGGCAGTTATGAATTAATTATGCTGTCACTTCATTAGTTAGAAAACTCCTAAAGTATAGGCCCATTGAGTCCACTTTAGGCGCTTGTAATATTTCCAAGTTTAAAGTACGTGGAATACCACAATGAGGTGTACTCTAACCACTGATGTGGAATCTTAACATCAATACTCAGCTTAGAGCCATGAAGAAGACGTGCTGGAAGGCAATTACATATGTTGTGGCGATAGCATGCAGGGGCAATAATCCTTAGATACTCTCAGAAGCACTGGACTCTGCACAAGTTATTACTAAAGTTGTGTCGGGCATATAGGCTTAGTGTAAATCAATACAAGATTTGTCAATTTGTCAAACCCACGAACGTTATCCAATATAGCCAAATATCTTGGAAGGACTATGATCATGCCAAAATTTTGAGCGTAGTGAATATGAGGTGAAACCTGAACCAATTTTCCATCCTGATTTTTCGACGAGGATACCGGATGTATTGGACTACGCCTTTCAGAGAATGTAATCCAAATATATAAGTACACTGACGGAAATTCAATAAGAGGAGATAGATATGGTATCCAATCGGATCAGCCGAATTCTAAACTATTAAATCATGGTTTTTGTAACTACCGCACGGCAAGTTTAGTACTACCGGATATTAGGTAAGGAAACCTTCGTATGTACCCTGGAGAGTGTGTACAACACTTTGAAAATTGTTTACGAATGAGAATTTTTTCTGAAGGTGATGGCTAGAAATTCGTCGGTAACCCTTAAATGTGTGACTGGACATAGGGACATTGATGGTAATTGCACAGGAGGCACAAAGCTGGCACCACCATGACTTCAAATGAATGTGTAGTGGTTCTACTGGCATTCCTCTCACAAGGTATGCAGCTTATATGCGGCAACTCTATATCATTGCCTAGGATCGGTGGGAAGAGCACTTGGAGTGAGCTCAAAAAAATCCGGCTTAGTATGTATGAGCAGTGATCACGGACTGCGATTAATCTGCCAAGGATCCATAGACAAAATCTCTCTCCGGTCATCACAGAACACTGGCCTTCAGGAGTACATGCTATGAGACTGCGCCTGCCATACCTCGGCATCTGAAGGAGTTTTAAGAATGAATAGGAGGGGGGAAAACTTAACATCTTCTCTGCCACTGTCCGGCTTTTGTGGACTTAAGACGGATACAGTTTGGCCTAAAGAAACTAACCTGTCTCTCTGATGGTGATCTAAGCAGGATCCACATCTTTACCATGGCAACAGGCTGGCTAAGGGATAAAAGAGACTATGGACTGGTAGCAAAGGATGAATTATTCCCGACAAGTATACGGTGCCTTATCAGTACCAACTAATGGACCCGAGTGAGCAATGCTTTGGGCGGCTGTCAATGTAACCTAATCTACAGTGGCTGATCAAGAGGCTCGAGTTATTTTAAGCGGCAGTTCATGGAGCAGCCAGAGAATAACTAAGCTTGAAGGTACCACCACTATTTCCCGCCTTAAACTGTGTTCGTGTTGTGCACACGGTATCGGGGTGACAACCTTTGGGGGATGAATTGCTGCTTCGGGTCAATCCGATGCATAGAACCGACAGTCGTGGCATCGTGATAAAATTGTGGAGGTTCCTTGCCCTAACTGAATTTCTACGTTAATTTTAAGCAATCAAATTTAACGGGAGAAGAGTAATTAACAAAATTCCTTAAATTGTCCCTGGCCACTCTAGTGGTAACCGCTAGTAAAATGGAAAATGGGCAAAGTGGTCATGCTACTCAAATCGGGCTACGATGCGAGTAAGGGAAAATCGTGCAGGTCGATTTCAATTCCGGACAATGTCGAATTGCCGATCACTAACATGGATTTCGCAAGCTACACAGCAGGAAAACTTATTCACACGCCATAGCCATGCGAGAACCTTACCAATGCAAACCGTATGACTGAACCGTCCTCTTGACTCTTGATCTCTCGAATGCCTTTCATACAGTCAGCCATGCCATCTAATATGAGGGCATAGCCAACACGTCTCATACACCTTGATTGAAGAGTTGTATCGTCAACTTCATGTGTGGTTGCCAGACAGAGGGTTCCCCCGGGAGAAGTAACATACCCGGCAATTCCACCAAACCTTAATGAACCCTATATCAGTGGTGAACTATGAATCGCCAGCGTAAACACCGAATGTCAGCGAGACGCAGTAGAGTCAAATTCAGACCGCAAAAACTTCGCCCATAGAACAGCAACAGGCAGTGTTCTTATGTCCTCGAAGGACCTCCACATTAGGTGAGGAAAATGTTGCCCCTGCCTAGGCATAACTACATTTTATCGAAGAAGTACCTGTTGGAGTGCTAGAGAAAGAATCACACATTCTTACGGATAGGTATCCTCTACCCTCGGCATGGCAGGGCCGATAATTCGACTATCTGGAAGTAATCGATACTAAAAAGATCTAATGAGAAAATTATAAGTATCGATACTTTCTTTGTCCCTTCTTCCGATGGCATTAATGCGAAGTGGAAACAAATTTGTACTTACTGTCGACAGCAGCCAAAGAAAAAGTAGAGTTAACACCGCTCCCACGGAGCCCAAGATATAAGTCAAGTAGGAACTTGTAAAAAAGCTAAAGTCGGTTGTCCGACTTCACTATACCTTGCAATACTGGTTGCGCAGAAAAGCAAATTTAAAACGGCTTTTAGACCCCTTGGAAAGCTCTAAGTTCACCCAGTTTAAAAAAATAATGTCACATTTGTAAAGGCCCATTTAGTCTCCACGGTTGACGGTAGACAATCAGCTATTTCAGTTGGCGGTTGCATTTTGCATGTGTAAGAGGGAGATAACCACAGTTTGACGGTTGACGACGGTAGACTTCTGCAGGTTGCAGAATCTACCGTCAACCGTCAACCGTCGAGACTAAATGGGCCTTAACTTAAACTAACTTAAACTGATAAAATTTAACTATTTTTTTGGTACTCATAAGTTCATCAGTCACGAAATTTAGCCGAATTACAAAAATAATTTTACATTCGGCTTCGTGAGAAGATTTTGTAGATAACTGATAACCACATGTGACAGCACATAGAGAAAGGGACCTAAGGGTAAAAAAATCAATTTTCATTTTTTTTCTTTTTTTGATGTGGACAAAATCTGAGCATCGAATGAGACCGATCCCATGCCTTAAAAGTGTTCCCTCCCAGAGATATGCGCGTTTTATGAAAGTGAAATCGATGATTCTAAGAGCAAATAGAAAGGGACCTTATCTTTAAAATGACTCTCTGAAAAAACTTTTTAACAACTTTTCACTTTTTTTTGATGTGGACAACATCTGAGCATCGAATGAGACCGATCCCATGCCCCAAAAGTGTTCCCTCCCAGAGATATGCGCGTTTAATGAGAGTTAAATCGATGATTCTAAGCGCAAATAGAAAGGGACCTTATCTTTAAAATGGCTCTCCTGAACAAAACTGGTTTTTAACCTTAGGTCCCTTTCTATTTTCCGCGTCACATATGTAGATGTATTATAGAAGA
Source organism: Hydrotaea diabolus (assembly GCA_963513945.1). Lineage (NCBI taxonomy): Eukaryota > Metazoa > Arthropoda > Insecta > Diptera > Muscidae > Hydrotaea > Hydrotaea diabolus. The sequence goes on from OY740719.1 coordinate 166,532,478, forward strand.
GGTCTTTTGGGCCCCAAACTGCTTTTTTTTAAAAAAACTAACACTCAGGAAATGCCCAATATACTTATACACATGCAGTGCATTGCGTTGTTGAGTGGAAAATATGGGTTCGGATGGGGGAAAGAGGGAGTAATGTCTGTTGTTTTTGTTGTTGTTGTAGCGGCAACTATGTGCCGGGATGACAGCCCCTGGCCAAACAATTCTTTCGGGTCAATCCAGTCCATAGAAACGGCTGTCGTGTGATTGGAATAGGAGTAATGTTTAGTTACACTTGCTGGATGTCATAATTCCTGGAAAACATATTTGTCGGAAGTCGATTCCATATACGAACTGTACGAGCGAAAAACGAATTTGATTTGTAGAGTATAGTGCGATGGACTGGCCAATCGGTAACAAAGTGGTGTGAGTTCCTGAAAAGTCCTGTATCTCTGCCGAATATCCTCGTCAGGAATAGCACAACGGATGTCTAATGAACACACACCATGAAAGTAACGATAGAACAGCCTCACGCAACCCACATTCCAACGATGCTCGAGGAAAACATTAGAGTTGGATACCCTACTGTCGCCTACCAGCACTATCGCGGGCAAGTAGCTTTAATGATGATTTAGAGCACCTGCTCATACATTATAAGAAGAGTGGTATTCCATCTTCGGCCTAATGTCAGTTGTATACTTAGTAGGGACATAAATAATGTTACAACATTCAACACACCCATTTCAATAGTAGAACTGAACATACCCAGTTAATGTCATATGGGTTTTGAAAGCTAACCTCAATAGCGTTAGTCTGTAACGGGATTTTAAAATAGTTTCAACTTTTAGCATAGAGTGGTCAGATAATGAGAACCGTATCGCTGTAATAGTGCTTTTCAATTGTGAAAAGAAAAAAAACGATATTTTCAAAACGCTCTGGCCACTAGGGATTAGCCGCATGTTCGTCTACCGATGCATAAAACTGTTTGAGGAGCCTGGAGATGTAAAAGACCACCACCGGTCGAGCCGCCCACGCTCTATTCGAACACCGCATGTCATCAAAGCCGTTAAATCAAGAATTCACAGAAATCCGCTCCGAAAACAGAAAATCATGGCCCGTGAGATGAATAACACGCAAAAGTCCATGAGTCGAATCATTAAAAAAGACTTGGGATCCGGGGATTTCAAACGACGTACCGGAAATTTATTGACTGCAGCTTTAAAAAAAATAGGATTGAAAAATGCAAAGGAAGCACGCTAATAACTTGCACAGAAAGATTTTGTTCACCGATGAAAAATCATCTGAACTGATCCCAAGTGTGGAAAAGGATCATCACCCAGCTTCAGTCATGATTTGGTGGGGTGTCTCTTACGATGGGGTCACTGACCTGCAATTCTGCGAACACGGAATCAAAACATCGACCAAAGTTTACCAAGAAACCGTTTTGGAAGCTGTTGTGAAGCATCTTAACAATTCCCAGTTCCAAAACCAGCCATGGACTTTTTTCAGTCATGATTTGGTGGGGTGTCTCTTACGATGGGGTCACTGACCTGCAATTCTGCGAACAAGGAATCAAAGCATCGGCCAAAGTTTACCAAGTAACCGTTTTGGAAGCTGTTGTGAAGCATCTTAACAATTCCCAGTTCCAAAACCAGCCATGGACTTTCCAGCAGGATTCTGCGCTGTCCCATAAGGCTAAAACGTGCAAGGGGTGGTTTCGAAACAATTTATCAGCGTTCATTTCCTCTGAAGAATGGCCCTCAGGCAGTCCAGATTTGAACCCATTGGATTACAAATTGTGGACGGTTTTAGAGGACAAGGTTTGTCACAAAAGATATCCCAACATTGGATCTCTTAAGACTGCTTTGGTTCGAGATGTGGCCAATTTTCCAATGGACGAGGTTCGTGCAGCTATTGAAGATTGGCCAGTGCGACTTAAGGTGTGTGTAAAGGTAAAAGGCGGACATTTCGAATAAGTAGATTTTTTTTGGATACAATATACATCAATACATTAAAACGGATGAAGCTTTATGTAGGATGAAGCAGACTCTGAACCATTTCGCGCAATAGAATTTACACTACGAAAACTGTTTACAACTGTTCTCTGACATCAAACTAAAAGCCCTATTATTTTTTAATCAATTAAAATCGCAAAGAAATTATGGAATCAATTTGTAAAGAATTTCTGCTCGGCAGCTTATAAAATGCATGAATTTCGAAATCAATCTTGCATAGTTTTTAAACGTAATTTTCAGGCATAAGCAGCCAACTAGATTAAATCAGCACCTTATTCCATTTTATTTTCTTCTCCCACATGCTTCTAGCTATAGACATCGATTGTTCTACAATTACTTACCTTAGTAGGTGACCATCGCGTCGACGTGAACTTTGCCATGGTGAATCTTCATAACGATAGCCTTTGCGCATAAGGGGCGCACATGAACAGCTCAACTTGTTACCCATGGCACAGCTGGCACAGCCACTGGATTGAGCTGCTTAAGGTTGAAAATCGAACAAAATAAAATTATGACCTGCTATGGTTAATTAATGCATATCGTCCATGCTTACCTGATGCACCCCGATGTCACCACATCCCGCTCACGTCTGCCTGTGATAGAGTTTGGCCGCGATTCAGCGACTGAGAGCGTTGATTATGACGATAGTTGTGATAGCGACTGCTCCTCTGTAAAGGTAAAGAAAAAAACGACGAAAATTACTCAAACGTCTGGGCATGTTTACGCTGTCTTTTGAGTTTTTGGCCAAAATCACAGAAAACAGAAAAATCGGTTTCCCTTTCGACGGAGGCATTTGCATCAGTGACTAATTGCCCGGCTGATGCTAATTGATGTTTACTAACACATCATCTCTTCGCAAACACATGCCAACGATGCACAGTGGGGTGGACGATGAATATTCTTTTAAAATCATAACTTTTAAGCGTTGTAAATATTATCGATTAAGGTCCATAATCAATATAACTGATTGTGTTGATTTATAGCTAATCGGTAGTTATAGAAATAGATTCCACAAGCTTCAGTTAAATTTTAAGAGATTGATTGACATATCAAAATATACTGCAAATTTCGTTGTAGACACCTATAAGGCTATGACTTTTCTAGCCGTGCCATTTCTCCGAATCATTTACATACAAAAACAAGAAAAGCTTATATTTTCAATAAAATAAAAAGATAAGAAGCCGTAATCTACCTTATCAAAATGCACACCGAACGTTACTGTCATTTCTCACACGTTATAGGACGAATATAATACCAAAGATCGCAAAACTTACAGGAAACTAACAATTTTGAATTATGTATGTTTTATTGCCGAAATTTTATTTTTTGTTGATTGAAAATATCAATGTTTTGTTGATTTTTTTATATTTTTTAAGGGGCCCAAAAGTAACTTCTGTTAAAATTCAAACGTCTTTTGGGCCCCCAAAGTATTTTTTTTTTGGAAAAACTAACACTCAGGAAATGCCCAATATAAATGCAGTGCATTGGTGAGTGGAAAGTATGTGGTCGAGTGGGGGAAAGAGGAGGTTATGTTTATTTAACAATTTTAAATTAGGTTTTATTGCCGAAATTATATTTTTTTGTTGTTGATTGAAAATATCAATGCTTTGCTGCATTTTTTTATATTTTTGAAAGAGCCCAAAAATAACTTCTGTTAAAATTCAAATGTTTTAATTTTTGATTTTCATGCGTCGAACATATTTTGGTAACACCAAAGCACAATAGTGCAGGTAGTGGCATCAGAGATCACAAAAACAACAGACTTTTTTTGTCTGTTGTTACAACGACGTTGTCAAATTTGTTGGCTAAAATTTTAAGAAACAATTTAAGCTCAAATATCAAGTACAATTTGCCAAAGAAATCTTGACTACTTCGCTTACAATAACAATGAAAAAATTATAAATTCAGCTGACGGTCGACACTACCTGTATTAATGTGCTATGCTGTGTAGTATAGTAATGCCTGATAACATTATCTAATTTTAATTATTAGAATTAAAATCATAAACGAGGGCTGTATATATATTTCTGGCCTAGGCAACACTAAGTATTGCCTGGCGCCATCTGAAATTTCCATTGGAAAGTTTGACATTTTTAAGCACAAACGTACTCAGAACGTTTTGATGTACGACCATCATTTGTGTTGTTTACAGTGACTTGAAAAAATCAATTTGGCAAAAAAAATGGAATTAACTCGTGAACATTTTCGTGCGATCATTTTTCACAACTTTCGACGTGGATTATCACAAGAGTGCATCGATGAACTTAAATCTTTGTATGGCGATGAAGCACCCACCACTGTGAAAAACTGGTTTAATGAATTCAATCGTGGCCAACGCTCGCTCAAAGACGAAGGTCGTCCAAAAACGGCCGTTGTGCCAGAGGACATTGATGCCGTGCGTGAACTGATAATGCAAGATCGTCATGTGACATACCGTGAGATAGAGGCATCCTTGGGCATTTCTTTCACCGGCATACATTCGATATTGCATGAAAACCTGACAGTAAAAGGAATTAACTCGTTAACATTTTCGTGCGATCATTTTTTACAACTTTCGACGTGGATTGTCACGACAAGAGTGTACGATGAACTTGAAAGTTTGTATGGCGATGAAGCACCATCCTATAGCACTGTGAAAAACTGATTTAACGAATTCAGTCGTGGCCGACGCTCGCTCAAAGACGAAGGTCGTCCACATTGATGCCGTGCGTCAACTGATAACGCAATATCGTCATATGACATACCGTGAGATAGAGGCATCCTTGGGCATTTCTTCCACCAGCATACATTCGATATTGCATGAACACCTGGCCGTAAAAAAGGGTTGTTCTCGTTAGATCCCGCACAATTTGACAATCGCTCAAAAAAGGCTCGTGTCCATCGGTGCAAAGAAATTTTGAAAAAATACGATCGCGGTGCTTCAAAAGACGTTTATAAGATCGTCACAGGTGACGAATCATGTATCTATGCGTTTAAGCCCGCAAACAAAACAGCAATCGACCGTGTGGGTCTTTGAAGACGAGCCAAATCCAACGAAAGTTGTTCGTGGAAGAAGCACTTCAAAGCAAATGGTCGCCTGTTTCTTCGGCAAAACTGATCATGTGGCGACTGTTCCACTTGAGCAACGTAGGAGGCCAATTCTGAGTGGTACACCACAATTTGTTTACCTGAAGTCTTCGGAGAAATTCGAAAAACGAACAAGAGAAGACGAATCATTGTGTACCATGACAATGCGAGCTCTCACACATCGGCTCAAACCAGCGCCTTTTTGACCGGCCAAAGCGTCAAATTGATGGGTAATCCGCCGTACAGCCCAGACTTGGCACCCAATGACTTCTTTTTATTTCCGCACATCAAGAAAATAATGCGTGGTCAAAGATTTTCGTCGACTGAAGATGCTGTGAAGTGTTCAAAAACCATGTTTTGAAGGTATCTCTATCGGAGTGGAAAAAGTGCTTCGACAATTAGTTTGAGCGCATGCAAAGTGTACAAATCATGTTGTTCACTTTGACAAACAATAAAACCATTTTTGATGATAAACGTTCGCATTTTCATCATTAGGCCATAAATATATAGCCGCCCTCATTCAAAGAAGTTGGCAAAGTTGCTGGTTACAATCATAAGAGAAAATTTGAACTCAAATATCACTTCAAATTTGTAAAAGGAAGATTAACAGCTTCGCTTACAAATACATTTATAAAAGTATATAACCAGCCGAATGAGTACCTGTATTATTGTGAAATGCTCTGTGGTACGTCAATGTAACTAATTTTAATTATTAAATTTAAAATCAAATAATATAAAAGTAATTAAAAACTGTTATGCTTAGTTCCTAATTAGATTTGAGACCATGTTTCTTTAGAACATTTTGTTCAAAGGGAATCCAAAAATTTATTCAAAAGGCAGTCGAAAAGATTTTTGTTGCAAGCGGGAGTGACTGCAGTTTTGATGAACTCTACTTCACCGTCCTCAGACCCCAAGCAACGAATGTGTGTTTATAATGATCAAAGGCCATACACTTAAGTGCAGACATGAATAAGTTTTTACTTTCTCACTGAAAAACATGTGCAAAAGAAACATGGTCGCCAAGCTGACTATTAAGCTAAGCAAATATTCCAAATAGAGTAATTTTTACTGAAGTACCTTTAGTATCCTAGAGGGAAACTTTTTCCCCCAGGACCATTTTGCTCATTTACAATTCCAAACAGCTTATGACCATAAGTCGTCATTATGCATAATTTCAGAATCCCTAGTTGATTCGTTTGACCGCTTTGTGCTTTCAATAGATCTACGGACGGACGGAAATTGCTAGATCGTCTTAGAAGTTTATGACGATCAGGAATATACAGTGGATCACAGCTTATTTCATGCAGTGTTTGAGTAAAAACTTAAATCGCCTTAACTTTGAAAATAAAAATAATAAAGAACAAAAACCAAAAGGCATTTTCTAAGTTATCCTATGAAGTTATTACATATTGATTTTATATTAATTTATTGCTGCTGAACACCACACAAATTGAACATTACATAAATTTCATTGATATTTGAGGTCTAAGTCTTTTCCGGTGTTTTTATCTTTCATTCCATCTGTAGCGCACTTTTCAGATCGTTTGTGTTCAATATTTAGAACTGGAAATGTTTCCTGATGTTGTGGTCCAATATAGCCCAGAGATTTGCAATCACATTCATGTCCGGAGATTGTGCTGGTAGTAACATTAAGAGGAGACAGTTCTGCCACGTTTGCACTATTCCGGACTTGCGTTTCGCATCGTTATCTTGGCAATATCAGAAAATGTTCTTGTATTCCCAGTTTTTCGGCATTTTGGAGCAAACTATTTCGTAGAATACCGAGATACATATTTTTGTACATAATCCCGTCAATGAATACTAAATTTTCAGTGTCGGCTGCTGATATTCAAGCCCAAACCATCACACTGCCACCACCATGTTTTACACTAGGCTTAAGATTCTACTTGGTAGGGACATAAATGCTGTTACACACGTTTTATGCTCTAAAATAAAAAGTACTGAATGTTTTTGGACCAAATATTTGTTAATATATTTATTGATGTATATTGTATCCAAAAAGAATCTACTTATTCGAAATGTCCGCCTTTTGCCTTTACACACACCTTAAGTCGCACTGGCCAATCGTCAATAGCTGCAAGAACTTAGTCCATTGAAAAATTGGCCACAGCTCGAAGCAAAGCAGTCTAAAGAGATCCAATGTTGGGGTATCTTTTGTGACAAGCCTTGTCCTCTAAAACTGTCTACAATTTGTAATCCATAGGTTCAAATCTGGACTGCCTGAGGGCCATTCTTCAGAGAAAATGAACGCTGGCAAATTGCTTCGAAGCCAGGCCTGGGACGTTTTAGCCTTATGGGCCGGCGCAGAATCCTGCTGGAAAGTCCATGGCTGGTTTTGGAACAGGGAATTGTTAAGAGGCTTCACAACAGCTTGCAAAACAGTTTCTTGTTAAACTTTGGCCGATGTTTTGACTCCTTGTTCGCAGAAATGCAGGTCATTGACCCCATCGTAAGAGACAGCCCACCAAACCGTGACTGAAGCTGGGTGATGACCCTTTTCCACCCTTGGGATCAGTTCAGATGCTTCCTTAGATGACCGCGCATACACTCTATCGTTTTGCTTGTTAAATTTTTCTGAACGGTAAAAATTGTTTCATCGGTGAACAAAATTTTTCTGTGCAAGTTATCAGCGTGCTTCACCAAAAGACGTTTGCATTTTTCAATCCTATTTTTTTAAAGCTGCAGTCAATAAATGTCCGGTACGTCGTTTAAAAGTCCAAGTCCCAAGTCTTTTTTAATGATTCGACTCATTGACTTTTGCGTGATATTCATCTCACGGGCCATGATTTTTTGTTTTCGGAGCGGATTTCTGTGAATTCTTGATTTAACGGCTTTGATGACATGCGCTGTTTGAACAGAGCGTGGGCGGCCCGACCGGTGGCGGTCTTTTACATCTCCAGTCTCCTCAAACAGTTTTATGCATCGGTAGACGAACATGCGGCTAATCCCTAGTGGCCGGAGAGTTTTGAAAATATCGTTTTTTCATTTCACACTTGAAAAGCGCTTTTACAGTGATACGGTTCTCATTATCTGACCACTCCATGATGGAAGTTGAAACAATTTTAAAATCCCGTTACAGACTAACGCTATTGAGGTTAGCTATCAAAACTCATATGTGACAGCGCATAGAGAAAGGGACCTAATGGTAAAAAAAATCAATTTTGACTTTTATTTTTGATGTGGACAACATCTGAGCATCGAATGAGACCGATCCCATTCCCCAAAAGTGTTCCCTCCCAGAGATATGCGCGTTTAATGAAAGTGATGGTACTCCAAAGATACACGTATTTAAATCTTTAAAATGGATCTACTGAACAAAACTATTTTTTACCCTTAGGTCCCTTTCGCGTCACATATGACATTAACAGAGTATGTTCAGTTCTACTATTGAAATGGGTGTGTTCAATATTGTAACAGTGTTTATGACCCTACTAGGTACTTTATTTAGCTCTGTATTTGATTTTCGCCAAGCATAGTAAATACCATCAGATCCGAAAATAATAAACTTCGAGTCGTCTGCAAGAAAAAATACCATGTTCCAAAAGTCTTCTTAACATGTTCCTTGGCAAAGGCATACCGGCTTTGTTTGTTCTTTTAACTGATAAACGGTTTTGTACGTGCTACTCTGCCATGATGTTCACTACGGACGGTTTCAGCACTGCATGATTTTGTTGTTGTTGTTGTAGCGGCAACTGTGTGCCGGGGTGACAGCCCTTGGCCGAAGATTTGCTGCTTCGGGTCAATCCGGTCCATAGAACCGGCTGTCGTGGGATTGACTGCATGATTTTCTTAGGGTCTCCTGAATCTGATTGGCCAGTTTTGGAGCGGATAATTTTCGATTTGCCTTTATGTTTCGGACAATTTATCGCTCATCCGACAAATTAAAAATTTTGTTCGGCGCATTTCTGCCCTTATTTTCTATTATTTTTTCTCTAACGAAACGCTAAATGATACATTGTACTGTAGCAGGGCTTAGTCCAACATATTCTGCAATGTTTCGTACCGATTTTTCATTTTTAAAATGAACTTTATCATTTAAAAATGAAACACCATTCAATATTTTTTTGCTTCGCCCAATGGGCTGAAGATTGTTTGGCAGAAAATGAAGAATTTTACCAAAAATCGTGATTTTAGATGAAGCTCATTCTCATTTTGGTGGTCAAGTCAAATAGCAAAATTGCTGCATACGGAGTTCAGAGAACCCACACGTGACTTTCGACAAGCCAATACATCCCCAACGAGTCACTTTTTGGTGCGGATTTTGGGCTGGCGGCATCATTGGGCCATTTTTCTTTGAAAATGAGCAAGGAGCCGCCGTTACCGTCAACGGTGAGCGTTACCGTGCCATGCTCAACCAATTTTTGTTTCCTAACATTAAAAAGAATGACATGGACAACATTTGGTCTCAATTAAACGGGGCCACATGTCACACAGCCAACACAACCATCGATATTTTAGGCAAATTTTTGATAAACGAATTATCAGCCGAAATTGTGATGTCAATTGGCCGCCTCGGAGCTGTGGTTTAAACGCTTTAGATTATTTGCTGTAGGGAGTGATTAATTATAAGTGTTTCGCAAAGCAGAGACAATTGACAGCCCTTGGCCCCAAATTTGCTCTAAGTGTTAATCCGGTCCAAAAAAACCGGCTGTCGTGGAATTTCTAAAGAAACGTCGCAACGTGAGGCGTCCACTTGTCACACTTGTCAAGTTGACGAATTTGCCTTCCGTACAAAGAAGATAACTACACGCAGAGAAAAAATATGGTTACTATATGGTCACGGCAACAATAATATTTTCTCTGCAATAAAAGTATGTTCTCCTCAACTATAGTATTGTTTTTTGAATTTAATTTTGACAATACTATGATTGCTGCAGTATTAAAATTGTTGAAATTAAACAATAGTATTATTGTCAAAATTTAGAAATGAAAATATGGTTGTAGTAACAAACAAAAGTGTTGTGTTATTTTTTATTAACAATAGTATGATTTCGGCAATCATACTGTATAATTGAATTTTTTCTTAATTTGAATACGGTTTTTAGAACAATATTATTGTTACGAATCTTATGCAAACGAGGGTTGCAATTTATATTTCGGGTCCGACAATAGAAACCAATAATTTATCATTTGAGATGGTTTTATTGTTTTTCAAAATATTCTCCTCTTTTAAACCATGATAAAATGCCAAACAATACTAAACAAAACTAACATGACAGCACGACACGACTCATACGTGATCTGTCAAATAATGCTATTGAAAAAAGTATCTCTACTTGGATCACCCATTATAATAATAAATGTGATTTCTTTAATAATAGAAAAAGCCATTTTTAGAAAGCGTAATTGTTTCGTTAATAAAAAATATTTTAGTCCTACAAATCCAAAGCAGTTTGTTTTAAAAATGTGTAATTTACAGATAAAGATTACTACGAGGGTTACTATTTATATCCGGCAATAAAAACACAATAATTTATCATTGGAAATGGTTTTATTGTTTTTCAAAATATTCTCCTTGAAGATCAATACACTTTTGAATGCGCACAAACCAGTTGTCAAAGCACTTTTTCCACTCCGATTGAGACACCTCCAAAACATGGTTTTTGAACGCTTCAACAGCTGCTTCAGGCGATGAAAAACATTTTTTTCTTGATGCTATGGAATAAGAAGAAGTCATTGGATATCAAATCAGGGCTGTACGGTGGATGGTTCATCAATTCGACATCTTGAGTGGTCAAATAGCTCATCACTGTTGGCAAACAGATGGTTGTATACCACTCAGAATCGACCGTCCTACGTTCCACTAAAGACACTGTGGCAACATGGCCGGTTATAGCGAAAAAAAAACCCAATCATTTGTTTCGATGTACTTTTTCCACGAACAACTTTTGTTGAATTTGAAAGACCCAAACGGTCGATTGCAGTTCGGTTCGGGTGCATAGATCCATGATTCGTCACCTGTGGCAATGTTATACACTGCCTTTGAGCTAACGCAGTTATACTTTTTCAACATCTCTTTGCATCAATCCATACGAGCCTTTTTAGGAGAATTCGTCAAATTATATGTGATCCAACCAGAACATGCAATATCTTATTGATGCTTGTCATACTAACGCCCAAGTATGCCTCAATCTCACGGTATGTCACATGTCGGTCTTGCTTAATCAGTTCACGCACAGCATCGATGGTTTCTGGCAAAGTGACCGAAGTTGGACGTTCTTCACGAAATTCATCCTGGAGCGAACGGCGTCCGAGACTGAACTCTTGGTACCAGCGATTAACAGTGGTTTTTGATGGTGCTTCGTCGCCAAAAAGCAAGTTGATTTAAACACTCTTTTCTCGATAAACCACGCCGACAATCGTAATAAATCATCGCACGAAAATGTTCACCGGATAATTAAATTTTTTGACTGAGATGAATTTTTCAACACACTGTAAACAAAACAGTTCGCCCTAAAATGAAAAACGTTCTGAGTGAATTTATGCTAAAAAGTGTCAAAGATTCCAATGGAGTTTCCAGTTTGCATCTGGGAACACTAGTATTGTCAGGACCCGAAATATAAATAGCAACCCTCGAAATAGTACTTTTAATAAAAAAATTTATACAAACTGCTTTGGATTTGTTTAACTGAACTATTTTTAATAAAAACGCTTACGTTTTATTCTAAACGAATTTGTTTTACGGTTAAAAAATCATTGCTATTATTTTGGATTTACTGTATTTTTAAATAACTCAAATAATTTTAGGGATCATAGCATGGTTGAGAGGGATTATAGTATGGTTGAGTGGGATCATACTATGGTTGAGTAGGATCACAACATGGTTGAGTGGGATCACAACATGGTAGCGTATGAATCTTACTGTTGTTGTGAGAATCATAATATTCATCGTAGAATCGTTGTGGGGAGCATAGTATTGTTGTATGTGAGTCATACTATTGTTGGGAGGATCATAATATTGTTGTCCCACAACCATATACCCAACAATTGTATGATGCTCTTCGAATAGTGTTATCCTAGCCATAAGTGCCTACGCGTCTTTTTGTTGCTATACCATCGCGAATTGCTAAATCAGATCAAGCGAAGTTATATGTATTCGACAAAAAAGATCCTTTGAAATTTCTATGCCGATAACGGAAAAATGTGTACCAGGCATGAGAACGTCGTTAAACACTAGCATAAGTCAGAACTTTTCGACTAAAGGGGCAGTAGACAAACTAAGACCGAGTCTTAGGTGAAAATTCTAAGTGGTGTGTCGAACAATTTAGAATATGTGACAGCGCATAGAGAAAGGGATCTAAGGGTAAAAAAATCAATTTTCATTTTTTTTCTTTTTTTGATGTGAACAACATCTGAGCATCGAATGAGTCCGATCCCATGCCCCAAAAGTGTTCCATCCCAGAGATATGCGCGTTTTATGAAAGTGAAGTCGACGATTCTAAGCGCAAATAGAAAGGGACCTAATCTTTAAAATGGCTCTCCCGAACAAAACTTTTCATCAACTTTTCACTTTTTTTTTTGATGTGGACAACATCTGAGCATCGAATGAGACCGATCCCATGCCCAAAAGAGTTCCCTTCCAGAGGTATGCGCGTTTTATGGAATTGAAGTCGACGATTCTAAGCGCAAATAGAAAGGTACCTAATCTTTAAAATGGCTCTCCTGACCAAAACTAGTTTTAGGTCCCTTTCAATTTTGTGCGTTACATATACATTACGTTTATAAACATTTGTTGATTGCAACCGAAATTCTTCCTTTGCCTCGGAATTTTTGTAGTTCCAATCGACTTCCAACTAACTTTTTCTCTGTGTTTAATTTTTAATAACAAAATAGCATTTTATGGTCACAAGTTAGAATTTAGAAATAAACGTAATGATTATTTTAGCTGACCCTCAGCTATGGTAGACAGTATTTGAATTTAGCTGATCTAGCAAGCATACCTTCGGTGAATATGCCACGATTATACCATAAACATAATTATAAATAGAACTTCATAACTGGTTTCTCAATTTTCAATACTTCTTGTTATATGAAGATAAATCAATTAGTACCTGAGTAGCTTAAATCTCAGTCACTAATAAAATGACTCAATCAGTCAAGACTTTATTTAGCAAATTCCTACAGTGTGCAGAGATGAGCGCATGCATAGTGCAGGTGTCAGCCAGTGGTTCGTCGTTTGATGTTTTTGTTTTCACTTCAAATCGCATGGTACTCACTTATTGTTTGCTTAATTTGCAGTTTATGTTCGGGTGTTGGAATGCTAAGACTTCAACAAGTTGCGGCGTCTTTTAGATCACTGCTTTATCATGTCTTCGTTTAGGCCAAATGGCAATGGATGACGAGCATTGCGATCAATAGGTGTGAAAATGCACGTGTGTAAGGGGTGACGTTGATGCCTTAATGAGCCAGATGGTGGCCAAGAAACAATTGCGGATTGTTTGGATCAAAATGAGACATTAAAATTTAAATGTGCCGCCGTCCACTACAAAAACAACAGCATCAACATTTAGCGATGGATGGATGGTACATGTCATGTTGTTGTTACGAATTCGTTTCGCTTGGCTATAAATCACCCAGATTTCAATATCGTACACAATACACACGGACACACATGCATACTCGTATTTATTTTTTACCGAAATGACGGCGGCAAGTAAACAAACAAAACACACATAATCACTCTCACTCACTCGCCCTCATAGAGATTTCTTCGGCAGAAAACTATTTTTAAAAGAAATTTTTGTTTTTTAATGAAACCGTTTCCCGTAGAATTCGTCAAAATCCGTCTATCATTCGCGTTACCGGCGACGTTAGCGGCAGTTGTGCACACTGATGGCCACGATCAACTGAGAGCTCAAGCAGCCAAGACAAACCTTACCTAAGAAATCAAAATCAAATGTGCACTCAAGTGTATGCGTGTGTGGATCGATCGATGGATAACAACATCAGCCAGCATCTTCTAGTTGGGCATAATTCAGTTCAAACAGCAACAACAAAAGTGTGCTCGTGCCAACCAAGAGATGTTGGCCGAAGCTCTTACAAACACACATCGTAAATTTATGCATAGCCACACTAACTCTCATGCACAACCGTACACAACAAACATACTCTCTCTCTCTCTTTGTGCATTTTGATTTTCTCAAATGATGCCACAGAAAGAAGAGCTTTTTGTATGTTTTCGGTATCGTCTCGAACGCCCACACAAAGACATCAAAGCCACTCGAACATTACCCACATGCACATACACAAAGGCAGACAGACCGACAGTCACACGTACTCCAAGTCTGCGATACGTAGAGCCCCCACTATGTACGCAACCAACCCAAGTGAACGACAACAGTAGCAGCCAGCAACAAAAGCAACGACGACAACAAACACCAGATCAGTAGTACGAGCACGAGTACGAGTACTACTACTGACATCATACGAATGCTGGCGCTGGCTGGATGGCTGGCACTGCCTGGCTGCTGGTATATGAAAGTGAAACGTCAAGCCACACACACAGAGTAGATGTTCATGTAACTGTGTGTGTGTGTGTGCGTACGAGTAGCTGACTTTTTGTGTTCTCCGTTTGTTTTTTTCTACGTGTGTGTGCGTTTGTGTTTTTTGTTCGTTTAAGGGCTGTGCACATTTTCTATCGCCCTCGGCCACAAAATTGACCTAATTACATGTGAAAATGAATGCAAAGAGGTGCATGCATGGCAATCACCAGCACAAAGTGTCCGCACGACATAAGAGAATCATCAAGAACCATGCGGCAGCATGTAAGGAATGACCGTTAAGTCGGACATTTGTGAGATGTTATTGGCCTTCCAGAATCCGTTCGGCGCAGTGTCGCCAACTGTATCAAAGCAAAAATCGCTACGAATGAAATGTGCAAAAAATAACTTGAGGCAAAAACTAGTGTTCAAATCGAAATTCCGGTTTTAAGTTCTCAATTTCAATTTGTAAATTCATCTTTATTCATAATAAATTTTTTATTATTTATATGTACAGATTATGAGATTTTATCATAGGATACTACAGCAAATAAAATTTTTAAAAATATCGAAAACTCGACATGTCGGCTTACCCAATTTTTTGCTGTCGGGTTTTCCGGTTTTCGGTTTTTTTGGTTGTTATAAGTAAAAGAAAAGTTTTTAATATTCAAGTACGAAATACAGTGAAACCTCTCCAGTCCGGACAATTCAGTAGTCCGAACAGCTCAGTGTTTCGGACAGTTTATAAATTGTACCTCTGTAGTTTGGACATCAATTAGTTTTATTTTGTTTCTTTCACAGCTTTTGTACTTTATTTTCCCAACAACAACACAAACGATAGATTTTGTTAGAAAGACCAAATTTTATTTGTGAAACTGTTAGTAAGAAACGCCGCGAGGGGGAAAGAGGTGTATAATGGCAACAACAACTAAACGACAACACAAAACGTTAACATATGTTAAAAAATTTAAAATATAGGACTCGATAGAGAGTGGAAAATCCATCAGAACAATTTAGTATCTCAAAATCCACAATATTTCATATGATAGGAAATGATAACCTTCGCAGAAATTTGTCTTAAACTTGGAAAGACTGAGAACCTTACATTTTGAAAAAATATGTTTAAAATGGCTTGGATAAACATGGAAATTTTGTTTAGAAAAAAGGAAAATGTTTAGCTCGTTTTGAAATGTATTCAGTCCAAAACTAATTCTTAGTGAATTGTTTAATTTCTCTTCTGTTTTTGTTGAAATTAAATTAAAAATATATTTTTTGTTTCAATAACTTA
Organism: Hydrotaea diabolus; assembly: GCA_963513945.1. Classification (NCBI taxonomy): domain Eukaryota; kingdom Metazoa; phylum Arthropoda; class Insecta; order Diptera; family Muscidae; genus Hydrotaea; species Hydrotaea diabolus. Next base: position 166,548,323 of record OY740719.1, read on the forward strand.
TTTCATTATAAAATAAATAAACATAAACAACTTTCGAGTTTGTATTCTCGTCCGGACAATTTAGTAATACGGACAAAGGTCAAAACTGTATATATACGAGGGCATATCAATAGTTCCGTGACTTTTCCAATAAAACACAGTTATGTTTTATCACAATCTCCTTTTAGCTCAATACACTTAGTTCAACGATTTTCCAATTTTTGTATCCCTCCAAAAAATTGGATTTTTCGAGGCCCATAAAATTTCGTTTGATCAATCATTTCATCATTGGAGCTGAATCTCTTTCCATTGAGCCATTTCTTTAAGTTCGATTTTTGTTTGAGCTTTTGTTAATTTTTTTAGTTTTTGTATATTTTGCTAAAATAAATAAATAGTTGCTTTTTTAATAATAAAAATAAAATTTACAAAATATAATACTTGGTCAATTCCACATTGAAATGTCAAAACTCTCCAAAAACGTCAAAAAAAAAAGAAGTGGTCTAAGCTTTATTTTTTTCAATAACGGTCGAATTTTACACTTTTTTGTATCACTGGAAAAAGAGCAAGTTTGACCACTCTATCTAAAAAAAACTTTGATTGGTGCCTCGCTTCAAATTTTGGCCTAAGTTTCAAAGTTAATTATCTCGAAAAGTCAATTTGAAGCCCAAATGGCTTCTCATATACATGGACATATGTGACGCGCAAAATAGAAAGGGACCTAAGGTTAAAAACCAGTTTTGTTCAGGAGAGTCATTTTAAAGATTTGCGCTTAGAATCGTCGAATTCACTTTCATAAAACGCGAATATCTCTTTCTATTTGCGCTTAGAATCGCCGACCCACTTTCATAAAACGCGCATATCTCTGGTAGGGAACACTTTTGGGCATGGGATCGGTCTCATTCGATGCTCAGATGTTGTCCACATCAAAAAAAAAAGTGAAAAGTTTTGTTCAGGAGAGCCATTTTAAAGATTAGGTCCCTTTCTATTTGCGCTTAGAGTCGTCGACTTCACTTTCATAAAACGCGCATATCTCTGGCAGGAAACACTTTTGGGGCATGGGATCGGTCTCATTCGATGCTCAGATGTTGTCCGCATCAAAAAAAGAAAAAACATGAAAATTGGTTTTTTTTACTCTTAGTTCCCTTTCTCTATGCGCTGTCACATATGGCTTTAAAATATGTATAAAAATATCCCATAATGCCAAATGTAAAATTATTTTTGCAATTCAGCTAAATTTTCTAAAGCTAAATTTCGGAAAACTGACCACACATGGTACCCAAAAACAAAAATTTAAATATGACCTAATTTTTAAAATCTGGGAAAATTTAGAGTTGTTCCAGGGCATTATTACTTAACTTCTGATCTGGAAAATAATTTCCGTTCTGAAGTAAAAGGCTTAGAAATTTCGAAAAATGTTTTTTTTTTCTGAAAATCCCATTTTTTGGAACTCTATACGGAACAATTAAAAAAAACATCTCTAAACATTGTACAAATTCTTTTGCTTTGAGTGAAAATTAAAAAAAAATGCAATTGATTCAGATTTGTGCAAACCGTGGGCAAGCGAATTTTCAAAAATCCTAATCTTTTATATATTTTCAATTTTTTAAGTTGTTTTAAATGGGATAACAAATTCCAGGAACAATTGATGCCAAAAACCAAATAAAAGTGTTTTAAGCTAAAATCGCTACAGCCTAAAAGTTTTTAAAATCGTCATTGTTTAAAAAATCGCTATTTTTCCAAAACATTTTTTTTTTGAAATGAAAAATCACAGTAAGCAGTGAAAAACCACCAAGTAGGCATCGCTGGTTCGGCGAATGGGTTGTAGTATTTGTATTTTGTGTGTGCCTGAGTGTGTGTGAAAATCCGAATTAAATGTCTTCTGTGTCCTTTTTTAACATTTTTTGTGTGGCCAAAAACATGCACAAGAGTTGTAATTTCGAAAAAGCAAAAAAAAATCAGCAGATTGCCTAATTTTGTAACACAAAGTTATGCCATAGATGAAGTAGAACGAAAGATGAACAATGGATAACACAGAAATTCAGCAACATTTGTTGGGTACGAACATAAGGGGTGGAGCGGAAACTACCACCCTTTCGTTTGACAAGACATAAGTTCATATACATGTTTACATATGTACATACATATGTGTTTGAAATGTTAATTTGTTAGGTTTTGGCGATTTTATAGAACAAACGGTCACCGACATTGTGGGATTTCAGTGCTGCACCATTTCAATCATTCCACCGATACAATTTCGATGTTTTCTTTAATACTCTCTAAGAGAGTTAAAGTGTCTGAGGCTTTGAGACATGAGTCTAAGACATGAGGCTACCGCAAACCGTTGCTTTTAAATGTCCATTGTCTCGAAGGTTTAGTCCTTTTCCAATTACATGTCCTCTAACCAGTGTGACCATTTTAGCATTTTTGCAGCTAAATTTAGCATTTTTTTTGTATTTAGCTGCAAAATTATCATTTAGCATTTTTCTTAGCTTTTAGCAATTATTAATTTAGCATTTTTTAGCTTTGTTCTATCCAAAAAAAATTCAAATATTTTAGTACTTTTTTTATAAAAAAAATCTGATAATTTTTAGTTGACTACACATTTACATATTCAGCATCTTAAACGCTACCTGATGAAATTATAAAATTGGTAAGAGCTTGTGACACTAGATGGTTGTCAATTGAATCAGCTGTAAATCGTATAGAAAGTCAATGGCTAGAGTTGAAAGCTCATTTTAAAATTGCCGCAACGGTAGAATCATGTCATCAAGCCAATATTTAAAAAAAAAAATTGTATACTGACAAACATTTATTATATCTGAAGTTTTTGAAACCTTTGCTGTCAGATGTACAAAAAGTAAATAAAATGTTTAAAAGTTATAATGCTGACCCGACTCTGTTGCTATCTGAACTACTAGTATACATATGTTCTTTTGAAAGACCTTTCCTATCAAATTGCTTTAAAATCTGACACTTTTGATCCCTTAAATTTGCGTTTAGAATATTTTTTTGTTCCAACACCGAGGGCGACCGCAAAAGTAACTGGCCTAACATAAAAAGAACCGTTTTTTTTGGAATTTTTATTATTTATTTTTCAACATAATCTCCTTCCAACTCAATACACTTCATCGCACGTTTTTCAAGTTTTTTGATTCCATCCGAAAAATAAGATTTTTCAAGACCTTCAAAATATGCCTCAGTTTCAGCAATTACCTCGCTAGTGGACGAAAATTTTTTGCCACCGAGAATTTTTTTTAAATTTGGACACAAGAAATACTTAGAAGAAGCTAAATCTGGACTAGATGGTGGATGCGGAGCCATTTCAAATCGTAATTCGGCCAGTTTTTGTTGAGTTAAAAATGCAGTGTGTGAAGGAGCATTATCTTGATGAAAAAGAACTTTTTCTTCACACAACCGATCCAAAAATGCACAATAATATTCACCATTTATAGTTTTTCCTTTCTCAAGATAATCAATAAATATTATAACCCTTGCATCCCAAAATACTGTGGCCATTACTTTTCCTGCTGACTTAACAGTTTTTGCCTTCTTGGGACCACTTTTACCAGCATCTATCCATTGTTTTGACTGTTCTTTGCATTCTGGGATGTAGTGATGGATCCATGTTTCATCAAAAGTTATGAATCGGCGCAAGAACTCTATTGGAATAAGCTCCACGGAATTGGTCCAACGGACGATTTTTTGGGCAAAGTCAACAAAAGCGACACCCATCTTGCGGATAGCTTTTTCATGTGGAGTTCATCCTTTAAAATACTCCAAACTTATTTTTCGTGTATTTTAACAATATCAGCAAGTTCTCTGATTTTTTTTCGTCTATCTTTAGTCACTTCATTAAATATTTTTCTAATGTTTTCAATAGTATCGTAATCAACTCTGGCAGCGGCCAGTTTGCCGATATTATTTTCTCAACTTGATGTAATAAATTTCAATGCATTCAATAAATACATTTACAAAGTGACATTTTTTGGGCCACATGAGCAACTGAGTCAAGTTACCATGAGTCAAGCAACTGTGCCCTTTTTGGGGTATTTAGTGCGTCCCAAGTAGTGTCCAACACCGAAACCGAAGACGGATTCCCGGTTTTTATGTCCAAACCCGGCAGTCGGTTTCTCAAAAAAGCTTAAACCCGACATGTTGGGGTTTTTGCTGTCTGGTTTTCGGTGTTTTGGTTATTACAAGCAAAAGCAAAGAAAAAAAGAAAATTCATAATATTCAAGTACGAAGTACATAAATATTTGAGTCAAATAGGCTATTTTTTATATATATTATTCGTAAAAATTTTCTGCGGGCCCAAAAATGACCTCCTCTATACATGATGGCTTTAAAACACAAATGGCTTTAAAATAACTATAAAATATTATATATAAAAATTAAATTATTTTTGTAGTTTGGCTAAATTTGGGTGACGGTTCCTATGTCCGAAAATCGGATCATTTTGATAGAGACTACAAACAAATTCAAATATGACCATAATTTTATAATCTGGGTGAATTTAGGGTTATTCCAGGACACTATTACTTAACTTTTGATTCGGAAATTGATTTCAATTCTTAGGCAAAAGGCTTTCGGTTAATACTGGTTTTTTCTTCTTAAAAAACAGGCGACCGTAGTTTTTTCATATCACGGTTTAGAAAAAACCCGAAATGCCGCTTTACTGAAAACCCTGTTTTTTTGGACTCTCTAAGCAACCAGGTCTTACGCATGCTAAATAATTTGGACAAACAAAAGTTGAGAAAAAAATCGTGTTAACGATGCAATAACTCAAAACTTGAGCCAAATTGGCAAAACGTATTATGCGAAAATACTTTCAGCTGCCGTTAACAAAACTTATGCCCGCGGAGACGACCCGATATGTTGCACTGTGTAATAAAAAGTTTGCTCCCATTGCATATCTTGCTATGTTAAAAAAATTAAAAGAAAAGACGAGGGATCTTGCTATCATGTGCCCTAATTAATGGCCAAATTTTTAGCTTTGTTTCATTTACAAAAAATTATGATTTGTTAGCAAACTCTAAATAACAGTAGTCATTATCGTTGTTCATCTGGTTTCTAAACTTTCTTCACTGAAACGTTCTTCGCTCTGGACCTAATCTATCCTTATCAGCTTACAATCCCCACACACAGAGAAAAAATTCGTTGCCACAATTGATGTTTAGCCAACCAATTGATTGAGATTGCATGAACTGTAAAGTTTCCATTAGTGCAACCGAATGTTAGTAGATGCTCTAAAATATTCAGTAAATTGAATTAAATATAGCAGATGAAGGGAGAAAGTATAAACCAATAAATAATGAAATCATATTAGGAAATCAGTTTAAAAAATAAATAATTTTATCAGGATGTGAAGCTTCAATTAAAGCCTTAAAAGCCCAATTAAACAAATCAGTCAAAGTATGATTCAAATTATAGAAACATTCATCACACCTAGATATACTTCTTCAGTGTTGCTTAACTATCGGAGGAAGATATATTTAAGTTTTCTTTTTAACAAAATGAATTTCAGAGAAACTTTAAAACTCCGGCGTAATTACATTATTTATTTATTTATTACTTGTTTTTATATTTTATTATAACACTAAAATTGTTACTACTCTTCTTAGAGTGAAATAATTTGTTGTTAATTAAGCCTTCATTCGGATAATGTGCCGCGATTACTGATAAGTAAGTACCTACCATAATATTAGCTTAGTAATAATCTTATGGTACGTCCTACGGAATATCATCATGATTATTAACATTTGCTGTTTTTAACTAAAAGTCTTCTACTTTTGCAGAAATTTTGTAGTTCAGACCCATTCCCAACTGAGAAAACTCTGTTTGACCGTTTTTATCGTGGAGTTTTTTCGATTAAATTATGTCAATGTGTTTATATTTAGGGCATACCATTAAGTCCGTAACTTTTATAACTTTCCTCGTCATCAAATACCATGTGTTAATAGACAACTGTCGAATTTTGAGAGAGTTCCGTCATTTAGTTTGTATTTAACAGCTGTTCAAAACATACAATTTCGTGAATTTTATTAAAAAATGGAAAAAAGTGAATTTCGAGTGCACATTAAAAATTATTTTATGCGGAAAAAACCGTCAATCTAATCAAGGAAAATCCTGTTAAATACTCTGGGGACACTGCACTATCAATTTCAATGGAAAAAGTGGTTTACTGACTTTTGTTGTGGTCGCTCAAGTACTACAAATGACGCTGACCACGATATAGTGTTCGCCGATCGAAGACTAAAAGTGCGTGAGGTTATTGATGCCATACGCATTTCATCTGGCAGTGTACTTTCGATTTTACATGATCAGTTGGGTTTACGAAATCTGTCTGAAAGATGTGTGCAGCGGTTACCATTTTATCAAGATGTATACGGGTGCACACGTGTGCAGTCTCAATGGCAAAATTGCATGAATTGGGTTTCGAAGTGGTACCTCATCCTCCATATTCTCCGGATTTAGCCCCCAGTGACTATTTCCTATTTCCAAACCTAAAGAAATGGCTCGGTGGAAAGAGATTTACCTCCAACAATCATATTATTGATCAAAAAAATGCCCATTTTATGGACCTCGAAAAATACTATTTTTCGGAAGGCATACAAAAATTGGAGAAACGTTGGACTAAGTGTTTTGAGCTAAAAGAATATTATGATGAAAAAAATTTTTTTTTGGCAAAAAACTGTGTTTTATTTAAAAGATCACGGAATTATTGATATGCCCTCGTATGTACATAGATTTTAATCTATTTGAAAACATTTAATATATATAAGTAAATAGATATTCACTTGAGTGACTCCTAGCTTAATCTTAATTAAGTCATACTATTTGGTTGATTATGCAGTCGACTGCGGCATTTAATGACTGCCGAATTTACGATTTAAAAACTCGTTGTGCCATTTTTATAATTGGTTTCTTGAATTAAATACTCGGTCTGGCGGGCATGCAGTTTCGCAACATCCAGCTCGTTCAGTGTATTGTTATGTAAGGCTTTCTCTAAACATAATCTGGTAAGTAACTTCACTGCAAATTGGGTAAATGACTTAAATCGATCTTAGCTCCTTGGACAGCACAATCTATATCGAACACTTTGAAAGTGTGTCTTCGCCTATCACAACACACCTTCTACCGATCATATAAGGAATACGACAAGTGACGTTGAACAATTTTGTCCGCTTAATGTCGGCAAGAGCTATAGTACGACTACGACTATACGAATACAAAGCGAAGAATGCATTCCATAAAGCAAAGCTACAAGGCGTAGCAGCCACAGCTACATAAGAGAGGTAGCGAAAAGTTAGACAAGTAAAAAGCGCTAATTGCGATAGAGGAAACGAGTATTGCAATTGCGCATGTGTGAAGGTATTGAGATGTAAAGAAGTAGGAAATAAATAAATAAATAAGAATGGATCATAGTGAGATAGAAATTAAAGTACAATGACGGAAGCGGCAAGTGTAATGGAAACATGGGGACAGCAGTTAATCACATTGGCTACTGAATATTCTGCAGACTTATATTTGTTAAGATGCAAACTCCAGAGCATCGGAAATATTGTCGTCACCCTGTGCCTTTATCCGTATCATTCTCATCAAGCGAACCGGCATTTCATTCAGTAATTGTCAACATCTGCTATGTCTCTTCGAATCGTATAACAAAACGCATCTGGTGGAAACAGCACCGATAAAGGGATATCGTCTTTGTTATTAATCAATAACTTATGCCAAGCTTCTTGCACAAAGCTTTAATTGCTTTCTTCCCATGCTCGTTTAAACAACAAAATTGCTTACCTAAGTTCGTTCTTTAGCAATTATTTTTGAATAGAGTCCCCTTGAGCAACAATGGACGTCAAGAAACTGATTGCAATATAAACGGTTTTTCACTATTATTGGATTCTGGTCCATTGGTTGAAAAGCTGTTGTTGTGGCCCTTGGTATGGACAATAAAAGGAGTCAAAGTGAGTTTTGAAATAGAAAAACATAATAAAAAAGACTCGAAAATGTTAAGAAGCACTTAATTTTTTAAAGTCCCTTGTGGTGTCTGAAAGCTGCTTTACTTTTCCGTGTACTTAACTTCTGCGCGTTTTAACTTTTCCCAGCTTATTCAGTAGCCGATGCCAAAAATGGGTTAAACACAGAGAAAAAATTAGTTGAAAGTCGGTTGGAACTATAAAAAAAAATCCGCAGAATTTCGGATGCAAACATCAAATGTTTATAATCGTACGAGAAAATACCACTAGATGATAAATATAATCATCGTATTGCACACACAACTAATTGATCGATCATGTTATTGAAACGCGAAAAAGTTACTTAGTTGTGGCAAAAAATGGTTTGGCAAAAAATTGGTTGGTGCAATCAATTCTTAGTGATGAGAACTAAAATGTAACAAAACCAAAACGGGTTGTTTCGAAGCACTTTTTTGTTTAAAATAGGCGTTATAATATAAAGTTATTCGATTATTACTGACCTTAAGCCTGGTAAAGCATAAAAGCCAATTGAAAACAGGGTTCTGAACCCCTTAAGCGGGCTCAACATTTACAAAGATTTAAAAGACAATGTCATATTTGACTTTGTCAAAAATGTCATTGTCTTTGGTAACCATTTGGATTGTCTAAGTTAAAATGGGTTAGATTTTTCGGCTTAGGGTTCGTCATTGGAAATTACTCAAATTGCAAATATAGTTTTATTTTTGGCTTCAGGAGAAAAATTTATACTTAGTTATTTTAAAGCCATATGTCCATGTAAAGGGTGTTTTTATAGACGAGTGGTTTTCAATCTGGCCACACTTTTTTCGGAGTTGGTCTTTTTGCTGTCAGCTGTCACTTGATTTATTCTCAGTTTGGTTTGCCCATTCATAATGAATAGACTTAGTTCGGAACAACGTTTGCAAATCGTGGTGAATAAGCCCAAAAGGAGATGGCCACCGATCCTGATTTTGACAAGAAAATTTTGTTCAGCGATGAAGCTCACTTTTGGTTTGGGTACGTTAATAACCGAAATTGTCGAATATGGAGTAATGAAAGTCCAGAGACGTCGGAACATCCCCAAAAAGTCACTGTTTGGTGTGCTCTACGGTCAGAGGGAGTAATTGGTTCGTATTTCATCAAAAATGAAGCCGGCCATAATTTTACAGTCAATGGGGAAGCCATGATTAATGACTTTTTCGAGGCTGAATTAGAGGGTGTTAATGTGGACGACCTTTAGTGCTAACAAGGCGGCGCTACATGCCATACAGCCAAAGAAACAATCCATTTATTGAAGGAAACTTTTGGTGATCTTTCGTAATCTGTAATTGTGGGGTTATGTAAAGTCTCTTGTCTACGCAGATAGGCCCGGCGCGATTGACGCCTTGGAAGAGAATAATGGGCGAAAATTGAGCCAGCCGCGGCGGCCGCTTGCCCGAAAACATAATGACAAACCCTTATCTTTATAATAAAGCTAAGATCTTGGCCATAACACTAAATTATATGCGTTTCATTTCTTCTTGAAAACCACACGTCTGAAAAAACACTCTTTATATTGGAAGCCATTTTTTGGGCCTCAGACAATTTATACAGACTATACCATTTAAAAATGAGCTTATACGAATATGATCCAAATCAGTCAAACATAGTTTGTTTGTCCATCGTTATGTACTATATTCAATTTAATCGAAGTCGAAATTTATACGGGTTTTTTAAAAAGAACCTTGAGGATCGCAAGGGACCGTGACAAATTTCATCAATATGGATTTAATACGTGTATGTGACATCTAAAGCTAAACACATAAAATCGGTTGAACACATGTGTGGGAGAAATAAGTTAAAACGATTTTCTTAAAAACCAGAGCCTTCATCTATTGTCCAAAAACAAACTTCTGCAAGTTTTACCAAAATTGAACATATGTGTGGGAACTACATCTAAGCCTAAAACAATTTTCTCCAATTTTAAAGCGCCCAAATTCCAAATTTCATCTAGATTGAATTAATATGTGGCTTCTAAAGCTTAAAACATAAAATGCAAAAACCCAGAAGTTTAAAAAAATTATCAGTACTTTTTTTTACCGCTGATTCAAATTTAAATTTTAAATCGCCTAACCTTTAAATTTAAATCTTAACTGATTTTCTTCAATTTCAATAGAGTCCGTCATTGGCTCAAAAAACTTACTTCTACTAAATTTCATGAAGATCGGGCAACAAATGCGACTTGAAGTTTGGTAACAATCTTTAGATAGACAGCAGACAGGCGAAAGGGCGCTCGTAAGTCGTAAAATCGCATCTATTGGTGACTCTGAGTACATCGGTCACTTAAAAGTTGGGTCTAGTGTAAATACTAGTAACTTATTCAGTAAATGAAATTATAAATTTTCTTTTATTTCACATTCAACAACGAAAAACACGACAGCAAAAAACCGGGTAAACCTACATGTCGTGTTTATGCTATGTTTGGGAAACCGTTTGTCGGGTTTAGACACGAAAACTGGAATGTCGGTTTTTGGTTTTGGTCGCTCTACGAGTAGTTCTGATGCAAATTGCTGAATCGAAAATCAAATTTCTGTCCCATAAAGGGGAAGCGAAAGTAACCGTTCGACATCGTGGCCCAAGCAGTAAAAGTTTCATTCGTTTTCGAAGTACCCAAACGGACTTAGTACAGGGTGATCCATCTAGATCTATTTTTTCAGAACAAAAAAAATATAAAACTTCAAATCAAGTGTGGAATCTTTATTGGTAATTTGAAAGGACATTTTATGGCATTTATTTTTTCAATATAATTTTCTTCAAATGTTGGCCGCAACTACGCATCAGGGTTTCCATACTGAGGGTCCAATTTTGGATGACTCGTTCGAGCATTTCGAACAGTATGGCTTTAATGACACGCGTAATGCTGGCTTCCAAAACCTGAATTGTAGCTGGTTTATCAGCATAGACTTTGAACTTTACGTAACCCCAAAGAAAAATGTCTAAAGGTGTGATATCACTCGATCTAGGCGGCAAGGTGACTTTGCCCAAAATGTGAAATTAGCTGCTTTTTGAAATAACCTCTCAATAGATCCATTGTTTGAGCAACTATATGGCAAGTGGCACCGTCCTGTTGAAACCAAGTGTCGTCAAAATTATGGGCTTTAATTTCAGGTAGCATAAAGATCGATATCATTGCGCAGTAGCGAGGACCATTCACGGTTACGTTCCGGCCATCATAATTTTTTAATAAAAATATGCACCGGTGATTCCACCAGCCCATAAACCGCACCAGACCGTGGTTTTCTCTAGTTATAATGGCACCTCTTGAACCTCTTCTTGTGGCTCTTCAGCCCAAATGCGTCAATTTAGTTTATGGACTTTGCCGTTGAGCCAGAAATGGGCTTCATCACTGAACAAAATTTTGGTCGAAAATAGCGGATCTTCCCGTTTCTCACCGAACGCTTATTTCCATAATAGAGTTGCCAATATTTGAAGTTAATTATTTTCAAAAAATAAATGCCATAAAATGTCCTTTCAAATTACCAATAAAGATTCCACACTTGATTTGAATTTTTATATTTTTTTTTGTTCTGAAAAAATACCTCTAAATGCATCACCCTATAAAAGGTTACCAACAATAAAAAATTCCGCAAACCAAACTTCATTGAAGTTTGAGAGTTATAGGTAGAATAAAACGCAAATTAGGAGGTCCATCGAAACATGAACTGATGCGTAGGTCAGTCCATGGAGGTCTACCGAAACATGGACTGACCAGGTCGATTTTTAATCGTATAACTTTAGCTTAATTCAACCGTAATCGGGAGGAACAGATACATTTCTATGGGGTCGATATGAAAATGTCGCCCAATTTCATCGAGGGCGGTTCATATTTCCAATTTCCAAATCGATTTAGTGCGTAATTCTGAGTCAGTCGGTCTAGTTTTTAATGATCCCATTACACATCCTTCCGGGTGTTGTATATTCATAATACAGGGTGGCTGATGAAAGCCGCGACCAAAAAGACATTTAATAACTTTTTCTTCTATTTATTAAATCTGGTTAAATTTTATTTTATTTTGCAGATCGATTTTTAGATTTGATGAAAATGGATAACTGGGACACTGCAACAAGAATTTGGATTGTCCTCCACTATCACTCACTGGAGTCCGTAGCTTTGGTTCAAAGAGGGTATAGGCGCACGTTTGGCGGCAATCCCCCGTGCAGATGGATCATAATGAGACAATTTTGCCGAGCATGGGACAGTCAACAGAAGACCGTACCATCGAAACCCTTCAGTTCGGACGGAGGAAACAATCGCTGCTGCCATACAAAACAATTCAAGAGTTTCGACCAGAAGCTTATCAGCCCAAATGGGTATAAGCATAAAGTCATTCCAGTCAATTATGCACAAAGATTTGGACTTATTTCCATATAAAATTCAAATGGCCAACAAACTGAATGCAGCAGACTTCCTGATTTGCTTGGAATTTTGCCAGAAGATGCTTCAAATGGGGGAAGAGGACGAAAACATTTTGAACTGTCTTTTCATGTCTGACGAGGCCCATTTCGATTGAAACGGCAACATAAAAAAACGAGATTGCCGAATATATAGTGCTTCCAACCCACAGATACTCCATGCGACGGAATTGCATCCACTTCGTGGCACAGTGTGGTGTGCAGTTTCATCAGGCTGCATTGTCGGGCCCTTCTTCTTTAAAGAAAACGGTCTCACACTTTACGGATACTGGATACCGTTACTTGAGCATGTTGAGAGAGTTTTTCTATACAGAATTACGCCGAATGAAAATTTCGTTCAACTCTGTGTGGTTTCAGCAAGATGGTGCAACTCCTCACATAGCCCGGCCAGTTATGACAGAATTGCGATGAAAGTTTCCCAATATGCTGATATCCCGAAACTCCACATTCCGTTGGCACCCCAGGTTGCCTGACCTTACGGCACCTGACTTTTTCTTGTATGGATTATTGCTAACAGGAAGTCTGCCAAGCAAAACCAACAAATTTGCATGAACTAAAGCAATCCATTCGAGAAACAATTGCAGCTATTCCTGTCTCAACTCTCGAAGCAGTAATGAACAACTTTTTGGTAAGAGGCCGCATATGCATCAACGAGCAGGGGGGGCTTTTAAATTCCAACTAATTCCGCTTTATTTTATAAAATTAAATGAAATTTACGAGAGTTGTTATTTATATTTGTGGCCTAGGCAACACTTAGTGTTGCATGGCGCCATCTGACATTTCCATTGGAAACTTTGACATTTTTTAGCATAAACGTACTCATAAACGTTTTGACGTACGACAATCATTTGCGTTGTCTACAGTGACTTGAAAAAATCAATTTGGGAAAAAAATGGAATTAACTCGTGAACATTTTCGTGAGATAATTTTTTACAACTTTCGCCGTGGATTATCACGACAAGAGTACATCGTTGGACTAAAATCTTTGTATGGCGATGAAGCACCATCCTATAGCACTGTGAAAAACTGGTTTAATGAATTTAGTTGTGGCCGGCGCTCGATCAAAGACGTATGTCGTAAAGGTCGTCCAAAACCAGTCTTTGTGCCAGAGAACATTTACGCCGAGCGTGAACTGATAATGCAAGTTCGTCATGTGACATACTCTGAGATAGAGGCATCCTCGGGCATTTCTTCCATCAACATACGTTCGATATTGCATGAACATCTGGCCGTAAAAAAGGTTTGTTCTCGTTGTATTCCACACAATTTGACAATAGCTCAAAAAAAAGGCTCGTGTCGATTGGAGCAAAGAAATTTTGAAAAAATACGATCGCGGTGCTTCAAAAGACTTTTATAAGACCGTCACATGTGACAAACCATGGATCTATGCTTATGGGCCCGAAAGAAAACAGCAATCGACCGTGTGGGTCTTTGAAGTCTGGCCAAATCCAACGAATGTTCTTCGTGGAAGAAGAACTTCGAAGCAAATGGTCGCCTGTTTCTTTGGCAAAACTGACCATGTGGCGACTGTTCCGCTTGAGCAACGTAGAATGGTTAATTCTGAGCTGTACACTACAATTTGTTTGCCTGAAGTCTTCGGAGGAATTCGAAAAACGAACAAGAAAAGGCGAATCATTGTGCACAATGCGAGCTCTCACACATCGGCTCAAATTAGCGCCTTTTTGACCGGCCAAAACTTCGAATTGATGGGTCATCCGCCGTACAGCCCTGACTTGGCACCCAATGACTTCTTTTTATTCCGGCACATCAAGAAAAAAAGCGTTGTTAACGTTTTTAGTCGCCAGAAGATGCTGTTGAAGCATTCAAAAACAATGTTTTGGAGGTGTCTCAATCAGAATGGAAAAAGTGCTTCGACAATTGGTTTAGGCGCATGCAAAAGTGTATTAATCAAGCTGGAGCATACTTTAAAAAATAATAAAACCATTTTTTATTATTAGGCCAGAAATATATATAGCAGCCCTCGAAACATGAATATAAGTAAAACGAATTCCATACAAAGAAAAAATGTTTTTGATTTTCTTAATGTAGAAATATTAATCAGCCATCCTGTATCAAAATCGTTTTGAATCGTTATAATTTTGAATAGGTTTTTCTGGGTATTTAAAGTGCTAAACACCTCTGGGCCACAGGCGGCTAGGATTTTGAACAAAACAAATTTTTTGAAGTCAGTGTGATTTCTCAACAATCACGTTTTAGAAACAAAATTTGACATAAGCATTAAAAACTTATGTTTTACAAAGAAAGCTATTGGTGTTTCAAATATATACGAAGATGTCGGCCTCTTAAATATTTGTGGAACTGAGACATCCGAACTTGGCTGCTGTAGAGATGCAGGAAGGCGAATATTCGCCTTTTTTGTTTTTTGTAAAAAAAAATTTTAAATTGCTTTGGATTACATACCTCATGAGCCCAAGCTTCGGCATTCAATTTGGCAGCAGCATCGACACTTTCTTTGTTGCCCATGGTGCTGCTGTTGTTGTGGTGCTGGTGGTGGTTGTAGTTGTTGTTGGTGGTGGTTGCGATGTGTTGTTGCTGTTGTTGTTATTGGTAAAATATCAGTTGAGGATGACTTGAGGTATATTTAAACGAAACACTTGGAAGTTGGCAATTTTTATGCTGTTTTGTTTGCTTTCGTTTAATTAATGTAGGATACAATATTTTTTCAAAATTTTTATTTTTTCAATATTTTTATTTTTTTTATTTGTCGTTTTGTTTAATTTTCGATTCGTATATGTTCAACTTTATCAAAAGAAATCTAGGAAAGGAAGGGATCTTTATACTGAAACTAAAATCCTTAAAGGAGAACCTTTGGTTTTCTAAAGAATTCGAGTTAAGTTTAAAAGAAATATTCTGGGAAAGGCCAAGTATTTAATGTCTATTTTTTATTTTTTTCAGTTTAAAGAAAAAAGGAATTCGTTTTCTTTTTTTTCTTTTGTTTTTTTTGTACCTCTAGAAAACTGTTCCAATTTTTAGTTTGGGATTAGTTCAACTATGGCTGAAAAAGTGACAGTTACTGCTGCGTTTTTTTATTGGCTTTCTTTCGATTTCTTTTTTCTGTATTCTTCGTCTTTGTTGTGCGAGATGAAAACGCAACTGAATTTCTTGCCTATCTTTGTTACAGATTTCGCTGTTTGTTGTTGTTCTTTCGTCCTCTTCTTCTTCTGCCGTCACGAAGTGTCAGTGGCTCTTTGTATCTCTTGGCTCTCGCTTGTTACCTGGTATTTTAGTTCGCGCTCCGTTGCTCTCGCTTTGGTTGGCACTCTCTCCCGTTCTCTCTCACGCTTTGTCTCTCTCGATTTCTATTCCACTCGGTACGTGTTCTGAAATTGTCCTTTTTTGCTATTTAATTTGTATTTATGTGTATGTATGCATGTGTTTAATATGTTTTACTTTCATTTAGGAGTTGATTTCGTTTCCTTCACACAATTTATCGTAGTATTTTCCTGGCCGTGTTCATTATGAAAAATTCAAAGTATACTTTAAGGGTTTACGCCAAGATAAAAAAAATAAATCCAGGATGCATTTCCCTGGGTTTAGAACAATTTTTAAAAGAAAAAACGCACACCAGCGCATACACGCACGTACACTATGTAGCGGCAATACACGGCACACCCACTCTTGGGGATTTTCTGTTTTTTTTCGGGCACTAATTCACTGTTCTTTTTAAAGATATCGTGTTTTTTGTTGCTATTTTAATGTTTTTGCTAAAGAAACCCCAGGTTTTCTTCGCTATATAAGTCGCAGCTCCCGCACTCATTCGCTCACACCGTTTTCGTAGAGTACCGACAGCGTTCACTTTCGCCTGAACGTTATCTAGGTAAAAAGATTCTTGTGTAACGCCTTAAAGTATGCTATGCACTGATTTTTGATGTTTCACTTCTCTATGAACTTGTGATGCTGCTCTCAACTGCACGTCGTTGGTGTTGTTGCTGGTGTTGCCGTCGTTGTCGTCGCCGTAGATGTCAGCAAATGCAACGAACTTTGTTGTTTGTTTGGGAGCGAACGAACGAACGAACCTACGTAAATGTATGTGTAAGTGTGTGTGTTGTATTTGTGTGTGTATGTGCTTTTAATGTGTGTAGAATTCGGCTACAAAGAAGCAGCTGCTGGATGCTGGTGTTGTTGAGGTAGTGTTTAGTTCTGTCCCAAGTAAATTCGAAAAAAAATACCCTACAGACCCCGAAATGCACGCAACCAGGTCGACATTTTTTGTGCTTGGGGAATAAGAAAGTTTTTAACCCACTGAATTTTTAGGTGACATCCCTTATTCTTGCAGGGAATAAAGGCGTTTTTTAGCCAATGAATGTTTTAGGTGGCATATACTGTTTCAGACCGACGTTAACTTTAACTACAACCGATCATTTTTGGTAACTGGAACATCGGGGGATTATCCCGATACAAAAAAAAATATATCGCCAGCTGTTTCTAAGCACCGGCTTGAACCCAAGCAGCAATTCTTCGGCTAAGGGCGGAAACACCGGCACAATGTGCCGCTACCACAACAAAACAAGAGCGGTATCTTAAAAATAATAAAAGGATTTTTGGATCCGGATGTAGACACATATCTATGGATGTAACTGATTATTAGTATTAATTATAATTCTGCACACAGACAACAGATTTGTTGACACAACCGATTTTTATTTTTGTTTCGTTTGTTAACTGGACCAACTGATGGTCAAATTTTTTTTGAATTTGGTTCATATGACCGAAATAATAAATCCAGTTTGTACGTACAAGAGGACCTATTTTCTGCATCAAATTGTTGAAGTAGGTCATTAAGTGAAATTTCGGTTTTAAAGTGTCCAAAGATGTTTTGAAGAAAAAGCTTATTATGATTAAAATACCTAAGTAAGTTGAAAGTTTTAACAGAATGCTTTTTTCATATAAAATGCTTATAATTTCTCTTAGTGTTCTTATCAGTTTTCACTCGACACAATCTACTTTTAATCTCTGATTAAAAACGGTAAATACTGTATTAGAGTTAACATTTCAAAATCAGATAATTTGAATTTTTTTTTAAACAATCTGAATATAATAGCGGAGGTTTAACAGTATTGGATCCGAAATAATACAAGGGTTGCTATATATATTTCTGACATTTCCATTGGAAAGTTTGATGTTTTTTAGCATAATCGTACTCTGAACGTTTTGACGTACGACCATCATTTGTGTTGTTTACAGTGACTTGACAAAATTTATTTGGCAAAAAAAAATGGAATTAGCACGTGAACATTTTCGTGCGATCATTTTTTACAACATTCGACGTGGATTATAACGACAAGAGTGCATCGATGAACTTAAATCTTTGTATGGCGATGAAACACCATTCTATAGCACCGTGAACAACTAGTTGAATGAATTCAAAAACGGCCGCTGTGCCAGAGAACATTGATACCGTACGCAAACTGATAATACAAGATCGTCATGGGACATACCGTGAGATAGAGGCATCCTTGGGCATTTTTCCACCAGCATACATTCGATATTGCATGAACACCTGGCCGTAAAAAAGATTTGTTATCGTTGGATCCCGCACAATTCGACAATCGCTCAAAAAAAGCCTCGTGTGGATTGGTGTAAAGAAATTTTGAAAAAATACGATAGCGGTGCTTGAAAAGACGTTTATAAGATCGTCACAGGTGACGAATCATGGATCTATGCATGTGAGCCCGAAACAAAACAGCAATCGAACGTGTGGGTCTTCGAAGACGAGCCCAATCCAACAAAGTTGTTCGTGGAAAAAGCACTTCGAAGCAAATGGTCGCCTGTTTTTCGGCAAAACTAGTCATGTGGCGACTGTTCCGCTTAAACAAAATAGGACGGCCAATTCTGAGTGGTACACCTCAATTTGTTTGTCTGAAGTCTTCGGAGAAATTCGAAAAACGAACAAGAGAAGAAGGATCATTGTGCATCATGACAATGCGAGCTATCACACATCGGCTCAAACCAGCGCCTTTTTGACCGGCCAAAACGTCGAATTGACAAGTCATCCGCCGTACAGCCCTGACTTAGCACCCAATGACTTCTTTTTATTTCGGCACATCAAGAAAAAAAGCGTGGTCATCGATTTTCGTCGCCAGAAGATGCTGTTGAAGCGTTCAAAAACCATGTTTTGGAGGTGTCTTAATCGGAGTGGAAAAAGTACTGGTTTGAGCGCATGCAAAGTTATATAAATCATGCTGGAGAATACTTTGAAAAACAATAAAACCATTTTCGATGATAAATATTCACTATTCATTATTAGGCCAGAAATATATATAGCAACCCTCGTATTACTTCTAACAAAAGAACCATTAGTATGTTAAGTGCAGTTTGTGATTGCAACTGGATGTAAAAATGTACTCTTCTATTTTGATTAAAGCCGGTCTTACAAATTACAAATGAAAGTATTCATTTATAGTTTGTAAAGTTTTTAGTACTTATCGTACACAGTTGCAAAATAAAACACAGGTTCTTGCTGAAGTAAAGGGTGTTTTTTTAGACGTGTGGTATTCAATCTGGCCACACATATATCGGAGTTGGTCTTTTTGACAGCTGTCACTTAATTTATGCTCAGTATGGTTTGTCGTTTCATTATACAAAGACCTACTCCGGAACAACGTTTGGAGAATGGGCCCAAAATGAGATGACCACCAATCCTGATTTTTACAAGAAAATTTTGTTCAGCGGTGAAGATCACATTTGGGTTATAACCAAAATTGTCGCATTTGCAGTAATGAAAATCAACAAGTCATTGTTGAGACGCCGTTACATCCTCAAAAAGTCACTGTTTGGTGTGCTCTATGGGCAAAGGCAATCATTGTTCCATATTTCTTCAAAAATGAAGCCGGCCATAATGTTACAGACAATAGAGATAGCTACTAAGAATACCTATCCCATTTGCGTAAGCAAAAACAAAATAAGTTTTTTTTTCAAAAAATCGCTATATTCTGTAGTCGACAGTAAAACTACCCCAGACGTTTTTTTTAGAAAGAGTCTACTGTGCCAAATTCTATTTTAATTTGTTTAAAATATGTTTTGCCTACTGCAATATTTCTTCTGAAACACAGTTTTGTAATATCTTATTTTTTCACCAATATTCCGGTGACAGTGATCAAAAGCAGAAGGCTTTAAAGCCTAGATTATTCCTGGCCTTAGATGATAGTCTTTAAGGAGGAAGTTTTAATTGGAAAAATGAGGTTTAATTAGGAGAAAGTTATATAATACCGTGTTTTTAAAACACTGACCGTCTGGTTTTTTTAAAAGTTAAAAAAACGGCATTAACCGTAATTCCAATGTTAGCCTTTTTCTAAGGAATGGAAAATATTTCCCCAATCAAAAGTGAAGTAATTGTCTCTATTTTTAGGCTCTAGAATGCAACAAAATCACTTGCTGCGATAAGACGATTGTTTTTATTTAAAATTAAACATGTAAAATAAATTAACTAAAAAAGCTAATTGAAGATATCATTGGGGTTGGTACCCATTTGTTATGGCCATGTTTAATTTGGTTTAGTGTCCGTCGCCGAAATTTAGTCAAACTGCAAATAAAATTCTTTTTTTGGCTTCGTAAGAAAAAGTTAAAGTTATTTTAAAGCCATGTGTATACCCATCAAACCAAACGTTCAGAATTCGGTCAGAATTCTGTACGAAAATCGGCAAAATGTTCCGATTTCGGATCAGAATTTTTACCGAGTTCGTAACGAAAAACATATGTGAGGGTTGACACAAATTCTGAATTACTTCTCTAAAAAAAATCCCCCGACAAAGGAACAGAATTTGTAACGATTACGGTAAGAATTCTCGACAGAGTTCAGAATTGTCGGCAATTGATATCAGACATTGTCGGCAAATTTGGTTTACTGTGACAGATAAGAGTATATATGAAGACATTTTTTGGGCCTCAGACAATTTATATGTGCCAAAACTTCAATTCAACTTCAATTTTGATAACAAGCTTTAGATAGATATCAGACAGATGGAGGGACGGACAGACATTCACCGGTCTCAGAAGATCGGAACCTTTAAAGTTGGGTCTACACGCAGAAAAAAAGTATGGTTGGGGTGACAATATTCGAAGAGGATTATACTATTGTTGGGTATATGGTTGTGACACAACAAAATTATGATCCTCACAACAATAGTATGAATCACACATAACCATACTATGATCCCCACAACCATAGTATGATTCACACTCAACCATACTATTATCTCCACAACCATATTATGATCCTCACAACCTAGTATGTTTCTCATACAACCATAGTATGATCCTCACAACCATAGTATGATTCACACTCAACCATACTATGATCCCCAAAATTATTTATTAGGATTGGTTATAGTTGTTATTCAAAAATAGAGGTTTTTACTAAGTATGTTATTTTAAATTGCATTACTATTAGTTCATAGCCAGATTTGAGGCCATGTTTTTATTAAACATTTCATTCAAGAAACAAAAATATATATTCCAAAGGTCAAAAATACTTTAAGTTGCCAGCAGGGGTGAATGGTACTTCACCATCCGTAGACACCAAGTAAAGAATGTGATTAAACCCCATGATCGAAGGCTATATACTTAAGTGCAGGCAGATTTTAAATAAATGAGAACCAGTCGATTTTAGAGTATTTCACCAAACAAAGAAAACACAACAAAAATCCCTAGAACTACCTTCAGATTGTTATTGTTTTTTTAATGGACAACAACCATTCACTGTATCGTGTGTATGTGTTTTTTTGTCAAAAAAACATACGCACACACATACATGTATGCTCTATAAAACCTGTTTTGTTATGTTCATAGTCGCAACCATACTGTATGATTGCCGTAATCAAATTATTGTTAACATAAATTTTAAACAACAATACTGTTGTTGTACCAACCATGTTTATATGGTTGCTACAACCATATTTTCATTTCTAAATTTGGCAATAATACTACTGTAACATTTCAACAATAGCAATATTGTCGCAATCATACTATTGTCAAAATGAAATTCAAAAAACAATACTATGGTAGCGACGAACATGCTTTTATTGGAGAGAACATATTATTGTTGCGGTGACCATAGTGTAACCATATCTTTTCTCTGCGTGTAGCTGCTCAAATATATACTAGTTACGTATTCCGAAAATGAAATTAGGAATTTTCCTTGATTTTACATTAAACAACAAGCCGACAGCAAAAAATCGACTAAACCGACATGTCGGGTTTAAACTATTTTTGAAAAACCGACTGCCGGGTTTGGACATAAAAACCGGAATATTGGTTTTCGGTTTTGGACACTCATTGGTCAACACTTTAGAAAGTATAAAATTAGCAAAAAAAAATGGAAGTTTAAGGATTTTTATGATGGTTTAAGGATTTTTATAAAATCTAGCAGAGTGCTAATATTTTTCGTCATGTACTCAAATCTCAGCCAGTAGCAGCAAATGTCTATTTCAATTAAAAATAACGGCGACTAAAACAATTTTTCGGAAAGGACGTCGAAAGAAAACTTTGAAGGAAATTAAAAAAAAAATGCTTAAAATATGAGAAGCATGGTCAAGGAAAGAAAAATTTAAAATACACACTTTTTTACTAAGAAAAAAGACACCGAGTTAAATCTACTTAGTAGGGACATAAATACTGATACACACGTTTTATGCTGTAAAATAAAAAGTACTGAATGTTTTTGGACCAAATATTTTTTAATATATTTTTTTTTGATGTATACGAGTATTGTATCCAAAAAGAATCTACTTATTCGAAATGTCCGCCTATTGCCTTTACACACGCCTTAAGTAGCACTGGCCAATCGTCAATAGCTGCACGAACCTCGTCCATTGGAAAATTGGCCACAGCTCGAAACAAAGCAGTCTTAAGAGATCCAATGTTGGGCTATCTTTTGTGACAAACCTTATCCTCTAAAACCGTCCACAATTTGCAATCCAATGGGTTTAAATCTGGACTGCCTGAGGGCCATTTTTCAGAGGAAATAAACGCTGGCAAATTTTTTCGAAGCCAAGCCTGGGACGTTTTAGCCTTATGGGCCGGCGCAGAATCCAGCTGGAAAGTCCATGGCTGGTTTTGGAACAGGGAATTGTTAAGAGGCTTCACAACAGCTTCCAAAACGGTTTCTTGGTAAATTTTGGCCGATATTTTGACTCCTTGTTCGCAGAAATGCAGGATGGTGAAGCACGCTGATAACTTATCAGCGTGCTTCACCAAAAGACGTTTGCTTTTTTCAATCCTATTTTTTTAAAGCTGCAGTCAATAAATGTCCGGTACTTCGTTTGAAAGTCCCAAGTCTTTTTTAATGATTCGACTCATGGACTCTTGCGTGATATTAATCTCACGCGACATGATTTTCTGTTTTCGGAGCGGATTTCTGTGAATTCTTGATTTAACGGCTTTGATGACATGCGGTGGCGGTCTCCTCAAACAGTTTTATGCATCGGTAGATGAACATGCGGCTTATCCCTAGTGGCCGGAGCGTTTGAAAATATCGCTTTTTTCATTTCACATTTACGCTATTACAGCGTATCGGTTCTCATTAGCTGACCACTCCATGATGAAAGTTGAAACAATTTTAAAATCCCGTTACAGACCAACGCTATTGAGGTTAGCTTTCAAAACCCATATGACATTAAGGGAGTACGTTCAGTTCTATTATTTAAATGGGTGTGTTCAAAGTTGTAACAATATTTATGTCACTACTAAGTATGCTCAAAACAAATGTAAATACAAATTCGAGAATATATTTGAAAAATTCTTCGATTATTTTGGACGTAAAATAGTGGCTTTTTAATAGAAATTCATGTCTTATTTAGATAAAAATAATATATATTTAAAGTAAATGAATACAATTGGAGAATTAAGTTAAAACAGAGTTTTACTTTAATTTAAAAAAATTTCTCTCCAATACAAAAGAGGCCACAACATTGTTTGGGCTTTAGCAATACTGAAGGCGGTCGTAGGAACCTAAAATTAATTTGGTTGCTATTTCGGTCCGGGCGCTGTAAAAAACTTGGTTCACAAACTATTTAATGAATGGTAACATCCAATTGAATAGAATAACATACGTCCTACAAACAAAAGGGGGAGCGAAACTGCACCCTTTATGTCAGAGGGGCAAAACAAATTTAGGACATATGTCTACTCTAGCATTTGAGATATTTATTAAAACAAAATGACAGGGTATTTTTACTGACAATTCCAATACTCGTATATGGTTCTAAAATTGATCATCTACGAGTACTTAGTTTTAGATTTTTGATAGCATTTAATGCGGAGTTTTGCCGACTTTTACGTTTTAGAAATTTTAGAGGTGTTGATAGAAAAGCAAATCAAGATTAAATTAGGAATATTTCGGCAAAGATTGTCACAAGTCAAGAACAAGTCAAGAGTCCTGCACCAGCAGACGACGTTAAGATTGTGCCGTACGCTGATGATTGCACAATTCTGGCATCAGGACCTATCGTGGATGACATCTGCGAGAAAATAAACTATTACCTCACTGACTTTGCACGTTTATTCACTACTAGAAATATGAAAATATTCGCCTCCAAAGCATTAGCTACACTGTTTGCTGCATGGACCGCAGAGGTGCGGTTGTCACTCAATGTGAAAGTCGATGACGTCAAAATCCCGACTACCAACTACCCCAAAATCCTTGGGGTCACATTGGACAGCCTTTTTCATTCTCTGCACATGCTACAGTTATCTGCGATAAGCTTAAAAGTAGGAACCAGGTCCTCAAGTCACTTGCCGGCAGTACTAGGGGTGCCAACAAAAAAGCCTTGTTGAACTCTTACAAAGCGATATGTCGGCCTGTAGCGAAATACGTAGCACCAATGTGGTCTGCAAAGTGAGTACGACGCAGCGGAAGAAAATTCAGGCTTGCCAGAATGCCGCCCTCATAATATTAACAAGGTGTATTTTTAAGTCTTCTGAGGACCATCTACATGAGGAGACGAACATCCTGACCGTGTGCAGAGACAATATCTGCTTTCTAAACAATACCTGCTAGGGTGTTTTCGCAGTAGTCATCCTAACCACCATCTCTTGGACATATGAGGTACGATCTTCATGATCTGGAGAGAGAGAGTTCCAACGGTACAAAAGAGAACCTATAATCATCAAAACTATCAGGCAGGTCTGAACAACATCCAGCAGCAGTATCCAGCTACAGTGTGAATGTAGTGCTAGGGGAGCATCCACCGGAGATTTCACGTGAGGAGAAGGTACTACCTCGGCAGACGCGCGTTGTTCTGGATCAGCTGAGATCTGGATGGTGCAGCCGCCTTAATTGCTATTGGGTACGGATTGATGCTAACTGTCCCGTCTGCCATCAGGCGTGATCTCTTCAGTTGTTCGGTTAAGCCCACTCAGCTACCCCCAGGTCTCTGTGAACGCATCCAGTTCCAATGAAGCGTTTCCTCCTCCTTCGAAGCAAATCCCCTATAAACGAACAGGACTTCAAAATGAAATATATTGTTGCTACAACAACAGGAAGTCAAGAGCTCAAATCGAGCTTATTTGTAAAGGGTGTTTTTTTTAGCTGCCTGAGAACTATCGACAATGGTTTTACAGCTGATAATGTCAAACTGTATTGACATTTCTGTTCAGTAAGGTGTGACAAGTCATCATAAATGTTCTAACGTCAAAACATCGCTTCCAAGTTGTAGAAATTTACTTTGAAAAATAAATTTGTTCGCGAAGTTCATAGAGCACTTAGTCCATTTTACTGCCAACATACTCGACTTAGTGAGCAAGCAATGTAAAAGGCAAGCGTTTTTAGTTTCTTCTCGAGTCAAATCCCCAGAAAAGGTTTGTTATGCCCAAAATTCCCAAAAGAAAGATTTTTCATTCCCAAATAATTAAACTGTAAAAAAATTGTTTAAAATAATTTTAGACCTTGATTGCTGTCATAGGGAATTAATTAGTAAAAATATGGCATACCATAACCATGTTGTGAAAACCCTCGGTATTAAATATTCCCTAAGTAGGTTCTACCAATCCCCATTAAAAAATCACCATAGTCGCAAATTCAAATTTGTATTTCTATTATGAAAATTTAAACCTTACATTTGGAATACATCTCCTAAGCTGACAACACTAATGGGTACTCCATCAACAATGGAACCTACCCGGTCCTAGTTTTAATTAGGTATGTAATTAAGTAATTACCTTACTTATTTCTCACTCGTTCCATTAAGGAAAAACGATATTATTCGTATACTCACGGACGGGAATATAAGAATAATATTTAGATGGAAACCCGCTGCTACAAAATTATAGATGTTCTTACTCAGATTTGAACCTTTATTTACTTGTATGATATTACGACGTACTGTGTGCAACCAATCGGATTTAAAAACCTTAGCCACGTAATCAGTCAGCTTTAAACAGTAGGTCCCGGTAAGTGAGTAAAGAATCATATTGTCACAGGTCGAACATTTAAGAGCTGGCGCCCTTTTTGCTCCGAATGAAAAAGTTTTGGTTGAACGTCTGTTTGAACAACAAACTACTTGATGTCAATTTTTGTCTGACATTTACATGGCCCAAATCATTATCCAAAGAGAGATTGGTGACATTGGTGACTTCATGTCATTACACCCAGGTTTACATTTTAAATGCCGGCGAACTTACGAGTAAAAGATTAATCTCTTAGCCTAAGGGTCACTGCATTCCCAAAAAGCTTGACTGCTGTGTGTGATCTATTGCAGGGCGGCATAATCGGACCTTATTTTTATTGAAATGACGAAAGAGACGCCTTTACAGGTATTTTTTCCCATTAAACACAGAGAAAACGCCTATTGGAAATCGGTTCGAAGTACAGAAGTTTAGTTCGACAAGATGACTTTCAGTTCCGATCAGCAAATGTTAATTAACACAATGGAAATTCGGCAGGGCGTACCATAAGATGATTGCTTTTCCAGTATAATGGTACATGCAACTTAACATTTGGTCAAATTAAGCGAATAAAGTTCAAGTGCCAAAAACGCCTGTTGCAACAACTTATAGTTGTATATAAAACTGTTCGGTGCAACCAAAAATTGACAATGACAACACAATATTTCGCGCAACAACCAACTAAGAAACAATTATGGAAAGAAATTATTACGGCGAAAAAAAAACTTGAATTAAATCTCCTTCCGTTAGCCAAGAAGACCCGAAAAGTATATCAACGTGTCCCGAAATTATACAATATCATTTGTATCTTGCTTTGACTATTTTTTTAGTCTTTATTATTCTGATCTTAATTTATTTCAAAGCTGAAGTCAAATACGAAGGTTGCTCTAAGTATATATATTTTTGGCCTTGGCATTTCTTCCAGTCGATATTGCATGAACACAAGGCCGTAAAAAGGTTTGTTCTCGTTGGATCCCGCACCATTTAACAATCGCTCAAAAAAAGCTCGTGTCGATTGGTGCAAACAATTTTGAGAAAATACGACCGCGGTGCTTCAAAAGCCGTTTATATGATCGTCACAGGTGAAGAATCATGGATATTGCATGAACACAAGGCCGTAAAAAGGTTTGTTCTCGTTGGATCCCGCACCATTTAACAATCGCTCAAAGAAAAGCTCGTGTCGATTGGTGCAAACAATTTTGAGAAAATACGACCGCGGTGCTTCAAAAGCCGTTTATATGATCGTCACAGGTGAAGAATCATGGATCTATGCGTATGAGCCCGAAACAAAAAAGCAATCGACCATTCGAAGACGATCCAAATCCAACGAAAGTTGTTCGTGGAGAAGCACTTTGAAGCAAGTAGTCGCCTATTCCTTCGGCAAAACTAGTCATGTGGCGACGGTTCCGCTTGAGCAACGTAGGACGGTCAATTCTGAGTGCTACACCACAATTTGTTTGCCTGAAGTCTTCGGAGAAATTCGAAAAACGAACAAGAGAAGACGAATCATTGTGCATCATGACAATGCGAGCTCTCAGCATCGGCTCAAACCAGCGCCGTTTTGACCGGCCAAAACGTCGAATTATGGGTCATCCGCCGTACAGCCCCGACTTGGCACCTAATGACTTTTTTTTTATTCCCGCACATCCCAGACGATGCAGTTGAAGCGTTCAAAAACCATGTTTTGGAGGTGTCTCAATCGGAGTGGAAAAAGTGCTTCGACAATTGGTTTGAGCGCATGCAAAAGTGTATAAATCATGCTGGAGAATACCAGCATTATTAGGCCAGATTTGGACATAAAAACCTGATCGTCGGTTTTCGATATTGGACACTCTTAAGATGTGGCATCTAGAGCAAAAACTGGAAAATTAGATTTAAATCAATTCAAATAGCGTTCATCCAGGTCTAAAAAACTCATTTCGGCCAAATTTTGTAGAGGTCGGACAACAATTGCGACCTTTAGTTAAATATAAGCTTTAGATGGGCGAATGGTCGGACAGATACACATCGTTCAATGGAATCAACAGGTGATTATTTATAGGTTGGGTTAGTTCAAATGTTATTTTGGCAGATGAAAACAATTGACATGAATCTAACCTTGTTCAACAGTGTGGTGCAGGGTATATTTTTCCAAAGCTAGTTTATCTGAAAAGATCGAATTGTTCAAAGTAGCATGACCACTTTATAAAAGCTATCCCTGACATGATCAGTTGGCAAATTTTTATTTCAAAACGTAACGTCTCATGTTATCTTCACTGAAAAAAGTACTTAATATCGCTTTAAACGAACAGAGAAAAAATTGTTATCACATTGTTTGAGGCTGCTTATACTATCTAGTTACTATTAGCGCAACCGAATGTTAGTTAATACACTCAAATATTCGGTTCATAGAACTGAATGTATCGGTGGAAGTGGCAAAGTAAAAATTTAATGAAGTGATACGAGGGCTGCTATAAAAGCAAAAAAAATAATAATTTCCAGGAACAAAATACGTGACTACCAAAAAAAGCTGGAACCACCTTTAAGTGTAACAATCGATTCAGAATCAACAGTTGATTCGAATAAACAATATTCTCAAACTACAGAACGCAATGTTGTCCAATTTTAATTTCAGCAAACCCGGTCTGTAGGAAATGTGAAAACACCTGGGTGTCTTGCCCAGTTCGTTTTGCCATCGTTCTGCCATCGTGCCGTACTTCTTCGAAAATGTGGTCGGCCCATCAGTTACCGTGAATGATATTCGCTATCGCGAAATGATAACGGACTTTTTGTGGCCAGAAATTGAGAATAAGGACTGGTCGATATGTGGTTCCAACAGGATGGTGCCAGTTGCCAAACAGCCAACGAAACAATGGCTCTTTTGACCCCGTTTGACTTCTTGCTTAGAGGATATTTAAAAATGTCAATAAGCCAAGAACAACTCAAGAGCTAATTATTTCCGATAGCTTTTAAAAAAAATGGAAAACTTAGTTTTGGAAATTTGGAAGTTATAAGTGGTAAGACTGACTACTAAGCCCCTTATCTGTCAAGTCTAGGCCCCACATCTTCTTAAATCGACTTAAAGTTGAGAAACTTAACTTTATAAATACCCTGCTGATTAAAGATTCACCTAAAGAGGCAAAATTTAAATTTAATTTACTTTAGTTTAGGGCAAACTGCTTAAAGTTCTTCAATTCTTTGGTAAAACGTAGATTTGTATTAAAAAATCTCCTCCGGCATTTGCAAAACATTGGTAGAAAAGTGATTATTTTCGGTAGACTATTTTTTCCGAAATTACTCTCTTCGGCAAACAAAATTTATGGGCTCGGTTAGAGATATTAAACTGATTTGTGAGGTTAGACCTACATTCTTATTAAATCGTTGTTTATATAGTTCGGGTGTTTATTATTATGTTGTTCTCTAACGAGAGCTTCATTCATAATTTGTGGTATTGTTGGTGTCCCTTTTGTAGGAGCTCTGCTCTGTGTATGTGTGTGTTTCGGTATGTGCGTCAATTTGTCCAGAGAGAGAGAGAGAAACCCTCTCTTTGTGATTCCCTTTTTTCAAATATTCCCAGATGATGTGTAGGTGTTCTGAGTATATATAACAAACAGTTCATTTTCGTGTTCCAGAGTATAAGAGAGACCAGCGGAGCGATTTTGCGAGAGATAGAGAGAGAGTCACAATCGGTAATCGTCATTACAAAACGTCAAATGTTTCAGAAACTTGACGAAATCGAAATGAAATCTGTTAATTTTAACGAAGCCTCTCATACTCCAAGCGACCAAATCGGTTTTTACGAACAAATAAACATATGTACACACTTCCATACACAAATACGCACTTACACATCTATATATGTACATATGTATTTATGTAGGTATAAGTGTATGTGTGTGTATACATATGTATACAAGCACGTAAGTTAAAAAAATTATACATTAAAGGAATTTTGATTATGTTCATTCTTCTGCTTGCTTTCATGCCTGCCCAACTCCCTTGCACCTTTACATCCTTTTTCGCCTTCACTTTGAAACGGGGTCTGTGTATGTTTCTTTCGTTTCTTTTTTTTATTATTGTTGTTGTTGCTGGTGCTGCTTCTTCTTCACTTTCTCCAAGGGGGCAACTGCGAAAAAACCACGCCTTAATTTTTAATTAAGCACCTTTACCGTTACTATTCCAACTCGAATCTTTAGAAATTGAGAAGCTTTTGAATTTCGCTGCTTTTGAATTTTCTTGAATCAAAATTGAAACTGTTTTTCTTCCTTTGTTTTTTTTCGTTTCTTTTTTTTTGGCTTGAATCCCTGCGCGTTGGGCCAAGTTGAGTTGCCTTTTCCCAAAAAGTATATACACTTTTTCCACAACACACAAAAAAAAATCGGTTTTTCCTTTCACCTTTCAACTCGCAGGAATTGCTTGGATTTCTTGAGGTTTTCGTGGATTTTTTTTTTATTTTGTCGATTTCGATTCAAAAGAGGTTTTAAAAAACACTTTTGTGCTGTTTTATGTATGATGGCATTTTGTCGTTTCGTTTTGCGTGTCGTTTGGGGCGGGGTGTATTTTATTTTATTAATTGTATTTCTTTATTTTTTTGATTTCTACTCTCCAGAAAAATGGGGAATATACATTTTTTTCTAGATGTTTTTGTTATCCAAAGAAGTCGAATATCTTACAACACTGCACACAACCGTCGTCTATGAAATTCGTTAAATGTTTGCTACTGCTCTTTCTTTCAAAGGATGTTGGATGCTGGGGCTGGCTGTCACAGTGTTTCGTTACTACTCAACAATACAGCAGCAGCAGCGGCTGTAGCAGCGGTCAAAGTGGTAGTGGTAGTACTCACTGAACTCAGCTGTGCTTTACAAATAACTAAGGAGAGGGAGAGAGAGCGAGTATAAGTGTGTGTGTGTGTGTGATATATTGATGGCAAAGGACTGGGAGAGCTTAACACTCAAAGAGAGAGGGAGAGAGCCCGCGAGAGATGCTGTAAACAGTCCTGTTTATTATTTCTTGTCCTACACTAGTAGGCTAGTGCGGTGGGGGATGGAGGTGAGTTGGGGCTAAGGTTTAATTTATCATTCGTTTACACACACGTTGTTTTGTTAATAAACTTCTGAACTCTCGGTGTGTGAGTGTGTATGTGTGTGTCCACTCCTGGCTTTCACACAACAACAAAACGGGGTTTATTTATGCATTTATTACTTTTTGACACCAGGGAAAGATGGGGGGATATACCCGTTCTCCGCACGACAAAGTTAGTTGAATTTTAAATACCCTCAATCAAGGGACCTGCCAACTGTGAACTCCTTTGCAACAGGGACTTTCACTTTAAGCTGACACTCGTTTACTTGCATACAATAGCCTTTCACCACAGCTTTGGGACACTTCGCCAAAATGCTAGCTAGGCTGCTTCTCCAAAACGTCACAGAATTCCTTTAACGTTTCTATTCCAATTGTTGTGCTTTCTTTCCCTTGTCTTGTCTTGTCTTCTTTCTTTGTAACAGATGATTTATTAACGAAACATTCTGATGCTGGTGAATCAAAGAACAACCCCTTAACCACCCCTTACCAGCCCACCACCACCATGCTGATCCCTTATAACGTTCTACTCCTCCTTCTCAACCACTTCTTCTTCACGTGTATGTGAAAGCATCCCATTACACATCGAAATAAAAAAAACAACAAAAAGCATACGAAACACATTAATGACAATATTTACATCGCGAAATGTTGCGAGCAAAAGAAACACGAAAAGTAAGCAAAGGAGATGGAAAAAAACAAAAACAAGCAACATTATTTCTACGCTTGCGCCTTTGGGAAGCTGCTCCTCTATATTTTTCTTTTTCCTTTTATTCCATTCCAAACTGAAATGAGATGAGATGTGGATTTCGTAGAAATCCCAACATCTGACTAGGGTCTTAACCCTTTGGGGCACCCACCTGCATTCAGGGGGATACGAGTAATAATGAGGCTGACATACATAGAATTAATACAAGTTTTTGGTTGAGCAGTCAAAAGGATCCTTAAAGGCTGACAACAGGTTGTTGATTAAATTCAAAACAAAAGAGGCCGATTTTTGTTTTCAAAAATCATTGATTTGAGAGATATTCTCTATCTGCCGCTGAACGGGATGTTAAGGAAAATACATAAAAGTGCCTAGAATAGAGCGTGGCGAAAAAAAGTTGGAAACTTTCTACCAAAAAAAGAACACAACCGAATTTTTTTCCCAACCGAATGATTGAAGTTTCATGTAACTCAACTATTCTATTAGTATAGCCGAATGTTAGTTGCTGCTCTGTAATTTTCATTTATTGCAACTGCAGTATCAGTGGAACAAGCCAAGTATTCGAACCTTCAGAAGAGAATTGTCAAATTCAACGAAAAAAAAATTGAATTTAAGTAAGAAGTGTAGGGTGAGCCATTAAAAGTTGTATATATGAAACGGGTGTGAAAAAAGGTGCTGATAATTTATTGGATAAGTTACGAGGGCTGATATATATATTTCTGGCATAATAATGAAAATGCGAATATTTATCAACAAAAATGGTTTATTGTTTTTCAAAGTATTCTCGAAACACTTTTTCCACTCCGATTGAGACACCCCAAACATAGTTTTTGAACGCTTCAGCAGCATCTTCTGGCGAGGAAAATCGTTGGCCGTGCATTTTTTTCTTCATGTGCGGGAATAAAAAGAAGTCATTGGGTGCCAAGTCAGGGCGGTACGGCGGATAGCCCATCAATTCGACGTTTTGGGCGGTCAAAAAGGCGCTGGTTTGAGCCAATGTGTGAGAGCTCGCATTGTCATAGTGCACAATGATTCGTCTTCTCTTGTTCGTTTTTCGAATTTCTCCGAAGACTTCAGGCAAACAAATTGTGGTGTATCACTCCGAATTGACCGTCCTACGTTGCTCAAGCGGAACAGTCGCCACATGACCAGTTTTGCCGAAGAAACAGGCGAGCATTTGCTTCGAAGTACTTCTTCCACGAACAACTTTCGTTGGATTTGGCTCGTCTTCGAAGACCCACACAGTCGATTGCTGTTTTGTTTCGGGCTCATACGCATAGATCCATGATTCGTCACCTGTGACAATCTTATAAACGTCTTTAGTAGCACCGCGATCGTATTTTTTCAAAATTTCTTTGCACCAATCGACACGAGTCTTTTTTTGAGCGATTGTCAAATTGTGCGGGATCCAACGAAAACAAGCGAGAGCGAGCTTCGGCCACGACTGAATTCATTAAACCAGTTTTTTACAGTGCTTTTTCACGGTGCTTCATCGCCATACAAAGATTTAAGTTCATCGATGCACTCTTGTCATGATAATCCACGTCGAAAGTTGTAAAAAATGATCGCACGAAAATGTTCACGAGTTAATTCCATTTTTTCCCAAATTGATTTTTTCAAGTCACTGTAAACAACACAAATGATGGTCGTACGCCAAAAACGCTCTGAGTACGTTTATGCTAAAAAATGTCAAACTTTCCAATGAAAATGGCAGATGGCGCAAGGAAATACTTAGTGTTGTCTATGCCAGAAATATATATAGCAACCCTCGTAAACTTTGTCATTTACAAATGCGTTTTCGCTACGCCCAATGGACTAAAGATCGTTTAGCAGGAGATGAAAAATTTCACCGAAAAATCATATTTTCAGATGAAGCTCATTTTCATCTCGGTGGCTATGTCAATAAGCAAAATTGCCGCTTATGGGGTCCAGAGAACCCATATTAGGGAGCCAATCCATCCACAACGAGTTTCTGTTTGGTGTGAATTTTGGGCTGGCGGTATCATTGGGCCATTTTTCTTCGAAAATGAGCAAGGAGCCGCCCTTGTCGTCAACGGTGAGGGTTACCGCACAATGCTCAACGAATGTTTGTCCCAAAAGTTCAAGAGAATGGCCTAGACGATATTGGGTTTTAACAAACGAAGCCGCCTCGGAGCAGTGATTTGAGCCCTTTGGATTATTTTCTGTGGTAGGCTTCTAAGGATACATTTTACGCAAAAGCATACAGAGACCATTGAAGCGTTGGAACATGAAATCGATGATTCGACCTGAAATAATCGAAAATGTACTTAAAAATTGGGTTGATCGGATGAGGTACTGCCGAGCCAGTTGTGGGAGGGTTCATAGGGAGGGTCATGACGAGGAAAAAGTGGAAAAGATAATGGATGATTTTTACTGGAAAAAATAATTGGTTTATCGATTGGAATATTTTATTTAAAAAAAAAATTAAGCAACTCTTTTTTTTGGTTATGATAAAGTTTTAGATATCATCACTAATAATTGGCTACAAAAAGAATATGTTGGCCTAAATACGTTTTTCGAGTTTTATTGGTATGACCGATCCATAAGTTGAGAGTACAATACGATGATCATGTTTATCATCTTGTGGTTTTCGAACCGAATATCCATAACAATTATAAACATTTGGCGATTTCAGCCGTAATTCCTCGTTTGCAACCGAATTATTGTAGTTCCAACCGATTTTCTACTAAGTTTTTCTCTGTGTGTATGATTTCCAAAAAGTTAGGCTCTAGGTGACTTCATTCGTAAGGTGGGTTTCAGAACTCCTTTCGGCTGGCACAGGGGGCATTAGTTACACTAATTATATGAAGTCAATTGGTTTTCTGTTCAAATAATGCGGAGCTTTCTAATGAAGGTCATCACGGACCCGAAATCAGGATAAAAGCATCATGCAGCCACGAAAATCAATGTCACTTTGCCATTTTGTTAAAAACTTGTCTTCTATTAAAATGTAAGTGCAAGAGGTCTCCAGCCAGTTAATCCCTGTTTAATGTGAAAATCGGGAAATAAAAACAAATCGATTGGATAATTGTTCATATAAACTGAAGATTTGTTTCTTTTTTAACACTAATGCTCCTTGGTCACCAGGTTTATTAAGTTAACAAATCTTGCGGTTAGATTAGGTAGTATATTGGCAGTTGGATAAAACAGCTTACATAGACCAATTAAGCTCCCTACACGCAGAGAAAAAACATGGTTACTACTTGGTTACGGCAATAATAATATGTTTTCCGCAATAAAAGTATGTTCGTCGCAATCATAGTATTGTTAACTGAATTTAGTTTCGACAACAGTATAATTGCTGCAATATTAATATTTTTGAAATGTAACAATAGTATTATTGCCAAATTTGAAAATAAAAATATGGTTATAGCAACAATATAAATAAAAGTTGGTGCGACAAAAGTATCGTGTTTTGCGTTTTATGTTAACAATAATATGACTTCGGCAATAATACTGTATGATTGTAATTGTTCTTCATTTAAATATGCTTATTAGAACAAATGTTAATGGTACGGATCTAATGCCAAAATAGTACTTTTTTATTGAAATTAAAATTTTTTAAACAAGCTGCTTTGGCTTTGTTTAACTGAAATAATTTTAATAAAAACGCTTACGTTTATTTAAACTTATTTTTTCTACCGTGAAATAAATCACTCCTATTATTTTGAATTTAATGTATTTTTGAATAATTTTCATAGTTCAAATCTATTGTTGACAACCTAAACCAATTCTAATAAATTATATTGGGGATTATAATAAAATTGTGTGTGATCATATTATGGTTGTAGGGATCATACAATGGTTGCGTGTGAATCATACTATGGTTGTGAGGATAATACTATGGTTGAGTGTGTATAATACCATGGTTGTGAGGATCATACTATGGTTGTGCAGATCATAATATGGTTGAGTGTGAATCATACTATGATTGCGGGGATCATAGTGTGGTTATGCATGAATCATTCTATTGTTGTGAGGATCATAGTATGGTTGTATTTGAAGCATACTATTGTTGTGAGGATCATAATATTGTTGTACCACAACCATATATCCAACAATAGTATTATCCTCTTCGAATATTGTCACCACAAAAATGCTTTTTTTCTGCCTGTAGTGTTACCACGGGCATATGTGCCACTCGTTGGAACCAAACTGACTGATGCACAAAACTACAAATATCGGATCTGTCAGTATTATAGAAAAGGCGTCCACAGTATATCCGGACAACGTTTACATAAAGCTCTCCACTTCTCCTCATATCCGCAACTCCTCCCGTTCGCCAAGCAGGCAGTGCCCCGTTACAGTCGACGCTAACGAAGATATGGGTTTCCTTTCTATTTCAAGGGGATATTTAGGTCTTCTATGGTTGTATCTTGGCTAGATTTGTCCAGCTATCCCACCAGTCTCTTATTGGACTGCCTTTACGCCTCTTGTCTGGCGCACCATTACGAGCAAATTCGTCTTGAATTAGTTGTTGGTGTAGCGGCACAGTGTCGGGATGACAGAATATGACCGAAGAATTGCGTCTTTGGGTCAATTATCGTAGGTGGAATTCGCGAGTTAGTAGTACTATCCCTTCCCTAGCAGGTTTATCGACATTGCAGTTTTCTGCTCTATCCCTATGTTGGTGTACCCATATGCGGCTTATGTTAAGCTTCTCAGCCATCTCATTTAGGTATTTGCGGCAGTCAAGGGCTATTAGTGAATTTAGCGATTAAGCCTACCTGCTGTCCGAGTATGTGGCATCGCTTGCTAAATCTTTAAAAATAATTAGATTAATTTGCGGATATTTTTGTAGTACGGGCGGTTCGGAAACTTCTTAGCCTAGCACAAAAAGCGCGGTATAAACAGAAAAAAGTTAAGTGTTTGTTTCGATCTGGCAATTCCTTCATATAGAAACAGGTGT
Source organism: Hydrotaea diabolus (assembly GCA_963513945.1). Lineage (NCBI taxonomy): Eukaryota > Metazoa > Arthropoda > Insecta > Diptera > Muscidae > Hydrotaea > Hydrotaea diabolus. The sequence goes on from OY740719.1 coordinate 166,584,822, forward strand.
TCACAAAAGACGCATCCGCGATTTTTTTACAATGGAAAAATTAGAAATGCGTGGTGTCATTAAATATTTACAAAAAAAAAGGTTTATCGGGACAAGAAATTCATAATGATATGGTGAATGTGTTAGGTGAAAGTGCTCCTTCATATGCAACACTAAAAAATTGGGTTGCTGAATTTAAACGTGGTCGTACAAGCATTGAAGATCAACCACGTAGTGGACGTCCAAAAACAGCAACAACAACAGAAATTGTAGCCAAAGTGGTATTAAATGATCGACGAATAAAAGTGCGTGAAATAGCTAATATCATGGGCATCTCAAATGATCGAGTCCATTTAATTTTGCATAAAGAACTACAGATGAAAAAGCTTTCTGCAAGATGGGTGCCGCACTTGTTAACAGTCGACCAAAAACGCATAAGAATGGACATTTCTCAAGCTTGTTTGGATCGTTTTCAGCGAAATAAAATGGATTTAAAGCGTCGTTTCATAACTGTTGATGAGACATGGATCCACCACTATACTCCAGAGACAAAAGAACAATCCAAACAATGGACTGAAGCTGGAGGAAGTGCCCCAAAGAAGGCAAAAACAATTCAATCGGCTGGTAAGGTTATGGCAACGGTTTTTTGGGACTTCAAAGGTATTTTATTGATTGACTATCTGCAAAAGGGTAAAACAATAAATTCAGAGTACTATTGCAACCTTTTAGATCAATTAAATGTACAAATTCGAGAAAAACGTCCTGGCTTACAACACAAAAAAATAATTTTTCATCAAGACAACGCACCAGCGCACAAGAGTGTTTTAACAATGGCTAAAATCAACGAATTAATGTACGAGTTGCTTGACCACCCACCTTATTCTCCTGATTTAGCTCCTTGCTGGCAAGCGTTCTACCTCAAAAGAAGATGCAATTACAGTTGTAAACCACTATTTTGAAGACATTGAGGAAAACTATTTTAATCAAGGGATAGAATTCAGGAGATTATATTGAAAAATAAAAATATTTTTGAAAAACTAGCTATTCTCTTTCATTGATAGGCTAAGAACTTTCCGAACCGCCCTCGTAGATAGCAAAAGTGTCAAAGAAATTGATTGATTCCTTGCTATGTGTTGTGGCCAGCTAAATCGAATAACAAATTTAGACCCAAGAGTTACATAAAAAGCTCTTGGGCTTAATGTGACTTTAGAAGAGGAAAAGATTCCTCAAATAGTATTTCCACATTTTTCCGGGTAAGAGTCCAGTTTTAGCCATACCTTGAAAAGGGACACATATTTGCATTTGCAAAGAAATTTGCATTCTTTTTTGCAGTCTAGTTACTTAAGTTGCACAACATTCCAATAAGAAACAAGAGGGAACTTGTCTCTAAGCTGTGAACGATTCAATTATTTTACTCACTGAAAGGGACCTACTGTTTAACACCGGCTCCGAATGGTTTTTGCATTTCTTACAAATAAAACTCTTACTTGTAAATTCGTCAGCATTTACAAGGTGAAATCTCAGAGCTAAAAATATGTTAGAAACGGGGTTGAACCTTGGGTTACTGGCATGATAGTCGTGCACACTTCTATCGAACTTCAAAAGTCTAAACAGCATAATTCCCGTAGTTCTAGAGGCATAAATGCGGAAATTTTGTTTATAGAACAAAATACGGCAAAATGTGTTTTATCAAATTTTAGCGCCTAGATATAGGATCTTCATTGAGCTTTTGCAGAGCTTTTTTACTGAAGCACAAAAAAAACAACTCTAAATGAATTACACTGTAAGCACTAGCGGGTTGCAACCTGCTAATTGTCCTCAACATTCCGTTAAAGGATATAGGGGGAAACGAGGAACTCTCACATCACAGATCACCACAACATAACAGAAAACACGATATCAGAAAATGTACTGAAAAACTGTATTGTCGAATAAGGTACTGCCGAGCCAGCTGTGACTACCACCCTTTTTATTTTATTACGCTTCCAATAAAACCAGAAGTTAAAAAAAATTATCAGTACTTTTTTTCAGCCGATTCAAATTTAAAATTTTGAATGGCCCACCCTATAAATATGGGTTTATAAAAAGTAAATAAACCGATAAATGTTTAAACTGGATCAACAATAACACAAATACTCGTATGATAACATCTATAAAAAAATACCAAGAAAAACATCGCTAACTAGAAGTCAGAAATAATCGAAATAACTCAAAATCATTGCAGGGGCTTCGACAGACGGTATCAACTCGCAAAGAAAAGATATGGTTTCTTTGAATTGTTTCTCTGGCTGTATGACATGTGGCGCCGTCTTGTTGAAACCACATGCCCTCCACATTCATTTCTTCAATTCTAGGCAAGAAAAAACTGGTTATCATTTCACGATACCAAACACCATTGACTGTTTGCGCTTGACCTGCCTCATTTGCATAAAAAAAGGTCCTATGATTCCTCCAGCCCAAAAACCACACCACACAGTGACACGTTGAGGATGCATTTGCTTCTCGTGAATCACTCGAGGATTTTCCGCACCCCAAATGCGACAATTCTGCCTATTGACGAAGCCATCAAGATGAAAATGGGCCTCGTCACTGAAGATGATTTTATCGGCAAAATCAGCATTTTCATGTTGTCTCTCCAATACCCAATTAACGAACTCCCTTTCGTGTAGCGCTCCATTTTTACTAACCTCGTACCTTCTACTAACAAACAATAACAATTGTTCAAATGTCAAACAATGACACTTCGAATGTTGCCAGATTTAAAAATTGCGTTCTTCTTGGGACACCTTTTATATGTTTACGACAACAATATTATGTTCTTTGCAAATAAAGTATGTTCGTCGCAACTATAGTATTTTTTTAATTTCATTCCGACAATAGTATGATTGCAGCAAAATTAATATTGCTGATATGTAAAAATAGTGTTAATGCCAAATTTTAAAATGAAACCATTTTTTTGGTTTTATGTTAACAACAATTTGATTACGGCAATCATTCCGTATGATTATGGTTTTTGGTATAATGTTACTGTTACGACTTTTATGCAATAATAGTACTTTTTATTTGTAAATTATCAATTTTTAATACAAACTGATCTGGATTTGTAGAAATGAAATATTTTTAATGAATGAAAGATTTACGGTTTTTTTCTGTCGTTAAATAAATCCCTGCTATTAGTTTGAATTTTATGTATTTTTTTAAAATGTATTAAATAAAAATGTCTATTGTTGAATAAAAAAAATCCTAAAAAAATATTTTTGGGGATCAGAGTATGGTTGAGTGGGGTCTTATTATGGTTTTAGTAATCATAAAATGGTTGCGTGTGAATCATACTATGGTTGTGAAAATCACACTCTGGTTGTATGTAAAATATACTTTGGTTGTAAGGATCATAATATGTTTGTGGGGTATGTTAATCAAACTATTGTTGTGAGGACCATAATATGGTTGTGGGTGTGTGAATCAGACTATTGTTGAGAGGACCATAATATGGTTGTGGAGTGTGTGAATCAAACTATTGTTGAGAGGACCATAATATTGTTGTGAAACAGCCATAAATATATATATATATATTATTTTACCGTTATTGTGTTTCCAATGACAACAGTCAGGCGGATATGGCTCTGTCACAACTCTGTTACACACAGAGAGAACAGATTCGTTGCCACAGCCGAATAAATGAGTTTTTGCCAACCAGAATGAGTTTACATGCACCTCGACTGAACGAGTTTACCTGCACCTCGAGTATACCATAAATACAACTGAATGTTAGTTGGTTTTCTGCAATTTTAAGGTATTGAAACTGTAGTATCGCTGCAACATCCGAAGTATTCGGACCTTCAGAAGAGAATTAACCAAAAAAATTAAATTTTTGTCAGGGTCAAAAGCATTTTGCTTACATAGGGAGGGTCATGACGAGGAAAAAGTAAAAAAGATGATGGAAAAGAAATTGGTTAATCGATTGGCTCAAAGTCAGTAATAATTGGTTACAGCAACAACATGCTTACAAAACTATTAATTGCCACAACCACCAGTGGTGGTAGTGCCGAGTTTCGATTATCATATTTTTATTATTCTGTAGTTTTTTGGACCGAATATCCATTACGATCATTAACATTTGGTGATTACAACCGAAATTCCTCATTTGCAACCAAATCACTGTAGTTCAAAACGATTTCCAACTATTTTTTTTCTGTGTGTAGAATTAAAAGAAGATCAATTTTTCGATGTATGCAATCGAAATGACAGAATGGCGCTCCATCCTTCGGTGGAGGCTATACAAAATCAATATTTATATTACCAGCCGAGGAATGAAGTGTACACTTAATTTTGTTAATCCGATTGTAACATCTCGAATCATTTATGACAGACCCAATAAAGTGATGATTGTAAAATTTTAAGACGAACTAGCCATGTCTGTTAGTGCGTCCTTTTGTCCGTCGTGTGTCAATATGGTATAAGATTTTTGTAAAACTTTAAACCTCATTTTTGTCGAAAGTTACGATGAAATCCTACCGAACATGCAGACGTCATGAAACTGATTTGGCCTGATTATGACAGAAGTCGTAGGGGACCTTCTGTCCCCCCAACGGTGCTCATTTATGGGTAAGGTTATAGTTTAACTAAAGTTGTTCGTCTTATTATTTTAGGTACAGGGTTTAACCCTTTCAGAGATCCACAAAAATTGCAACCTGACCTGATAGTCTATGCATCGGTATCGGCATTATCGAGTTTGTTTTTTTTTGCCATTTCGGACGTGTTATTAATTGAGGTTCGTGCAGCCACACCTGTTTGAGGCATACGCCACGATGTATGTGTGTGAGTATGTATGTGCGCTTGTTACGCCAACAAAAAATTACATTCGCATTTACGATTGACTTACGAAATGTAAGTACGTCATCATTGTTGTCCAAATCCCACGTTCAGTGCGTGTGCCTGTGTGTGTATGTGAGTTTCGGTGCGTGTGTTAGAACAAACAAAATACAACAACAAAAACGATGATGCACTTACAGATGTATGTATGTATGTAGAACATACACATCGGAGTAAGCTCCGAAATGACCAAAACACAAAACGGAAGAGGAGAACACACGTAGCACCCGACGACACAGCGACAGCATCAACAAAGTCGCACACACTCTCTCGTACACACATACACAGCATCCTTTTTACACACAAACACACTCACACGTCCAATCGACCGAAAGGAAAGCTCCGCTTCTAGGGCTGCTGTTCGAGAGAAAAATAACAGCTTCAACAACAATGACACTGACACTCACACATGCAGCAACAACAACAACAACAAAAACTGAGCACAGCGACACATGCACTCTATTACTGCTGCCATGGCTGGCATTATTGGAAACTATCAACATCGTAAAGTTTTTTGTTTTTAGGCCACCTAGAGGGTGTGGTTCCCTATTGCCAGAATATTTGATAGTTTGACACAGATTCCGAATGAGCGACGAACAAACGACCAGGCAAGCGGCGAAAGCTGCTAAAAAGCCTCAAACGCATTTGCATGGCGGCGGCGACAACAACGGCGGCGGAGTGCAAAAGTTGTCGCCCTGTTTCTTCGTCCTCTCTGCCTTCTGTAATGCCCGCAACCACCGTATACTTGGTTGTGTTTGTGCACGCACACACAGAGAGTTAATCTTGATGCTAAATTATCATAACAAAGTGACTCTTGCTGCATAGAGCCATCAGCCAGCAGAACCATGTGTGTCAGCCATGTTGATTTTCCGTGAAATCAAATGCTACGGTTTATGTACGTTCATAGCTCTGGAATTATGAATGAAAGTTCCTCGGAGGCAGAGTTGCCAAAGTGTAAAGAGATAAGCATTTTAGGGTTTTCATCTGAGACTAGGCACAAAGGGCAGATTGTTCTAATGAAAAGCAGGTGTTTGGCGTACCTCTAGAGGGTTTATTTCCCCAGTGCAATTGAAAACAACTAAAAAAGTTTGCAGTCGGTCGTATCTGTTAGATCAGATACCCTACACCACTCTGTTATTCAAAAGATTCCGCGGCTCTGTTCGGAGCTAGAGCAGTGTCATAAAAAGTGTGTCAACAAAGCCGGTGTTTTTAAAAAACCGGCTTTCGGTTCACCCGTGTTGTGAAAAAACTGACTGTCTGGACTGTACTGGCATTTACCGACATTCCGGTTTTAGTTTAGCTTTTTGCCTAAGAATGAAAATTATTTTCCGAAGTAAGGTAATAGTGCCTTGAAACAGCTCTAAATCCGGATTTTAAAGATAAAGTCATATTTGAATTTGTGTTTTTGGGTGCTGTTGTTTGGGTCATGTTTGTATATGTAAGTAGATCAGCCGATGAGCCGTCCCACACCAACGGCGAAACGTGCGTCTACCAGACGGAAATTTGTTTGCTTAAACTTCGTTTGTTAGATTCTCCTCATAATTTATTCACGTTCAGCGTTAACACAAAAATAATTGAAAATTATAAAAAAAACTTTCTCGAACATTTGAAAACTCAGTCAAATAAAAACAAGTAAAAAATGTTAAGTTTAGCTGTGCCGAACTTTGGATACCCTCCACCAGAGTCCCAAATAAAAAACTATTTTTTTTAATTTTTGCCATGAACATGTGGTGAACCGCGTTGCTGAAATCCAAATATCCAGTGATGAGTTATCGTCATATTATTTCCCAAGGCCCTTAAGACCGTTTGTATGGGAGGTATCAAAAGAGGCTACCCAATATCAACTCAATTTGGCGCAGAAGTGTGTTCTATATATAAATCTTTATGGGGAAAATTTCATATCGATAGGTCAAGTTTGTGGTGAGTTATAGTCATAGTATATCTCAAGGCCCATAAGACCGTTTATATGGGAGGTATCAGAAGGGTGTACCCAATCTCAACTCAAATTGGTCCAGAAGTGTGCTCTATGTAGAAATGTTTATGTGTAAAATTTAATTTTGATAGGTCAAGTTAGTGATGAGGTATCGTCATATTATTTCCCAAGGCCCTTAAGAGGGAGGTATCAAAATAGGCTACCCAATATCAACTCAATTTGGTGCAGAAGTGTGTTCCATGTATAAATCTTTATGTGGAAAATTTCATATCGATAGGTCAAGTTTGTGGTGAGTTATTGTTATATTATTTCTCAAGGCCCATAAGACCGTTTGTATGGGAGGTACCAGAAGAGACTACCTAATCTCCACCAAATTTGGTGCGGAAGTGTGCTCTATATAGAAATCTTTATGCGCAAAATTCATTCGCAAATTCATTTCGATAGGTCAAGCTTGTGGTGAGTTATCGTCATATTATTTCTCAAAGCCCATGAGACCGTTTGTGTGGGAGGTACCAGTAGGACTTTTCCGATCTCAACAGAATTTGAAGCAGAGGTGTGTTCTATATAAAAATCTTTATGTAGAAAATTTCATCTCGATAGGATAAGTTTGTAGTGAGTTATTGTCATATTATTTTTCAAGGCCCATGAGACCGTTTGTGTGGATGGTACCAGTAGGGCCTTTCCGATCTTAGCCAAATTTAGCGCAAAAGTCTGTTCTATATATTAATCTTAATGCCGAAAATTTCGTCTCGATAGGTCAAGGTCAATACGCGACGCAAATGGCAAGTGGACAATATCAGAAGAAAAAAAAGCCAATGTTTTTGCAAACCATCTGTCCCAGGTATTTCTCCAAATCCTGCAAGTAGCGACCTCCTTCCACCTGATGATAAAATGTCTGGCGTAATTCCATTGTTTACTGACGCAAATGAAGTTCTGAATGTCATTAAAGAAACCGTGAATCCAGGTAAAGCACCTGGATATGATCTTATCACGCCTAAAATGATCTTGGAACTTCCCTATATTGCTGTGAAGTTCCTGGCAAAATTATTTAACTCTATTTCGAGACATGGTTACTTTCCTAAAGTGTGGACAATTTCTCTGATTTAAATGTTTTTAAAGCCAGGAAAGGACAAATCAATACCTTCCTCGTACAGGCCGATTAGTTTGCTTCCCTGCTTATCCAAACTATTTGAAAAAGTTCTTTTATCGAAAATAAAACCGTTCCTCGTGTCAAATAACATTATACCAGACCATCAGTTTGGATTCCGCGAAGGTCACAGCACTATCGAACAAGTAAACCTCCTGACCCAAGCAATTGAAAAATCATTTAAACGGCGAGAATATTGCTGCGCCGTATTCCTGGATGTTGCTCAAGCATTTGACAAAGTCTGGCACTTTGGCTTGACCTACAAAATTTGCAAATACTTACCGGCAAATACGCATCGAATTCTTGAGTCTTACTTAGAAAACCGCAGATTCAGAGTCAAAACAATATCCCTTTTTCTCAATCTGAACATGTTTCATACCTTGGAATCCACCTGGATCGTCACCTGGAGAAGTCATATCGAAGCCAAGAAAACTCAACTGAAACTTAAGGTCCATCAACTTCACTGGCTCCTAAACGCGAACTCAAAACTAAGCCTTGGATATAAGGTCCTGCTATACAACAGTGCAATCAAACCTATCTGGTTATACGGTGCCCAGCTATGGGGCAAAGCAAGCTCGAGCAATCTCGACAAAATCCAAAGAGTCCAATCGAAGACATTGCGGCTTATTACCGGTGCCCCTTGGTATATGAGGAATGAAAACATCCACCGAGACTTGAAAATACCTCTCGTTAAAGAGGCAATTCAAAAAATCAATATAAAGCACAAAGAGAAGCTCGAACGTCATGATAACATACTTGCTAGACAATTATTGTGCAGTCCAAGCTCTTTAAGTCCAAGCTCTTTAGGAGAAACGAACGCCGTGTTTTCTAATCTGCACTTGTGCTTCATCCGTAACAGTAATCGCGAACACACGCGCCCGAAAGACTGCGTAGAATTCTTTTTTCTACGTCACGTGGCTTAAATGCTCTCATACGTGATCCTTAAAACAGTCAACACGAAAAACCTACAAAACCTGAATTGTGTCGTCCACTCTGCTATTCCAGAGTTATCCGATATACATACATAACTAGAGTTCTTCACTCTACATAATATCGCGAACACTCTGTAAATGACTGTAAGGGTCCTCTGCCCCTTTATCACGAGGTTTAAGCCAAACCAGGTTTAAAATTCTCAGACATGTGATCCATACCAGTTATATACTATTTTGACCAAATTAATTAAAATTCCTGCCAATTAGCAAACATCCACATTACAAGAAATCCATACTAGGATTCATTATTAATTTATACTTAAGATTCGTATACTTACTGTTAGACTCCTTTGGAGCAGATTCAATAATCCAAATAAAGCTTATATAAAAAAAGGTCAAGTGTGTGGTGAGTTATTGTCATATTATTTTTCAAGGCCCATGAGACCGTTAGTGTGGGAGGTACCAGTAGGACTTTTCCGATCTCAACCGAATTCAGCGTAGAAAAGTGTTGTATATAGAAATCTTGATGTGTAAAAAAGAGACTCATATGACTTTACAAAGTTCCGTGGTTTCATTAGCATTATTCGATATTTATTAGACGGTATTGCCATTTAGATCAGTCTATAAAGAAAGTCCAGGCGACATGCTTCAGGTAAAAACGACAAAGACCAAATTTAACCTAACCCATCCCAAACCGAATCAATCAATTTCAAAATGCACACTTAGATAAATCACTTCAAGCAACCCACAAGAAATGCATACTTTTTTATACGGGCATTTTGATAGGTCAATTTTGTGGTGAGTTATAGTCATATTATTTCTCAAGGCCCATAAGGCCGTTTGTATTCAGGTACAAGAAATGGTGGCCCAATCTACACCATTTTTACATAGATGATTGCGCCTATATAGAGATTATTATTTGCAAAATTTCAGTGATTTTGCTCAAGAAACTGGGCCGATATTTCCAAATAAAAAACTTATCTTTATAAGGTAGTGTCGGTTGAGGGCCTCCAACACCAACTTCCCGTAAAGCTATATAGCCCATTTTCAATACCAACCATGTTAGGTTAACTACACACGTTTGTGTCAAATTTCAGCTCCCTTGCTGTTTTCATGCAGGCTCTATCTTGTTTTCAACAGACGGACAGCCGGACAACATGGCTGAATCGTCTTAGAATTTTACGAGGATCAAGAAGATATATACTTTGTTGGGTCTCCGATGATTATTTCAAGGTGTTACAGACAGAATGACAAAACTAATATACCCTCCATTGTATGGTGGAGAGTACAAAAAAGCTAAAACGAAACAAAAAATCAAATGTGAAACCTTTATAGAGACATGAACTTAAATCTACTTACATAAAAACATAACATAAAAAGAACCGTTTTTTTGGTATTAGTATTATTTATTTTTCAACATAATCTCCTTCCAACTCAATACACTTCATCAAACGTTTTTCAAGTTTTTTGATTCCATCCGAAAAATAAGATTTTTCAAGACCTTCAAATATGCCTCAGTTTCAGCAATAACCTCGCTATTGGACGAAAATTTTTTGCCACCGAGAATTTTTTTTTAAATTTGGAAACAAGAAATAATCAGAAGGAGCAAAATCTGGACTATCTGGTGGATGCGGAGCAATTTCAAATCGTAATTCGGCCAGTTTTTGTTGAGTTAAAAATGCAGTGTGTGAAGGAGCATTATCTTGATGAAAAATAACTTTTTTATTTTATATGCGGTCGTTTTATCTTGATTTCTTCACTCAACCGATCCAATAATGCACAATAATATTCACTATTTATCGTTTTTCTTTTCTCAAGATAATCAATAAATATTATTCCCCCTTGCATCCCAAAATACTGTGGCCATTACTTTTCTTGCTGACTTAACAGTTTTCGCCTTCTTGGGACCACTTTTACCAGCTTCTATCCATTGTTTTGACTGTTCTTTGCATTCTGTGATGTAGTGACAGATCCATGGTTCATCAACAGTTATGAATCGGCGCAAGAACTCTATTGGATTACTCTGATAAATCGCTAAAAGCTCCTCCGAATTGGTCCAACGGACGATTTTTTGGGGCAAAGTCAACAAACGCGGCACATGAAAAGCGGATAGCTTTTTCATGTGGAGATCATGTAAAATACTCCAAACTTGTTTTTCGTGTAATTTAACAATATCAGCAAGTTCTCGGAGCTTTATTCGTCTATCTTTAGTCACTTCATTAAATATTTTTCTAATGTTTTCAATAGTAGTAGCAGTTTTCGGTCTTCCAGAGCGTTGTTCATCTTCCGTACTTGAACGTGCCATTTTAAATTGTTGAACCCAGGATTTCACGGTGGAGTATGATGGTGCCTTATCACCATGAACAGAATCCAATTCATCTTTGATTAATTGTGGCGTATAACCTTTCATATACAAGTGTTTAATTACCGCACGAAACTCTTAATTTTCCATTTTTCAAAAATTATAAAACTTGTTTACTTCAATCACCTGTAACAAAGAAAATAATCATTAAATATTTCGGAAATTTTGAAAGATGCTTTTAAAAAACAAAAAAAAAGTTGCTAGTAAAACAGAAAATGTGCCAGGCCAGTTAGTTTTGCGGTCGCCCTCGTATAAACAGGCCATAAATGACAATATAAGAATATTTAAAAATATATGAAAATCTTCTGGAAAAATTGCACAAAAATTCGTTTATCTTAAGCATTATTTTTTTTAACATTATTTTAATGCAAATTCTCGAATCGCTCTATTATATTTCGTAATGTATTTAACCAAAAATATCAAAACTAGAATGTTATGGAGGGAAAAATCAATTTTTAATGGTGTTTTGAAGCAGGTCAAGCTACTAATGCTGCCAGCTAAAAACCGATATCGTTCTAAAACATATTTATTTCTTGAGCAGTAGATTTGCAACTTTTTTTCATGCACTCTAATGTAGCAACATTTTAAGAAGTAAAGAGTAATGCAACCGCATGTAAAAAATCAATTTATTACGAGGGTTCTTTAATATATTTCTGACCTCACTAGACATTTTTGTGATTCCTTTCATGAAGCGAACAAGAAAGAAATTCATTGCGAATATTTTTAATATATTACAGTTTTATAAAACACAAAATATAACGAAAATTATTATGTTTAGGAATATATATATAATGAATAAATAAACGATATCTAGCGGGACCAACTTTCCTAAGATTCGGGGACACTGAATTTTTTTTTCGACATTGAAATAAACGTCCAAAAGCCAAAAAAAACATTGTGGTATGGCTGTTCTATTCCGACAATGTTATATAATTAACTTTCAACACATACGAGGGTTGCTATATATATTTCTGGCGCCATCTGACATTTCCATTGGGAAGTTTGGCATTTTTTAGCATAAACGTACTCAGAACGTTTTGACGTACGACCATCATTTGTGTTGTTTACAGTGACTTGAAAAAATCAATTTGGCAAAAAAATGGAATTAACTCGTGAACATTTTCGCGCGATCATTTTTCACAACTTTCGACGTGGAGTGCATGGATGAACTTAAAACTTTTGTAGGGCGTTGGAGCACTATCCTATAGCACTGTGAAAAACTGGTTTTTTGAATTCAATCGTGGCCGACGCTCGCTAAAAAACGGCCTATGTGCCAGAGAACATTGATGTCGTGCGTGAACTGATAATGCAAGATCGTCCTGTGACATACCGTGAATAGAGGCATCCTTGGGCATTTCTTCCACCAGCATAAATTCAATATTTTTTAACCTGGCCGTAAAAAAGGTTTGTTCTCGTTGGATCCCGCCCAATTTCACAATCGCTCAAAAAAAGGCTCGCGTCGATTGGAGCAAAGAAATTTTGAAAAAACACGATCGCGGTGCTTCAAAAGACGTTAATAAGATCGTCACAGGTGACGAATCATGGATCTATGCGTATGAGCCCGAAACAAAACAGCAATCGACCGTGTGGGTCTTCGTAGACGAGCCAAATCCAACGAAAGATGTTCGTGGAAGAAGCACTTCGATGCAAATGGTCGCCTGTTTCTTTGGCAAAACTGGTCATGTGGCGACTGTTCCGCTTGAGCAACATAGGACGGTCAATTCTGAGTGGTACACTACAATTTGAGCTCTCCATGACAATGCGAGCTCTTACACATCGGCTCAAACCAGCGTCTTTTTGACCGGCCAAAACGTCGAATTAGTGGGTCATCCGCCGTACAGCCCTGACTTGGTACCCAATGACTTCTTTTTTTTCCCGCACATCCAGAAAAAAATACGTGGTCAAAGATTTTCGTCGCCAGAAGATGCTGTTGAAGCGTTCAAAAACCATGTTTTGGAGGTGTCTCAATCGGAGTGGAAAAAGTGCTTCGAAAATTGGTTTGAGCGCATGCAAAAGTGTATATGAGTCATTCCATGCCAAACGGTACGATTTTGGGCAAAATTTAACGCAATGATTCCGATTTTTATGAAAATTTGCAGATTTGGTCCTCTAGCAATTCTATTTCATCTGCGATTAGAAAAAAAAAATATAATTTTTTTTTTCAAAATTTATGACCAATTGAACTTTGGTAAAATGGAGATTTTATCAAGGTGGTGTGTTCATTCAGTCGCATGTAACTCCGGAAATACTTGACCGATTTTACTCTGCTATACCTTATTTTGAAGGTAATTTTAAGCACTTCTAAAATAACGAAACGGTATGGCATAACGCCATAGAATTTTTTAAGTTTGTATCATTTTAATCCTTTTATTTCGATTTTGAAAATGATTACATCTTTTTTTATTTTTGAAATTTTGCAGGCGTATTCTTACAGGTCTGTTTTACCGACTGTGTAAGTTTTAAAGTGGTGAAATAATGCGTTCTATTTTTAAAAATTTTTTTTTACCTTATACCTTTTTCACTTTGATGAATATAGAAAATATAATATAGAAAAAAAATATTTTTTAATAGTTTATTGACACAAGATATAACAACAACAAAAAAACAAAGAAAAAAAGAAATAAAAAAATGAGTAATGAAATAAATGTTAAATAAATAAATGTTTACTTAGAATAGTTTGTGGTTCAGGACTCAATTCGGGGCGCTCACTGGAATAACGACCAGGTTACAATCCATCCATTTGCAATATATTATAAAAAGGATGATAAAGAGGTTTGTTGTAATTACGTTGCAATATCCGAATGTCTGAAACATGATACAATAGCCGTGCACGTATTCCAGGAGGGGCTTGTAAAATTTTTAAAGAAAACCTTAGGACCTGTAAGTAAAATATTTTACTTTTCTGATGGCGCAAGCGTACAATACAAAAACAAGAAAAACTTTTTAAATCTGACGTTCCACGTAGAAGATTTTGGAATACCAGCGGAATGGCATTTTTTTTGCAACGTCTCATGGCAAAGGGCCCTGCGATGGTCTGGGAGGAACAGTCAAAAGACTAGCAGCACGTGCAAGCTTGTCCAGCCTCATAAATCCCATTAATAGTGCCGTCAAATTTTATGATTGGGTGAATAAAAACGTGAAGAATATTCATACAGAATTCTTCAATAACTATCAATATCAAGATAGGGCGAAACACCTGAAGGAGCGTTTTGAAAAAGCGAAAACAATTTCTGGAAATCTTGGCTACCATGCATTCATTCCACAACCCGATAAAATAATGAAAGTCCAGACAAAATCATCTTCTGAGCAGTACTGTATGAAGATGGTATACAAGGCATAACATTTATTTCATTACTCATTTTTTTATTTCTTTTTTTCTTTGTTTTTTTGTTGTTGTTATATCTTGTGTCAATAAACTATTAAAAAATATTTTTTTTCTATATTATATTTTCTATATTCATGGAAGCGAAAAAGGTATAAGGTAAAAAAAAAATTTTAAAAATAGAACGCATTATTTCACCACTTTAAAACTTACACAGTCGGTAAAACAGACCTGTAAGAATACGCCTGCAAAATTTCAAAAATAAAAAAAGATGTAATCATTTTCAAAATCGAAATAAAAGGATTAAAATGATACAAACTTAAAAAATTCTATGGCGTTATGCCATACCGTTTCGTTATTTTAGAAGTGCTTAAAATTACCTTCAAAACAAGGTATAGCAGAGTAAAATCGGTCAAGTATTTCCGGAGTTACATGCGACTGAATGAACACACCTCTTTGATAAAATCTTCATTTCACCAAAGTTCAATTGGTCATAACATTTAAAAAAAAATTTTAAAATTTTTTTCTTGAAACACGTATATAATATTTTTAAGAGAAGAATGCATACACAAACTAGTTAAGCAATCCAAGCTTGTGATGTAAAAAATGCGTACCGTTTGGCATGGAATGACTCATATGGAGAATACTTTATAAAACAATAAAACCATTTTTAATGATAAATATTCGCATTTTCATTATTAGGCCAGAAATATAAATAGCAGACATAGTTTAAAATAAATAATCTAAAACGTAAATACTTATACATTAAGTAGTTATTTTATATTTTCTGTTAGCCTCACGAGTTCCTTCTTTGGGAAATATCAAAAATAAAAACATTTTTCGTAGAAATTTCCATGTTGCGATTAATTTAAAAAGCGATTTTTGAAAAAGTTCGAAGTTTGATTCACATCTGCAAACATAAATTTTATAGTCAGCAGACCACATTGGTTCACAACCCGAAGAAAATAAACAAGCCAAGAAATGAGTCCCCATCCACTTATTTTAGCTTAGCATTGCAGTGTATGCAAGTTCTCTTGAAATAAACATAAGCTTTTTCAATGTTAAAATACTTTTTGCAATTTGTCAATAATCCTGACTATAAAAGGAAATTGGAAGTTAGCATTTTTTCAAATTAGTCAACCCTTTGCTTTAATTTTCCACAGCATTTTAAACCTTGCAAAAAAATAAGTAAACTCGAATCAGCATGGCGCCATCTATTATCAGATAGACATCTATTTTCCGCTTCTCAAATTGACGACACAGTTTAATGCACTATAAACGCAACACATGGCTAACCGTCTACCAGGGTGCCATCTATCGGTTGATAGAAATAGACGAATCATTAGTCAGTTCACAAACCGTCACATATTATTTTTTATTAGTTTTGTGTGAACACCCTGCGTTGTATACATGTATCAAATATAAAATAAATAACAACAAAATACAACCCTGCTCATGACAGCTGAAAGAATTTTATGAGATGACAACTTAGCGCTTTAGCAAAAATTTAGAAAATTAAAATTCGACAAGGTTGTTACAACAAACAAGGTATAGCCACTGGTAGAAGGTAAGCTCAGCCAGTGATGTAAAATAGGTTTTTACATTTTGCACTTTTCGCTCTTTAAAAACGTACTTTTTCGATCCCGACGGTACCAAAACCAAGAAAAATGTTAAGTATGTAGATAAAATCAATTTTATAAAACTTAGTAAAATAAATTTAAAGTCGGCGGAGCCGTCCATAAGAAGATTCAGGCACTCTGTCGGAAGATAAAGCATGTACTGTATACTTCTGGAGCGTACTTTATACTTCTGGAGCGTACCTCCGCTTTTGTTAAGGCTATATAATAACATATACTATGAACTTTTAAGTCACACTTAAGACCCAAGCTGATAGAAAGGCTCAGATTTTTTTTTACCTGTTTCCTCGCTTCCAAATCTTGCTTTGTATTGGCCACCCACATGAAAAGCTTTCTCAAATCTAAGGAATTCACATTTTTTTTAAACTTTTTCTCCCAATAAAAAGTGGTTCAACAATAATGCACGATTTTAACTGTCTCACCTTAACGTCAAGTTTTTTGCCCAACTTAATTTGGCGTTTCTTTGTTTGACATAATCAACCATGCAGAGATGCACAATTGAGAAGCGCGTTGAGATAGTTGAAGCCTTTTATGATATAGGCGTTCAAATACAAATGCATTTCTTGCACTTCGTGATTTTTTTTGCATCATTATTGACCAAGTGTGTACACAATCGGGAGAATTGTGCGCAAATTTTAGCAAAACGAGTTTGAAAGAAATCTGAAAACACCTGTGCATGCTCGCGCAGTTCGTTCTGTCATCAGGTCATACTTCTCCGATGTGGTCGGCCAAGCAACCGTAAATGGTGTTCGCTATCGCGAGACTATAACAGAATTCTTGTGGACAGAAATTGAGAATATGCACCTGGACGATATGTGGTTCCAAAAGCATGGTGCCACTTGACACACAGGCAACGAAACAATGGCTCTTTTGCTCTAAAAATTCCAAGGCCGTGTTACCTCACATAGTGGCGATGTTAATTGGACTCCATGCCATGTGATTTGATTTGATTTAAAAGAAAAAGTCTACGTCAATAAGCCAAAAATAATTTAAGAGCTAAAAGATGATTGTATTCGGCACATTTACGAAATTGAACCTCCATTATGTCTTAGGGCTATTGAAAATATGGACCATTGGATGCAGGTATATCACCGTAGCCGTGGCAAGCATTTGGTCGATATTTTGTTTCACACGTAATTGTCAAAAATCGTATTTAATATGTGGCTTCTAGAGTCAGAAATAAAAAAAAAGGAACTCAGTGTTTTATAAAAACATAGACCAATATGAAATGGAATTTCAATAGCATTTGTCCTTGGCCTAAGCCTGAGCAATGTGCAAAGTTTCGTTGAAATTGTTTTACACCTGCTACCGTTACTTTGATCACAACGATAGATGCACAGAAGGGCCAACAGTAATCGATAAATGGAAGTAGAAAGTGATTCTGGTCTACCTCCGGGCCTTTTGGACATTTATTTTAAATATCTTTAATAATTAATAAAAATAATTTACGAAACTTTTTTGAACAAATTACTCCCAAATTTGTACAATTGCCTTCTGGAAACATCCCAACCCAAGGCCACGCACGTCATATAATTCAAACATTCTTGTCGAAATGTAAAGGAGTCTTGTGTAAGTCATTGAACACTTCTCTCAGTGTGATCAGAGTTTGCCAGCAAGTGTTGTAACGATTGATGGGCCTCATCGTTACCGCTGTGCGACTAAAGTGGTAATTTGCCCCTTTTTAGAAGCCATGCAACTTTTACTGCCCCTTTTTCATAAATACCCTTTCTTGCACATTTTTAAATTTTACATTTCCACAACTCGAAATGTGTGTATTCCTTTTAAAAGATACGCGTATTCTTATCTTAGGGATTAAGGGATGCTCCGGGGAAAAGGTACTATAAGTTATTTGGCTATAAGCAGACGCTTACACTAGGCTTTATGGGTACTCGTAGTAGTGTGTCAATGCATATATAAATGTATTGCATACAGACTGCGAAGACAACCTCCAAACAGTCCCGCCGCACAGCTCTGAAACGTACATATTACTTCCAATATTGAGTAAATTTGGCACAGAATAGCCTGCACTGCAGTGTGCTTTAGGGCAAAAATACCAACAAATTGGAACATTTGTAAAATGTATCAAGAAAGCAACCCCGGCCCAATCAAGCAAGGACGTAAGGGTACCTAAAAACTAATATTTTACCACAAACCCAACGAATCCATATGAAATTATTTTTAAAATCTGAGTATATTAAGAACCCGGTTCATAACATCAAGGAGCCCAAAAGCCTAGTTTTAGTTTTCTTATCTGCACATCCAGTAGAGCAGAGTATAATATAATCTGCCATGACCGACTTTTAATCTTTGGATTTTTTATACCCCTCACAAAAGAGAATATTAAATTTGTCATTCCGTTTGCAGCACCACGAAATATTGATCGGAGACCGTATAAAGTATATACTTATATCATCTTAATTTTTGTAAAATTCTAACACGATCTAGCCATGTCCGCCCGTCCGCCCGAAAGCACATCGTTCAAACGGATAAACCTAATATTCAAAATTTTGCATGATGTAGGCTTATGGTCACGAGCTGTTTGGGATTGTAAATGGACGAAATCGGCCCATGGGGGAAAAGTTTTTACGTCGAAGTGCTCTCTTTTGCTAAACAAATCAGAATTTTTCGTGAATGGACAATAGGTACTGCTAGTTGGGACGCACTAAATACCTCAAAAAAGAGCAAAGCTGCTGAAAGGTTAGACTCAAGTGGCCCAAAAAACATTCCGCATGGCCAAAAACGGGCGATTAATAGACAATGTGGACAAATGGGTACTACGATTAAAGCAAATTTTGCTACATTTTTGCTCTTTATTATCGTTTAGTGGAGGGTACATGAGGATCGAAAATTGAATTGCTTTTTAGTTTGAATTTGTGTTTTACCTTATTTCATGGAACTGAGTTTGTGTTGTTTTGTATTGTTTAATAAAATGAAGTTAAGAAAAATGTGCTACTTTTTTTTTAAAAAATACCCCTTTCGTGCCACTTTTTTAAAAATAATCCCCTTTTAGTGCGAATTTTTAAAATTTTTCAACGGTAACCCTGATGGACCTTATAAAGTAACTCGGTAATAAAGCCCCATGTGGTAATGAAGCCCCATTCGGTTATTTTTAAAAATTTCTTCAATTGTAGGAAAACACAAATTCAAACCCATTCTCCCAAAAACACCTACCTGGGATTCCACAGCGACGATATAATAATAGCTGAACAGCTAGGAATCTTCCTTTCGTTTGAGTACAATTATGTCCTTGGTGGAACAGTAGTTCACAGGCAGTCACTCTTGTGCCAAAGCTCTACGATTAATTTAGACTTTCGATCTACGTAGATCATTCTGATGATGGCGTATATGTTACTCTTGCTGCTACGGCTTATTTTTTAGAGAAGGGTGAGATGTTGAAGTTGCCACCAGGATCTTGTCATATTTTGGATTCGCTTGGAACTTCCTGTAGTTTGTGTATCCACACCTACTAAATGTCGTGATTTAGGGTAATGTTTGGTTCCTACAAACCCTCTGTTGAGCCCGGCATAGACTGGCACAAATCTAGTAGAAGCTTCCTACTTTTTTTTCCAAATTTAAAAGGAGCTTAATCCGTTGAATAAAATTAATTAGCAGATTTCTAGACACTCACTCAAGATAAAACACTTCTTCTTTCAAATTGGTTCCAGCAGAAGATTCCTTTTTCTAATAAGAAAGATTTGCAAAAAGCAACAACACCTCGAGGCAAATGAAAAATTGCACACCATTGTAAAGTAGACGGTACATTTACACTTCTCAGTTATATTTCTGAAGTCTTAAAAAAACTGTTCCTTCGTTTCCTTTTATTCAACAAATATTTTCATGACTGAATTTTTCGACAATGACTTTCAATTACTTTTTCCGTTCACCCGCTATAAAAATACTAAGCCTAGAAATGACATGCAGCAACAGAGTTTCATTTGCATAGAATTTGGTGCTCAACCTAGACGAAAGCGACAACACGCATTTACGGAGCCAGAGAGTTTACGCGCGTGAATTGTTTGGTCTTATTTAAGCAGAAGATAGATAAAGGATGTTAAACAAAGTAGGTATAGGGTGATCCGTCTAGAGGTATGTTTTCAAAACAAAAAAATATATACAAATTCGTTCCGGCCATCATCATTTTGGAAAAAAAATATGTACCGATGATTTCACCAGCTTATAAACCGCACCAAACCGTGGTTGTTGTTGCTCTTCAGCCCAAATGCGGCAATTTTGTTTATTGACTTTGCCGTTGAGCCAGAAATGGACCTCATCACTAAACAACATTTTGGTCGAAAACAGCGGATCGTCCCGTTTCTTACCGAACGCTCTTTTCCATAATATAGTTGCCAACATCTGAAGGTAATTATTTTCAAACAATAAATGCCATAAAATGAAATATAAAAATTCAAATCAAGTGTGGAATCTTTATTGGTAATTTAATAAAGATTCCACACTTGATTTGAATTTTTATATTTTTTTGTTCTGAAAAAACACCTAGATGGATCACCCTATACAATCTAGAAAATCAAATTAAGGAAAGCGGCGTAATGAATGAAATTTTTTAATATATAACAAGTTTAAAAAATGAAATGAAATATTATTGGAAAAAATCACACAATTTTAAAAGCCGCAAAAACACTCTTGTGTCTAATTAAACTCTAATAAGGCCTGGTACTAAGATCGCCTCTTGACGCGAAAATGTATTAAAATAGCCTGTAAAATTGCAGCGAAAAGTGTCTTTCATCAATATCTGACACACTAGACACAATTGCACAAACTTTTTTTTGTTTGTTTATGTCTTTTTTGATTTTCCTGTGAAATAATGTACTTGTCAATTATTTCACATACAAAAATATCCGCATAATCAGATTTATAAGTAATTTTTTAGTCGATTAATGTTTTTCACGTAAACGAACTAAGTGAGAGGATTTAGTTTGCAACTTGGAAATCTGGCATCATTCTCAAAATATGTATGTGACAGCGCATAGAGATAGGGACCTAAGGGTAAAAATCAATTTTCACTTTTTTTTGATGTGGACAACATTCCATGCCCCAAAAGTGTTCCCTCCCAGAGATATGCGCGTTTTATGACGGTATACCAAAGATGGTACACTAAAGATACACGTAGTTAAATCTTTAAAATGGCTCTCCTGAACAAAACTGGTTTTTACCCTTAGGTCCTTAGGCCCTTTCTATTTTACTCGTCACATATATATAAAATATATATTAAGTATAAGCCTCTATTCAGGCTATGTACTTAAACGGCTATAACAAATTATTTTCTAATAATGTCAATGCATGCATTTTCCATAGACATACTTATTCATTTGCTATCCAAACTTAGTTCTCAAAGCGTAACCAAAGACACCACTATAATAGAATATGACACATATTAGACTTTTTGTTGGAAAAAAGTTTGGAAACTCTATATGTGACAGCGCATAGAGAATGGGAAGTAAGGGTAAAAATATCAATTTTCATTTTTTCTTTTTTTGATGTGGACAACATCTGAGCATCGAATGAGACCGATCCCATGCCCCAAAAGTGTTCCCTCCCAGAGATATGCGCGTTTTATGATAGTGAAGTCGACGATTCTAAGCGCAAATATAAAGGGACCTAATCTTTAAAATGGCTCTCCTGAACAAAACTGGTTTTTAACCTTAGGTCCCTTTCTATTTTGCGCGTCACATATATCATTACACAGATTTGATCAAATTTATAAAAACTATGTTTTTCGAAATGAAAATCAATAAACCGCATCCAAGTTCATAAACAAATCGAGCCGCCGTCGATCAAAAATACCTGCACCACCGCCGTTAATTTTGTACCGGCTTCATTGACTATTGGGGATTATACATATTTTTTACGCTTTTGGCTGCACAAAAGTTGACATCACTGTACGACAAACGACTGTCAAAAAATAATTCGAGAAGAGGAAGCTGATGAGAATTTGTACAAAATCAAAAAAGTAAAATTTACCATTTAAATTAATTTTATAGCCGATTTAGAAAACAAATAAATAATCGAAAAAATTAAGCTGTTTAGTTAAAAACTACTTAAAGAACTTCCTCGACGATTGTGTAGCTTATATCATGTAATAGAGCAGTTCTGACTTGCCGCGGCACGTTTGAAATTTTGAAAACATTCCTTTCTACACCCGCGTCCCCTGTTTTATGTGTTTTTTAAGTTCCACAAGAAATGGATGAACAATTCCTGCAATATCTTAGTCAAGGAAGTGTAGCCACTAATATTGGTCCCACTGCTAAGGAGGCTCTGCTGCTACAAGCCGAACAGGAATACCTCAATGGCAACATGACCAATTCGATATTTTATCAAGCGGTCTCGCTGTACCAAACATCACAGGAACACTACTACAAATCGATGGCAAAACGAAAGTCGGCCAATATCGACGACTTGATGGCCGGAATGACAATGGAGGAAATGTCAGGATTCAGCGAGTATGTGTGTATGCTTGCGTTGTGAAGTCAATCGTATTTTAAGGTAATGAACTCCGTTTTTTCTAGGAATTGTCTCATGCAGTACGTAAGTAAGTCATTAAAGGAAATGGGCAAAAGCAAGAAACCCCCAAAAGCCTCAACAGAGTCCGGAATGGAGAGCAATTTTCTTAAGGGTATAAGTGATCCGGTGGAGGGGATGCGCAAGATGGAGGAGATATGCCAACAGCTGCCCAAAGGTAGGAAAATAGGATATTCTCTTCCAATGGGAGATAAAGAAGAAACTATATAAAGTTATTTGTATACGTAGAGCCTATAGGCCCCAGTTATTTTTAGAGGCTTTAGTCCACAGACGTAAATCAAGACGTAAATAAAGAATGTTAATAAGATTTGGTACCCGCTGTGTTCCATATAAACTTGAGTAGTCTTGGGACAGTTAATAAATTGTTCCAATGATTTATTGATAATTGATTAATGAACAATCTTCTATTACTACTTTAGTCGCACATTGTCCCATTAAGGAACAAGGTGGAACTTTTCTTAAGTCAGTAAGTAGCGCACGACATAATTCGTTTACCCGCTACCGGGACCTAGTGTTTAACGACGGCTCCGAACGCCTAATACATTTTATAGTGAAATATTTATCAGGGCTGTGGCGTCGGAGTTGTAGTTTCGAAATTTTGTCCATAGTCTGAGCAGGAGTCAAAACAATGTGCTCGTCTGCAGATTAAATTTAAAATTTTATAAAACGTAAAAAATAATTTTGCAGAATTTTTTTTAAAAATAAAGTACAATTGATTTCTCCTAGGTCAGCTTAAATTAAAAATCTGTGCGAGCAGACTTACCTTGTCTTAACAGTTCATTCTGATATCACGGATACTAGCCAATTTTTTTTGCTTCAAAGTAGTTTCTTTTTTACTTACAGTAGAAAAGAGATTATGTAAAAAGGAAAGCAAAAAAATAATTCATTTCATTTATTTATTTTATTTATTTCATTGTAATATACAAGCCCGATAAACCATTATAAGCTTTGTGTATAGGCTGCCGCGGTGTGATTGTAGTGTGTACAAATTTTATGATCCTTGGTCAACATCTTACATTTTTTCAGCGGCAGTTCCCACTTCTTAAATGGCGGCGACATTCCGAGTAAGAGATATATCTCTAAGCCATATAAAATGCATTATCCACTAGAAGCCGGCGTTAAACGGAAGTTCCCGTCAGCGAGTATAATGATAATATTATGCACAGCTTATTGATTTGAGAGAATTAAATAAGTAAGCTCCGTATAAAGATCCTTAGATGGTATATCTGGAAGGTCGGCTAGCTTCCTGTCTGTTCGACCGAAAACGAGACTCGATAAGAAATTTTGTACACCCCTTTTCAATTGCACAGTTTCTGGAGAAGTCGCAGGTACTAACTTTAATTCGCATTGCAGAACTTCTAATGATGATGGACACACTCTTGTATGCTCCACGGCCCCTGGTATGTCCCTGTGACTTAGAACCCAATAAGGATGAATATGAGCCGTTGTATTAAGACAGAGGTTATTGCCGTCAGAGGTTATATTATCCCTACTCGGTTAACTCCTTAATAAACACATTCATGATTAGGTAATCTCCGCGTTATCCAGCGTTAGTCCAGATCGTTGGAATCGCCTTGTTAACTGCTTGCCTTGTATTTAAAACTGTCAGTGTTAAGTCGAGATACGACCTGGATTTCGACAGTTTCATAAGTTCCTTTCCGGCTAGTATTTGGTCTAAGCTATCATTTTATGGATGACACTGCACCACTTATGGACGTTTTCTTAAACTTACCGCGATACTGCAGTAGCCTGACTTCTTATGATATTCAGGTACAGCACATGTAACATTAAATGTAGTGCTCGGTCTAGTCATTCTTTGTTACTTTTACATTATGTGGACGCTTAATAGACTGTCGTAAAATTACCAACCAATGGCTATTAAAGGTCTCACTTTAGCAGCATACAATCTGTGAAGTTTGTTCCATTGATTTCTGTTTAAGGGTCAGGCCATACATTTCTTTTTTGTGTATGTTTAAAACTCTGGTTGAACTCCCTTCTTAAATGTTTTTAAATCATATATGTTAGAAGGAGCATTCCATAAAGGTTCCTATTCTATTATCTCCCTTAAAACAAATAAATATATTTAATCGAAGGACGAATTTGTTCTAAGAACCGGAGTCCGAATCTTTGAAAACACCACAGCCCTGGTTTTTACAAGGCATAGAGAATAAACTCATGTAAAGTCACCGGCATTTACGACGCGGAAACAGGTTTCTGAAAAATTGTTGGATGTTCTTACCCGGAGTTGAACCTGGGTTTACTGACATGATATCACAATCACACCACGATGGTCTACACTCTCTTCTATGAACGGTGTGTATTTCGATGCAGCTTACCACTTAAGCATCTTGGAGACTACGAGTACTAACTTTTTGCCAAAATTAACAAACAGCAGCGCTTATATTATGTTAGGTAAACACACATAAGTCGTTCTGTCTCGGAAGTAAAACAATATGAGCAATTCAATAAAAATTTCCTACGAAGAAAGCTCGAAAAGTTTTTTTTAAGAAGCCTAGCAAAACTTTGGAGATATAAAAAATATTGTTCTGAGCTCCTTTGATAAAAATTAAAATTTAACAAGTAAAAAAGTCGCTAAGTTCGTCCAGGCAGAACCTTATATACCCTCCACCGTCCCTAGGCAATTAAAGGCAAAAAAGGACCGGGCCCTTTCGGCCGATGAGTCCGTTCTTAATCTCAGCAAAAAAAATTAGCATATTGCTTGAAAATATGTCCATCTATGACCATGCCCGAAAATGCAAGGGGCGAAATGGCAGCGGTTTGAACATTTTTGGATTGGTGGTCGAAGGGTATCAGGTAAAATTTCAAAGTTTTAAACCAGTGGTTTTTCTCTTAAAAGATAACCCTACATCTTACCTTTCTAAAATTACCTAAACTAAGTAAAATAGTCCTAACTTTGGAACGGTAGGACGTCTGGGCTTCGTTTAGGCAATTTTTGGAAAGGTAAGAGGTAGGGCTATTTTTTAAAAGAAAAACCACGGGTTCAGAACATACAAGTTTTGATATTACAAGCGGTGACTGTGCAGCCATCAAAGCTGCCTGATTAAGCTGATGGTAGTTATAGTCGACAAGTTAAGCTGTCGGAGAAATAGTGCTGCTTTCTATTTAGCCAGTACCTCGACCTGTTAACTTTGTATTATTAAATCGATTTGACTCGCGTATTGGAAAATCTTTTGTATAAAAATCAGCTCCTGTCCCATCGGTGTAAACTAACATACCTTAAACACACCGCACTGTCAGAACATAGCAATTGTACCCTAGTACCCTCCGACCACCAATCCGAACATTTTTAAGCCGCTGCCATTTCGCCCCCTTGCATTTTCGGGCATGGTCGTAGATGGACATATTTTAATGGAATGAGTTCAGTCGTGAACGAATCATCCTGTATACTCAGATTTGCAGTAAAATTTGCTTTAATTTGAGAACCCATATTGACTATAATTCGCCCCACTTGACCAAGCAGGAAAGTTTTTGGGCCACATGAGTCCAGCAACTATCCTGTGGTGCTTCTCCACTAATATGAACGGCAAAGAAAATTCATATGGATTTATACCAACGGAATACGGAATACAAATATTTGAGATAGACCCACTTTTAAAGGGCACATGCTGTTGACTTTTAAGAAAATTGGTAACAAATTTGATATACCTCCCACACATAAATTTGGACGTGTCTTCAGCTCTAGCAGCCACATATTACATGCAATGTTAATAAATGTTGGCACAGTTTATAACAATCGGTAATAAGCTCAGATAGGAGCGGCCATAACGGTCCACGTTTTACTATAGCCAAGTAAAAAGATCCCTCCCGTTGTTACAACCGCTCTAAACCAACTATATTCATTCCGTATATTATATTACGATAGACTAACAACTAATGATTTGGATCTGAAAGACTCAAGGCTTTGACATGCAATGCAATGCAATTTGGCTAAATTTGGGAGACGAACCTGGACCTATTGGTACCAAAAACAATAAAATTCTCGAAAAAATTTAAATATGACTTAATTTTAAAAATCTGGGTAATTTTAAAGCCTGCTTTAAGGAAGCAAAATCTTGTTTTCAATTTGGCTTTGCTACACATCCAGAAGAGGAAGGTTTATTATATTCGGCCACTTTCAATATTTGTCATTTCATTGCATTTTTTATTGACATGTAATTCAAAGCCCATTGGGGCCTATTAAAGCTAAATTACAATATGCATCAAAATGTTAAATAGAACATAAACTACTAGAAAAAATTCAGTATAAAATAAAAAAAATAATATAAATTAAAATAATCCTAATTTTTCCTAATAAAAGAGAAAAAAAAAACCTGATGAAAGCATATAAGTGATAATCAAGAAACCAAAGAAAAAAAAACATATAAGTAAAAGCATTACTCTGTACTTGAACGAAAATGTTCCATTAAATGTTTACGAAATGCCATGGAAGACAAATTAAACGTTTTTAAACTGCTTGGCAAAATGTTAAATAGTCGGGCTACTCTTACGAGGAATGATCGATCCATAAGCGGTGTTACCTTTGGAATAATTAACTGTCTGTTGCGAATTGAAGTTACTGAAGAAAAATGAATTTGCTAGGAACAAAGGAGATTGAGGTTTGTATATCTTGTAAAAAAAAATATAAAAACCGAAGGTGCACAAAGGAACAGCCTAAAAAGTCATTCATAAACGGCGATATGTGAGCATACGGTTTAACAGAATATACGAGGGCGGTTCGGAAACTTCTTAGCCTATCAATAAAGAGAATAGTTAGTTTTTCAAAAATATTTGTATTTTTCAATATAATCTCCTGAAACTTCAATACACTTATTCCAACGCTTATCTAGCAATTCTATCCCTTGATTAAAATAGTTTTCCTCAAGGTCTTCAAAAAAGTGTTTTACAACTGTAGTTGCATTTTCATTTGAGGTAAAACGCTTGCCAGCAAGGAATTTTTTTAGATTTGGTAACAGGTAAAAGTCACTGGTAGCTAAATCAGGAGAATAGGGTGGGTGGTCCAGCAACTCGTACTTTAATTCGTTGATTTTAGCCATTGTTAAAACACTCTTGTGCGCTGGTGCGTTGTCTTGATGAAAAATTATTTTTTTGTGTTGTAAGCCAGGACGTTTTTCTCGAATTTGTACATTTAATTGATCTAAAAGGTTGCAATAGTACTCTGAATTTATTGTTTTACCCTTTTGCAGATAGTCAATCAATAAAATACCTTTGAAGTCCCAAAAACCCGTTGCCATAACCTTACCAGCCGATTACATTGTTTTTGCCTTCTTTGGGGCACTTCCTCCAGCTTCAGTCAATTGTTTGCATTGTTCTTTTGTCTCTGGAGTATAGTGGTGGATCCATGTCTCATCAACAGTTATGAAACGACGCTTAGAATCCACTTTATTTCGCTGAAAACGATACAAACAAGCTTGAGAAATGTTCATTCTTATGCGTTTTTGGTCGACTGTTAACAAGTCCGGCACCCATCTTGCAGAAAGCTTTTTCATCTGTAGTTCTTCATGCAAAATTAAATGGACTCGATCATTTGAGATGCCTATTATATTAGCTATTTCACGCACTTTTATTCGTCGATCATTTAATACCATTTCATGCACTTTGGCTACAATTTCTGTTGTTGTTGCTGTTTTTGAACGTCCACGACGTGGTTCATCTTCAATGCTTGTACGACCACGTTTAAATTCAGCAACCCAATTTTTTACTGTTGCATATGAAGGAGCACTTTCACCTAACACATTCACCATATCATTATGAATTTCTTGTCCCAATAAACCTTTTTTATGTAAATATTTAATGACACCACACATTTCTAATTTTTCCATTGTAAAAAAATCGCGGATGCGTCTTTTGTGAACACCTGTTTCTATATGAAGGAGTTGCCAGATCGAAACAAAATTTAACATGTGTTCATAGCAGAGATGGAAGTTTCCAAAACACTTAACTTTTTTCTGTTTATACCGCGCTTTTTGTGCTAGGCTAAGAACCGCCCTCGTACATAGCGCATAACTCTATGAAGCACTGTCTTTATAATATTCATATTACTTTGAGTAGTTCCTGTATATACCTCTAGACAGTACAAAATATTTGGCATAATTAAGCCATGAACCAGTTTTGTTTTTATCGAACGAGGTAAAACTAAATTGGTGTTGTATAGTTGACGAAGTGTGAAACTAATACGTGAAGCTGCGAATATGCTGCTCAAAGCAACGTTTGTTATCCAGTACTATTCCCAAACACGTAATACTCTGAACGAATTCTATAGACGTACCATTGTATTGCAAATATAGGTTGATACAAGATGATGATGAAAACAGTATTGCCTTTGTTTTAGAAGGATTAATACTAAGCTTGTTAGAGGACATCCATACGCTCAATAATTTTAAAACATAATTAGTTTTGGCTTGTGAAACATCCAAATACTGGATTTCTCCGCAAAATAATAGCTGAACATCGTCAGCAAAAGAGTATGGAGTACACCAATAGCCTAGACTTTTGAAAGGGTCATTAATAAAACAGCACAAACAAAATTGGACCAAGAACAGAGCCCTGAGGGACCCCGCTCCTAACAGACAGAACAGACGATGCGACACCATTGACACGAACAAACTGCTTTCTACCACATAAATAAGAAAGCATTAAACTACAGTTACAGTTTTTCTAGTTTATTTTTAATTAAAAACCATACCTGTATTCGTAGCATTTGATCTAGACTTAAACTATGAAATGGAACAATTCCCATACTTCTGATCGAGAAAATATTTACCATACAAGCCAAATAAATGCCTTAAAACATGATGTCGGTAACTGTCAATTTTAGACTTCTAAAATAACCCGACAGTCGTTTTTTTTGTTAAATACGGCTTTGAAAAAAAAACAGAAATGCCGATTTATGAAAAAAAAACAGTTTTCGGGAAGTCAGTATTTACTCTATGAAAAGTGTGCTACACTGTTTCAATCACCTCCGCATCCTCACACAGGCGACAGTTTTGAATACTCTCCGAATCATCCGTCTAAAATTTCAATGTTGCGTCAGGACACAAACGAGCAGGCTGACATAACTTTTGTAATTTCTCAGCATGGGTTTAATTCTTTTCTAGTTTAGGCAACACATTCATACCAAGCTTACATCTATCGGTCGTAATACGTGTTAGATTGAACTTGGTACAAATGTATTATTTATACAGCCCGTGGCGAGGCACTGGTTTTGCAAATGTCAGCCTCAATCTTAGACGAGCCAAGATCTGCCAGCTCATGCCACCTCATTTCCTTCTGTGTCCGGGATCCCCACAAGTTCAAACAGGGCGGTTTGGAAAGGAGCTTAGTGACTTCTTGCAACTCTTTACCAGTTTTGATTTTACAAGCGGTGACTGTGCAGCCTTCAAAGCTGCCTGATTATCCTGATGGTAGTTAATGTCATAGTCGACAAGTTAATCTGTCGGAGAAATAGTGCTGCTTTGTATTAAGCCAGTAACTCGACCTGTTAACTTTGTATCAGCTAAAAATCAGCTCCTGTCCCATCGGTGTGGACTAACATACCTTAAAGTGGTCTCTCTATATTTCACACCGCACTGTCAGGGAAAAGAGCTGTTGGCATTTTTGTAAATGCATTTCCAACTTTTCAAGAGCTTCCAGGTCAGCTGTGAGACTTTCTATACTATGAATTTTTACAGGCAGTTTTTTCCTTTTGCAGAGCATTCGTAATTGTTTCACTTTTATTGCCGACATGTTTGATACTAACTGATTTTTTTTACTTTAAGTTCAGTTTAATTCAAATTACAATAACGTGAAATGCTCCTTTTTTATCGCTGCTGTCATTTTATACATTGTAAGAAGTTTATTAGTATTTTTATATGATCATTATTATGTATTAGATAAATTTCCCTATTTGAATGATGAGCTCACAAGTTTTTGTTCCTTCAAAAACAGAAAATCAATGTTAAAAATGTTTACGCTTTCAGAAAAACACTTGTGTACATATACAACATTATTTTTTTGCATATAAAAATATGTTCTACCAACAATTATTGAAAATATTTCATATACTTGTTGTTCGAACTTTTTAAGGCAATGTTCTCCCTGGTCGAATGGGGGCAGCTTTTAAAATTCCTCCAAAAACAAGTGCCAACAACTAAGAAATACATGACAAAAAACATCATGACGTTCAAAATGAACGTTCATTTGAACGATTGGATATGAATTTAAAAAAGGTACTTTTATTTGATTTTAAGTTTTGTCCATCGCAAGCCAATTTATCCACCACCGTTTTTTAAATGTTATACATTAAACAGTCCAATTTTTGGACTTTGTTATTTGTTAACGAGTGCTTGTCTCAATCTTATTACCTGTGTTCGGAAGAGAGCCTTAGTCATGGTTTAGTTCGGTTTGACCAATTCATATCTCACAACATACGTCTGGGTCTATTTGGAAATCTCTTTATGTCGAGGTGGTTTCGTTTCCAAAAAAAGTTGTTATCGCACACAAAAATTGTTAAACTAATTTTCTGGTTTTTGTTGTAAATTAATGTGTCCTTTTTGGTTTTATGTACTGAAATTTTGTCTTTACTTTATTTCCACAACATAACGCTAAAGGTACAAGGGGAAACATCTCTCAAATCAGTGAGCTGTACACGATATAATTCTTAAACTCACTAAGCGTTCTGAACGGCCAAAGCGAAATTTTAACATGTAATAGAGACAAATCTCTTACTCTTACGGTCACCGGCATTTACGAGGTGGAAAACCCGCCGCTGACAAATCATTACATGTTCTCACCCGGACTTGAACCTTGGTTTACTGGCGTGATAGGCGTGTACACTCCCGGCAGCCCACACAAATTGTGTCTTTATAATGAAAAAAATATTTATTTTAGCAACAATCGGGGATGTCCCCTATACATGCAGTGTATTGCGTTGGTGAGTGGAAAGTATGAGGTCGGAAGGGGGCTTTGAAGTCCGGTCGCCCGGCCGATCGATAACAAACGGGTGTGAATCCCTGGAAAGTCTTCTATTTCTCCTAGGTGTCCAGAAAACGGGGGGTTTTAAAAAACCGGCATTTCGGGATTTTTTCAAAACCGTGCTTTAAAAAAAGGTCTGTCGGCTTTTTTTATAGTAAAAAACCGGCATTAACCGAAATTCCGTTCTAAATTTACCCATATTTGAAAAATTAGGTCGTATTTGAATTCGTGATTTGGTTGGACATATGGGTGCCCATGTTTAAAATCAGATTTTCGGACATACGGACCGTCGCACGTTGGGGTATTGGACCACTAAAACGGAGATTAATTGAAAAATGAAAATTGAGATATGTTTTATACTCGATAATTGTAGACAAAATTCTCAATCATTAGGCAAAAGAATCGTTAACATATGTTGCTTAGTGCAATTTTTGCGTTGTCTCAAAGTTCGTAATTTTTGTTGATTTTTCCGCGTATTTGCAAAAACTGAATTTTTGTATTTTCAAGTGCAAGTTTTTCTATTTTTGCCATTCTAAAGCCAAATATTATTAAGGATCCTTCAACTACAGGTAGTTTCGAACAAAAAAAGCAGTTGCAGGCTGACATTTACCTTGTACAACTATTTTTAATCATTTATGGAAAATTGGTCTAAATTTTAGCCATTCTTGAGAAGTATGTATAGTTTTAAAATGGTACCGATCAACTTCGTGTTCTGAAATTTATATATTTTTAAAGCTTACGAATTGTACTAATATAATAAACAAAAACATCTTGCGCGTTTTTGCGCCAATTCGATTTTTAACAAAATTTGTAAAAAAAAATTGTAAAAGCAACATTTATAATTTTTCGAATACCATTGAGTTATGAAGCAAAAATTTTTAAAATTACAAAATAATTTACTTAGTACTGCTTTAAAAAAATATTAAAAAATTATATTTTATCATGGTCGATGCATTATATTTTTATCTGAGGGGTTTGCATTCACAGAGTTATATTGATATAGCCTTATGTCGGTTGAAAAGATTTTGTCGGTTTTTAATTATTTTTTACTTATTTCTCGGCCGATTTTAGTGCAATTAGTGCAACGTTAAAAGATGGACCACTTTGAGGGCTATTTTATTGATATTTTAAGATATTCCGCGTAGGATGTACACATCGGAAGTTATAGCACAATATCGGATGTAAATATATATTTTTGAAATACTATAATCCGAATTGTCGCTAGTTGATAACCGAATTTGATGATATTAACTGCAATATACAGATGTCATTTAGGGCTATCAAATTAATCTCTGAAGGCTCCACGTGGGATATACATATCGGGAGTTATAGCCCAATATCAGCCGTAAATGTGTTTGTAATATCGCCGATAGTTAGGCCATTTGAATTGTGATTTTTATTAAATTAAGTGCAAAGGATGCAGATTGTTGAGGGCTATAATTTTATTATTTGAAGGTGCCACGTGGAATGCATACATCAGAAGTTATAGCCCAATATACTTTAAAAAATTATATTTTTGGCATATCTTTTCTGATGTTTCGGCCATATCCCAGCCATTTTAAGGCCGATTTTGACAAAATGGAAAATGGAATCCGCTAATAATCTCTGAAGTAGTAAATATATATAAACATTACATCTCCGGAAAGCGTCCTTTAATTAATCTCTATTTTGGGGGTACAATGCCCCACTGATCAAGCCAAACTGAAAAAATATCTTTGCTTATAAAGTATATAACTTTATGCAGTTATTTTAAAGCCATATTTCCATGTATATAGGAAGCCACTTTTTAGGCCCACAGACAATTTTTACGGGGGCTATAAAAAAAAGCCTAAACGACTCTAATCGTCCAAAATTAGTTGTTTGTCAATCAAATATACCATACCAAATTTGATTGAAATCGGAATTAAAACGTATTATCTAAAGGGGTTGTATATTATATCGGAATATCAAAACGTGGACTAGTATGAGCCATTTTTATCTGAGCTGTTTACTGGTCAAATGTAATAAACTGTACCCAATTTCATTAATATTGGATGTACTTTGTGAGCTAAAGACAAAAAATCGGTTGAACATATGTGTGGGAGCTATATAAAAATTTTAACCATTTGGATACCACGGGAAAAAGTACATGACTTCAGTGCTCAATTAGTCGTTAGCCATTCACTCAGTTCCCAATGTCTAGAAAATGGGCAAAGGGTAATCGTACAGGTCAATCTCTTTGCTTTCGCCAAAAGCAAAGACGCTTGAAGCACTGCTCATCCCTAGCCTGATCGAACACCTTCCATGTGCTGATCATCAGCATGGGTTCCGCAAGTAGAACTGCACAACAACTGCTAAACACACCATCACTACACGTATAAGTCGCGGCCTTAACCAGAACAAGTGGCACTCGTGGCACCTGACCTTACCAAGGCCTGCGACACGGTTAATCATGCTACTGTGTTCGAGGACATTGCAGAAACATCCCTTCCTTCTAGTCTGAAATGTTGGTCGTAAACTATAAGTATAAATGTGGGTGCCAGTCATATGAATAATTTAGAGACAGGAAGTCGAAGCCCCGTAGAGTTAAACGAGAAGTTCGCCAGGGTGGGGTGATATCTCCGGCACCGTTTAACCTCTACCCCTCTAAAATTCCTGCACCACCACCTAGCGTTTAAATTGTGTCGTATGCTAATGAATGCACAATTTGGAGTCAGGACCAAATGTGGATGACATATGCCTGAAAATCAACTGTTGACTGACTTAGCACGTTTCTTCACTGCGAGGAACATGAAAATATGTCATTTAATGTAAAAGTCGATGACGTCATCACCTTGACTACCAACTATTCCAAACTTGGTATCACATTGGACAGCCTTTTTGATCCTTTGCACCCCTTTTCACTGCGAGGAACATGAAAATATCTGCAAATCATTAGCTACGCTGTTTGCTGAATGGACCGCAGAAGTGCGGTTGCCACTTAATGTAAAAGTCGATGACGTCAACATCCCGACTACCCCATAATCCTTAAGGTCACATTGACCAGCCTTTTTCGGTCCTCTGCACATGTTACAGCTATCTGCATAAGCTTGAAAGTAGGAGCAAGAACCTTAAGTTACTTGCCAGCAGTACTTAAGGGATCCGACAAAGAAACCTGCTATCGGTTGGTCTGTAGCGAATTAAGCAGCTCGGAGTGGTCGGCAAACGTAAGTGAGACGCAGTTGAAAAAAATGTAGGCTTGCCAGAATGCTGCATCAGAATGCTAAACATCAACAGGGTGTCGCCTTATGTCTTCTGAGGACTATTTACATGAAGAGACGAAGGTCCTTACTGTGCGCAGACACAATTTCTTGTGGTCTAAGCAGTATCTGCTTAGGTGCCTTCGCAGTAGTCATACCAACCAATATCTCAAGGACGGGAAGCCTCCGCCAAGGCTGATCGGGCACGATCTTCATGATCTGTGGAGAGAGATTTCCAGCGGTACAAGAGATACCCTTCAGATCAACGGAACTATCAGGCAAGTTGGAACGATTCACGTTAAAGTCGCAGCAGCAGTATCCAGTGATAGTGTGAATGCATTGCTAAGGGAACATCCCTCGGAGATTTAACCAAAGAAGAAGACGCTACCAAGGCAGACTCGCGTTGTTCTGGCTTAGTTTAGATCTGGATGGTGCAGTCGCCACAATTCGGATAGGCACGAGTTGATGCTAACGTTACGTACGTTTGTCCCATCTGCTATCAGGGACCACATGACGTACTGCACCTCTTCAATTCCCCGGCCAAGTGCAAAACCAGTTAAATAAATTTTTTGAAGACAACAATTTATTACACGAAACACAATCTGGATTTTGGAAAAATCATAGCAGTGAATCGCTTTTAAATCTTGTGGTATCCCAATGGAAGTCGGAAGTACCGCAAAAAAACTGTGTCGTGTCTGTTTTTCTCGACTTAAAGAGAGCTTTGGAAACCATTAACAGGGATATATTGGTACAAAAGCTAGAGAAATACGGTGTGAGGGGAATAGAGTTAAAGTGGTTCCAGAGTTACTTAAGTGACAATACAAATTAATGAAGGAGTCCACAAGGTGCAGTGCTGGGAATTTTACTTATTTTAATATCCTTTATTAATTTTTAAAAAGTTTTAAATAAGTCAAAAGTGTGCAGGTTTGCCGATGACGCCCTTGTACGAGGGCGACCTCAAAACTAACTGGCCTGGCACATTTTCTGTTTTACTAGCAACTTTTTTTTGTTTTTTAAAAGCAATCTTTTATAAGCCATCTGTCAAAATTTCCGAAATATTTAATGATTATTTTCTTCGTTACAGGTGATTGAAGTAAACAAGTTTTATAATTTTTGAAAAATGGAAAATTAAGAGTTTCGTGCGGTAATTAAACACTTTTATATGAAAGGTTATACGCCACAATTAATCAAAGATGAATTGGATTCTGTTCATGGTGATAATGCACCATCATACTCCACCGTGAAATCCTGGGTTCAACAATTTAAAATGGGTCGTTCAAGTACGGAAGATGAACAACGCTCTGGAAGACCGAAAACTGCTACTACTATTGAAAACATTAAAAAAATATTTAATGAAGTGACTAAAGATAGACGAATAAAGCTCAGAGAACTTGCTGATATTGTTAAAATACACGAAAAATAAGTTTGGAGTATTTTACATGATGAACTCCACATGAAAAGCTATCCGCTAGAACGCTGCCGCGTTTGTTGACTTTGCCCCAAAAACTCGTCCGTTAGACCAATTCCGAGTAGCGTTTAGCGATTTATCAGCGTAATCCAATAGAGTTCTTGCGCCGATTCATAACTGTTGATGGAACATGGATCCATCACTACATCCCAGAATGCAAAGAACAGTCAAAACAATGGATAGAAGCTGGTAAAAGTGGTCCCAAGAAGGCGAAAACTGTTAAGTCAGCAGGAAAAGTAATGGCCACAGTATTTTGGGATGCAAGGGGTATAATATTTATTGATTATCTTGAGAAAGGAAAAACTATAAATAGTGAATATTATTGTGCATTATTGGATCGGTTGAGTAAAGAAATCAAGATAAAACGACCGCATTTAGAAAAAAAAGTGATTTTTCATCAAGATAATGCTCCTTCACACACTGCATTTTTAACTCAACAAAAACTGGCCGAATTACGATTTGAAATTGCTCCGCATCCACCATATAGTCCAGATTTAGCTCCTTCTGATTATTTCTTGTTTCCAAATTTAAAAAAATTTCTCGGTGGCAAAAAATGTTCGTCCAATAGCGAGGTTATTGCTGAAACTGAGGCATATTTTGAAGGTCTTGAAAAATCTTATTTTTCGGATGGAATTAAAAAACTTGAAAAACGTTTGATGAAGTGTATTGAGTTGGAAGGAGATTATGTTGAAAACTAAATAATAATAATTCCAAAAAACGGTTCTTTTTATGTTATGCCAGTTACTTTTGCGGTCGCCCTCGTACATTGGTATAAAAGCTAGAGTTACTTAAGTAACAGAATGCAAAAAACAAAGTGCGGAAATTAATCAACAATGCCAATGCAAATTAATGTAGGAGTTCCACTATTTTTAATATACGTACATTAACGATTTTCAAAAAGTTTTAAATACTTCAAAAGTGTGCATGTTTGCCGGTGACGCCCTTGTATATATTAGTGGCCAAAACCCTGATGAATGTATTCAAAATTTAAACGAAGAAATGATAAATATTGAAAAATACCTTGAAATGAATAAACTTAAAATCAACACAAACAAAACAAAAGCTATCGTGCTAAACGGAAATGTTACTCAAAGTATTCGTATTGAGGGTGCACAAATAGAAGAAGTCCAAGAAATAAAATACCTGGGAATAATTATAGACAAATATCTTAAATTTGACTCGCATTTCAATTACGTTTGCAAAAAAATATCGAAAAAAATCGCGTTTTTAAGAAGAATTCGTTACAAAATATCTACAATTACTGCTATAAACATATATAATACAACAATAAAACCACACTTCGAATACTGTTCAACGTTATTGTTTCTGGGGACCAACGAGATGAACGCAAGACTTCAAAAACTGCAAAATAAAGAAATGATGTGTATACTTCGCTGCCATCGACTTACGTATATCAGCGAGATGTTAAGCAAATTACAGTGGCTCTCTATAAATCATCGCCTGGTCATGAACACTTTGCTAATTCTTTTAAGATTAGAAATGGATTGTTTCCACATTATATGCGAAAATATTTGGTTAACTTATCAGACGTACAACCATATAATTTGCGAAATGTTAATGATTTCAGATTAACTTTTAGTTCAACTAACTTTAGTCAGAATGTCTTATTTTATAAAGGTCTTAAATAATTTAATGAAATGCCATATGACCTGAAAGGTGAAAATAACTTTTTTTTAAACGCCTTATTGTTACATACTATGTCAAGCAAAACTTCTAAGAATTCATTTTTAAAAATGTTAAATAATTGTACATTTAACAGCATATAAGCTTAATAAAATTATACAAAAAAAACTGACCCCCATGCCTATTTGACCCCCATGCCAGTTCAAATGACGCGTTTATCTATAAAAGCAAATCCCTTGTAAACGAACTGGGCTGGGCTGTTACAACAACAACAAGAAACCGTCGCCAAGGTCTTCGGAAAATTAATTGGAAAGGATGTGCTGCTACGAAGCCAGCGCAGGTAGCCGATACAACATGAAAATGTATAAATTTGTAAACCATATATAATGCGAAAATTTGCTCTTTCGAATAAACTAATACCACTCCGAAAATATAAATTGTCATTCCTTTTTTTAATTTTAAAAAAGAAACTTTTTTTTTATTTTTTTTTATTTATTAATTCATCTTTATTTACATGGGTTTGTTTTACATATTAAAAATCTAAGAAAAGAACTTAAAAAAGAAACTTGTATTTGGACTACTCAGTATAAAATGCAGCAATTCGATTTTTATTTAGACCAATTTATAACTATAAACTAATTATTTCAAGTCTTAGGTAGAACAACTTTTTTATCCCGAACAGAATATCTATTTTTTTTTATTAAAATCTTCTTCAATTAGTAGAGAGCGGAGATAAACCTATGTTTTTCATTTTTAGAGTGGACCATCTTGCAATTGTGCAAAGGACCCCGCACCGAAACCACCTTTTCGATATATCCGAAAATACACGAAAGTGATGCGTCCATATATCTGACCATCCTAAAGCACGCCCGCAGTGATAAATACCCCACGCCAATATGCATGCGCTTTTGCAGCAACGAACAGAAAGGGCTCTATGAGAATTTTGGCAGTATTGTAAATCGCTTTAAACATTGCGTCAAAGTTGATCCCAAGGATTGGAATACGCCGGAAGTGAAGAAGTTGTACTGGAGTTTACTATCGGAGCTCAATATTTTTATGGCAGTGAGTATAAGTTTTTGTTTTGCAAATAAATAATAAAATATATACGAGTACATTGATACTCGTAATACAGAAATTCAGACTCAATATTAAATATGCATTTAGCGTTACTATCAATGGAATAATGAATAAGGACTTAAGTCCCTAAAATCTTTTCTTTTTTCATAATATAATAATCAGTCTAAATCCAGCAATGTTTTAGCTGTCATAAAGAAGTAATTAATAGTTTTGTTGTGGATTTAAAGGCACCATTTATCCTATGGTGTATGCGCATTGCTTGAGTATTTGCTATATGTATTTCCAAGCCTGCCTTTCTTGCGAACATATTCAGATTGACTAAATTACTTTGCATATCATGACAGGTGTGTGGCGTTTGTTTGAAAATGCAGAATTCCCATTCTTATTACCTTCCAAACAATTATAATGAAGGGTTGAAGTTAAAGTTGAAATTTATTTGAGCCTTTTTCTTTAAATATGCTCATACTCGTGTATGAAAATCGTAAAAAATTAATACTTAAAACTAGTTCGAATTATCAAAAAAAAAAAAACAAACGAAAGGGATAATATACTATACTATTCTACAAAAATAATGTGTAATCAAATCAAAAATCATATTATCTATATATCAGGAGCGACACGCTTGCTCCCGTCGTAAACAGAAAATGAAAGCTATTCTCTTAACAATATGTACTTAAAAACTAAACCTAACAAACTATCTTATGACTTAATGGAAATAAAAGAATAAAAAAATTATGAACTATGTTTATTACAATCAAATGTTACTAACCTCTATGCGAAACAAATTTGTACACCTTTGTGTAAAAATTTGGAATAACGCACGCGTGCATCCAAATCCGACTCATTAAATCCAAAGGGTGAAAGATAATAAGTATTAGACCAGTTGAAGGGAGGCTGATTGACCACAATAAGTATTGCCAATGAGAGGATTGGGGCACAATGGCAGACGGTTAACGTATAACGTTTAACGTATATATTCTATTCAGTGCATAAATAGGAAAAGACACAATATTGGCTTTTTCGTAAATATATTTATTTGAATACCGTTTGTCGTGGGATTAAAAACTCCTGTTTATTCTCTATCCTTAATCAGAACAAACACAAAGACAGCGCGGTCCTCGTGGAGCAATCTGCGATAGGATGAACAGTAGGAAAAAGGTCCTCAAGTCACTAGTCGGCAGTACTTAGGGAGCTGACGAATTATTCTTAACTGAAATCTGGATGGTGTAGCCGCCTCTATTTTATAGTGTCCAAAAACAAGTGTCTATAGAAAACCGGCATTTCGGCTTTTTTCATAAAACCCTGTTTAAAAAAAACCCGACTGTAGGATTTTAATAAAAGTAAAAAGCCAGCATTAATCAAAATTCCGCTTTAAGCTTTTTGCCAAAAAATCGAAAATATATCCTCAATCGAAAGTGAAGTAATTGTCTCCATTTCTAGACTAATATTTTT
This sequence comes from Hydrotaea diabolus, assembly GCA_963513945.1. Classification (NCBI taxonomy): domain Eukaryota; kingdom Metazoa; phylum Arthropoda; class Insecta; order Diptera; family Muscidae; genus Hydrotaea; species Hydrotaea diabolus. Next base: position 166,625,372 of record OY740719.1, read on the forward strand.
CTTTCCAAAACAGAAAACTCTTTTAAAACGGTTGGAGAAATACTGATCCAAATCAGAAAAGCATAGAGCAATAGCGGCCGTATCCTTACCTTATAAATCAAAAGTTTAGTTTCTACAGGTAGAAACTTGTTCGTAAACAATGGGAAAAATGCTCCTTTATTTTTGTTTGCCCTTTCAAGAGAAAGTCGCGCATGTTTGTTAAACTTCATCAATTTGGTAAATTGTATGACCAGATGCTTAAAACTATCGGTGAAAGGAATTTCCTGAGCATTTAGAAAAAATTGTAATCTCTTACTCTGCGGCACAACAATTATTTGCACTTCTCAGAAGCATTTCCTAAACAGATTGCCTGACACTTCGAACCCTTAATACGAATACCCCAATCAGTGAAAAAATCATTAACCGGTTCGATGATGCTGGCAGCCCATAAACCGCGCCAAACAGTCACTCTTTGTGGGTGCATTGTTTTTTCGACAATAACTCTTTGATTATCATTCGCCCAAATGCGGCAATTCTGCTTATTGCCGAATCCACTGAAGTAAAAAAGTGCCTTAACACAGAAGATGATTTTCTTCGAAAATTCATTTTCATAATAAGCCTAAATAACTTTAACGCGTTGTTTGCTTGTGTATCTTTCCATGCTTCAAATTGAGTTAGTCTGAAATTGAGAAATACGAGTATCAAATGAAATGCAGAAAAAAACTTGACGTTTAAGAGTGGTTCACATTTAACAAAGATTTTCTTTCAATTTAATAAAAGGCTTTTTAAACTTGACGAAGACTAGATAGACGGATGTTCGCCATAATATCTACTGCTCAATAATTATATGGAGCGTGTTTGGGTTAGTCAGTTTCTATGAGTTGTGTACGAACTATCATACATACGAGGGCGGTTCGGAAACTTCTTAGCCTAGCACAAAAAGCGCGGTTTAAACAGAAAAAAGTTAAGTGTTTTGGAAACTGATATGAACACATGTTAAATTTTGTTTCGATCTGGCAACTCCTTCATATAGAAACAGGTGTTCACAAAAGACGCATCCGCGATTTTTTTACAATGGAAAAATTAGAAATGCGTGGTGTCATTAAATATTTACATAAAAGAGGTTTATAGGGACAAGAAATTCATAATGATATGATGGTGAATGTGTTAGGTGAAAGTGCTCCTTCATATGCAACAGTAAAGAATTGGGTTGCTGAATTTAAACGTGGTCGTACAAGCATTGAAGATCAACCACGTAGTGGACGTCCAAAAACAGCAACAACAACAGAAAGTGTAGCCAAAGTGCATGATATGGTATTAAATGATCGACGAATAAAAGTGCGCGAAATAGCTAATATCATGGGCATCTCAAATGATCGAGTCCATTTAATTTTGCATGAAGAACTACAGATGAATAAGCTTTCTGCAAGATGGGTGCCGCACTTCTTAACAGTCGACCCAAAACGCATATGAATGAACATTTCTCAAGCTTGTTTGGATCGTTTTCAGCGAAATAAAATGGATTTTAAGCGTCGTTTCATAACTGTTGATGAGACATGGATCCACCACTATACTCCAGAGACAAAAGAACATTCCAAACAATGGACTGAAGTTGGAGGAAGTGCCCCAAAGAAGGCAACAACAATTCAATCGGCTGGTAAGGTTATGGCAACGGTTTTTTGGGACTTCAAAGGTATTTTATTGATTGACTATCTGCAAAAGGGTAAAACAATAAATTCAGAGTACTATTGCAACCTTTTAGATCAATTAAATGTACAAATTCGAGAAAAACGTCCTGGCTTACAACAAAAAAAAAAAAATTTCATCAAGACAACGCACCAGCGCTAAAGAGTGTTTTAACGATGGCTAAAATCAACGAATTAATGTATGAGTTGCTTGACCACCCACCTTATTCTCCTGATTTAGCTCCCAGTGACTTTTACCTGTTCCCAAATCTAAAAAAATCTTTGCTGGCAAGCGTTTTACCTCAAATGAAGATGCAATTACAGTTGTAAACCACTATTTTGAAGAACTTGAGGAAAACTATTTTAATCAAGGGATAGAATTGCTAGATAAGCGTTGGACTAAGTGTATTGAAGTTTCAGGAGATTATATTGAAAAATAAAAATATTTTTGGAAAACTAACTATTCTCTTTCATTGATAGGCTAAGAACTTTCCGAACCGCCTTCGTAATCCAATGTGAGAATATTATCTTTCATTCGAGAATAATCTTTTCTTTTCGAAAATAATCTTTTCCTCTAGCCCACTAGCCTGGAGCGTCTGTTAATTTCTGGCTCTGAATTTTATTTTGTTTTTAGTTTTCGGATGAAAACTACTTGTATCTAATCAGATAAGGACTATTGGCCTTAACAAAATTTTAATTATTTCTATTTTATATTTGAATCGATTTATAATTTATTATTACGTATGCATCTCTAAATTTATTAAAACTAACACTTTAACCCCCATATTAATAAAACCTTTCGTACATACGAGAATTACTAATTAGGGCCCCCAATGTTTATGTTTCTTTCAGAAAGCTTGTGTTGAGCTAAAAAATTTCTTCTATCCCTGGACTTTCCTTTTTACCGGCATATCATACATGTACACCGCCACGGATGTTTATCGGGAACGATGGCATAAAGTTGATGCCTTTTGTGATCTGTACGCTTGGGATGAACAATCCAGAGTTCTACTTTCGTTGGCCGCCTCAAGCGTAAGGGATTTGACCTCTGTGGAAATAGAAGCAATTTGCTCGGTACTCACGGACACTGTGGAACACAAGAAGTTGGCGGTTGAAATGCTTGTTTCAATGCAGCAACAACAATGCGGTAAGGTAAACTATTATGTATGTGATGGAATTCACATAAATTTCTTTATTTGGGGACCTAGTAAGGGATCATCTATTTCGTGGTTTCAAACGACGTTGCTAGTATTCCTAATTTGTGACACATGTGTATCTCTATCCTTAAACAGAACAAACACAACGACAGCGCGGTCCTCGTGGAGCAATCTGCGATAGGATGAACAGTAGGAAAAAGATCCTCAAGTCACTAGTCGAAAGTACTTAGGGAGCTGACGAACTATTCTTAACTGAAATCTGGATGGTGTAACCGCCTCTATATAGTGTCCAAAAACCAGTGTCTATAGAAAACCGGCATTTCGGTTTTTTTTCATAAAACCGTGTTTTAAAAAAAAGCAGACTGTAGGATTTTAATAATAGTAAAAAACTAGCATTAACCAAAATTCCGCTTTAAGCTTTTTGCCAAAAAATCGAAAATATATCCTCAATTGAAAGTGAAGTAATTGTCTCCATTTCTAGACTATAGAATGAAATAAAATGACTTGCTGGGAATATAAGTAGATTATTTTTTTTTTTGATGTTTTATTTACAATCTATCTTGCGACAATAAGTAAATTAAATAACAATAAACATGATAAAATTTTGAATATTAAAATCCAAAAAGCTACCCAGTAAACCAAATTTGCCGACAATGTCTGATATCAGACAATTATGAACAATATCTGAACTCTATCGAGAATTCTTACCGAAATCGTAACGAATTCTTCAATTTGTCTGAGGATTTTTTTTTCAGAGAAGTAGTTCAGAAATTTTGTCAACCCTCTCATATGTTTTTCGTTACGAACTCGGGGAGAAATCGAAACATTTTGCCGATTGTCGTACAGAATTCTGATCGAATTCTGAACATTTGGTTTGCTGGGTATATACATTTTATAAAGTATATATTTTTAAAACAGACTTAATTTCTAATTTCTTTTTCTAGAAACCTCATCAATATCGTCCAGTAGTGAGATTGCTAGCGGGTTGGTGTAGTTGCTTAGTCTTTCCAGATAGTTTGTAGTAATTCTGTTAATTTCTTCTTTCACAGTAGGTATTTGTAGGTCTTTATGAATATTCTTGTTAGAAATATACCATGGAGCTGTAGTGTGTTCGCAGTGTTTTGGATTGATATGTTTGTAATATTTTAATGTTTGAAATGCTGGCAGTTTCCCAAAATTGGATACCGTATGTCCATAAGGGTTTTAGAATTGATGTGTACGAGTAAAGTAGCTCTTTATTATCTAGAATTATTCCGAATTTTTTAACCGAATAGCTAGTACATTTCTCTACTCTTTATCTTTAGTTGATCTCTTTTTGACTTGATATGATGTTTCCACGTTAAGCGTCTGTCGAGATGTAGGCCCAGATATTTTTTATCGGAATCGTAGAACCATTCAATGTAATTGGAGGACAATAACCTTTTTCAGCAAAAGGATTATGTGTGTGAATTTATCTGCTTTAACCTTTATGTTCCATTTCGTTAACCAATATTCTAAGTGATTCACGGCATTCTGGACTGCGCTTGCAGCTAAGATTGATGATTTATGTGAAGCACCAATGCAGTGTAATCAGCATATGTGGCAAAAATAACATCTGCGCCATTTTTATATTCTCCATTTCTGAATGTGCAGAAGAGCCATTTAAAAATAGGTTTTTAAACCTCTTGATCGGGCTTTAATAAAAAAAACTCATATTTGAAATTTACAAAAAGTTCTTTTATTTTTTGTACCCATTTAGTACGTCCGTGTTTAAATAGGCTAAGGGTCTGCCACCCAAATTTAGTCAAACTGCAAATATAATTTTATTTTTGGCTTCGTTAGAAAATATATTCTGGGCCCAGACAATTTGTACGATGTTACTTGTGAGTCACACCTTAACGTTAAGTTTATTGCCGAAAATAGTTTGGCATTACTTTGTTTCAGTGTTTGACAATTTCAAAGATAGAGATGTACACAATTGAGCAGCGCATTAAGATTGTTGAAGTAGGTTAGATTATTTCCTTAGGTTAGAGTATTTCCTCTGGTGTCCCACAGGGCAGCCACCTTGGACCTATTCTCTTTTTACTATTCATTAACGACTTGCCCGACTCTATTATCAACTCTAATTTACTAATGTTTGCAGACGACGTTATATTATTTTCCTCTTATGCTAGCTTTGCGGACAGTCACATACTGCAGGGTGATTTGGACAGATTTAGTACTTGGTGTGAATTTAATTTTATGGAATTAAACCTTAAAAAGTGTAAGCATATATGTTTTTCTAGACGTAGTTTGTTGGCTACTAAATTTAATTTATGTGGCTCTGAATTGGCATCGGTTAATTCATTTATTGATCTCGGTTTTATGATGGATAGAAAGTTGAATTTTAATAACCATATGTAATGGTAAATAATGCGTATGGTGTCTTTTATTTTGTGAAACGCTGGGCAAAAGAGTTTACTGATCCATATACTACGAAACAGCTTTATATTTCCCTAGTTAGGCCAATTTTAGAATATGGATCAGTGGTTTGGGATCCCCAAATTACTATGTTAACAAAATTGAGTCCGTGCAGAAACAATTTTTAATATTCTGCTAAGAGGTCTTCACTGGAATACTGGTTATGAACTTCCTTCTTATAATGGCAGGTTAAATCTTATTAAATTGCCCTCATTGAAGAGTAGGCGAACTATGATGAATACGATGATGGTATATAAAATAATATGTGGGGCTGTGGCTTCTGAATACTTAATATCAAAAATTTCTATTTACGTCCCATTTCGACCTACTAGATACTATCAGTTCTTACACTTGGATTTTCTAAGGCACAATTATGCATGTGGTGACCCATTTCGTAGAATGTGTGCTGATTTTAATTCGTTATTTAATTGATTTCTCCTTAGGTTTTGATTCATTAAAAACTGTAATAATTTTTTATTTAAACTCATTACACCAAGGCTCATTGTCTTGATAACAATTTAGGCTGCTATAAACAAATTTAGTAATTGTTTTTATTCGTAAATACTTATGTATATTATGCTTTATATTATTTTTATTAGATTTTAATATTGTAATAAAGAAAGGTGGTGGTTATGTTTTGATTTTGTATTGCATGCTTCTAGTCCTTCTTATACTTTGATTGGATTGTATTATTGTATTAAATTAAGGTGGTGGTTATATTATAAAGTATTAATTTGGTGTTTGTGTTTTCTAGTGATTATTATTAATATTTTTTTTTGTACCGATTGGCTGTTGATAAATATCTGTAGCTATTTTACATGGATGACGTTTCTTGTCATCTCCATTATGGATCGGTCCATAATGTGTACGTTGTCCCTACGTCCCTACGGAAGTGGCCTCCTCGGTCGGCAGGGACGGGTGTGAGTGGCGTGGGAACGTTCGTCTAAAAAAAAGCTTTTTATAATAATGGGCGTTCAAATCAAAATGCATTTCGTGCACTAAATTTTTTTTGGTCAGCATAATCTACCAAATGTGTCCACAATCGGAAGAATTGTACGCAAATTTCAGCAAACCGGTTTTGCAGGAAATGTGAAAACACCTGTGCATGCTCGCCCAGTTCGTTCTTCCATCGGGTCGTACTTCTTCAAAAATTAGATCGGCCAAGCAGTTACCGTGAATGGCGTTCGCTATTGCGAGATTATAACGGACTTCTTGTGGCCAGAAATTGAGGATATGGACCTGGACGATATAAGGTTCCAAAAGGTGTCAGTTGTCACACAGCCAACGAACAAATGGCTCTGGCGATGTTAATTGACCGCCACGTGATTTGTGATTTCAGACCGTTGGTCTTCTTTCTTTGGGGATATTTAAAAAAATAAGCCAAGAAAAAGGCAAGAGCTGGAGTATGAAATAATTTGGCACATTAACGACATTGAACCTCCATTGTGTCTAGACCATTGGATAGAGGTATACCACCAAAGGCTTCGCGAGCATTTGGCAGATATTAAGTTTCACACATAATTGTCATAGATTCTTCTAATAATTTCGTATAATTCTCAAAAGACTTTTTGTTTTATTTACATTTAACATTGTGAGTAGGACCTCCCATTATGATCCAAATCGATCTATGATTGGTTGTTTGTCCTTAGTACTAGATATTATAAAAATCGGAATTAATTAGGTTGATTCAGAAAAGTTGTATGTTTACTTAGCATATTTGTACTAGGACTATATTTAAAAACGAAGATCGGTATGACCCCTTTTTATCTGATCTGACTTCTAATCGACCGAGCTAAAGACATAAAATCGGTTGAACATATATGTGCAAACTATATGTAAATGTTAACCGATTTTCTCCAAAGTCGGCAGCATCCGTCCTTTGTCCAAAAAACTTGAACTTCTAGAGTCAGAAATATGAAATTGGATGAACATATGCGTGGGAGCTATATCAAAAAAAAAAATCCTGTACCAAAATTTATGAAGATCGGGCACCAATTGCGACTTGCAGTTTGATAATAAACTTAAGACAGATATCGTTAAATCGCCCCAACTGGTGATTCTGAGTTTATTAGTACCCTTGTAGGTGGGACTAGCTCAAACTGTGCTTGAAATTAAGAATTTTTTTTGCAACAATCAAAAAAACCTAAAAACACGACAGCAATAAACCAACATGTCGAGTACTGGCTATTTTTGAGAAACCGACTGTCGGGTTTGGACATAAAAACCGCAATGTCGGTTTTCGGTGTTGTGCACTCTACTTTATTCGTTTTGGGCTCGAATTGATAGGAGCATGACGTGCTGCATCCCTTCCGGCAAAGCACACTAAGCTGACGCCCAGGTCTCTTTCGACTCATTGAGTCCACATAGAGCATTTTCTTTAGCTGGATGTTTCACCAGACGAACAGGCGTATAAAATGCAACAACATATCTTCGTAACAACAACATTAGTCGCTCTTTACGTTTTATGAAAAACGTAAGCAAAATCGGATATAAAATATAATTTTTAAAGCTCCAGGCCTTAAAGCCTTTTGAACTATATCAAAATAGGATCTGCAAAATGTGCAAAGCTTCTTCAAGTTTGATTCATAGTTAAACACACCAATAGATAAAAAGATCGACGGACGGACAAAGCTCAATGGAATCAGCTAGTAATGCTAAGTCTATCAATTTAGGTGTCCTTTTGGTTAAGGTGTTGCAAACATCAAGTTGAAGTACTTTGTGCCACAGTCTTGTGTGGGGTAAATTATATGAGCCTTTTTAAATAAAATGTGGTTAAATTTTTAAATGGTTTAAGGGCCGATGTTAAAGGCGAACAACACCTAAACGTCAAGTTTTTTTCTGCATTTTATTTGATACTTCTGAATTTCAGACTAACTAAATTTGAACCATGGAAAGATACACAAGCGAACAATTCGTTAAATTTATTCAGGCTTATTTTGAAAATGGGCGCATGCACTTCGTGATTTTTTCGGTCAATTTAATCTCCAAATGTGCGTACAATCGGAAAAATCGTACAAAAATTTGAGCAAACCCGTCCTGCAGGAGATGTGAAAACACCAGTGCATGTGTCTCCTACAGCTCGTACTGCAGTTAATATTGCTGCTGTTCGCGATAGTGTGGCTGAAGAGCCGTCCACCTCAACTCGTCGTTGTGCTCAACAAATGCACCTCTCACGCTCGTCGTCCATGATCATTATGCATAAAAACTTGCATTTACATGCTTACAAGGTGCAATTGACTCAAGAACTAAAGCCAAACGTCATCAATGGTCAGAATGGTGGCAAGAAATGGCAACAGTGGATGATCAATTATCGAAGAAAATCATCTTCAGTGATAAGGCACATTTTCATCTCAGTGGATTCGTCAATAAGCAGAATTGCCGCATTTGGGCGCACGATAATCCAAGAGTGATTGTCGAAAAAACAATGCACCCACAAAGAGTGACTGTTTGGTGCGGTTTATGGGCTGGCGGCATCATCGGGCCGTATTTTTTTCCAAAATGAGGCCGGTCAGGCAGTTACTGTGAATGGTGTTCGCTATCGTGAGATGATAACGAACATTTTATGGCCCGAATTGGAAGATATGGATGTGGACGATATGTAGTTTCAACAGGACAGTGCCACTTGCCACACAGCTAACGAAACAATGGCTCTTTTGCGCGACAAATTCAATGGCCGTGTTATCTCACTGGAGATGTTAATTAGCCGCCAAGATCATATGATTTAACACCGTTGGACAACAATGGCTCTTTTGCGCGACAAATTCAATGGCCGTGTTATCTCACGTCGTGGCGATGTTAATTGGCCGCCAAGACTATGTGATTTGACACCGTTGGACTTTCTTTGGGGTTATTTGAAAGAGAAGGTGTACGTCGATAAGCCAGCAACAATTCAAGAGCTACAGGATAAGATAATTCGGCACATTAACGGCATAGAACGTCAATTATGCCTCAGTGTCATCGAAAATTTGGACTATAGGATGGAGGTGTGTCGCCAAGGTCGCGGCGGCCATTTGACAATAATTTCCTAAATAAGTTGTGTTTTATTCAAAATCAACATCGGCCCTTGACATTAATCCGCCCTTTACTATATAATAATTAATTTATTTTACTGTTTCTATTGTTAAAACAGTTGGAAGTACGAAATTATTATTTCCATCATTTTCAAAAAAAATATTCGTTTAATTTGAAATTAAAATCCATCACTTTTGAGATTATGTTATATTTTGACCTGATAAATCCTTTTCTTTACAGATGATTGTTGCGCCCACTGTAAAGCTGATCGTTTCCCGTGTATTCTAGTGGTCGATGAGGTACTGCCTTCTTTCATTTCCAACCAACGTGTGTAGATTTAAAATGTATAATTCCCCCTCTACTCTACAATTTTAGCGTTTGGATCATTTCTTCTGGGAAGAAATGAATGTGCAGCAAGAATTCACACGCATTAACTCTCTGCAATGCCTCTGGAGGCTATATAATCGTTACAAAAAGGATATTAAAAGAGGCTACCTCAATGTAAACATCATCAATGGGGGATGTGTAATAAATCCTGGTAAGATCTCAAATTCTAATCGTACCTAAGTTTGGTTTTTATAGCGTACTTTTTTTGTAGATCAAAATTTAGGCAAAATGGAAGTGCGTATGCGTAGCTTTTTCGAATACTGGACGCCGCACTGGACGATGATGGTTGGCCAGAGACCAAACCAAGAAGAGCTTTTCAATTTCTTTAGTCGCCATTGCTACGTGTAAGTTTTGCCAATACAAAAATACAAAAAAAACAACGCACGACCCCAATAAAAAAGAATTAACTCACATTCGTGTTCACTGCATGTTCTAGTTATGCTGGTCATGGTTCCGGTCTACAGTATATGAATGGCCGTAATATTGCCAAACTTCAGATGAACTGTGTGGTTTTCCTATTTGGTTGTGATTCGTCGCGTCTCCACTCGAACGGCCTGTACAGTGAGCTGGTGGGGCCGCATTTGTACTATCATGCAGCCATGTGGTAAGTGATGAAGAGACACTTGGGAAGACATTCACTACGTGTGTATGTGTGTGGTTGTTTGTGTATATGAGTGCAGGCGGGGGGCTTTATATTATTGATTTACTACAACACCACATTGCTTGCAGTCCTGCGTTAGTTGGCACTCTTATGCCTTGCCTAGATTCGATTATGGATAAGGTGGCCACGGAAATACTTAGTCGTTGGATTGCGCCCAAATCGACAAATGTTCTGCCATGGAATGAAATTGAAGTGAATGCCTGGGTAAAAGGGGGCACCATTAAATGTAAGTCCGAAAGCGAACACCAAAAATGTCGCCTTGTAATTATTTAATGTACGTTTGTGTACTCATTATTATTTTGTTTTGTGTTTTGTTTTTCAGCCAAATCTGGCGGAGATGCAGCAGCAGCCGCCACGACGATGGCCACAAAGTCCGATTATCATTCGGGTAGTTTGTGTGGCATCTTGGCCAGGGTACATCAGCGTGTCAGCGAGCCCAAGCTGTATAATACCGTGCCATATGTGTGTCGTGGACTGCCCGTCTGGAACTGTAATGTAGAGCCATTGCCCACACTGTGATTAGAATGTAAGCGTGTTAGAGTAGAGTGTTATAAGTGATTGAAAGTTCCACACCCCGGTTAAAGTTCAGACGGTAGGCGATGTGCAAGTGTCTTAAATTTAGTTTTATTTTCCTAGTGGCGTCTATTGCTTTTCTCTTTCAACATTTCATCATCTCGCACTTGTGTTGTTTGAATGCACACTAAAGTATTAAAATCTGTTTATGAATTCCAAATTAAGCCTTAAGTTTTTTTTCTCCTGCTCGTCGTTGTCATCGTCGTTGGTTGCTGTTGCTTGAGCGCTTTTTTACTCAACAACACCTGCAGTTGTCTTCTACTTGAGTAGTGAGTGTCACTTCCGCTTCACCTACTTTTATTAGCATTCGTCGTTGTCGTTTGCGTTGTCGTTGTCGTTGCCGCTGTTGCTGTTGTCGTTGCGTTGAAGTGTTTATTTAACAAAGCACAACAGAACCCAGTGCAAAACAAACAAACTCACTGATGTTAATGATCCACACACCCACCCATAGACACTGTGTTGCCGTGAAAGACCATGAACGCTGCTTGCCCTAAACAACCTCATCTTTCAGTTTTCTCATTGACATTTCTTTTATGATGAAGTTATGCTGTAGCATCCTCACTATATCCTTTGTCTATAGCCTGAATTAACTAATACATCGATGTTCTTTTCAATATCTGGCGTAGAGAGTGAATTTGGCAAACGGGGGGCGTTGAATGAGCGTGTTGCATGTTCATCATGCATAAACATGTTAAACAAAAAGGAGGAAAATTGATTACATACATTTTACGAGTATATGGGTAAAGCCAAAATAGTTAACATACATTTTATGAAATCGATTTCAGTTCTTCATAAATTAAATATTTTTTGATTTAAGGTAACCATTAATGTTTAAACTAGCTTGATTTTTACTTCTTTGGAAAAAGCTCACTCAACAGTTTTGGTAGTTTTCAATTGGGCGAGTTAGGCTTACTCTTTCCATGGTAGATCAACTTGGATTCAGGTTTTATCTTATTATTTTTATACGTACTTTTTGAGCCTAAGCGAAAATTTTGCATACACAGCACCAGGCAAGGACATTACGACTCCACAAAATATGTCATAGGAACCTTATAATTATCGTCTTTTTTAAAAATTTTACATCGGCTAAAAATTTACATCGTTTTTTTTAAAATTTTAATTGAGTTTTTTCGAAATACTGAAATTCCGGTGACTGTGATCAACTTAGAAGGGGCTTGTAGTGAGCGTCCCTTAATTTGGTCTGTCTAAAACTGAAAGCCTTTAAACCCAACATGAAATCGAGCCGACATAGTGCACTGTTGGGAGTTGTCGGTATTGCTATTATAAGTTCTAAAAATATTAAAACATTTCGACGGTGAGCACTTTTTTTCAAAGTTCACTGCATCCCGAAGCAATGTGACATCGTTTTTATGGGCTTTGTGTCAATTTTAAAAGCATCATGACATTAGCGGATATTTATCTTACTCTGCCATAATGTCTATGGACATAATGACATACCACCGCGTTTCGTCGTCGCAACCCACAAAAAAGTGTAACAGCATCAAATCAAATTTCATTTTAATCTATAAAAAATTGATTCTCTTTCATCGATTAGATCCAAAATCGGTAGATATGAGGGCTATACGATACCGTGGACTGTGTGAAATTAATATCACAAACCGAACTATGATGAAATCCGATGATTTTTACCGTCGGTTTGTCCCTAAACCTAATGCTGTTCTGAAACGAATTTACCGATTTGTACGAAGTTTGGGTCACATGAAAGAGTTTTCTTTCTAATCTAAATTATATAGACAAATTTCAATTTTTATTTTTTTAGTTTTATATTTTTCTTTTAAATTTTATTTGTTTTTAAATTTTGATCAAATCCAGTTGTTCGCTACCCGATGCACATTTTAACGAAAATGTTCTTAGTTTTTTTGTTGTCGTAGCGGCAACTGTGTCCCGGGGTGACACCCCTTGGGCGAAGAATTGCTCGTCGGTTCAATCCGTTCATAGAACCGACTGTCGGTAACAAAAATATTAAATATTTTAAAAGAAAATTTACAAATTTTAAAAATAAAATATTTGAGTAGGCCTCCTTGTTGTTATGGAAGTGTGCACAACTATCATACCAGTAAGCCCTGGTTCAACCCCGTGTAAGAATATCTAAGAATTTTCAGCGGCGTAAATGCTGGTGACTTTACGAGTAGGAGATTTATCTTTTAGCCATGTAAACACTTTTCTATATAAAGAATTGGCCGTTCGGAGCCGGCGTTAAACAGTAGGTCTCAGTCACTGAGTATAAAAATTAAATTGAGCACAGCTCACTGATTTGAGAGAAGTTTCCCCTTGTTTATAATGGAAGGTTGCGGGACTTAAGTAAGTAGGTAAAATTCGACTACATAATGGGCGTGCTCGATTGGCAACTCGCTTATAAAGTCGCTTGCGCGATAACATCACATCACAGTAGAAAAATATAAAAACGTTATCGTTTAAATATATATTTTTTAACTGGATTTTAAGGACATTATTAAATAAAATAAAATAAAAGATTAAATTATTTCATTTTTACAAATTTGTTTCTTTAGTTTAGCTAGACCCCAAATCGGGGGATACATTTGTACGAGGGCTATATTGAAACTTGTACCGATTGCTCCCAATTTCAATACCAACGTCATTGGCTCAAACCATATAGCTAACAAAATTCATCAATCTCGGTTCATAAATGCGACCAACACTTTGATTACAAGAATAGATGGACAGACGGTTAGACGGACATGTCTAAAGCCACAGTATTGTGGGGGTCTATTAATGCAATGATACCACTGCTCGAAACTGTCATTCTCAGAAAATGCAAAGCTTCTTCGACGATTACGCGCTTGGTTTCCGAAATGTAGGGTTATCATGATTTCTTAAGAGCTGTGTTAGTAAAGGCAGCCAATATTGACAATTGATGTGCAGAGACCACTTTTTTTATTTTTTTCAAAAATACAGAACATTGTTCATGCCCATGGTCGTTGTCAGAAAATAAATAAATCTAGATGGCGCCTTTTTTGTCAACCCATTGGTGTATATCGTTGCCATAAATATTTGCAATACGAGTATGCGTGAAGTTTTGGTGTATGCTCATTTACGCATAGTTAGAAAAATTGTATTACCCGTATTAATTTGAGCCAAATCAAACCATAAATTAGAAAATAAATTAAAATAAATAAACATGCCCACAGTGCCAACTATCAAGACAATACTCAAAAAGGAAAACATTTTGTAGATTAAACTTATATATTGTGCAGATTTGGTTCTTATCGGTCGGCGGTTTATTATTAATTTAGAAATTTTTAACAAATCGTGCTATAATTTTTAAAATGTACATATCACGACAAAATGGCATTATACTTAAGAGAAACGTTCAGACTACTAAGTAACTAAGTTCGGTGTCATTGTGTCAAGCGATTCTCCAGGTTTAGACGATCTCAGCAAAGGTACATTATTAAGGGTTTTTTTCAGACGTGTGGTTTTCAAAAAGAAATAAAACGCATATAATTTTAAGTTATGGCCAAGAATTTAGCTTTTTTATAAAGCTAAGGGTTTTCCATTTTGTATTAAAAATGATTTCGGGCAAGTGTATCGAAAAAATTCCAGCCTAGAGGCCCAATTTTCGAGGACTTTTTGCGGCCGTATGTCAGCAATAACGTGACGAATCTTCTCTTCAAAGGCGTCAATCGTGTCGGGCTTATCTGCGCCGTCTTGTTAGAACCAAAGGTCGTCCACATCACCATCCTCCAATTCAGACAAGAAAATGTCATTGATCATGGCTTTATAGCGTTCCCCATTGTCTGTAAAATTATGGACGGCTTCTTTATGAAGAAATGTGGTCCAATAATTCCCTCTGCCCATAGAGCACACCAACCAGTGACTTTAAGAGGATACAAAGGCGTCTCAACAATGGCTTGTAGATTTCATTACTCCAAATTCAACAAGTTTTAGCTTCATCGCTGAACAAAGTTTTCTTGTAAAAATTAGGATCGGTGGCCGATTTACCACGATTTGCAATTTGTTCCGGAGTAAGTCTATGCATTATAAAAAGGCCAACTAAACTGAGCATTAATCAAGTGACAGTTGTCAAAGGACCAACTCTGAAAAAAGTGAGGTCACACGCTTCAAAAAAACACCCTTCATACTATATTTAAAAATTCAGCAGTTAATAAATGTATAAGGAAATTTAAAAAAAAAAAAACTGGTTTAACCAATTTTTTGTTGATTTTCTAAAAAGAGAAAAACAGGAATTTTAAGCCATTTAATGAATGAATAAAATGAAACACGACTTATGAGAATAAGTCATGTATTCATTTTCCTAGTTAATGTAAAATAAGTATATAAAATAGAAATTAACTATATTAACAAAAATTAAAATTACATTTTACTTTTAAGGAATGCTTGTATATCCACTTAACATTTTAGGCAGAACAAAAGAAGATTTAAATGAATGTCAATAAACGTCATTTAGCGTAAAATTACACAATCCCACATCTCAATCTCTTTTTTTTTATCAAAGCCTACTCTACTGTACCATCATACAATTCATATCTAGGTTGCAAGTGATTAACTGGAATACCGCAATAGCAACAATTCTCCAAAAAAAACGAATCTTTCGTAGATGATCTACTTTACGGGCCAACAAGAAAATATAAAAAAGGCAAATGCATCATATCCATCCATGGTACGAGTATGTGTCGCATAAAATGACAAAAAAAAATCACAACAGCTTTCAAAGGACCTAAAGCATACATATGTATGCACACCCATCCATATGTTGCATACAACTTCAGAGTATAAAGGAAACCCAAAACTGCACAACCGATGAATGTGTGCAGTTGGAACTAACCTCGTAGCACATATTCATTTATTCTTACATATGAGTATATTGCGGTATTGATTATATGGAGGATATTAAAATTGTATCAATGGTTTATTAAATTTAACTTACCTTCTAAAGTCTGGAGGATATTAGGCCTTTGACATATGTATTACAGTTCCATGAAGTGTTGGTTTAATGTGTTTCACCAGGTTATTTATCCCCAGCTCTGTGGGGGTTTTTTAAAACGATTATCTTTTTAAGTCTTTAAATTAACACATTTTATAAATAAATATTGCAGGTTTATTTTATTTTTTTTAAAAAAGGTTTGTATTATTTAGGTTGAGGATATCGTTTAGACATCGGATGTCTATGAAAATGCCAGTTTGACTTTCAAAATGCCTTGCAGGATACGCTGTTGGTTATAAAGAATATTCAATACACTGATTTAAGAATTTAAATGCCGATTTTTTTATTAAAAGATTTTGTTTCTTTTTTAACTTATTTTTCTATAGATTTTTTTATGTTGACACTGATGGTAGGTAGCCCAACCGAGAATCTATGGGCAAGTGCTGGCAAAATCTATTTATGAATCGGTATCACCTGGCCGTTTTTAACGTACAGAATACCACGTGTGTTTTTAATCCGCATTTTGCATTACCCTTACTACGCTCATAACGTTCATTAATCGAGAATACCTTGGATTGATTTTCATGTCAATGCAGTCGATGATATACGAGTGGGTACAAAGGTTTGTTTCATTTATAAATCATTATAGTTTTCCACTTTAATTCTATTTTGCAGAGTCCTTCTTCCAATTGTAAGTGTGGCATCTGAACGAGTGTGTTTGTGTGACGAAACCAAAATGAATAGCAAAAATGTTTGAGCACAGTGGTCAATGTGGTATCAAAGTCTATAAGGAATAGACATGTGCTAAACATTATGATTGTTCGTATTCCTGGGTTGTAAAATTTCCCGACCTAGTAAAGACGACACTAGAAACGACCCCTTTTACCATCGATCCCCAGAAAGCTGGTTCTATGCAGGGTTACCGTTGAGAAATTTTAAATAGTGCTACAAAAAGGGGAAATTTATAAAAAAATAAGTGGCTTACAAAAGGATATTTTTTTTAAAAAAGGTCGCAAACTATTCGTAAGTTTATTTTATTTAAATAATACTTTTAAATTAAATAAGAAAAGTAACAAATAACACAGAAAAGACAGTTTCTTAAAATGAAAGGTAAAATACGCATTCAAACTACGAAACAATTCAAATTCTTTAACAAAGCATTGAAATTTTAAAAACAATTAAAAACATGGGAAAGTTCGGCCAGGATGGTTTTTGGGCCACATGAGCCTATACGACCAGCAGCTTTGCACTTTTTTGAGGTATTTAGTGCGTCCCAAATAACAGTACCCATTTTACCCATTGTCCGTTCACATACTTACAAATTCTAATTTTCTAAGCAAAACACACAAAAAAGTAACTTTAGTCTCTTAAAGGAAAACTTTTCCCCCTGGGCCGGCCGATTTCGCCCTTTTACAATTTCGTTTATGTATAAACTTTGTAGACCCTGAGCAATATTTCGGTGGAGGGTATACAAAAACAAACCCTGTTCTACTGAATGTGCAGATTAGCCAACTGAAACTAGGCTTTTGGGCTCCTTAAAGTCATGTACCGGGATCTTAATATAAGCAGATTTTGAAAATAGTTTCATATGGCTTTGAGAGAAAATTTTATTTTTTGGTACCTATATGTGCTTGCTTTAATGGCCCTGATTTTCACCTCAAATCAAGGATGCGAAAGTTGATACAATAGTACTTTTTTGATACATTTTTGGCATCGAAGGTACCGTGATACAACCGCGGCTCATTTGGGGCTTATTTGATACTTTTTACAAATATTCCGATTTTTTGGCTTTACGAAGCATTTTCATGATCTTGTTGCTGATCAATCCTAATGAAATGTGCCAAATTTCCTCAAGATTAAATGTAATATGCGGGTTCCAGAGCTAAGTACATAAAGTCGGTCGAACATATGTCTATGAGCTTTATCTAAATCTGATTTAATTTTTTTTTAATTTCAGAAGCGTCCGTGCGTCCTTGTTTCGAAAACTTCATTCTTCCAAACTTCATGAGGATTGTACAACCAAACAAATCAAAAGTTGAAGTGTGGCTGCCTGCAAAAAGAGAAGTTAATTCCAAATTGACAGCATCGGCGGGGCTGTTTGGAGCCTGTGTTCAATAAAAATATTGATGCTCTGACACGCTGCTACGAGTACCCATAATGCCTAGCGTAAGCGCCAGGTTAAAAACAAAATAAACTATAGTACTCTTTCCCCGGAGCAACCCTTAACCTCAGATATAAAAATACGCGTATCATTTAAGTTGTGGGGAAGAAGCAAAAGTTTCCAAATGTTGCAAAAAAGGGGATTTATGGAAAAGCGGCAGCAAAAGTAGCATGGCTTAAAAAAAGGGTAAAATTGCCACTTGACCAGAAGAAGGAAGTCTTCGGCCAAGAGCTGTCACCCCGGTACTATATGCCGCTACAACAACAACAACTCCTTTAACCATGCTTCACTTTTTCGAGCGTGGCTTAAAAAAAGGGCCAATTGCCACTTTAGTCGCACAACGGTAACTCTGGTTCTATGCAGCAGTTCGACCAGAAGGAGGAATTCTTCGGCCAAGAGCTGTCACCCCGGTACTATGTGCCGCTACAACAACAACAACCCTTTTAACCTTGCTATAGTTTTTCAAACGATATTAAATAGCTTCTTTAACTTCTTTATGAAGTTATTTAATCTTAATTCAAACTGTTAAATCGCCTACCCTGTGATTTAACATTTTAAATTTGAATCGGCTGTTAAAAAAAATACTGATAATTTGTTCAAATTTCTGGTTTTTTTGAAATGGTTGAACTTTGTCATTTAATAATGGAATACAATATCATTCACATGACTACCACAACTGACTCGGCAATACCTCATCCGATCAACGCAATTTTTCACTACATTTTCCATTGTTTCAAGTCGAATCTTCAATTCAATGGCAACTTCGATTTCAACGCCCCAATTGTCTCTGGATGCTTTGCGTATGATTTATCCTTAATGGCTCCTCACAGTAATTAATCCATAGAGCTCAAATCACAGCCCCGAGGCGTCCAATTGACGTTACAATTCGGCTGATTATTAGATTTTCAAAAACATTGCGGAAAATATCGATGGTTACGTTGGTTGTGTGACATGTGCCCCCATCTTGTTAAACCCAAATGTCGTCCATGCCATTCTTTGAATTTTTGAGACCGAAAGTTCGTTGAGCATGGGTCAGTTGACGGTAACGTCGACTCCTTGCTCATTTTCGAAAAAAAAGTGGCCTAATGAGACCGCAAGCCCAAAATCCACATCAAACAGTGAATCGTGGTGGATGCATGGGCTTCTAAATAGGCAAGCGTGGCAATTCTGCTTATTGACATAGCCACCGATATAAAAAAAAGGTTTATCTGAAAACAGGATTTTTCGGTAACATTCTTTATCTCCTGCCGAACCATCTTCAGCCCATTCGGCGGGCGATGCGAAAACCCTACGGATGGTGTTCCATTATTAAATGACAAAGTTCAACCTTTCCAATAAAACCAGAACTTTGAAAAAATTACATATTTTTGAACAGCCGATTTAAATTTTAAATCGCCCACCCTATATAAGTGCGATGGGCATAAAACAAGTAACGGATTTATCTTGCCACTTCTCATTTACAAAATCAAGACCAATCATTATTATATATATGTAGATCTATAAATGAGTATAGAGGTTGGTTGGTCGACGAATGGTATTGATAAATCGTCACCGACCAACGACGAAATGCGTCTATCAAGCTATGAATTGGCTGACTTACTTTCCTGCCCCATTTAGCAAGCAACAACGAAAATGACCCAATAAGTTTGTGGACTAATTTACTTTCTCAAAAATAATAAGCATCCGACTTACATATAAACTTACCCTAAATCATCTCCAGGGCTTGTTCGAGATACTTTTGTAGAAGCGAAGTGGACCATTTATACTTATATGTGACGCACTAAATGGGGACATGCCTTGATTTTTGATTTTCACTCTTCGAGGCCCTAATAGCCATGATTGATTAAAGCGTACTGAAGACGTAACAAAAATTGAAAAGTGAACGGAATGCGTTTAGCGAAAGGAAGGTGAAGGTATGAAGATCTAACCAATAATTGGAGATATTTCAAATTTGAAAGAATTTACGCCTTCAAGAAACTAGTGCCAAAAATGGTTACAAGAATTAGACGTGACAACGACTGCTATCTTTTGCGTGTGTAAAGATGAAATATCAGCATAATTTATGCTGATCAAATCAAAGCCATGCCTAGTGTCATTCGAATGTGAAGTAAAGAGTGGTCCAACAATAATGCACGATGTTGATTGAGAGTCACACCTTAACGTCAAGTTTCTTGCTCAACTTTATTTGACATTTTTTTGTTTCAGTGTTTGACAAATTCAACCATGGAGAGGTACACAATTGAGCAGCGTGTTGAGATTGTTGAATCCTTTTACAAAAATTGATATTCCAATCAAAATGCATTTCGAGTACTTTGTTTTTTTTTTTGGTCGCTTAATCGACCAAATGTGTCCACAATCGGGAGAATTGTAGAAACCGGGTCTGCAGAAAAAGTGGAAACCCCTATGCATGCTCGCCCAGTTCGTTCTGCGGAAATAATTGCTGTTGTTCAAACAAAAAAATAATGGGACGAATTTATACAACCTTTTCACAAAATCTTAAGTGACTGCAGACAGGCGCTAAATTCTTTTTGTTCCACAGCTGTCAATATTCTCCTACCCACTAGAATAACAATTTTGATTTTACAATAACTTTTTTATTGAATATTTATAAAGTATGTTTTTTTACTGATTTCATTTCAGATGAGGCTAACAAATAGTTTAAATCCAACAACGCTATTATTAATTATGCTCACTTCGGTTCGCTATCAACGCACAAGGATATTTTTTTTGGAGTTTTCAATTTAAATTTTAACGGTGAGAATGTTACCATCACGGCGAGTGTAAAAAGATAATATAATTGTCAATCATTTTGCACCCTATTCTGTCTGAAGACCTGATTCCTATCAGAACGGCGGAACATGGAAGCAGGCGAAAACTAAAAAGGGGTAAGTATTGTAAGTATTGCCGAGTATTATGACGATAACACTGTGGAACATTTTTGGGGTTATTGTCTGGGGGTGAGAAATTCCAAGTCAGGGTGATGGTACTAGGTCAGTATCTTAAAACCCTCAAAGGGTTTTGCGTTCGTATGTGCCAGTTTTTTTTATGAAAATTAAGTAACTTCACTTAATTGTAAATAATAGCAGAACGCGTTAATCGATTTCTATGATCTATGTCGCATTTTGTTTATAGGTTATGTGACTTTACGTGAAAGTTATAAGACTCTACACGTTTTTCCGTTTGGGATTTATATGTTTTAAATAAAAAAAAAAAAAAAATATAATATACTGACCTAGTACCATCACCCTGACTTGGAATTTCTCACCCCCCAGATTGGCTGTTGTACTGTGTAATTGCTTGACAGCTTGTCAAATTCCACACCTTTGGCATAAAATTATTTTTTAATGGAATCCTGTATTAAGGCCCGGGCACTGTAGCTTTGTTTTTGTTACGCTAAGTTCTTCTTGACTTCCGGTTGCCTGGAAACCACAAACTGCCTGAAGTTAAAAAATACGCAACGTAAATAAAAAATCTTCAGTGTGCCTGAGGGTTCATAATTAAAATTCTTTCAGTTGACAGCGATAATTAGACGAACGACATTATTTTCTTAATTGACAACTACTGAAGATGATTGACGAAGTCAATCGAAATATTGGAAAAATACAAATCAAACAAAACATAGAACATCGAGTTTAAATTAATGACCTCAAGCCGAAAAATACTTTTATAAGATAA
Organism: Hydrotaea diabolus; assembly: GCA_963513945.1. Classification (NCBI taxonomy): domain Eukaryota; kingdom Metazoa; phylum Arthropoda; class Insecta; order Diptera; family Muscidae; genus Hydrotaea; species Hydrotaea diabolus. Next base: position 166,647,027 of record OY740719.1, read on the forward strand.
TAACACCAAAGGTCAACTATTTACTTACAAAATTCTTTCTGAATTTAATTTCCATGCTAATTTTGAATCGTAAATTTGCTGAATATCCGAAGACTTTTTCCGCTTTTTCAATTTATTTACATGAAATGATGTGGTGAAAAAACGACGGAACAAGTGAAAAGTGTTATATATTCATGATAATGATTAAATGATAATATTTAGTTACAAAAATTGTTCTTATTTTCACAATTTAATTTTACGATCTGCTGAAAAATACACCCATTATTTGAGAAGATTTGCTACTTTCTGGAAAAAAAACTTAACACGTTGTAAAAGAAATCTATTGATGGCTCTCGATGTGGAGTCTCTTTAGAGTTGGCAAGAATGAGTTGTATTTTCGTGGGCAATTGTGTGAAAAAAACTTGAAAAGTAAGGTTTACAACAGTAGTTCTCATTCGTTAGGGGAGAGCCTGGCCTTAGGTTTTACTTTCAACAATTGCAGCAAGGCTTTCTGAAGAGGGTTGTCACGGACCCGAAATTATGATAAAAGTAGTGTGCAGCCACGAAAATCAATGTCACTTTGCCATTTTTGTTAAAAACTTGTCTTAGATTAAAATATAGAAGCAAGAGGTCTTGAGCCGGTTTAATCCCTGTTCAATGTGTAAAAGCAACAGACCGAAATAGAACAAACGAGCTAAACAAAAAAACTTAATTTAAAGTTGCAGTTCTAATAGGAACGGCTTAATAAATTTGATGGTAAATTATGGTGAAATATTCACCCTATATATTCACTATATTCCCAACAATCGCTTACTAATCAACTTGGACATACCGTAATAGCATGGTAATAAAATTCCGACTAGGGCGCGTGGACCCTATGGCCCAAAAAAGGGCGCTAGCTTAAAAGTATGGGCTTATAGGTACTTGTTAAAGAAAATTTCAAAACGAATCCAAATGTGAATTTCCTTTTTTTTGTGATGGGCACATGGGGCCCAAAAAGTTTCGCCATAGTCAAAACTATTTTAAATACTTATATGTGACGCGCAAAATAGAAAGGGACCTAAGGTTAAAAACCAGTTTTGTTCAGAAGAGCCATTTTAAAGATTAGGTCCCTTTCTAGTTGCGCTTAGAATCGTCGACTTTACTTTCATAAAACGCGCATATCTCTGGGAGGGAACGCTTTTGGGGCATGGGTTCGGTCTCATTCGATGCTCAAAAAAAAAAGTGAAAAGTTGATGAAAAGTTTTGTTCAGGAGAGCCATTTTAAAGATTATGTCCCTTTCTATTTGCGCTTAGAATCGTCGACTTCACATTCATAAAAGGCGCATATCTCTGGGAGGGAACTCTATTGGGGCATGGGATCGGTCTCATTCGATGCTCAGATGTTGTCCACATCAAAATAAAGAAAAAAATGAAAATTGATTTTTTTACCCTTAGGCCCCTTTCTCTATGCGCTGTCACATATACACATAAATGAAACTATGATTTAACTGATACTCTGGTCGGATTTATGGATATATAAGTACACCCAGCAAAAACTAACATTACGAGTAAGATGAAATCAAAGTTCATATTATTCGAATCTGTTTCGAATTACCTTAACATGTTTATGACATTGCAGGAAAGTACTTATATGCAAGCATACGCGAAGCCTAAGAGTAAGTACTTATTTGTTAGCAATAACAATAAGTTGTCTATGTGCGTGAGCAAGTGAGAGATTATTGAAATAAATAAAAAATACACTTCTGCGGGGATCAACAAAATTCATATTAGTATTCGGATCCGTTTCGAAGTACCTTAACATGGGGATGACATTGAAGGAAAGAACTCATTTGCAAGCAAAAGAAAAAGTTGTCTGTGTGCGAGAGCAAGTGGGAGAAAATTTTGAGAGATTATTGAAATAACTTCCGCGGGAATTTGAACATGGATTATTTTGTGAACTGCGCCACAGCTAGCCATACCAGATTATAATTAATTGTTGTTATTCTCCTTACAGTCCTGCGTGCGAGTGTGACTGACATGACATAGAAATGAAGAACGATATTTAGCCGAAAATTGGCATATGAAAATTAATATTCAATAATGCGAAACTATTCTATTTCGTCCAACGGTAGACAAATGCAATTATAACGTTAAAACTAACTGCAAATCATTCGAAATATCGTCATACCAATCCAATATCAAAATAGCAAATAGAGACACTGTAAAATATCTTGGTATTTATTTGGACAAGTTTTTGTATTATGACAAACATGTTGTCAATGCTATAAATAAAGCAACAAAGGCATTTTTTGCATACAAAAATTTAATCTATTCTAAGTTCATAGAAGCGAAAGTCAAAATTATAATGTACCAATCTCTAATAAGACCAATAATTACATACGGCTGCTCTATTTTTTTCAATATATCACCATCATACGAGTATATGGAAAAAATTCGGATATTCGAGAGAAAATGTCTAAGAATATGCACGTCATTGAACAGATCCCAGGAGAGTAACTTCCAAAAATATGTATCAAATCTAGAACTATACAATACCGCTAATATTAGTAGGATAGACAATTTTATAATACACTTAATAAGAAAGCACATATTACGATGTACACAATGCACAGACTACAATTTAATAATGGCGCCGTATAGAGTACATTAAAAATACCATCTTGTCAGGCTTTGTTCCACCAGAGTCCTTTTTATATTTAGATACAAAACGCGCTATGCAGAATGAAATAGACGGCCCAACATTAAAGCTATTGACTGCAATAGGGCGGATATTGATAATTATAGATTTGACACATCAATCCCCCCAAAAAACAGACATTCTAGTCTTCATAATAATAATAATAAATTTTGGTGGCTTAGCCATAATTAACCTTTTTCTTTTACTTATTTCCTGACAAAGTTTTACCCTAAACAATAATCCATGTTATGTGTTTCTTAAAACAATTTTCATTACAAAAAATAATTCATGAATTCCCAGAAAAAGAAAAAATAAGCTAAGTTAGTAACGATAATCTTGTAATATAATATAAGGCTTTACTAGAGTACCCGGTTGGGACGTTGTAAATATGTAAATAAAACGATATTTTGTTAAGACCTTTTTATAGAACTGCAGTCACACATAATACTGAAAGATACTTATTTAACCTATTATAAGGAAGTACTTATTGCAATCGAGGGGTCATTACCTGGTAATGTACATGGTAATGAGAAATATTACTGACATTTGCCAGGCGGGCGGGTATTCAAAATTAAGCAAATGTCACAACTTATTCAAATATGTATTTATTTTTAAGATTAAATTGACACTGCGGCCGGGTCCGTAAGACCCAATAAGTTACGGCTGTAGTCACATTTAAGCCGTTGTGGTGTGATGGTTAGGGTGCGCGCGAATCGTACAAGTAAAAGCAGGCTTAAAACCAGGTAAGGAAGAACAAAAATCAGCGGCGTGCTTTTTAACCCCTTAAACCCCGTAAAAGATTAATAAAAACATTTATATCTTTTTTTTTATCAAATTAATGAACACTTTTCGCATAAATCCTTAGAAAGCCTTTATTTTACATTGATGACCAATCAAATTTCAGTTTCCACTAGTTTCCCCGATTTTATGTTCTTCCACAGGCATTTTATGAAGTCCAAACCCCGGTATACTAAAAGGAAATTTCCGGAACATCAGCATGCGAAAATAACTGAAATTAATGAGAAAAATCTCCAATTGATACTAATACGTGTTTTTTAATTTTTACTTTTCTATAAAGTACTAACGGACAACCTCAGTATCGATACTATATTTCATTTCAATTCAATTAACTTTATTGTCAAATTAAAAAATGATGGCTACATATGATGTACTCGTACATATGTACTTAGTAGGGACATAAATACTGTTACAACATTGAACACACCCATTTCAATAGTAGAACTGAACATACCCCGTTAATGTCATATGGGTTTTGAAAGCTACCCTCAATAGCGTTAGTCTGCAACGGGACTTTAATATTGTTTCAACTTTTATAATGGAGTGGTCAGATAATGAGAACCGTATCGCTGTAATAGCGCTTTTCAATGTGAAATGAAAAAAGCGATATTTTCAAAACGCTCAGGCCACTAAGGATTAGCCGCATGTTTGTCTACCGATGCATAAAACTGTTTGAGGAGACTGGAGATGTAAAAGACCGCCACCTTTCGGGCCGCCCATGCTGTGTTCGAACACCGCCTGTCATCAAAGCCGTTAAATCAAGAATTCACAGAAATCCGCTCCGAAAACAGAAAATCATGGCCCGTGAGATGAATATCACGCAAAAGTCCATGAGTCGACTCATTAATAAAGACTTGGGACTTGGGGCTTTCAAACGACGCACTGGGCATTTATTGACTACAGCTTTTAAAAAAAATAGGATTAAAAAATGCAAACGTCTTTTGGTGAAGCACACTGATAACTTGCATAGAAAAGTTTTGTTCACCGATGACAAAATTTTTACCGTTCAGGAAAATTTAACAAGCAAAATGATAGAGTGTATGCGCGGTCAGCTAAGGAAGCATCTGAACTGATCCCAAGGGTGGAAAATGGTCATCACCCAGCTTCTGTCATGGTTTGGTGGGGTGTCTCTTACGATGGGATCACTGACCTGCTTTTCTGCGAACTAGGAGTGAAAACATCGGCCAAAGTTTACCAAGAAACCGCTTTGGAAACTGTTGTGAAGCCTCTTAACAATTCCCTGTTCCAAAACCAGCCATGGACTTTCCAGCAGGATTCTGCGCCGGCGGCCCATAAGGCTAAAACGTCCCAGGCCTTGCTTCGAAACAATTTGCCAGCGTTCATTTCCTCTGAAGAATGGCCCTCAGGCAGTCCAGATTTGAACCCATTGGAAACAAATTGTGTTCGGTTTTAGAGGACAAGGTTTGTCACAAAAGATACCCCAACATTGGATCTCTTAAGACTGCTTTGCTTCGAGCTGTGGCCAATTTTCCAATGGACGAGGTTCCTCAAGCTATTGGCGATTGGCCCGTGCGACTTAAGGCGTGTGTAAAGGCAAAAGGCGGACATTTCGAATAAGTAGATTCTTTTTGGATACAATATACATCAATAAATATATATAAAATTATTTGGTCCAAAAACATTCAATACTTCTTATTTTACAGCATAAAACGTGTGTAACAGTATTGATGTCCCTACAGTACATGTAGCAAGTCTAGTACTCGTATCTCCACTCAACGAAATTATCGTCGTCATTTTAATGTAACAACAGGATAAGGAACATAGTCTCCCGTTTTGAGAAACAGGCATCACTATCAGAATCCTACGGTATTATATCAGCGTCAATTATTCCCCTCCAGATGCACTGTTTGGTGCGATGTTATAGATGATTAAGTTATCGGTAACGTTCAGTAATCGCAACTTAAGTAGAGGTAGAAACAACGAAGTATCCGAACCTTCAGAGAAGAATTTTTGTATCTTAAAGTTCACATGCCGCACTTGTTTACCGAAAAAAAATTTAATTTTAAGCGGAGGCAAAAAACTTTCTCCTATATACTTATACTTGAGATACTTCTAACGTAGGTACCCAGCAAACCAAACCTTCAGAATTCGGTCAGAATTCTGTACGACAATCGGCAAAATGTTCCGATTTCTTACCGAGTTCATAACGAAAAAGATATGAGAGGGTTGACAAAAATTCTGAACTACTTCTCTGAAAAAAAAAATCCTCAGACAAATCGAACAGAATTCGTAACGATTTCGGGAAGAATTCTCGATAGAGTTCAGACATTGTTCATAATTGTCTTATATCAGACATTGTCGGCAAATTTGCTTTACTGGGTAGGGTCCTGTCTAGGACACAGTGAAAAAGATAAAAGAAACGATTTTTACTGAATACATAGATTAAACGATTTGCTTAAAGCAGTAAATAGGATTATTTTTGCTTTTGGTTAAGAAGTTTAGACATTGTCAAATGTTGGCAAAACTATTGGTTGCCATTACCACCGGTTATGGCAACTAAATACATTTTATGCATTTCATAGGTATAACTGATCAGTTAGTTGCTCCTACAATACGAGTACGATGCCATCTTGTGGTATGCTGAACCGGATATCCATTTCGATTATAACCACACGCAGAGAAAAAACATGGTTACTACATGGTCACGGCAATAATAATATGTTCTCCGCAATAAAAGTATGTTCGTCCCAACCATAGCATTGTTAACCGAATTTAGTTTCGACAATAGTATACTTGCTGCAATATTAATATTGTTGAAATATAACAATAGTATTATTGCCAAATTTAAAAATGAAAAAATGGTTATAGCAACAATATAAATATGGTTGGTGCGACAAAAGTATTGTGTTTTGCCTTTCATGTTAACAATAATATGATTACGGCAATCATACTGTATGGTTGTAATTTTTCTTCATTTAAATATGCTTTTAAGAACAAATGTTATTGGTACGGATCTAATGCAATAATAGTTTTTTTTTATTGAAATTAAAATTTTTTAAACAAGCTGCTTTGTCTTTTTTTAACTGAAATATTTTTAATAAAAACGCTTACGTTTATTTAAACTTATTTTTTCTACTGTGAAATAAATCACTCCTATTATTTTGAATTTAATGTATTCTTGAATAATTTTCATAGTTTAAATCTATTGTCGACAACTTAAACAAATTCTAATAAATTATATTGGGGATCATAGTATAATTGTGTGTGATCATACTATCGTTGCAGGGATCATAACATGGTTGCGTGTGAATCATACTATGGTTGTGAGGATCATACTATGGTTGTATGTGAAACATACTATGGTTGTGAGGATCATACTATGGTTGCGGAGATCATAGTATGGTTGAGTGTGAATCATACTATGGTTTTGGGGATAATAGTATGGTTATGTGTGAATCATACTATTATTGTAAGGATCATAGTATGGTTGTATTTGAATCATACTATTGTTGTGAGGATCATAATATTGTTGTACCACAACCATATATCCAACAATAGTATTATCCTCTTCGAATATTGTCAGCACAACCATACTTTTTTTCTGCGTGCATTTGCGGACTACAACCAAAGTACACTTTTTTTTAGTATTTGCTTAACTAATTATAATTTTTTTTGGACGGACAATGGTTAGTATGGGTAATGTAAGTGGGGACGCACTAACTACCTCAAAAAAGAGCATAATTGCTAGACGTTTTCGCTCATGTGGCCTAAAAAGGTTTTTCATTGTCAAAACAGGCGATTAAAGGCTCAGGCACACTGAAGCGTTTAATCTTATGCTGCGTATTTTTCAACTACTGTCAGTTCAAAAACCAAACCCCCTTATAAAAATGATGACAGGGCTTTTCTATGCCAGCAATGCAATATCATTACCTTTTTTGTCAATTTTCAACAACAATTTCCCTGCTAGACAGCAGTAACGAGACGATAAGACTGAAACGTATTCATACATTAGATTTACCATTTAGAAGTTAACTCTATTATTGCAAATATACTTTCTATTAGAAATTTAAATTTGAATATTTTTCATATATGTATATAATACTAATTCATAAAATACTAAATAATTAAGGTCTTGTAGCTCGATGGAACTACTTTACTACTGTCATCTTAAATTTATTATCCAATTTACTGAATGTCGAAAGATAGATTGTAAATAAAGAAATATAATAAAAAAAAATTCAACATATATCTCCGTGGTTTTCCGAAAACCGGAAGTTAAGAAAAACACAGCGTAACAAAAAAAAAGCTTCAGCGTGCCCGGGCCGAAATGGACATATGGGATGAGCAAATTTTGCCATCAATTTAATTATAGGGTAATTTTGGGTGAGATTACGGGTGCATTTTCCAAAATAGTCCCTACGCTTAACGACGTTTTTGCATGTTTCAAACTATGTTATTTCTGTGTCCGATTTTTGTTGACTAATTAAGTAATTTCCACGGTCGAAATGTGTCAAATCCTTATAATCTCATATATAAGTAGTTTACCAATTATGAGTGTATATATGACGCGCAAAACAGAAAGGGTCCTAAGGGTAAAAACCAATTTTGTTCAGGAGAGCCATTTTAAAGATTTAAATACGTGTATCTTTGGTGTAGAATCGTCGACTTCACTTTCATAAAACGCGCATATCTCTGGGAGGGAACAATTTTGGGGCATGGGAACAATTTTGGGGCATGGGATCGGTCTCTTTCGATGCTCAGATGTCCACATCAAAAACAAAAAAAAAAGTGAAAATTGATTTTTTTACCCTTAGGTCCCTTTCTCTATGTGCTGTCATTATAAACGAGATGAGTGTATATATTCATGTGACACTGGCATAGAAAAACATCGCCCAGATATCGCCAGAGACCACGGTGCAGGAGGCAGTGTGTGATTTTTGCTGTTTGAATGGCATTAGAGGAAATAGGTTACATGGGAGTGCCTTTTCTTATGTACGTGTTTGTGTGTATGTGTATGTATGCAAGTATGTATGTCCTTCGTTGAATATTTAATAAAAACAACAACAACGGCAAATTTACAAACATTGATATGATAGTTGAAATAAATGTTCACGACCATTTGGCGGAAGATCCCGAGAATGATGATAATAATAATTATATTAAAAGGATAACCCCGTTGAACAAGAGGAAAAAGAAACAGGCACACACACACCGCACACACACACACACACATTTGAATTGTGGTGCTGGCAAACAAAAGCCGTGCATCTATTGTCGTCCTTTTGAATGACGATGTCAAGGAAAGCCATTGATTGCTTGTTTGCTGCTGTTGTTGGGTTTGGGGTCTTGCCTTTTAATTTTAATTTTATTTCAGTTGCTTTTTAGGTCATACCGCATGACGATGATGAAGATGAAAAAGGGTTGGTCCTTACACTTCAGTACAGTTCTGAGCTGAGCAGTTCACTTTGTTCGATTCGTTGGTTCGATGGAATTTTGATTTATACTTTTTTTTTGCTATCCACGATGCTTTCAACACAACACAACACCGTGCCAACGTTTACAAATGTCCATGTTCGTGGAGTATTTACAATTAACTATTTTCCCTCCAAAAATCTACAAAGCTCGGTGTGGGAGTGCTATCACAAACGTAACGTCGTAGTCGATAGTAAAGGATAAATCATTTCGTACACAATCCAATGTTTGGTGATGCAGTCCTTAGGATGGGCTAAACTTAAAGCTTACACACAGACACACACACACGCCCGTTTGTCTTGTTATACGGGTGTATTACAAGGGATTGGGGCTTGGTTGCTTGGGTTTCATTGACTTTGTCGGCCAAACATCTTTTGCACACGACCTGTATTCAAATTTTGTGTTGTTGTCGTTGTTTTACATTGTCTTGGCGTTTTAAATCCTTAGGACTTCTTAGCGTTTTGTCGTCTCCCGACATTGTACGATTATGTAATGTGGGCCGTTTAAAAGGAGGAGCGCCCTGCTGGATTTCCTTGATATTATCCTTAAACAAGTTTGGAATTAATTTTTATTTTTCGTTTTTTTTTTTAACAATTTAATATTTATTTTCCGTATTTAATAAACGTTTTCAATTTTTCTATTTTTTTTAAATTTATTTAAAAAAAAAACACTCCCAAAACTTTGCTTGTTTTTCATTTCTTTCTGCAGGATTCAAATGAATTATGCTTGTTTGTATTACCCGCTATTTTTTTCCTACTCTCTGGGTTCTTTGTGGTGTTTCGCCGCGTTTGTCTGCGAACACAGTCGAATGGAAACTGCGGTGCAACTATTTTGCGCGTTTGCTTGCATCCTTTTTGGTGTGTGTGTGTGTGTGCGCGAGTGTGTTAAGTTAGAAGAAAAGCTATCGTTAGATGCTGCTGGTATCCTTTGGCTTTTGGCTCCCATCCCGGCTCGCCTCCTCGCCCTTCTCATGCGGCATGAAAGAGAACCGAACCACCTCGAAATTGTTTCACTTGCATTAAAAAAACAACAAACAGTTTAGTGCCTTCAAAGCGATGTGCCGCTTACAACTGTTGGAAAAAGTTTCTTTTTGCCATTTGTTGTTGTTGTTGTTGCTGTTGTATTAAATGTGTAGTCGCTCGCATAGAAATGCGAAATGCTTAAGGATGTTTGCTTGAGTGAGAGAATCTATACATCTATCCATCGCTGGCTGTGTGTACTGTGCCATGTCCGAGTATCAGCTCATCCATATCTAAAATTCCTCCAATTGTTTGTTCAAGCTTTTCTGATCTCATGTACTACTTGTCCGGCATGTTTGTTGTTTACACTACATTGCACAGTGGCTATGAAAGGTATTTATTGCAGATAAAAATACTTAGCAGGGACATAAATACTGTTACACACGTTTTTTGCTGTAAAATAAAAAGTACTGAATGTTTTTGGACCAAATATTTTTTTAATATATTTATTGATGTATATTGTATCCAAAAAGAATCTACTTATTTGAAATATCCGCCTTTTGCCTTTACACACGCCTTAAGTCGCACTGACCAATCGTCAATAGCTGCACGAACCTCGTCCATTGGAATATTGGCCACAGCTCGAACCAAACCAGTCTTAAGAGATCCAATGTTGGAGTATCTTGTGACAAGTCTTGTCCTCTAAAACCGTCCACAATTTGTAATCCAATGGGCTCAAATCTCGACTGCCTGATGGCCATTCTTCAGAGGAAATGAACGCTGGCAAACTGTGGCGAAGCCAGGCCTGGGACGTTTTAGCCTTATGGGCCGGCGCAGAATCCTGCTGGAAAGTCCATGGCTGGTTTTGGAACAGGGAATTGTTAAGAGGCTTCACAACAGCTTCCAAAACGGTTTCTTGGTAAATTTTGGCCGATGTTTTGACTCCTTGTTCGCAGAAATTCAGGTCAGTGACCCCATCGTAAGAGACACCCCACCAAACCATGACTGAAGCTGGGTGATGACGCTTTTCCACCCTTGGGATCAGTTCAGATGCTTCCTTAGCTGACCGCGCATAAACTCTATCATTTTGCTTGTTAAATTTTCCTGAACGGTAAAAATTTTTTCATCGGTGAACAAAATTTTTCTGTGCAAGTTATCAGCGTGCTTCACCAAAAGACGTTTGCATTTTTCAATCCTATTTTTTTTTTTAAAAGCTGCAGTTAATAAATGTCCGGTACGTCGTTTGAAAGCTCCTAGTCCCAAGTCTTTTTTAATTATTCGACTCATGGACTTTTGCGTGATATTCATCTCACTTGCCAGGATTTTCTGTTTTCGGAACGGATTTCTGTGAATTCTTGATTTAATGGATGACATGTGGTGTTAGAACAGAGCATGGGCGGCCCGACCGGTGGCGGTCTTTTACATCTCCAATCTCCTCAAACAGTTTTATGCATCGGTAGACGAACATGCGGCTAATCACTAGTGGCCGAAGCGTTTTAAAATATCGCTTTTTTTCATTTCACACTTGAAAAGCGTTATTACAGCGATACTGTTCTCATTATCTGACTACTGCATGATGAACGTTTGAACAATTTTTAAATCCTGTTACAGACTAGTGCTATTGAGCTTATCTTTCGAAACCCATATGACATTAACGGGGTATGTTCAGTTATACTATTGAAATGGGCGTGTTCGATGTTTTAACAGTATTTATGTCCCTACTAAGAGTATATGTGACAGCGCATAGAGAAAAGGACCTAAGGGTAAAAGAAATCAATTTTCACTTTTTTGTTTGATGTGGACAACATCTGAGCATCGAATGAGACCGATCCCATGCCCCAAAAGTGTTCCCTCACAGAGATATGCGCGTTTTATGAAAGTGAAATCGACGATTCTAAGCGCAAGTAGAAAGGGACCTAATCTTTAAAATGGCTCTCCTGAACAAAACTGGTTTTTACCCTTAGGTCCCTTTCTATTTTGCGCGTCACATATGGTGAAATTTTTAATGCATATGGACTAAAATCTAAATCTGTTCACTCCATTGTATCTAGCTTTATTATTTATTTGCTGATTTGACAGTAGCTGGTCATGTATATTAAAAGAAAAAACCTTTCACATGCCAACATTTTAGGTTATTAAATGAAAAACTTCAAAATTTATGGAAATTTTAACAAGTTCATCCGGGCCGAAGCTTTTATACTCTTCACCGTGAATAGCCTTGAAGTATGGCATTGACAATATTAGGGGATATGGCTGTTGGTTGTGGGTCCTTGTTTGACAGAACTACTTTTCTGGGCCCAATGAATCATTCTCGTGTTTAGTTTGTGAATATCACTGTTTTGGAGAAACCATGTGTCACTTGTTGAGAAGCCATAAATAACCCCTAAATTTGGGCGTTAAATTTCCACACATCCTAAAAGTTAAAGCATACGAGGGCTGCCATATATATTTCTGGCCTAATAATAAAAATGCGAATATTTATCATCAAAAACGGTTTTATTTTTTTTCAAAGTGTTCTCCAGCATGATTTATACACTTTTGCATGCGCTCAAACCAATTGTCGAAGAAAATTTTCCACTCCGCTTGAGACACCTCACCTCGCATCTTCTGGCGACGGAATCGTTGACGAAAATCATTGAGACACCTCCAAAACATGGTTTTTGAACGCTTCAATAGCATCTTCTGGCGACGAAAATCATTAAACACGCATTTTTTCTTGATGTGCGGGAATAAAAAGAAGTCATTGGGTGCCAAGTCAGGGCGAATGACCCATCAATTCGACCTTATGGCCGGTCAAAAAGGCGCTGGTTTGAGACGATGTGTGAGATCTCGCATTGACATGGTACACAATGATCCGTCTTCTCTTGTTCATTTTTCGAATTTCTCCGAAGACTTCAGGCAAGCAAATTGTGATGTACCACTCAGAATTGATCTTCCTACGTTGCTCAAGCAAAACAGTCGCCACATGACCAGTTTTGCCGAAGAAACAGGCGACCATTTGCTTCGAAGTGCTTCTTCCACGAACAACTTTCGTTGGATTTGGCTCGTCTTCGAAGATCCACACGGTCGATTGCTGTCTTGTTTCGGTCTCACACGCATAGATCCATGATTCGTCACCTGTGACGATCTTATAAACGTCTTTTGAAGCACCGCGATCGTATTTTTTCAATATTTCTTTGCACCAATCGACACGAGCCTTTTTTTAGCAATTGTCAAATTGTGCGGGATCCAACGAGAACAGACCTTTTTTACGGCCAGGTGTTCATGCAATATCGAATATATGCTGGTGGAAGAAATGACCAAGGATGCCCCTATATCACGGTGACGATCTTGAATTATCAGTTTACGCACGGCATCAATGTTCTCAGGCACAACGGCCGTTTTTGGACGACCTTCGTCTTTGTGCGAACGTCGGCCACGATTCAATTCATTAAACCAGTTTTTACAGTTTTTGTTTAGACTAAATCGTGCTGTTAGCCGAACGTCATGGCTAGATCGTCTTAGATCAATAAAAAACATAAGCGCACGTTGTTGATTGTAAATAAAACAAAAAGTTTTTGCAGAATTATTTATAATTATAATTTTAATTTTTATGTAAGAAGGATCTATGGCAATTATTGGTGCAGCAAATTATCCGCTGAATGCCCGCCATGGCATCGGTGGCATACCTCTATTCGATGATCCATATTTTCAACGACTCTGAGACATAATGGTAGTGTAATGTCGTTAAAGTGCCGAATTGTCTCATCCTTTAGATCTTGATTGTGATTGGCTTTTTGACGTACACTTTTTCTTTTAAATAACACCAAAGAAAGAAGTCCAACGGTGTCAATTCACAGTATCGTGGCGGCCAATTAACATCGCCACGACGTGCGATAACATGCAAAAGAGTCATTGTTTCGTTGGCTGTGTGCCAAGTGGCACCGTCCTATTGAAACAACATTCATTTCTGGCCACAAGAAGCTTGTTATATCGCGATAGCGAACACCATTCTGAAACTGCTTGGCCGACCCCATTTTCGAAGGAGTAGGGACCGATGAAGCCGCCAGCCTATAAACCGCTTCAAACAGTCACTCCTTTGGTGATACATCGACTTTTAAACAATCACTAGTGGATTTTCATTTGCACAAAAGCGGCAACTCTGCTTGTTAACGAATCCACTTAGGTGAAAGTGTTCCTCATCACTGGCTTCATTTTTTTTTGTAAAGTCACCATTCACTTCTGTCTGCTCAGCCAACCATTCGGCGTATTAACGACGTTTGAAATGGCCAGTAGGCTTCAGCTCTTGGTTCAATTATACCGTAAGCTTGTAAATTCAAATCTGTTTTCAAAATTCGAATCTATGTGATTTCGTAACATGTTATATTCTGCCACACTATCGCGAATAACATCAATGTTTTCCGCAGAACGGACTGGGCGATTATTTTGACATTTCCTCAGAACCGGTTTGCTGAAATTTGAGCAGAATTCGGCCGATTGTGGACACATTTGGTCAAATATGCACAAATTGCAGTTTGATTTGACACCCATTTTCGTAAAAGGCTTCAACAATACTCACGCGCTGCTCCATTGTGTTTCTCTCCATCTTTGAATTTGTCAAACTCTGAAACAAAGAATTGTCAAATTATGTTGGGCAAAAACCTGACGTTAGGGTGTGACTCACAATAAACATCGCGCATTATTGTTGAACCACCCTTTATCTGACTATGTTTCGGTCGCACCAGCAATGCTTAAACAGAAATTGAAAAATGGTTGCAGAAAGGTTCATGTAACCATTGTTCGGTAATTAAAACTCATTTTCCATTACAAGAAATGCTGTTTAAACAATTTCATATTTGGTTTTGAAAATTGTAACGCTTTCTCCGTTTTGCATGTGTTCTTTCGGAGGAAACATCAATGACAATGTTTGTAAAAAAAATGTATACCGAACTACGCCAGTGCTTTGTCCATAACTTCAACGGTCCCAAAAATCGTTATACTAACTTGGATTTGTTAGACTTAAGCTCAAATTCAATTAAATTAAAAAAAATCATCGATTCAATTTACATTTAAAAATTTAGATTTTTAAAAGTATTTTAAAAAAGTATAAAATTTAAAAGAAAATATAAAATTTTTTACAAAATATAAATTTTTAAAAAGAAAGTATAAACTTTTTAAAGAAAGTACAAAATTTAAAAAAAATATTTATATCAAGGTTGCCAATAGGGACATAAAAATTTCGTATCATTAAGTCAACGCACCCTTATACATTTTCAGTGTCAAAACGTGAGTCTAAGTCAACTTTTTTTAAAATGGTAAAGTTCACTTACGAGCACCGTTTGAAAATCATTAAAAATTACTCCCGAAATTCTGAATCGGTGGTTGCAACTTTAAGAGCGCTTACTTCAATTTTCGGCCGTAATAATTGTTCCACCCGACAGGCAGTGCGTGCTATAGTGAATACATTTGGATCTAAAAAATTGTCACTTTTGGATGTTCCGCGCCAATGAGACGCCCTATCGCTCGGAGCGACGAAAATATGGCAGCCGCCAGTGTTTCCGTTCTATGAGTCAAATCAGTCGATTCCACGTCGTTCTCAGGAATTGCACGCAGAGAAAAAACATGGTTACTACTCGTACATGGTCACGGCGATAATAACATGTTCTCCGCAATAAAAGTATGTTCGTCGCAACCATAGCATTGTTAACTGAATTTATTTTTGACAATAGTATAATTGCTGCAATATTAATATTGTTGAAATGTAACAATAGTATTATTGCCAAATTTAATAATGAAAATATGGTTATAGCAACAATATAAATATGGTTAGTGCGACAAAAGTATTGTTTTTTGCGTTTTATGTTAACAATAATATGATTACGGCAATCATACTCTATGATTGTTATTTTTCTTCGTTTAAATATGCTTTAAGAACAAATGTTATTGGTACGGATCTAATGCAATAATAGTACATTTTTTTTATCGAAATTAAAAATTTTTGAACAAGCTGCTTTGGCTTTGTTTAACTGAAATATTTTTTAACAAAAACGCTTACGTTTCTTTAAACTTACTTTTTCTACTTTGAAATAAATCACTCCTATTATTTTGAATTTAATGTATTTTTGAATAATTTCATAATTCAAATCTATTGTTGACAACTTAAACCAATTCTAATAAATAATATTGGGGATCAAATCTATTGTCGACAACTTAAACAAATTCTAGTAAATTATATTGGGGATGATAGTATAATTGTGTGTTATTATACTATGATTGTAGGGATCACAACATGATTGGGTGTGAATCATACTATGGTTGTGAGGATCATACTATGGTTGTATATGAAACATACTATGGTTGTGAGGATCATACTATGGTTGTGGAGATCATAGTATGGTTAAGTGTGAATCATACTATGGTTGTGGGGATCGTATTATGATTATGTGTGAATCATACTATTATTGTGAGTATCATAGTATGGTTGTATTTGAATCATACTATTGTTGTGAGGATCATAATATTGTTGTACCACAACCATATACCCAACAATAGTATTATCCTCTTCGAATATTGTCACCACAACCATACTTTTTTCTGCCTCTCAAACCACACTGCGGCGTATTTTGCGAAAAGATCTTGGCCTTCATCCTTATAAGATCAAACTGACTCAAGCACTAAAGCCACTTGATCGCTAGAAACGGCGAGACTTCTTCGATTGGGCTCTGGCCAACTTTCACGAAAATCTGAATTATATCGAAAAATCCTCTTCAGCGATGAAGCCATTTCTGGCTGAGTGGTTTTGTCAATAAACAAAATATGTATGCGTTATTGGACAGCAACAAACCCACATGTGCATCAAGAGACACAATTACATCCGCAAAAAATTACTGTTTGATGTGGTTTTTATGGCGGAGGTGTGAGGCGGAGCCGTATTTTTTCGTTGATGAAAGCAATCGTCATGTTACCGTCAATGGAGAGCGCTATCGTGCCATGTTAGAACATTATTTTTGGCCAGAATTGGATAAACTTGACATCGCCGATATGTGGTTTCAACAAAACGGTGCCACTAGCCACACTGCACTCGTTACCACCGATTTACCGAAAGACAAATTCGGTGACCGAGTTATCTCGAGAAATAGTCCGGTCGAATGGCCAACTTATTCATGCGATTTAACGCCATTGGATTTCACATCAAGTCATTGGTCTATGCCAACAACTTTAGACGATCTCAGAGACAACATCCAACGTTCCGGTCGAAATGTGTGCAAGAGTCGTCGAAAATTGGGTCCAAAGAATATATAGCTGTACACAGGCTCGTGGTTAATTCGATTAATCGGTTTGAGAACAGTACGATTTTTAGTAAAACCCAAACAAAACATTTTATATTTTTTAACGCCTCCCCAAAAAAAGCAGCCATTTACAAGATTAAAAAAAAGTTTTATAAACTTGCCGATCAAAAACAAATTTTTAGATACGTGTTAAATATTTTGATCCACTTATCTTTTCCCTCTGAGTAGGAATATAAATAAAAGAAAATTTCTATACGAATCCTCATATTTATTTTCTTTTAAGGTGTGGGTAAATTGTGAACACACACACGTCCCTTATTAAACTGACGAATTTTCGTTTGGAACCACTGTAGCGTTATTTCGACAATGTTGCGGGGGGTTAGGGCTTTGGTGCTGCTGCATTGGGATTCTGCGTTACTTTCGCGTAATATCTGTTTGTAGTGTAAACACAATGTGTAGCAGTTGTTAGCACGTGACTAAATGGGCAAAACTTTCTTATCAGTCTAGCGTAGAGCGCATGACGGTATTTTTGTTTGTGTCGCCAGCAAATCGCTCCCAACAATGCAGAAGCTCCACAATACAACAAGCTTTCAAAAATATATATGTACGAGTATGTAGTACATTGTACATACAAATTATTTTTCAAAATCTCAAAATTTAAATCAAATCTTTTGCTTCAAGCAATCATAACGATTATTTAAATCGTATCTTTGAAGTCATGCTTGCAGTTTGACTTTTAGTCCCTCGTCCTTTATGAGTAGATCCTTTTTTAAAACCAAATTCTTTTATTTACCATTAAACTGTGTGTGTTTTGTATTGTATTGTTTTTGTGTTTTTTTATTGGGTCACCAGTGGCATGCATGCCTTGCCTGCTGGAGCTTGTCATCATGTGTTTTAAAAGCTTTACAAGTTTAAGTCGTTTGGAAAGCATTTAACGGTTTTTATTGTGACCACTTCAGCTGAAGAAGAGCCGCTAAATGTATGCAATTTAACAACAGTAACACGTCCATTACGCCTGAAACGCACACAACACACCCGAACTCCTCTTAAGCGTACATTTACCCCAAACAGCGCGAAGTAGGAGAAGAAAATGCATCAGCTTGCACCTGAAATCTCAAGTGTTAACCCTTCAAGGCTTACGGTTGATGTGACTGGAATTAAAGGGCAGGATTGTTGTCAAGGAAAACGGATTTGGTTTTGCATTCCCTTTTGTTTATAAAGGCTCTAAGGCAACATACATATACCTGTGCGTGAAGTAATGAGTAGCAAGTTGACTTTAGATAAGCTAAGATATATTTTTTTAAAAATTAAATAAGTCAGTGTAAATTTAGGAGCTGCCACTTGAAAATTTCTCGGTGGCAAAAAAAATTTCGTCCAATAGCGAGGTTATTGCTGAAACTGAGGCATATTTTGAAGGTCTTGAAAAATCTTATTTTTCGGATGGAATTAAAAAACTTGAAAAACGTTTGATATAGTGTATTGAGTTGGAAGGAGATTATGTTGAAAAATAAATAATAATAATTCCAAAAAACGGTTCTTTTTATGTTAGGCCAGTTACTTTTGCGGTCGCCCTCGTATGTATGGGAAAATCTGCATCAATGTTTAGCTCCTTTGTTTTATTTCGGTATTTTGCTTTTACACATTGACAAGTATTAACCGGCTTGAGACCTTTTGCAACTATATTTAAATAGATGACAAGTTTTTAACAAAATGGCAAAGTGACATTGAGAGACTGCACATTGCTTTTAGGAGCCATTTCCGATAGCCATATATAAAGCTTATTCTTAAGCTTCTTGTATCCTCTATCGTTTGTAACACCTCGATATACCATATATTATAAATCGTCGTAAAAGTCTAAGATGGTCCACACTAAGCCGAAAAAAAGGGTGATTTAAGTAGAGATACTGTTTTCAATAGCCTTTTTATTGACAGATCACGTGCGAGTCGTGTCATGTTATTTTTGTTTAGTATTGTTTGGCATTTCATCATGGAAAGACTTACATCGACATCGCTACGCTCTATGGGCTCTTGAAAAGTTCCAAAAAGATCCGACGTTTTCGAGCCAAATTTTGTTCAGCGATGAGGCCCATTTCTGGCTCAATGTAAACAAGCTAATTTGCCGCATTTGGGACTAAGAGCAACCAGAAGAGGTTCAAGAGCTGCCACTTCATCCAACGGTTTGGTGTGGTTTGTGGGCCGGTGGAATCATCGGTCCATATTTCTTCAAAAATGATGCCGTTGAAAACGTAACCGTCAATGGCGACCGTTATTGTGTCATGATAACCGACTATTTGATGCCTGAAATTGAAGATCGTGATTTCGGCGACATTTGGTTTCAACAAAACGGCGCCACTTCCCACACATCGCATCAATCAATGGATTTATTGAGAAAACACTTCGGTGAGCAGATACTTTCACGTTTTGGGCCGGTCGATTGGTGATATCGATCGTGATATCACATCGTTAGACTTTTTCCTGTGGGGATATATAAAGTCTAAAGGTTATGCGGACAAATCCGCTTCGATTCGGGCCTTGGAGCAAAACATAACGCGTGCCATTCGCCACACGCAGAGAAAAAACACGGCTATTACATGGTCATGGCAATAATAATAATATGTTCTTCGCAATAAAAGTATGTTCGTCGCAACCATAGCATTGTTGAATTTATTTTTGACAATACTATAATTGCTGCAATATAAATATTGTTGAAATGTAACAATAGTATTATTGCCAAATTTAAAAATTAAAATATGGTTATAGCAACAATATAAATATGGTTGGTGCGACAAAAGTATTGTGTTTTGCGTTTTATGCTAACAATAATATGATTACGGCAATCATACTGTATGGTTGTATTTATTTTCATTTAAATATGCTTTTTAGAATAAATGTTATTGGTACGGATCTAATGCAATAATAGTACTTTTTATCGAAATTAATATTGTTTATAAGTATACAAGCTGCTTTTGCTTTGTTTAACTGAAATAATTTTAATAAAAACGCTTATATTTATTTAAACTTATTTTTTCTACTGCGAAATAAATCACTCCTATTATTTTGAATTTAATGTAATTTTGAATAATTTTCATAATTCAAATCTGTTGTTGACAACTTCAACCAATTCTAGTAAATATTAGTGGGGATCAAATCTATTGTCGACAACTTAAACAAATTCTTATAAATTACATTGGGGATCGTAGTATAATTATGTGTGATCATACTATGGTTGTAGGGATCATAACATGGTTGCGTGTGAATCATACTATGGTTGTGGGGATCATACTATGGTTGTATATGAAACATACTATGGTTGTGAGGATCATACTATGGTTGTGGAGATTATATTATGGTTGAGTGAGAATTATTCTATGGTTGTGGGGATCATACTGTGGTTGTGGAGATCATAGTATGGTTGAGTGTGAATTATTCTATGGTTGTGGGGATCATAGTATTGTTGTGAGGATCATAATATTGTTGTAGCACAACCATATACCCAACAATAGTGTTATTCTCTTCAAATATTGTTACCACAACCACTTTTACACTTTTACTTTTTTTCTGTGTGCAGTTACCAGTCGAAATGCTCGAAGTAGTCATCGAAAATTAGACTCAACGGATGAACTATACGAGACGGTACCGCGGCCAACATTTGATAGACATAATCTTCAAAAAATAAATTCCAAAGAATGTTCTTTCAAATGATAATATAAGTAAACATTTCCCATTCAATTTGAATTTTCTGTTTTTTTTTCCTTTAAAAAAGTAAGGAACCTCGTAATGGATCACGCTTTATAAGCCACGCACACTCTCCGCTCTCTTCGACCAACAGTGCTGCCATAATCTGCAGTATTACAAATTACCGCGCTCCACCCTGTATGAAAGAAACCACACCCTGATGGAATAAAGGTACCGGTGCCACGACCCCTTAACTGTTTATATTGCACGTTAATCCACGATGGATGGTATATAAGCATAGACCCAGCTGAAGTAGTATAAACAAAATATCTTTACAGCCTCGCCAAAAAGAAAAAATATTAAGCTATGTTGACAATTTTCCTTATCCCTTCAGATGTGAGGTCCTGCCGCTATATAAGCAACATTTTGTATGTGATCTTTCCCAATTTGATTTTGTGTCAATCAGAATGTATCGAGCCCTTGCACCAAAAAAGAAAGTTTTGGGTTTTTTTGATTTGTTGTCTTATTTATCTGGCGGATTCCGATACAAATAAATTTGCTATATCTTTGTAAATAAGAGTACCTAATTTTTAACATTTAAGCTTAAAAGCATTGTACAATGTTCTATAGAATTTTATTAAAAAGTTTGTGGCGCTTACGTCTTTTTCGCGGTAAGGTCTGAATATCGTTCCATGTTTAAACAAGCCTCTTTCAATTCGCGGTAGAATGTATGAATCTATAAACTTAAAGACATTTTTACTTATGTACGTATGGGAACATCTGCGGCAATGTTTAGCTCCTTTGTTTTATTTCGGTATTTTGCTTTTACACATTGACAAGTTTTAACCGGCTTGAGACCTTTTGCATCTATATTTAAATAGATGACAAGTTTTTAACAAAATGGCAAAGTGACATTGAGTGACTGCACATTGCTTTTATCGCGATTTTGGACCCGTGATGACTCTCATCAGAAAGCTTCGCAGCAATTGTTGAAAGGAAAACTGAACTCTTTTATACCTGGTTCTCACCAAACGTATGAGAATTACTGTTGTAAATCTCACTTTTCAAGTTTTCTTCACACAATTGCCCACGAAAATACTTATACAATTCACTCTTACCACTTCTTCCCCTTTGGTCATTTCCCCCATTGGCGATTAAATGAATAATTTTCAATCTTTTGATTCTGGGTAGAACAAATTCGTTTATATGTAATTTTTAAATGCTTTACAAAATAAAGTACAATATGTCTTTTAAATGATATATGTACATTTCTACATACATAACCTATGCATGTAAATATGTAAATTAAGTATTTCGTTCAAATACAAAATCTGGACCTTAACACTATAAGTTAGTTCTTCAGTTAGTTAGTCTAAATTGTACATTGGGTTTGTGTAGCCTCGAATACAAAAGCTTGGCTTAAATAGCCAATAAAACTGTACTTAAATCCTAATTTGATGTACGTGTAAGGCTCAACTCTGTTAGCTTTTTTCGTGGGGTAATTCCTCGACAGCATCGGCGACATCATCTTCAGTAGCCGCCGGCGAAACTTCGGATTCGTCTTGAGTCTGTGAAAGTACGAACGTTTTCTTAGTATAATCAAATTTGAACAATAACTCAAATGGATCCTTACCGTTTTGGTTGGACAATTGGCAAATAAATGATCGTCCTTCTTGCATAAATGACAGCGCTTAGGTTGTGGTCCCAGGTGGCATTTAGAGGCAATGTGGTTGGCAAATTCGCCACAATTGTAGCAGCGTACACGACGGTGACGTTTCTTAGTACGGGGGCGAAATGTGCTGCCATGACAGTCGATACCTTATAAGGTGATAAAATTCAAATGATTAGAATTTTCTGTAAAATCGAATCAATAATTCACAAAACTTACCTTGTTTGCCCGAAACACGGGATGCCTCGAGGCCTCTCTCGGTTAAGTGGCATTCAAATTCCACATCTTCTTGTTCGCCCAGTGATCGAAAACCCGACATTTGTATAACGCTCTAGTAAAGCAATGAATTTAGAAAAATTACTCTGCTAAAAATATGTATTTACAGATCAATTGTGGGATACTTGTGCCTCTGGGATTTTTTTTATTTGGACTCGAGACGAATGCAGTTTGAAAATAATTAACAAAATATACAGTGAGTTCTATGGGATGAGGTCAGCGGCGTTAGAATTAATGGCAAACTTCTTCCTTTACAAACCTGATGTACAAACACTTCATGGCCACCATCGTTGGGAGTTAGAAAGCCCCATCCTTTAGCTACATTAAACCATTTGCACTTGCCATAGCGAACGCCATCTATCTCGTGCGGAGCTATATCTGAAACAATTAAAGTAGAAATTAAAAATTATATAATTTAAGTATAAAGAATAGAGTGTATTTATACTAAATGTCTGCAACACCTCGAAATATGTTCTGAGACCTTAAAAGATATATATATATATTCTTGAGCGTCGTAAAATTCTAAGCCATGCCATCGCCCATCCTCCCTAATGGACTTCTGATATTTAAACCTATAAACAAAAACGATTTTGGTTTGTAAATGGTTAAAACCGGTAAAAGCGGCAAAATGTTTTCCATAGGGGTACTAAAGATACCTCTTACAAAAGTACACTTTTTGGAGTATTTTTCAAATATCGGTCATTTCATTTCAAGTGACCCAAAATTTGGAATCAATGTCTTCCAATCGGGATGAAACTTTCATAAAGATTTGTCCTATTAGATAGAAGTTTAGACACAAACTTTGAACGAGATCGGTTTTAGGGCTGTTGGAGTTAAAGGGGTCGAATTTTGATATTTTGGGCTAACAAATGTTTCTTTCGCCATGTAACTAATTACCCACTGTTCCTAGCAGAAATTAGTTCCGAATGTTTTCGATAGATATTTTTTGAATCTCTTTAGAAAAAATTAAAAAAAAACTTCACTTTTTTTGCAAAATCAAAATTTTTCACAAAAAGGGCCCTTTTTGATTAAAAGAATGTTTTTTTCCTTAAATAGCTTCATGAACGACCGATCTCGTTTAAAGTTTGTGTCTAAATCCGTTAGGACTAACATTAGTGCAAGTTTCATCCTGATTGGAAGACATCAATTACAAAATTTGGGTCACTTGACATGAAATTTCCCAGGCGTAGAAAAAAGTATGTTTGGGATAACAATATTCGACTATATTTTGATCCTCACAACAACAGTATGATTCAAATACAACCATACTATGATCCTCACAATCGTGATATGATCCTCACAGCAATAGTATGATTCACACATAACCATACTATGATCCCCACAACCATAGTATGATTCACACTTAACCATACTGTGATCTCCACAACCATCTTATGATTCTCACAACCATAGTGTGTTTCACATACAACCACAGTATTATCCTCACAACCATAGTATGATCCTTACAACCATAGTATAATCCTCACAACCATAGTATGATTCACACGTAACCATGTTATTTGGTTAAGATGTCAACAATAGATTTGAATTATAATTTTTTTTTAAAAAAATCTATAATTTATTCAAAATAATAGGAGTGATTTTTTAACTATAGAAAAAAATCACATAATCATGTAAAAAAACGTTCGCGTTTTTATTAAAAATATTTTAAATTGTTTGAAAATTTCTATTTCCATATTAAAATTACTATTTTTGCATTAGATCCGTAACAAAAACATTGTTCAAAAAAGCATTCTCAAATGAAGAAAACATACAATCATGCAGTATGATTGCCGTAATCATATTATTGTTAGCATAAAACCCAGTAAAACAATACTTTTGTTGCACCACCCATACTTATAGTTTTACTACAAACATATTTTCATTTTTAAATTTGGCAATAATATTATTGTTACATTTCAACAATGTTAAATTCAATAAACAAAACTATGGTTGCGACGAACATACTTTCATTGCGAAGAACATATTATTATTGCCGTGACCATATAGTAACCATAATTTTTCTCTGCGTGCATTTATTTGTTTTGATAATCGAACAGTGAGGTTATTCTCTGTATTGTGTATTGGATACGGAAAGATACTCGTACATACTCGTAGGTTAGGTAGTGGAGGAAAGTGGAAGTAATATTTTTTGCAGTTGCTGTTCCACATACGGACGACATGGCTGTAGAACGATATCTCCTTGTAATGCATCAAAGGCCACTTCCGAACAAGCGAGGTCTACTGACACTCAGACTTCGGTTAGGCGGTAACTTCTTTCGGAAGAGCATATCTCATTCATGGCTTATACTCGTATGGAGACCATTAGTGGAGACGCATTTAATACATTCAGATAATTTCTGGACCCTAAAGTACGGGCGCCCTTATCAAGGAAAGTTTATAAATAAACGTGAATATGTGGTCTTTCATGGTTAAACAAATTTCGTAACATTTCCATAAACAGGGTGGAGCGCGGTATATAGCTTTTTTGCACTGTAGGCTGTGGCGGCACTGTTGGTCTAAGAGAGTGGAAAGCGTGCGTTGCTATAGTGGCAGACGGAAGATTTGTATTCATCTGCCGCCATGCATTCACGCAGAAAAAAAGTATGGTTGTGTTGACAATATTCGAAGAGGATAATACTATTGTTGGGTATATGGTTGTTCTACAACAATATTATGATCCTCACAACAAAAGTATGATTCAAATACAACCATACTATGATCCTCACAACAATAGTATGATTCACACATAACCTTACTATGATCCCCACAACCATAGTATTATTCACACTCAACCATACTATGATCTCCAGAACCATAGTATGATCCTCAACCATAGTATGTTTCATATACAACCATACTATGATCTTCACAACCATAGTATGATTCACAAGCAACCATGTTATGATCCCAATAACCATAGTATGATCACACACAATTATTCTATGATCTCCAATATAATTTATTAGAATTGGTTTAAGTTGTCAACAATATATTTGAATTATGAAAATTATTCAAAATACATTAAATTCAAAATAATAGGAGTGATTTATTTCACAGTAGAAAAAATAAGTTAAAATAAACGTAAGCCTTTTTTAAAAAAATATTTCAGTTAAACAAAGCCAAAGCAGCTTGTTTTAAAAAAAATAATTTTGATAAAAAAAGTACTATTATTGCATTAGATCCGTGCCAATAACATTTGTTATTAAAAGCATATTTAAATGAAGAAAAATTACAATCATACAGTATGATTGCCGTAATCATATTATTGTTAGCATAAACGCAAAACACAATACTTTTGTCGCACCAACCATATTTTATTATTGCTATCACCATATTTTCATTTTTAAAGATGGCAATAATACTAATGTTACATTTCAACAATATTAATATTGCAACAATTATACTATTGTCAAAAATAAATTCAGTTAACAATGCTATGGTTGCGACGAACATACTTTTATTGCGGAGAACATATTATTATTGCCGTGACCATGTAGTAACCATGTTTTTTCCCTGCGTGTTGGACACGTGAGGAGAGCTCATTTTGTGTTGAAGTGTATTTTTCAAATGCGCGCTCGATCATTGCAGTGCAGCGTGCTTTTCGTTTACGATTCGCTGTTCCCCCACGCGGACGTGTTCCTGAACGGCAATCAATTCTAAATTGGGTAACTTAATTAAGAACAGCAGGAAATGTGTCATGTGTACGAAAGGGACCTGGGAGAAGTATTACAACTCCACAAAATATCGAGAGAGTTAGAGCAGCAGTACTACAATCTCCGAAAAGCTCTGCTCGGAAGCAAACACTTGCTCTTGGCATTTTCAGACGTTTTCTTTACCGGATTCTTCATGATGAACCGAATTTTCACTCATATAAAATGTGCGTGGTAAAACAATTGTCAGCACGGGACTATTTGACACGGCGGACCTCGACAAATGTTTCTGCGCGGCTTATCTCTTTGATGGGTGATGTGAACTGGTCGGAACGCTCATCATACTTAGCCCAATCGGATTTTATCCTTGTGGGTTACCTAAAGTCGAAGGTGTATATCAACCGTCCCAAAACCTTGGAAGATCTACTTAACAATATTGAGGCGGAAATACCAGACGACATGCTTGTTATAGCTCATGAAAACTTAAGAAAACGTATGCAGCAGTGTGTGGATAGCGAAGGTCGATATTTGCCGATCTACTATTTAAAACCATGTAATTTAAAAATTACCTTACTGTTAAATATTATTTAAATATAAAATAAATTGTTCTAAGGTTCATAATTTTTTTTTCATTCCCTAAACATACAAGTGGCATTATTTTTCATACTCAGTGTTAAAATTTTCCATTTTGTTTATTATAAATTCTGAGAAAAATAAAATAAAAAAGAAAATTAATAAACAAAAAAGTTATGAAAGTTTTTAACCCCATGGTAACTTTTGGCTCACCCTGTATATAAGTATATAAATTTTAACCAATTTTTATAATAGTCGACAGCCTTTATTCAAAAAGCGTGCTTTTGCAATTTTCCTGAAGATCGGACAACAATTGCGGTCTGTAGCTTGAAAACAAGCCTTGGAAAGAAAGACAGCAGACGGACAGGCAGATATCCTTCAATTGGATCAACTGTTGATTCTGAGTAGAGGTGAATCTAGCTTAAATATTTTTGATGTTTACGTATATTGTCCTTGAATAATATGAACCTTTTATGCAACAACCAAAAAAACGGGTAAAATGACTTGTCTGATTTTAGCTATTTTTGAGAGACCAACTGTCGGGTTTTGGCATAAAAACCGGAATGTCGGTTTTCGCTTGCTCTTAATTAGATTTAAATGTGGCTTTAAAAACTGCAGGTTCTGATGTCGGAGAAAACCTTTTTATTACATTGGACCGATATAAATAAATTTTAATAAAGGTTATCCTTTGCCCATACCAATGTGAGAAATGATTGCGACCTGTAATCAGACTACCACGATAGATGGACAGGCGGAAATTTATCAATTTAATCAGATATGTTAGCTATTCAAGTGGTCTATCTTCTTTTCTTTTATGAAAATTCTCTTAACTCACTTAACTTTCAGAGTAGTATGATAATTCTGTCTGATTGTGCCCAAAAATGTTTGATCAGACCAATAATTGTAGATTAGTGCAGATGTTTTTTTTTGATTCCATTGTATTATGGCTTTCTTTACATTAATTCTTTGTTGTCTCATTCTTCTTTACGCTACACATAGAAACACATTGTGCGACCTGAACCCTCCCACACACTCAAGAGCATTCGTACCAGTGATGGTACGAGAATATAAAATCGGTTAAGCTGTACCAAAACAATGCTTGTAAGCCGTGTTTGTATTAATCGTCCCAAAAACGAGCGTACCAATTGTCAAATCCATAGTCATAGATATTGAACTCGGACCAAAGACTAATAGGGACTCTTTAATTATACAGGGTGTCCGTCGGGAAGGTATACGACTTTCTTTGTTTATAATTTTTGATAAAATGAAAGAGAATGGATCTTATATTGATAAATGTTTTATTTAATGTCGGCAATTATGTATGGAATACAATATTAGATAAATGTCCGCCTCTGTTAGCCTCACAAATGCGAGCCCTTTTGAGCATATTTTTCATTACATTCTCACACATTTTATGCGGTACTTCATTAATTTCATTACGAATATTTGGTTCGAGTTGCTCAAGCGTTTCTGTTTCGTTTGCATAATCTTTGCTTTTCAGATATCCCCACTAAAAGAAGTCCGTAGCAGTCAAATCAGGCGACCGTGAGGCCAATCAAAATCACCATTTCTTGAAATAACTTGTTGTGGAAAGAGGTCTCGCAGTAATTCCATTGTAATCCTGGCTGCATACGATGTGGCACCGTCATGTTGATACCACATGTTAATCAAGCTCAAAGCATGCAGTTCTGCCGTTAAAAAGTTTTCAATCGTATAACGATATCGCAGTTAACGTTACGCCGTTTTCATTTTCATAGAAGTAAGGTCCAATATTTCCTTCTGAACAAATTACACACCAGGTTGTCCCTTTTAATGGATGCAATGGTGACCGATGAATAATTTGAGGGTTTTCCATTGCCCAGAACCGACTATTCTGTTTATTCACATAGTACGAGTATTCGATCAAATGAAAATGTGCCTCGTCGCTCATTAAGTTTTCTTCATGAAAATCGGGGTTGTCATGGGCGAGCTGTAACATCCTATTGATATATGTAAATGGACTTGTGGAAGAAGCTCTTCTGTCAACTGAATCTTAAATGGAAACAAATGCAAATCCTTGTGCAAAATTGTGACCAAAGTTGTTGTTTGAAGACCAAGCTCCTGAGCACGGCACTTTCTCTAGCGGCAGTAATGTTTTCAGCAGAAATGTTTTGTAGCTGATAGGTCCAAGCATGGACCTATCAGCTACAGACCCTCTTTCTTCTAAATCAATTACTACACGTAAAAAAATAATGCGTTGGCACGTTGTTTCTCCCAAAAATTTCAGGTAACTCTCTCATCGTCACAGTAATCGATGATTGATTTTGATAAAATGTTTTAAAGATTACAACACGTTGGTTTATCAAATATTTTTCCATAATACGTAAATTTGCCACGTCTCTACTTCACGACTGCCAAATATAAGCTGTCAAAACTAATGTTTATCAAAATGGCGGCAAAACAAAGTAGTATACCTTCCCGGCGGACACCCTGTACTTCTGCAACTATGGATATATGGGAAATATAAACAACAAAAACATTTCGTCACGAATTTGGAAAATACGATTGACATAAATTCTACGAATCAACTAAATCCGTGAAAGTCAAAGGCCCCTAGAGCTCTAAAAATTAGGTCCATTCGAACATTGGTTCGTAGGGCACCAAAGAAGAAGTTCTGCCAAATATGGACCAACCACCAACAATCATGTCCCACAAACTACAACGCCGTCCATGGTGGAGAGCATAAACGTTTTGGACCGGCCCAACTTACGAATTGTCCACTTGTTGTCCTATATGAGGTGTAATGCCACTCACTAAATATTATTGGAATCTGATAAAATGTATGGTCGTTTGGACCACAAAAAGGTACATTTATATGGAGACTACGAGTTTATCAAAATGTGGACTGATCTCGTAGATTTTCAATAATGTTATGTCCTGTCTGCAAAATTACAAAACTTCTCGATTAAAAGCGCTATATTAAAACTGCTCTTTGTGCATAAAAACTGCTCCTTTGGTCAAAATATGCGACCTCTAACTAGTTAAAGTCAGGCGCTAATGAAATTGAACAAAATCGGTTCAACTTTAGATATAGCTTAAGCATTTAATATTGATGAAATTTAGCATAGGATAGTTTTTTTTTAGGCAAAGAACGGGCGCTATTGAAATTGGAGAAAATCGGTTCATATTAAGCAAGGCATGAGCTTTTTTAGTAGTATAATTTGGCTGGGTTTGGGTCAGGAACTCATAAACACTCTAATAAAGTCTCGGTTAAGGTTAAGTCCATTGCACCATTAGGGCTATTAATAAGTTAATAGTTATTTCTCCCATCTCAATAGCGTATCCATGGTGGAGGGGATATAAGATTCAGTCTAGCGGAGCTAAATTTGTCCTCTTTTATGCTACTTTATTGTCTTAAACGGATAAAACATAGAACCAATAATCTGAATAATTTTCCTTAAGGTCCCGTTGAGTTACACACAGAGGAACTTCGCTGAAATTAGAAAGTAGTTTAGGGACTGCTCTAATTAATGAGGTGCAAAACCCCACGGCTGAAAAATGTTAGATGCTCCTGCTACACGGATAGCAATTTTGCTTCGCTGATTTAAGTCCAATATGCTCGTGTGACAATTCCGAGTAAAACCCATCACACTGTTCCCGCAGGCTGACATACATTTTTTAACAATAGCAGAAACTACTGGACAATAAAAAAGCCCGGCTTAAAGATGATTTTGTTCGCAATTTATGAGATTTTTTTAAACTAAATATGATGAACGGTTTTCAGGTTATTACGATACATATGTAGTGGCAGTACATTCATTGTTAACATAACAGTATATCTCAAAAAGTCGAGCTGATAGGAAAAAAACCCAGTGGAGATTTGGATTCAGGGTCCCAAAAACCTTAATAACAACATTCAGTTCTTAATCAACAAATACCTTGTTCTAGTGTGTAATATCTTAGAACAACGAACTTAACAGGGTTTGGTTACAACAAACAACTTATTTGTTGTCACTACCAATTATTGGTAACAAAGGAACATGTGCCTCATATGGTTTGGTTGCCATAACCATTAGTTATGAAACCCATTGCACTCGGTTGGTATTACCGATTAATAGGATGTAAGTACCGCAATATTGTCGTAGCAAACATTGTATGATATGTCGACCCATGTGCTTATCAGTGCAAAGGATTTTTTTCATTGCAACAGAAAGTGTGTGTTTCCAACCGAAATTCTGCAGGTTGAAGTGAATTCCAAATGATTTTTTCTTTGTATGAGGGTTACCCTAGTGATAGTCATGCACGCTAACAATCACAACATTTCGAACCACTAACCTGTACCAACAAAATTATTCACCGAAGTGTATGAATAAATATGGTACAAGATTTCCGCGATTTCCATCATTGATTTATACAGGCAAGCATTTTTAATTCACGAATCTGAAACCGGTTTACCCTAGAGATAGTCTTGAACACTATCAATCACAACGTTCCGAACCACTAACCTGTACCAACTAAATTACTGACTGAAGTGTACCAATTAAGATTGTACATGAGTTCCGCGATTTCCCTCATTTATTTATACAGGCAAGCATTTTTACTACGTGAATTTGAATCCGGGCTACGCTAGTGATAATCGTGCACACTTACAATCACAACATTCCGACCCACTAACCTGTGCCAAGAAAATTATTGACCAAAGTGTACCAATAAAGATGGAACATGAGTTCCGTGATTTCCATCATTGATGTATACAGGCAAGCATTTTTAATACTCGAATTTGAATCCGGGCTACCCTATTGATAATCGTGCACACTTACAATCACAACATTCCGACCCACTAACCTGTGCCAAGAAAATTATTGACCAAAGTGTACCAATAAAGATGGTACAAGAGTTCCGCTATTTCCATCATTGATTTATACAGGCAAGTATTTTTACTACGCGATTTTGAATCCGGGCTACCCTAGTGATAATCGTGCACACTTACAATCACAACATTCCGACCCACTAACCTGTGCCAAGAAAATTATTGACCAAAGTGTACCAATAAATATGGTACAAGAGTTCCGCGATTTCCATCATTGATTTATACAGGCAAGCATTTTTACTACACGAATTTGAAACTGGTTTACCCTAGCGATAGTCTTGCACACTATCAATCACAACGTTCCGACCCACTAACCTGTACCAACTAAATTATTGACTGAAGTGTACCAATAAGTGTACCATGAGTTCCGTGATTTCCTTCATTGATGTATACAGGCAAGCATTTTTAATACTCGAATTTGAATCCGGGCTACCCTAGTGATAATCGTAAACACTAACAATCACAACATTCCGACCCACTTATCTTTACCAACAAAATTATTGACTGAAGTGTACCAATAAAGATGGTACAAGAGTTCCGCTATTTCCATAATTTATTTATACAGGCAATCATTTTTACTACGCGATTTTGAATCCGGGCTACCCTTGTGATAATCGTGCAAATTCTAACAATCACAACATTTCGACCCACTAACCTGAACCAAGAAAATTATTTAAATGTACCTCATTTGTGCCATGGATGGTGCAAGTTTACCACATTTGCCAACACTGATTCGTTTGTTTGTTGGATCGAACGTTATCATACTCAACTCGAGTATTGACTCATTCGAGCCAGACCACCACCACCGTGTGAATGGAATGCCCAGCCCGTTGGAATGTGTTATCTATGAGTTTCGATTTGTTTTTGTTTTGCTTTTCGGCGATACGCCGCTTCGAGGAGTTGTGAAGAAGAAAGAATGGACGAAAGGATTCATGGCAGGATTTCGGTTGCTTTAATTAAGCATATCTGGAAGATGTGTACTTAAGGTTGCTCGCTTTTCGGTGGGAAACATGTTTCTTCCGTTTGTCGTCTGTTTGTTTGTCGTTGCCGCGTTGCGTATAATATTTGAACTATGATTGTTTTGCCGGAAGCCCTGCTCTGTTCAGCACCGCTCCGCTCCGCCGAGTTCTGTTTGTTTAGATAGAGTCGAGAAGAAAACTCGTTTGAGTTTATGGGAATCATAAATACTCGTACATATATGTAAGTATGTGGTGCGTTAAGGTTTTATGATCACAGATTTTGTTTTGATGGTGGGAATTTCAATGTTATTGGTACTCGTACATAATATTTTATTTCTCTAGTTCGTAGTTGGTTGGACGCTGAATGGACCTTAAGAACGCATGGTGGTGGAGTCCAAAAGAAAAGTAAAATCTCTGTCTATGAGTACTTGTGATTTTCCCTGTTGTTTATTGCGTCGTAATTGCAGGCACGTTTCGAATTCTGATTTGAAATCGAACATCGCGACATTTCGTTTCGTCTATAATCCGGGTGGAAATCTATTTATGAATTATTCTCACCCTCAAACGAATAGTTGCTTTGCTGCTGAAATAAGGGATGAATTCCTGAGAATGCAGCCACTTCTGTCATGTCAGCCAGTGGTATAAATTACAAACCAATAAAAAACAAATAATTTTTTAATCTTTCCTTGAAAGTACGACAGCGCTGAAGCAATAGGTTCTTGTAACGATATGTCAACACTTACCCTCTGGCCTTAATTTATTGGCACTTGTATTCAGCAGAGGATGCGTATCATCCGAGGGCGAAGCTTCACTTTGTGTATTTCGATTAGCTGGCGGTGGAGGTGTGTCGCTATTTGTTTGTTCACCACTAGTATTGAGATTATTTGAATTAGCGGCCATGGTAACTTAACTATTTTAAATGGCTTAACTGTTTTAAATACTTTTCTCTTTTTTTTTATAAATTTTATTAAAAATTAATTTTATTTTCCAAATGAAACATATGCGCTAGAACGCACGAACACACGCACTTTATTACAAATACAACCACATATACAGAAAATTGAAGTATGTTTTTGTTATTGCGTTCTTTTGTTGTTGCTGGTTTTCAACGTCGCCAGTTTTAAGTTTTCAAATACGGTTTCGGATTTTATCTTCTTCTTTCTTTCTTTCGATCCGCTTCGGGCTTCTTCTTCAAATGCACACAAATGTTACACGCATGACGCACACAGATACACTGAGGTCTAGTTGCGTTTAACTATTTCTAAGAACCCCCGAAAATTCAATGGGAAACTATTTCAAAACTGGCTGCGTCGTCAAACGTCCGTCGCTGCCGCCGCAGCCGCCTCCGTCGACGCTGGCTCATAGCGGCCATCACAACAACAGCAATAACAGCATTTTTATCAATACGCAGTTCACCCGAAATTAGAATCCACGACCATTTTTCCCCAAGTACTGTTTTGTACCTACTTAGGCGGCGGCAATCGGGCAACAACAAAAGCAACATGATCACCACTTCCATGGAACAACCAACAGGCAAGGCAGGCAGGGCTCGCTCGCTCGCTCACTCAATATTCATTCATGCTTTAGAAAAATGTGATGTCTTTGTTGTTGCTTCCACGCACATCAGCCATCCATCCCAAGCTGCTGCTGCTGCTGCTAGATAGCAAGCGGCCGCAGCTCAGTTCTCAGTTAATAGCCTGTCGTGAGCGTTCACATGTCTTGGCTTGGATTTACTTTTGTGCGTCTACGCATTATTTCCAGCTTTGTTTTCACAAGAATGCGGCAAGAGGCCCACAGCGGAGACACGAACCTTAACGACGCATCAACAACAACAAAATTATTAGATCCGTTCCCGCACGTCCTAGTTTTTAAAAGTTTTATTTTTTTAAACAGCCAATAAAACGGTTATACCAACCGATAAAAAATAAAATACAACTATTGGTTGCCACAACTGGTGGTTATGACAACCAACCCATATAAAAAACATGCTACTTTAGTACCAATAATTGTTAGTGACAAACAAAAAAGTTGTTTGTTGTAACCAAACCCCGTTTAGTTCACTGTTGTAATATATAGATAGATAGGGTGGGCCATTTTAAATTTCAATTGGCAGCAAAAAAAGTACTGATTGAACTTTATAATTAATTAATGGAACACCATCTGATGCGTTTTCGCTTCGCCCAATAGGCTGAAGATTGTTTGGCAGGAGATGAATAATTTTATCGAAAAATCCTAATTTCATATGAAGCGCATTTTCATCTCGGTAGCTATGCCAGCAAGCAAAATTTACGCAAATGTGGTTCAGAGAACCCACATGTGACTATTGAAAAGCCTATGCAATAGTCATTGCAACTCAACCATCCACATTTTACACACTGTTTTTGAAAATCGAATAATAAGCCGAAATTGTGATGTCCGTGATTTGGCCCTTTGGGCTATTTTCTATGAGGAGCTACTAAGGATAAATGTTACGTAAAGAATCTAGAGACAATTGAAGCGTTGAAACATGAAATCGAAGTTTTCATTGAAGAGATTCGACCTGAAACAATCAAATATTAATATTGGGTTGATCTGATACTGCCGATCCATTTGTGGTAGCCATATGAATGGTATTGTGTTTCATTAATAAATGATATAGTTCAATCTTTCCAATAAAACCAGAAATTTGAATAAATTATCGATATATTTTTTACAGCCGATTTAATTTTTAAATCGCCCATCCTGTGTAATCGGTTATCTCAACATCAGAATATAATGCCCTTAAATATTTATCTGTTCAAATGACTGCAAAATGTTTGTTTAAGACAAAGACAATTAGTAATCCCAAAAAAAAATGTTGAATCGTTATTGTAAATATTCTACAATTTTTATTGTTTTTTTTCCAAACTTGATTTAAAAGTTTCTAAAGTAAGACGTTTTTTTGAATGTTTTGCCCAGAAATCTTCTACAATTTGTATTGAAACTTTTATAATACAAGTATTCATAATAAGATGGTACAACTACCTATAGGTAACCGCATTATTTATTTTTTTAACACCGAAATAATTATACGAGGGCTGATATATATATTTCTGGCATTATTTTCTTGATGTGCGGAAATAAAAGGAAGTCATTAGGTGCCAAGTCAGGGCTCTACGGAGGACAGTTCGACGTTTTGGCCGGTCAAAAAGGCGCTGGTTTGAGCCGATGTGTAAGAGCTCGCATTGTCATGGCGTACAATGATTCGTCTTATCTTGTTCGTTTTTCGAATCTCTCCAAAGACTTCAGGCAAACAAATTCTGATGTACCACTCAAGCGGAACAGTCGCCACATGACCAGTTTGTGACCATTTGCTTTGAAGTGCTTCTTCCACGAACAACTTTCGTTGGATTTGACTTGTCTTTGAAGACTCACACGGTCGATTGCTGTTTTGTTTTGGGCTTATAAGCATAGTTCCATGATTCGTTACCTGCAATGATCTTAAAAACGTCTTTTGAAGCACCGCGATCGTATTTTTTCAAAATTTCTTTGCACCAATCGACACGAGCCTTTTTTTTTGAGCGATTGTCAAATTGTGCGGGATCCAACGAGAACAAACCTTTTTTACGGCCAGGTGTTCATGCAATATCGAATGTATGCTGGTGAAGGAAAGACCCAAGGGTGCCTCTATCTCACGGTATGTCATGGACGACCTTCGTCTTTGGGCGACCTTCGTCATACAAAGATTTAAGTTCATCGATGCACTCTTGTCGAAAGTTGTGAAAAAGATCGCACGAAAATGCTCACGAGTTAATTCAATTGTTTTGCCCAATTGATTTTTTCAAGTCACTGTAAACAACACAAATGATGGTCGTACGTCAAAAAGTTCTGATTACGTTTATGTTTAAAAAAGTCAAACTTTCCCATGGAAATGTCAGATGGCGCCAGGCAACACTTAGTGTTGCCTACGCCAGTAATATATATTAAAACCCTCGTATCGAAACTTAGGAAATATGTAATCAAACGGAGCAATTTTATAGAGTACTAGCTGACCCGGCAAACGTTGTTTTGCCTTCAAATTTTTTTTCACTGAAAGTCTGGATTTTTAATTTGTGATTTGTATGGGAGGTGCCACGCGTCCGGCCTCATTTCCAGCAGAACTTAGAATATGTATTTAGAATATGTGGAAGGTACCACGCCCACTGGGCCGATTTAATGCAAACTACACAACTATCTACAGACCATTTCCAACGTATCCTCAAATTTTGTAACAATTGTCAGCCTTCTAGCTCAAAAACCGTTATAACGCCTCCTCCGCCCACCTTCGCGTAGCAATTATGAACAAACCCGCAGAAGGAGGTATCCAGTTTGCCCCAGTCGTTTTCAAGTTTTAAGCGGTGTAACAATCCACATTTCATTTTTATATATAGGGTGATCCATCTTGAGGTATTTTTTTCAATAGCCTTTTTTCACAGATTTTGCGTGAGTTGTGTTCAACTTTATTTTTTTTCTTTTCAGTATTGTTTGCCATTTCATCATGGAAAGACTTACACCTAAACAATGTCTCAAAATTGTACAACTGTATAATGGAAATAAGCGTTCGGTGAGAAACTGTTTTCGACCACAATTTTGTTTAGTGATGAGGCACATTTCTGGCTCAAAGTCAATAAACATTATTGCCGCATTTTGGCTGAAGAGCAACCATAAGAGGTTCAAGAGGTGCCATTATGTCCAGAGAAAAGCACGGTCTGGTGCGGTTTATGGGCAGGTGGAATAATCGGCCCACATTTTTTTAAAAATGATGATGGTCGGAACGTAAGCGTGAATGGAGCTCGCTGTCGCGCCTTGATATCGGACTTTTTGCTTCCTGAAATTGAAGCCCGTAATCTTGACGACATTTGGTTGGCTCCACTTGCCATACAGCTGCTCAAACAATGGATCTATTAAGAGGACATTACAAAGAGCAGCCAAGTTCACGTTTTGGACCGGTTAGTTGGCCGCCTAGATCGTGTAATATCACAGCTATAGATTTTTTTCTTTGGGGCTACGCAAAGTCCAAAGTCTAGGCTGACATACCAGCTACGATTCAGGTTTTGGAAGCCAACATTACGCGTGTCATTAAAGACATACCGGTCGAAATGCTCGAACAAGTCATCCAAAAATGGACCCCCAGAATGGATACCCCGAAGCGTAGTTGCAGCCAACATTTAAAGGAAATTATATTCAAAAAATAAGTGGCATAAAATGTCCCATCGAATAAACAATAAAGATTCCACACTTGATTTGTACATTTTATTTTGAAAAAATACCTCTAGATTGATCACCCGTTGGCTCCGACGCCGATTTTAAAACTTTAGCCTAGAATAAATGTAGAACATCCAATATTGTTCAAATTAGGTACAGTTCATTACGATTGCTCGGTTATCAGCTAAGATAAAAAATCAGTCATACTGGTCCACGTTTTTTTTTTATTGAAATCGAATTTTTACAAAACGTGGACCAGTATGACCGATTTTTATCTTAGCTGATAACCGAGCGATCGTTATGAACTCTACCTAATTTGAACAATATTGGATGTTCTACATTTATTCTGGAGCTAAAGTTTTAAAATCGGCGTCGGAGCCAACGGGTGATCAATCTAGAGGTATTTTTTTCAAAATAAAAAATAAAAATCAGGTGTGGAATCTTTATTGTTCATTCGATAGGACATTTTATGACATTTATTTTTTGGATATAATAATCCTTCATAGGTTGGCCGCAACTACGCCTCAGTGTACAGTCTGGATGACTCGTTCGAGCATTTTTACCGGTATGGCGTTTATGACACGTGTAATGTGAGATTCCAAAACCGGAATCGTAGCTGGTTTGTCAGCATAGACTTTAAACTTTACGTAGACCAAAAGAAAAAAGTCTAAAGCACACGATCTAAACCGCTAGCTGCTTTTTGAAATGACCTCTCAATAGATCGATCCTTCGTTAGAGCAGCTGTATGGCAAGTGGCACCGTCCTTTTGAAAGCAAATGTCAAATGTCGTCAAAATTATTGGCTTTAATTTCAGGTAGCAAAAAGTCCGATAGCATGGCGCGATAGCGAGCACCATTCACGGTTAAGTTCCTGTCATCATCATTTTGAAAAAATATCGACCGGTGATTTCACCTGCCCATAAACAGACAAACAAGACTGAAAAGAAAAAAATAATTTTAACACAACTTACGCGTTATCTGTGAAAAACCCTATTGAAAAAATACCTCTAATCACCCGATGTATCATAATTTTAACAGATTTTCATTAAAGTCAACAGCCATTGTTCCAAAAAACTTGCTTCTACCAAATTTCATCAAGATCGGACAACAATTGTGACTTGTAGTTTGAAAGCTAGCCCTAGATAGACAGCAGACAGACGGAGGGACGGACAGACAGATATTGTTGTATCGAATTAGCTGGTGATTCTGCGTCGATCGGTACGCTTTAAGGTAGATATTCTTAAACTTTTTATTGATTTTTACCTATTTCGTACTCTAAAATTATGAATTTTCTTTGTTTTTACATACAGCAACCAAAAAACCTTTAACCGTAAGCCCGCCAGCAAAAAACTGGGTAAACCGACATGTAGGGCTTAAGCTATTTTTGAGAAACCGACTGCCGTATTTAGACATATGGCGGTTTTCGGGTTTGGAAACTCTAGGTAAGGCTTGGAGTTTAAAGGCAAACGCTTTTTCTTTCTAAAGAAAACTTGAAATTTTGCTTCATAGGCCTCGTCATAAACCAGAACCGTACGTATGATATGTTTTTTTGTGGTTTTCCCAGTTTTACAACTTTTGCTCCAAAAAGCGCTTCCTTCCGCCTTCCAAAAACCAATAAAAGTTGCAGACAAATTTAAGGGCGAAGAAAAGGTATAATGTTCCCTCTTACCAGTTTTAACTCAAAAAAACTAGCAGCTTTCGGAATAAGTTTACCAAAAGAAATTTAGAAAAATCCCTTAAGTTTGGCCAGGCCTATCCTTACATGTTTTTCTTCCACCGTAACTCGCTATAGAAAAAAAAACATACAAAGTCGTGACGTTCGTTTAGCCTTATATACCCTTAACCGTCCTAACGCTACTAAAGCGAAAAAGTGATCCGTTTTTTTGCGCCCTTTTGGCTCATTCTTCCGTTCTTAATTTCAGCCTAAATTTCTCTATATTTGGTTTGGTAGCAAAGTTTTGCTTTTATTTGAGTGTCCATATTTCCATATTGACTATAAAAAGCCCGTTTTGACCATGCGGGAGGTTTTTCGGGCGTCATGAGCCAAAAAGTCTAACAACTATACCACGCTTTTAGGTATTTTGGGCGTCCCAACAAACAGTACCCACTCGTACTTAAAACAGTGTACCTTTTACGAACGGCCGGAGGTCATGGCTAGATCGTCTTGAAATTTTACAATGATCAATAATATATATACTTTACTGGGTCTCCGATCAATATTTTGTGGAATGAATTTGTGCCAAATTCAAATTAAATCCATATGGGACGCGCAAAATAGAAAGGGACCTAAGGTTAAAAACCAGTTTTTTTCAGGAGAGGCATTTTAAAGATTAGGTCCCTTTCTATTTGCGCTTAGAATCGTCGACTTCACTTTCATAAAATGCGCATATCTCTGGGGGGAACACTTTTGGGGCATGGGATCGGTCTCATTCGATGCTCAGATGTTGCCCACATCAAAAAAAAAAGGTGAAAATTGATGAAAATTTTGGTTCAGGAGAGCCATTTAAAGATTAGGTCCCTTTCTATTTGCGCTTAGAATCGTCGACTTCACTTTCATAAAACGCGCATATCCCTGGGAGGGAACACTTTTGGGGCATGGGATCGGTCTCATTCGATGCTCAGATGTTGTCCACATCAAAAAAAGAAAAAAAAATGAAAATTGATTTTTTTACCCTTAGGTCCCTTTCTCTATGCGCTGTCACTTATATTGATTAATTATTCAAATTTATAAAGTGTGGTAAAATTTTGGTTTTGAATAAAACACAAATTATTTAGGAAATTATTGTCCATTCTTTTTATTACGATAGTATTGGCATGGTTCAATTGAGGTTCTATGCCGTTAATGTGTCGAACTATCTCATCATTCAGCTTTTGAATTGTTGCTGGCTTATCGACGTACACCTTTTCTTTCAAATATCCCCAAAGAAAGAAGTCCAACGGTGTCAAATCACCTGATCTTGGCGATTAATTAACATCGCCACGACGTGAGATAACACGTCCACTGAATTTGTCGCGCAAAAGAGCCATTGTTTCGTTAGCTGTGTGGCTAGTGCCACCGTCCTGTTGAAACCACATATCGTCCACATACATATCTTTCAATTCGGGCCATAAAAAGTTCGTTTTCATCTCACGATAGCGAACACCATTCACAGTAACTGCCTGACCGGCCTCATTTTGGAAAAAATACGGCTCGATGATGCCGCCAGCCCATAAACCGCTACAAAAGTCACTCTTTGTGGGTGCATTAGTTTTTCCACAAACACACTAAGATTATCATTCGCCCAAATGCGGCAATTCTGTTTATTGACGAATCCACTGAGGTGAAAATGTGCCTCATTACTGAAGATGCTTTTCTTCGAAAATTGATCATCCACTGTTGCCATTTATTGCCATTCTGACCATTGATGATGACCATGGCTCAAATTGAGTTAGTC
Organism: Hydrotaea diabolus; assembly: GCA_963513945.1. NCBI lineage: Eukaryota > Metazoa > Arthropoda > Insecta > Diptera > Muscidae > Hydrotaea > Hydrotaea diabolus. The sequence goes on from OY740719.1 coordinate 166,688,433, forward strand.
TGAAATTGAGAAATATGAAATGAAATGCAGAAAAAAACCTTGGCGTTTAGGTCTGGCTCAGATTCAACATTGGCCCTTAAAATTTAACCACCCTTTATGTTTAATTTCTCTGGTACTGACCCCGAGCTCGACTAAAATTTATCTAAAGGTCGAACAGTACACGATATATTAATTCAATTATATATAATGTATGGGGTCTCGATCGATCGGTCGATCAATATTTCGAAGTGTTGCAAACAGAATGGCAAGTTTAGTATACACACAATAAAATTTTAGTCTGTTGCCAACCATTTATCATATTTGTAAAATAAAAGTACCTGAAGAACCACTTGTTATCGGCAGTCCTTTATCGTACTTTCAATTCAATGTCAATTTCCTTCTCTAAAAGAACGTTAAAACCCTGTAGTTTGATGCCATTAAGGGAACCGACTTTTAAAAATTGAGTTGTGGGAAAAACGATTTTAAGATTTGAATAACACTGAGTCGTTTGTAAAGCACGCTTTCTTAGACTGCTGTATCTTCGTTAGTCTTGATCCGACTCATCTCAAATTTTTAAACAATATTCTCGAAAGATTACACGAGCTGTGCTACATTTACTGAAACGATGTCGATGCAATGATGAGGAAATGCAGACAATTCGGTGCCGCAATTAACAAATAGGTAATACACGTAGAAAAAAGATATGGTTGGGGTGAGAACATTAAAAGAGCATCATACTATTGTTGGGTATATGGTTGTGGCACAACAATATTATGATCCTCACAACAATAATATGATTCACGCATAACCATACTATGATCCCCACAATTATAGTATGATGCACACTCAACCATACTATTATCTCCACAACCATAGTATGATTCTCACAACCATAGTATGTTTCACATACAACCATAGTATGATTCACACGAAACCATGCTATGATCCCTACAAACATAGTATGATCACACACAATTATACTATGATCCCCAAAATTATTTATTAGAATTGAGTTTAGTTGTCAACAATAGATTTGAATTATGGAAATTATTAAAAATAACTGCAAATTCAAAATAATAGGAATGTTTTATTTAACTGAAGAAAAAACCAGTTTAAATAACGTAAGCGTTTTTGTTTAAAATATTTCAGTTTAACAAGGCCAAGGAAGTTTGTTTAAGCAATTTTAATTTCCATATAAGAAGTACCTTTACTGCATAAGATATGCAATAATGACATTGTTCTTAAAAGCATATTCAAATGAAGAAAAATTACAATCATACGGTATGATTGCCGTTATCATATTATTGTTAACACAAAACCCAAAAAACAATACTTTTGTCTCACGAACCATATTTATATTGTTGCTTCAATCATATTTTTACTTTTTAATTTGGCAATAATACTATTGTCACATGCCAACAATATTAATATTGCGTTAATCATACTATTGTCAAAATTAGACTCAAAAAACAATTCTATGGTTGCGGTGAAAATACTTGTATTAGAAAGAACATATTATTATTGCCGTGACCATATAGTAACCATATTTTTTCTCTGCGTGTATTCAACAAATCTAAGAAATAATCAAATGCCCAGTGCAAAAACCAAGTCCAAGAAATCGAAGCGTGTAAAATTTAAGTCTTACCTGCTAAACCACATAAGACGGTATTTTTTCTGATATTTGTTTCCATTTCTTATTATCAAACTGAAAACGAAGTTTCATCTACCTAATGCAAATAATAATCGATTATTTAATGAGTTTTACCCCCAATAGCATTTGCACCTTAATAGCATATGAGAGTGGAAATGTTTCACTGACATTTATTTTATCCATCTGCTTAGGGTGACCAGCAAAAAAAGGAATATGAAACAAATCCGCTGGCAATACAAACTGAAACTAGTGCAAGATAATCATCCCACATTGCCATCGCTCCTCCACACGTTCTAAAACAACTGACCGCACATAATCATCCCTACGCTTTAGGGGTGCAAAAGTGTGCCACTACAGAGTATCCTAAACCCAGCTGTCGTCGCCCTGTCGGACAGCATCGCAATGAGCCTGTATCGTATTTATGATGCATTTGCATGTGATACATTTAAAAATTAAATCTGGTGTAGGCATGCACACATTCTCAATGTAATAACCCCCTTTTGCAACGCGATGGGCGGAACGAAAACTGACCTGACAGATGGTTTACAACAATAAGTGATGTTTGATTGACATCTTACTTACTGCATAGGATTAAAGTCTAAATTAGTTTTGGCACAAATAGATTCTCGTTGAGGACTTTCGCTAGAAAGTGTTGTCCCTCGCCTTCTCAACAATCGCAAATGCCAATATTCAAATAAAAAAAACAACTTTGAGGCCATAGCGTTATTTTTTACCGCAATGGGGACGACAGTCTTGATGCACTAGCCTGATGTGCCGTACACATCAACTCGCTTCTGTTTCGACTTGAAGCCTACTTGCTTGCTAACCGAGTAACTTCAACAGAAATCCTAGTTAAGTAATTTTAACCGTCATCTAGTGCATTGCCAGTGCTCTTTTTTAGAAGCGTCCGCAATTTTAAACTGGGTTGTATGTGCCTTTGAAAGCACGATAGCAATCAATAAATTTAACCTAGGATCCTGAAACTTTGCTCGATGATGGCTTAAGGTCATAACATATATGGGATTGATAATGGAAAAATGTTCAAATGCGGAAAACAGTTTCCCTTAAAGGCACTACAAATCCAAATTTGTATTTATTTTGAAGTTTAAGCTGAGATTTGGGTCGAACACATAGGAATGTTTATTATCATTTCAAAGAACATTCTTTGGCATTTATTTTTTGAAGATTATGTCTATCAAATGTTGGCCGCGACTACACGCAGAAAAAAAGTATGGTTGTGGTGACAATATTCGAAGAGGATAATACTATTGTTGTATATATGGTTGTGGTACAACAATATTATGATCCTAAAAACAACAGTATTATTCAAATACAACAATAATATGATCCTCACAACAATAGTATGATTCAAATACAACCATACTGTGATCCTCACAGCAATAGTATGATTCGCACATAACCATAATATGATCCCCACAACCATAATATGATTCACACTCAACCATACTACAATCTCCACAACCATAGCATGTTTCACATACAACCATTGTATGAACCTCACAACCATAGTATGATTCACACGCAACCATGTTATGATCCCTACAAACATAGTATATAAGTAATCACACACTATAATACTATGATCTCCAATATTATTTATTAGTATTGGGTAAGTTGTCAACAATAGATTTGAATTATGAAAATTATTTAAAAATACATTAAATTCAAAATAATAGAAGTGATTTATTTAACAGTAGAAAAAATAAGTTTACAAAAAACGTAAGCGTTTTTATTAAAAATATTTCAGTTAAACAAAGCCAAAGCAGTTTGTTTTAAACATTTTGACTTCTATATAAAAAGGATTATTTTTGCATTAGATCCGTAACAATAGCATTGCCCTAAAAAGCATATTCAATAGAAGAAGAATTACAATTATACAGTATGATTGCCGTAACCATATTATTGTTGACATAAAAAACAATACTTTTGTCGCACCAATCATATTTATATTGTTGCTATAAGCAAATTTTTATTTCTGAATTTGGCAATAATACTATTGTTACGTTTCAATAATATTAATATTGCGGCAATTATACTATTGTTAAAATTAAATTTAGTAAACAATGCTATGGTTGCGACGAACATACTTTTATTGCGGAGAACATATTATTATTGCCGTGACCATATAGTAACCATGTTTTTTCTCTGCGTGTACGTACGTCTCAGATGGTCCATCTATTGAGTCCAATTTTCGAAGACACGTTCGAGCATTTCGATTGGTAACAGGCGAAAGACACGCGTGATGTTTTGCTCCAAGGCCTGAATCGAAGCGGATAAACTTTAGACTTTACATATCCCCACAGGAAAAAGTCTAACGGTGTGATATCACACGATCTCGGTGGCCAATCGACCGGCCCAAAAAGTGAAATTATCTGCTCACCGACGTGTTCTCTCTATAAATCCATTGATTGATGCGATGTGTGCGAAGTGGCGCCGTCTTGTTAAAACCAAATGTCGCCGAGATCACGAGCTTCAATTTCAGGCATCAAATAGTCGGTTATCATGGCACGATAACGGTCGCCATTGACGCTTACGTTCTCACCGGCATCATTTTTGAAGAAATATGGACCGATGATTCCACCGGCCCACAAACCACACCAAACCGTTGTTTTTTCTGGATGAAGTGGCAGCTCTGGAACCTCTTCTGGTTGCTCTTCGTCCCAAATGCGGAAATTTTGCTTGTTTACATACCCATTGAGCCAGAAATGAGCCTCAATACTGAACAAAATTTGGATCGAAAACGTCGGATCTTCTTGGAACTTTTCAAGAGCCCATAGAGCAAAGCTATGTCGCTTGGGAACGTCGGGCGGCTTCAGTTCTTGCACAAGCTGTATTCTGTACGCTTTCAATTTAAGATCTCGACGTAAAATGCGCCAAGTCGTTCCATACGTCAGTCCGAGTTGCTGCGAACGGCGCCGAATCGACTCTCCACGGTCTTGGTGTACATTCTCAGCTACGGCCGCTACATTTTCTTCACTGCGTACTGGACATGGTCTATTCGGTCGAATTTTATCCAATAATGAATGCTGAGTCTCAAGATGGGTGATGGTGTTGCGAATAGTAAGCTCAGTAGGCCGATTATGTTGACCATAAGTTGAACGAAGTGCACGAAACACATTCCTTACAGAACGTGAATTTTTGTAATAAAGTTGATCGATTTGCACTCGTAAACGTTGTTCAGGCGTAAGTCTTTCAATAATGAAATGCCAAACAATACTAAACAAAAATAACATGACACGACTCACATGTGATCTGTCAGAAAAAGGCTATTGAAAAAAGTATCTCTACGTGGATCACCTATTATATAAAATAATGAAATGTGTTGCAGTAAATATTTGCTAAATTTTTGTATGTTAAAATTTTTAAATAAATGCAATAAAACCTCTTAATCAAATTTGATTTTTTTGGTTTGGCACATATCCAGTGCTGCCAGAAGTTTAAAGAACAAAAATCGTCAAATGTTTTAAATATATCGTCAACAAATCTTCATGCAATAAGAATAAAAAAATGCACTTTTTAGTGGTTTATTGCACAAAAATATTACTTTAAAGTTAAATGAACACAATTTTCTGATAGTTTGAAACGAGTGGTCATATTTTACCTAAAGTTCATCATTTGAGATAAGAATCGTATTTAACAGTCTGGCCACACTTTTTCGGAGTTGGTCTTTTTTAAAGCTGTTACTTGATTTATGCTCAGTTTGGTTTGCCATTTCATAATGAATATTTCACTCCGGAACAATGTTTGCAAATCGTGGTGAATCCTAATTTTTACAAAAAAATTTTGTTCAACGATGAAGCTCACTTCTTGTTGAGGGGATACGTTTATAACCAAAAAGTGTTGCGAAAAGCAACGAGCCATTGTTAAGACGCCGTTACATCCTCATAAAGTTACTGTTTGGTGTGCTCTAAGAGCAGAAGGAAGCATTGGTCCACGTTTTTATAAAAAAAAGTCGGTCATTATGTTACATTCAATTGGGAACGCTATAGAGCCATGTTGAATGACTTTTTCGTGCCTGAATTGGAGCATGTTGATGTGGACGACCTTTGGTTCCAATAAGACGGCGCTACATGCCATACAGCCAACGAAACAAACAATTTATTGAAGGAAACTTTGCGTAAGCGCATTATCTCGCGTCGTGGCCTCCAAGATTGTGCGATTTAAATCCGCTGGACTAAATTAGTGGGGTTATGTGAAGTCACTTGTCTACGCATATAAGCCCGACTCCATTGACGCATTGGAACATTATTAGAATATTCGGATCCTTATTGCTAACATACGGCCCCCAAAGGTTGCAAAAAGTGGTCGAAATTTGGGCCTCTCGGCTGGAATTAATTCGAGCCAGTCGCGGCTGCCACTTGCCCGAAATCACAAACCCTCATCTTTATAATTAAGTTAAATACATAGCCATAATATAAACTATACGTGTTTTATTTCTTCTTAAAAGCCACACGTCTGAAGAAACTCTCTGTATTTTAAATACTTCAGCTAAACTAATTATTTCGACATTTACTAAAGACTTTAACTGCATTGTTAACTGTGGAATGTTAGTTATTAGAAAACTTTGTTGACAGTTTTCAAACCGTACTGCTTTTATTAAATTTTTTCTAAATTCAGAAATTTTAATTAATGATGGACGCCAGTGTATATTTAAATGACCCGATATTTTGTCAGTCCCTTGGGTCTATGTGTACGACGCAAATCTCCGCCAAATCTACAAAATAACTCAATAATTGGATTCGTAGTAGAAGCGTTTTTAATTTCAGTACCCTAATTTATCGGTGGTTCCTTCTTTTGGGCCTAAAAACCGGTTTCGTTGTAAAAATTCCTAACATGAACAGATCGGCGGTCTTTGTTTACGGATGACTTTTATACGCAGTGTTATTTATCAGAACATCGCAATAAGCAGCACTATTATGAATTTAAAATTTAGTTCTCGATAAGCTATCTATCTATTTTTATAATTCCTACCGTCTAAGTTGTTCTTCCTGAGTACTTAATTTTGAAGTTTAAATAAAATCGTCATTGTATATGCAGAATTGAACCAAAAATCGCCAATCTTCATTTGAGTAAATTTTCACAAAAAATCGTAACTTCTGGCACCACTGTTGCGGTCGATAATGTATTTTGCATTTCCAACCAATTAACCAATCTTACCTACAAAGTATTCGTTCTCCGATAGGGGTCGCTGTAACGGTTGTTGTCAACGATGATTGAGTACTGCTGTATCGGCAGTGATGATAAAACAGAATTTGTTTAGGTAAAAATGATGTTGCCACCGTTTTCTCATTTTGGAAGAATATGAAATTGGAACCTCATTCTCATAACAAAGCTGCCCACACACGAACGCGTTTTTAAACCCTCCACCGTAAAAAGGAGTTTGTTATACTAAAGTTTTGTATACTAAATTTGTCTTTCCGTTTGCAAACATCTCGAAATATTCGGAGATCCTATGAATATATATATATATATATATATATATATATATATATATATATATATATATATATATATATATATATATATATATATATATATATATATATATATATATATATATATATATATATATATATATATATATTTCAAGAGGATCTAACAATGTCCTTTCGTTTGTTCGCGTGGCTGTTGAAAAGTCGATGTCGGTCAAACGAATTTACATAGAAAATACCAAAAATTTTGCATAGTGATGGCTAATGGTTTTAATATGTTTGGGGTTGTAAATGTGCGAAGTCAGTGCAGGGGAAAAGTTTCCTTCAAGGGGCTACATAACATGTCCCTTAGGAAATGTGCACTTTTTTTAGTACTACGAGGGCGGTTCGAAAACTTCTTAGCCTAGCACAAAAAGCGCGGTATAAACAGAAAAAAGTTAAGTGTTTTGGAAACCTCCAAAATGTTAAATTTTGTTTCGATCTGGCAACTCCTTCATATAGAAACAGGTGTTCACAAAAGACTCATCCGCGATTTGTTTACAATGGAAAAATTAGAAATGCGTGGTGTCATTAAATATTTACATAAAAAAGGTTTATCGGGACAAGAAATTCATAATGATATGGTGAATGTGTTAGGTGAAAGTGCTCCTTCATATGCAACAGTCAAAAGTTGGGTTGCTGAATTTAAACGTGGTCGTACAAGCATTGAAGATGAACCACGTAGTGGACGTCCAAAAACAGCAACAACAACAGAAATTGTAGCCAAAGTGCATGATATGGTATTAAATGATCGACGAATAAAAGTGCGTGAAATAGCTAATATCATGGGCATCTCAAATGATCGAGTCCATTTAATTTAGCATGAAGAACTACAGATGAAAAAGCTTTCTGCAACATGGGTGCCGCACTTGTTAACAGTCGACCAAAAACGCATAAGAATAAACATTTCTCAAGCTTGTTTGGATCGTTTTCAGCGAAATAAAATGGATTTTAAGCGTCGTTTCATTACTGTTGATGAGACATGGATCCACCACTATACTCCAGAGACAAAAGAACAATCCAAACTATGGACTGAAGCTGGAGGAAGTGCCCCAAAGAAGGCAAAAACAATTCAATCGGCTGGTAAGGTTATGGCAACGGTTTTTTGGGACTTCAAAGGTATTTTATTGATTGACTATCTGCAAAAGGGTAAAACAATAAATTCAGAGTACTATTGCAACCTTTTAGATCAATTAAATGTACAAATTCGAGAAAAACGTCCTGGCTTACAACACAAAAAAATAATTTTTCATCAAGACAACGCACCAGCGCACAAGAGTGTTTTAACAATGGCTAAAATCAACGAATTAAAGTACGAGTTGCTTGACCACCCACCTTATTCTCCTGATTTAGCTCCCAGTGACTTTTAGCTGTTCCCAAATCTAAAAAAATTCCTTGCTGGCAAGCGTTTTACCTCAAATGAGATGCAATTACAGTTGTAGAATTGCTAGATAAGCGTTGGACTAAGTGTATTGAAGTTTCAGGAGATGATACTGAAAAATAAAAATATTTTTGAAAAACTAACTATTCTCTTTCATTGATAGGCTAAGAACTTTCCGAACCGCCCGTATTTGACCCACAAATTATATTTTTTTGTGGATAATAATGCTGGAAATTAAGACTTACTAAGGATGCACTTAGTGCCATATTAATGGGCACATTTTCGTCTCATTTGGCTAAAATGAGCGATCAATGTGAGCATATAGGTTTTCAAATTAAAGCTATTTTTACAACGAATCCGGATTTATTTTAAAGTTTTACCTTGGATAAGGTTCTATCTAATAGGGTATACAGACGATAGAGTTAATTTGCATTAAAAATTCACTAATGGAAATTAAAATGGTGACAGACGACAGTATCTGAATTTAGTAAACAGCTGTTTGTGGTAAACAACTCTGTAACAATTTTTTTTGCCATTGACTTCGCGATAAGATAGAAATTACGATTAGCAGCTATGTTGTCGACGCAATTTATTTCAAAGAAAGCTGTAATTACTTTTGCTGAAATGTAAAAAAATTAGTATGTACTACCAACCATAAACAATTTGACAACAGCTGATTTGATAACAACCGCTGATTGTGAGTACAGCGGTTGTTTGTGATAAATTGTGACAGTGTTGCCAAAGAGAGAAAGGCTTTTCGAGGCTTCATAAGAAACAATATAAATTGCTTGATAATTTAAATTAAATAATTCAATTATTTTATTTTAAATGAACTAACCCACACTTCCCTTGTTAATAAAAAAGGGTTTATGTTTTTTTTAGTAATTTCATTTTTTTCGGTTGTAAGCTTTTGTTTTGTTGTTATTTGTTTTTTTTTTAATACAAAATGTTTTTAATTACATTATCAAATTATAAAGGGTTTTTATTGCAAAATGTATGTATATAATTAATTATATAGATTATTAATGAGTGATATGATTTTAAAGAAAAAATGAGTATTAAACATAGTCCTGTATCTGCGTATGATTGGCTCAAATCAATCAAGTCTTGTTTAGAATAAGCTTAAATATACATCCTTCAACTTAAGTTTACTTTTATTCTTCCAAACAAAAAGTTTTTAACCATATGTTATATACGTATATGTATGTATGCATGTTTTTATGTTTATGTTATGTATAAATATGAGGATTATAGCAATAAGTATTAAATAATTGTGATAAATATATTTTTAAAGTGATTAGTGATATACAGGGTTTTTGTATAAACCAAACAGAGGATTATCAGAAATTATAATCAGGTGGAGATTTAAGATATCTCATGCGTTCTTTTAGCCTCCAGTTTATATCTGGGTTCAAGCTCAAAAACAATAAATTATAATATGAAATAAATAAAAATAATATATGGTTAAAGCAGTCTTTTGCAAGGTCGTTTAAAATGTCTTCATATTATTTGTACGGGCCTGCTACAATATTCAATAATCACATCTCGTGCACATGAAGAAGAGGGCTAAAAATCCATTTGTGTTGAAAAAGATTCATTTTCTCATACGACAAAATAGAAAACGTTTATAATAGCCATCTTTGTTTAGGGTAACTAACTTAGTTAGCTTTAAGAATGCAATCTGGCACCATTGAAAATTTATAAAGATAGTTTTTTTTTTCTTTTTTCTTTGTATTAATCAAATAGGTTAATTAACAAGAGATTTCATCGGCGAACTCACAACATCCCATTAAGAAACAAGGAGAAACACCTTTCAAATCAGTGAGCCGTGCAGGATGCCAATTTTTTTGATTAATGTTTTCTTAGAAATTCTCGAATTTCCGATATTCCTCTGTTTTTAAAAGGTTTTTGCAGTGTACATTTCTTCGCATGATTTAAAATAATCTGGCAATGTTTTAGTACAGGGTAATTCCAAATGATTTTGGTAATTAAAAAACTTAGACGTTAAACAAATAGAATTAAAACTAATGTATACTTAAGATATACATCAAACATTATTAATATCACTAGAAAAATATATATACATACAAAGTAATCCAATTAAAAATGAGTGACATTCCGATACAGTTTGAGACGTTTTTGAATTACCCTGTCTTGATAATGAAATGTTTAGTATATGTATGTCAAGTTGAGAAATATGTGTGAGTCGATAATAATTATATACATAACGAAGACTTACTGCAAAAGTGACAACCTTCAGAGGAGATTTACAGAATGTGGTGTTAATTGTGCAGGAAGGAATTGGGTAAGGCATATCGCTAGAGTGTAGGGACTTAGATCCTCGTCGTCGATTGCAGCAAGTGCTCGAAGAGTAATTTATGCATAATTTTGTTTGTGGTTTCTTATAGTCTAAAGCAGTCATATATTCTCCATTAAATTTTAAGTTTGGTGTTTCTTATTTCTCCCAAATACAAATTCCATTAAATGAAATATAATTTTGATGCGATTTGGATTTTATTTTCCCTAAACAGTGATCGAGTAAATGGCGATTGTTCAAAATTGGTTAGGCCAAGACGAGCTGAAACAAGTCTAATATTATTATTTCATTGAAATATTACAAAGTTGTATGTTTGTGTGTCAAAGTGAGAACATGCGGACGTTATCAGAAAAAAACACTTGTTGACGGGGCTACAATTAAACCTTTTGTTTCACCTTTTAAAGATTTAGTGGCAATTATAGATGACAGGATAAAATGTCAATTGCCTAGCTGTACTTTTTGGAAAACAATTGCTATCCTCATTAACGGATAACACTAGTGCTTACAAAATACATATAATCCTATTGCACAATCCTATCTGTTTCCTTAGCATGATTCTTCACTGCAAAGAATATGATCGTCAGCCACACTGTTCACTGCATAGACGGATTGTCCCTTTAGGTGAAAGACCATGAGTTATACATTACAACTACGAACTATTCCAAAATCCTTTGGGTCACATTGACCAGCCTGTTTCGATCTTATGCATATGCCACAGCTATCTGCGATTGGATAAAAAATAGGAACAAGACCAAGTTGACCTCTTACATAACGATTGGTCGGTCTATGGCAAACTATGCAGCTCTGGTGTAGTCGGCGAATTGAGTCTGACGCAGTAACATAAAATTCAGACCTGCCAGTATTGGCATTTTGCCCAGGAGATTATCTTCAGGGCGCGTACACTCGAGTGGCGTAATTTGTCCATAAGTATCGTGTGATTTAACCACGTTTTGTTTTTTTTTTTGAAAATTTACACTTTAAATCTAAAAAATTGTCATTTGGCAACTCTGTACACAGCTGAATAAAAACAGCTGTTCAAAGTAACTTCCTAAATTGTTATCTGTTGTAATAATCAAGAAACACAAAAGGCTGTTAGAACGTCCCACATTTTTAAACACTGTTTTGGTCTATTTAGGTCGTTTTGCAATAACACTCCATCAAATGGTTGGCAGCTCTAATAGTACGAGCTGCACGCACTAATTGTCAGTCAGAAAAGTTGTTAAAATGTCTTTTATTAAAAATCCATAATAATCCTAACCAAAAAACACAAGCCGTATATACTCGATCACATTTAAGGCGAATGCAACCCTGATTCAAACACAAACGACTGTCGGTAAGCGTTGCACGAATCCAGTAAATATTAACCCAATAGGAACTTTGGTTACAAATCAGTCTTCCTTTTGTTGTGTATGTATGTGATGGTTGTTTTTTATTACTCGTCTTCTTCTTTCAACTGAGTTGAAATATTTTCACCGGTTTGCAACACTGGCCGGGCCATTAAAATTATAATATCAGGGCCAATTGAGCAGTATGAAATAAAAATTAAAAAAAAAAGCTATTCAGACTGACGGAAACTAGGAGTTGTTGTCTTTGTTTTATCTTTATAAAAATAAAATCCTTCTCTATAAATAAAATTTTTGAGTTGCCAACCATTTCCGGTATTTGTATGAGAACTGCACCTGGAATACTAATATTTCTTCAGTCTAAATAATACCTTGCGGTATTGTTCTAGGTGAATTTTCATTAAAAATCCGACAAGGGGTTGCCACCCCCTTTTTTCCGGATATATAGTTATTCTGTAAAGGCTAACTTTTTTAAATTGAGAAAAAAGGTGGGTTTTCTAGTTCATTTTCTCATATAAATAAATGGTTGACCAATTAGAAGCTTTGTTTATATAGAGGTAATGAGAACTATAACTAGCTTTATTGGCTGAACTGTTTAAGGGTTTGGGAAAAGTATAAGTTTTCTAGGTCGTTTTCATCCAAATCTAACATATATAAGTAGTTGGCCACTTTTTATGTAGAGAAAACCCGCCCTAATTTTAATAGTTGTATAATCTTTTCAGATTGCGTAGTTTTTTTGACAATTTTCGCATTAAACTCCAACTAATAGTTGGCAACTTAAGTTTTAATATAAAGAAAACGAGCACGAAAGCTACTAGTTTTGTAAGTCCGAACAGGCTTTTATAGGCTTAACGAGCATAGTCATACTGATGAAAACTGGTAGATATTTTAAGTTGTTACCCATATAAATCCCACGAATGGTTGGCAACTGTGATTTTTTATGTAGATAAAACAGGTGTGCAAATAATTAGCTTTGCTAATTAGAAACGACTAAGGGTCTCTTTAGACTGAAAAAAAACTAGTAGTATTCGAGGCTTTTATTCTTAACTAAACTGACAATTGGTTGTCAATCCTTTTTTTCTGGAGCAGAAACTACCATGAAAACATTTAGACTTGCCAGTTGGAAAATATTATGGGTCCTATCTACATGTTCTTATACAAATCAAATAAATGTTTGGCAACTCATTTTTTAAATAGAGAAAACAAGCACGAAAATTATAAGTTTTGCTAGTCGGAAAGGACTGTCCATATTGATTATAGAAAACTAGTATCTTTTCATGTCTTTCTCTCATAACAAAAAAACTGATAGATAGTTGGCAACACCATTATGTTAAATGAGGTAGGTGAGCACAAAAACCGCTAGTCTTGTGAGACGGTAAAGACTCACAGTCTATTCCGACTATAGAAACCTAGCACTCCGTTAGGTCTTTGTCTCTTAAAAAACCTGACAGATAGTTGGCAACTCATTTATTTTACATGTGGGAAGCGAGGACGAAAACTGCTAGTCTTTTGTTTCTGAAAAGACTGTATCCGACCATAAAAACCTAGTACCTTTTCAGGTCTTTCTTTTATGTAAAACTGAAAAATGGTTGGTAACTCATTTTTTTCTTATAAGGGAATACAGAGTTTATCCAGACTAACGAACATGAGTACTTTCCTTAATAATTCCAAGAATGGTTGGCAGCTCTATTTTGTGTATAAGGAGTAATAAGCACAAAAAACTACCAGATTTGTAAGTCCGAAAAGGCTATGGGTCTGTACAGACTAAGGAAATCGCTTAACTCTCTAGGCATATATTTTCGAAGAATGGTTGGCATCTTCAAAAAAATTTTGTTTGTGGAAAGCGGGCATAAAAAACGAATGGTTTGCATCTTCAAAAAAATTTTTGTTTGCGGAAAGCGGGCATAAAATCCAATAGTTTTGTCAGTCTGAAAAGGTTGTGTAGCACAAGTACGAATTTAATAAATAATAATTCTTTGGATTAACCAATGGTTTAATTTTTTGTTTTTTTTTATTTATTTATAAATTTATCATGAATTGTTTATTGTTGTTGGTTTGTTTTGTTGTTGTTGTATAAATGTTTTTTTTCTGTTTTTTTCCATTTTATTTGTTTGTTGTTAAACTTTAAATCTTACATGGGTAACGTACAAATATCGTATCTTGTATTGTATTTTATTTTGTTGTTGTATTTATTGTATATAATATTGTATAATAATATAAATATATGCATGTTGTTTTTATTTCATAATGTTTATTATGTATATGTGTATGGTTTTTATTATTTGTTTTATCTGTTGTTTAAGGAAAACTATGATTACACAGTATATAGTTGTTTGTGGTTGTTGTTGTTGTAAGAGTTCCAACACACCTCCACCGCCCTTTTTGAAAAGCCGACTGCTTCCGCTAAGATGAATTCGGACTTTTCAGTGTAGGCGTGGCTGGGTGATGGTTTGTTTTATACAAATTCCAAGAAGTTTGACTTAAAACTAATCAGCCTCATGTTATAAATTTTCAAAATTTCTTTTCTTGTTTTGTTTATAAAATAATAATCTTAAAATTTTCACTAAAAACTAATGAGGATAGAAGGGCGAGGGTAGGGTGGTGGGGACATTTAGATGAAATCAACGATTTTAGGATAAGGAAAAGATTCATAAGAATCTGTATAAGATCAACAAAATACGGTGGGTTTTTGAAAATAAGGAAATAATTTTTTGTTTTTGGGGGTGAGGGGAAAAATGTTTGGTTTTTTGGGTTTAAGTTCTAAGGTTAGAATAATTGGTACATTTTCTATAAATACTGCTTACATTTTTATATATATAGTTTTTACAAAGTGGTTTTGTTGGTTACTGTTTTACAATTATAATAATACGTAATATTAGATTTGTTTCTTTAGTTTCTATTTTGAAAAAACATAATATTTTCCCAAAAATATCACCTGTCTCATGAGGTAACCCCGCTCTTCTTAAAGGGTCGTCTTTTTTCGTTTTCTCTGTCTACTCTTGTTTATCGAATTTTTTGTAAAGGCCCTTTGTTTATTGTTGTTAGGTGTTATTTGTTTTGTTTAGGAACAATTCCGTTTTTATGTTTGCCTTTAGCAATTGACCCGAATGCAGGGCACCATATGAGAGCAGGCTTTTAAAAGCACCGATTTTTCAGCTACGATTTTGTGTTTTCATTTCATTATTAAACTACGCTACAAATGTAAAAATCTACAATTACGAGTATGCACTATTTTCCTCTTCGTCTCGTCTTACTAATCGTAAAAATAATTAATAATTATACACAGAAATAATGTTAATAATGTCCGTCCGCATAAGGGGCCAAACGACAGGGAACCAAAAGGGAATGAGTTATGGTATTCTATAAATCACTTTTAAACCGGTGGTGGTTTTGATAGACCAAGTGTTTGACGAAAATTGTAATTGGTGGTCTTGATAGACCAACTGTTTAACGAAAAATTTGAACCGTTGGTTTCGATAGATTAATTTAAAAACTGTTGGTTTAAGAGAGCAACTGTTTAACGAAACTTTAAACTGGTGATTTTGATAAACCAACTGTTTAACGAAAGTTTTAGCTAGTGATTTAGATAGACCTCAATTTAAACCGGTGGTTTTGATAATCCAACTATGGTGTTGGCTTTGATAGACCAAGATTTTAACTGGTAGTTTTAATAGAGCAAAGTTTAAACCGATGTTTTTGATACCCCAAAGTTTAAACCGGTGTTTCTGATAGAGCAACTTTTAAACTGGTGTTTTTGATAGACCAAAGTTTTAACAGGTGGTTTTGATAGCCCAACTATTTAACGAAAGTATAAACCGGTGGTTTTGTTACACTAACTATTTAACGAAAGTTAAAGCCGATGGTTTTGTTAGATTAACTATTAAATGAAAGTTTAAACCAGTAGTTTTCAGAGACCAACTGTTTAACAAAAGTTTAAACCAGTAGTTTTCAGAGATCGACTGTTTAACAAAAGTTTAAACCAATAGTTTACAGCGACCAACAATTTAACACAAGTTTAAAATTTCAAAATTTGATTAAAAATAACTGGGATCTTAGCCGAAAAAATTAGTAGAGTACATAGCCATTTTGTATAATGATTAAATTAAACTAGAACAAAAGATATGTAGAGTCGGTGTTAGCTATCACTGCAACCTGTCACGCAGTATCTAGTTAAAGTTAATTCAAAACTCTAACAAATGGATTTGTATTATCTACGTTAAATCTGTATTTGGGTCACTGTTAACTTTCTGGAACAAAGTGTCCTTTAACGCCAGTTAACTGGAATTAAATGAAAGTTAACTAGAATTGCAACAAATAATCCATTTTTAAGCGTTAACAGAAAAACTCGTTGCCATTTACTGGCCAAAGAGTCTTGAGGAATGAGGATCGTTAGAAGCTATGTTAAAGAATTGATACACTAGTAAATTTTAACAGAAGTACTTGCTGCGAAACCTTAACAGACAATTGGTTATGCCACCACAAAACCGGTTGTCTGTTAACGGGGTAATAAAAATCAAAAAGAGACTATGTAAACAAAGCAAATACATGCATTTTATCTGAAGCCTCACATATCTTGAGTATTTATTTGGTTAAGTTAAGGCCCTATTCTAGAAAACATTTGCAGAGACTGGTTGTGTTATGCCTTTGGGGAGGGAAGCTTGATGTTGCGCCTTATTTATGAGGTAAACTGGCATTTTATGTTAAGTTAACATTTCAATAGGTTTACATTTTGTTAAGTCAACACGAAGTTTATAAGCCTTATGTTAAGTTTACCTAATGTTAAGTTAACATAACATTACTTAGCCTAATGTTAATTTTCATAAGTTTCAAACAGCAGAATGTTAATTTTGCATAAATTAAGCGTCGTTGCCGAAATACGAATAGTGTTAACTTTGTCGAACTTCGACTAACATTCACCAGTCGTTTTTCTACAATTTCGCTTTCTTTATGCAAAATGACCTGTTGGGTTAACCTTATTTTAAGTTAACATTAGGTTATGTAAAATATTTTTAGTAAACATGTGTTTTTTAAATAATGTTAAATTATCATTATGTTATGTTAACGCAACTTAAGTTAACATTATGCAGCATTTATGCAGTAAAAGCTTTAAGAAAATTAAGATAATATGTTAAGGTATCATTTGGTTAAAGAGACATTATCTCAAGTTAAGAACATGTTATTATAACGTCAAGTTAACATGATGTTAGATAAGATAATCATAAATTAATATTAAGTTAAGTTGACTTTATGTTAAGTTAACTTTATGTTAGGTTAACTTTATGTTAAGTTAACATTGAGTTAAGTCGACATTATGTTAAGCTAACATCAAGTTAGTTTACTATAACGTTAAGTTAACATTATGTTAAGTTAACATTATGCTAAGTTAAAATTATGCTAACAAAAAATAACTTTAAGTTAATAGTATATTACTATAACATTATTTGATGTTAACAGTATTATGTTATAATCGGTTATATAACATTATGTTAAGTAAAGAATATGCAAAGTTAACAGTGTCTTAATATAACAATATGTTAAGCTAACAGTATGTTAATATAACATGATGTTAACATAAGATTATGTTAATATAACGTTGTGTTGATATAGCTTTGTGTTAGTACATCATTATGTTTATATAACATTATTTTAATATAACATTGTTTTAACATAACATTATGTTAATATAACATGTTGTTAATATAACATTTTGTTAATAAATCATTTTGTTGATATAACATGATGTTAATATAACATTATGTTAATGTAACATTTTGTTAATATAACATTTTGCTAATATAACATAATGTTAAAATAACATTATGCTAATAAACATTATGTTATTATAACTTATGTTTAGCTATTGTTATGATAATTTAAGCCTTTTTAGGGAAAATTTAATGCATGCTGCGTTAACATTACTTATGTTGGCTTAACATAATGTTAATTTAACATTAAAGGCTTAAATACTGGCTTTTAGAGCTTGTCAGCTAGAACGATTGAGAGTGGGCTTAAAAGAAGAAAAACTGTGTAATTGCGTATTGACTCAGACTTACGACGAAGTTGGTTCACTCTGACCATTCCCTGTAGGTTTCCTGTTCTATAATTTTTAATTATTTTGTGTGTGTGTGTAATAATGTTCATACTAGTGTAGTCATAATAATAATTTCTAATGTTGTGTTAATTAATAATAAATCTAATGAAATAAGGCAACTTTTATGTAATTTGATATTTGTTGTTATAACGATATTTACAGATTTTGATGATTTTTCTTCATTTTTGTTGTTGTATGTAATTATGTATATGTATATGTAGGTGTATGTATGGTATCAAATGTTTTATTTTTGTATTAAATGCACTTTTTTCTTTATATAATGACGATATCGGAGTATGATTTCTTGACATTTTGTGTTTTTTCTTAGTTGGTTTTTGTTTTGTTTTGATTGGTTCATTTTATGGTTTAGGAGACATAATGCTTGATAGTTTTTGTGTTTTGGGGCCGTAGGGGGGAAATAAAGCGCGTTTTACACACTATCTATATATCTATGTATGTACAAAAGGGGCGTGGGGGTCGGGGGGCGTGTACTAGTTAAAGTTGTTGTTTGCAACATTTTTTTTTGCTTGTGTGGGTGTTGGGAAAGGGCGGGCGTGGTTTTGTAATTGGCTGCCAATTGTTGAGATCGACTTTTAAAGAATTTCATTTCATTTTGTGAAAAGAGAACTGCTCCGTGGCTTCTATGTCCAGCTTCTCTGTTTCTAATAATACCGATTTGTGTATTGCACTTTGTTGTTGTAAAGGATATTTAGCGGGGGGCATAGGATAATGATGATCCTCCTCCTTTGACCGCCGCCGTTTTTTTTTTTGGTGTTAATACAGAATGCAGGCCAGGCATTGTCTGCTGCAAGGCACTTACGTACATTCTATAATCATGGGTTGGTTAGATTCTATAACCGAGGGCCGATTGTCTTGCGGCGGTCCCAGAGGATGTGAGGCGGCCGCATGAGCAGCAGCGGCCGCTGCTGCTGCAGCATGTGCCGCCGCCGCTGCAGCTACATGTACATGTGACACACCGTTAGACGCTGACGTCGCGGAGTCATGCGCATTGCCGGGCATCATGTGAATTTGAGGCTTAACCTTAAGCGATTGCTGTTGCAGGAGATGTTGCTGGTGCTGATGTTGTTGATGCTGGTGCTGATGCATGGGCTGTTGTTGCTGATGCTGGTGCAGCTGGTTGGCTGTTGTCAGCAGCATTGAGGCAGCCGCCGAGTTGGGTGGCGGCAAGTGTTGATGCAACAGCGGCACATGCTGTTGCTGCATATGGGCGTGGGCGAGATGTTGCTGCTGGGCATGACCCAGTACTCGTGGTGGCGGTGTCATATGTTCCGCCACACCACCCGAGGCACTCATGTGGCGCAGATGTGGATGAATATGCTGTTGGATTTGTTCAAAGGCCTCCCGCGAGTCCGGTTCAGGTTGATCCTTATCTGTTGAAATTACACAAAATTTAACATGAATTTCTGCTCGATACCAAAGTTATCGTGCGTTAAAACTTACCTAGACACTCTGAGGTGGCCGCCGCTGCCATGGCCAATTCCTCTTCCAAGTTATTGGGCTTGCAGCTGGTCGTCTTCCAGTGCGTACGCAGACCCGAGGCGCTTATGTACTTCTTGTCACAACCTTGGCACACATATGGCCGATCATTGGTATGCAGGCGTTTGTGCAATTTCAAGTGCACGAACTGGGTAAACTTTTGCGGGCACAAATCGCACGCGTATGGCTTCTGGCCACTGTGCAGACGCAGATGCGTCTTCAAATTCGATGTGGACGAGAAACGTTTCTTGCAGATATCGCACTGGTGGGGCTTTTCGCCGGTATGCACCAAATGGTGTTTCTGCAAGTGCGCCAGCTGGGTAAAGCTCTTGGTGCAAACATTGCACTTGAAGGGCCGCTCGCCCGAGTGCGTCCTTAGGTGGACCTTGAGGTTGCTCAGCTGGCCGAAGGTTTTGCAACAGACATTGCACTCGTAGTGCATTTTGCCATCCTTCTTTTTGAGCGGATACGGCAGTGAACGATAGCCGCGTGAGCCCAGCGAATTGGGGCTGAGCGGGCTACCGCTGCGCGGACAGGAATTGCCATCGGGACTTAGACTGCTGGGTGGGGAAATGCGTAGCGGCGATAGTCGTTGCAGCGGCGTCAACGGTTGCATCAGGGGATGGTTCAACATTTGGGTGCTGCCTTGCAGCATGTGCAGGTTCTGATTGGATCCGCTGGAGGAATGCGATTGCCGGTCGAACGGCGATTGAGCACTGTGCGGTGGCGAGTGGAAAGTTGAAGTGGGAGCGTGCAAGACGCTAACCGACTGTCCATTTAGACTACTATTGGAATACGAGGAGTAGGTGGAATAGGGCGGCGTATGCTGGCCATCGTTGACATAGGCAGCGTGAACACTGTGCGGTGAGAACAGCACATGATGTTGCTGATGTGACGGTGGTGGCGGTGAGCAGAGATCCTTCTTGCAGGCGGGCGAGCCCATGTGCATATCAGCGTCCGCCTCATGTGTGTTGTGCTCTGCAACCAGGTTCGAACTGGAGTCCGGACTGACGGCATTGCCATAACGCTGGGACTTCTTGTACGAGTAGGCCATTTCTGTGGGCGAAGATGGTGGCGGCGTTGCCGAGTTGGCCTGACGGCAGGCCACGGCCACCGCGGCGGCAGCTGCGGCCGTTTCCAAACGATGCTGATGTTGGCCGGTGAGTATGGTCTCCAAAATACTAGAGGGCGGTGTATAGCGTATGTAGCCTTGACCCACCGTTGGCGGCGGTGAACTCGATTCGGCTTCGTAGTAGGGCTTGGTGAGGGGAACTATTGTGCGCTTCTGGCTGTTCTCGAGTACTATGACCGTACTGGAAGCTGGCTGCGTGGTAGCGGCTGTAGATTCGGCCAGCCTCGTGGGCCGGCAGTCGATATCCATCATCTCATCGATTTGGGTCGATGAGGTACAAGTTGTGCGATGTTCATCCTCTGTGGAACTGGCGTGATGCAGTTCGTCGTGTTTGCTTGAGGTCGTTGAGGAGGTGGTGGTGGTGGTGCAGGTGGCATTTGTAGCCTCAGTCTTGATACTATTCTTAAACTCGTATTTCAGTGGCATTTTCACTTTGAACTTGCGGTATTCGTTCTTGGCACACTCGCCCGCTCCCGTGGTGGCGACCGCCGCCGCCATGGTGTTCGCCACTATGGCCACCGTACTGGAGGCCTTTTGTGAATGTGCAATCACAGTCTCTTTGGGAGCTATTGCTTTCTTCGAACAGTCCAGCACATAGTTGTGCTCGCTCTCGCTATCACTGTCATCACCGCCCGACGGCGTGAGTCGGTCCTCGTGATACTCATTGCTGTGATAGCCCTCATCGGAGCGCACCGAACGTACGCTGCCGTCGTTGGGCGTTAGCTGATGCTCATACTGGGCTTCTTTGTGGGCATTGGGAGAGCTGGCGACAACATCTTTGTGCTCCTTGGCCGAACAGTCCATGTCCAAAGTGGAGCAATGATGATCCTGAACAATCACCGATGTCGGTTCCTGCTTCATGTGGAGGACATTTTGGTGCGCCGTGTGTTGAGTGTGCCGGATGAGCGAACGTGAATGATGTTGCTGCGCTCCCTGGCTATGATGGATATGCGGGTGTGTGGTGGTTTGTGCTTGATTTGTGGCAGGCGGGGAGGGACTTAGTGTGGGCGAACGTCTATCGTTCTGGCTGCTGGAGGCGCTGGTGGCGGTGGGTGGTGGCAAATGCAAGCCCATAACGTAGGTTATATGATTGTAGGCCACCTCTGGCGGTATTTCCGGAGCGGGCATGCTGTAGGACGAGCAGGCACCCTTTTTATGGCATGCGTACTCGGTGTCGCCATCCTCATCCGCCTGAGCATCGGCCTCGGCATCATCGTCTTCATCATCGTTGCCCTCTTTGCAGGCACCGAACAGAGTGCGTTCCGGATCAACATCATAGCCGAGACGTTTGGCAAAGTCTTTGCAATACCACACCATAAGCTCCTCGTTGGGCATAATGTCACGCGTGGTATAGAAGTAAATGTTCTCCTGATGCTGGCAGGCCACCAGGTTCATGGTGTCCAGACTATAGGCGGAGGCCACATAACGCATCCAATTGGACTGCGAACGATCCGAGCCATCCAAATAATAGAAGTCATCATCTTTGAATATCTGTGGAAAAGGGAAGAGAACGAATTCGAAACTCAGTTAAATTTAAAGTCTCAATTTAAGCGAAATGCTACGGTTTTTCTTGCAAGAGAGAGAGAGAGAGAGTTTAAAGTTCAGACACTGCTCCTTAATCAGGCCTTGCAGTTGAATCTGGGGAAAACACTGCCGCTTGAGTTTAGGAGGTCGAGTGGGCAACATTCATATGCATTACAACAACATACATTTTAACAATAAATTCAACATCAAGAGTTTAACTAATGGTTACACAACATTTAAAAGAAAGTTTTTTTTTATAATTACAGAGAGAGAGAGAGAGAAAGATAGCGTTTAAGGAGAGAGAGAGTAGCAAACAAAAAAGTACCTTTATATTCCCATAAGTTATGTGGGTTGTACCCTGCACCTGATTGTTTCAGAGTCGAATTTGATGGATGGATTGGATGGATGGTGTGTGGTGGTTGGATTAAGTGATTGATGGTTTAAGGGTGGTTAAAATAGATGATGAGGTTAAAGTTTTGTTGTTTATGAAGGGTGACATGAAATTAAAAAAATGAAAAAGAAACATGGATTTCGTTGGGTTAGTTAAATTTTGATGGCTTTGATTTAGAACTTGATAAGAGAGGGGGGCTAAGGTTTTGTGAGTTAAACTTAGGTTTAACTTTCCTTTATTAAATAACCAGGTTAGTTAAGCTTAGTGACCAGTTTAGCTGTGACTTTCTGTCATAAAAGTAGAGAGAGAGAGACAGAAAGAGAGAGTTTAACTGTTAGTTAAACTATGGTGAGCTTTAGTTGAGGTTAACTATGACTCTCTTTCTAAAAGAAAGACAAAGAGAGTGAGAGACACAGAGGACAAGCTTAACTGTTAGTTAAACTCTGATAAGTTTAAACTGAGGTTAACTTTGACTCTGTGTAACAAAGAAAGACAAGAGAGAGAGAAAGCTTCTTTGCTTTGGGTCTTGAGAGGACAACAGAGAGATACAGCGAGAGAGTGATGAATGGATTTTTTTTGTAAGGGTTTCTTATATTAATTAGTCTAAGCTTACCCGCCAAAAATAACGCGCCGTATTGGGATCGTTGGGATAGTGTGGCGTTGGCACTCCCTCAAAGGGTCCGAAACGGGTGCCTCTGGGTATAACACCCGTGCTCCAAACTCCTTCAGTCTATAAACAGAAGTTAAAAGAATTTTTGTTTATTATTTGTTGGTTTCTTCAAAATTTTCCAAACCTACCTTAACATTTGCTGATGAGAAAACCAGCGAGGGCTTGAGTGTCAAACTCCTTGGCAGGGTTTTGTCCGCCCTATTGGCCAGGCCCCTCTCGTACTGTACATCGGGCACTATGTAGACGGCCAAGCGTTCAAAGTCTTCTTCTCTCATGCGTGTGACATCATAGTCCCTCGAGCCATCGGGTGAGGGACTGCGACCTGCTGCCGGACAAGGCCGGCTTACTTGAGCTGCGGATGTTGAGGTGGCATCATGTGTGTTGTGTGATTTGCCCGCTGACGCTGTCGTATCGGGCCCATTTATGCTTCTGTTGGCCTCCGATTGTGTGCTTATATTCATTTTCACTTTTTTGTGTTAGTGTGTGTGGAAGGGATATGGGGCGGGGTTTTTGTGTACAATTTTTTTTTTGGTTGCAGTTCCTTGGTACGTCTCTTATGCGTTTTGCCTAAATTTTTACAAGGGCTTATTTGTTTGTAACTATTAGCGTTTAATCTACGTGATGTTAATCTGGAATGAAAAGGAAGAAAAAAGAAAATCTATTTATTTATTGTTTAGATTTAGAAAATTAACTAAAGTTCAAGGTTATCTTGCCGCCTGCCTTGACTTTTCTGTGCCTCCACTAGCTTGTTGCTGCTTGTCGTTTAGCTCAATGTGTTGCATTTTCTCCGTTTCCCTGTAACAATGTATGTGTGTATGTGTGTGGGGGTGTTTTTTTTTCATTTTCCGTTCATTTGCAAACGGGTGCATTTGCATTTTTACAGAAATTCACTTTTACTTTAGTTCTAGTGTCGTCTCGGTCTTGACCGTCTGACTGGTGCAAAGCACGAGCCTCTTTCCCGCTACCCGGCTAAACATCCCCTGCCCCATTGCGGTTGCCATAATGGAATAGTTTTGCCGCTGCTGCCAGTGTATGCGTTTAAGGGGGGGGGGGGCTGTCAGACTGTATGTTGGCTGGTATTGGTGATTAGTGTGGTGATGATGCTATAATTAACAACACTCACTTTTTACAAATGCGTCTGTATTAGGCGAGGGGCTGCGAATGAAAGGGCAACTGTGGGTGTGTGTGTATATTTGTATGTGTGTTTGAGTATGTGTGAGAGCTATTGAGTTGATAGCACAGGTCAACAACAGAATATATCGTGTATAAGTACAGAAATTTTGAATATGAAAATGGAAGATATCTACAAGTTTAACCGTCTAGTTTGAATTGAATGAGATTTCGCAAGGATCAAGCTTAAAAGCTTGAAAGATATTGCAACGGGGCTTAACAAAACCAGAGCCTAACATTGGAATGTATAAAATTACGAAATAACAAAAAGATAGCGCCTAAATATAACAAAATATCGAAAAATACCATTTTTTGAAGAAGCTCTGACGGAAAAATACTACACCGATTTTATTTTGTTTTTTTTTTCAACAAAAATTTAAGAGGAAAATTTTTGGAAAACTCAACTTTACATAAATTAAGCGTTTACTTTGACCAAAAACTGCAACATATTTTTCTTAGAATATAATTTTGTTTAAAATGTAAAAATGCTTTTAAGTAGTTTACAATAATTGTTTTAAAATAGTTTATTTAAAAAAATTACAAAAAAACTATGTTTTTCTATTTTAATTTTAAAGAAACAAAAACAAATTAGCTGCTTTAGCTAAGAACAGAATATAATTTTAAATTTTTATAAAGTATACGCACTTCAACGTACACCAAAAAAAAAAGTTTTTAAAAATATCCATTTGAAAAAAATCCATTTTGAAAATTTTGTAAGTTTTTTTTTTGAAAAAAAGAAAATTCTTATTGATTTCCTTTTTTACCCAGAGAACCAAACGTATACTTATATAACAATTTGTATCGAAATTTCCTCTTGACTTTATTCACAGTTTTTTTTTTAATTATAATTTATTTTTAAAAATTTTTGTCTTTAGCATTGACAACTAAATCTTTTTAAGGAATAATAATTTTCTTAATATTTTATTAGATGCCCAGATTTTTACTAAAAAACAATGTTTTTTCTATCAAAATATTAACTTTTCCATTCTTTTTACTTTGAAAAAAAAACACAAATAAAATCATAATGATAATTAAACACAAAAATCATCTGAATAGTTTTAGAAACAATAATTAATATAAAATATATTAAAATATAATAAAAAAAAATTAATATATAAAATATTTTTAGAGTTCCTAATTTGCTTAAGTTTTTAAAACAGAAAATAAAAATATTATTCTGAGGAATTTTTTGCTTTTCAATTTTGCAACTTAAAAAAGAACCAAATAAAACTTTTTGATTATTTGTATAATTTGGCAGAAATCAACGGAATATATTTTTAGGAAATACAATATCCCTTTATGTTTTTTTTAATTTCTTTTTTGTTTTTGAAAAAAAAAGTTTTCTTTCGATTTTTTTTTTGTTTTCTATTTTTAAGTCAAACAAATCAATATAAAATCATTTTGATCGAAGTAAAAATACTAAGGCCAAATTTTTTAAAAATAAAAAAAACGCTTAAAAACATTTTGTTTTAAAATCGAAAAAAATGTCCAAATGTCAACGGAATATATTTTTAGGAAATACAATATCCCTTTAAGTTTTTTTGAATTTTCTTTTTGTTTAATAAAAAGTTTTTCTTTGGATTTATTTTTGTTTTCCATTTTTAAGTCAAACAAATCAATATAAAATCATTTTGATCGAAGTAAAATTACTTAGGCCAAACTTTTTAAAAATAAAAAACACAGCGTGAAAACATTTTATTTTAAAAACGAAAAAAATGTCCAATTTTAAATTTAAAATTTAAAAAAGTGATGTATTATAACAGAATATACTTTTAATTTCTCCAAAGAATAAAAACTTCTAAGTATGCCAAAACAATTTTAAAAAATAGTTATTGAAAAATGTTTTAGTGGGTTCGAATTTTGCGTCTTTTTTTGAAAAAAAAATATTGCAAATTGATTTCAGTCCTGTAGGAATTAATATTTTTTTTTACAAAATTTTTTTAAATACCTTCTCTATTTTTAATGTAATAAATTTTCGTGTTACGAAAATAAAAATGTAGATATATAAAAAATAATATTCTTAATAATATTCATAATATTATTTCACATGCGAAAACATCCGCAAAACCTCTCTTAGGCTTTCATTTCAAATCGGTATCAAAAATACAAAACGTTTATATTTTCCGAAATTATGAAAGATTAACACTTTTTGGTTTTTTGATAACGGTCTTATATAAACGCCTATGCAGATTTTTCGCTTGTCAATTAAAACACGCCTATTATTCGGTATTAGCCAATCGTATTTTCTTCATAAATTTACTGTCCTGGCCGGAAACACAATCGGAAATATCATAAAAAATATTTTTTTTGTGAATTAAAAAAAAAAATTATATTCAACTTCTTTGCGAAATAAAAAAAAACATTAATTTTTTGCACATTTTTTTTACCTAAAATTCGTAGGCAGCAAAATATACATTAAAGAGAATATGTTTTAAACTCTTTTTCAATTTGAGAAAAATTAAAAAAGATGTTTTTTAGGCTAACAACAATTGAATAAGCTTTTAATGTGATTTCCTAGGTTGCTTTGTCACCTTATAATTGTGTTTTCTTAGATTTTAAATTCATATCTTTAAATCCCCACGTTGAAAAAGTTTTTTTTTTTAATTTGTACACACAAATTTGAACAAATATAATGAAGTGAAATACATGTCACTTTGCCATTTTATTAAAAAAGATTTTCTTCAATTTCCTTTATTTTAGAGTTAATACTCTCAATTTATTTTTGTCAAAATTTGTATAGTTTGACCACTTACTTTCGGTTTTCCACCTAAGCCGGCGTTATTTTTTTATATTCTTTGTTTTATTTTGTTAACCAGTGTAATTTAGCAAAGCTTTTTCTCCTGCCAATGTGCTAGTGTGAAGCTCTTATCAGCGAGGATTTTCGTGCAGTGTTTTTTTCCATTCACTTTTCTTGCATTATTATAAAATTCCCTTTCGATTTTCTCCACAAAAAAAGAGCTCAACTTATGTTTAAAGTTTTCGCTTTTAGTCGTCTTGGCAAAAACTTATTTTTAATGTTCTTTTTGAAAATATTTTTTTTTAATTTTACTTTTTTAAAAAACTCACCTTAGATAGAAAATTTAATTTAGGTAGTAAAGAGAGAAAAGAAAAACATAAACTTAAGAAAGTGTTACAAAAATAGAGGTAGTTTCGTTTTCTTTTTGTTATCTCTAATTACGCGTTTTTTTGTTTGTTTTAGAAGTTACGTTTCCCTGCTTTGTCGCCATATGCTGCCAAAGCTAAATGCATTTTTGTACACTGGTCTTTTGTGTGATTGTTTTTTGTTTTTTTTTTGCTGCTAGCACCCTTACGCGACTGCATGCCAAATTGTACTTCGGATGAGACGTTCCGCAATTGGAGACCAACCGTCCGACCTAGGCATTGTTTTCCATGCATATGTATGAATGTACATTCTCAGCTGTCAGTCAGTCAGTGTTGGTTGATAGATAGCGTTTTTTTTCTTCGCAACAAATAACAAAATTTATTATAGAAAACTTTTACTCCGTCCAAAAGTTCTATGCACTACTACAGGGACAAATGCGGAAATCGAAATTATTAAAAAAGATTTTCATATTTCATTTTACGTAGTTTGCACTAGAGCAGGCCATCCCCTCAAGCCCCTATACAGCCTTAACAACAAGCCCACTACTACCTCTACCTACTGACCCACATCGGTGTAAGTGGGGGAGCGTGTGTGTGAGTGCAAGTGATGAGTTTTTGAAAAATTCACACCATAGCGCACTCACAGTCCGCCCCACACACACGCACAAAATGTCAAAAAACCCCGTATAAAAATGAAATGGAAACTGTGTAAATGTGTGTGCCTTGCCATGCACACACACACATAGGCACGCATAGTCAGAGAGGGAGAGCCAGAGTGAGCACCTCACAATGAGTGAAATTTGCCATTTGTGTGATGTGCAACCCCATGGCAGTGCATTTATTGTTGTTGCACATTTTTTTGTAAACTTAACAAAGCTTTTATTTAGTTTTCCTCTTCCGTGTTGTAAACGACACAGAGAAAGAGAGGGAACGCTCATATGAAAGAGAGCCGCTAAGTGATAAGTTTTTAGTAAATATTACCGGATTATCGCCTGTCTTAGGAAATTTTAAAATAAAAAACCGATGTTTCTCTGGAAATCCTTTTTAAAAGGATCTTTGGGATTTTATGTTCATGATTGCTTCAGTTAATCCACCCACCTTTTTTCTTTTTTTTTAAAAATATTTAGCAGCTGGTCTAAAAGTCCTTTCTCTTTGATCCTTGCTACACATTAAACTTCACTTTTGCCTTTGTATGGGTGGTATAATTTCTTTTAATAATAAAATTACACTCTTCATTGTTTTTTCTTTTAAAATTGGAAGGGATTTTTTAAGGTCTCTTCTTATTTTTTTTTTTTTTTAATTTGTAATATTTTTGAATTTCCCTTCCTTCTGTTCTATTTTTAATTGATCAATTGCTGGCTATACGATCAAATTCAAATTGTTTTTTTTCGCTTTTTGCGTTCCTTTCTCGTTCGTGTTGCCGTTCTAACGCACCGTTTATACTGCTTAACGTAACATAACCGACCGAGACACTTGCAAAAACATTCTAAGTGCCGAAACATGCGGAAAACTGCGAAACTGCGAAAAACGTTTAACTACATAATGAAAAAATAGAAAAAACAACAACAAGAAAACTATTCGGCGAACCAGCTACGACAACATACAGTAGTATAGTTTAGCAGCCGTAGTGGTGGTGCTGGCCGAGCGCTGGTAGTAGTAGTGCTGTGGATTGATAATGATCGCTTTTAATGTAGTGGTTTGCCACCACGCTTCTTGATGGTGATGTAGGTCGCCACAAAAATCGACCAGGAAAGAAGCAAGCAACTCTTGAAGGGCTCTAATTCCCATTACCTCATAAAGACTGATAAGACTTGGAATGGAGTTTTAAAAGGCTGTATTTGTTTAAAGCTCTCAAAGACCACCTTTAGAGGGTAGAAAGAAGCGATCCAGAAAAAAGTGTCATCATATTTAAATGGCGCCATATAGAATATACGAGTAATATTTGTGCTTTTTGTTTTGGTTTTTCTTCCTACATACAAAGCAGTCAGAGATACACACACCCGGACCCAGACCCAGAAACACAATAAAAAGTATGTAGAGGCGTTTAAAAAGAAGGGCCCATTTTAGAGAATGAATTTAAAAATTTTATTGTTTAATTAAAAAAAATCACGTGTATTATCTTGGCTGCCAGCTGCTTTCAATAAATAATAATTTAAAAAAAATGGCAAAAATATTAATTTTGAAAATATTTTAGGTTTTATTCCTTAAGAATAATTATTAATTATAAATGAGTCTGAGGTCATATTCCAAAAAATCTACTCGTATAAGTAGTTGCTCTAGTTATCACAGAATTTAAATTAAAAAATATTTGTAATTCTTAAAAAATATAACAGATTCCCTGAAGATGATCAACGACGTTGATCAAAATCTTGCGAAATAAAATTAACAAAAATCGAAACAAATGAAATTTAGTTTTTTCTTGTTTAAAAAGAAAGACCTTAAAGCCAGACGAACTCAATACAGTTTAAAACAAAACGGTCAACATTAAACACAACTTTTAAATTAAAAAAATAACAAAATTGCAATAATTCCAGTTGTCTTTCAATTATTTTTCTTCAAGCTTAAGATCGCTTTATATTTAAATGTTTCGATATTTCGCTTTCCTTCGGTTCTACTATCAAGTTTTTTTTATATTTTATTACAAAATTAATTATTTGTCGAAAAATATTAGGAATATTTAATACATGATAAATTAGTTTTTTCTTGTTTTAAAAGAAAATCTTACGGCCAGACGAACCCAATACAGTTTACAACAAATCGGTCAACAATACAAACAACTTTAAAATTAAAAAAGGAAACAAAATTGCAATATATCAAGTTGTCTTTCTATTATTTTTCTTCAAGCTTAAGATCAATTTTTATTTAAATTTGTTTTTTGTTTATTTGGATATTTCGCTATTCTTTTAATTCTAGTTTTTTGTTTTTATTACAAAATAAGTTTTGTGGCAATGGTTACAAGGCATTTTTAATAAACAAATGCTAAAGCTAAGACCAAACATTTATTTTATACCAGCTAATTATCAAAAACATAATTTTAAAAAACTTTAAATCGAATATTTGGAATTTTTTCTTTGGGTTTTCAAACTTTTTTCCAAACCAAAGTTTTGACAAATAAATCACGGTAGTTTTTTTTAAAGGATATGAATTAAAGCCAAAGTTATGGTTAAATTAAATTACATAGTTAAAAAAACATATTTAAAATTTTAAAGAAATCTGACAAATAGTAATTTTAAAAATATTTTATATTGACTTAAACAGTGTTTTTTTATTCTGGTTCGAGGCCTTTTTGTTGTTTCTTTTTCAGAAACAACTAACAAACTGGTGAAATGTATTGGCTATGGTATTTTATATTATTATATAGAGATTTTATTTACTTAATGTGACAAAAAATTGTATCAACCTTTTCTTAAACTCGAAAACATATTAATTTTGAAAATATCGTATCTGTTATATTCCCTAGCATAGCCCGCCACTTAAATAAAGAAACAAACCTTTATTTAAGTGGCGGGCTGCAAAGAATCAATAAATAAATACAAAAGTTTTGCTAATTTATTCGAAAAAAAAATTAAAACTTATATTTTTTTATTTTTAAGTTTAATTCTAACTTTAAACTGACAAAAATATTAAAAACTAACAGCACAGTAACAACAGTAATTTACTATTATTTTTTTCGAAAAAAAATATTTTTAAAATATAAAAAAATATAAAACTTAAATTTTTTTTAATTTTATGTTTAATTCTAACTTTAAACTGACGAAGATATAAAACACCAACAACCTTTAAAAAATCTTTAAAGCTATGAGATTTTATTCAAAAAAATGACCGCGACATCAACAATTAATAAAACTCCACAAAAGAGAATAATTTTAGAAATTGCCTATTTGTTTTATTTTTAAGCAAAACCCGCCGTTTAAAGAATAAAAAAGTATAACTTTGGAAAACAAATTTATAAAAAAATACTAATGTTATGGTTATATATAATTATTTTTTTATATATAATAATTTTTGAATAAATATAAAAAATATATTTTTAATTTAAAGAAAAATATTTTTAAATTTAAAAAAAAATATATAACAAATATAAAACAAAATATTTTTAAATTTAAAAAAAAATATTTTTAAATTTAAAAAAAATCTAACTCGTTGCAACACTAACATTTTTAATTACTGGCGTAATTGACAACATTTGCTTTAGTTATGATCGATTTTCTGAATGTATTCAGCATAATAAGCAAGTGTTTGCTGTATGAACAACCTACAGAGCGTATGAGTTATTTAATTAATTTGGCCGTATAAACTATATAAATATTTAAATGCACAGAAGTATGTATGTTGTCTTAAATGCTGTTTACTGTTTGTAGAAGAACTAATCGCCATTCACCTGATTAGTGCTCAATAATTTAAAACAAATCATACGCCACTATAAGCAATGGACACCAGGAATCAATAAAATAGAATAAAAATAAAGTAACTATGCGAAAAACATCATAACATTGTTATTGATAAATGCATTTTCCTGCGCCCTTAATCATTTTCATCACAAAAAAAGGATTTCAAGCGAAATTTAAAAAATTTTTAGTGCTACATTAAATGAAATTAAGAGATTTTTTTGTTATGTCAAATAAATTAAAAATAAATGCCACCTTCTTTGCAAATACTGACATTCCTCTGTCCAACGTTTACTTTTTTTTACCCATTTTTTCATGTATAGTTTAATAAAACACCCCACAACTGGCCCTTAATCATATAAATTTCGATTTAGAACAAGGAAGTGTTGCTTGCACTCACTTATTCATATGAAAAACGAAAACGAAACGGAAAAATGTGTGTAATTGACATAAAAATAAAATACTTGTACATTTCAAAAATGTTCGATGCACTGGCAGGCAGGCAGGCAAAGCAAACTAAGAAACGCCAGAAACGTAACGATAATAGCTAGAAGAAATAGATGAAGAAGCCGATGACGAGTATGTGTATGCAAACGCCAGATATGTGTGCACGTATAGTGTGACCACATATTCCGACACAATTGCATATATGCCACGGTGGGGGCTGGTGGGGG
The DNA here is from genome assembly GCA_963513945.1 of Hydrotaea diabolus. Taxonomy (NCBI): domain Eukaryota; kingdom Metazoa; phylum Arthropoda; class Insecta; order Diptera; family Muscidae; genus Hydrotaea; species Hydrotaea diabolus. Next base: position 166,721,235 of record OY740719.1, read on the forward strand.
AGGATCTCATAATTTGTTGTTGCTGCTGTTGATTCTGTTTCGTTTGCTATTTATTATTTATAGCTAAGCGTAATGTAAATAGCGCGCCAAAAAATGTGTTTTTATTTTCGCATCTAACTAAACGTAAAGCGATTACAAAATGACGATGTTGGCGGCGGTGGTGGTGGTGGCAGTGACAGTGGCGGCGTCGGTTAGACGAGCATTTTGAAGGACATTTCGTTTTATTAAAAGTACAAAACGTCGTCTGCTGTTTCTCAGCGTAATTCTTGTTTTTTGTTTTCTATTTGATTTTTCAAGCGATAAGCATTTTTGTGCTACACTCTGTTGCTCGCACACACACACAGAACTGCATTGACATTCAACTTGAAAAATAAGTGTAGAATGCGGACGCTCACCTTTTGCGGAAGATTTTCGCATAAGAAGCAAAATTGCGATTATGATTTCTACACATCTGTGCGGTACTATATGAGTATCAATCAGACGGTAACTAAAGCATTTTGCGATGTTTTTTCAATTGCAAAAAGTTGAAAAAAGGTCGTTTTCAGTTTAAAATTGTTATAAATTCTGATGAGAAAATAATTGGTATTGTAAACAGCTTAAAACTTTACAAAGACTAGGTACAATTAATAAAGTACATCTTAATATTTAGATTAACAAAAGGATTTTAACTTAAACTTTTGAAACTTCCACATTTTGTAAGTTAACCACTTACAGTGGCCATCTTCAAAAACTGTTAAAATCTTTTAAATTTTTTTAATCAACTGAAAACTTAAGAAATTTAAGGTAAGGCTCGCGCACACTAAACCTTTTTTTTACGCAGCGCAATTTAAAACTTCTGGTAGTCCAAAAAGACATACTTTCAGTGTAAGGCAGGTATTTTTCTATTCTGGCACAGCAATGTCGTTAACTTTTTTTACATTTCACCGGAAGTAAAGCATAAAACATTGTAAGAAAACAAGCTGCACGAGCCTTTAATATACTTTTTTCGAACAAATGCAATATGTTTGATTTTAAGCTCAGAGACAGATGCGTTCTTGGGTGCTTGCATTAAAGAAAGGCATATAAAAGAACGGAAAAGACCGATCTGACCTTGAGAAATCTCTACAGATGAACTAATATTATTTTAAGATTCCAACTTTGTTTCTTGTCTTAAAAAAGTATTGCATTTTAATATAATTGTACATGTAGATGGCGTTATATTTGCCGTTAGCTCTATCATTAGGAATGTAGACATTGCCCAGTCTTAAGATCATTACAAGAAATTTTGACACCACTTTTTAATAAAGTTGACTTTTTTCAAAAAAAAGATATCTTCAATATTTTACCCCAGAGTTTCAATTCCGTCCACTGTGCCGCATATTTACTCATGTGTACGCTCATATGTTGTATTTTATGCATTGTTGTTGTTGTTGTCGCTGCAGTTTGTCTCAAGGTCATGATGCGCTTTAGCTAGACTAGCATTGCTGTTGTTGTTGATATTTTACCACTATTTTTTTTGCTTGTTTTTTTTCTATTCAACAGAGTCTACTTTTTCACAACTCTCAATTACAATAAAAACAGCAACAACAACAGCCGCATTATTGTTATCTGTAAAGATTTCCTGGTTCTCAAATGACCATTTATCTCTTTACTCCCTGTGCCATCCTCTCTCTCTCTCTGTCTCACCCTCACTGTGCTTAGCAGCAGCAGAAGAAGAAGAGGCGGAAAAGTTACGACGGAAAACACGGAAACCGATATGCCACTCAACAGACGTTGCTCATACGCACAGTGATCGCTGTGGCCATGTGAATGTAAAGAGAGAGGGAGCGAGAAAACATATTGGGACCGAGAGAGCGAAAACTAAAGGAAACGAAGCAACTATGTCGACTACAGTGTTGCCGTTTTGGTAGAATTCTACCAAATTTGGTCGGACGAATTTCAATTTTTTAATTTTGGTCGGATGGTAGGCCCAAACTGATTATGGTAGATTTTTGAATAAAAATTTCAAATATATATTTTTATTATAATTTACCATGTGTTGCACATAATTTTATTTATAAATATTCACAGTTTACAAAATCATTACTATGTGTGAAACGCCATCTATGGAACGAGGCCAAAGTACAAAATCATTTGCCGTTTACTCTGATGTCTTAGTCGTCGTAAACAGCTTATGGCCTCTGAACTGTGGTATGCTTGTTCGCGGTATTTAAAGACTAATAAATGTAAACAACATGTAAAGACTAAAAAATTTTAACAGTATCAGGCTTTTTAAAGAATTAATCACGAACAAAGGTCCGCATACTGTATGGTCAGCTAAAAAAGACTAAAACACCGAATAAACTGTAGTGAATTAAAAATATGTTAAACATGATCTCGGATTTACTGACAAATGATCTCCAAAATCTCTGTATATATAAGAGATTTTTTTTGTTTATGTATATAGTTTTGTATATATTTTTATTTAAAGAATTAAAATAATAGACTGAATTTACATTATTTTTTGTTTAATTAATAAAAGTTTTCTATAAATTAAATATTGTTTTTTTTCGTTACAATTTTGGTCGGTTTTGACCCAATTTGGTAGGATTTAGAAACAAATTTGGTCGGAAAAAAAAATTTCTTGTGGCAACACTGGTCGACTACGAAATGTACAGTTGGCGAAATGAAAATGAACGGAAAACTGAGAGGTTGACAAATAACACGGGTTGTCAATGGTTTTGTAATTTCGTGAAGAATTTAATTTTCTATCAAGGAAAGAAATATTTTTCTCTAAAAAAAAGAAATCGTTTTATTGGAGAAAACGCATTTTTTAAAGGGAGAAGAAAATATTAAATTATTAAAAATCGTTTAGAAAACTACATTCTTTATTCATGCAAAATGATTCTTTTGCTGTGGATAACACATTTTTTTACTATTGAAAAAAATACTCTTTTGCTAAGGAATTAAGATGCTTTGCTAAAAAAAATCCTTTGTAGAAAAAAGACTCCGTCGTTAAGACACTTTTGTTAATGAAAAGAAAATCTTTGGATGTGGAAAAAAATCCATGTGTTGTTGTAGAGAAGTTTTTATAATAGGGAGAAAATTGAACTTCTTCGCTATCGAGAGAATCTTTTTTTCTATGAGCAAAATAAAAGCTCACATGGGAAAAACGTTGCTTTGTTTTCATATGGGAAAACATAATTTTGTTCTGTAAAACTCGTTTTCCACAAAAAAAAATATTGTTTTTCTAATAAAAAAAAGAATACAATTTAATTGATGCGATGAAAAATGTATTATTTTCTTAAAAAAGCCTTAAAGTAAAAACATTTTAGTATTTTCTTTCCAAAATTTAATATTTTTTCCTTCTATTTATCAAAATATATAATAGCTCTGTTCTTTGGAAAAAACTTTCAGGCCTATAGAAAAATATTTCCTTAATTTCTTTCTTTTTTAATATTGTCTTTTAAATTCGAATTTCTTTCATTATAGATTGCATTAGTTGAAGTCTAATTTCAGTTTTCTATATATAATAGCTCTGTTCTTTGGAGAAACTTTCAGGCCTATAGAAAAATGTTTCCTTAATTTCTTTCTTTTTTTAAATTGTCTAATAAATTCGAATAATTTTCATTATAGATTGCATTAGTTGAAGTCTAATTGCAGTTTTCTTTGTTGTTCTGTGTTCTACAAATTATCGCTCGTTTTTTGTTTTGTTATTATACGAATTTGTATTATTTTAAGAAAATGCGTGCCAAGTGCAAGTGCAAAAGCGCACTAAAAACAACAACAATAATCCAACTGTCTAATTATAAATGGCTCTCTAAGACGCTGGGGTGGGCGCTTGCCAATCTTGAGACGAAAAAAAAAATTAAATACGTAAAGAAAACATACTACAGACTGCTGCTACTGACTATGAATGGATCTGACCAAGCGAAATTTTTGTGTTCGTATTGAAATTGCGTCGCTAGTTTAAGTTTTTATGTTGCCAAAGCAACATGTTGAACGTTCCCTAGACCCGGTTACCCGGTACAGCCCCTTCTAGTCATTGTTACAAAATATGACTATTGGGTAGCTTGAAAATGGGGGGAGGGGGATTTGGTTGTGGGGTGCTAGAGGGTTTGGCGGCGCTGTAATTGTTGCAACGAATCATCTGCCACAAAATGTGATGCAACCGTAACCAGGAAGTATTGCATGTCTAAGGGTTCATGGTTGTTGCTGTTGTTAATATGCGCCGGTTAGTTGTTGTAATATTTGTAGATGATATTGTTTGTTGTTGTCAATAAATAAAGTAAAATTGTTTTTGGTTTACGTTTTTTTACATTTTGGATTCGGCATTTTTTTTAACCACAACCACATGTAAAAGTTATAAACCATACAAATAAAGCGCTCTTTATCCTAAACACGCTATTTCTTCTCATTCACTCATTTGCTACCTCATGTACATACTCGTACAATTGCCTCCACTCCCCCCTCATTCTCTTCTTCACACTATAAGTTTAAAGTATCCTCACTCTCGCTTGTTCTTTCTCTCTCTCTCCTCTGTCTCGCCTAACAGAGCGCGCTTGAGAATGCATTTTGTTTTTATCTCAACCGCAGTAAAGTCTATGTAAACAGAAAGCTTTACAAATGAAATTGATAAGCTTTCAAGGCCACTAAATTCTAATGCACTTAGAGGAGTATGCATGCATGTATGTGCAGTCAGTCATACGTATGCACTGTGTACGTAAGTATGTATGTGTGTGCATATTTGTTTAGCTCAGAAACACAATGCACACACACGACAAATGCACAGTAAAATGCGACGACACAATAGTAAACAGCCAGCAAACGAATGAAATGTAATAATAATGAAAACAAAAAAAAACAAAAGCAAAACAATAACAACAACAGCAACAAAATTATTAATATAAACAGCAACAACAACAATCACAAAAAAAGAAAATAAAGTACTCATCACCAGCAAATAATTGTGACTTTTATTTCTACTTTACTTTACTTCTGGTTCTGTTGCTCTACTCATTCCAACGGTCGGCATTGAAGAGGGAGGGGATATTTTAAAAAACACACCTACTGTTGCTGTTTATAAATCTTGTCTATTGTTTTAAAATCCCCATCCTTAGCAAAGCCTGCTTCGCTCCCCGCCTTTCTCCTCCTCCTCCACAACACTGTTAGCACTCCACCATCCATTCCATTGACCTTGAATGTGTATGAGATGATGTTTGCATTGTGTGTAGTAGTCTCACTGCACTGCACTGCTCTGCTTAGCTTAGCACTGCACTGCACACTGTTGTTTGTCTCTTGTATCATTGCACTTTAACCTTGAAAATGTTGCAAACTGTTGTAAACATCAACAAACGGCGCATGCGTGGTGAGTTGCCCCCCTTCAATCTCGCCACCCACCCAGCCCTTCAAATCATACACCACCGAGCCCATACGTGAAAGTTAACCATGTGAATGGGCTTCTTAGCAGAGCCAAAGAGCATAACTAAATAAGAGAGTCATAAGGATATTATGTGGCTGTGTGTGGTCGTTAATGGCCGCTGTAGTGTCTGTGTGTTTTATTATTGTCACTTTCGATTGTATGCAATTATTCGCACATTTTGTCTATACTTTCACACTCTTGCACGCATATGCATGTATACATCCACACTTGCACACGATTACCTCTCGGTTGTAAAAGAACCTGCATAATGAAATCGAAGATGAGAGAACATCTCGTTAGTATTGCAGGATTGGCGTATTTACTGCAAATTTTAAAAGGAGTGTTTTTCTTAATGTTTCTTTTAAGTTCCTTATGGGGAGTCAAGTTAAAGTAAACAACAACAAAAAATCCATACGAAGTGATAAGAGCCAAAAGAGCCTAACACGAATTGACACGAAGGTGATGTTAGAAACTTACGATCATGTTGAGGAACATGTGTAGACACATGTTCGTATTGATTGCCATTAGCCCCTAGTTTTTTTTACCTTATTTTCCCATACAGACAAATGTTTCGCAACTTAATTTCTTTTGTATAGAAGAAAAAGAGCACAAATACTACGGTTTTGATTGACCTAGGTCCTGGTTACACAGATGAAAACTATTAATTTTCCAGGCAAGTGGTTGGCAACTCAAATTTTTTATTTGTATGGAGAAGAACAGCACAAATTCTGGAGGTTTGTCTTTTTAAAGGCCAATATAAACTGATAAAAACTAGAAGTTGTCTTGCAACTGTTTGGCAGCTAATTTTTATGTTTTTACAGAGGAAACGACCACAAAAACCTTCTGCGTGGCCTATTTTAGGGTCTGGCCAGACCGACAAAGACTAGTAGTTTTTTGTGAATCGTTTTTCATACAAATCTGACAAATGGTTTGGCAGCTTTACATTCTATTCAGACTGACACATGGTAGGAGTTTTTTAGCTGGATTTTATTTTTGTGTTTTTAAAAAGATTATTACCTTTAGTTTCATAAAATATTAGGAGAGTTTACTTTTACACATTTTTAATAAAAATTTGTTTTATAATTTTATTTATATACATTTTCTACCCAATAACCAACTTTTGAAGTTGAATTTTATTTAAAAGACTTTAAACAGAATTTTGTATCTATTTTTTGTCTTAGATTGTTCATTTAAAAGTCTTTTACCTTGTTAAAAAATATAAAAATGTTAACTTAAAAATATGCTTATATTGGTATTGTGCTAGCTGAGACTTCGTTGGACTTAGACTGAAGAAAATGAGGCATTAATACAAAATTTGAACAATTATTTTCGGTTGGAAACGTTTTGTTTTTCTTAGTGTTTTTTAAGATACATGACCTATCGTTGAATGTTATTTAGTATGAAATTTAAAACACTTTGGACTGTGACTTCACCTAAAAACTTGGATTTATTAACCAAGACTTCCTCAACATTGATCTCAAATTCTGTTTAGTAATAAAGGGATGCTAAAAATGGATTGTTGAAATGCCAAACATTGTTTTTTTTCCAAAGGAAAATATTGAAGTTTTCTATTAGTTGGTTAACTATGGTAAATTAATAAAGGATTTGAAATGTTGACCGATTTTGTGTAAAAATGGTTCAACATGATTTTTTTTAAAGTAACAAATCTCTAACCAATCTAAAGAAATTCTTAAGAAATCTAGTCAGTTTCAAGAATAAATTTTCTTAACCAATAATGACTTCAACCAACTAATAGGAAATCTAAAGAAATCTGTTTAAAGGTTCAGGCATACTGAAGCTTTTTTCCTACGCTGCGTTTTTTAACTTCTGGCGGGCTAAAAACCCCTGAAATAAACGTCCAAAATCTTTAAAAGTGCGTGACAAGGCTCTTTATATGCCGACAAAGTAATTTCATTAACTTTTTGTAATTTTTTAACATATATTTCAATGATTTTCAGACTACCAGAAGTTAAAATAAGCTTCAGAGTGTTCGGACTTTAATGTTTAAAAAATTTCTAAGCACTTTTAACATTTCTTCAATAGTATTTTGACAATCAGCTAGAACATTGGGACAGTTTTCAATGGTATTTACGTAGATACAAATGTGGGGAGACTTTAATTTTATTTTTTACCAAAGTCTTCACACAAGGACTATGACTTTAGGTAGTGTCAATGACCACCAAGAGCCTTTTTCAATTGCTACGTATTTGAACTGAGGATAAAGCCAAACCTTCAGGGTTTGCCCCCTTTGCCGCTTCAAATCACAGCCAAGAGCCAGCTGTTCTTAGAGATAAGGGCTTCTAAAGCTTGGCATAACTCTAATCAAGTTAAACCAGATTATTCATATTAAAGAACAAAGTAGAAATAAAGAAGTCGGGTCTGGTGTATGAAGGCATAGGTTTAAAAAGCATTATTAATTTTGCTATCTTTTGACTTTATATACCACACCATAAGATCACAACTTATTAAGGGAATTCTAATAAAAATTCTTTAGTTTTAATTAGTAAGATCAGAGAATTTTAATGTTTTTTCTCTCTATTAAACTATTACATTTTTCCGAGATAGAGTGTGATTACACCGATATTGTACTATACTTCTCTGACTTCCGTAAAGGGCCTACTATTAAAGAAATATTTCTACTTTTACTTGTAATGACTCAAGTCATAACTTTGACGTAGGTCAACCATTGTGCGACGTCCTATTATGGAACCAACAACTAAAGGGCCTTTCTATTGTTTTCATTTCTTGCTTATCTCTAAGAGCTGCGATAAGAAACTTAAACTATTTTCAAATTAAAAAAAAATAATAAAAAACGCTTAACAACGCAATTGAATGAATAATTATTTTGTTAAATAAATAAAACAATTGCGCAGTGAAAGTGTTTGTGGTATGTTTTGTAAAACAAAAAAAAATATTAAAGGGCGGAGCTTATGAGTTGAATGGAAAAAGCCAACAACTATAATGCAAAATTGTTTATAATTTATTGATTAAATGCCGGCGAGGTTATTATCGCCAGGAATAGAAGAGCGAAAAAACAACAACAACCGCTAAGCTTTGTCTGAACTCGCGTCAAGCCAAGTCAAAGTTGAACGAACTTGTATGAAAAGTATTTATACTGGCTAAGTTTGTAAGGATGTGTAACAAATATCCTGCCGAACGGGGTTTAGGACGGGCGAAGAAGGTAGGGAGCAAAAATATGACGTTTTTTTGCTGCCACCCATTGTCTAGTCGCACCCATTTGAATGTCAACAACCAGAGAAAACAAACACGTCAGACAGAATTTACACACAAACATAAACACACTCACCGAGACAGACAGAGCTACCGAGACACTGCTACTTTATACACACATTGATGATTTTATGCTGACTTTATCCTTTTCCCTTTTAATGCATAAATCCCAAGCACAGGACGTTTCTAAGTTCACCATGGATTCAGTCGTTTGTTCGTTCGTTCCCTCTGTGTTGTGAGCCGCTGCCGGCTGAGTTCAGTTCAGCTGAGTTCATATGCATTATGCCATTTTTGCCGTTTGCCTTACAGCGTTCAGGTTATTGAACTCGCGCCAAATCGGTTGTTGACGCCGGTCGTCGCCTTTTCGTCTCTCATGGGTATACACACCCAAATGAAAAGCGAAAGATAGTCAGGCGAAAAGGCAAGGCTGGCTGGCTGGCTGGCGGGTGGGTGGGTAGACAGAACCGTCCCTACCAGACCAAACCATTATGCGAAAGGAACAACTTGCACTCTTGCGTCTCCATGTCTAGCCATCCTTGCCCCTATGCAGAGTATGAATGGTTGTTGCTGTTGTAGTGTTAGTGGCACAACAACCCAACCGAACGGGCGTTGACTTTATGAGGACCGTGTGGAGCCTCGGACAAGGTCCGTAGATTGAGGCACCATCGCCTCAGCGGCAGCACCACCAACTTTTCTTTTAGGCTTTCTATTTTAAGAACCTTGCCGCATTCGCCCCTCGCCTAGAAGTTTCGCAGGCAGAGTTGCAGCTCTGCTCGGGAATGACGTTGGTCATTGAACTTTTCCTAGGCGTCGTGTAGTACGTCTACCGATTGTCTGCAGAAAAATTGAGCAAAGTTTCACTTTTAATTTTCCCCCATCATTCAGGAATAAAAAAAACGTAGCCGAGCAAACGAACTCGGGGACAGACATACAACGGCACACTCGTGGCAAATGTTTATGACCATCATTTGCCGAGCAATTGTTGTCGCAGGTTCACACGATTACGTCGTTGCTGGGTGCAACACATGCGCACTGTCTGCATGTCCTTCTGCAACACCAGTAGCAGCGGCAGCCAACACTCGGGCTTTGCAGACACATTACCAGCCAGCGAGGAGGAATTCTGTGTGTGGAGGACAACAATTTGTGTGTTGTGCCTGTCTTTTCTGTTGTTGTTTTGTTGTAATGCATTGCCCTTAATGCCGCTGTTGTTGTTGTCGTTGGTCTTGTGGTGCTTTCAGTGGAGCGGCGGTCATTGAACCTGGCCATGGCTGGCGTCAACGTTCAAAAAGGACAACAATGGCAGCATGAACAAAAACAACAACAACAACAACAGGAATGATAGACCCAGACCTGCTCAACAATATACGTTTTCGCCTGGCTTTTGACGATATTGATGATGACGTCGCCGCCACCGTGTTGTTTCCCCACGAGCTAAGTCCGAAGGATTAAGGAATTTTTATTGAAAATCAAAGGGATAAAAGAGAACAAAAATCATTACCTGGTTGTGCTGTTTGATTAAATGAATGAATGAATCCTTTCGGCTTTTCCTGGTGTTTTTACTTGTTTTTTTTGTTAAATTAAATTTTAAATATAATGATTGCTGCTGGCTTACAACGTTATTAGTTAGAATGTATCAGTCTTTCACTCTCTCTTTTGTTTCCCCGTCTTATTTTTTCGGGGGTGTCCTGCCGTCGTCTTCGTTTTATATTTTTTGGTTTTTCAAAGGGGAAAACTAGAAGGGATTACTCTTGGCTTAGACTACTTCACTGGCCATTTAGGTTTGTTTTAAACGCGATTTGAAAATATTCACAAATGCAAAGATATCGCGAAAATACAAAGGATATCGTCGCAACAATTTACTGAATCCTGAACACATCGCGCTGCTGGCACACGCACGAAATTTCCGTTTGGAAAGTTTTGCCTTTTCTTCAATTAAAATTTTGAGGATATCTTTTCTCCAGTTTCCTGCACTTTCTTTTTTATATACACTTTTCTTAGCGGCTTTTCTTGCAAAATTTTCTCTACTTGTGGTGTTTGGTTGTATATTCTTTACTTAAACTATAGATGCTGTGAGAATGTATTGGTTTCTTTTGAATGATGATTGTTGAGGATATAAAAAATCAGTCTTCTTCTTTGAGTTTATTCGTTATATGCTACTACTTATTTATGGTTAGGCATGACCTGCCCTACACGTCAGCAGCCCGGGATAGGACTAAATGTTCGTGTTAGAACTTTCCACATTTCTGCTTGTGTGATGTCTCTGTTGGGGTAGTGCGGCAGTGAGAGTGCCTCTGTGTGTGTGTGTGTGTTTGCGAGCCAGGAGTCTGCACAAAAGTACACCGACACTTACACTAGACTGCACTGTTGAAAAAGCCCCAACAATGTCTACTTCGTGTGCAGTCGTATTGGTCGTTAGGTTGTTAAGCCGACGACGATGACGACGAGTGCAATGTGTTGTGTGTGTGTGCGGGTGTGTGTTAGTATTGCGAGCCCGATGACGTTGCTATTACTCATTTGGTCGGTCGTTAAGAGTTTCGAGTTTGGTTTTTTGTGACTGTGTCTGCATTTTTGTTTTTGTATTGTTCTGTTCTGTTCAATTTGGTGTTCGCTGCGGTTCTGTTTCCTTTCTGTCGTCACTTTGCACACACACTCAGTCGTACACAGGAAAGACACAGGCCAGACCAGGATGGCCAAAGCATTGCAAAGCAATGCTTAGACATTTCGCAACTCTGCAGAAAGTTTGACTTGGACTTTCTTGGGTCGTCAACCTTTAGAGTTCGAGGGGGGAAAGTACACCAGGTTCCTGGCTTGCGTCGAAGCATAAGCTCGATTAATTGTTTTTCTACTAAAGATCTGTAAGTAAGTAAGCTAATATTAAATATTACCGTATATAAAATGATCCACATTCCAAGGGATATTTGGAATAGATGACAAAAACCGACTTGCAAGCTTGTATGCGCTTGATGATCTTCGGTCAAGAGACTCTACGCTCAGGAAGAATTGGTGCTGGTTTTTGAATTGTGTTGGTCTTGGCGTGATGTGACTGTAATTCCCATTACACTATAGTGACAATATCCGCCCATGAAACAATAAAGTAAGAAACAGAGCTGTTTGTTAATTTTTTTAAATTGTTTTTGTATATCAAGTGTAAGGCGAGGATACTATGGAACAGTGGAAAATTAACTAGCGTGTATTTGACTATACAAAGAAAAAATATAAGTTTACTCCAGCTAAGAACAAAAGGGTACTACTTGGAAATTCTACAAAAAATCTTACTGTTATCAATATTTTTAAAATGTTCACCGCTGTTTAAAAAATGAGAAAATGCCATCAATTCGAAAAAATACATTACCATAGATATTTTCTCGTAATAGATATTTAGGAATATTATTGACAAAAAAATCGCTTAAATATTTAAAAAAAAATGTGAAAATGTCATCAATTCGAAAATACACATAAACATAGATATTTTCTCCTAATAGATTTTTCGGAATATTTTTGAAAAAATCACTTAAATGTAAAACTATTTATTTTAGTCGTTTTATTTTCATATGATCATATTTTGTTATTATTTTAAAAGATTAAATTAATCCAAAATCTTCCTTTTTACATTTTTTTCGTTTTTTTTTTTTTTTTGTAAAAGAAATAAATTATATTTAAACGATTTTCTTTTTTAATGTTTCCCTTTACAAAAAAAATCGCCAAAATGTAAAATTTTCATCAATTGCAAAAACTACCTTATAAAAACGATATTAGTATTTTTTACGTTCTTTTTCGTAAAAAATATAAACTATTTAAACGATTTTTTTATAATTTCTTTATTACACAACAAAAACATCTCTAAAATGTAAAAATTTCCTGAACAGAAAAAAGTACTGTTTAAAAAAGAATATTACCTTATTTTTTGTGATAAATATATAAGTATAATATTTGAAAGTTTTTTTTTAATTTGAGAAAAAATCCCTAATATGTAAATTAAAAAAAAGAATATTTTTATTTTTACCGAGTTTTCCAACTGCTAAAAGATCATCAATTAAAAAATAGATTGAACAGGGATTAACCGGCTCCGGACCTCTTGCATCTACATTATACTTATAATAGAAGACAAGTGTTTAACAACAGAGCAAAGTGATATTGATTTTCGTGCCTGTATTTCAGGTCTTTGACGACCATCATCAGAAAATTAGAATTTTTCATTATTCTTGTAATAGGTTTCCGAAAGATTTTTTTTTAATTAAACCATTACAAAAAATATTTCTAAAATGTTTTAATCTCATCAATTGGAAAAAAAAACTTTAATAAAGTATATTGCATTTTTGCTATTACTCGCAATACAAACATTATTCTTCAATTTTTCCTTCATAAAAAAACGCAAAAATGTCAACATTTTACTCAACTGATAAAATTCCAGAATATATGACATAAAAACAAATCTATCCATTGTTTACATATTTCTATTTTTTCACGCATTGTTTTTTAATATTTGAATGCCTTTGCGTTTATAATTTTTTGTGTTTAAAGCCAAAGTTTTTTTTTATTAACAAAATGGTTAGATTGTGTGAATAGTTTTTACGAATACATAAATCATTTTAATTTTTTTTTCTAGTTTTTTTTTTAATTTCAAATTAGTTTTTTTTATGTTAAATATTAAAAAAATCAAATTGGAATTTATTTTTTGTTGATTTTTCTCTAAAGCCTGTTACTAAGATCGCCTTTTTCTGCAACAAGGTGCCAAAATCCTTTTAACAAAATTATTAAAAATGGTATTAACAATTCTGTTTCAATCCATATCTATATAACTGTATCTCACAATTTTAGACATTTTTTGATTTCCGTGGAAAATAATATACGAGTACATGTCTATTATAATAGATATTTTGAAATTATATCGTGACTTTAGATTTCTTTTGGGGGTTTTCTTTAAATTTTTGAGAGTCTGACGCCTTTTCCTTATTTGAAAGTATTTTTTAAATATAATAAATCCTTTAAAAGAAGTATTTATTTTAATAAAGAAAAGGAAACATAAAAAATCATAGTTGGTATACCGTTTAAAAAAAAATATTGAGTCAAAACTGTCCTTCCTAAATCTTTTTCCTTACATTTTTTTTAAAAATCTGTTTTTTAATTTTTTAAATTCTTTATTTATTTTTTAATATTTTAAATTCTTCAAAACAAATATTTTTTTAATAAAGAAAGGGCTTCGATTTTAAAAATTTATAAAATAATTTTCCCATCTTTTAGAATCTGCAAGATTAAAACTGTCACAATTAATTAAACCACTGTTTATTGTGGTTTAAACTCATATGTTTGCGCTATTTGTTTGATTGTGAACAGTGATTATGGGCTTTGACTGTCTGGCCTCCTGTTGGAGGTCATTAAACTCTCGCCGTGTGAGAGCAGCTGAATGAGTAGACATACACACGTGCATATCTACATATGTATGTATGTATGTATGTAGCATCAGAGGTACTAGGTTAACATCATTCACAATAAATAAAAGCACGTTTGTTTGATGATGGAAACATGTTTCCTTTTTTATGTTGCGGTGACATCTCTTTGATTTGCAATTTGCCTAAAGAACAACAACAACAACAGCAACAACGGGACGTTATGTTTGCTGGTTAAAGGCATTAATGGGAAAATGATAACAAAAAAATCAACAACAACAGAATACCGTTAACATTAACATTCGCATACAGCACTAGGCTCATTACATATGCAGTACACACAGTACAACAGAATGGAAGACAGACATACACATGTGTGTGTTCTCAATCTCTCTCTCTCTCTCTCTCTCTTGTACGATGGCTCTGCATAGGTGCTCTGCATGCCTGTCTGTCTGGCTGCCTGCGTAGTAGGTGTGTACGTTTATATGCTTTTCATGAAAGAGAACCTGAGCTGTAGCCTCGTTAAAGAGTTCATGGTGAACATTCTGTAGGCGGTGGCGGCGACGACTGCGGCAGTGGTGCCTTGACATTCGTTTTCGGATTTTTCATGCATACGCTTTTTTTTTGCTTTTTCAAACATGCTGCTGCTTGCTGCTTTGTGGTACGATACGAGTGGATTTTTACTATATCAACGACAACGACGAGCACGACTGGCCATGGTCACCCTGTGTCTGGGGTGCTCTTTTTATGCTTTTCTCTCTCGCACTCTCTTGTTGGAATTCTCTTTGTTTAATTGTTGGGTGTTTGGCTGGTGACTCTTTTGCTTTGCTTGTTCCAACTATTGCCTGAAATTTTGTAACGCGCTTGAGTAGGTCGGTCATTGAACTAAGACCGAACTACAGCAAAAACCCGTTTCCCCTCGTGAAATCCTCACTTGTTTCTTCGTCTTTCCCTTTTACGGCTGTTCTTGGTTTTGTTCGTTTGGTTGGCTGGTATTATTCCGCGTGCAGACATTGCGACTGATGTTGTTCGGTTGGCTGATGGGGCAGGTATGGCTAACGTTGGCATTCGTGCCTAGTGTTGAATGGAGGCTTGTTCCTAAAAAGAGCCAGACGTTTGTATTTTTTTAAGAGAGCGAGCCAGTGAATGAGTGCACTTTTTCCCTTTATATAAATCAGCCATTGATGCAAAAAAAGAGGCCGTAGCTTCAATGTCATTGTTTTGATTTCGTTTTAACTGTTTTTAACGTCGTTTGTGTGAGCGACATTGACCATCAGCGCCGACACCAACGTTGGGGCTAAGTTGTCAGTTGTCGTCAGCGTTGACGCTGCCTCTTTCGTTGTTTGCTAGCTGGCTGGTGTTGTTCGTTGTCGCTTCATTGTGTTGTAGCTGCATGCACGACCTGCTACAAACACTTTGCCTTCAATGAATGGACCAGCGAAGCGTGTATACTGTGTGCAGCTTTTTAGTTGCTTTTGCGGAAATGCACTTGTTTTTCCGACCACCTAATAGCCGTTTGTGAATACGAAATGCTTTTGTTTTTTGTTCTTGTGGCTACTTAATGCTGCTGTTGCTGTGATTGTAGCTCTTGCTTACCCTAATCAGTTGAGCGTGAGCGTTTTTTGTTCAATGTGTATGCGTGTGTGACATAATTGCCCCGTTGGTGTGGAGCAAAGAAGAAGCAAAAAAAACAGAAGGTGTCGAAAATGTGGCTAAAATATTCAATTCAATATCAGAGGTCATTGAACGTGTTCTGCTTAATGCCGATATTGTGTATGTGCCTGCGTAAGCATGTGTGTGTGTGTGTGAATGGTGAGTGTGTGTGTGTGAAAATATTTCATCACACATCGAGCCACTCAATCATCGGTAATTTGATATACTGAGAGACAAAAGGGAATTCATTTGACGCCTTCTGATTGTCACAACATAAGTAGCGGTAAATTTCGCAAGAGAGTGAGAGAGTTCTCTTTATTTCGACGCCTTGAAGCAATTAAAAGATCAGGTTTGCTGCTTAAGTCTTTTGTTTTTGCGGGGTGTTTCACAGCCCCCAGAAAAAACAACAAAACCTTTGCTTGCATTTGAAACATAAAAAACAATTTATGTTTATTTCTGAAACGGGGATGATGACGATGAACAACGAAGAAAGAAGACGTAAAAGAACACAAAGCAAAACAAGTGCCATTGACCTTATCCCCCTGCCGTGATGGCGGTGGCGATGATGATGGTGGCTGAACACTTGTTCAGAAAAGAAGAGTAAGAGTGATTCAGGTGATGAGCACAAGGTAACTAACAAGCAAACGTCATAATGAACAGAAAAAGATGAAAATAATCATCGTCATCATCAACTTGATCATAATCAAAAAGCCTAGAAGAGAGTAGGGAAAAATTAACCATTAAACAAAAACAGCATTATCAAGTTCACACCGAAGATAGCCCTAATGATCTTGATCATCGTTATGATCATAATGTATTAAAGGTTGTTGTTTTTGTTTTTTTGCTGTGCTGACTTAATGCTGTTGTTATTCTTAGAGTAACTACATGCCATGGCATGCCTTGCCATAAATGTTCCTTGTGGTTGAATAACCTTTTCACGCCAAATGATTCTGTCAAGTCTTAGACTACTACCACATACTAATACTACGTGGCTGCTGCTTGCCATACTGTGGGGAGTTCTTACTCATATATGTATGTATGTCTGTACATAAAGACACATGTGTGTATGTTGCTTGGTAAGTCAAGAAGACATTGAAGTTTTTAAGTTCGTTTCCAGGAGGTGAACTGGTTTCCTTTTGGCCATGGCAGCCAGCGCCAGAGAGACATAGAGAGCGAGTGTTTTTAAGCTAATAAGACTGGCAACCATACGTACACGTGTTTTTCTGTACTGAGCGTGTGTGTGAGTGTGTGTTAGACAGTCAGATTCACTTTTTGTTGACGTGGTTAGGTTCTGTTTGTGTTCCTTACCATGCTGCTCTCCTTGGTCTCTGCTGCTGCTGTTGCCGGTGCTGCTGATGATGATGATGTTGCTGCTTTGATGTCACTTTTCACTGCAGCTTAAGGTTTAATGCCTTCTCATCGAGCATGTTAACTTCAACCAGAAGACCAAGAGCCGTACCATCTCTAATCTTGGCTTTATAAAAATGTACTTTTCAAATGAAAATGAAACCGAACCAAGAACAAACACTGTACCTGCGGTGCAATGATGCGGTAAGCTGCTGCAACATATTCTTGGTTAGAGCGGTCTCGCCTCGGAAAGGGGTAGCGCGCGAGCGAGCGATTTTCCTCTCTTTCGACGGCTTAGATTTTCTGTAGTGGCCAAAAGACGTTTGCTTTCGAAAGCCTGTGACTGTGGCTGGGCCGGGAAGGTTAATGGACTTGAGATGAAAAGTGAATGAACGAACGAACTACGTTCTGTTGTTGTTTTGCTTTACTTTTATGTTACGTTTTTCGTTTTGTTGTTTGTGGTTCTTGTTGTTGTTGCATTGTGGTGTTCTATTCTATCATCATATGGTGGCAAGTTAGAGGAGACCTTGCCACAAAGACATGTTGAGAATTTCTTTAAGCGTAACATAATGTGAGCAAGAGGCGGAGATGTTGTCTGTGGTAAGCTTAGGATTTCTTTAAAGGAGGGGAAAGGGGTAGATCAGATTTCTGGCATTTGATTTAAAGGAATTTGAAAATCTAATGTTAAGGCTTTAAAGCTAGTTTTTCTTTAAAGAAACTCATTCATTTGCTAATACAATAGGGAGAATTTTCCAAGTTTGAAGAAAAATTTTTTTTGGTATGATTGAAAGGAAAATGCCATTGTTGTCTTAACTTTCTGACCTTTCTATGCCCTTTAATAGAAGATAGAAAAGTCCACAATTTGTCTACATGTTCAAACTCTTCATAGGAACTAAGCGGGCATCATCTGTAGTTTAGAAACAAACTTAGGCGCAAGATCCAATTAAGGCCTTTCTTCAAAATAAAAGGGGAAGTGTTGAGTCAAGACTATTAAATACTTATGGAAAACCAGAAAGTTGCGCTGACTTTGAAAGCTAGCTGTGGCCACCAACAATTCTACATCGATTTGTATGCTATTTTCCTTGCGACTGACTAAATTTTCTAGTTTCATCAAGAGTTTGCAGATGCGGTAATACCTCTACAGACAAAGACAATCAAGAGGGCCGACGATGTTAGTCTGTTTGTAGAAAAAACTGTAGCCGACCTCTGGTAGAATAATTCAGATATGACCCTTTTGACAGTCATTGGTAAAAGGGCAGTGGCATATTTTGATCACTAGATGGTGATAATCTCAATATTTGATATGCAAGAATGAGACTCTATTTAAATCTAGGTATAGAGCTTGCCAAAGTTAAAACTAGATCTACAAAGGACGTTGAGTGAACTGAGACACTAAAATGGCTATAGGAATTTCTATTGCAAGTATATTTCCGGACGTTTTGAGGCATCTGGAAATTCTAGATGTCAGTTTCCAACGTCAACCTTTGTAGAATTAAGAATTAACGCCATTTAACGATGAAAATGTGCAATTGATGGAAACTTGAACGGAGGTAAAAACTGAAGACAATCAAAAGGACAGACAACCTTTGCCACATGCGGATTTTTTCCTGCAAAGGGTGGCTACAGTCTTTACGAGGTTTTGATCACTAGATAGGGACAGTCTGAATTTTTGTTTTGCGAGAGTGAGAGTCGATTTCACTGGTGAGATCCAGAGCTTGCCAAATCAGTACTATATCTGCGAAGGAGGTGAGGGAGTCCATAATAAACTTCTGTAAGCAGATCAACAAAAGTCAGTTTACAAAAGTATTAGTTCCTTTGCAAACTCCATATGTCGCAAAGTTTATGATTGAAAAAACTTATATCCAACCTTTGTGGGAAATTTAAGCTTTGATGTATTGCTTTATTCCTATTTCCAAATAGTTTTATGAGTTTTTCTCCTCCTACAAAATCTCTCAGATACCCACATATTAATTATGAGGATTATCTCTTTCCTTTAAGGATGAATACATTTTAACTATTGTGTGGCATGATAGTTTATTGCGATTTGTTTGTCTTTTCTTATTTTACTAGAAAATTACAGAAGTTTTCTTTATTTCCATTTTAGTCTAGCTCTTTGTAAAGATATACAGTGTATCAAGCTCGACTAGGCTAGAAAGTTGAACAAAACGTTTGCCTGCCTTTATTGAAGGCTTTCACTATTCTTGTATTTTCTGTAAAAATCAAAATTCAGGCGAAAATCTAGAATAGTCTCTCTTGTCCAAGCTTTTTAAAGCTTTATTTCTATATCGTTCTCTCTATTTGCTAAGAGATAATTTCTCGCAACCGAAGAAGAAAAGTACACCAGATACTTGATTAACGGCTATAATCAAAATTAAGGTATGCTTCAGTCAAGATTATTGTATGTATTATGTATTTTTTGTAGGCTGGACATTTTAAGAGGATTTAATCGCTATAATGATTACACTAAGTAACTAAAAAACAATAGTGTAACTCAGATTGAAATAGATTAAGCACTAGATTTCGAAGGTTTGAAGCATTAAATAAAGTAAGAGTTAAGGTTTGAATTCAACAAACCCAAAAAGTTTAGGGCAATTGCTCTCTCCCTCTCTATCTCTTGATACCTAAAAGGTTTTTTTAGTTTCCTAGACGAGCCAAGATAAGCCACAACCTGAACTTTTGGGTAGGCTGACAAACAACAAATTTCGCTTGTAGTTATAGAAGCGGCGGAATTTAATTGTTAGTATATACAATATGATTAATGTTCCCTGTGTAAAAGGGAAATGTAGCCGCTGTAAAAAACTGCATCTAACACATCCATTAAAAATCTTTTCCTTTTCTTTGAAAGTTATAATAATAATCACCTCACCAGTCCCAAGGAACATAAATTATATTCAGCTTTTGTCGAACTCAAAACGAAAGACCTTTTTTTACATATGAAATGAGGAATACTGGGAAATGTCATGAAGAATTGGCTCAAACTAACTTCAATTCCATGACAGGGTTATTTAGTTTTTGCCTCTCGATTTATATTCCAAGCAATTGCCCCAAAATGACCAATAAGTGGTCAGCTGTTACAAGTCTCCAGCTACTTACATACACATAAAGATTACTTCTCGTTTTACATAAACATGCTAGGTAAAGGTCAGAAGTATGAACCCAATAAATGTTCATATATATTCCAAATTAAGACTTTCGACTTTTTATCAAAGTAGTTTGCCACGACAAGCTTTTTGGCGGGAAACTGAAATCCACAACTTGTTGTTTCTATTTTGGTCATCTTAACCAATACTTGAAACTATAGACCAACCAAACAAAGGGCGATATTTGTCACAAGTGTATTTCTACAACACAGAATGGCCAGAATACCTCCTCCAAGGTGAAACAAGTATCACCTTCATGATCTAGATAGAGAGAGAGATCCAGCGCAACAAGAGCTGGAGAGCCTCTAGATTATCTTAATTTTTTTACGACATAATTTCATACGACCATTGAACCTGTCTATCGTGGGATATGGTCGAGTAAACTGCCTACCTCACCAGGATTGAACACAGCTTTTAAATAAGCTGGATCTGAGCCCTGAACGTTTTGTGATTCTTAATCGTTTTTATGGTATTCAAAGCTTGACATGTGTCTTAAGTCTTTTGTTTTCAAACGGCTGAAGTTTGCTGTCTAAGTCTTTTATAAAGCTAAATTTTAAAAGCCATTCCTCAAATTCGTCAATAGTTTCATTTAGACTGTGTTGTTATTGCTATTGCCGTCTTTACTTTCAAATAGTGTATTAGCCTAACTAACTTCTTCAAGAAAATATTCAGCCTAAGGAAAGCTGCTTCAACCACTAATGATTTTTGGTGTATAAAGAAAAAGCTCCATAATGAGCATGTTTTCTTAGTATTGATTTGTTTTTGAATGGCGTTAAAGATTTTAAGTTTGGAAATTTAAGTTGTAGCCTATGATCGTCTGCTGCTGGGCTTCATTCAATATTTCTTTTTACAAATTGTCTTCCTGTTTTGGCAAATTACTATTTAAAGATTTATTTTGTAGAAAAGGTTTGAGGTAATTAAGATACCCTCTAAACGTTTAAGTATTTTAAGAATGGTTAAAAGGAAATCTGATTATTATAATTTTTTTTCAAAATAGTTTACGAGACTTGAAAGTTTTGCTTACGAGTGATAAGTTTCATGATACCTACTGGTATTTTCATTCCATTTAGTTTTGTTTAGAAACTTTTAAGTAAGCCTCTGAGAATTTAAAATGATTCCCACATTAATTAATTCACAAATGCCTTCGTTAGAAAATCTGTAAGCTTTAAAAAGTGTACTCCAAATGCTTTACAAGAGTTTCTAAGCATTTCGAGAATAAAAACAAGAACAACCAAAAGCTAGAAAAAAAGGTCTCATTACAATAACTACAACAACTCCGTATTGAAAATAAGTTGGTTATTAAGTTAAAAAGGTTTTAAACTCTGAGCGTTTAAAAAAGAAACTCAAATATAGGGGTAGCTGAAACACTCAAAACAAAAGCTCCATAACTTTTGTTTTGTCATAAACGGTTTGTTTATATTTTGTTGTATTTGTGCTGTTGTTGTTGTTGTTATTGCTTTTATTGTGGTTGTTGTTGTTGTTTCACTTTAAACCTGACATTATACGAAAAAAGTCATTTAAAGTCAAAGTCAAGGTTTTCGAAAAGTTGTTTTAGCTTTACGTTAAAAACGTTGTATTTTGTTGTTGTTGCTGTCGCTACTGCTACACTGCTGTGAAACAAACGTAATTTGCACAAAACAAAACCTGTTTTCTAATTCTATACAAAATGTGTGTGTGTGTGTGTATTTTTTTTGAAATTGGAATTATAAACAAATGATAATTGTTATATTGTTTTTGTTTTTTTTCGTATTTTTCGAAATTGGGAGGTAATGGAGGTACGGCAGCTGTTTTTGCTGCCAATGATGATGATGTCGAGATGTCTAGATGCCGATGATTAAGCTGGAGCTGAATGAAAAGTTAACAAATCGATAGCCAAAGAGGAAAAAAATCATGCCGCTTTTAAAGCCAACGTAGTAGGAGAAGAAGAAAAGAATCACATGTGTGTGGTTCCCGCAAATTGAAGCGTCAAATTGTTTCTAACGATGTCTAAATGAGCGAGCTAAGCTTAAAAAAAGTTTATGGTTTTTTTGGTTTCTTTTCTTAAACTAATTAATCATTATTTTTTATTTTTTTTAAAGGGAAGGCTTATGTAATATTTAAAAATGAGTTTAAGAGCCAAAGTGAAGGTCGCTTCTTTTCCTTTTCTTCCTTACTTCTTTTTAGGTTCTTTTTTTGTGCTTAGTCGCAACCAAGTTTGTGTCTTAAGTCATGGGCTTTATAAGACATACGCGTTTGTGGCCTAAGTCTTTTCAAATAGGTTTTGTTGCTTAAGTCTTTTGTTTGAAAGTCGTCGACTGAGGGTTTTCTTTTTAGTCATGTTGCTGTATTTTCAAGCTTGCTTAGGCCGTTTTGCTTATGTTGTCTGTATTGCCTTTTTGACGGTCTCTAAGATAGCTCCTTGTGTTCGGTATGTTTTTGCGTTTGCATTACTCACCATTTTTCTGAGGACTTTAATCCGTTTTTGTAATCCACATAATCCATTGGCTTTTGTTGGCTGGCTCTTAATCCGTAAAATACATTGGTATATATATTGTATTTGATGTTATTTTCTCGTTGTTGTTTGTTTGCTAAAACACTTGTGACACTTGTTATTGCCTTTTATTCTTTTCAATTTGTATTTACTTTTTTTTGCCATTCACACACTGAATTTGACTTTTTTTGTTGTTGTTTTTAAATCTTAACAATTTTCATTTTGTTTGCTTTTATTAAGCAATTTTTTTCAGGTGGGGTTAGCTGCCGTTTATTGTAAATTGAACTTGTTTTTCCTTAGTCTTTTGGCTTGGCTTGAACTTATGCTAAGTGATAATGAAATAAAAGTTCTTATGGTTGTTTTATTTTTTACATTTGGTGATTTGCGCCACCTGTGAAGTCTCACTTGATTTATTTAAAAAAAAAACAACACTCACATTTGTTATATTTAACTTGCATTTTAATTGCGATTACATGACAAAACTTTCTTTCGTGTTTGTGTATAAATTTAGAATTTTGTTGTATTTGTTTTGCCTTTTTTCTTGTTGTAACTTTTGTTTGTTGCTGAGTTTACGCTACCGTGTGTGTCGATCGCGTTAATGCTTACGGAAAACTGATTCATGGATGAGTCGTGTCTCAACTTCAATGTCGAGCCGTGTTATGAGGAGACTTCTGAAAGTAACAAGCAGCTCATGGTTAGACTTTTTCTTCTTACTACCTACTACTACACTTTACACACAAACACATACACACGCGCACTCACCTTTACTCCTCTTCTAAATCACACGCATACGGGAGAAAGAAAAGAGCCTGTCTCTTCAGGTGTTGTTCTAAAAATTCTGTGTGTTCTGTATGGCGCGCACGCTCTCCTCTAAGCCACTCACCACTCACTTGTTGTTTCAAACCAAGTGTAAAGGTATGTGAGCGTGCTGAGCTTGTGTGCACATTTGTTATGTTAAGCGGCCTAAGGTTCTTAACACACATAGTGCTAACGCCAAAGAGAGCGTGAGCGGCAGAGCGCCAGAGAAATGCGAATTCCCCAACACACTCATGCAAGAAGCCAGAATACTTCTAATGCTGGTTTGTTTTTTCCACGATCTACGCTTATGCTACTCACCGTTGTAATTTTTCTCTCTTGTCTATTACAATCGCTCTTCTCTCTTTCACGGTATGCGTGTAAAGGTCGCTCTTTCATTTATACTTAGATACACAGACATAGGCACCCACTGACTTACTGTTGTTGCTTCAATTGCGGATTGTGTAACGTTCTAAACCCACACTTTGTTAGAGATTTGCAAACACACACACACACAACCACACATACTTGCACAGGTTTCTCAAACCTTTAGTGCTAACTCTATATGCTCGGTTAAAGAGCGTACACACGTTCATAGAAACGTTTCTGATTGGCTGTGCCAAAATTCTAAAAAGAGAGTTTTCAAGTGGAAATTTAGACAGGGAAAATAAAATAAATTATGGCACTGTCAATTGTCTGTCCGTCCTAAGTTAGAGGAACTAATGTGGGGATCTCTATTTTCAGGGGATGGGTACATTCCAAAGGCTGGCCCAACTGCAACGCACGGTGTTAATTGTAAATAAACCCAAAAAATTTTATAAAACTTTTTTATATTTTTTTAATGATAGAACGATCTATGACATCCATTGTTTTGTTGACGTGTGCTAAGTGGCACTATCCTGTTCGAACTACATATCGTCCAGGCCCAAATCTCAATTTCTGGCCGCATTAAGTCCGTTATCATCTCGCTATGTGACGCGCAAAATAGAAATGGACCCAAGGGTAAAAAACAGTTTTGTTCAGGAGATCCATTTAAAAGATTTAAATACGTGTATCTTTGGTGTACCATCACTTTCATAAAACGCGCATATCTCTGGGATGGAACACTTTTGGGGCATGGGTCTCATTCGATGCTCAGATGTTGTCCACATCAAAAAAAAGTGACAACTTATTTTTTTACCCTTAGGACCCTTTCTCTATGCGCTGTCACCTATAGTGAAAACCATTCAAGGTAACTGCTTGGTCGACCTCCTTTTTTGAAAAAGTACGGCCGGATGACGCCGTCAGCCCATAAATCGGACTTTCAACAATCACTCGTTGATTCTCATTTGCTTAAATTTTGCAATCCCGCTTGTGAACGAATCCACTGTAGACAAATTTGGTCGATTATGCTGGCCAAAACAATCACGAAGTGCACGAAATGCATTTTAACTTAACGCCTATTTTCGTAAAAGGCTTTAGCAATCTCAACGAGCAGCTGCATTGTGTTCCTCTCCATGTCCATGTCAAAGGACCTGGAGAAGTGTACTTAACTTAACTTAAACGACATCGGTTTAATAATTTAGAACGTTTTGTGTAAGCGCATCTACACTTTGAAAAAAAGACTACGGTAACGTTGTGCAGCAACTTTAAGGGGGTTCTTTCTCTCAATTAGCAGCTCCTGCCATCAACAGTGTAAACTAGATTGGCTTGACCTGTGTGGAGCCAATATGTCACAAATGTACCCCTCCAGAAATTGAGCTTGCTATGTTTTGCTCTATGTTAAGCACGTTTGCTTATTTTGGTCTTTTGATTTTACAAATTGAATAGGTGTTCTTACCGGCTCGTGGTCTCTTGACTATTTTGACAAAATGGAAAAGTGACATTTATTATCGTAGTGGAACACTGCTTTTATCGCAATGACGGGTCCTTAACAACCTTAATCAGATTCTTTAAAACCAGATTCTATCAAAACGTATAAGATGTTGTTGGTCAAACTTTTCGAGTTTTCTTCAAAAACCCCCCTGGATTTCTTAGATTTCTTTAGCTGGTAGCATAAGTCTGCTGAATCAGTTACATAACTCCATTACAATGGAGCTTTTCCTTTTCAATAACATTTTCGAGTTTATAAGTCTTGTCAAATAATTGCCAGTATGAGGACTCTGGATTAAAATTTTTGAATTTCTGTTTGAAATTCAAAATAAACGGCGCATTTTTACTTTTGGGGTACCATTGAATAGTTCTTAGTCAATACTAAAGGGTAGTCCAACTACTATAATGCACAATGTTTTGGTACGCCACACATTAACGTCCAGTTTTTGTAAAATTTTAATTATAAAGCTGCTGTGGTGCAACTACGACTCATTCAGTACAATGCTTTATTTCTTACGCTACGTTTATATTTAATTCCGGTGTTCAAAAAAACACTGAAATGTATGTGCAAATGTACAGATAGCTAATGATATTGCATTGTCTGCAAAGAAAGGCCCGGCCCTTTAATGGGTTTTAAGACTGCAGGAGGTGGGATAATACGCAGCGTAAGAAAAAATCTTCAGTATGCCCGAACCTGTGCCCGAAATGTTTTCTTTTTCATTTCTCTAATAGTATAATTTTCTAAATCGGATTAAAGCTATTGTTAATTATTTGGATATAAATTCCAAGCTGGCTTATACTTTTCAAATGATGTACTATGCAGACTAAGGTTATGTCTAGAAGATAAGAGCTGGGCTTTACTAACCCAGTAAACTCAAAAAAGGATCCAGAAGTTATTTGCTAAATAATAATAGTACACATAGTAAAAAGAATAGTACACACAAATTTTTAATTTTTTTTCAACATTTTATTTCAAAAAATTCATAAATCTATAAAACATAATTGAAGAGTATTTTATATATTTTTATAGTGGTAGTCATAAAAACAGAACTTCGAATTTGAGTAACACAAATGAAGATTAGATTTCGAGCAAATACACTGAGTTTGTGATTTTTTGCATAGCTTGCACCATCTGTTTCCTCTATTTTTACCTACCCAGATCGGAAAGTGTCCAATGTTGTCAAATCGGACGGTGTTCTAGGTTCCCCACTTGGGCGATCAGGAAAGCGTTTTTTTGAGTATGCAACAAGACCTGTATGCAACTGTATACGTCGATACGATGTAGTTCTAAGAATTCTTTGTTGTCATGTCGATAAAATTATGAAAAAAAAGTGTGATTGTACGTATTGCGTGTTTTTGCCCGAATGTTGTAATGACCCACGAAGCCTTTCATTAAATCTCTTATAATTTGAGGGTAAACGATTTTTATTTTTTCTGTCATAGCGGTTACCTTTGGTTCATACCAAAGACATTGCAATTAAGTTGATTTTTTATTAGTTCAAATATCTTTCTACTTATAGCATTTTTAATGGGTAGGAATGCATTTCTTCCCCAGTAGCTTTCCAAATTGAGATACCGATAAACCGACATATACGGCAAAATCTTAATGTTGTGATACAGATCGTCAACTTCGACACTAAAATTTGTGTTGACGTGTTCGGTGATGGCTGTCCTATTTGTTTCGAGTGCAATTGTAATCACTCTATGTGACAGCGCATAGAGAAAGGGACCTAAGGGTAAAAAACATCAATTTTCATCTTTTTTTCTTTTTTTGATGTGGACAACATCTGAGCATCGAATGAGACCGATCCCATGCCCCAAAAGTGTTCCCTCCCAGAGATATGCGCGTTTTATGAAAGTGAAGTCGACGATTCTAAGCGCAAATAGAAAGGGACCTAATAATTAAAATGGCTCTCCAGAACAAAACTTTTCATCAACTTTTCACTTTTTTTTTGATGTGGACAACATCTGAGCATCGAATGAGACCGATCCCATGCCCCAAAAGTGTTCCCTCCCAGAGATATGCGCGTTTTATGAAAGTCGAAAGTCGACGATTCTAAGCGCAAATAGAAAGGGACCTAACAATTAAAATGGCTCTCCTAAACAAAACTGGTTTTTAACCTTAGGCCCCTTTCTATTTTGCGCGTCACATATATGGGTCAGAACATTTTACGCTGATCAAGAATATATATACTTTATAGAGTCTCAGATCAATATTTCGAGGTATTGCAAACGGAATAACAAAGTTAGTATACCCCCAGCGGATGATATAAAACCTAATGTATAGGGTGATCCATCTAGAGGTACTTTTTCAGGACAAAATAAATATAAAAAAGGTTTCCATTCTGAGGGTCCAATTTTGGAAGACTCGTTTGAGCATTTCTACCGGTACGGCTTTAATGCCACGCGTAATGTTGGCTTCCAAAACCTGAATCGTAGCTGGTTTGTCAGCATAGACTTTGGACTTTACATAACCCCAAAGAAAAATGTCTAAAGGTGTGATATTACTCGTTCTAGGCGGCCAACTCACCTGTCCAAAAAGTGAAATTGGCTGCTTTTCGAAATGACCTCTCAATAGATCCATTGTTTGAGCAGCTGTATGGCAAGTGACACCGTGCTGTTGAAACCAAGTGTCGTCAAGATTACGGGCTTCAATTTCAGGTAGCATAAAGATCGATATCATGGCGCGATAGCGAGCACCATTCACGGTTACGTTCCGGCCATCATCATTTTTGAAAAAAAATGCACCGATGATTCCACCAGCTTATAAACCGCAACAACCGTGGTTTTCTCTGGGTATAATGGCACCTCTTGAACTTTTTCTTGTTGCTCTTCGGCCCAAATGCGGCAATTTTGTTTATTGACTTTGCCGCTGAGCCAAAAATGTGCCTCATCACTGAACAAAATTTTGGTCGAAAACAGCGGATCTTCCCGTTTCTCACCGAACGCTCATTTCCATAATACAGTTGCCCACATTTGAAGGTAATTATTTTCAATAAATAAATGCCATAAAATGTCTTTTCATATTACCAATAAAGTTTACACACTTGATTTGAAAAAACCAATAAAGATTACACACTTGATCTATAGATGGATCACCCTTTATAACGAAACACAAGTAGACAAAAAATTGGGGGAGCCCGCAGTAGGGCCCTGAGGCACTCCTCAATTATTTCGTTTTCTACTCGTATACACAAATTCAACTCATTTCACAGAACACAAATAACGAAATATAAACAAGATTATCGCACCTTTTCAAAAAAATTATTACTGTCAGATACTCAATAAGAAATTTTAAATTTCACGTGTATTTTTTCTGTCCTCACTCACAAAACGGCAAACAGGATCTAAACGACACGTCAGAATAAGTTTGGTGCTTCTAGCACAGTGTCACTGAGAGAGTTGTTGAAACAACCGATATTAGTTTGTTTTCCAAAAATAAGCAATTGTTGAGAAATATCGAGTTTTTTGAAGAGTGCCTTGAGGCACTCTTGCGGGTAAGAGGATTAAGGTGAAGAGTTAGCACAATTGATTGTCAGAAAACTATAATTATCCGTCAAGTTTTTCTCTATAGCCCGCTGTTTAATGTTGTGCATAAGGATTTAATAAAGACATATCGCACTTTATATACCAATTTCCGTTATCGCATAAGGATATCATGAGGTGTAAAATTTTTTTGATAAATTGTTTTTTGTTTAAGCTTGGTTTATTTATGAGCTACGTAAGAACTAAGTTTCAATTTTAATGAAATACAAGATTATTAGTTTCATATTTGATGAAACCGCAAAGTTACATCTGCTACAAAAAGTAATTATTTAAAGTTTAAAAAATTCCAGTTTTTGGTAATTCGTTTTAGAAACATAAAGTTTCTTGTAGATTAGCGTTTTAATGCAGTGCCTTGAATATATTTTAGCGATCCATTATGTAAATGGTAAGGATTACCTTAAAACTTTTCCCCAACCTAATTTGAATATAAGTAAAAATGTTATTTCTCCATTTGTTTTTTTTTCCAATTTTTGATTGGAACAGCAGAAAAGTTACAGACTTTACCTAATTTTGTATTTATTCATGGTTTCTGGACCAGGTGTGTTCTATAACTTGCTTTTTCAAAATATTATGTGTTTAGTACCATGGGAAACGGAAAGGTACAATTAAATGAAGGAAATAGTACAAAATTGAAAATAGCATGTCGTTGTAGTTTATACCTGAACTAAAATTTTAAACATTTACTCAAAATTTGTATGTGATATATTGGAGGCACTTTATATTTTGAATGGCAAAAATAATAATTGGCTTCATTTTAATTGAATTGTTGAATTGAATTAATTGAACTGTCATACCCAAATGTATTTACAGTTTTAGTTGGTGTAATAACAATTCGGTATAGCTGAAAGTATAAGTTAGATATCACAACTGAAAAGAGGTGTTGGTGTTTTTCCTAAGAGCTCTTAAATGGCTTATCTTTTTCGGCAAAAAATAATAACAAAAAAAATAGAGCCACTAATGATCTACACACAATTTTCAACTTTCGGACCAATTTGTAATGGCATTTTAAACATTTTTGGTTGGAGTGATTGTGAATGACAAGAGTTTTTTAAAATTATAATCTTGCAACGCCTTACAGTTTAAGACAAAGTGGTACATCGTCCTATATAAGAAATGTTAACCTTAGGTGCAGACAAATATTTAGGATCAACGTCAAACGGAAATACAATGAATCTGAAAGAAGACACGGACAATATAAGCTCTGCTATGGAGTTCCAATCAAAAAGCTGTGATATTGAAATTAAGTTGCCTGTTTAAAAATGAGTGTTGTCACTGTTAATGGTGTGTAACTAAAAACTATAATATTTTATGAATCCCTTGAAAAAGTCAACAAAAATTGACGAAACGCCGGGAAAAATGAAATAAAAAGGACTGTTTATTTACAACATTTTAGGTCATAATAGCTTACACAACTACACAGTCAAATTGTATTACTTAACCAATTATAATTTACAAGACTTACAACTTTTTAGCGAAAAGTGCTTTGTAAAAGCTAATATGAAACTGGAAAAAAAAATATTACTCAAAAAATAAGTAATACCAAAAATGTGGTTCAAGCTATGCAATATTGGGCAAAGAGTGTTCCTCTTTTGAAATAATAAAGATAGAGGTAAAACTAATTTTCAGATCGCCAAAAAAAAACCATTGGAAGTTCATACAATTTTGTATGCCATGTGCTACACGACAAAAATAATTTAATTTGAGAGCACTACCAAGAAAAACTACAGCTAACGAGGCTAACCACATCAGTCAATTGACAACTCGAAACCCTTTTAGGTCTCCAGGACCTTAAAAAACTGAGCTTGGAGTTGACATTTCTAGTATTACTGTAAGACGTCCATCTTCCCGGATAGTACTTTTATTTAAAAATACGCGCCATTCTTAGACAATTTCTCGAGTAGAGTCTAATCTGAAATAAGTTTAAACGAATATAGAAAAAATTATTGGTACTGATAGAAAGAATCGGCACAAAGTTAAAGAACTTTGCTCGCACTACAGAACAAAAACCTATAAGCATGAAAGACGTTTTTACATACTCCATATAATGGGTTAAGAAAACATGGATATAAATCTAATTAGTAGGGACATAAATACTGTTACACACGTTTTAGGCTGTAAAATAAAAAGTACTAAATGTTTTTGGACCAAATATTTTTTAATATATTTATTGATGTATATTGTATCCAAAAAGAATCTACTTATTCGAAATGTCCGCCCTTTGCCTTTACACACGCCTTAAGTCGCACTGGCCAATCGTCAATAGCTGCACGAACCTCGTCCATTGGAAAATTGGCCACAGCTCGAACCAAAGCAGTCTTAAGAGATCCAATGTTGGGGTATCTATTGTTGCAAACCTTGTCCTCTAAAACCGTCCACAATTTGTAATCCAATGGGTTCAAATCTGGACTGCCTGAGGGCCATTCTTTAGAGGAAATGAACGCTGGCAAATTGTTTTGAAATCAGGCGTGGGCCGTTTAAGCCTTATGGGCCGGCGCAGAATCCTGCTGGAAATTCCATGGCTGGTTTTGGAACAGAGAATTGTTAAGAGGCTTCACAAAAGCTTCCAAAACGGATTCTTGGTAAACTTTGTCCGATGTTTTGATCTTGTTCGCAGAAATGCTGGTCAGTGACCCCATCGTAAGAGACACCCTACCAAACCATGACTGAAGCTGAGTGATGCCCCTTTTCCACCCTTGGGATCAGTTCAGATGCTTCCTTAGATGACCGCGCATACACTCTATCATTTTGCTTGTTAAATTTTTCCTGAACGGTAAAAATTTTTTCATCGGTGACTAAAATTTTTCTATGCAAGCTATCAGCGTGCTTCACCAAAAGAAGTTTGCATTTTTCAATCCTATTTTTTTTTTAAAAGCTGCAGTCAGTAAATGTCAATAAATGTAAATGTCGTTTGAAAGCCGCAAGTCCCAAGTCTTTTTAATGATTCGAATTATGGACTTTTGCGGGATATCCATCTCATGGGCCATGATTTTCGGTTTTCGGAGCGGATTTCTGTGAATTCTTGATTTAATGGCTTTGATGGCATGCGGTGTTCGAACAGAGCATTGGCGGCCCGACCGGTGGCAGTCTTTTACATCTCCAGTCTCCTCAAACAGTTTTATGCATCGGTAGACGAACATGCGGCTAATCCCTAGTGGCCGGAGCGTTTTGAAAATATCGCTTTTTTTCATTTCACACTTGAAAAGCGCTATTACAGCGATACGGTTCTCATTATCAGACCACTTCCTGATGAAAGTTGAAACAATTTTAAAATCCCAATACAGACTAACGCTACTGAGGTTAGCTTTCAAACCCCATATGACAGTAGCGGGGTATGTTCAGTTCTACTATTGAAATGGGTGTGTTCAATGTTGTAACAGTATTTATGTCCCTTATCCTAAGCGAAGGGCTGTTGCTCTACTCAGAATGGATAATGCCCTTAAAACAAATACAGCGTGGAGAATCATTTGCCTCAAACAGTGGTAACCCTCGTTGTGTGTACAGTGGAACCATCCTGTTGGAACCATGTATGCTCTAATTGCATTGCCTCAAGAACCGGCTGAAAAATCCTGTATCATTGTCAAGTTCCGCTTGGAGTTCACAGATACGGCAGAGCAGAGTGTTTAGAAGATTTCAGTACTGCTGCTCTAACTCTCTTGATGTTTTGTTGTAATCCTTCTCTCAGGTCCCCTTCGGACAGATGACACATTTCCTGCTGTT
This sequence comes from Hydrotaea diabolus, assembly GCA_963513945.1. Lineage (NCBI taxonomy): Eukaryota > Metazoa > Arthropoda > Insecta > Diptera > Muscidae > Hydrotaea > Hydrotaea diabolus. The sequence continues at coordinate 166,753,752 of OY740719.1, forward strand.
CTCAATGAAGTTACCCAATTAACAATTGATTACCGTCCAGGAACACGTCCGCGTGGGGGCACAGCGAATTGTACAAGAAAAGCACGCTGCACTGCAATAATCGAGTGCGCTTTTGAAAGATACGCTTTAACACAAAATGATCTCTCCTCAACGGGTCCAATGCATGATGGCAACTGAAAGGCAGACGACTACAAATCTCCCGTCAGCCACTATAAGCCACTCACACTCTCTACTCTCTTCGATCAACAGTGCCGCCACAGCCTGCGGTGCAAGAACGCAAATTTTCGCGCACCACCCAGTATTTCAACAGGACAAAGACCAAAAAACACACATTTTGGTTCTTTTAAAAAATCTAGTTTTAGGACAACAATGTGAATGTAATTCAATATTCTCCACAATTTTCTTATCTTAATCCTATTGAATATTATTAGAAAATAGTCAAGGAAAACATTAAACCCATAAAAGTTGATAGGGGAAACATTCAGCAGGTATGAAATTCTATTTGCTATTATTTGGTGGACATAATTTCAACAAAGTCCAAACTGTTTAATGAATATAGATAATTCTATTAAATACAAGCTCTTAAGTCCAAGTTTTATGGACAGTTTAGGGTTTATCAGTTTATCATGGGTTTTAAAATTACATTATTTTTTGTCAGTTCGTAATCAATGGATGTGATATCGTTTTCCGATTTTTATTGTTCTAAGAGAGCTATTTTAAGCTTTTAATGTATATAACACGGATATATAAAATTAACACTAAAATAAAGGTAAATTAAATAATAACTTTAAGTTAAAAAGTTTTTAGCAAAGGGGAATGTAAGTATTGAGGGCCAGTTGCTTATCTCATTAATTTATTTATTAAAAATATTAAGGTCCCAACACAATAAGGTCATTTTGACCATACTCGTAGAATAAACGTAGAAATAATACAAGGAATTACAATAAGGTTACATGGACCATAGAATGTAAGTAGTAATAATATAAATAATTACATTATTGTTATTATTACAATTTCAGGAATAAGGTATAAATCAGTTTATATAAATTAATTTCGTTTATAAATTGTTAGACATTTTCTAAATATTCATCACTTGATAGTACTTGAATGTTGTTTATCTAAAATTTTCTTCGTTTTTTACTTAAATGTTCGCAGTCATTAAATAAATACTTCTCTCAATAATATATTTATGTGAAAAATTATGGTGACCAATTCTGAGTCTCGTATATTTAATAAAATCAGTTTTAGATATTCTTGAGCTTTTGAATTTGTGACTTTTATTTTTTTTGAATTTCATATAGTTTGGTGTCATTATTATTATTCCATTAAACTTCCCAGAGATAAAAAAAAATATATTTTGAGATATGCCGTTAGTAGTCCGAAAATTGATATTTGAACTCTCAGCTACAAACTCTGTTAACGATTTTTTCGCCAACTGGTCTGCCCTTTCATTTCCATGTATATCAAAGTGGCTTGGTACCCACAGATAGTCAATTTTGCTTAATGAATTTATGATTGCCTCTCTTATTTGTTGTATAACCACATTATTGGTGAATGGATTTTTATGCCTTCTAATGCCACATTAAATTAATGAATTTTGATCTATGTCAAAATTACATAAATGTTGAAGACAGGTTTTGATAGCAAGTAGTTCACCAGTATACGAGGGCGACCGCAAAACAAATTGGCCTGGCACATTTTCTGTTTTACTAGCAACTGTTTTTTTGTTTTGTTTTTTAAAAGCAATCATTTATAAGCCATCTGTCAAAATTTCCGAAATATTTAATGATTATTTTCTTTGTTACAGGTGATTGAAGTAAACAAGTTTAATAATTTTTGAAAAATAGAAAATAAAGAGTTTCGTGCGTTAATTAAACACTTTTATATGAAAGGTTATACGCCACAATTAATCAAAGATAAACTAGATTCTGTTCATGGTGATAATGCATTATCATACTTCACCGTTAAATCCTGGGTTCAACAATTTAAAATGGGTCGTTCAAGTACGGAAGATGAACAACGCTCTGGAAGACCGAAAACTGCTACTACTATTGAAAACATTAGAAAAATATTTAATGAAGTGACTAAAGATAGACGAATAAAGCTCAGAGAACTTGCTGATATTGTTAAAATACACGAAAAACAAGTTTGGAGTATTTTACATGATGAACTCCACATGAAAAAGCTATCCGCAAGATATGTGCCGCGTTTGTTGACTTTGTCCCAAAAAATCGCCCGTTGGAACTATTCCGAGGAGCTTTTAGCGATTTATCAGCGTAATCCAATAGAGTTCTTGCGCCGATTCATAACTGCTGATGAAACATGGATTAATCACTACATCCCATAATGCAAAGAACAGTCAAAACAATGGATAGAAGCTGGTAAAAGTGGTCCCAAGAAGGCGAAAACTGTTAAGTCAGCAGGAAAAGTAATGGCCTCAGTATTTTGGGATGCAAGGGGTATAATATTTATTGATTATCATGAGAAAGGAAAAACTATAAATAGTGAATATTATTGTACATTATTGAATCGGTTGAGTGAAGAAATCAAGATAAAACGACCGCATTTAGAAAAAAAAAGTTCTTTTTCATCAAGATAATGCTCCTTCACACACTGCATTTTTAAATCAACAAAAACTGGCCGAATTACGATTTGAAATTGCTCCGCATCCACCATATACGAGGGCGGTTCGGAAACTTCCTAGCCTAGCACAAAAAGCGCTGCATAAAAAGAAAAAAGTTAAGTGTTTTGGAAACTTCCATCTCTGCTATGAACACATGTTAAATTTTGTTTCGATCTGGCAACTCCTTCATATAGAAACAGGTGTTCACAAAAGAAGAATCCGCGATTTTTTTACAATGGAAAAATTAGAAATGCGTGGTGTCATTAAATATTTACATACAAAAGGTTTATCGGGACAAGAAATTCATAATGATATGGTGAATGTGTTAGGTGAAAGTGCTCCTTTATATGCAACAGTAAAAATTGGGCTGCTGAATTTAAACGTGGTCGTACAATCATTGAAGATGAACCACGTAGTGGACGTCCAAAAACAGCAACAACAACAGAAATTGTAGCCAAAGTGCATGATATGGTATTAAATGATCGACGAATAAAAGTGCGTGATATAGCAAATATCATGGGCATCTCAAATGATCGAGTCCATTTAATTTTGCATAAAGAACTACAGATGAAAAAGCTTTCTGCAAGATGGGTGCCGGACTTGTTAACAGTCGACCAAAAACGCATAAGAATGAACATTTCTCAAGCTTGTTTGGATCGTTTTCAGCGAAATAAAATGGATTTTAAGCGTCGTTTCATTACTGTTGATGAGACATGGATCCACCACTATACTCCAGAGACAAAAGAACAATCCAAACAATGGACTGAAGCTGGAGGAAGTGCCACAAAGAAGGCAAAAACAATTCAATCGGCTGGTAAGGTTATGGCAACGGTTTTTTGGGACTTCAAAGGTTTTTTATTGATTGACTATCTGCAAAAGGGTAAAACAATAAATTCAGAGTTCTATTGCAACCTTTTAGATCAATTAAATGTACAAATTCGAGAAAAACGTCCTGGCTTACAACACAAAAAAAATAATTTTTCATCAAGACAACGCACCAGCGCACAAGAGTGTTTTAACAATGGCTAAAATCAACGAATTAAAGTACGAGTTGCTTGACGACCCACCTTATTCTCTTGATTTAGCTCCCAGTGACTTCTACCTGTTCCCAAATCTAAAAAAATTCCTTGCTGTCAAGCGTTTTACCTCAAATGAAGATGCAATTACAGTTGTAAACCACTATTTTGAAGACCTTGAGGAAAACTATTTTAATCAAGGGATAGAATTGCTAGATAAGCGTTGGACTAAGTGTATTGAAGCTTCAGGAGATTATATTGAAAAATAAAAATATTTTTGAAAAACTAACTATTCTCTTTCATTGATAGGCTAAGAACTTTCCGAGCCGCCCTCGTAGTCCAGATTTAGCTCCTTCTGATTATTTCTTGTTTCCAAATTTAAAAAAAAAATTCTCGGTGGCAAAAAATTTTCGTCTAATAGCAAGTTTATGTCTGAAACTGAGGCATATTTTGAAGGTCTAGAAAAATCTTATTTTTCGGATAGAATTAAAAAACTTGAAAAACGTTTGATGAAGTGTTTTGAGTTGGAAGGAGATTATGTTGAAAAATAAATAATAATAATTCCAAAAAACGGTTCTTTTTATGTTAGGCCAGTTACTTTTGCGGTCGCCCTCGTAGATGAAAGAATAATCATTTATGCGTTTACAAGTTTCTAGATTAGCACCGAAAATTCCGAAGCCAGCCTTTGCATTACTTACGGATCCGTCTGTAAAGAAAAGTTTATGATTGGGGTATTTTGTGTTTATTGTGTCCAACAATATTGGCTTTACTTTTGTAGCGTTCATACTTCTCTTTGACGAATTGCTTATCTCATGATCAGTTTTGGAGACTGATAAACTTAGTGCTTCTAAAAAATCTTCTTTACCACCATTGATGGCAAAATTTTATAAAAACTCTTATTGCATCACAAGCGGTAAGTATAGAAAAGCTTTCGAAATCATGATATATTCGTTTATTTTAACTATATAACCCAATTATAGCTACAATAATAATCTATAAGAACAATTCCACACTATCGACGGAAGTTCATTGAATTGCACAATGATCGGAAAAATGATAAGAAATTATGATTGATTCATAAACTCAGGCCAAGAGAGCATTGATTGCTACTGCACCATTGTCATGATCATGATGACAATGATCTTGACAATGACTGATCCCCCTTGCACACTATTGAGTGTATAGAATTAATTACACATTCTGTGCTCTCGCGCGACTCTCATTTCAGCTGTTTCAATGTTTGCCTCTTTAAAAACTGATGACGGGCGGCTGGCAGTGGCGCTCTTGTAATATCCCAAGCCTCTGAGGTTTGCTGTGAAAAGCTCCGCTCCGCTTCGATCCACCACAACACGACTACAATTAACAACAAGTGTTGGTAAAACTATTAAACTACAACAACAACATAATGGCTGAGTTGAAATGGTGCAAACGCCACACACAACTAGAAACAATTAATAACGAACGAATAGAAACAGCAGAGAACTTTTTTTCGTTTTATTTGTTTTGTTCATACGCTCAATAGCGAAATCTTTAGAGACATTCTCGCCTCTAGACAGCTAGAGGAGAGAACACCGAAGGTGTCTGTATGTGTTTATGTGAGTGTGTGTGCCTGTGATGAGGGGGTTTTCTACTCGGCTGACTACCACAATTGACGACCGGACCACTCGGCGACACAAACAACAACATCTACATCATAATTAGAAACGAACGGTCATTGCTCTTCTCTGCTTTTGCTTTTTGCCCAGCCACACCACTGAGTACGGCCGGCGGATGGCATGGTTGGCTAAGGCTGGGGGCTTGGGTAAGGAGGGTGTGGCGAGGCGGTGGTGGGTAGTCAAAGAAATGTTTATGTTTTCAATTTTATTCTGTTTTTGTTCACAGATTTCGCTTCTCACTTACGTTTGTTGATCGTTAAGTGCCAAGTACCAAAACGAAATTCGTAAAAAAGATCTATTAAATTGTATTCAAATGTCCATATCCCCCCCCTTTTATATTCTTTCTATGGCAATGATAAATTGTTAATAATTCAAAAGTATTATCGAAGGTTTTCGAAAATCGTAACGTAAGAAAACAAAAAAAGGTGGCAATTGTTTGTAGATATTCTCATAGTTTTGTGTAATCATCTTAACCTTGAACACTTATGGATGGGTATTATTAATAGGAAATCATGCTGGGATGATCATAATAAATATGAAATGAAACAGTGCTTAGTCTTTATATGTATATTTCCACATTCCACAATAATTTTAGAATACGAATCTGGACGATCTCTTTGGAATTTTTAAGAAAAAAGAAATTAAGAACACTCTGGATGTACTCAACTCATTTAACAGACAAATACAGTTTACAATGGAGATGGAACAGGACGGAAAATTACCATATTTAGATTCAATAGTTTGTCGACAAGGTCAGTTACTAAAATTAGATTGGTACCAAAAACCTACAGCTTCTGGCAGACTTATTAACTTTAGTTCAAAGAATCCTAGATGAGTAATTCTTAATACAGCGACTAACTTCATCAATAGAATTTTAGATATTAGCGACATAGAGTTTCACAAACATAATTTAGTAAAAATTAGAACCATTTCAAGGCAAAATGACTTCCCACACAAAACCATCACAGACCTACTAAACAAATGGAAATCAAAATCCAATTCCTCAGCTGTCATCGCAGAACCTGCAACAAAAATATATAAACCAACAACATATATACCGGGTTTTTCAGAAAGGCTTAGCCATTCCAACATTTACAACAAAGACAAATATCAACTTGCACTAAAGACACACAGTGCAGTAAACAGTTTATTTAGCAGGACAAAATCTCGAATAAATAACGAAGATAAATCAGACGTTGTATACCAAATAAAGTGCAATGGTAACAAGTCCGACATATGCCAAAAGGTATATGTCGGCACTACTAAAACTAAACTTAAGACAAGAATTTCGTCCCACAAATCTGACCTAAAAGCCGTAAATAGGCCCATAGAACAAAAGACCGCACTTGCGGCCCACTGTACATTGACTGGACATAAGCCTGAAATTACCGACGTAAAAATTGTAGCGCAAGAGAGAAATTATAGAAGAAGATACACTCTCGAAATGCTTAACATTATTGACGTGCCTAATGAGAGGAGAATTAATTACAAAACGGACACAGATGGTATCGCACACATATATAGAAATGTGGTGCATAAGCACAGACGCAAGCTGAAGAGTAACACAAAAATCGGTTGACAGCGATAATCAGACGGACGACATTGTTTTGTTAATGTAATTATTTTTCAAATATTGTGTTACATTTTGTTTATTAAATGTACTCGTAATCATGTTTTGTATTTTGTCAGTGACAACCCCTGAAGATGATTGACGAAGTCAATCGAAATATTGGGATAAATAAAAATTAAACAACACATAGAACAACGAGTTTAAATAAATGACCTCAAACCGAAAAATAATTTTCATAAAATACGAATCTTTCTAATAACTTGCCTTAGAACTTCTCGCAGCTACACTAACTTACTTAGTCCCCATTTACACTAGTCAACTTTACTTGCCTCAACTTTCAGTTTTTAGGAAAAAAATGTAAGAGGAATAGAAATGAGACAAGACCCTCTCCCTCTCTCTACTACAAACTGAGAGTTGCGGCAAGTAATGGGGACTTTGTTACCTAAACATTTCATTTGGGAACAAACGAGGAAATTATTTGAAATCAGTGACCTGTGAACGATTTAATTTTCGTACTCAGGGACTAGGACCTACTGTTTAATGCTGTAGCTCCGAATGGCTAACGCATTTTCTGGACAACATTTTAGATGGCTTAGAGATGGATCACTTACTCCTAGGTGGAAACGCGCCACTGTTATAGGTGTTTCTCGGATTAGAATTTTATTTCGTTTGTATGATAATCGTGCGCTAAACAAAACATCTCATCGGCTCACACACTGTCCCTTTAGTAATATGCCTTCAAAATCAAAAGACTTAAGATGCAAACGCGCATGCTTCCAACCTCCTGTCATTATACAGGGTTTCCAACAAGGACATAACAATTTTATATATTAACTAGCTGACCCTTTAAACGTTGTTTTGCCTTTGAAGTCGTGTTGGATGATTTGTATGGGAGTTACCAAGCGCCTTTGTCCAATCCCGTCCGCATTTCCAGCAGAACTTAGAAAATGTACACCAAACCATCATAGCAAATTTTGTTCAAATACCGTTAACAGGAGCAGAAATAATGGATTTTTAGTTTGTAATATCTATGGGAGTTACCACGCCAACTGGGCCGATTTCATGCAAACTACGCATTAACCATCTAAGGACCATCCCTAACCTACCCTAAAATTTTGTATCAATTGTCAACCTTCTAGCCTCCTCCACCTACAATCTAATTTTTTTTCATTTTTCCTGAACCTACGCGTAGCAATTATGAACAAACCCGCAGAAGGAAGTATCCAGTTTGCCCCAGTCGTTTTCAAGTTTTAAGCGGTGTAACAAACTATATTTCATTTTCATAAATATAAGATATAAAACACGAATATTTAAGATATAGAGTTCAAATTTATTCCCGGTTTAGTGCAATAATTACATTTTAAGAATGAAATTCAAATTCGGTAATATGACCACCACGAGCCCCTGTACAGCGATTTATTCTTTGGACCAAATTTTTAATTTTTTTGAAACGTTGGAAATTTTGCGTTGGATGTTGTCTCTGAGCTCGTCTAAAGTTGTTGGCATATATTCATGACTTAAAGTGACCCCATAAAAAGATATCCAATGGCGTTAAATCGCATAAACGCTGTGTTCATTCGACCGGACCATTTCTCGAGATAGCACGTTCACCGAATTTGCCTTTCATTAAATCGATTTTATCGCGTGCTGTGTGGCTAGTGGCACCGTCTTGTAGAAACTACATATCGGCAATGTTAAGGTCATCTAATGCTGGCCAAAAATAATTTTCTAACATGGCACGATAGCGCTCTCAATTGACGGCATAAAAACCACACCACACAGTAATTTTTTCCCGAAGCAATTGTGTCTCTTGAAGCACAAGTGAGTTTGTTGCTGTCCAATAACGCATATTTTGTTTATTAACACGCAGAAAAAAATTATGGTTGGGGTAACAATATTCGAAGAGCATCATACTATTGTTGGTTACATGGTTGTGGCACAACAATATTATGATCATCGCAACAATAGTATGGTTCACACACAACCATACTATGATCCCCATAACAATATTATGGTCCTCACAACAATAGAATTATTCACACACAACCATACTATGATCCCTACAACCATATTATTATTCACATTTAACCATACTATGATCCCCACAACCATATTATGGTCCTCATTACCATTGTATGTTTAACGTACAACCATAGTATGATCCTCACAACCATAGTATGACTTACATACAATCATACTATAATCCCCAACATTTTTTGTAAAGATTGGGTAAAGTTGTTATTTAACAATATAGAATTTTATTAAGTAAGTTATGTAGTAATAGGAGTGATTTATTGAACAGCAAAAAATTATTTATTAAAAATATTTCAGTTATACTAATTCGTAGTTTGGAAAAAAATTAATTATTTTTACTATTAGTACGTAAGATCCGTAAAAATAACATTGTCAAACTAAAAAAAGTACAATTTTTCTGGTATGAATGCCGTAATCATGTTATTGTTAACATAAAAGCCATGAAAACAATACTTTGTTCCACCAACCATATTTATATTGTTGCTACAACCATATTTTCATTTTTAAATTTAGCAACAATACTATTGTTACATTTCAACAATATTATTATTTCCGCAATCATACTATTGTCAAATTGAAATTCAAAAAACAATACTATGGTTGCGACTACCATACTTTTATTGCAGAGAACATACTATTGTTGCCGTGACCATATAGGAACCATATCTTTTCTCTGCGTGTGTACGTGTTTTTTTGGTATACCGAAAAAAAACATACACACACACATACATGTATGATCTATAAAACCTGTTTTGTTATGTTTATAGTCGCAACCATACGGTATGATTGCCGTAATCATATATTTGTAAACGTAAATTTTAAACAACAATGTTTATATGGTTGCTACAACCATATTTTCATTTCCAAATTTGGCAATAATACTATTGTTGCAATTTAACAATATTAATATTGCGGCAATGAATTTAATTATCAAAATTAAATTCAGAAAACAATACTATGGTTGCGACGAACATACGAACATACTATTATCGTTAAACTTTGCCCGAGACACCGACTCAGAATTTCGGTAGTAATTTTTAATGATTTCTAAACGTTGCTCGTAAGTGAACTTTACCATGATGAAAATGTTGACTCCGACTAACGTTTTGACCATAAAAAATGTTTGAGGGTGCATTGACGTAAAGAAACGAAATATTTATGTCCCTATTGGAAAATCCTTTATATTATGCGTAGCTATTTCTACGAAATAAAAAGTGTTTGTAAATATATTTTCTTCAGACTACTCATTTAATTGCCAAACAATGTTGCGTTTTCGCAACACCCCGGCCCTCCATAGATGGGAGCAGTAACAACAATTATTATTAATTCAGTTTCTACAAATAGAATTTGCATTTTTTCAGCAGCACAGCACGACACTCTTTGATGGATTAAGAAACTTACTTCCTCCAGCATCTCCTACGGGAAAAATCGAGGAATTTCTCGTACCAGGAACTGGAATCACCACTTACTTAGTAGGGACATAAATACTGTTACACACGTTTTATGCTGTAAAATAAAAAGTACTGAATGTTTTTGGACACAAATATTTTTTATACGATATATCTATTGATGTACATTGCATTAAAAAAGAATCTACTTATTCGAAATGTCCGCCTTTTCGTCAATAGCTGCACTAACCTCGTCCATTGGAAAATTGGCCACAGCTCGAACTAAAGCAGTCTTAAGAGATCCAATGTTGGGGTATCTTTTCTGACAAACCTTGTCCTCTAAAACCGTCCATAATTTGTAATCCAATGGGTTCAAATCTGGACTGCCTGTAGGCCATTCTTCAGAGGAAATGAACGCTGGCGAATTGTTACGAAGCCAGGCCTGGGACGTTTTAGCCTTATGGGCCGGCGCAGAATCCTGCTGGAAAGTCCATGGCTGGTTTTGGAACAAGGAATTGTTAAGATGATACACAACAGCTTCCAAAACGGTTTCTTGGTAAACTTTGGCCGATGTTTTGACTACTTGTTCGCAGAAATGCAGGTCAGTGACCTCATCGTAAGAGACACCCCACCAAACCATGACTGAAGCTGAGTGATGCCCCTTTTCCACCCTTGGGATCAGTTCAGATGCTTCCTTAGATGACCGCGCATACACTCTATCATTTTGCTTGTTCAATTTTTCCTGAACGTTAAAAATTTTTTCATCGGTGAACAACATTTTTCTGTGCAAGTTATCAGCGTGCTTCACCAAAAGACGTTTGCATTTTTCAATCCTATTTTTTTTAAAGCTACAGTCAATTAATGTCCGGTACGTCGTTTGAAAGCCTCAAGTCCTAAGTCTTTTTTAATAATTGGACTCATGGACTTTTGCGTGATATTCATCTCACGGGCCATGATTTTCTGTTTTCGGAGCGGATTTCTGTGAATTCTTGATTTAACGGTTTTGATGAAATGCGGTGTTCGAACAGAGCGTGGGCGGCCCGACCGGTGGCGGTCTTTTACATCTTCAGTCTCCTCAAAGAGTTTTATGCATCGGTAGACGAACATGCGGCTAATCCCTAGTGGCCGGAGCGTTTTGAAAATATCGTTTTTTTCACTTCACACTTGAAAATCGCTATTACAGCGATACGGTTCTCATTATCTGACCACTCCATGATGGAAGTTAAAACAATTTTAAAATCTAGTTACAGACTAACGCTATTGAGGTTAGGTTTTTAAAACCCATATGACATTAACGGGGTATGTTCAGATCTACTATTGAAATGGGTGTGTTCAATGTTGTAACAGTTTTTATGTCCCTACCAAGTACTTCAAGGCGTCTCCGAACAACAAATGCGAATTCTGCTATAGTGAAAATGCCAAAATTCAATGATTTTGTTACCGTTACCGGAAGTTTTCATTTGAGAGCAGTTCGGGTAAGTGAAACACGTTTCATTTATCGGATAAAAGGGCAGTATATACAACTTTAATATTTATTTATTATATAAGTATATAACTCAAAAAGGATCCTAAATTCATTAAAAATGTACACGAAAGAGACCTAAGGGTAAAAATCAGTTTTGTTCAGGAGAGCCATTTTAAAGATTTAAATACGTGTATCTTTGGTGTAGAATCGTCGACTTCACTTTCATAAAACGCGCATATCTCTGGTAGGGAACACTTTTGGGGTTTGGGATCGGTCTCATTGATTCATTTGTTTACCCTTAGGTCCCTTTCTCTATGCGCTGTCACATATTGTAGTAGAATTATTTGTTATCTAAACGAAACATTGAATCACTTTTTCAGATAAGCGAATAACATTTCATGTAAAATTTTCAGTTTGGTTTTATTATACGAGTAAAGACTGATTTTATTTGTATATACGATAGAGGACATAAACGTGTCTATTAAGCACGCCGACTAAGGATCGGATTTATTCCTCAGTAGGTATTATGTAAGCCGTCGTCAAGACCGCACTAGGATAATGCGTATTCTGTATACCGCATGTGATTCACTTTTCATACTCATACGAATAAAACCTATAAGTATTCGACAGAAAATTGTTGCGGACTAGCTGCGGATTAAGTAATTGGTTGAATTTGTTTGCAAATGGACGACTTTTTTCCGAATACAAACATTTTTTGTATCTTGCTATTGGAAGCTAAAGGGTAAGATGAGAAACCAATGGAATTAATTAAAATTTATTCCATTTAAATAAAACTTAATGTTGCTACGCGCTTTCCATCGCCTAATTTCAGAACACTAACAGCCCTCTTTCGAGCTTCTTTTCGTGTACAACGATTTTCTTCCATATTAAAAAAAAAGCCAATTGATGAATTCACTAAGCGCTCTCAACTTGTGTTTGTTAACCCGTCATAAAATTCTAAGATGATCAAGCCATGTCCATCTGTTTGTCTGAAGATAGAAAACTACTGGTTGCACTATAAAAGGTAGATTGAAAATGGGCCAGATCGGTCAAGAGGTAACAATTTTTTCTAACTATACTATTTCTTCAACTATTAGATAATGACAAAGATATTTGGAACTCATGTTGGTGTCGATCGTAACACAGCCTGGAGTATAAGTGGGCGGTGCTACTCTGACATTAAAAATCGCATATATGGCAAAAGTAGTGATAAATGGAGTGATAAATTAAGTCAGCTGATTTCTACAGGTAAAAACGTCAAAAATTTGCTCTGCCCGAATTAATTATATCTCAGATAGTTGTATTTATACTTTATATCTTGATGGTGATGATCAAATCTGCGTTATATTGGAAGCGGAAATGTTACAACAAGATCTGGTCGGGCTTTGTAAACTTATACTGCTGGTGCTCTAAATTCCCTTAATTGTTGTTCTAGCCTGGTCAACTGAGTTTGGCTCTTCAGGGAGTTTCATGGTGGCTGCGGTTTGTAACTACTTATAGATATAATTGGAGATAGCGTTTCGGCGTTAAGTTGTGTATCAACTTCAACTCAAGTAGATATTAGAGATGTCATGTTCCCCTTACCAAGAGGGAGAAATGTGTTCATACAGCATACTTCTTATTGGAAACAACCAGGAGAAAACCTAAAGAACCCAAAAAATCACCACAGAGCTATGGAGTACCGCGTTTAAAGCCATCATTCCATTGAATGGCTTTAAATTACAATAACTTCACCATTAATACGAGTACTAACTAATGATCAATCTAGAGGTATTTTTTCAATAGGGGTTTTTCACAGATTACGCCTCAGTTGTGTTAAACTTTATTTTTTCTTTCTTTTTAGTATAGTTTGCCATTTCTTCATGGAAAGATGAAATTGTGCCATTGTGTTATGGAAATGAGAAGATCCACTGTTTTCGTCCAAAATTTTGTTCAGGGATAAGGCTCATTTCAGGCTCAACGTAAATAAACAAAATGCGCGAACTGAAGAACAATCAAAAGAGGTTCAAGAGGTTCCATTTTCCCAGAGAAAACCACGGTTTGGTGCGGTTTATGGGCTAGTGGAATCATCGGTCTAATATTTTTTTCAAAAATGATGATGGCCGGAACGTAACCGTGAATGGTGCTCGTTATTGTGCCTGACAAACCAGCTACGATTCAGATATTAGATGCCAACTTAACGTGTGTCATTAACGCCATACCGGTCGAAATGCTCGAACGGGTTATCCAAATCGAACCTTCAGAATGGACACCATGAGGCGTAGTTGCGGCCAACATTTAAAGGAAATTATAAACAAAAAATGGCATAAAATGTACTTTTGAATGAACAATAAAGAATCCACACTTGATTTGAATTTTTGTACTTTTTTATTTTGAAAATATACTTGTAAAGGGTGGGTAAATTTAATGGGCCGATGTTGAATTTGATCCACACCTAAACGTCAAGTTTTTTCTGCATTTCATTTGAAATTTCTCAATCTCAGACTAACTCAATTTGAACGAGCAACGCGTTAAAGTTATTCAGGCTTATTATGAAAATGGGCGTTTTGAGCAACCCGGGTCTGTAGGAGATGTGAAAACGCCAGTGCATGCTCGCACAGTTCGTACTGCAGAAAATATTGATTGCATAGGCCCTAAAATTTAACCACACTATACATTGATCACCCTACTTATATCTGCCGATATATTCTTTATCATCTCAACGGAGAAATATTTGACAAACGAAAAGGGTAATCAACACATATATTAACAAGGACTACACATATGTGACGCGCAAAATAGAAAGGGACCTAAGGATAAAAACCAGTTTTGTTCAGGAGAGCCATTTTAAAGATTAGGTCCCTTTCTATTTGCGCTTAGAATCGTCGACTTCACTTTCATTAAACGCGCATATCTCTGGGAGGGAACACTTTTGGGGCATGGGATCGGTCACATTCGATGCTCAGATGTTGTCCACATCAAAAAAAGTGAAAAGTTGATGAAAAGTTTTTTTCAGGAGAGTCATTTTAAAGATTAGGTCCCTTTCTATTTGCGCTTAGAATCGTCGACTTCACTTTCACAAAACGCGCATATCTCTGGGAGGGAACACTTTTGGGCATGGGATCGGTCTCATTCGATGCTCAGATGTTGTCTACTACTCTAAAAAGAAAAAAAAATGAAAATTGATTTTTTACCCTTAGGTCCGCGCTGTCACATATGCAGATCACAAAGATATTAACGGGAGGACAAAGCGAGATGCAGCCAAAAGCTTTTACAAATATTTTTTGATAAATATTTTTAATTATCGCGTTAGCAGGGTAATAGGCGGATTTTAAGCTTGTTTAATAAAACACCCTTAATATCACAACAAACCAAACTTTCAGAATTCGGTCAGGGTTGACAAAAATTCTGAACTACTTCGCTGGAAAAAAATCCTCGGACAAATCGAACAGAATACCTAACGAGTTTGGTAAAAATTCTCGATAGAGTTCAGATATTGTTCATAACTGTCTGATATCAGACATTGTCGGCACTGTTATATTAATCCCTTAACTTGAATAATCCGTTAATACTGGAATAATTCTTACCTCTAACCTTGTCAAATTGAGAAGAAATTGGATCTAGCGATGAACATATCAAAATAAGTGCCAATTTTGTGAGGTGGATGTCAAGCTAATCCTGCATATAAAGCTTAAGTAAACCTATAATTGAACTCAATGAACTAGTAAAATTAAAGTTGTCGACTAAACTTATTGCTATTTTCTTCATCGCAGTAATAATTTTTCTGTTGTAATCGAAATTAAAACATGTCGCGTATATGCTCGAAACTTTATGGCCGTCATCGTGTATTGGTAATTATCGAATCGGACGAACGAACGAACAGACGGACGGATGATTCGACGAGGGAACGAAATGAAGGCCGATATAACCACCAAAAAGTAAATCCATTTTACACAAAATCCACTGAACGACGTAGTGTTCGTTTCTTAAGTCTTTTGTTTGAGCTCACTCGCCCTTACTTGGCCCACAACAGATACGTCAGAAACCAGAAATCGAATCAATCAAAATCAACCAACATTTTGTACATTTCATTTCATTTATTATATTCATGTTGATGTCCATGTAAGCATGGGTGTGTAAGTGCGAGTGTGACTGCGTGTATATGTGCGTAAGCGTTCATTGCCGATGAGCATGATGAGATTCATTGTGGCGTTCTTTATTTTTTTATTGTTTACATGTTAAAACGAATCAATTCTTTTGAAAATGTGGCTGGGTCTCCGCTCCGCTGCCCGCTGCCGCTGCTGTTGTTTGTAATACCAATTCCAATGTGTTGTAAGTTTAAGCTTTCTTTAACAAAAAAACAAAAAAAAAATGTCTTCACTTTTTTCTCGAAAATGCTATACTGTCGCTTTGTAGCTTCCAATCGTGTTCTTAATTTTGCCGTTGTTGTTTTTGCTGGGCCTGTCAAAAACTCCAACTTGGATTCTGAAAAAGAGTGACTGGTGAGTTTTTTTCTGTTGTTTTTTATTTCTGTTTTTCGTTTTTTTTTGTTTTAGTTTTTTTTTTGGCCAAGTTCGTTGACTTCTTGTGTGATGTGGTTGGTGGTAAATGATTTGCCAGCTCATGCTGGCTTCTTGTTGTATATGGACGGTATGTATGTCGGTCGGTCGGGCGGTCTTTCTGTCTGTATATCTTGGATCTGAGCCGTATAAGTTTGTTTGTTAAAATATGAGTTCGTTTTCATTGCTGCCAGTTCATTGACCAGAGCCGAAAAAAAGAGCGCGATTAAACAGCACCAGCAGCAAATGAAGAAACAGAAGAAGAACTTGGCCGATGTGATTCCATATGTGTGTGAGCCGGAGAGCTAAAACAACCAAGTTAATAAAAAGAAATTGATTTGGGAAGTTGAACACCGCTTATTCTAGAGGAGTGGAGAATAATTAAACAAAGGTAAGTAAGTTCTGGAAAGTTTTCCGGGAGACCATGAAGTTAGTGTAAAAGGCGCCAGAGTAGGAGGGTATGTAAGTAGTCGAGTAAAAGTTAAACGAAATTAATAGGCTGTTTAACATCGTCTCCGCGTTGGGATAATTATAAAATTCTGGAAATTACTTTAAATTTTTACAGAGATGAAATTCGTTAGGCCTAAATAAGACATATAAAAATTAGTGTGTGACTTAATATCAAATTATACCAGAAAGAAATTATTTTTGGAAAATTCGCAAAAATGAGTAGTTTCAAAGCAATTCTGAAGCAATTGCGTTGAATCGTACCCACCGAAATTGAAAATGTCCAGATAAATTGTCGAGGAAATACTTTAGCCAAATCTACAACGTTATTTCCCGTTTTTATCTTACATGCGGACTGGGCCACAGCGGTAAGATAAAATTGTGCATAACTATCATGTCAGTTAACCCAGGTTCAACCCCGGGTAGGAAATTTAAAAAGTTATCAGCGGCGGATTTGCACCTTGTAAATGCCGGCGACTTTACAAGTAAGAGATTTATCTCTAAGCCAAATAAAAACTTCTATATAAAAACTAAATATAAAACTTCTATATATAAAACTAAAAAGCATAAGCGGTCCCGGTCATAAGTATAAGAATTGAATCGTGCACTTCTAATTGATTTGAAGTGCCCCCTTGTTCCACAATAGGATGTTGAAGGACTTAGTTAAGTAAGCAAGTACCTAACGTTCGGATGACCTTACTGTTTCTACCAATTTTGCTAGCAATTTCGATTGTAGTTCAGCTAATAAATGATTTAGGAATTGCTCATGGCATTTTGAATTACAGAAATTCTGACAAGAAAACAAAAAAAAAATAAATAATCTTAATGAGAATTTTGTAATATTGCTATGGAATTTGACAAGTAATAACTGGACAATCTAAAAATGATGTTTTGAAATTCCATGCAGACAAATTGATGGTTTAAAGAAATGAAGCAGATAAAATACTAATTCTACGGGGACTATAATCACAGGCATTATCTGGTAACTCTTATTAACCGGACAATTTTGGTTATTCGTAATAGGGATTGGAACCAACGCATTCCGAATTAAACAAAATGGTGACAAGCCATTCTGGAATATTAGTAATCTTTAAAAAAAAAAAATATCTGCCAATGTTTTACATTCGATGTTTTACATTGGACGTTATACATTCGAGCCAAGAAAACAGCTGGCTAGCATGTTAAACCAGTAGTTTTGAGCTGGGCCAGTTTCAAAACTTCAATAACAAATCGTAACTAACATTTTCCATTTTTTACTTTTGGTTAAATTAATGACTTGTACTTTACATTCAAATAATACTAAAATTTATTTTAAGCCTGAGATTAACATTACCAGTTTCCTGCAAAAAATTTCAGAAAATTTCACGACATTTTACACGTTTCTAATATTTTTAATTTTTAGACAGATATAATGTAGGGTTTTTCATTATGGACATAACAATTTTATATAGTAATAAAACACAGCTGTAATGCAAATGTTACATTTTAAGAATGAAATTCGATTTCGTTCATATGACTACCACGAGCCTGTTTACAGCGATCTGTTATTTGGAGCCTATTTGTTTGGGATCTATATTATTGTTTAGCTCCTTTGTTTTATTTCGGTCTGTTGCTTTTACACATTGAACAGGGATTAACCGGCTCAAGACCTCTTGCTTCTATATTTAAACAGAAGACAAGTTTTTAACAAAATGGCAAAGTGACATTGATTTTCGTGTCTTTAGAGGTGGCAAGAGTGAGTTGTATTTTCGTGGGCAATTGTGTGAAAAAAACTTGAAAAGTAAGGTTTACAACAGTAGTTCTCATTCGTTTGGGGAGAGTCTGGCCTTATAGAGTTCGGTTTGACTTTCAACAATTGCAGCAAAGCTTTTTGAAGAGAGTTGTCACGGAAATCATGATAAAAGTAGTGTGCAGCCACAAAATCTATGTAACTTTGCCATTTTGTTAAAAACTTGCCTTCTATTTAAATATAGAAGCAAGAGGTCTTGAGCCGGTTAATCCTAGTTCGATCTATATTATTTTTATTTATTCCTAGGAGCCTATCTGGAGCCATCTTACATTTCCATTGGAAAGTTGGACATTTTTTAATCAGAACGTTTTGACGTACGACCATCATTTGTGTTTTTTATAGTGACTTGAAAAAAATCAATTTGGCAAAAAAAAAGGAATTAACTCGTGAACATTTTCGTGCGATCATTTTTCACAACTTTCGACGTGGATTATCACTACAAGAGTGCATCGATGAACTTAAATCTTTGTATGGCGATGAAGCACCATCCTATAGCACTGTGAAAAACTGGTTTAATGAATTCAATCGCGGCCGACGCTCGCTCAAAGACGAAGGTCGTGAAGGTCGTCCAAGAACGGCTGTTGTGCCAGAGAACATTGATGCCGTGCGTGAACTGATAATGCAAGATCGTCTTGTGACGCACCGTATAGAAGTATCCTTGGGCCTTTCTTCCACCAGCATACATTAGAGATTGCATAAACATCTGGCCGTAAAAATGGTTTTTTTCTCTTTGGATCCCGCACAATTTGACAATCTCTCATAAAAAGGCTCGTGTCGATTGATGCAAAGAAATTTTGAAAAAATACGATCGTGGTGCTTCAAAAGACGTTTATAAGATCATCACAGGTGACGAATCATGGATCTATGCATATGAGCTCGAAACTAAACAGCAATTGACCCGACCGTATGGGTCTTCGAAGACGAGCCAAATCCAACGAAAGTTGTTCGTGGAAGAAGCTCTTCGAAGCAAATGATCGCCTGTTTCTTCGGCAAAACTGTTCATGTGGCGACTGTTTCGCTTGAGTAACGTAGGAGGTCAGTTCTGAGAGGTACACCACAATTTGTTTGCCTGAAGTCTTCGGAGAAATTCGAAAAACGAACAAGAGAAGACGAATCATTGTGCACCATGACAAACTAGCGCCTTTTTGACCGGCCAAAACATCGAATTGATGGGTCATCAAGAAAAAAATGCGTGGTCAACAATTTTTGTCGCCAGAAGATGCTGTTGAAGCTTTCCAAACCCATGTTTTGGAGGTGTCTCAATAGGAGTGGAAAAAGTGCTTCGACAATTGGTTTGAGTGCATGCAAAATTGTAAAAATCATGCTGTAGAACACTTTGAAAACCCATAAAACGATTTTTGATGATAAATATTCGCATTTTCGTTAGTAGGCCAGAAATATATATAGCAGCCCTCATATAAGTATAAAGGCCAACATCTTTTCGTAAAGTACGCCAGAGTGTGGTTTGAGAGATGCCCAATTTTTGAGAAGGATGTGGAATCGTCATTTTAAACGGATACACTTGCGGCTGCGATATTTTCGTCGCTTCGTGCGATACGGCGTCTCTTTGGTGCCGGAACATCCAAAAGTGAAAATTTGGATCCAAATTTATCCACAACACACGCAAGTCTGTCGGGTGAGACGATTATTACGGACGTAAATTGGAAAATGCGCTCCTAAACTTGCGACCACAGACTCAGAATTTCGGTAGTAATTTTTAATGTTTTCCAAACGATACTCGTTAGTAAACTTAACCATGATCAACACATTGACTCCGACTAACGTTATGACACTGAAAGATCAATAAAAATGTTTGGGGGTGCGTTGACATAAAGATACGAAATTGTGATGTCCCTGTTGGAAACCCCGTTCGTAATAGTACAAGTATTCTATTTGAATATAATAATATTGAAATAGAATAAGAAATTCATAAAAATGTTTTAAAAAAATCAAAAAATTAAGCAAAACTTTTAATATTTCGAGCAAAATTTAATAGATCGTGACTTATTCGGCATGGTTGCGTCGTTTGAGGGTCTTTGGTTCATAGATTTCCAGTACAATTTTTTGGGTTATTTAATGGTGGAAATTAATTCTGCGGCTGTCAATTATTCAAAACTACTATATTGAAATCTGGACTCTAATAAAAACCTTATATGATCTAGTCATGTCTGTCTGCCCGTCTCAGTGGCTGACATTTTTCTGAGGTATCTGGTAATGCTCTGAAATGGTTGGTACTTCAAATGGGCGAGGTCAGAAAGAAGGTTAAAAGTTTTTCCGCACAAGGACTGGCCAACCTCTAGAAAACCGAGAATATTTTTGAGATCTTTCGAAGTTGTAAAGCGTCGATGAGTAAAGCGACATACCCTGGTAGATGGGGTATAGGTGCCCACTTATCTTCAAAAAAATTGTCTCAAAAAAAATGTTCTAATCATTATAAAACGATTATGTACAAAAACAAGTAATAGCACCTTAAGTTCGGCCAGGCCAAAGCATATAAATATACCCTTTACCCTCCCCAGGAACTATTAAACCACGAAAAATAGTTCCATTGCTTAAGGCCTCGAATTTGGCCAGTTGGTAAAATTAATTATAATCAGTTTTTTTATTCAAAATTATTTGCCCTGGAGAACTTTCCCCCATGGCTAAGTCCTAAAATTTCTTCATATCGAAAAACTAATGTGATATTCTGAGTTGTGACGAAATTTTATCGTTGTTTTATACCCATATGTCCAACGTAAAGGGTGCTTTTTTAGACGTGTGGCTACACTTTTTTCGGAGTTGGTCTTTTTGACAGCTGTCACTTGATTTATGCTCAGTTTGGTTTGAAATTTCATAATGAATAGACTTGCTCCGGAATAACGTTTCCAAATCGTGGTGAATGGGCCCAAAACGAGATGGCCACCGATCCTGATTTTTGCACTTAAATTTTATTCAGCAATGAAGCTCACTTTAGTTTGAATGGGTACGTTAATAACCAAGATTGTCGCATTTGGAGTAATAAAAATCCACAAGCCATTGTTGAGACATCGTTACATCCTCAAAAAGTCACTGTTTGGTGTGATCTATGGGCAAAGGGAATCATTGGTCCATATATCTTCAAAAAATGAGCCGGCCATAATGTTACCGTCAATGGGGAAAGCCATAGAGCCTTGATTAATGAATTTTTCTTGCCTGAATAGGAGGATGTTGATGTGGACGACCTTTGGTTTCAACAAGACGGCGCTACATGACATACATCCAACGAAACAATCAATTTATGAAAGGAAAGTTTTGGTGAGCGCATTATCTCGCGTCGTAGGCCTGTGGCGTGGCTCCCAAGATAGTGCGATTTAACACCGTTGGACTATTTTTTGTCGGGTTATGTGAGGTCGTTTGTCGACGCAGATGAGCCCGACTTGATTTGGTGCAACATTGCTGTCATGCGGCCTCAAATGCTGCAAAATGTGGTTAAAAATTGGGCCTCTCGTCTGAACTTTATCGAGCCAGCCGCGGCGGCCACATAATGGCAAATAACATTAAATTATATGCGTTTTATTTCTTCTTGAAAACCGCACGACTAAAAAACACCCTTTACATGATTTTATAAACATATTTCATACGATGCCTTCCAAATTTCCCATTACGAGCGACCAACACCCACGTGTCAACGTCCAATGTGACATTCGAATAGCCGCCACACAATGGACTCGATTTGAGGCCCTTCAGTTCTAGCGTACACAAATTATACCTGCAACAAATAATGAAATCTAACGTATTGAGTCCGAACTTGCTCAAGCTCCAGACATAGTTGGTGGTTAAGGCTACGTCTGACTTAAGCTTTCTTCTTGTTTTCTTGTTTTTTTGCTCTCTATTCGAAGAATATTGGCGGTAGAGGATATAATGGGTGATCCAAGTAGACATACTTTTTTTCAATAGCCTTTTTTTGCAGAACACGTGTAAGTCCTCTTATGTTTTTTTTTGTTAAGTAATAGTTGGCATTTCATCATGGAAAGACTCTGAATAACGTTTACAAATCGTTCAACTTTATAACGAAAATTCACGTTCTGTGAGGAATGTGTTTCGTGCACTTCGTTCCACTTATGGTCAACATAATCGGCCTACTGAGCTTACTATTCGCAACACCATCACCCATCTTGAGACCCAGCATTCATTATTGGATAATATTCCACCGAATAGACCACGTCCAGCACCAGTGAAGAAAATGAACCGGCCGCAGCTGAGAGTGTACACCAAGACTGTGGAGAGTCGATTCGGCGCCAACTTGGACTGACGTATGGAACGAATTGGCGCATTTTATGTCGAGATCTTAAATTGAAAGCGTACAAAATGCAGCTTGTGCAAGAACTGAAGCCGCCCGACGTTCCCAAGCGTCATCGCTTCGCTCTATGGGCTCTTGAAAAGTTCCAAGAAGATCCGACGTTTTTGATCCAAATTTTGTTCGGCGATGAAGCCCATTTCTGGCTCAATGGTTAAGTAAACAAGCAAAATTGCCGCATTTGGGACGAAGAGCAACCAGAAGAGGTTCAATAACTGCCACTTCATCCGGAAAAAAATAACTGTTTGGTGGGGTTTGTGGGCCGGTGGTATCATCGGTCCATATTTCTTCAAAAATGATGCCGGTGAGAACGTAACCGTCAATGGCGACCGTTATCGTGCCATGATAACCGACTATTTGATGCCGGAAATTGAGCTCGTGATCTCGGCGACATTTGGTTTCAACAAGACGGCGCCACTTCCCACACATCGCATCAATCAATGGGTTTATTAAGAGAATACTTCGGTGAGCAGATGATTTCACGTTTTGGACCGGTCTATTGGTCACCAAGACCGTGTGAGATCACACCGTTTTGGGTTTTTCCTGTGGGGATATGTAAAGTCTAAAGTTTGTGCGGTCAAACCCGCTTCTATTCAGGCATTGGAGCAAAACATCACGCGTGCCATTCGCCAGTTACCAGTCGAAATGCTCGAACGGGTCATCGAAAATTTTACTCAACGGATGGAAGATCTGAGACGTAGCCTCGGCCATCATTTTCTGTGTTTTTTTCTTTAAAAAAGTAGGGAACCTCGAAATGGATCACGCATTATAAAGTTCGGCATGGCATGTTAGAATTAAAATAAAATTTTTTTGACGATCAATAATACCAGTATTGATCCGATCCATATTTCGTGGTGTTGCAAACGGAATGACAAATTTAGTTAACCATCTACTCTGCGGTGGAGGATATACAAAGTGTCGCTTACAAGTTGTATCAAGTGATTCCATCGTTAATTTGTGTTGGGATGAAAGTTCCAATTTCCCTTCCGATGTTCAAAGAGTAGCTTAGATACAATTCCACATGAGTGGGAATCGCTTGTGGATGACTCAAACTTGGACCACCTTCTCAACGCTTTTTATCAGCGTCCGTTAGTGATACTGTCATTTGTACCCACAGACATACACCACAAGGTTTTTGGCCCAATCCAGCTACCAAAAAAAGATGAAAAAAACATATTTTTAACATGGCAATCGTGTACGTACGTGCAAACTTACGTACGAGTGAGTTTATATTGTCCCCACTCATGTACGTGTCAACATTTTCGTTTGCGTTCTTAGATAAAAGTTGCGATTTGCCATTTTGGCTTCGTGATCATGGCTTGACCCAATTCTAGTTCTTATAGAGATCTTAAGTACCTACTCGTACACACCTTATATGTCTTGGCATAAGTTTTTTTTTTCGAGCATTTTTCGCAAGCTTACAAAACAAACAGGAAAAGTACCGGCGGGGTACTTATGCGCAAAACCACACCAACATACGCAATTTTTAAGTAGCCGTAATTGAAGATTAAATAAACAACAAAGTAAGCCAGCAACCAAGCGAGTGTCATGGAAGAATGGCTTGAAACAAAAAATCAACACTTCTTTCGCTCAACCTGTCTGTGGACTTTCGAAAAGCTATGATGTGGCAAAAACAGTAGCAGCAACAACAACCAAAACAGCACAAAATGCCAAATTAGAAAAAACAACTAAAACCGAACTACGGTTCAAGCCGAAGCCTCGATTATTAGCGGGGTACTTAGATTTCAATAAGTGTTTGGTACAATTCAATACATTTTGAACTCCATAGTTGTATGCCTTCCACCAGTCGCTCCTCTTTGCATTACTGACATTGCACCAAGACTGCAATGATCGACCAGCAGTAGGTAATTGGTTCAATAGCCTAAAGTAACCTTCACCAGCAGAGAGGCAGCAGAGAGCCGAACAAATCTAAGAAAAACTTTGGTCACCACACCAACGACAACGCTTGAGCCAATCTCTAGGAGAACCAACCAAGAAACCAAAGAACTAACAACTTCATCCAGAACCATTTCACATTTCTCTTATTTTTCTAACTCTAAGTCGAAAATCATTCTTTTTCCTCCCGGCTGCCATACATAAGCAAAAATCTTCCCAAGATCAGAGTGTTGAAGTCGGTTGCTTAAAGATGAAATTAAGATTTGATACATGTCTTCATATGTTAGAGTACATAGAGATTCGTGTCTGTATGTACCATAGGGTGGCTCGTAATAGATAGGAGCTTTTACAGATGTCAGGGACATATAAATATTGATATGATTTTTAGTAGGTCGAACCTGAAAAGCACAAAAATGGTACTATAGTCCATCCTTGAGTTTTTTGGAAACACTAGAGAATCCCCACGGAAGGAATAAATCATTTTAACTGTTGCACTGCAAAATATTTAAGTGGATTTTACTGCAGTTTAATATATAGCCAAAATTGGTTGCGTAGAAACACCTTTCAAAATCCGCAGACCATATTAGTTGTGTTTTCTTTAACAAACAATGCGCTCAAATCCCTGCTAAGGCAAAAATTTGAAATCGTTATCAAAAAACCAAAAAAGTCCTTTATTTATCTCTAAGTATACATAACTAGTAAGAAAGATAAAGTCGGGCGTGGTCGACTATATTATAACATGCACTTCTGGATCTTCGGACTAGCCAACTGAAAAAAGTTGTTGGCTTTAATTATACCCAGATTTTGAGACTAATGGCACATTTGAATTTGCAAAAAATGCCATTACTTTTTGAAACCTCTATGGTCATGTTAAAATGAGTCACAGGGTCCTCCTTCACTATTTCTTAGCAAATTTCTAAAATAATTTAATTCTATAGTTATTTGTAGCCCATATGTCCAAGAATGCTAGAGGCCTTTTTATAGCCCAAAAACTTTTGTATGGGCTTTATATCAAAAAATGGTCCTATGTGGTCTATACGAGTATTGGCTTAAGATTGGTTGGTTATCCATCGTTATGTACAATACCAAATTTAATCGAAATCGGCATTGAAATAGATGTTCTATGGGCTCAACTTTAATTCAGCAAATATCAATACAAATTCAGAAATTTCATTTGCAGTTTGAAAATTAAACTTGTAATGTAGAAATTCTATTTTATATTCAAAAAATCCATTTGTAATTCACAAAACATCAATTAAAATACGTAAAATTGCATTTGAAATTCAGAATATTTCATTTGATATTTAGAAGACATCAATTGAAATTCAAAAATGTCAATTGAATTTCAGAATATTCCATTTAAAATGTGTTTATAGGAAAGAGAGGAAATTAAGAATAGAATTTGAAATTTAGACAATATTCCATTTTGAATTCAGAAATCACAAATGGAAATTCAAGAGACACCAACTGAAATTCAGAATTCTCTATTTGTAATTCAGATTATTAGATTTGATATTGAGAAAACATCAATTGAAATTCAGAAGATTCAATGTCTAAATCAATAACATCCTTCCTTGATCCAAAAAACTTACGTGTGCTAAATTTCATGAAGATCAGACAACAATTGTATGTTGTTTGTCCGATTTTATGTCTTAATCTGTAGAAGCTGCATATTACATCAAATCTTTATAAAATTTGGCACAGGTAAGTTACTCGTGCCATGGACGACACGGTTCTGATTAAAATATGTACTTCATATCGGAAATATTTTGATGGTTATTCAATGAAAATTGGTTAAAAAGAATTACTTAATAAACCGCCCCTCTGTGCCGAACTTGGTTTCCATTCTGAACATAACTTATACATTAAATTTTATTAAAAAAAAATATTTTTCTTTTGAAAAAAGGACCGGCCAATTTTTCTTGAAAATATTCTGATTTTATTTTAGACAATCTTTTCTAAATGAGAATAGTAATAATTTAGTAGAACATTTTAATCCTAAAGATCCATATTTTAAAACATTTCATTAAAAAAAAGTAACACACCTTAATTGAAACTACTATTTGGAACTAACATTGGTGGAAAACATTTTTTAACTTTTTTGAAAAAATTACGAAAAGGTCACGCAATCTTAAAGATGGGATGTTAAAATACCAAATTTTGTTCAAATACCTTTAACAGGTGCAGAATTAATGTAATAATGCCGATTTCATGCTAACTACACGTAAACCATCTACAGACCATCCCCAACGTACCCTAACGTATCAGCCTTATAGCTCAAAAACAGTTTTGTCACGCCTCCTCCGCCCACAGTCCAAAATTTCGACTTTTATTTTTTCCTAAACCTTTGCGTAGCAATTATGAACAAACCAGCAGAAGGAAGCATCCAGTTTTCTTCAGCCGTTTTCAAGTTTTAAGCGGTGTAACAAACCACATTTCATTTTCATATACATATATAAAATAGCGTTACAAAATAAAAATTTCTTTGGCCCATCAAAATATCGTAACTCGGACATACGGGAGATGTGCTTTTGGGAAATTACTATAATCAACTTAATTTCTAGAAGAAATTATTCACCCCCCGAGAAAGTCCGAAATGTTTGTGCATAGTGTAATATGTTTCAACAGCGACCTAAACGGGGTTTGGTTGCTATATATATTTCAGGCATAGGCAACACTAAGTGTTGCTTGGCGCCATCTGACATTTCCATTGGAAAGTTTGACATTTTGTAGCATAAACGTACTCAGAACGTTTTGACGTACGACAATCATTTGTGTTGTTTACAGTGACTTGAAAAATCAATTTGGCAAAAAAATTGAATTAACTCGCGGACATTTTCGTGCGATCATTTTTCACAACTTTCGACGTGGATTATCACGACAAGAGTGCATCGATGAACTTAAATCTTTATATGGCGATCAAGTACCATCCTATAGCACTGCGAAAAAATGGTTTGATGAATTCAATCGTGGCCGACGCTCGCTCAAAGACGAAGGTCGTGAAAGTCGTTCAAAAACGGCCGTTGTGCCAGAGAACATTGATGTCCTGCGTGAACTGATAATGCAAGATCGTCATGTGACATACCGCGAGATAGAGGCATCCTTGGGCATTTCTTCCACCAGTTTACAATCGATATTGCATGAACACCTGGCCGTAAAAAAGGTTTGTTCTCGTTGGATCCCGCACATTTTGACCACCGCTCAAAAAAAGGCTCGTGCCGATTGGTGCAAAGAAATTTTGAAAAAAAAAATACGATCACGGTGCTTTTAAAGACGTTTATAAGATCGTCACAGGGGACAAATCATGGATCTATGCGTATGAGCCCGAAACAACACAGCAATCGATCGTGTGGGTCTTCGAAGACGAGCCAAATCCAACGAAAGTTGTTCCTGAAAGAAGCACTTAGAAGCAAATGGTCGCCTGTTTCTTCGGCAAAACTGGTCATGTGGCGACTTTTCCGCTTGATCAACTTAGGACGGTCAATTCAAAATGGTACATTACAATTTGTTTGCCTGAAGCTTCGGAGAACATCGAAGAACGAACAAGATAAGACTAATCATTGTGACAATGCGAGCTCTCACACACAGACTCAAACCATCGCCTTTTTGGCCGGCCAAAATGTCGAATTGATGGGTCATCCGCCGTACAGACCTGACTTGGCACCCAATGACTTCTTTTTATTCCGCACATCAAAAAGAAAATGCGTGGTCAACGATATTCTTGGCCAGAAGATGCTGTTGAAGCGTTCAAAAACCATGTTTTGGAGGTGCCTCAACCGGAGTGGAAAAAGTGCTTCGACAATTGATTTAAGCGCATGCAAAAGTGTATACTTCATGCAGGAGAACGCTTTTGAAAAACAATAAAACCATTTTTGATGATAAATATTCGCATTTTCATTATTAGGCCAGAAATATACATAGCAGCCCTCTACAAAGAATTTATTTGTTGGTACCACTAATATTGGTACCAAAGTATCATGTACTTTATTATTGGTTGGTTGTTATAACTTTCAGTTATGACAACCAATAGTTTAACTGAATATTACTACCGCTACAAAAATTTAAAAACGGTTGGTGTCTTCTTTCGAAAGTAAGCGTTCGAACCAGCCGCACAGACGGAAGGTGCTCAAATTTATTATTCGCTGAAATATCTATACTCCAATGGCAAGAGAACAACAATTTCTCAAAATACTCGCTCTACCCTAAGGTAACGTGGTTGCATGAAAACCAAATGTCATTTCTCCACCTAAAAACCACTGAATTGCAACAGTAGTGCGCTGCTGCGCGCTGAGCTGGATGTGAACTTTTGTTCGCATTTTTCCATACGCCATAGCACAACAGGCACACACACACACACACACTGACACATGTACGTACGTACATGCGCAGATGTAGAAACAATCACTCTCGGCCACATGCAACAACAAGAACTCGTCGAAGCCAAAAATGCATTCAAATTGTCGACGTGTTAGAAAAATGGCAACAAGCGCAAGCAGCACACGAACGACGAACGGAGACGAATACTCGGTGAAGAGTAGTGGTGCAACTGTTTGTTGGTCGGCTGCTTGGATCGTTCGATTGTTTTGACGTCGGCAGCGGCGACAACGATGACGACGACTGCAATTTCTTCGTTCTTCTTTTAGGTGATTACTGTCGTTGTCATTTAGCTACTGCAATTTCTTCGTTCTGCATCGCATTGCTGTTGTTGTCTGTGTAATGTCTTCGTGTTGTTGGCTGGCTGCCTTTAGCGACTGCAATTTCTTCGTGCTGTCGCTGTTAGTGGCAAATCGGCGAATTCTCGTTCTTTTCGTTTTAACTGTTTTGCTGGCTCTCGTTGCACATTTCTCCGCTCGTTTGGCAAAAAGGAATTCACTCTCTTTCCGCAACGAAATGAAAAATGTGTGTTAAGCCAATGACCGATAGTGACTGCAAAAAAGCAAAAAAAGAGCTGCACCAAGAACAAGTCAGAAGACAAGCCAAGCAAGTCGTACAACATCGCGGCAACAACCACACAGTCCGCAGTGACGTTATGTTCCCAACTAACGACTAACGGTGCTTTTCTTCGTGTAACAGTTGTACGTAAACATTTATTTTTTGTTGTTGCTGTTCGTTTCAGGTTGCCTGTTGGCGTTCGTTGGCTTATCGATCATGGTCGTCGTCGTTGCATATGTACGAGTATGTTGAAACACATGTAACTGTGTGCGTGTGTGTGTGAGGAGTTGTTGCACATTTCACCAACAACAACGTTTCATTTGCAATTGCTGCTGCTGCTTCTTTTTTATTCGCTTTTCTACCGAAAAGAAACGCTCCTTTCCCAAATGTTTCTATTTCTCTTGATATGGTTAATTTGGGAATTCCGCTAGAAATTATTCTTAACGTTCATTTTCGCTGCGGTAAGAGAGGGTGGACGGCCGGCGGCTTAAGGTACGTATGAAGCACACACACTAGCACGCGGGGAGTGATCACATCACAACAATTAGGTTAGGTTAGGTTCAAAAGACAGTTAGTTTTACTTACACAGAGTTTGATGGCAACTGACCTAGACAAGAACAGTGCATATATGTATGTACTTATACATAGGAATTAGTATACATATCACAATCTAGAAGGAAATGGGAAATTATTATCCTTTTTGTACTCTGTTAATATTTCAAAATACGAGGGCGACCGCAAAACTAACTGGCCTGGCACATTTTCTGTTTTACTAGCAACTTTTTTTTTGTTTTTTAAAAGCAATCTTTTATAAGCCATCTGTCAAAATTTCCGAAATATTTAATGATTATTTTCTTTGTTACAGGTGATTGAAGTAAACAAGTTTTATAATTTTTGAAAAATAGAAAATAAAGAGTTGCCTGCGTTAATTAAACACATTTATATGAAAGGTTCTTCGCCACAATTAATCAAAGATGAATTGGATTCTGTTCATGGTGATAATGCACCATCATACTCGACCGTGAAATCCTGGGTTCAACAATTTAAAATGGGTCGTTCAAGTACGGAAGATGAACAACGCTCTGGAAGACCGAAAAATGCTACTACTATTGAAAACATTAGAAAAATATTAAATGAAGTGACTAAAGATAGACGAATAAAGCTCAGAGAACTTGCTGATATTGTTAAAATACACGAAAAACAAGTTTGGAGTATTTTACATGATGAACTCCACATGAAAAAGCTATCCGCAAGATGGGTGCCGCGTCTGTTGACTTTGCCCCAAAAAATCGTCCGTTGGACCAATTCCGAGGAGCTTTCAGCGATTTATCAGCGTAATCCAATAGAGTTCTTGTGCCGATTCATAACTGTTGATGAAACATGGATCCATCACTACATCCCAGAATGCAAAGAACAGTCAAAACAATGGATAGAAGCTGGTAAAAGTGGTCCCAAGAAGGCGAATACTGTTAAGTCAGCAGGAAAAGTAATGGCCACAGTATTTTGGGATGCAAGGGGTATAATATTTATTGATTATCTTGAGAAAGGAAAAACTATAAATAGTGAATATTATTGTGCATTATTGGATCGGTTGAGTGAATAAATCAAGATAAAACGACCGCATTTAGAAAAAAAAAGGTCTTTTTCATCAAGATAATGCTCCTTCACACACTGCATTTTTAACTCAACAAAAACTGGCCGAATTACGATTTGCAATTGATCCGCATCCACCATATAGTCCAGATTTAGCTCCTTCTGAAGATTTCTTGTTTCCAAATTTAAAAAAAATTCTCCGTGGCAAAAATTTTTTTGCTGAAACTGAGGCATATTTTGAAGGTCTTGAAAAATCTTATTTTTCGGATGGAATTAAAAAACTTGAAAAACGTTTGATAAAGTGTATTGAGTTGGAAGGAGATTATGTTGAAAAATAAATAATAATAGTTCCAAAAAAACGGTTCTTTTTATGTTAGGCCAGTTACTTTTGCGGTCGCCCTCGTATGTATACTCTTTCCACATTGGTATGAGGACTTTAATGACAGGGTGATATTGCAGATTCTTGGTTTAAATTCCTTTAATGGATACATTTGTACGGATTGGATATTTGATCGCTTGATGCCTAATTCCACCTACGGCAATAGCATATAATTATTTTCCTTTAAATGAATAATGACATCGTACAATTTACAAAATACTCTTTCTACGAGTATAAGGAAGACATTCTTCATATTTCTGACCATGTTTTTCGTACATTTCGTATGTATTGTAAAGAATTTTTTACGAATTTACGAACCGGGTTCTTAAAAAACTTCTTAAAAGTTTCTAATTTTGAACTCGTATAAAAGTCGTCATAAAAATTTTATTCGTAATTGTTAGGAATAGTTTCGTATGAATTTCGTTATTTTCATAGAAATTTCGTAATTTGTCTTTTTATACAGGGTGGAGAGCAGTAATTTGCTTATTTAAGAAGATAATAAAAATATTATGAACCTTAGAAAAATTGATTTTATATTTTAATTAATCGTATATTGAACAGTAATGGAATTTTTAAATTACATGGTTAGTGTACTTATATCTAGCAAATGTCGATCTTCGCTATCCACACTCTGTTGCATAAGTTTTCTGAAGTTTTTATGAGCCCTAACAAGCATGTCGACTGGTATTTTGCCAATTTCAGCCTCAATATTGTTAATTAGGTCTTCCAAGGCGTTGGGACGGTTGATATACACCTTTGACCTTGAAGGAAAAAATCGCTTAGTCGGGTGAGCGTGCCGGCCAGTTCACATCACCCCTCAAAGAGATTAGACGTCCAGGAAACATTTTTCTCAATCAATTCATAGTAACCATCGCTGTGTGTGCAGTGGCACCATCCTGTTGGAGATAAGTCTGAAAATGCCAAGAGCAAGTGATTGCTTTTCGGAGATTGCTGTACTGCTGCTCTAACTCTCTTACTGTTTTGTGGTGTTTTAATCCTCTCTCAGGCTCCATTCGTACCCATTCCCTGCTGTTCTCAATGACCCAATTTACAATTGATTGCCGTCCAGCAAACATCCGGAACGAAAAGCACGCTGCACTGCCATGATCGAGTACGCATTTGAAAAATACTACAACGTTTCAAACGGCTATATCGCATAGACTAGTAGAGGCAAAAAGATGTTGTCTGGTACATATACTCCTAGTAGGATGAAAATTTTTTGTTAAAAAGGTGGGCGGTGCCATGCCCCTTTTTAAAAAATTAGTTGTAACAGCCATAATAACGGTGTGGTAGTTCTGAAATTTGTGCAGTACATTGGTATACGCCAGACGGTGTAAATGGGGTACAAAAATTTGAGATGAATTAAGTGGGCGTGGCACTGTCAACACACCACGAAATTTCAAACGGCTATTATAGGTGAAAAGGTGATATTTGGTACATATACACCTAGTATGATGCAAAATAGTCTTTTAGGAAAATGGGCGTTGCCATGCCCCTTTGTAAAGAAACCGTTATAACAGCCATAATAATAGCCTGATTGTCCTTACAGTATGTTGCTGTATTCCCTGAGAATTTTTCATATATCATGTGGCACCGCCCACTCACCTTAAAATTTCCAAAAAAAAGCTGTATGAAATGAAGGACGTGCCCTCAACCACGCCCTACAGACTATTAGTGGCAGGAGGGGTTGCTACTTATACTACTGACCCCACTCATGCAAAAAGTGGGCGATTGTTGTGGTTTTCATTTCTGATATATATATATATATATATATATATATATATATATATATATATATATATATATATATATATATATATATATATATATATATATATATATATATATATATATATATATATATATATATATATATATATATATATATATATATATATATATATATATATATATATATATATATATAAAATTGGATGTATGTCTGTGATTATGTATGTATGCATGGGACCTATAGACTCATAAACCGCTGATCCGTTTTGATGAAATTTTCAGGAAGTTTCAACTTAGCAAGGCGGCTGTACCTGTCAAGTTCTTTTTTTAAGATTAAGTCAGTGGCAAAAGAGATTTTTAAAGCAAGAAGATTGAAAATGTGTACATATATACTATCAATAGCGGGGGAAAATATTATATAAAACCAGATTTGAGTTTCGAAAGGGTTTTTTATCGAGATAGAAAGATGAAAATTGGTACATACGTGTATATACGGCTGTTAATGGGGTTGGAAAAGTGTTGTTTTAATTAAGAAGCCTGACATTGGTACATATACAAACAGATTTAAACTACTACTGACGACGACGAAGATCGCGGAGCCTGTGCAGAAATGCATTGAGAAATCCCACTTTAGAGGTTTAGAAACAAATAACTCAAACGGTTAGTCCATTTCAGCTGATTTTTAATTTTCGTATTCGTTAAGATTTAGTGTTTTGAAGCAAGATAATGTTTTGAAGTGAGCGCAAACGTTTTGAACCACCTTACTATCGTATACGCAAAACTACAAAGAGGGATTCCACTTCAGGCGTTTTTAAAGCAGAAACTTCTCAATACATTCAACGGTTATTGTCGGTATTCTTTTAATGACTTCCTTAAAATATGTTAATATCTTTTGTATTTTCGAGCTAGTTCAAAACCTTTGAGCCATTTGGCAATATCAATAGCTCAACAATACGAGTAATAATGATATTTTGGTGAGTTTTTACTGACAATTCCACATGTTCGTTTTTAGTTAGACAATTCAGCTATGAATTGTTTAAAGATTTTTGTAACAACAACCAATCTAACGTACAATTCTTACTCGAGAACCACTAGTCCGAATAAGCTGAAAATTAAAAATTACAATTCCTTTAATCTGATCATACGAGTACAACGTTTCGCTACATAAGCAACAGTTTTGCAGTTACTCGTATAAATAAATGTATAAAGAAAAAAATATTTTTTGCCTAAAAAATTTAAGTTTTTTTTAATTCTTAAAAAATACAAAACGGTAAAAAGTGTCACGTCCTATTACTTTCACGTAAAGTCACATAACCTATGAACAAAATGAGACATAGATCATGAAAATCGATTCATACCTTCACAATTAAGTGAAGGTATGAATTTCAAAAATTTACTCGAGATATGCACAAAATTCTTTGGAAAAAACGTTGATGACTTTTTTATGATTCTCAGAATTTAAAAAAAATAGTAATAAACAAAAGGTATTTGACTATTGGTTCTCGAGTTATGACAAACAAAAGAGTCTAAAAAGTGAAAAATTCCACCATACGATACTTACGAGTACTAACTTTGAATTAATTATTAAATTATTATTTGATGTACCTTGACCAAACTAATGATGCAGAAGTTCTTCTTTTTGGGGCTACTTTCACTAAAAAGTATCAGAATTAAGTCCCGAAATCATGTGTTGTACTGTGTAATGAATAAGAAAAATATGGAAACAAGAGCTGCTAAACGGTGGAATAACGAGAAACCGATGCATTATAGGAAGTAGGTAACTGAAGTTACGTACGTTAGCAGCCACTCGGATGGCCAATAGTCCGAAAAAGTACCAAAAACTACATGAAACTAAAGCGGGAAGAACCATTAAGGAACTCGTTCTAACAAAGACAGATTTCCGCAACAATGAAGACATCACTGATAATGTTCAAAGGAGAGTATGTACTATTTCCAACCAACGTTCCGTTCTAATTCAAGCAAGTCCAGTCCTAGGTTCAAAATGCATTCACATCAATTTAAATTATGAGGCGTCACATTAACGAAGTATTACTTTCGACCTGCAAGGCGGGCCGGGTTCAGCTAGTTTTTATATAGTATGAAAGATGTTTATTCTGAAATATTGTCATACAAATTATAAGAAATATGTAAGTACGAGGGCGGTTCGGAAACTTCTCAGCCTAGCACAAAAAGCGCGGTATAAACAGAAAAAAGTTAAGTGTTTTGGAAACTTCCATCCCTGCTATAAACACATGTTAAATTTTGTTTCGATCTGGCAACTCCTTCATATAGAAACAGGTGTTCACAAAAGACGCATCCGCGATTTTTTTACAATGGAAAAATTAGAAATGCGTGGTGTCATTAAATATTTACATAAAAAAGGTTTATCGGAAATTCATAATGATATGGTGAATGTGTTAGGTGAAAGTGCTCCTTCATATGCGACAGTAAAAAATTGGGTTGCTGAATTTAAACGTGGTCGTACAAGCATTGAAGATGAACCACGTTGTGGACGTTCAAAAACAGCAACAACAACAGAAATTGTAGCCAAAGTACATGATATGGTATTAAATGATCGACGAATAAAAGTGCGTGAAATAGCTAATATCATGGGCATCTCAAATGATCAAGACCATTTAATTTTGCATGAAGAACTAGAGATGAAAAAGCTTTCTGCAAGAAGGGTGCCGGACTTGTTAACAGTCGACCAAAAACGCATAAGAATGAACATTTCTCAAGCTTGTTTGTATCGTTTTCAGCGAAATAAAATGGATTTTAAGCTTCGTTTCATAACTATTGATGAGACATGGATCCACCACTATACTCCAGAGACAAAAGGACAATCCAAATAATGGACTGAAGCTGGAGGAAGTGCCCCAAAGAAGGCAAAAACAATTCAATCGGCTGGTAAGGTTATGGCAACGGTTTTTTAGGTCTTCAAAGGTATTTTATTGATTGACTATCTGCAAAAGGGTACTATTGGAACCTTTTAGATCAATTAAATGTACAAATTCGAGAAAAACGTCCTGGCTTACAACACAAAAAAATAATTTTTCATCAAGACAACGCACCAGCGCACAAGAGTGTTTTAACAATGGCTAAAATCAACAAATTAAAGTACGAGTTGCTTGACCACCACCTTATTCTTCTGATTTAGCTCCCAGTGACTTTTACCTGTTCCCAAATCTAAAAAAAATCCTTGGTGGCAAGCGTTTTACCTCAAATGAAGATGCAATTACAGTTGTAAGCCACTATTTTGAAGACCTTGAGGAAAACTATTTTAATCAAGGGATAGAAGTGCTAGATAAGCGTTGCACTAAGTGTATTGAAGTTTCAGGAGATTATATTGAAAAATAAAAATATTTTTGAAAGACTAACTATTCTCTTTCATTGATAGGCTAAGAACTTTCCGAAACGCCCTCGTAATATTACATTTACTACAAACGTTTCCACAACTTCTCATTAAGGAACAAGGGGAAACTTCTCTGGAATCAGAGAGCCGTGTACCTACCGTTTTTATACGTTGCTCCGAGCGGGTTATGCATTTTATTTTTTACATGGCTTAGAGATATATCTCTTACTTGTAAAGTCGTCGGCATTTACGAGGTGGAAAAATGCTAAAAAAATAATAGATGTTCTTACCCGGATTTGAAGCTGGGTTTACTGGTGTTGACGAAAATATCTAAGTCGTCAACCACATCTTTGCTCAAATAAATTATTCACATAATTATTATAATTTTAAGTCTCATATTGTAAAATTTAAGTGCGTTTAATATAAGTCCGAGTACTGTAAGTTTACAACGCATATATTTGTGCGTGTACTTATTTGCTTCGCTTTGTTACATCGGCGCACTTGTGCGTCCCTACCCTCCTCTCTGCTGCATAAGCTTCATGCGTTACATCGATGCACTTGTGCGTCCCCCACTTCCCTCTTTACCATTCGTTCAACCCTATGTAAAACTGATCGAACCAAATGTGGGAGCAGAGAATGGGAAGGAAGCGGATAAGTGCACGCACAATCGTTCGAACATGCGTATGTTTGACCACCTGCACATCTAAGTCATGTTTGATCGATGCTGATGTTTGTCGTTTAGGTGGTCAGTGACATCGAACATGTTCGATTACAAGCAGCCGAAGCGAACTTATGTATAAATGTATTACACTATGTACATTATTTATTTGCATAATTTTAAGCTAAACTTCGGTTTGCTTGCTTAAATTCAAACTTAATTCGATCTCTCTTTTTTGGACTGTCAAGCAGGAAACATCTTAAGTATCCTACCTATCTAATATTATAACCTTTATTACAGCTGTGATAAAATAAATAAATTGTGAAACCACAGTGAAATAATAACTTAACATTTTCTTTTCAATTTTCTAAATTCTTGAAATCTATTCAACCTGAATAATTTCTTGAACATTTTGTTGGTGCCGAAACCCGGGAATTAAATCAAATAATTTCCTTTTAATTAAATTCCTCTTTTCTTATAATTTTTAAATTTCGTGTTAAACGAAAATATAGTGCAATAGTTGTGAAAGTGAAAGTGTGTGCAAACTAAACATGAGTGATCTGGACAATTTAATTAACGAACAACGTGATTTGTTCGAATTATTAACAAAATATCAACGCCGATTTGAAGCAAAAAATGATAGTGAAAAAACTCACGGTTATGTTAATGCATTAGCCCAAAGGGTTGATGACATTTTCAACCGTTTTGAGACACAAAATGATACGATCGTGCGTTTGATAAATGATATTTCCCTCAATGTCAATGATGTGCCGTATATGAACGAAGAAGTGTATTTTGAATTCTCTGAAATATATTTAACGTTCAAAGGCAAACTAATCGACTGTTTTCCAGATCACTCAGTGGCACAATCTCCAATTACTAGCACTTTTGTGGCACACAATAATCGTGCAGACACAACTATTGTATCAGACTCTAAACTTCCGAAAATTTCTTTACCACAGTTCTCTGGAGAATATATGGAGTGGATTTCTTTCCGCGACATATATTTCTCTCTTGTACACCAAAATGATTCCCTCAATAAAATTCAAAAATTTTATTATTTAAAAGGTACGCTTACTGGCGAAGCTGCCAATTTAATAAGAAATATTTCAGCTACAGAAGCTAATTATGACTCAGCGTGGAAGGTCTTGGAATCAAGGTACCATAACAAGCGAATGCTTGTTGGTAGTTTGATTTCCAAACTGTTTAATATTCAGAAATCTGACGGTGATTTTCAATCCATTAAAACATTACTTGACACAGCTCAAGAATGTATTTTTTCTTTACAAAATTTGGATATTAGCACCGATACTTGGGATCCAATACTTGTACACCTGCTTGTCCAAAAACTAGATATTCAATCCCGTAGAGATTGGGAGCAGTCTTTAAAATCTTCAACTGAACTTCCTCTCATTTCTGAGCTATTTTCATTTCTAGAAAGAACCTTTAGAGCGCTAGAGTCCTTGAGTGGTGAAACACCTACTACTTCTAAAACAAAATTCTTAGAAAATAATGATGTTTTTTTACAAACTAGAAAAGCTACTTGTAATTCTGGAAACTTTTCTAAACAAAGCATTTTTTGTGCATTTTGTGGAAAAAATCATACACTTTTAAAATGCTTTCAATTTCTGGCCTTGCCATTGTCTGCAAAATATAAAGTTTTATCTGACAAAAATGTCTGTCGCAATTGTCTGTTAATCGGACATGATTACAACAATTGCAACTCTCCCTTTCTATGCATTACGTGCAAAAAACCTCATCACACTATTCTTCACTCAGATGAACCAGAAAGTCTGATTCCAAATCCAGCTGGTTTATCAACCAAATCCAATTGTGATCAATCCAACCAAGTCACTTCTCACAATGCTCAATCTTTTAATTCCGTTCTGCTTTACACGATTAGACTTAACGTGATTACTAGTCGTGGTAAGTTTTCTTTGCGGGCTCTATTAGACCCTGGATCTCAGGGCAGTTTGATTTCAGAATCAACTGTACAACTGTTAGGGCTCGAGAAGATTAGGTCTCATTGTAAAGTGATTGGCATTGGAAACAGTTGCGAAAATATATCCAAATATACTGTCAACCTTGACTTATGCTCTCAAAAAAATGAGCGAGTACTGTCATGTACAGCTCTTGTTCTTTCGAGTCTTTCTTCCTACACACCAAACCCTTCGTCTAAACACATTACAATGCCAAATATTGAAACCGATAGTTTGGCTGATCCTTTCTACTACAAATCCGATTCCATAGATATAATTCTTGGATCGGATGTATGTTCAAAAATAAAAATCCCATCAGAGTCGTTTATTCATAACGACTTGTTCTTCCAAAATACATACTTTGGATGGGTATTTTCAGGACCTGCTAATTCCATTCCTGCAAGCAGAGTTTATATTAATAATGCAATTCTCAGTTCACATTGCGAACCAGAAGAGAAAGTCACAAACCAAAAGTTTTCTATGGAAAAGCAGATTTGTGAAGACTACTTCAAACCAACCACACAAACAACAGAATCAGATCAACGTATGGCTAATTTACCATTTAAACCAACAACATGCAAACAGGAGGAATCACTGCTTGATGTGAATATTAATGGTCTCACCCGCTGGAAAAATGTAGAGAAACGTAAGCAACATTTTTGGAAGAGATGGCACGGCGATTACCTCCTGAACCGTCTTCAAGCCCATCCCAAATGGCTTAAAGGCAGACCTGATGCAACCATTGGAGAGTTGGTTCTTACCGAAGACGAGCGATGTGGCCCAGGAAAATGGATATTGGGTCGTATTCAGGACATTAATACAGGGCCTAACAGACGAAAAAGGTGGTATTGTTCTAACTAAAACAAAATAATAAAAAAGGCATATTACTTAAATATCATTTCTTCCAGAAAACTCACCTCAGACTGGCATAAATAAATCATCCCTAATCAACCAAACTAAAAACTACTAATTCGTTCCACCAAAAGGATGTATAAAGACGACGCTACTAGTGGATGCATATTCCGGATGGAGCCTACTGAACACGCTGTGAGTCGAAGCATAGCGGAGGTACACCCTCGACTAAAATTCTTCCAACGATAGGCCGTCCTCAACTGATATCCACACTCAAGAACATTCGTCCTTTTGGGGGGAGAATGTTGACGAAAATATCTAAGTCGTCAACCACATCTTTGCTCAAATAAATTATTCACATAATTATTATAATTTTAAGTCTCATATTGTAAAATTTAAGTGCGTTTAATATAAGTCCGAGTACTGTAAGTTTACAACGCATATATTTGTGCGTGTACTTATTTGCTTCGCTTTGTTACATCGGCGCACTTGTGCGTCCCTACCCTCCTCTCTGCTGCATAAGCTTCATGCGTTACATCGATGCACTTGTGCGTCCCCCACTTCCCTCTTTACCATTCGTTCAACCCTATGTAAAACTGATCGAACCAAATGTGGGAGCAGAGAATGGGAAGGAAGCGGATAAGTGCACGCACAATCGTTCGAACATGCGTATGTTTGACCACCTGCACATCTAAGTCATGTTTGATCGATGCTGATGTTTGTCGTTTAGGTGGTCAGTGACATCGAACATGTTCGATTACAAGCAGCCGAAGCGAACTTATGTATAAATGTATTACACTATGTACATTATTTATTTGCATAATTTTAAGCTAAACTTCGGTTTGCTTGCTTAAATTCAAACTTAATTCGATCTCTCTTTTTTGGACTGTCAAGCAGGAAACATCTTAAGTATCCTACCTATCTAATATTATAACCTTTATTACAGCTGTGATAAAATAAATAAATTGTGAAACCACAGTGAAATAATAACTTAACATTTTCTTTTCAATTTTCTAAATTCTTGAAATCTATTCAACCTGAATAATTTCTTGAACAACTGGCATGATAGCTTTGCATACTCTTATCACAACACGGCGGCTCACTATTAAAAATAAAAAAAATCTTTCAATTATTTATCATCAAACCGATTTTTTAATTATAAAGAAATGTTTTTAATTTTTAATTAAAAGTTTTATTGTTTGCTAAAATTAATTTCGTAATTTATATGAAATATTTCGTAATTTTTACGAACATAATTTTTTCAGTTAAAAAGATTATTCAGTTTCTTCGAAATACGCATTCAGTTTGTACTTATATACAACTTCATTATAGGATGTAAATTGCCTATAGTGGACCAAAACTGAGCTTGATCTATTGAGAAAATCCGTGCCGCAAGTGCATTGAAGTTTGTGGAACGAAATTGTTTCAAGATGGAAAGGAAAACGACAGAAACTACGCTCCCTAGGTAAACTGCTTAGCAGACCCTGGAATTTCTGTATGTTCAATATTTCTCTGGAACAGTCTTGGGTTCCATCTCCAACCCTTTACAAATAATCAAAATATTTACGAAATATTTTCAACATACGAGTAGATAATAATAAATGTGACTTACACCAATCTTAAACGAAACCAGATTGTGGAAAATTAGAAGCAAAGCAAGTAGAAATATTATGTTCAGCGGGGCCAAAGCTTGTGAACATTCCATCATGGATTTCGATCCAATATGAAAATTGTATCCAAACATACATAATTGCAGCGTTTTAGAGAAAGAGCAACCATAAGAGGTTCAAGATTTGCCATTATACTAAGAGAAAATCACGGTTTGGCGCGGTTTATGGGCTGGTGGAATCATTGGTCCATATTTTTTCAAAAAGGATGATGGCTGGAAGCTTACCTTGCATGATGCTCGCTATCGCGCCATAATATCGGACTTTTTGCTACCTTTTCGGGTAGCACCTTTTCAATTCGGCGGTGTGTGAAGGGGAAGATCTTCTTGTGTCTTTGATATCGTCTCGATCGTTATTGTTGTAGCGGCAAACAGTACCGGGGTGACAGCCCTTGGCCGAAGAATTGCTGCTTCGGGTCGATCCGATGCGTAGAAACGGCTGTCATGGGATCGCATATCGATCGTAATTATGCGCCCTGGACAGGGAAATGAGGAAATGTGTACCGCAGCATATTGCAGGATTTTTACAGGATTGTTGCCATCGTGTGTGTGTCTTTAATTTCCAAGCACTTTTCTTTAGCGCTTTCATTACCTAACGGCGGAATATCTAATTATCAGTGTGGCTTCCTCAATATTTCATGATGGAAAGTTGGGGGATAGGCATTGAAATTCGATTCATTCAATTCCGGCCTGTTGCTTTTTGAACAAAAAAAGGGATATGTGAACTGTTTCTCAAATGTATCCTTTGTGCTCCGAGACTGTCACATACTCTCCAGGTGGATGTGTGGCATGAGAAACAAAGGTTATTTTATCTGGTCGAGGGATCGATTGTGCAACATTTTTGGTAATGGTAGCATTCAAACTTTCGTTTTGGCAACTGTCAAATTGAGGATGAAAAAAGTGATATTTG
Organism: Hydrotaea diabolus; assembly: GCA_963513945.1. NCBI lineage: Eukaryota > Metazoa > Arthropoda > Insecta > Diptera > Muscidae > Hydrotaea > Hydrotaea diabolus. The sequence continues at coordinate 166,796,540 of OY740719.1, forward strand.
ACTGATCGAATTCGTATGAGGGAAAAAAGAATTTGAATATTTAAGAGTTTAGAAATACCGTGAATGATGCTCGCTATCGCGCCATGATATCGAACTTTTTGATACCTAAAAGTGAAGTTCGTAATCTTGACGCCATTTAGTTCCAACAAAACGGCGCTACATGCCATACAGCCAGCGAAGCAATAATTTTATTGAAGGAAACTTTTGATTAGCGCATAATCTCGCGTCCTGTGGCGTGGCCTCCAAGATTGTGCGATTAAACACCGCTGGATTATTTTTTGACACGATTGACGCCTTGAAAGAAAATATTCGAATGCTGCAAAAATTGATGTAAAATTGGGCGTCTCGGAATTGGATGGAATTTATTCGAGTTAGCCGCAAACTCTTATCTTCATTATAAAACTAAATTCTTGCAATAATATTAAATTATATGATTGAATTTCTCATTAGAAAAACACGTCTAAACTACCATCGTTGGGTCGATTATGTTGAGCAAAAAAGATCACAAAGTGCACCAAAAGCACTTTGATTTGATTGCCCATTTTTGTAAAAGGCTTCAATAATCTAATCGCGCTGCTTAATTGTGCACGTTAAATTTGTTAAACACTGAAACAAAGATATGACAAATTAAGTTGGCCTAAAAACATGACGTAAGGTGTGACTCACATTTATCATTTAGTTGGACCACCTATTACTATTCCAAACTTAATCGAAATCGAAATTATTATGGTTTTATGTAATATCGAGAATGATCTGTGAACTGGGGCTATATCAAAACGTGCACCGATATGGCACCGATATAGTTTTTATCAACCGTAATGATTATTACATTAATATTGGATGTAATACGAGTATGTGGGTATTGGAGCTATAAACATAAATACATACAACAACAACAACTTATGTGTGTGAGCTATATCTTTATTTTAACCGATTTTGTTAAGAATAATATTTTCTGCCAAATTTCATAAAGATCGGGTAACAACTGCGACCTGTAGTTTGAAAACAAGCTTAAGAGACTGCCGACGGACGGAGGGACTGGTTATTTTAGTTTATCAAACTAGCTCAAAAATTTGTGTTAACTACGAATTCCAAAATTGCAACCGAAACACCGACAGCAAAAAAACGGGCAAACTGGCATGTCGTGTTTTACATATTTTTGAGAAACCTACTTCAGGTTTGGGCATCATACTCGTATTCAAATCAAATCAGGTTTTTATTTGCTGTCGATCAGTATACTATATATGCGGTTTACCTCCACTTTCCTTAGGTGTTACATATATTTATACTACAATTTATAAGCTGTAGATCTTAATCTTAACATGTTTAAAATTCTGCGAACTTGTGTTAATTAGAGATAGAATTCAATATATTTTTTAAACATTTATAATTTCTAAAGGCACACTTAGTTCAAATAACGATCATATGTAGGTTTTCTAAAGAACTCAACCATTGTTTTTCGTATGACCTTCAACAAAAGAGGACCAAATGAAAAAGAAAACAATATCCAATATAGGAAAACCGTCATATTTCATGCTAATCAAAGATGCTACAGCAACAGCATGTTTTAAGATGTCCTTTTTTGCCGGCCTGTGTACAAACAACTGACAACAAAAAAAAAGACAAATTATCCTTAAACAAAAAGAGCGTGGCGAGCGAGGCTAGGTGAAAGTACCAAACTCAGTTTTCTGGTTTGTGGATTGCATAACATGCTTGCGTCGCGTATTATGTAACAAAACTAGACAATGGCAACGGAGACGATGGCCACGGTGACGGCCACGCTGTTCCTCGAAAGTGACATAATAAATCATAATTTTATGACACATTGCCCAAAACAGCATAAGTTGCGTAAGAACTCTGCCGTGTGTGCAAGTGATCCTGTTCTAAAGGTCAGGTAATATTTTTCAGTCCTTCGTAAAATGCTGTAGTTTTTTTTTAACATTTTGAAAAATAAACCACGCTTCGTTTATCTTCTAAAAATTTAAGAGCGTGACTAAAATTTACCTGCCGCTTATGTTGGAATGGTATCGTTCCCCTAAATGAAATTCAAAGCACTTGGGAAAATTTCCAAAAATATTTAGTTTGTTTTTTTATGAAATGCTTTCCGTTGGCCTAGTTTCTGGATTTACTTCCGTTCCACATTTTCCTTATTGAACCCTTTACACACTGACACAGTTAAAAGCTTTGATGTTCTAAATTCCTTTTGGAGGGAAATTCTCAATTAACTAAAACTAAAACGTTCAAGTTGCAGCGTATTGAACCCACGCATTTACACAGGATCCTTGTCTCTTTTCACTCCACTGCAGACAGGACTCTCTGATTACATCGTAATTAACGTGAAAAGGATATCGCTGCGTAAGTGACGTAAATTCGAAAAAAAACCCTACCCTTAAAAAAGGCGCAAGATTTTCTCGCTTTCCTTTCGCTATTATGTGAGCGTTTTTTACGCTCAACCATTCTTTTGAGCCCGAGTGGCATCCATTGTGTGGCCTCCCTACGTATGCAGACATCCATCGCCTCGCTGGGCCTTTGTGCGACAGATGTATGCAACCGTCAAGGATTTAATAATCAAATTCCCAAACTGTGAATCCATTCAGCTATTGAAATGTCTTTTACAGGATGCCCTGCCAGCGATTGTGGTGGTGGCATGAAAAGCCTAACTGTTTGTTTCCTTTTTCGATGATGTCAGGTGGCTGGCTGACTGGTGGTTGCATGATTTCTTTACGCATCATCATCATCATCATCATCGGGGTGAATAGCGAAGGCGTTGTTTTCCTTTCTTTTCACACACAAGGTAGTAATAAAAAAAGAAAATATCCTTCAAATAATAAAAAATTACAGGGGGAAGAAAATCCTTTCATTTCTTTGCAATAACCGTTAGCGATAATTGAGACGAAGAAGCCGAGCGTTCGGCTGTATGTGAAGGGAAAGATCTTTATGTGTCTTTGATATCATCTCGATCGTACTTATGCGCCCTGGAGTGGAAAATGAGAAAATGTGTACCGCAGCATATTGCAGGATTTTTACAGGATGTCGTTTTCGTTTCGTTTCGTTTTTATTGCTATTGTTGCCGGCGAGTGTGTGTCTTTAATTTCCAAGCACTTTTCTTTAGCGCTTTCATTACCTAACGGCGGAATATTTAATTGTCCGTGTGGCATCCTCAATATTTCATGATAGAAAGTTGGGGGATAGGCATCGAAATTCGATTCATTCAATTCCGGCCTGTTGCTTTTTGAACAAAAAAAAAGGGAAATGCTAACTGTTTCTCAAATATATCCTTTAGGTGCTGCGAGACTGTTACATACTCTCCAGGTGGATGTGTGGCATAGGAAACGAAAGTTATTCAATCTGTTTAAGGGATTCTAATCGATTGTGCAACATTTTCGGTAATGGTAGCATTCAAACTTTCGTTTCAGCACTGTCAAATTGAGGATGAAAATAGTGATATCTGTCTGATCGAATTCGTATCGGCGAAGAATGAATTTGAATATTTAAGAATTCAGAATTTAGATTTTCCAAATATCTTAGCCTTTTAATACCCTACATCACAGTGTAATACAGGGTATTAGTATGAGGAATAGAGAGAAATTCTGCCACAGAAACTAATGTTCTTAGCCGGGGTTGAACCTACTATGTTTTAGTCGTGCACACTTCCACCACACTTTTTTTTGGCTTTTTGACGCACACTTCTTTAAATACTTATATATCAAAGAAATAAGTCCAACGGTGTCAAAGCACACGATTAGCATCGCCACGACGTGAGCAAACACGGCCATTGAATTTGTTGCGCAAAATAGCCATTGTTTCGTTGGCTGTGTGGCAAGTGGCACTATCATGGTGGAGCCACATATCGTCCAGGTTTATATGCTCAATTTCTGGCCACAAGAAGTATGTTATTATCTCTCTATAGCGAACACTGTTCAAAGTAAAGCTTGGGAACCGTATCGCTGTAATAGCGCTTTTCAAGTGTGAAATGAAAGAAAAACGATATTTTAAAAACGCTCCGGCCACTAGGGATTAGCCACATGTTCGTCTACCGATGCATAAAACTGTTCGAGGGGACTGGAGATCTAAAATACAGCCACCGGTCGGGCCGCCCACGCTCTGTTCGAACACCGCATGTCATCAAAGCCGTTAAATCAAGAATTCACAGAAATCCGCCCCGAAAACAGAAAATCATGGCCCGTGAGATGAATATCACGCAAAAGTCCATGAGTCGAATCATTAAAAAAGACTTGGGACTTGGGGCTTTCAAACGAAGTACCAGAAATTTATTGACTGCAGCTTTAAATAAAAATAGGATTAAAAACTGCAAACGTCTTTCGGTGAAGCACGCTGATTACTTGCACAGAAAAATTTTGTTCACCGATGAAAAAATGTTTACCGTTCAGGAAAAATTTAACGAGCAAAATGATAGAGTGTATGCGCGGTCATCTACAGAAGCATCTGATCTAATCCCAAGGGTGGAAAAGGGTCATCACCCAGCTTCAGTCATAAGTTAAGTGGGGTGTCTCTTACGATGGGGTCACTGACCTGCATTTCTGCAAACAAGGAGTCAAAACATCGGCCAATGTTTACCAAGAAACCGTTTTGGAAGCTGTTGGGAAGCCTCTTAACAATTCCCTGTTCCAAAACCAGCCATGGACTTTCCAGCAGGATTCTGCGCCGGTCCATAAGGCTAAAACGTCTTAGGCCTGGCTTTGAAACAATTTGCCAGCGTTCATTTCCTCTGAAGAATGGCCCTCAGGCAGTCCAGATTTGAACCCATTGGATTACAAATTGTGGATGGTTTTAGAGGACAAGGTTTGTCACAAGGGATACCCCAACATTGGATTTCTTAAGATTGCTTTGGTTCGAGCTCTGGCCAATTTTCCAATGGACGAGGTTCGTGTAGCTATTGGCGAGTGCGACTTAAGGCGTGTGTTAAGGCAAAAGGCGGACATTTCGAATAAGTAGATTCTTTTTGGATACAATATACGTCAATAAATATATTAAAAAAATATTTGGTCCAAAAACATTCAGTACTTTTTATTTTACAGCATTAAACGTGAGTAACAGTATTTATGTCCCTACTAAGTACTTATAGTTAGAACAACCTTTATAAGGGTGGCCTGGCTTAACTGAACAACGTTAAGAAGGGATTCAAAATTGTATAATGAAGCACTACCTGCCCTAGGGTATGTCCATGTTAAAAGTATTGAATCCAACGCAAATCAAAAGTAAATGGTGTTTTTTCAGACGTGTGGTTTTCAAGAAGAAAAAAACATATGTGACAGCGCATAGAGAAAGGGACCTAAGGGTAAAAAAATCAATTTTATTTTTTTTTCTTTTTTTGATGTGGAAAACATCTGAGCATCGAATAATACCGATCCCATGCCCCAAAAGTGTTACCTCCCAGAGACATGCGCGTTTCATGAAAGTGAAGTCGACGATTCTAAGCGCAAATAGAAGGGACCTAATCTTTAAAATGGCTCTCCTGAACAAAACTTTTCATTAACTTTTCACTTTTTTTTTGATGTGGACAACATCTGAGCATCGAATTAGACCAATCCCATGCCCCAAGAGTGTTCCCTCCCAAAGGTATGCGCTTTTTTTGAAAGTGAAGTCGACGATTCTAAGCGCAAATAGAAAGGTTTTTAACCTTAGGTCCCTTTCTATTTTGCGCGTCACATATAATTTAATGGTACGGCCAAGTATTTAGCTTTATTATAAAGACAAGGGTTTGCCATTATGTTTTAAAAATGATTTCGCGGTGGCTGCGCTTGAATAAATTCTAGCCGAGAGACCAAATTTTCGACCACTTATTGCAGTATTTTGGGCCGTATGCCATCAATAACGCGCCGAATATTCTCTTCCAAGGCGTCAGTCGTGTCGGGCTTTTATCTGCGTAGACAAGCGTCTTTACATAACCCTACAAAAAATAGTCTAGCGGTGTTAAGTCGCACGATCTTGGAGCCCACGACGCGAAATAAGGCACTCAGCTAAAGTTTCCTTTAATAAATTGATTGTTTTGTTGGCTGTATGGCATATAGCACCGTCTTGTTGAAACCAAAGGTTGTCCACATCAACATCCTCCAATTCAGGCACGAAAAACTCATTAATCATGGCTCCATAGCGTTCCCTATTGGCTGTAACATTATGGGCGGCTTCATTTTGCAAGAAATATGGACCAATGATTCCCTCTGGCCATAAACTTTATAAGGACGCAACGGCGTCTAAACAATGGCTTGTGGATTTTCATAACTCCAAATGCGACAATTTTGGTTAATGTACCATTTATGTACCCATTAAAAAGTGAGCTTCATCGCTTAACAAAATTTAATTTTGAATCAATATTTAAATAAAAATCAGGATCGGTGGTCATAAGTCTATTTTGTATGAATTTTCAAACTAAACTGACCATAAATCAAGTGACAGCTGTCAAAAAGACCAACTTCGAAAAAAGTGTGGCCAGATTGAAAGTCACACGTCTCAAAAAACACCCTTTATTATTTCGCTTCTCCGGATGAACACTTTTTAATGGAACTAGAGGTCAGCGAAATTTATATCAATACCTCTGGGGTCTGAAAAAACATTTTATGATAATAAGAAGAGAACTGTCGTTAGAGAAGATTGAGAACATGGGTAAAGGACCATGTGGCAATCATTGAATCTAAATCAAATTGGAAGTAATTAGGATCGTAACCTGTTCTCTAATTTATGGATGGTCTCTTGGGACCAGAGATATGCAAATCCTGACCAGTTTTTCCCAGTTTTCCAGTGTGACAAACCTAAAGCACAAAAGGGGGATGTTGTAGGAGGATCAACACTCTCGTAGGCGATACAGACCATCTTTAATGAAAGAAAATTAACAGGCCATTTAGTGTATACCCTTGTGGTATGAGTTTTTTCTGTTGACCCAGAAAGGACCAATTAAAACTAACACTTTTGTATCTTTTTTGCAGCCGTTCAATTTTTAGGGTACTAATTTTCAACATGTAAATACGAGGGCGACCGTAAAACTAACTGGCCTGGCACATTTTCTGTTTTACTAGCAACTTTTTTTGTTTTTTTAAAAGCAATCTTTTATAAGCCATCTGTCCAAATTTCCGAAATATTTAATGATTATTTTCTTTGTTACAGGTGATTGAAGTAAACAAGTTTTATAATTTTTGAAAAATGGGAAATAAAGAGTTTCGTGCGGTAATTAAACACTTTTATATGAAAGGTTATACGCCACAATTAATCAAAGATGAATTGGATTCTGTTCATGGTGATAATGCACCATCATACTCCACCGTGTAATCCTGGGTTCAACAATTTTAAATGGGTGTTCAAGTACGGAAGATGAACAACGCTCTGGAAGACCGAAAACTGCTACTACTATTGAAAACATTAGAAAAATATTTAATAAAGTGACTAAAGATAGACGAATAAAGCTCAGAGAACTTGCTGATATTGTTAAAATACACGAAAAACAAGTTTGGAGTATTTTACATGATGAACTCCACATGAAAAAGCTATCCGCAAGAACGCTGCCGCGTTTGTTGACTTTGCCCCAAAAAATCGTCCGTTGGACCAATTCCGAGGAGCTTTTAGCGATTTATCAGGGTAATCCATTAGAGTTCTTGCGCCGATTCATAACTGTTGATGAAACATGGATCCATCACTACATCCCAGAATGCAAAGAACAGTCAAAACAATGGATAGAAGCTGGTAAAAGTGGTCCCAAGAAGGCGAAAACTGTTAAGTCAGCAGGAAAAGTAATGGCCTTAGTAGTTTGGGATGAAAGGGGTATAATATTTATTTATTATCTTGAGAAAGGAAAAACTATAAATAGTGAATATTATTGTGCATTATTGGATCGGTTGAGTGATGAAATCAAGATAAAACGACCGCATTTAGGGAAAAAAAGTTCTTTTTCATCAAGATAATGCTCCTTCACACACTGCATTTTTAACTCAACAAAAATTGGCCGAATTACGATTTGAAATTGCTCCGCATCCACCATATAGTCCAGATTTAGCTCCTTCTGATTATTTCTTGTTTCCAAATTTAAAAAAAAAATTCTCGGTGGCAAACAATTTTCGTCCAATAGCGAGGTTATTGCTGAAACTGAACCATATTTTGAAGGTCTTGAAAAATCTTATTTTTCGGATGGAATTAAAAATTTGAAAACCGTTTGATGAAGTGTATTGAGTTGGAAGGAGATTATGTTGAAAATAAATAATAATAATTCCAAAAAACAGTTCTTTTTATGTTAAGCCAGTTACTTTTGCGGTCGCCCTCGTATAAAAACAGTGCAGAAAAAACGAATGACGGTTTGGTGTGTTTATTGGGATCTTACAACATGAAGCTGGTAAAACTATTACGGTGGACGTTTTCGTGACATAATTATGGTCCGAATTAGATAACTTACTTTCTTAACTCCCTACAACCTATTAAGGAATAAGGGGAAACTTCACAAAAACCACTGAAATTTGCACGATTCAATTCTTTTACTCACTATCCTGGGCATACTGTTTAACGCCGGCTCCTAACGGCAAGTGCATTTTTAAAGAGAATTTTTTACATCACTTAGAGATAAATCTCTTACTCGTAAAGTCGCTGGCATTTACGAGGTGGAAACCCAACGCTGAAAAATTATTAGAAGTTCTTTCCCTGGGTTTAACCTAGTATAACTGGCATGATAGTCTGGCACACTTTAATCACACCACGGCGGCCCAAAAATCGAATTAGATGACAGACTTGGAGAATTGATAATGTGGTCTCAACAAAATGGGGGAAATAGGTAAGTTTACTTGTCCTTAAAGTTTGTGTTCTTTTTCATTGTTCGGTAAAATTGTAAGTCAAGTTAGGGCAGGTTGTCCATTAAATTGTAGCTGGCGAGAGATATCAATTATTTTATAAACAAATATTCTTCGATTTAAGGACAATAAAAAATCAGAAAGTGTTCTCATCATATAACAATTTATGGAAATTTGTCCAGATGCTGTCAAAAGTACAGATGCCTTAGCAAGTTTTGCTGTCGAAGAGTTTCTTTGTTTTTGAGTCAGCCCACGAAGGCTCTGCTGCGTCAGCAACAACTGACACCGGCTAGGCACCGTTAGCGCTGCTTAATTGTTTTCCATGAACAATGAAGAGTTGGCAGCCGTAGTTGAAGCATCTGAAGGATATTAAAATGAGCATAAACCGTTATGCAACAATTTTGATTATATCCTTTAAGAGCGTCAACAACAACAACAACACCAACATCCACAATGTGGGATAAATTTAAATTTGAATCTATAAAAATGTGAATAGAATAGAAATAGAATTTCCGTTATGATCAAACAACAGATAAGCGAGGAATCTCAACCATTATTAAACAATCATTATGACAACGCTGACACATGGAAATCACGCAGACCGAAAAAGAAAAGAAAACAATACATTCGAATCCTTATGTCGTGCCGGTTCGGTGCGAGAAGGGTTTCGTTCTCAGGATACGTAAACACCATATGATGGCCATGGCGATGATGATGATGATATTCAAAAGAAATTAAATCCTCCGGCTTTTGTTGGAAAAGACAGTAAGTGGAAGGATAGAAAACATCCCCTTTTACACCTTTCAAGTGTGCGTAGTACAAAAAAGGATGCATGCATGCATACACACGCACTCACACATGCACAGGATAACTGTAGAGCGTTCAATCCTTCCGTTTGCCTTACGTTTTTATTACCGTGCGTGAATGCGTGTTCGGTGGAAAAAAGCGGCATGGATGGCGGACTGGCTGGCTGGCAGGATGAATGACGGCGGAAACGGATTATGTTGCATGACTAATAACAATTTCAAATCAGAAGGTGCTAAGATAGCAGGTAGAATGAGGCCGACCAGAACTGCTGTTCCTGCATTCTCACAACAGGTTCGCCGTCAGGTGATCCACACACATACAGTATCTGTGTATCCGAACCGGAGGCAATCAAATCCAATATTTGTAAATAAAATATGACGTTAAGGATTTTACAGCATTTCCCCTTGAAGACTTCTAGCACTTTTGTTGATTTCCCGTAATCCTTTCATATCGCTTCTTTTCGGGCAGGACATTACTTAAGCCTTTCTCTCTAATACCTAAAATTATTGGGAAATCGTCCTGGGACTAAGGTGTAGTTTACAGTGCTGGACAATGTATGCGGCAGGGAAATTAGTGCAAGGTCATCTGGTCATTATCATAAAATCCGAATGTCGAGCGTGAAATTTAAAAACAGCAGCACAAGCGCTCATAAACGGGCTTTTTTCCGGAAAAACAAAAGAAACGGAGGAGTGTCAACCCTTTCGCGCTGCTCAATAAAAGTAAGGACAAGGTCATATGCACGGTAGAGGCTCTTTGTAATGTTTCTTTTAATGAGGTCACCATCACAATGACAGGGACATGCGAAACACGTTCCATGCTCAACCCTTTTATGAGTCCTTAGTCAGGTATGCAAATAGGGAAGGAGGAATTATTTCAAAGAAAATTGGTTTTAAATTTCGCTTTCGACAACATGGCGGGAAATTGAAAACTGTAATTGTTTTGTTTGGCAATGAACTCCATTTGCTTTATGTTTTCTATTATTTTCTTGAAGGAAATTATTAATATTTTTTACACATTGAGAAAACCCCTTATGGCTTAAAACTTTTATAAAAATATTTTATTACTAGCTGAACCCCATCCGCTTTGCTAATCCTAAAAACTACCGAAATAAGCAACCTATTCTCGATCTCTAGTTAGGGTTTTGATATTCCATTCCGATTTATAACTTTTACTCTTTGCAATGTCATATTAATTTCCAATCCCTGTTTTAGAATTGTCGACAAATGCACTAAAGGCAAAATTGAAAGATTTTTCAATAAGCGTTCCATTGTTTTTTCACTAATACCCGCATATGTCTTGACACATATATTGTGGGCCGTTTAAAGTTTTGAATTTGAATCGGCCGCAAAACAACTGCGTATTTTCAAATTTCTGGTTTTATTGAAAAGGTTCAACTTTGTCATTTAATAATTTAAAACCATCCGATGTGTTTTCGCTTCGACCAATGGGCTGATGATTGTTTGTCACGAGATAAAAATTTGTTCTGAAAACTCGTGTTTTCAGAATAAGCTCATTTTCGTTTCGGTCGTTATATCAATAAGCAAAATTGCCGCATTTGTGCTTCAGAGAACCCACACGTGACTATTGAGAACCCAATGCATCCACAACGAATCACTGTTTGGTGTGGATTTTGGGCTGGTGGCGTCATTGGGTAATTTTTTTCGAAAATGAGCAAGGAGCCGCCAGTAAGTCAACGTTGAGCTATACCTCGTCATGTTCAAGCAATTTTTGTTTCCAAAAACTCAAGAATATGACATGGACGACCTTTGCTTTCACCAAGACAATAGCTCAACCGTCGATGTTCTATCCTGTATATTTGCCTCGAAACTCTTATAAATACTTCCTTCCTCCTCTACATTCCAATTTTTTTTCAGCTTAACCCTTAAACTTGAAAAACAAAAGCTTTCATTATATAAGAAGTATATTGTCACCTGAAAGGCAAAAGGGGGAAAATTCACCAAATTTAATACTCGTACTTGCACTATTACAATTAAATTTTATACAGGGTGGAGCGCGGTAATATGTTTTTTTGCACTGCAGGCTGTGGCGGCACTGTTGGCCGAAGAGAGTGGAGAGTATGCGTGGCTTATAGCGGCTCCGACGGGAGATTTGCATTCGTCTGCCTTTCAGTTGCCATCATGCATTGGACACGTGAGGAGAGGTCATTTTGCACTCCACTACAAATTTTGCATTTCTAGCATAAAAACTTACTTAAGCCACGCCTCTCTCACGGTTAAAAAAATTGTTTACACACGCTGTTACATCTGAGTTCCAAACCTTGGTTTGCCAAAAACAATAATGATATCAATATATGTGACGCGCAAAATAGAAAGGGACCTCAGGGTAAAAACCAGTTTTGTTCAGGAGAGCCATTTTAAAGATTTAAATACGTGTATCTTTGGTGTACCTTCACTTTCATAAAACGCGCATATCTCTGGGATATGCGGATCGGTCTCATTCGATGCTCAGATGTTGTCCACATCAAAAAAAGAAAAAAATGAAAATTGATTTTTTACCCTAAGGTCCCTTTCTCTATGCGCTGTCACATCTATATTTTTTATTTTTTGTTTGTAAATTTCTCAAGCCCCCTGACACTGATCAGATCAAAATGTCTAAACAATTTTTTTTTTCATTTGAGAAATTAATGTTGTGATTTTGATTTAAATCGTATAATTTACACAAGAAACAGGATGGCGCACCAATTGTGCTACAATAAGAAATGCAAATAACTTTTTTTAATCAATGTATTTCACTTATTTTTTTTATTGCATAGAAAATTCAGTTTAATTTTAAATGACCAATTGTGTTTGGTCATTTAAAATAGACCGTACATGATGGAGGTCATTCACGCTTATGCGACACCTGAACAGAATTTTTTTTATTGCGACCGCAAAGGTTGAAGTTGGAATCGCTTTAATTATTGTTTTTAAGGTCTGCTTCTATTCAGTCAAATTCTTTGGTTTTGTTTTGTTCACTTCTTGCTTGACATATTTCCATAAATAAATAAAGCCAGGTCCAGTGACCTAGGGGCCAGCGTAAAGTGGATTTTCGTTGGAGCTCCGCCATAACCGGGCATAAATGCGCAGTTGCTCCATCATGCTGTGGTCGATCGGATGCATCTGTTAACTGACTGGCCTTTTGGATTGTAATGTGTGTTTTTTTCAGTGGAAGGTGTCTCTATCGAAAAGGAAGCCATTGCATTTCTCGCGCAAAAGAGTCATTCTTTCGTTAGCTGTATGATAAGTGGCATTATTCTGTTAGAACGTGGATCGTCCAGGTCAATATCCTCAATTTCTGGCCAGAAGAAGTCTGTTTTTATCTCACGATAACGAACACCAATCACAGTAACTGATTGGCCGACATCATTTTTGAAGCAGCACGACCCCATGACACCCTTAAATCACACCGAACAGTAACTCTTTGTAAATGCATCGGCTTTTCAACAATCTCTAGTGGATTATTATATTCCCAAATAAGGCAATTCTGTTTGTTAACGAATCCACTATGGACACATTTGGACGATTTTGCTGGCCAAAAAAATCAAGAAGTGCGCGAAATGTATTTTGATTTAAACGACCATTTGCGATAAAGGCCTCAACAATCTTAACGTGCTGCTCAATGGTGTACCTCGCCTAGACTGAATTTGTCAAACACCTAAACAAAGAAATGTCGAATTAAGTTGGGCAAAAACTTTGACGTTAAGGAGTGACTCTCAATTAACTTCGTGAATAATATTTGGATGACCCTTTTAATTCGACATTTGATTTACATAAAAATTTTGTCGAAATTTGGTTTATAGAAAATTAATTTTGTGAGTTTCCATTTTGATAGAAAGTATCTTTAAGAAATTTAAGTTTTATAGGGGATTTTGTTTCAAAATATAGGATGATCCAACTAGAGGTATTTTTTCAAAACAAAAAAAAAATTCAAACCGAGTCTGGAATCTTTATTGGTAACTTGAAAGGACATTTTATGGCATTTATTTTTTGAATATAATTTCCTTCAAATCTTGGCCGCAACTATGCCTCAGGGTTTCTATTGTGATGGTCCAATTTTGGATGACTCGTTCGTAATGTTAGCTTCCAAAACCTGCATAGCTTTTGGACTTTACGTAACCCCAAAGAAAAATGTCTAAAGGTGTGATATCACGCGATCTGGGCGGCCAACTCACCCGTCCAAAACGTGAAATTAGCTGCTTTTCGAAATGACCTCTCAATAGATCCATTGTTTAAGCAGCTGTATGACAAGTGGCGCCGCCCTGTTGAAACCAAGTGTCTTCAGGATGACGGGCTTCAATTTCAGGTAGCATAAAGATCGATATCATGGCGTGATAGCGAGCACCATTCACGGTTACGTTTCGGCCATAATCATTTTTGAAAAAATATGCACCGATGATTCCACCAGCTTTTAAACCGCACCAAACCAAGGTATTTTGGGTATAATAGCACCTCATGAACCTCTTCTTGTTGCTCTTCAGCCCAAATGCGGCAATTTTGTTTATTGACTTTGCCGTTGAGCCAGAAATATGCCTCAACACTGAACAAAATTTTGGTCAAAAACAGCGGATTTTCCCGTTTCTCACCGAACGCTCATTTCCATTATACAGGTGCCAAAATTTAAAGGTAATTATTTTCAAAAAATAAATGTCAATAAAGATTTCACACTTGATTTGAGGTTTTGAGTTTTTGTTCTGAAGAAATACCTCTAGATGAATCACTCTATATAATTGCGAAATTACGTTTAGAAAATGCGTAATGCTATTCATTACGATTTTTCGAGGATAATATTTACATTTCACGCATATTAATACGATTTAAGATTGTTCAGTATTTTGCAACCTTTCTCTTTTTTTTTGGTTCTTGTTATTGGCTTATGGAAGCTTACCAGTGTTCAGTGATAATGTAGCAAAGGTGGTTTTGTAAGTTGCTGGGATCTTACATCATTGGCCTCTAAGTCTGTCAGACAATGGCGACAATTATTGACCAACAGAAGGGCAAAACAAATTCAGATATTTTCCTAGTATATTTGTTTTTTTTTATAGAGAATCTACAAATTATACAATACGCATAAACATTCAAGTTTACACAAGGCTACAGAGATTTGTGTAGAGTGTGTGTGTGTGTGTTTGTGTGGTGCTATTGCAGAGTATTCAAAGTAACAAGTTTGTTGTCTAAGTCTTTTGTTTTCTTTAATGCCAATGATCACTGGGGGCCGCCTTTTCTTTTTCTTTATTATTTGGTTTTTGTTTCTTTATTTTTTTTTTTGAATTTTACAACATTCAAACATTTTGCTTTTGGGGTTCACTGAACGCCAAAAATTCTCCAGCGCCCGACAAAACAAAAACGAAAGACAACAACAGCAACAACATTAGCAGCAGCAGAAGTGCTATCATCAACAACGACCGATGGTCAAAACTGGAGGTTTATTGACCCTTTTGCATAAGAAGAAAAGTAACAAACCATAAAAAAGCACAAAGAAATAAGAAATAAATAAATAAAAAAAGTAAAGGAATGGAAAGAACAGTTGCTTAATAAGTAAGTCTGTATGGGAGTGTGTGTGTGTGTGACGGTAGCAAGTATTTATTTGAATTTGTCGGCTGTTGAAATGGAAACGTTAACGAAAGAGAGTGTTGTTTTGTGAATTCGTTTCAATTTCGAGTATTTTCAAATCGACGTGCGACAGACGGACGCATCCGCGTATACATACTTTCGTTCTGTAATAATTTGTGGTAACACAGCACGGCCGCTGTTTGTTTATCGCTTTGTATGTGTGTACAAAATATTTACTTTACATTACAGATGGACGGACGTCGCGACGTATGGGACTACAGATAAAAATAACTTTTTTCTTCTGTCTTAGCTTAACTGAAATACGGGTATTTTCGGTTGGCTAAAAGTGGGTGTGTTTGTTTTTAAAGTTTACATAAATGAATAAGAATCGTACAATTGGCATCTGAAGTTAGCCGTGCGTTGGACTCTCAGACGAATGTGATTATAATCTCCTTTGCAGGATGGGGTATATTGAAATTAAGTCACTGTCGTTGTAACAGTTTGAAATATTTATTGATGCATTGTTCAATGACCTTTTGAGATGCTAAAAGGAGCAAGAATCATAATCCGTAGGTAGTTAACATTTTTCGTTTTATTAAAACTAGGTCGGGTCGTATTTAGAGTGTCCAAAAACGGACATTCCGATTTTATGTTCAAATCCAACAGTCAGTTTCTTAAAAATAGCTTCGGTTTATTCAGTTTTTGCTGAAGGGTTTTTGTATGTAAAAAACAAACAAAAAAATGTAAAGCAATCATTTTAAACGAAATAGGTATCCCAAAATTATTTTAGAACGACCAACCTTTAATTGTACCGAACGACCTACAAGTTAATTCGATTTCATAATGTCTGTCTTTTCGCCCGTCTGCTGTCTATCAAAAGGTTGTTTTCATAACTGTTATTTTTTTTTACAAAAATTCAAAATTACATTGATTTTGGTGCCTGCACACTGCTATAATGGAGATTTCGGGTCCGTGACGACCTTCCTTTTTAACATTTTTTATATAACCAACAATTAGGGCATGGCTCATATACATGAAGTGCTCTGCGTTGATGACTGGAATGTTGGAGGTCGGAAGGGGAAAAAGGAAGCGTTGGTTGACACTTGCCTTGAACTTTTGGATGGCGTAACTAGTGGGAAGTGCATTCGCAAGAAGTCGATGCGTACAAATACGAATTCGATCTGTACACACAGAGAACAGATAAGTTGCCACAACCGAATTTTTTGCCTGACCATATTATTTAACTAGTTTTTTGCGGATTTCGAAATTTGTTTTCGTCGTAAACAAACGTTTTAATGTGACTAAAACGATAAAATATTATGGGGTACATGTGTTGAAATAACCGATACTATGTTACAGCAGCCAACTATACAGGGTTTGGTTACTACAACGATCTAATCTGCTGTCACCACCAATTATTGGTACCAAAGTAACATGTACATCAAAATTGGTTGGTTGTCATAGCCGCCAGTTGTCGCAACCAATAGTTAAACTTAATTCGGTTTGCATAACTGTGTTATTGGCTGTAAATACAATGATGTAGTTGTATCAACCACCATATGATATCTCGAACCGCATTAACATCAATACTATGGAATGATAATTATTGCAACTGAAATTCGGTTTATCCAGACGAATTTATGTAGTACGGACCGAATTCCAACTGATTTTTCTCTGTGTGTGGAAAAAAAGTAAATGATTTTTACTGGAAAAAAATAAGGTTAGTCAGTTAAAATCGAATTATTTTATTTAAAACAAAAAAATAATTTTTTTCTTTTTTTGTTATTTATTCGGTCTTTTATCATTATCTCCTGCATAAGTCATTTGATTTGTGGCCGAAGTAATCGTTGCCAAAGACTGCTGAAGAAAAACCTTGGCGGGTTTAGAAACAGCTGTGCAGTCTGCCTGGCAACCGTAGCAAATACATTTTACCAATTTCTTCTTTTTACGTTGATTCTGGAAAACAAACAACATAAAGGTCTTGAACCAGAATAAAAAAACTGCTCAAGTCATAAAAAAATACTATTAAACAACCCCTTGTTGGTTATGATGAATTTTTAATTAGTTGCAACAACAAAATGTGTACAAAACTACAACTGGTGGTTGTAGCAACCAAATACTTTTTTTCGAGTTTAATTGTTATGACCGATCAATGAGCTGTGATGCCGATAGCTATAGCTGCTAGTGCTTTTTTAAATTAGTTTATATTATAATTGTAATGGTAATAAAACGATAAATAAATAAATAAGTGCAGTACGATGATCATATTTATCATCTTGCGGAATTTCGAACTAAATATCCATTGAAATTATAAACATTTGGTGGTTGCAACCGAAAATTCGCTTTTGCAACCGAATCATTGTAGTTCCAACCGACTTCCAACTAATTTTTTCTCTGTGTGTAGTATAGTGCGATCGACCGGCCAATCGATAGCAATCGGGTGTGAGTTCATGGAATGTCGTGTATCCCAGCCGAACGTCCTCACGCCAGGAATAAGACGACGAATGTCTGAAGAACACAAGCCATGTAAGTAACGATAGAGCAGCGACACGCAACCCGACGATACTCTAGGAAGGCAATAGAATTAGATACCCTTATGTAACCTATCAGCACTATCGCTCTCCTTTGGACATGGTCAAGTAGCATCAAGGATGATTTTGAAGCCCATTTATAAGAGTTGTATTTTTTTGGCCTGATTTAAGTTGTATAGTAGACCAGAGGGAGCGAAGTATTTCTTGCACCACTTTAGAAAGCCTTTCCACTCGAGTGCTTCTTTCGAGACTTCGAAAACATGTCTTGCCCAACGAGCGTCACATTGTATTTTCATGCCCAGAACATCAAGAGCATCTGGTTGTGCAACATGCATACCATTAATAGAAATTGACGACACTATTGGGTCGGTGAAAACCCGACATGTCGTTTTATCCGGTTTTTGTTGCTGTTTATAAAAGTAATAAAAACTCAAAACTTGCACGTACGAAACACCTTTTAATTTCATGGCAAATGAGCTTGACCTTTAAGTGAACAGACCTACTCAGAATCGCCAGCTAATTCGATTTAACGATGTTCTTCAGATCGTCTGCAGTCTATCTAAAACTTCGGGCCGCAATTGTTGTCGCTTTTAAAATTGAAAAAAAGCGGTTCAGATTTAGATATAGCATCTATCCATGCATATGCTCAAACGGTTTCACGTCTTTTGCTTTAGTATCCATAGATAATACATATTTTTTTTTTAAAAATTTTGCACAGTTTTTTATTATCAAACCGTAACTTGCTCTGATAAAAATTCGTCATATCGATACTCGTTTTGAAGTGTCCTCAGCACATAGTTCCCTTCCGATTGTACAAACAAACGCTCTGAAATCACCCATATAACGATGGACAGACAACAAATTTTGAGACTGACTTCCAGTATACATGGAGTACCCATATTTCCATGTATACTGGAAGCCAAATAACACTAGACCAAATATAATTTTTTTTGCTATTTGGCAAAAACTTTATTTCCTTTTTTTGTGCCTATTTTTCCCCAACCACGCCTTACCAGCTTATCAAAAATGTAATGCGCAGATAACAGGGGCATGTGTACGTACAGGGTGGAGTACGGTAATATGCTTTTTTGCACTGCAGGCTGTGGCGAAACTGTTGGTCGTGGCTGACGGGAGATTTGTATTCGTCTGCCTTTCAGTTGCCATCATGCATTGGACGCGTGAGGAGAGGTCATTTTGTGTTGAAGTCTATTTTTTAAATGCGCACTCGACCATTGCAGCGCAGCATGCTTTTCGTTTACGGTTCGCTGTTCCCCCACGCGTACGTGTTCTTGGACGGCAATCAATTGTAAATTGGGTAACTTCATTGAGAACATCAGGGAAAGTGTCATGTGTACGAAGGGGACCTGAGAAAAGGATTACAACACCACAAACATCGAGAGAGTTAGCAGTACTGCAATCTCCGAAACGCTCTGCTCGGAAGCAATCACTTGCTCTTGACATTTCATGGATTTTTTTCAGTCGGCTCTTGAGGCAATGCAATTAGAGGATACATGGTTCAAACAGGATGAATTGTTTGAGGCAAATGTTTTCTGAACGGCTGCGAACTGGCCGGCACGCTCACCAGACTTAGCCTCATGCGATTTTTCCCTTTGGAGTTACCTGAAGTCGAAAGTGCTAATCAACCGTCCCAACACCTTGGAAGACTTATTTTACAATATTGAGGCTGAAATTTGCAGAATACCTGTCGACATGCTTGTTTGAGTTCCTGAAAACTTTAGAAAACGTATGCAGCAGTGTGTGGACGGCGAATGTCGACATTTGCCAGACACGCTATTTAAACCAATGTGGTTTACAAATTCCCTTGTTGTTTCATATAATGAAAATAAAAAATAAATTTTTCTAACGTTCATAATTTTTTTATTTTATTTCCAAATAAGCACATGTATCTTTGGTGTACCATCATTTTCATAAAACGCGCATATCTCTAGGAGGGAATACTTTTGGGGCATGGGATCGGTCCCATTCGATGCTCAGATGATGTCCACATCATCATCAAAAAGGGAAAATTGATTTTTTTTTACCCTTAGGTCCCTTTCTCTTTGATAAACAAAATTCTCCGATTGTGAAAAGACGTACCTATGATTTTCTTATATTTTTTTGGTAAATGGTTATGACACAAAAAAGTTTTTCGTGCAACGGTCTCCAAAATATTTTTAAACACTTTAAACTTAGAAAACTCTAACTTTGATTCTATTTTTGATTTATGCGGTTTTTTCTGTTTCCGTTAGAAAAATTTAGAACACCTAAGTAAACCAATGTACAAAATATCGTCAAAATCGAAGGCCTACTTGTAAAATGTGATTGCTTTCACATGGAATTGACGAAATGGTTAGAGACGAGCATGTTCTGATTCCAATCGACTTTCCTCTGGCCCTGTCACCGGTGCAAAATGCCTTCGGAAAGACGACGCGGGGCGGGTCCATTTAGTTTTCTTTATAAAGGGATACAATTGATTTTGATTGAAATAGAAAAATTATTGCAACTATTTTTTAAAGGGTATGTACGGGTTGAGTCTTTTAATATTTTAAATTTGAATCGGCTTAATAAAAAGTACTGATTAT
This sequence comes from Hydrotaea diabolus, assembly GCA_963513945.1. Taxonomy (NCBI): domain Eukaryota; kingdom Metazoa; phylum Arthropoda; class Insecta; order Diptera; family Muscidae; genus Hydrotaea; species Hydrotaea diabolus. The sequence continues at coordinate 166,816,795 of OY740719.1, forward strand.
TTTTTTACATTTCTTGTTTTATTTGAAAGGTTCAACTTTGTCATTTAATAATTCATATGACTACCACAAGGCAGTACGTCAGCCGATCAACCCAATTTTTCAGTACATTTTCGGTCGAATCTCTTCAATGGCAATTTCGATTTCATGTTTCAACGCTTCAATTGTCTCTGGATGCTTTGCGTAATATTTGTCCTTAATGGCTCCCCACAGAAAATAATCTAAAGGGCTCAAATCACAGCTCCGAGGCGGCCGATTGACATCATAATTTCGGGTTTAATCGATATGGAAAAACAGTGCGTAAAATATAAATGGTTGCGTTGACTGAGTGACATGTGGCCCGTCTTGTTGAAGGCAACTGTCGTCCATGGCATTCTTTAGAACTTTTGGAAACAAAATTTGTTAAGTATGGCACGGTAACGCTGACCGTTAACGGCGTCTCCTTTCTCATTTTTGAAGAAAAATGGCCCGGCGATGTCGCCAGCGCAAAATCTACTGTAAACAGTGTCTAGTTGTGGATGCATTGGCTTCTCAATACACGCAGAAAAAAGTATGGTTGGGGTGACAATATTCGAATAGGATCATACTATGATCTCCACAACCATACTATGATCCTCACAACAATAGTATCACACTCAACCATACTATTATCTTCACAACAATATTATGATCCTCACAACCAAAGTATCTCATTTCTCATACAACCATAGTATGATCTTTACAATTATAGTATGATTCACACGCAACCATAATATGATCCACATAACCATAGTATAATTCACACTCAACCATACTATTATCTCCACAACCATATTGTGATCCTCACAACCATAGTATGTTTCTCATACAACCATAGTATGATCCCCACAACCATAGTATAATTTACACTCAACCATACTATGATCTCCAAAATTATTCATTAGGGTTGGGTAATGTTGTTATTCAAAAAAAGAGATTTTTATCAAGCAAGTTATATTTAATTGCATTACAAGAATTAAATAGCCAGAATTGAGGTTATGTTTTTATTGAACATTTCATAAACTCTACTTCCCCATCCATAGACCCCAAGAAACGAATGTGATTTAACCATGATCAATGGCTATATACTTAAGTGCAGGCAAATTTTAAGTAAACGAGAACCAGTTTGTATTAGAGTATTTAACCGAACAAAGTAAACACAATAAAAATCCCTTGAACTGCCTTCCAATTGTTGTTGTTTTTTTTTAATGGACAACAACCATTCACTGTTTCGTGTATGTGGTTTTTGGTATATCAACACAACATAAGCACACACATACATGTATGCTTTATAAAACCTGTTTTGTTATGTTCATAGTCGCAACCATACTATATGATTGCCGTAATCATATTATTGTTGACGTAAATTATAAACAACAATACTTTTGTTGTACCAACCATGTGTATATGGTTGCTACAACCATATTTTCCTTTCTAAATTTGGCAATAGTACTATTGTTACATTTCAACAATACTAATATTGTCGCAATCATGCTGTTGTCAAAATAAAATTCAAAAAAACAATACTATGTTTGCGACGAACATGCTTTTATTGTAGAAAACATATTATTGTTGCGGTGACCATGAACTATATCTTTTCTCTGCGTGTAGCCACCTGAGGGTTCTCTGGACCTCATATGCGACAATTTTTCTTATTAACATTGACACAGTGATAAAAATGACCTGCATCTGAAAACACGATTTTTCGCCAAACAATCTTCAGCCCATTGCGTAGAGCGAAAACGCATCGGATGGTCATAAGGCTTTAGTTCTTGGACCAATTAAATTTTTGTAAGCCTTCATACCGAGGTCTTTATGCAAAATTCTTCTCCAAGAAGGGCAAGAAGTGTTCTGTTGCTGAGAACGATGACGAAATGATGTTAATGGATATTTTTGGACGTTCTCAGCTACAGCATCAATGTTTTCGATTAAACGCACTGGAAGAGAACGAACTCGGGTTGCTTTGTACATTAACGATGAATTTTCATGACCTCGCTTCACAAATTGACGCACAAACTGAACTGAAGGCCGATCTCTTCTCGAATTTTTTCATGTAAATTTTTTATAGTTTGCGTTAAAGACTCACAACTTTGAAGGCACCTCTTTAATGTTTCCCAATTTTGTTCAAGCGTACTAAGTCCCATTTAGCAAATGTGAAACATTAACCTTAAACTTACTGTAATTCTATTTTCCATTTTTTTTTTCAGAGTTCAAATTTTAAATGGTCCACCCTTTATTTATTTTTAACTCACTAAATGGAAATACAATTTTACAGACCACCTTCAACCGATCGGTACAAGGAGTCAAATTGTTTAGCCACCTCATTTTCAGCTTAAAGTATCGAGAGTAATAACTCCGCCTATGACACCACGGAATGCTTTCCCTGTTAAAGGGTATATGAAATTATGCTCGATTGAATTTTAGCACCGCTTTTACTTGTTTTTCATTTTCATTATGGAGATTTAGGTATGGACTGTTATTGTTTTTTTTATTTTCAGATGTCCGACCATACATTCATCTTTCTCTCCGACAAATGGTGTTATTGTCTTATTCTCATTATGATGATGGCGATGATGATGAATTCTAACTTTAATTAAGAGTTCGTTTGCCTCGGTGTGTTGAAGCCATAAGTGTGTGTGTGTGTGTGTGTTTGAGTGGGGAGTTTGTTGAACTTCACCATTCAGTGCGAAGCCCGTCGGAACTCTATTAGAACATCCAAAAACACACGTACACACGTATAGACATTCGGTAAGTCGAGGTTATTGAGCTCGGCTCTAGTATTATGTCGGCTGTTGATAGATTAACCAAAAACAAAAAAAGTTTCCAAAAAAATGGAAAAGAAAGAAAGAACCAAGAGTTCATTGGCCGGCGCGTGAACTTAACTTTGGTTTTAGAAGCAACCAAAGATTGAGAGTTCTTTCAACTCCAGCTTAAACATTAAGAAATGAATTAAAGAAAGGTGGAAGCAGCAGTCCCGCCTGGGACGGTGTAGCCGAAAGAAAGAAAGAAAAAACCACAGTGTAACACGTTCCATCACAAAAAAAAAACAAAAAGAACAAAAACAAACAAATAAAGAGTATTAACAAAAAAACGAAAATTTGTTTAACTTTTAATAATGGCCATAAGTCATCGTCCCCCCGAAAGCGTCTATTATAAGTTCATATTTTTGTTTTTCTTTTTCGTTGGGGGAATTTGGTAACCACACGAACCCCGTCAAAAGGTCAATGATAGCTGCCAACTTAGACAGACGGCCAGCTTTACAGCTTAAACTTTATCCTTTCAGAATATTTTAAATGTTATTTACGAAAGCCACACAAAGACTCGGAATCATATAATACAATACGAAGAAGAAGAATTGGAAAAACTCTACATTAGAATGTTGCTTTATTTTCCATTTTGCTTAGATCGCAGCTCACGCTGGTGGCTGTGTTGTTGCACGTTAGTTTTTCTGCGGTCGTTGTTGCAACAAGCTGCTGTTTTTTATTGCGAAGTAGAAAAATAAAAGAAAGGCTTTCTCTTGCGATTTTTCTTACAAAACTGGTCATACATGAAACACGATTTGTAACGAAAGTATGCAGCCATGGCCGCAGCGAGCGAGCGAGCGAGCAAAAGATCTTCGGTTCTGATGTGGTTGGTGACTGCGGAGCGCCGTGTTGATGCCACCGAAGCGGCTGACGTTGTTGCCTCGACAGCGGTGGCGACAGTCTTGGTAAGCGTCAACGCTAATAACGCGGAAATGGTGCACACTGATGGATGAAGTTCACGGGAGTTTATTGAACCTTTCGGTTTTTGGGGCTTGCGAATATTATAGCATGTGTGCACACACACAAACAAAACTAAAAATGAGTCAAGTGAGTTTTTATAGCTTAAAAATATGTCAATCAATGTTATGACATGCAGACATTCCAAATGAAACAGCTCAAAAAAAATAAACATTTTCCACAGAAAAACTATTGTTTGTAACGAAAGACAACAAGGCAAAAAACGGCAAAAAAAACCTTTAAAGGTTATTTGGAATTTTTAATTTAGGAAATGTTTAAAAAGCTTTTTCTTAAAAAAAACTTTTTAAAATGTTTCCTAGGAATTTTTTATTAGAACAGTTTTTCAAAAAAAAAAATGCGCACTTTTTCTTATAGAAACTGACATTAAGCTTGAATAAATATAAAAAGAGTTTGTTAATAACAGGTCGAATAAACTAACAAAAAAAGAACGAAAGTTTGAACATTTTCCTTAGTATATATTTAAACAGAATTCCCATGGGAGACTCAAAGCGTAATCCGTGCTAAAGATTATATATATATATATATATATATATATATATATATATATATTTCGCATGAAAATGTAAAAAATTTCAAATTGTGAAAGTTTTTTCCTTATTAACGGAGTAATTTCTATTTATCAAATAAAATTGTGTCTTTTTCCTCCGTAAAAATTGTTTTTTTTTGCATCAAAATAAGGAACATTTCGGTTTCAGAATTGTAAAATAGTTTTTCTATACAAATTAAAATAGTTTTGCTTTCGCCGAAAAAAAATGTCCGCATGATTACTTTTATCGCTCTTCCTTTGGAGTTGTGTAACAGTTTTTACCTGTTACCAGATAAATTTCTTTTTAAGAAAGAATATTTAAAATTTCATATTTTCACCCATGTGCATCTAGTCGCATACAAATTTAGAACATTTTTTTAGCCTCTATATTGGGTTAAAATTTTTTCTAGGAAATTTGGAATAGGAACAGGTTTGCCTTTACCACAGAAAATTGTGTACTTTTCTTAGGTGAAAATTTAGTTTTCGCATGAAAGTTTATAAAACTTTTCCTTCGCATCATGCAATAGTTCTATACAGATTTGTAATAGATATCGTTTTTTCTGTTGGCAGACAAAATTTTCGTTTCTTTTAGAAAAAGGTTGCACTTTTTATGCATAGACAGTTTCAACACTTATCCCCAGGAATAGTGTTACACCCTCTTTTTACGGAATAGAAAAATTTAAGCTTTTGTCACAGAAATTAACCCTTTATCCTAACTTTAATTTTTTTGAGAGACAATTTTAATTTCTTGCCATTGGAAAAAGTTTTTGTCGATCAAAAAGTATTATTTTAGCAAAATAAATATTCCAATATTCCTAGGAAAAGTTTGCATTATCACTTAAATTTTTTCGCATGAAATTTTAAATCGAATTTTTATCGAAATCGTATAACACTAGTTTATATTATTGAATGACATGTAAAATAAGTCATTCTGTTTGCAACAACACAAAATATTGATCTGGGACCCCAATAAGTATACATACGAGTAAATATTCTTGATCATCGTAAAATTCTAAGACGATCTAGCCATTTCCACTATAGCGGTCAAACGAATGAACCTAGGATCCTGAATTTTTGCATGATGATAGCTAATGTTTATAAGATGTTCGGTATTGTAAATCGGACACTAGGATAAAGTTTTCCATTGAGAGACTAAAGGTTCCTCGGCAAAAAAAAATCTTGCTTAGCAAAAAAAAAGTTTTGTAGGCGACAATGGTTAAAATGAGTGCGTTAGTTGAGAAGCGCTAAATACTTAAAAAATTGCATAGTTTGTGGACATTTTGGCTCACGTAGCGCAAAAAAATAGCGCATGTTCAAACCAGGAGATTATTAGTTTACATGGACAAAAGAGTACTCAAATTAAAGCAAATTTAAATCAATTTTTTTTTAAAACGAATCCAAATACTCGTATGAAATAATCTCGAGGCTGAGATCAGATATGGATGTATTGGCCAAAAGGGCCCAAAAATAGATTTTGTTCGCTTTAGTATCTTATGGAGGGTGGCGTAAGCAGCTTTACGACGTTTTTACTTGTTTTCTTTGGAAATGGCATAGTTTTGCTTCTACCTGCGAAATTTTTCACGTTTGCGAGAAACAGTTTGTTTATTTTGCATGAAAAGTTTTAACTCTTCTTTTAGAACCGTGCAACAATTTCTTCTGAGAAAAAATAAATGGATTTGCTTTTACCAAAAAAAAAGAAATATGTTTACATAGAAGTTAAATTTGGATTTTTTTTTGTACCAACATTTTATAGACTCTTGAAATCGTGCTGTAGTAACTTTTTACGAATACGATTTTTTTTGAGACATTTTTAACAATTAAATATTTATTAGAAATTGACTAACAGCTTTGTGTTGTGGAATAGAAATAGTTTTTCTTTGATCAGAAATAATTTTGCATTTATCCTAAGTTGCTTTAGTTTATATTATTTTATTTTATTCTTCACATTAAATTTTAATCAATTTGCATTCAACATTGTATCACATTTTTTTCCTTTGGATATTTTATTATTATATTATTATTATTATATTAGAATTTATTTAGTTTATCTTTTATTAAAAAAAATTCATTATTCCTCAGTAAAGTTTATATTTTTTGCATGAAAATCAAATTCCATTCGAAATCGAATAACATTTGATTATTTGGAATAGATTTTCTTCTGCCAGGGCAAAATCTCCATTTCTTCTAGTTAAACACTGAAATCTTTCGCATGAAATAGTTAAACACTTTTTCCTCGGAATCCTGTGACTGGTTTGTCTTCGGAAAGAAATTGTTTATTATTCTTTACCAAAGAAAATTTTACAATTTTTCGCTTGAAAGCACTTTTTCCTTAAATAAGTAAACCTCTTATGTTTTATTCCAATTACATTTTTTTTTCAATAAAAATTTTGTTTCCTTGTGGGAAATTGTAAACAATTTTGTAGGCGATTTTACTGGAAAAGTTGACAATTTAGGAAACTTTTCCTATTAAAAAGTTTAAGAACTCTTCCTATAGAAATGTTGTGGAACTTTTGTTGACTGGTTTCTATTACAATCGTCGAAAAAACTGTTAAATCTTTCCAGTCGAAACAAGGAAACGAAATTTTTAATGAAAAAATTATTTAAATGGAAAACGCCAACTCAAAAAAAAGAAAGCTCTTCATCGTCCTCAGAAAAACCAATACTTTCATGCGAAAAAGTGTAAAATTTTTGTTGATAAAGAATAATAAACCATTTCTTTCTAAAGACAAACAAGTTGTAAAGCTTTTCTCATTCAAAGGCTGTAAAACTTTGCTTATTAAAAAGTTGGGAAACTTTTTTATGTAAAAGTTGAAACTTTTTTCTATTAAAAATGTTCTGAAACTTTTTTTTATTAAACAGTTTTGATTTTTCTTTTAAAAAGTTGTGAAACTTTACTTTTAAAAAGTTGCGAAACTTTCTCTTTTAAAAAGTTGTTAAACTATTCCTTTGAATTACAGAATAAGGTTTTTCTAATCCTTTTTACCTTCTAAACTATTATAACGAAATAAATTTCTTAAAAAACAACCATGTATCTCCAATGCTGAAATATTCTTGTGATAAAACTCTAACTACTGTAACATATCCTACGTAAGATTGACATGTATTCTTTGGATTAATAAATAATTAAAAAAAAACTATTCCTTTGAAAAAAGTTGAGAAATTTTTCCTGTGGCTTAGTTGTGAGACTTTTCTTGTGAAATCATTGTGAAATATTTCTTGTGAAAATATTGTAAAACTTTTCCTATGAAAATGTGGCTAAACTTTTTTCCCGTGAAAATTAGTGAAAAGTTTCTTACGCAGAGCTTGTGAACTTTCAATGTGGAAATTTTTTAATATTTTCCGTGTAAAGCTTTTAAACATTTTCTTGGGCTTTTTTGAGCTTTTTCATGTGAGCTTTTTCTTGAGCTTTTTCATGTGGATAAGTTTTTAATTTTTTTCCTTAAGTTTTGTCAACTTTTATAAATCTTTTTGAATCTTAACCAATAAAAATTTGTGAAATTTTTCATATGAAACTTTTCAAATGGAACGTTTATAAAACTTTTTATATGGAAAGTTTATAAAACTTTTTATATGGGAAGTTTATAAAAAAAACTGGAATAGTTGTAAAAAGGTTTTGTATGGAATGTTTGCGAAGCGGACGTTATTAATCTCTTTTTAGTAAAATTAATGAAGATTTTCCTATAGAAATGTTTGGAAACTTTCTCAACCTTTCTCATTAATTTTTCATCAAAAAAAGTTGTGCAATATTAATTCTTATGGAAAAAATGTGAAACTGCTAAAAAAAATTGCAAGACTTAATAAAAGCGAAGGAAATGATGTAAAACATTTAAAATGTCCTGTGTAAAACTGATGAAATTTTTAGCTGCGAAAAAGATGGGAAACTCCTCAAACAGGAAAAGTGTAATAGGCTGTTTCCACTACGGTCGCGTCCACGTCCACGATTTATCGATAATTTTAATGGTGTTTCCATTGTGTTTTGCGTCCACGTTTGCGTTCAAACAGCTGTTTGTGTTTATTTGTGTTTTTAGGGGTGCGAAAAAATTTTAATGTTTTTGTGTTGTGACATTATCATGGAGTTAAATGATATTATTTTGCTAACCGCAGGGGAAAATGAGGACCAAATGGTATTGCGCCTAATAGAAATTCCGCGCCAGTCACTCCCAGCTTCTCCCCCATCTCTTTGTGTATGTGGGTGTTTTTGCGAGCACCCCTCAGGCCATCAATATTTTCCTCCCAGAGGTCCAACAGATATAGTGTTGATACTGCTGTCCATTCCGTCTTTTTGAAAAAATAATTGAAAAAATTAATATTATTTAAACAAAAGCAAAAATATTATCTTACCTCCTGTTTTTTGCATTTTGGATGTTTATATTTATAATGATTAACAGCTGTTTTCATAGGGATGTGCAATTTGCGATATTGCCATTGATAGGTATGGGTGGGTTTCGACTGCAAAAATAATCGAATTTATAGTAAACGCGACTTATCGATAAACGCGTCCAATATGAACGCGACTTTTTCCCATACCTAACTGCCTATGTTTTTTGTATAGGCTGTAACGCGCGTCCGTTGATTTTTGGACGCGGACGTGGACGCGACCGTAGTGGAAACAGCCTATTAAACTTTTTAACAAAAAAGCGTGACAACTTTTTCACAAAAATATTCTGTGGGACTGTAGAAATGAAGAGTGAGGTGAGATATTTACCGGACAAGACCATGCACATTCTAGATTAACCTTACGCAATAAAAGTTTACATATCTTTATCTTGTAATTTTTCTACGAGAAAAGTGGAAAACTTTAGTTTTCTTAAAGAAATCCAATTTTTGCATACAAATAGTATATCTCGTCGGATCGTTTATATGTAAAATGTATAAGTCTAAAAATGTATACGAGAAATCTATTCTTAAGATAAGTCATGAAACAAAATTCATCAATAAAAATCGAGTTATGTGGAAAAGTTTTCACCTTTCAATTAAAAGTATTTTCTGCCCGTATGTTGTGACTTTGCCAGCTTTTTTTTGAAAAATATTCTACATTTAACATTTTCAAACTCTGGAATGATCATCCGTCGTTCAGAACGGCAACAAAATTCATGTTCTTATGCCTCTTTTTGTTCTTACCCGTATATTTGTAGAGAGATGAGTAAGTGTGTGTGTGTAGGTAAGTGCGTATGGATGGATAGCTATAACCGCACATATGGTTGGCCCATAATTGTCTGCTGGCTTGTTGTTGTTGCCTCAGTTTTCCTTCGCGGCCCCCGTTCGCAGCGAAAAGTTCAATGCTCTTTTGTAAGCCATGTCAACAATGTTTGCTTCATTGTCACTTAACGTCTTCGTTCTCGTCTCTTCTGTTGTTGTGGTCGTCTTTAAGCCTACAACTTCGTTCGTTCGTCAGTTGAATCGCCCGCAAAGAGAGAATAGTAAAAAACATTTCTTACACCAACAAACGGGCCAGGCAGGCCGTCCTCTTGACAAACAAACAAACGTTCGCATACTTACGTTCGCTCGTACCGTTCAGTCGGTCGGTCGTTCGCATTGGCTGGTCGGCGTTGAGCGCAAACAAAAATTCGCAGAACTTTCACCAATTGGTTTTGCTTTCGAAGATCGTTTGCGTTTTGCTTTAATTCTCTGCTGCTGCTGCTGTTCGCTTATGAAGAAAAAGAACTGTTTTGTGTGTGTCTTGGCCAAGAACCTTCTTTTGCTGGAAAACAACTGAACTGACTCAAAGCGATTTCTGCGAATTGCTTTCTTTATTGCGCACAGATAACGGAAATGCGTCATTGACCGGCCAATCGATGGGCTGTGTGGGGTAAAAACACGCATACATCAGTTTGATTTGATGCGGTGGCAACTTTACATACCAGGAATATTTGGCGATATTTTGGCAAGAGGGTGGGGTGATGGTAAAGTTGAATAAGATTTTTCCTTGCGAAGGTTGTGCTAAACTATTAAAGGCTCAAGTAGAAATTAAATTTACTATTTCTACAAAATCTCAATTATGTAAAAGTATATTTGCTTTGGAAAATTCTTTCCATCAGTCAATACTTTTGGTCTACTTGATAATACAAGCCACTTTTATTGGCTGACTAATTAATAAAACTCGCTTACTTTTTGTAGCGTTCCGAAACTACTGAAGCGATTGTAATAAGCTAAAGTACGAGTATATGTTAGGTAATTAAGGATACATTTTTTTAGGAAAGCTTTTTGGTGTTCACCCTGTGATGACGGTGGCATATCACAACACCCAATGGCATAATGTCTATAGACATTATCACACTAGGAAAATGTCATAGAGTCCATTGACATTATGGCGCTTTAAAAAGTGACACAGTTTGTGACAATGTTTGCAAAACTATTCCGTGGCTGCTTGAGAGATGGTATATTCCCTTATACCGAAGCCAGAAAAGCACTCGGTAAACCCCAGTCATATAGACCAATATGCCTTCTGGATGCCATTGGCAAATGTCTGGAGCGGCTCATATATAATAGACTAAATACCGCAGTGGAGGAGGCCAACGGTCTTTCTCGAAGACAGTACGGCTTCCGAAAAGCGAGATCTACCATAGACGCTATAAGCTTTGTGGTCAACACGGCAAGGAGTGCAATCCCGGGTAAAGGTGCGAAGAGGAAATACTGCGCATTTATCACTCTGGACATTTAAAACGCCTTTAATTCAGCGGGTTGGAACCACATTGTCGCATCGCTGAGGAGACTAAACATCCCGGATTATTTGGTAAAAATAATGAAGGACTTTTTCTCCGACCGAACGCTGTGGTATGAGACAAACAATGGAACAGAATCGTACAATGTCACGGCAGGAGTGCCACAAGGCTCTGTTTTAGGGCCCCTCTTGTGGAACATTATGTATGATGGAGTGTTCAACCAAACAATACCGGAGGAGGCGACAATTGTGGGGTTCGCAGACCCCACATATGCAAGTCCTGACATATGCGAACGAGGCAATAAGGACGATAAAATCATGGCTGAGCTCGGTAAACCTAGAGCTGGCAGACCATAAGACTGAAGCGGTCCTCATCGCAAGAAAGAACGGGAGGTTATGACGGTATAGGTGGGAGGTGTAGAAATAGTATCGAAGAAGGCGATAAAATATCTCGGTATGATGATAGATGACAGACTGACCTTCAATTGTCATATGGAGTAAACGTGCAAACGTGCACCTCTGTCTCAAATGGGCTCGCCAGAATGATGCCGAACGTAGGAGGACCACGACAGAGCCGCAGAAACCTGATTTTACTGGTAACAAACTCGGTTATTTTCTATGGGTCTCCGGTATGGGAGAATATACTTAAGAGCAAGGCCTGCAAGGATATACTCCCAATATTCCGAAGAAGCTGCCTGAGAGTGTGCAGTGGATACCGTCCGAAAGAATGCGGCGATGCCACCTGAATGAGACAGGTCGGCTGAATCGAGAATGGCCTGACGGCCCCCCCCCCCCGCGAAGTAATACCGTATGGCAGTTCCGCGGGGAAATAGGGATAAAGCAGGAGGAGGGTTTTTAGTCAATAAGAATATCCAGAAACATCTGGAATCTCATGAAGATTTTCCCCCTCACGAAAAACAAAAAAAAGTGACACAGTGTCAGTCACTGCGGTGGCACATCCATGGTTAAAGTTCATTATTCAAACAGCTACAGCGTCTAAAGATTTTTTGGATCGGAGTAAAAGCGATACCGACAAAGTGCAGAAGCAATCTCTGTCGAGTGTAAGGTCAAATAATAAGTGCTTCTTCCCTTTATATTATCCAAAAATTACGAAACTTCCGGTGAAATTAACCGCGTGGATCGATTCCATGTTTTTCCTACTGAAAACGCTCTGCCCAGCCTGCCCTTGGCCGGGCTTAAAGGGTTTCGGACAGTTAGCCCCTTCTGAGATGATCACTGTCACTAGCTTCACTGGGTATCAATTCGAGGGAAACTAAGTTGCACACGCCAAAATTATAGAAATCAACACAAAATAAAAAATATCAATAGAATCAATAAACACATTTTTAACAATTTAGTTCGAGGGGTCTCTGTGTCAATAGACTCAGTGATTAGAATCACTAAAAACGTTAGCTGAGGGGGTCCTAGTGTCTTAGCGACACTTTTGAAAGTGACATAACTTCTATGGACATTATGACACAAATTGAGTGTCATAATGTCCATTTACCATGTGTCCAAGGACAATATAACACAACCCCTAATATGACATTTTAATAGCTTTAGGGTATCAATTTGGAACATCAGTGTCAAATATTTCCGCTTTGCAACTTTAATAAATACAGTTTTGTTTTAAAATCTTCCGACAGCTCAAACCGTTTATCGGTCCAAGCCCTACACACAGAGAACAGATTCGTTGCCACAATCATATTGGACGCGTTTTCCGATAAGTCGCGTCTACTATAAATTCGATTATTTTTGCAATCGAAACCCACCCATACCTATTAACGGCAACATCGCAAATTGCACATCCCTATTAAAACAGCTGTTTATCAGCATAAACATAAAGCGTTGCTGCTACTGCACATTTCCATTAGGCGCAATACCATTTGATCCTCATTTTCCACTGCGGTTAGCAAAATAATATCATTTAACTCCATGATAATGTCACAGCACAAAAATATTAAAATTTTTCGCACCGCAAAAAAAATAAACACAAACAGCTGTTTGAACGCAAACATGGACGCAAAACACAATGGAAACATCATTAAAAATTTTCGATAAGTCGTGGACGCGGACGTGGACGCGACCGTAGTGGAAACAGCCTATTACTCTTAGACGCCAGCTTTTTATAAGGTGGCTTAAACCCCCGCTAAAATACATATTTCTTTACTGCTTCAAAATACAATGCATTAGACATTTGGACTTGACTTTAATCTGCAGAGCGCAAAGGCTAAAGAAGTTAACGTAAATTTCATATTTTTTTTTTTAAATGCCAAATAAAGTTCTTGCAGCAAGATTTTTTGTTAACTTTTTTGAACTATTTGCAAAGCAAACATTATCCGCTTCGCTTTTCGGTTTGGGCTTTAGAGACGCCCAAAACAGACAAAGATTTAGCTTGAGAAAATCATATTTTCTGACGAGGGGCCTTTTTTTATCTTGGCGGCTGTTAAAAATGCTTCATCTGCGATTGGGAAACTCTTTACTTGATCGTCAAGGAGCTAAAGCATCCTCAGAGAGTAAACGTTTGAGGCAAATTAAGGAGCGGTAACAGCATCGACGCACTAAAACTTTCTTATGTAGCCGAAATTTAAAAAGGCAAACATTGAACTTGGTCAGCTTGGCGTGCCATGCTTCGACCGATCTCTCGGCGGCATCATTTGGCCCCTTTGGAGATGTGCTATGACGGCGGATACGCTACTATGAATCCAAACGTGTTAGTCACATGCATGACATTGTGATAATAAGTAATAGGAATGTATGCTGATAAAATATCTGAAATAAGTGCGTGTACTGTGTGCAATGATTCTTTTGTAGAGTTGTAGCGACTTCACAGCTCCAGCGATATTGTGGTTTCATAAAAAATTACGTAAACTGAGACGCATTTATTAACACAGCATAATTTTTTATAAAAACAGCAAAAAAAATTGGTGAGAGATCTTAGTAATATCGACGATACTTCGATACACAAGCCCCTGGTCAGTTGCTCATAGGGGTGTTGGGAACTCATTTTGAAAAGGGACGAGGCTAAATTTTAAATTGTCCCTCGTTTAGTAAATCTCACAATTATATGAATAACCAGTCATTTTTACTACGATTGCCGGAGGTACTCGAATTAGGCGTGGCAACAACCTTTGCCTTGGGTACATATTCCTGCCGAACATCTTCACGTCCGGAATAAATCGATAGATGTCCGTAGACAACACACCATGACAGTAACTATAGAACAGCAACTCACATCCCATTGACTGAGATACACGATTGAGTTGAATACCCCACTGACTTTGAACACGGTCAGTTGGCTCCAAGGATGTTCCATATATGGGCCTTTTATAGGTTGTATAGATATTAAAAAGATTAAAAGGAGTAAAATATTCCTTGCGTCGCTTACATACAATTGAGCGTTTCTTTTGACACTTTGCATAATGAGTCTCATATTGTATCGTTATGCTCGGAACATCAGGATCATCTGATTGTTCAACACTTATACCAACAATAATGACGACCCTGATGCATCAGTTAATCGCTTATGAGGCAACAAACAGATCTGCGTCTTGCGCGCATTATAATATACTCTATTTATTTGTCCCCAATCTGAAATGGCCTGTAAATCCAGCCAGAGTATAATTTGCCTTCTGTCTTTAATATCCTGAAGGCTTGGCCTATAGTTTAATGAATAAGAATGGCAGAGGTTGCTGCCAAGAATAGATTGGATTCACGGTCTGACCCAACAGATCGTCATAGAAAATAAGAAATAAAGGGCGAGAAAGGACAGAGCCTTGTGGTACACCTGCGATAAGCCTATGTTTGTTGGATGAGAACCCATCTACAACAACTCTCTAATGGTGCGATCTCTAAGAAAGCTCGAACTAAAGTAAATCCAGCAACAGTACGAGTATTACTGAAAGCAAATGTAATCAGCTTTGATATGAGTGCACCAAAGGCCTTAAAGATATCCAGAGCCACGACCTTACGCTCACCATACTGGTGGATAGACTGACTCTAGTTCTTCGACAAGAAAGAAATCAGGTGTCCCGTAGATCGATTTTTATGAAAGCCATATTGTCGATCTCTAAGCAGGTCGTTGGACTGCAGATACCTCTCAAGATGCTCTTCATTACCTTGAAGAGCGCAGAGCAACTCCCGATTGGACGATAGTTTGCAGGATTGCTGGCTTTATACTTATCAGGGATTGGCTGGACGTTCTCAACTTTCCAACACGCTGGTATAAGCAAGGTTGAAGAGGTTATGTAATGGATGGGCTAGCATCGTAGAGCACATGCATAGGACAAGTGGCGAAATATCATCCGAGCCAGGATCTATTTTTACATCGATATTCGCAAGAGCCCTTGAAAATGTGTTTCTTTATAAAGGTGTTTTTTAAGACGTGCGGTTTTAAAGATGAAATAAAACGCATATAATTTAATGTTATGACCCAGAATTTAGCTTAACGAGTATTATAAAGATAAGGGTTTGCCATAATGCTTTAAAAATGATTTCGAGCGAGCCAAGACCTTACTTTTCGACCACTTTTTGCAGCATTTGGGGCCGTATGCATTAACCTGCCGAATATTCTCTTCCAAGGCGTCAATCGTGTCGGCCTTATCTGCGTAGACAAGAGACTTTACATAACCCCACATAAAATGGTACAGCGGTGTTAAATCGCAAGATCTTGGAGGCCACGCCAAAAGCCCACGACGAGAGTTAATGCGCCCACCTAAAGCTTTCTTCAATAAATTGATTGTTTCGTTGGCTGTATGTCATGTAGCGACGACTTGTTGGAACAAAAGGTCGTCCACCTCAACATCCACCAATTTAGGCACGAAAAATTCATTAATAATGGTCCCATAGTGTTCCCCATTGACTGCAACATTATGAGCGGTTTCATTTTTGAAGAAATATGAACCAATGACCACTCTCTCTACCCATAGAGCATACCAAACAGTGACTTTTTGGGATGTAACGGCTTTTCAACAATGGCTTGGGGATTTTCACTACTCCAAATGCGAAAATTTTGGTTATTAACGTACCCATTCAACCAAAAATAAGCTGCATCACTGAACAATTTTTTTTTATAAATCAGGGCCCATTCACCACGATTTGCAAACGTTGTTGCGGAGTACGTCTGTTCATTATGAAATGGCAAACTAACCTGAGCATAAAACACGTGACAGCTGTCAAAAAGATTAACTGCGAAAAAAGTGTGGTCAAATTGAAAACTACATGTCTAAAAAACACCATTTATTTTAAATTATATTGCATTCCAGTGTCTAGAAATGGGACAATTACTTAACTTCTGATTAGAAAAATATTTTCTATTCAGTGGTAATAGATTTTAAGCCGGAATGTCGTTTATTGTTGGTTTTTTACTTCGAAAAAAAACCGACAGCCGGTATTTTTAAAACACGGTCTAAAAATCCCCAATACGCTGGTTTTCAAAAAACCTGTGTTTTGGTCAGTCTTTTCTAAAGATTTCAAAAGATTTATTTGCTAATTACTACTACCAGTCGTGACTTTCTTTCAATGAAACAGACAGTGGATTTCGAAAAACTGGCAATTATTTTATAAAATCCTTTTTTTAATTCTCAAAATGTCAACCTTTTTTTCTAGAAAATATTATCCAAGAGGGTTGATATTTATATTTCGGATCCTGATAATACTAGTATTCCCAGATGCAAACTGAAACTTCCATCGGAAACTTTGACATTTTATAGCATAACATTACTCAGAACGTTTTGTAATTTGAGGGCAAATTGTTTTGTTTACAGTGTGTTGAAAAGTTCATCTCAGTCAAAAAATGGAATTATGCCGTGAACATTTTCGTGCGATGATTTTTTTACGATTTTCGGTGTGGTTTATCGAGACAAGAGTGTTTAAATCAACATGATGAAGCACCATCAAATACCACTGCTAATCGCTGGTACCAAGAGTTTAGTCTCGTCAAATACCACTGCTAATCGCTGGTACCAAGAGTTTAGTCTCGGACGCCGTTCGCTCCAGGATGAATTTCATGAAGGACGTCACACTTCGGTCATTTTGCCAGAAACTATCGATGCTTTGCGTAAACTGATTAAGAAGACCGACATGAGACATATCGTGAGATTGAGGCATCCTTGGGCATTAGTATGACAAGCATCAATAAAATATTGGATGTTCATTTGGCCGTGAAAACAAATTTGTTCTCTTTGGATCCCACATAATTTGACGAATGCTACTAAAAAGGCTCGTATGGATTGATGCAAAGAGATGCTGAAATAGTATAACTGCGTAGCTCAAAGGCAGTGTATTACATTGTCGCAGGTGACGAATCATGGATATATGCATATGAACCCGAAACAATACAGCAAATGACTGCATGGGTCTTTCAAGACGAGCCAAATCCAACAAAAGTTGTTCGTGGAAGAAGTACATCGAAGCAAATGATTGTTGCCACAGTTCCTTTAGTGGAATGCAGGACGGTAAATTCTGAGTGGTATACAACTAATTGTTGCCAACAGTGTTCAAAGAAATGAGGAAAGATAATTAGAGAAGACGGATCATTTTGCATCACGACAATGCGAGCTCTCACATTTCTGCTGAAACCATGAGCTATTTGACCACTCAAGATGTCGAATTGATGGGCCATCCACTGTACAGCCCTGATTTGGCACCCAATGACTTCTTCTTATTCTCTAGCATCAAGAAAAAAAATGCGTTGTCAACGTTCTTCGCCCGAAGCAGCTGTTGAAGCGTTCAAAAATAATGTTTTGGAGGTGTCTCAATCGGAGTGGAAAAAGTGCTTTGAAAATTGGTTTGTGCGCATGCAGAAGTGTATTGATCTTAAAGGAGAATATTTCGAAAAACAATAAAACCATTTCCAATGATAAACTATTGTGTTTTTATTGCCGGACCCGAAATATAAATAGCAACCCTCGTATGCTATTTAAAATAGCATGTAACATTTTGTATATTAATAATGGCTATGTTATAATGGCAACTCGCTTAGGAGGTCGCTAACGCGAAATCTTCGCACCATTGCACAAAAATATAAAACTGATTTTGTTAACAGAAAACTATAGGAGGTTTGTTTTAAATAATTGAAACTTTAAAAAAGAAAATATTGAAGAAAAATCTTTAGCGAGTTTAAGCAAGCTCGCTTATTACTCGCTTATAGTATTTTTTGAATAACTTTTTGTCAACAAATTTCAAATTTTCAAATCAAACCGTTTATCATGCATTAAGCCAATCAATTCTTGTACATAAAGAAGTTGAATATATTTCTCGTAAAGTTTTGAAGCTTTCGCCCTTGTCACCAGTTACTCGCTTAATAAGCGAGTACCAATAGATCACGCCTAATAATATGGATACCTTATTTCGGTAAAATAATATGGATACCTTATTTCGGTAAACATTAGACAATGTTCTAGAATTTAATCTTCATGTGAATTATTTGAGTTTTTGCATACGCAAAGTCTAAAATTCGCACATACGTACATGAAAATTTTAAAAGTATCCAATTTCTGATTAAAAACGAAATAAAAAGAAATTTTCTACCAAGTCTCAGCAATTCTAAACGACAGCCAACACTCAGAAAACAAAAACAGATCTAAGCGATAGAGAACTTTATGCCAACCCACACTCGCTCGCGCACAAACAGACAAACTTAAATGAAGAATGACAAACAAAAAACAACAACATTCACGTCAAAGAACCAGAAGAAGAAGAAGGCACATGAAGAGGGAGAGAAGAAAGAAAAAAGTACGCGAATTGCGCGCAGAAATACACAACAGCCAACGTTCGAATAGCGGTAAATTTGCGGTACTTTTCGTTTTCATTGCAACTCAGAGCGAGTGCTTAGCCTAGATTTACGCTCAAGTTCGATGAACTTTATGGCAAAGTAATCGAAGCTGGCTAAGACGGCTGGCTGTTGAGTCTGGCAAACACACACACAACACACTCGCACTCAGCGCGAAGCGAGAGAGAATGTGCAGTTATGTGTGTGGTTGTTGATGTTCTTGACTGTTGTTGTTTTTTTGCAAGTAAACGACGAGCATAAGAACGAACGAACCAACCGAAGTACGAAGAACCACACGCGAGTTTGTGTCTTAAGTCTTTCGTTTTGCCAACAATTCAAACAAATGGAAATGTTTGTGCCGGAGAGTCACAACAACCACACTTTGTTGCTGTTTTGTTTGGCTTTTATTGAAATGTCTGAATTTATTGAATATTGAAAATCTTCGTTCTGCCTCTCTCTCTCTGCGGCTCTCCCTGTGTAAGATCTGCTCTTGGTTTGGCCATCGTTCTTCTCGCCGTCCGTGCTGTGTTGTGCCCCTCCGCATGCTCCTACAGATATTTCTGTTGAACTTCCTCATACCATTGGATCATTGGAAACCAGACCAATGGCCTGCAGTCACCTTAGAAACTGAGCAGCATTGCAAAAAAAAACCTGCTTTTCTTCCACAATGCGCGGACGACGACAACGACTGCGACGGCGAGGATGATGATGATGTGAAACGTTGAAGGCGATGTTGGAGAAGAAATTACTGCAACTGCGCGCAACAGAAGAACTGCACAGAGCCAATGGATGGCTGATGGGCTGTCGCGTCGTCGTAACCACCGTAGTGTTTTGTTGTATTCTAGATGCAGTTGCTTGTTTGTTTTTTTCTTCGTCTTCTTGTTCTGCTGTTGTTTTTGCACAAAAAGGCAATGACCGCAAGTAACTTACATTTGAAAATAGTGTGAAAACTCTTTAGCAAACAAACAAGTCCGCGCAGAAGTGAATCTCGAATATGTATATATGTACGCAAGTGAGTGTGTGTTTGTGACTTGGACAACAGCAACAACATAACAGAAATATTGTTTCGGAGTTGGGGTGACTGTTGCAGAAGTTGCGCTGCTTGGGTTGCGGGAGTTTGATGATGCTGTTCTTTGTCAGGAAACCCAAAAAAAGAGAATGTTCTGAAGGGGGACCACTTCGCCAAGTAGAATGGAAGGCTAATGATTTTCTCAATGAAAGGTGAAATGTTGAAACGAAATGGTCAAGGGAATCAGCGAAGCTGTGTTTTAAAAACAAGAAACGAAGAGTAAGGTTGTTAGTAAAAAGTGGCTTGTAAAATATTGCGAGTTAAAGATTTCCTTAAAAAAAATTTTTACGAGGCATATGCAATTTATAACAGGTTTTCCAATAGGGACATAACTATTTCGTATCTTAATGTCAAAGCACCCTCAAACATTTCTAATGATCCTTCAGTATTAAAACTTTAGTCGAAGTCAACATTTTAAAAGTTCACTTGCGAGCAACGTTTGGAATTCATTAAAAATTACTACTGAAATTCTGAGTCGGTGGCCCTGGCAAAGTTTCACGAAAATCCAGAAGCTCATTTCTGCCTGAGTGACTTTGTCAATAAACAATATATGCGTTATTGAACAGCAACAAACCCACATATGCTTCAAGAGACACAATTGCATCCGCAAAAAAATACTGTGTAGTGTGGTTGGGCTTCCCACTCTGGACGCTTAAGTCGACCTGTTCCGACTTTCAATTCTTTTACTTGTTTTAAGTTGTTTATTTCGAAGGATTGCTTTTGAAAAATGTATATATTTTATTGGGTTTGGTACCGTCAGGATCAAGGAAGTACGTTTTCAAAGAGATAAAAGTAAAAAATAATAAAACCTCTTTAACATCCTAGCCTTAAGTTTATAAAGGAAGCATGGAGTATTTTGATCCCTCTGTGTAAGAATGCTGTACGCTGGTATGTTCAATAGGAAGTAATAAATTGCCACAGAATATTACATCTTTTGAGAGATTCTTTGAGAGGTATGTATTTTTTGGAGCTAATCTAATTTTTTTTAGAGATGTGGGTATTTGTTGTATTTATGTATATATTTTATTGGGTTTGGTACCGTCAGGATCAAGGAAGTACGTTTTCAAAGAGAGAAAACTACAAAATAATAAAACCTCTCTAACAACCCAGCCTTAAGATTATGAAGGAAGCATGGAGTATTCTGAACCCTCTGTGTAAGAATGCTGTACACTGGTATGTTCAATAGGAAGTAATAAATTGCCACAGAATATTACATCTTTTGAGAGGTTCTTTGAGAGGTATGTATTTTTTGGAGCTAATCTACTATTTTAAAGAGATGTGGGTATTTTTTAGAAACGGATTATTTGGATGATGCTATTTTGTTGTGATTTTGATATTTGTATTTCTTCGGGGAGAAGTAAATTTGTGTTAAAAGAAGTATCTACTCTATATTTTTTTAAATTTTTCCATACATTTTTATCTTTTCCTAAGGAAAGGTTCTATTAACCAACATACAGAGAGGAGATTCGTTGCCACAACCGACTTTTTGACAACAAAATGATTGAGGTTACATGTACCTCGAGTATTTCGTCAGTACAATCAAATGTTAGTTGGTGCTCTGTAATTTTCAGCTATTGATATTGTAGTATCGGTGCAGCATACCAAGTATCCGAACATTTTAGAAGAGAATTTTTGACTTAAACAAAAAACTAAAATTTTAGTCAGAGATAATAAACTGGTTGCCTTCACAATTGAAATAATTGAAGTACTTATAGGGTGGGGTCATAACTGACAAAAATTTGGAAAGATTATGGATGATTTTTACTGTAGAAATTTGGTTTAATGTCAGTAATAATTGAATAATGTTATTTAAAAAAAATACCTTAGAATATATGCTTACAGCACCAAAATGTTTGCACCACCAGTTGTCGCAACTAAATACATATTTAGTGTTTCATTGGCATGAATTACGTTTGTAAACATTTGGAGATTGCAACCGAAATTCTTCTTTTGCAACCGATCATTGTAGTTTCAATCGATTCCCAACTACTTTTTTCCCTATTTGTAGGCAAATAATTTAACTTTTCCTTTATAAATGTTTAATCCTCTCTATGGAAAGTTTTATCTTCAATATAGAATTGTTTATATTTATTTATATCTTTGTATAATATAGAATTGTTTTTATTTATTTATATCTTTCCCCATAACAAAGTTTTATATTCTTCTATCGAAAGGTTCTATCTGTTTTGTTTCTATGGCAAAGCTCTATCTATTCTTTCTATTCGGGAAAAGTTATATCTATTCATATGGAAAACTTATATTTTTTCTGTAGTAAATTTCTACCTGTTCCTTTGAAAAAGCTAGGTTTTACGATGCAAGAGCTCTTGCTTGTCCTTGGGAAGAGTTCTATATTTTCCTTGGGAGAACTACTTTCCTTTTATGTCTTTTCTCGTGAAACGTTCTATCTTTTTCTGGGAAAATTGTGTATCTATTTCTTTGGAGAAGTTCCATCTATTCCTTTGGAAAAGTTCCATCTATTCCTTTAAGGTTTCCAAGATCGTGCGAATTATCACTGCTGGACTATTTGTTGGGGGTTATGTGAAGTCGCTTGTCTACGCAGATAAACGCGACACGATTGACGCCTTGAAAGAGAGTATTTGGCGTGTTATTGCTGGCATACGGTCTCAAATGCTGCAAAAAGTGGTCTAAAATTTAGTCTCACTGCTGGAATTTATTCGAGCAAGCCGCGGCGCCCGCTTGACTCAAAATAATTTTTAAAGACAAACACTTATCTTTATAATAAAGCTAAATTCTTGGCCATAACATTATATTATATGCCTTTTCTTTCATCTTGTAAACAACACGTATAAAAAAACATTTTTTATTGCTACGGAATTTTTCATTTGGAAAAGTTTAAAAAAAATGTCTTTCCTCCATTTTAAAAGGTTTCTCGTCTCCCAGGTTGAATTTGTATCTATTCCTTGGCAATACTAAATCTTCCCAGATGGCAAATTTGTTTATGATTTTATGACATAGTTTTAAACTTTCTTATGGTACCTTTTCATATCGAAAGTTTGCTATTGTAAAGCTAAAAACTTTCCTAGGGAGGAGTGTACAAATAAATGTGTGTCTTATTTGATTGACAAATTATGGAGTTTACCTATTCATACTTAATTGCCACAACATCCCATTAAGGAACAAAAACTAATCCCAAATCAGTGAGCTGTGCACGATTTAACTCTTATACTTACAGACGGCTAATGCATTAAATAGAAAAGTTTTGATACGGCTTAGAGACATCTCTTACTCGTAAAGTAGCCGGCATTAATGAGGTGGAAAACCGACGCCAAAAATTGGTAGGTGTTCCTAGCCGGGTATGAACCTTGGTTAACTGGCATAAGAGTGGTGCACATCTTACAAAACTACTAAATATTTTTCTAAAGAAATATTTTTCTACTTTAAAGAAAAAGTGTAGGTTTTTCTAGAACTCGTAAGAAAGCATTTTTGGCTAGAGGAAACTTGCAAATCTTTTCCAGAAGAAATGAATTTGTGCTAGAAAATGTTGCATTTGAATAAGAGCATTATATACATTTTTGCATCAAGACAAGCGCTCTTCTTTTCGACGAAATTTTTTTATTTTTTTCGGTAGTTAAAAAGTATCTTCTTCTAGGGAAATGTCGTATCTTAGTTTCTGTCATGCTGTATCTTTTCCTTAGAGCACATTTGTAGCTCTTATGCAAAAGTTGTTTATTTCGCCCATCAAAAAAACGTGTCATTTCCTCTGGTAATGACATTGCAATTCCAAAAATAAATCTGGCCTGATTTATTCATGGTTATTAACCTTTCGTCATTATTGTCTATCCCCCCCCCCCCCCCCGCTTCTTCACACCTTTTGCCAGCAAATTTTGTTTTGCGGATCAATTCTCTTCTAAGCGCTGTTGTTTCTACCAATTCCATCCGCTAGGCTGTTGGTTTTTTCCAACTGTCTTCTGTATGTGTCGTCGTTATTATGTTGTCGTCATAGCTGTTGCTGCTGGTGTTTGGCATTGTTGTTGTTGTTGCTGCTGCTTTCGTTTGGTATTGCCAATGGCTGGCAATAGTGTAAAACTGGTGTGAAGTGTTGCCGTTGTTGTCTCGTATAGTGGGTTTTGCGCATGCGCAAAAGTATGAAAATGAACTTTAGCGGCCGAGTAGCCGAGAACGTTGTTCAACCACCACACACACACACACACATATGTACGTACACTGTCACATACATGTTAGCCTTATATTGTGTTGTTGCAAAATGTTGATCTCTGCCGTGTTTGTGCCTTCTGGTGGCGGTTTCCCACTTTTTTGTCATTCTGTTTAGTTTTTTTTTTTGTATTGGTGGACAACCAGCGTTTTATAACAACCCAACAACTGTGATATAATTCGCAAAATTGTCTTTTCTTTATGGCCAACAACGTCGTCGTCGACTTCAGCAATCTTTGATCTTTCTCTGCTCTGGGCCTCTTTGCTCGCCAACTGCTAGAGAATGTGAATTGTTCCCGGCGCTCGATCGCACGTCTTTATTATTGCGAATAATTTTGATATTCTGTAGCCGAATTTATCGCATTGGCCCATCAAATGGTGCAAATGCATACAGAAAATACAAATGTTGCTATTGGCCCAATCTTTAAAATGATAACTATTTTTCAAACATTTTCATTGCTCTATCTCCCAGTGCTGAGAATCTGGCTATTAATTGCATACTAAAGTATAACTTCAATAAAGCCGCATCAAGGAATATTCTTTATGCCGCAAATAGGTTTGGTAAAATCGACCATATGCCATTGTTGATTAAGTGAAATGCAAGAGGTACGGGTAAATCAAGGGAATTGCGTTGAATGTTGTTGAAAATTATATTAACATCCTACATCATACGATGGTGTGTATTTAAATATTAGCGTTCCTCATGTACAATTTGGTAAAAATCGAGGACAATATAGCAATGTTCGTTTGTAATTTTAAGTTGCAGATCGTTTAGTATAAAAATTGGTCTATTCAAGGCAAAAACAGTCCCCTTAAGGAACTAAAACTTCCTTAGAAACAGTATTTACATTTTTTTAGATATGTTCACCTTACGAGAACCACAAAGACGAATAAAAAACATCGTAGGGTTGAAAATATTCTTAGTGCATCATACTATTGATGGGTATATGGTTATGAGTACCATAAAAAAACACCGTACTATTTTCATAGTTCTTGTAACAATAATATTATCACTTTATGAACACACACTACTTACTATACTTATATTATGAAGCTTGATTTTCAAATCTTTGTTTTTGATCCCCCTCAAGCTCTCCTTAACCCCGCACAGTCATATTGAACTTTTATCCTACAATTATAAGGGTCTTATAAAAATAATGTTATCACTTTAAGGACCAAAACTACTATATTATGATGCCACAGAATCTTGCTATGATTTCCGAATCTGTATTATGATCTCACTCAAGCTAGCCTTAATCGACTCTGAACAATTTACGAGGGTTGCTATATATTGTTGGCCTAGGCAACACTAAGTGTTGACTTTCTCCATCTGGCATTCCCATTGGAAAGTTTGACATTTTTAAGCATAAACGTACTCAGAACGTTTTGACGTACGACCATCATTTGTGTTGTTTACAGTGACTTGAAAAAATCAATTTGGCAAAAAAATGGAATTAATTCATGAACATTTTCGTGCGATCATTTTTCACAACTTTCGGCGTGGACTATCACGACAAGAGTGCATCGATGAACTTAAATCTTTGTATGGCGATGAAGCACCATCCTATAGCACTCAAAGACGAACGTCGTAAAGGTCGTCCAAAAACACCGTTGTGCCAGATGCCTTGCGTGAACTGATAATGCAAGATCGTCATGTGACATATCGTGAGATAGAGGCATCCTTGGGCATTTCTTCCACCAGCATACGTTCGATATTGCATGAATACCTGGCCGTGAAAAAGGTTTGTTCTCGTTTGACCCCTCAGAATTCGACAATAGCTCAAAAAAGGCTGGTGTCGATTGGTGCAAAGAAATTTTGAAAAATACGATCGCGGTGCTTCAAAATGCGTTTATAAGATCGTCACAGGTGACGAATCATGTATCTATGCGTTTAAGCCCGCAACCAAACAGCAATCGACCGTGTGGGTCTTCGAAGACGAGCCAAATCTAACGAAAGTTGTTCGTGGAAGAAGCACTTCGTAGCAAATGGTCGCCTGTTTCTTCGGCAAAACTGGTCATGTGGCGACTGTTCCGCTTAAGCAACGTAGGACGGTCAATTCTGAGTGGTACACCACAATTTGTTTGCCTGAAGTCTTTGGAGAATTTCGAAAAACGAACAAGAGAAGACGAATCATTGTGCACCATGACAATGCGGGCTTTCACACATTGGCTCAAACCAGCGCCTTTTTGACCGGCTAAAACGTCGAATGGGTCATCCGCTGTACAGCCCTGACTTGGCACCCAATGACTTCTTTTTATTCCCGCACATCAAGAAAAAAATGCGTGGTCAACGATTTTCGTTGCCAGAAGATGCTGTTGAAGCATTCAAAAACCATGTTTTGGAGCTGTCTCAATCGGAGTTGAAAAAGAGCTTCGACAATTGGTTTGAGCGCATGCAAAAGTGTTAAAATCATCAAATCATAAAAATACTTTGAAAAACAAAAAAAACATTTTGGTTGATAAATATTCGCATTTTCATTATTACGCCGGAAATATATATAGCAGCAGTACACCTGGAATCAATTCAAACTGTATATCTTTAATAGTCTGTGATTTATTAAAAAAATAGTTATGTCCTTAATGAAAAACCCGTAATTTGAAATCTATGATATTGGCATGGATAAAAACACACCCTGGAGGAAAAGTGGTCGGTGTCACGTCCCCTTTAAAAAATCGCGTTAATGGACAAAGTAATGGGTCGATGGTTATGAAATGTGAACAAAATGAAATCAATGATTAGCAAAGTAGTTCTATAATGGACTATGTTCTGCTGAAAAATGCCAGCAACTTTACGAGTAAGGGATTTATCCCTGAACCATGTAAAAACTACTCTAAAAAATGCAGTAGCAGTTCTGAACTAAATCTTGTAAACTTCACTGAATTAAGAAAAGTTTTCTTTGTTTCATAAGGAAATCTTGTAGGACTAAATTAGGTTTGTTTGTTATGCTAAAATTGGACCGGAGTGACCGTGACCGCCCATACAATTCAGAAGTTTGAAAGGCCGTATCTCGTGAACCAAAACCGCGGTGCCACGCGCCCTTGATAGAATATTCATATTGGGCCGGAATTCACGATGGAGGGTGTGTAAGTTTAATTGCTGCCGAACTTAATTTGACAACTTGTTATGGCTTAAAATATACAAATGTTGCGGTCACCATATTGTCTTTGCACTTAAATGAATTGAACATTCCTTTAAATGCTTATCTCCGAATATGTATTTTCCATTTAACGGATTAAGCTTTTGCCTCTATATTTTAGAAGAAGGGAAGTTATTTTTCTAAATACAAAGAAGCTACAAAAAATGTTTACTATTTCCCTATTCGAAATAGATTTATTAACAGCTCAATATTTTTAATGATAAGTTCTGGTTTATACATGACAACTGCAAAACTGACTTACACAAATTAGGTCCATTAAAATGTTATAGCTACAGTTCAGTCTTTTATTTAAGCTCCATTAGGAGTTTGCAGCTCGAGTAAAGCATTTCGTTCATTAAATCAGATTTCTGTGCATTTTGATTGAATTGCATTCGAAGAATTTATAACCGAAGTCCAATTGATAAACCCAGCATGAGTTCATGCAATCAAAAACATCGATTAAACCAAAAACGAAAACAAAGCACTCACATTCTAATCAAAAGTACCATAATTATGAGCATATTTATGGATGTATGAACGTTTGTGGTCTGTATGTATGCGTGCGATCATAGCTGCCACAATTTTTTTTATGACAACATTTCAGCAATCAACGACCGAAAGAACGAACCAGCCAGCCAGCCAACGTTCAACATTACTGTACATTCACCCACTTTTCGAATAGCGACTGAGTGGCATGGCATGGCCGCAGAGCAGCGCGCCAGTGCATCTAAGAAGAAAACCTAGGAAATCAAGCAGCAGAAGAACAGCAACGAAAAATGGCAACGATGAATTGCAGCGGGCAAAAAGTAGGTAAAAAACACTTAACTAGCGATCCTCAAAGACCATCCGGACACCCTATACCCACCGAACTGCAGCAGATGTAGCATTAAGTGTGGCAAACGCGAGCTTCAAGCGGCAATAATATCTGTGGCCGCAGAGTGCATAGGCAAGAGTTGCACTCTTGCGACTGGCTCAAAACTCAGAAACGTAGACAAACGACAGAGAGCAAAGCTGGCTCTAGACTCCCCTTGCCAGGCGAGTGGCCTACGCCTGTGGCGGGTTTTTGCCAACTTCTTGGAATCAATTAGAAATGTTGCTTTCTCTATGGCAGAAGAGTGTTTTGTTGGTAGACCATCAACGTGAACGTGGCTAAAACCGAATTAGGTGAAAGACCGTTTTGGGGGAGGCAGTGGCGGGGAGAGCCGCCGAGCAACGCAAGTATGGCTTAAATGTGGACGTAGAGAAGGAGGCAGTAAAGTGGCTATGCTTTTTACCGTTATGTTGCATGTGGCGCAGATACATGCAGAATGCATGCATAGAAGGCGTTCTGCAACAGCAGCAGCAGTGGCAGCAGCAACCGGCCAGAGTTAGTCTCATCAGCCGCTGCAGCGGCAGAAACGATGACAACAATGATATGGAACCGTTAGACGGCCAACACCAACACCATCTCGTTGGCGTATTGCATGTCTGTCTCGTATACCTATTACAACTGGAATGGCTATAGCGGCGCATAACTGCCCTCCTGCCTTCCCGTCTCCCTTCTGCAGACACCGTCGTTTGCCCAAGTCTATTTATGTGTGTATGTACGCCTGTATGCAAACATTCATTCCTGTTCCATTCATAGATACTGCGCAAAAGAAGTGCAACATCCAGAATTTAATTCTGCTGGTTCGGGTTGAGGCGCATGCGCACCTCATCACATCACACACACATACACGCTTACAGCACAACAGAACTTCCGGGGTAAACACACTAAATGTGGGCCAATGGAAATGTTGCCATTCATTCGCTCACTCTTTTTTTTTATAGACTCGTACATGTGCAAAAATAGTTAAAGACTTACAAGAACAACAGTGGATGAATTAGAAATAGACATCATTTGGTTGCAGCTAGAATGCCATTGCCATCGCCAACCAGCCATCCAGCACCGCCGGCTAAATAACATCACATTAAACCAAAAACAGCGCAGAACGAAATGATGAAAACCTAAATACAAAAACAAAAAAAATTAAATAATTGTAATAAAAATAATGGGATGTGCGACAACGTGACAAAGATCCCAACGTATGATAATCTGATATCCTACCAATTGTCAAGTATATGACGAATTTGATTGGCTGTGAAAAGTTGGGTCTAAAAATCATCTGTACTTAGGGACCAGACCAAACTTCTGTTGGGTCTGCTCCCTCAGTTCAGATGATTTTTTGACCCAACTTTTCACAGCCAATCAAATTCGTCATTTACTGAACTCACACATACATACATACATATACACATCACATACACATGATCAATTCAGACGTTGCGCATGTGCATTAAATCATATCGCCTTTAATACTTCTCAAATATAACTATACTTTTTATATAGAGCGATATAGTTGGGCTTTATTTAAGCCAATGCGGATTATAAATATGGCTTCTTTAGCAGCAGGGCCCCAAATCGATGGGACTTTCTATGCAGGCTTTATAAATTAAGATCGATATGATCGCTAACTTGCCATAGCCAGGGATGCAAGCCTAACTAAACCTGAACTTTGTTTTGTCTATAAACCGAACCATAAACAAAACCGCTATTAGAAAAAACTGCCAAGCTACAACAAAAACCATAAAAAATTGTTCGGTTCGGTGGTTCGATTTACAACAAAAAAATCAAATTTTTAAATGAATTTTGCCTCGATATGCATGTTACGTTTTATTTTATAAATGTACGTTATTTGTTTTTACTGCATACCCTAGTTTTCATTTCATTTGGTGGATAGTATATTAAATTTGTCATTCTGTTTGCAACACCAAGAAATATTGATCTGCGACCCTACAAAGTAAATATCGTCGCTGTTCCCAGTCGAAGGCCTATGTGTGTTTCCGACACTTTACAAGAGAGCCAAAACCTGTTGCATTTATTCCTTTAAATTAGTAATTGCACTCGATTAGTATAAAGATCTTTCACATTTTGACAAAAAGAAATTTGTGTTAAAGGTGCGATTTTGTGTGTCACAACAATATATGTGACGCGCAAAATAGAAAGGGACCTAAGGTTCAAAAACAGTTTTGTTTAGGAGAGCCATTTAAAAGATTAGGTCCCTTTCTATTTGCGCTTAGAATTGTCGACTTCACTTTCATAAAACGCACATATCTCTGGGAGGGAACACTTTTGGGGCATGGGATCGGTATCATTCGATGCTCAGATGTTGCCCACATCAAAAAAAGAAAAAAGAAATGAAAATTGATTTTTTTTTACCCTTAGGTCCCTTTCTCTATGCGCTGTCACATATACAAAAATGCCACATACTCGTATAAGTATTGCCTTTATTGTATAGGGTGATCCATCTAGAGGTATTTTTTCAGAACCAAAAAAAAATATAAAAATTCAAATCAAGTGTGGAATCTTTATTGGTAATTTGAAAGGACATTTTATGGCATTTATTTTTTGAAAATAATTACCTTCAAATGTTGGCAACTGTATTATGGAAATGAACGTTCGGCGAGAAACGGGAAGATCCGCGGTTTTCGACCAACATTATGTTCAGTGATGAGGCCCATTTCTGGCTCCACGGCAAAGTCAATAAACAAAATTGCCGCATACGGACTGAAGAGCAACAAGAAGAGGTTCAAGAGGTGCCATTAGTTATAACCAGAGAAAACCACGGTTTGGTGCGGTGTATAAGATGGTGGAATCATCGGTGCATATTTTTTCAAAAATGATCATGGCCGGAACGTAGCCGTGAATGGTGCTCGCTATCGCGCCATGTTATCGATCTTTATGCTACCTGAAATTAAAGCCCGTAATCTTGGCGACATTTGGTTTCAAAAGGACGGTGCCACTTGCCATACGGCTGTTCAAACAAGAAATCCATTGAGACGTCATTTCGTAGAGCAGCTAATTTCACGTTTTGGACAGGTGAGTTGGCCGCCTAGATCGAGTGATAGCACACCTTTAGAAATTTTTCTTTGGGGTTACGTAAAGTCCAAAGTCTATGCTGACAAACCAGCAACGATTTAGGTTTTGGAAGCCAACATTTCGCGTGTCATTAAAGCCATACCGGTCGAAATGCTCGAACGAGTCATCCAAAATTGAACCCTCAGAATGGAAACCCTGAGGCGTAGTTGCGGCCAACATTTGAAGGAAATCATATATAAAAAATAAATGTCATAAAATGTCCTTTCATTACCAATAAAAAGATTCCACACTTGATTTGCATTTTTATATTTTTTTTTTTTCTGAAAAAATACCTCTAGATGGAGCACCCTATAGTTTCGGGTCGAATCCTTTAATGGTAACTTCGATTGTATGTCTTCGATTCAATTATCACTGGATGATTTGCGTAACATCCCTAATGGCTCCCGACAGAAAATAATCCAAAGGGCTCAAATCTTAATTTCGGCTGATTATTCGGTTTTCAAAAGCAATGCGTAAAATATCGATGTTGCGTTGACTGTGTGATGAGTGGCCCCATCTTGTTGAAATCAAATGTCTTTCATTTCATTCTCTTGAATTATTGGAAACAAAAATTCGTTGAGCACTGAGCGGTAACGCTCACCGTTGACGGTAACGGCGGCTCCTTGCTCATTGTCGAAGAAAAAATTACCCAATGATGCCGTCAGCCCAAAATCCACACCAAACAGTGACTCGTTGACGTGAGGCTTCAGCTCTTGCACCAATGGAACTTTGTAACCCTTCATATCGAGGTCTTTATGCAAAACTCTTCTCAAAGAAATGCGAGAAATGTTCACTTCCTGAGAACAATCGCGAGTTGATTTTTATGGATGCTCTTGGCCATTCTCAGCCAGAGCAGCAATGTTTTCGATTGAACGCACTAGACGAGAAAGTCCTTGGGTTGAATTGTCCAATAAAGATCCAATTTTATGAACCCGCTTCACAATCTGACGCACAAATTGAACTTAAGGCCAATCTCTTCGACTTTCGGGCTTAAACGTAAAAACAGAAATTTCGGTTTTCGGCTTCAGGTTTGAAGGCCAATATTTTCGACTGTCGGGTCTTAAATGTAAAAACAGAAATGTCGGTTTTCGTCATTGGTTTTGGACACTGCAGTCGCTTTCAATAGTAACACAACGTTTACTCGGATGAACACCGTTATATTTAGTTTTCCCGAAACTAATGACAGTCGCCATCTTTAAAGGAGCTTACTGACCAAGTTGCTAGATGTTGCCCCAAAAATAGCTGGAACTCAATAAGCCCAGTCCAAGGCCGGCCATGCCGAAATGAGTTGAGGATTAACGTAGCATCAATACGTGGATCCCACGCGCTTTTTAATGAGATAAAAATTCCCTTTTATTTTCTTCTTTTTTGTTTTTTTTTGTTTTAGTTTCAATAGGCGTTAAAAAAATAAAATAATTAATTTTGAAACCAATCGATCGTTCTAATTCTTTCAGATCCAAAAATTATTTTTTGTTCCACCAATTTTTTAATTCCAATTAAACGATCTTTAGCTCTAGAATCCCTCAAAGGTAATATCCGTTAAGAATGCGGGAATCTATCGCCGGAAAGTTCTCAACTCAAAAAACTCAAGCAGCGGCCAAAAAGACAAAACAGTTTTCTCGACTTAATACTAAAAAAGTTATGACTAATGATAAACATAATGCAAAACTGAAAAAGGAGATTTGCATTATATTTGGTGGTTCGAAAAAAAGAGATTTGTTTTTTTTATTTAAAAACAAACTATGTTTATAAAAATTATATGACATTTGAATTTGTGAGAAAAACTCATGTTCATGTTTAAAAGGGATGTATTTTCGGCCCTCACCCTAACTTAGCGGAGTAACAAAATTAGGTTTATATTTGTCTTAATAGTTACTTGGTATGTCCATTAAGAAACCGTTACTTAGGCCTCCATATCATGGAGGACTATATCAAAAAACTTGGCCTCTTTGGTCCAAGACTTTTTTTCCAAAGTAATATATTTTATCTAGTTTGACCGAAATCAGAAGTAATATGAGTGTTCTAGAGCGATACAGGGGCTATATCCAAACGTGGTCTAATATGATCCATTTTTATCTGAGCGATCGATCGTAATGAACTGTGCCAGTGATCCATCATGATCGGATAAAATATGTAGCTTCTAGAGCTAAGGACAGAAAATACGTTGAACATACTTATGTGTACACAAAGAACAAATTTGTTGCCACAACCGAATTTTTTGCCAACTGAATAATTGGTGTCTGCACGTACTGTCCATGTATTCCATCGTTACAACCGAATGTTGATTAGGAAGACAGCTATTTTCAGTAGAGCGAACTGACACTTTCGGTTAAAGAAAATAATTATCGGTAATCCTAATAGACTAAGATGCTTATTCGAACTGAATTTGTACATGTATTGGTTGTTGTTATAAGTACTTTTTGAAAAAATGTAATATTTTACTGCCTTGCAATGGGTTAACTGATCAGTCTATGGTTAGATGTTTTGATAAGCATTGCAGTGATGCCCTAATCGGAAAAGAATTAATTACGATATATTACAATATTTACTGTCAAGCTTTGGCCGTAACTAGGGAAAACAAAAAAATGGTTGTTGTTTTGAATAATAAAAAGGTCTACTCGTATCTATGACAAAAATTCTGATGAAGTCTGAGTAGTTTCGTTGAACTGCATTAAAGCCTGTTTCTATATTCTAGTTTTTTTTTGTTTATGGTTCTTTATTTAAATTTCAGTATACCGTCAAACCCAAAAAACTTAAACGTGTGACCATTTTTTTCGAAATATCTTTTGTCGTAAGCTACGATTTTGTTGTGACTAGGATTATAGGGTTTATATGTTGATGTTGGAATATTTTGTTAAAACAGCCAGCTAAACGGGCTGTGGTCAAGACAAACAACTAATCTGTTGTCACCACCAATTACTGGTACCAAAGTAACATAAACATCACAATTGGTTGGTTCCCACAACCGCCAGTTGTCGCAACCTCTAATTTAACTGAGCTCGGCTGGTGAACTGAACTCGGTTGTTATTGGCTCTAAATACCGCGATATGGTTGTAGGTAGCAATCTTCAGATTATATCTCGAACCATGTTACTATCAGTACTATGGAATGTTGGTTATTTCAACATAACGGTGGTTTATACATCCGAATTTTTGTAGTTCGGACCGATTTCCACTTTTTTTTTTTCTCTGCGTGTGTGGGAGCCATAAATAAATCTGAACCGATTTTCATTTTAATAGCGTCCGTCCTTTTACAAAAAACTTACATTTGCCAAATGTCATGATGATTGGACAAGAATTGTTTTCTTTAGCTTGATTTCAAGCTTTAGATTGCCAAAAGACAGGCAGAAATTTCATTAAATCAAATCACTTTGTAATTTTTAGTCGATCGTTACATTTATAGATGGGTCTAGCTCAAATAATCATGAAACTAACTTATAATACCCTGTTGCACAGACTGGTACAGGGTATCAAAAAAGGTATTTCGTACTTGCAATTAATGAATTTTCTATGATTTTTTATACAACAACAATAAAACCGAAAAATCCGACAGCAAGAACCGGGTATACCGACATGCCGATTTTAGCGATATTTAAGGAACCGACTGTCGGGTTTGGACATAAAATCCGGAATGTCGGTTTTCGGCTTTAGACACTCTGAATAAGCCCCCATATACTCGTATATTGAAAAACTTTTACTTCACAGCTCCGCCCCTCTACGAGGGCGGTTCGGAAACTTCTTAGCCAGGCACAAAAAGCGCGGTATAAACAGAAAAAAGTTAAGTGTTTTGAAAACTTCCATCTCTGCTATGAACACATGTTAAATTTTGTTTCGATCTGGCAACTCCTTCATATAGAAACAGGTGTTCACAAAAGACGCATCCGCGATTTTTTTACAATGGAAAAATTAGAAATGCGTGGTGTCATTAAATATTTACATAAAAAAGGTTTACCGGGACAAGAAATTCATAATGATATGGTGAATGTGTTAGGTAAAAGTGCTCCTTCATATGCAACAGTAAAAAATTGGGTTGCTGAATTTAAACGTGGCATTGAAGATGAACCACGTAGTGGACGTCCAAAAACAGCAACAACAACAGAAATTATAGCCAAAGTGCATGATATGGTATTAAATGATCGACGAACAAAAGTGCGTGAAATAGCTAATATCATGGGCATCTCAAATGATCGAGTCCATTTAATTTTGCATGAAGAACTACAGATGAAAAAGCTTTCTGCAAGATGGGTGCCGGACTTGTTAACAGTCGACCAAAAACGCATAAGAATGAACATTTCTCAAACTTGTTTGGATCGTTTTCAGTGAAATAAAATGGATTTTAAGCGTCGTGAGATGAGACATGGATCCACCACTATACTCCAGAGACAAAAGAACAATCCAAACAATGGACTGAAGCTGGAGGAAGTGCCCCAAAGAAGGCAAAAACAATTCAATCTGCTGGTAAGGTTATGGCAACGGTTATTTGGGACTTCAAAGGTATTTTATTGATTGACTATCTGCAAAAGGGTAAAACAATAAATTCAGAGTGCTATTGCAACCTTTTAGATCAATTAAATGTACAAATTCGAGAAAAACGTCCTGGCTTACAACACAAAAAAATAATTTTTTATCAAGACAACGCACCAGCGCACAATGGCTAAAATCAACGAAATTAAGTACGAGTTGCTTGACCACCCACCT
This sequence comes from Hydrotaea diabolus, assembly GCA_963513945.1. Taxonomy (NCBI): domain Eukaryota; kingdom Metazoa; phylum Arthropoda; class Insecta; order Diptera; family Muscidae; genus Hydrotaea; species Hydrotaea diabolus. The sequence continues at coordinate 166,852,563 of OY740719.1, forward strand.
TATTCTCCTGATTTAGCTCCCAGTGACTTTTACCTGTTCACAAATCTAAAAAAATTCCTTGCTGGCAAGCGTTTTACCTCAAATGAAGATGCAATTACAGTTGTAAACCACTGTTTTGAAGACATTGAGGAAAACTATTTTAATCAAGGGATAAAATTGGTAGATAAGCGTTGGACTAAGTGTATTGAAGTTTCAGGAGATTATATTGAAAAATAAAAATATTTTTGAAAAACTAACTATTCTCTTTCATTGATAGGCTAAGAACTTTCCGAACCGCCCTCGTATATACCCCCTTGACATCTAAAAATAAACACACTGGTATTGGCTTTGTAAGGGTTAACCAGGCCGATTAGTTTTGGGTGGAGCGCGAAAATTTGCCTTTTTGCACTACAGGCTGTGGCGGCACTATTGGTCGAAGAGAGTGGGAAGTATACGTCGCTTATAGTGACTGAAGGCATATTTGTATTACGTCTACCATTAAGATGCCTCGTGCATTGGACACGTGAGGAAAGGTCATTTTGTGTTGAAGTCTATTTTTTAATGCACACTCGACCATTGCAGTGCAGCGTGCTTTTCGTTTTCGATTCGCTGTTCCCCCACACAGGCGTGTTCCTGGACGGCAATCAATTGTAAATTGGGTAACTTCATTGAGAACAGGAGGGAATGTGTCATGTGCATGAAGGAGACCTGAGAGAAGGATTACATGTGCATGAAGGAGACCTCGGAGAGGGATTACAACACCACAAAGCATCGCGAGATTTAGAGCAGCAGTACTGCAATCTCCGAAACGCCCGCGCGGAAGCAATCACTTGCTCTTATATTTTTTTTCAGCCGGCTCTTATGGCAATGCAACTAAAGGATACCAGGGTCTAACAGGATGGTGCCACTGCACAAACAGCGAGGTTTACCATGAATTGTTTGAGGCAAATGTATCCTGGACGGCTTATCTCTTTGAGGAGTGATGTGAACTGGCCGGCACGCTCACCAGACTTATCCCCATGCAATAATTTCCTTTAAGGGTTACCTGAAGTCGAAGGTGTATATCAATCGTCCCAACACTTTGGAAGACCTCATTAACAATATTGAGGCTAAAACTGGAAGAGTACCAGTCGACATGCTTGTTAGAGTTCATGAAAACTTCAGAAAACGTATGCAGTACAGTGTGGATAGCGAAGGTCAACATTTGCCAAGTACACTAATTAAAACCATGTTATTTAAAAATTCCCTTACAGTCCAATATAACTAAAATATAAAATAAATTTGTCTAAGGTTCATAATTTTTTTATTTCATTCCCAAATAAGCAAAATACGCGCTCCACCCTGTATTTACACATTTTTTTTAATTTATTCCGTTTGATAATACAGGATACATAATTATCCGTCTCATCGTACCACCGGCAAATTGAGATTTATCACAAATTTGGAGGATATTTCAGTAACGAGTTTGATTTTGTTGACATTTTTAAAAAAAGTGTACCACTGTGCCATGTTTATATGTGACGCACAAAATAGAAAGGTACCTAAGGTAAAAAACCAGTTTTGTTCAGGAGAGCCATTTTAAAGATTAGATCCCTTTCTATTTGCGCTTAGAATCGTCGACTTCACTTTTATAAAACGCGCATATCTCTGGGAGGGAGCACTTTTGGAGCATGGGATAGTTCTCATTTGATGCTCAGATGTTGTCCACATCAAAAAAAAAGTGAAAAGTTGATAAAAAGTTTTGTTCAGGGAAGCCATTTTAAAGATTAGATCCCTTTCTATTTGCGCTTAGAATCGTCGACTTCACTTTCATAAAACACGCATATTTGTGGGAAGGAACACTTTTGGGTCTCATTCAATGCTCAGATGTTGTCCACATCAAAAAAAGAAAAAAAAAATGAATATTGATTTTTTACCCTTAGGTCCCTTTCTCTATGCGCTGTCACATATATTTTTCTGAAACATTTATCCATTGATTTCAACCATTGGTATTTGTATTAATCATATTTTTAGTATCCTTGTACCGACTACTAGAACTCATCCTCCCATGCCAATGAAGGAAATTGGCTTGCGTGTCTCTAAAATCATTTCATTTTCTAAATGACGAAAACCTTTCCGCCAGCCATGCTAAGAATCAGTCGTCATTTTGTCGTTTTCAATTTCCTGTGAATGCACTCGAAAACAATGAAAGTATTTAACAAACGCCGTTCATTGTTCGAAGCGTTTCTCCATCAATTAGCCCACCAAATTAATGGTGGCTAGCTAAAGACGCCGTTTGCGATGTTTGGCTCCACATACAAGTACTTGTACACATGTACGAACAGCAAGCCCCCCTTGTTCACTTGTAGCCGTATTTATTAATTTGGTAGCAACATGGTGATCGCATTTAGACCAGAGAGCAGAATTCTTAGCAAACTGTTAGTATGGCTGAAATATGGTTGGCGGGCGGTGATGGCGGAGACATGGTTTCAATGGCGAAACTGCACTTTTCTCTCTCAAAGCGGTGCGGTGCAATGCCTTCGCTGCGTTTAATAAAATGAAAGTTTCTCATTGATTTCGTTTCGTCTTCTTCTACGTTTCTTCGGACTTTTCTTGTCTTGAGTTTATTGAACGTAATTGCGAACACCATCTATTGGCTGTTGTCACATTGAAGACAATCGGTCGATCGATCAGTTTCATGGAACGAAGCAGATTGATTTAAGGTGTGGAGAGGCCAAGGGTTTGATTGTGTTTTGAATTTTGTCCCCAGTGAAAATGTTCGAGTTTCCTTTTTTCTCATCACATTGATTCAGTTGTAGTCGTCTTTGTTGATGGTAGGCTAATTGCGTTATGACCGCATAAAAATACACACACGCAGTAAGAATGCACAGTGGGTGAAAATTTCTTAATTGTGGTAACAATTTTGATATTTTTGGTAGTGGCCTAAACGCCGAATTGTGCCTCGCTACAAATGTCTTTTCTGGGAAAAAAATATTTATTCAAAAATCGTGGCCATCTGCTATTTGATCCCCAATTAACCTCTGCACGCAACAGAGGGGTAATTTTTTTAGGAATTCAAAAAAGTTTTTCCTTCATAATTGGTATTAGGATCTAAACAATGGACGTAGGGATACTTTAATTTTATCAGGAATATATATTTTACCTCATTAATTCCGGACGCTATTAATCTTGAATTTATATAAAAACTTCTCTATGAAAGCTTTCGGTTTTTGGGTCGATTGGACCGGGCGGGCTTTAAATTTACCCAGATTTTTGAAATATTTATATTTGGATTTGTTGCAAAATTGCTTTTTTGCTATGTGTGAATTTGGGCCCAGAACATTTTTAAGGGGTTTAGAGCAGTAGTACCTAAAATCGGATTGGACCTTTGTACTGCGAAAACTTACTATGTTTGAGTGGGAATCAAAACATGGTTGCGCGGATAATAGAACGGTTGTGTGTAAAGCATACTATTGTTGTGAGGATCATAATATTGCTGTGCCACGACCATGTTTTGATGACCAATATTGGCAACCTTACCATACACTTTTTCTTCGTGTAGATATTGAAAAGTTAAGAAGGATTAAAATATTTCCTGCACCACTTTTGAAAGCCTAAACAATTGCGTGAGTCCTTCAACACGTCGAATACATGCCTAGCCCAACAAGCGTCACATTGTGTTTTCATGCCCAGAACATCAAGAGTATCTGATTTCGATACCCATACCATCAACAGAAAATGACGACACTATTGGGTCAATGAATCGCTTGTGAGATTACAAACAAGACTGTGCCTCATTATCCCAATCGGAAATAGTCAGAAAATCCCGGTCAAATGTCTCGCTAATAATTCGACTTCGGTCTTCAATGTTTCGAAGACATGGGCCATGGTCGAAAGAATAAGAATGACAGAGGTTGCAGGCATTCGCGGATAAGTCAATGAAAATAATATTTTAAGTGGGAGAAGGGACAGAAACCTGTAGTACAACTGCAGCCATCCTACGTTCGCTGGATGAGAACCCATCTACAACAGCTCGTATAGTGCAATCTCTACACGCAGAAAAAAAGTATGGTTGTGGTGACAATATTCGAAGGGCATCATACTATTATTGGGTATATGGTTGTAGCACAACAATATTATGATCCTCACAACAATAGTATGATTCATACACAACCATACTATGATCCTCACAACCATAGTATTATTCACACTCAACCATACAACCATAGTATGATTCACACTCAACCATACTATGATCCCCACAACCATATTATGATTCTCACAATAATAGTATGTTTGACATTCAACCATAGTATGATCCTTACAACCATAGTATGGTTCACACTCAACCATACTATGGTCCTCAAAATTATTTATTAGGATGGGCTTATGTTGTCAACAAAAGTGATTGTTTTTTACGAGTAAGTAAATAAATTAAAAATACATTAGAAAAAAACCTTTTAAAAAAACCTTAGCTTTTTTATCAAAAATATTTCAGTTAAACAAATCCAAAGCAGTTTTTTGAAAAATTTTAGTTTCCATTATTATTTCATAACATTCGTAAAAATAACTTTGTTGTGAAACCCATATTCAAATTAAGAAAACAATACTTTTGTCGGACCAACCATATTTATACTGTTGCTGCAACCATAGTTTCATTTTTTAATTTGGCAATAATACTATTGTAACATTTCAACAATATTAATATTGTCGCAATCATACTATTGTCAACATGAAATTCAAAAAACAATAATATGGCTGCGACGAACATACTATTATTACAGAGAACATATTATTGTTGCCGTGACCATATAGTAACCATATTTTTTCTTTGCGTGTAGTAGAACTCCATATAAATCGAGCAAATGTGTTTCCGATAGCGATCAGCTTTAATGTAAAGGCGCCGTGCCAGTCTCTATCAAAGGCCTTAGATATTTCCTTAGCCACGACCAATCTTGTGGGTAGACCGACAAGAAAGCTATCAGGTCTTCTGTTGAACGATTTCTAGGGAAGCCATACTTTCGATACCTAAACAGGCCGATGGACTGCAAATACCTCATTTTATGGTGGTTAATCATGCTCTCAATTAACTTGGAGAGCGTAATTGGCCAACCACTTACAGGATTATTGGATTCAGACTTCAGGGATAAGCTGGACGCAAGCAGCCTTTCAATACGCTGAGAAGACGATAAGCAAAATTAAAAACATTGCGTAATGGACGGGCTAGCGTTGAACAGCACTTACATAGAGCAAGTGCGGAAATAACATCCAGGCCCGGGGACTTATTAACATCGAGATTAGCAAAAACCCTTTTAACTCCACGTAATCGAAAAAATGTGTGCGCCATGGAACTCGATACATTTTCGGTCACGGGCAGCGGTTGATTTCTTTCCGGCAAGGACAAATTTTCTGCAAACAATTCAGTCAATTGTTTGGCTTTATCAACCTGTCCAGCCTTTAACAAGAGTTGGTATTGATTAAGAACTATCATTGACTCTTCTTACAAACGACCAGGATCTCCCACTTCCCCTGGGAAACTTCTCTTAAATCAGTGAGCTGTGTACGATATCATTCTTATACTCACTGACTGGGACCTACTGTTTAACACCGGCTACGAAAGGATAATGAGTTATGAAGAGAGGTTTTTACACAGCTTAGATAATTGCATTTTTTGCCAACATCCATTTCTCCGGTTAACTTATAGGGATATAGGACCAAGTCCAACCGCAAAATACAAAATCGAGATTTCCAGTCTTCCTTGATACCGACCGCTATATCTGGTCGATCTAAAGGAGTGTAGTCATGCTCAAACATCACATTTAAGGCAGAAAGTTACGGCAAAGTTCATTCAAATTCAAAATATATAATGGAATACCGAATCTCATGAAATATTTTGTTAGCCGGACGGAATTTGTAGCTTTGGCAGCTTCTTCTAACTTCCTTAGGCGGGCTCCACAAACATTTTGTTGTTGCCGGCCTGCTCAATAAGTAGGCACAACCTTATTTGGCGTGCTTCCTCGAGTTTCTAATTCCAAGGATCTTTGCGTCATCTTCTACTCGGTCTCTCCATCGGAGGCTCGGTCATTCCTGTCTGCATTTTCCGTGGCTTATTACGAGGGTTGCTATTTATATTTGAGGTCCGGACAATACTAATGTTCCCAGATGCAAACTTCCATTGGAAACTTTGACATTTTTTAGCATAACTTCACTCAGAACGTTTTGTCATTTTAGGGCGAATTGTTTTTTTCACAGTGTGCTGAAAAATTCAGCTCAGTCAAAAAATGGAATTATCCCGTGAACATTTTTGTGCGATGATTTTTTACGATTTTCGGCGTGGGCTATTGAGACAAAAGTGTTTTAAATCAACTTGTTTCGACTTTTGGCGATAAAGCACCATTAAAAACCACTGTTAATCGCTGGTACCAAGAGTTCAGTCTCAAGACCGACATGTGACTTACCGTGAGATTGAGGCATCCTTGGGCATTAGTATGGCAAGCATCAATAAGATATTGCATGTTCATTTGGCCGTTAAAAAATTTTGTTCCCGTTGAATCCCACATAATTTGACGAATGCTCAAAAAAAGGCTCGTATGGATTGGTGCAAAGAGATGTTGGAAAGGCATAACTGTGGTAGCTCCAAGGTTATGCCTTTGTTTAGATCCTGATACCAATTATGAAGGAAAAACTTTTTTGAATTCCTAAAAAAATTACCCCTCTGTTGCGTATCCTTGACTCTTCTTACAAACGACCAGGATCTCTCACTTCCACTGGGAAACTTCTCTTAAATCAGTGAGCTGTGTACGATATCATTCTTATACTCACTGACTGGGACCTACTGTTTAACACCGGCTACGAAAGGCTAATGAGTTATGAAGAGAGGTTTTTACACAGCATAGAGATAAATCTCTTAGATAATTGCGTTTTTTTCCAACATCCATTTCTCCGGTTAACTTATAGGGATATAGGACCAAGTCCAACCGCAAAATACAAAATCGAGATTTCCAGTCTTCCTTGATACCGACCGCTATATCTGGTCGATCTAAAGGAGTGTAGCCATGCTCAAATCACATTTAAGGCAGAAAGATACGGCAAATTTCATTCAAACTCAAAATATATAATGGAATAGCGAATCTCATGAAATATTTTGTTAGCCGGACGGAATTTGTAGCTTTGGCAGCTTCTTCTAACTTCCTTAGGCGGGCTCCACAAACATTTTGTTGTTGCCGGCCTGCTCAATAAGTAGGCACAACCTTATTTGGCGTGCTTCCTCGAGTTTCTAATTCCAAGGATCTTTGCGTCATCTTCTACTCGGTCTCTCCATCGGAGGCTCCGTCATTCCTGTCTGCATTTTCCGTGGCTTATTACGAGGGTTGCTATTTATATTTGAGGTCCTGACAATGCTAGTGTTCCCAGATGCAAACTTCCATTGGAAACTTTGACATTTTTTAGCATTTTAGGGCGAATTGTTTTGTTTTCAGAGTGTTGAAAAATTCGTCTTAGACAAAAAATAGAATTATCCCGTGAATATTTTTGTGCGATGATTTTTTACGATTTTCGGCGTGGGCTATTGAGACAAAAGTGTTTTAAATCAACTTGTTTCGACTTTTGGCGATAAAGCACCATTAAAAACCACTGCTAATCGCTGGTACCAAGAGTTCAGTCTCGGGCGCCGTTCGCTCCAGGGTGAATTTCGTGAAGGACGTCCAACTTCCGTCACTTTGTCAGAAACCATCGATGCTGTGCGTGAACTGATTGAGCAAGACCGACATATGACTTACCGTGAGATTGAGGCATCCTTGGGCATTAGTATGACAAGCATCAATAAGATATTGCATGTTCATTTGGCCGTGAAAAAAAAATTGTTCTCTTTGGATCCCACATAATTTGTCGAATGCTCAAAAAAAGGCTCGTATGGATTGGTGCAAAGAGATGTTGGAAAGGCATAACTGTGGTAGCTCCAAGGCAGTGTATATAAGTAATATTGTCACAGGTGACGAATCATGGATCTAAGCATATGAACCCGAAACAAAACAGCAATCGACCGTATGGGTATTTCAAGACGAGCCAAATCCAACAAAAGTTGTTCGTGGAAAAAGTACATCGAAGCAAATGATTGCGTTTTGATTTTTGTATAACCGGCCACGCATTTTGTGCCTTTAGTGGAACGTAGGAGGTCAATTCTGAGTGGTATACAGCCATTTGTTTGCCATCAGTGTTCGAAGAAATGAGGAAAGATAATAAGAGAAGACGCATCGTGATGCCAAAGAATCCGTTTCACACATCAGCTGAAACGATGAGATATTTGACCACTCAAGATGTCTAATTGATGAGCCGGTGGCTGGCTGATTTGGCTACCGATGACTTCTGTTTATTCCCTAGCATCAAGAAAAAAATGCGTGGTCAACGTTTTCATTGCCCGAAGCAGCTGTTGAAGCGTTCAAAAATCATGTTTTGGAGGTCTCTCAATCGGAGTGGAAAAAGTGCTTCGAAAATGGGTTTGAGTGCATGCAAAAGTGTATTGATCTTAAAGGAGAATTTTTAAAAAACAAAAAAAAACAATTCCATTGAAAAATTATTGTGTTTTTATTGCCGGACCCGAAATATTAATAGCAACCCTCGTACCATGTTTCTTGTAGCAGCAAAATCGATGAGCCTCCTTCCATTGTCGGAAGTGTTACCATGGAGGCTGAACCAGTACGACGGTCGGGCCAAGGTACTGTCCCTGCCAACTTTGGCATTAAAATCCCCTAAAACGATTTAAATGTCATGGCATGGGCAGCGGTCGAATGTTTGTTCTAGGCGCTCGTAAAAAGTATATTTTGTCTCCTCGTCTCCGTGTGATGGGTAGAGGCAGCTGGACGCAGGATTGTTAGTACTTAGTATATATTCCATGTGCATATTCGTAAAATTTGTCCTTTATTCATTTGCGGTGGTCGTCAACAGTTAGGTGATTCCGCTTTTTTCATTAACTGTTGCTTTCATTGTGTTCGTTTTTTTAAAGCGGGTTACAAATCCAACTTAAACCTGAGGCCAGGTCGCCTATCATAACTTTGACGGATGTCAAAAGCACCGTTGTCCAGGAGTTACCACGCGAAGGTCTGTGAGACGACGAGTAGTAGAGTAAATAAGGTTCGCACTGAGTTTTCCAAGTTAAACCAGTCACATACTTTACCTTACGACATAAACCAACAACAACTCTCGGCTTTAAAGAAAAAAAATAGAAAAAACTAAGAATACTATTTGCTCCCTAACTATAATGAAAGAGTCAACACCTTTGTGTCCCTGTATAGACAATAATCAAAATTAGCAAAACTATTGACATAAAACAGGTAATATTCTACCCACTGTGCGATGTTCAACAGTTGGCTGTGTGGTTGTTGTGACTTTGGTCTTTAGTGGAAATACAACAAAAAATGTTTTTCGGAGTCGAGCATATCCACAATTTGGTCAACGACCTTTTGCCGTTTTGGTGTTCGTTCTTACCAAAATTTTAACCAACATACATACACGCACACACAGAAGGGGCTCTGTGTGCGTGTGAGTGTCGTATAAAACCACAATTTTCGGAGGGGAGCTTCTTTCTTATGCGAGTGAGTGATATCGCCGGCCGGTAAAAGTGAAATTATGAGAGTGTGTGCGATAAAAAGAGAAGTTCGTCTGTCCACATGAATTGTACAAGGGGGAGAAGATGTGTACCTGTGTGTGTATGTGTGGTGCTATCAAAAAGAGCATGTCATTGAACTTGATGTTGGTACGACGTACTTAGTTTAAAACTATGACTGTCCGACCGACCGACCGACAGACTATGAAACGATGTACAAGATTACACTCAGACCGGCACACACTCAGGCACCCCGAAGTAGTCTTACTTACGCATACTCTCACTCGCAGTTCCCTTCACCGACAATTAGTCAAAAATAAAGAATAAACGCCAAAGCCAACAACAACAAAACCAACAACGGCATGACAGACAGACCATCAGAAAACGAAAAAATGATACATACTTTGAATTTCGGTGCTTGATTTATGTGTATGAGAGAGTTTCGTTTTTTTTTTGTTTTTTTTTTTGTTAGACGCAGCCATGTTACGTCGTTTCCTCCACTATTTTTGGGTGTCAAGCACCTTTTCGGTCGTTGACCGTGTACAAATACAAATTCGTAGTTGTGCGATCAGCTCAGCTCCCGTAGAGAAAGAAGAAACAAGTAAGGAAAGGCTTAAGCTACATCACTCTCTTTTTAATGTGTTGGGGATACCACCATTGGCGTGGTTGAGGGCGGTATTAAAATGATAAAATATTGGATACAAATAAGAGGGCTATAGAATAACGTTGGGGGTACACTAAACATAATTTGTGCATAATATCTGTAAAATAGTACATTGATTTATTTTCTAAATAAAAAAATATTTTCATTAGATATATGAAACATTTCATACATTCTATGGTGACGTCATTTTTTATACGACATTTTTTATATGTTTTCTGAGAGCAAATGTATAGAACAGGGATTTTTACCATCTCCAGTTCTTTAAAAAATGTCATAGAGTAGGTTAGATAAGGTTGAAAGGACAGATCGCCAGGAAGAAATGTCGAGTTCACTTAGAGGCCTTAAAGGCTTATTGTGGAATTCTGATGAAACGAAGAGAGCGAGGGGAGAGTAAAGAGCTTTAGGAAGGAGAGATGGTTGTGTGGATTATATGGGTGATCCATCTAGAGGTTTTTTTTTTAGAACAAAAAAAGGTATAAAAATTCTAATCAATTGTGGAATCATTATTGGTAATTTGAAAGCACATTTTATGGCTGTACTCGTACTGTATTATGGAAATGAGCGTTCGGTGAGAAACGGGAAGATCCGCTGATGATGAGGCTCATTTCTGGCTCAACGGCAAAGTCAATAAACAAAATTGCCGCATTTGGACTGAAGAGCAACAAGAAGATGTTCAAGAGGTGCCATTATACCCAGAGAAAACCACGGTTTGGTGCGGTTTATAAGCTGGGGGAATCATCGGTGTATATTTTTTCAAAAATGATAATGACTGGAACGTAACCGTGAATGGTGTTCGCTATCGCGCCATGATATCGATCTTTATGCTACCTGAAATTGAAGCCCGTTATCTTGACGACATCTGGTTTGAACAGAACGGTGCCACTTGCCATACCGCTGCTCAAACAATGGATCTATTGAGAAGTCAATTCGAAAATCAGCTAATTTCACGTTTTGGACAACTGAGTTGGCCGCCTAGATCGAGTGATATCACACCTTTTGACATTTTTCTTTGGAATTACGTAAAGTCCAAAGTCTATGCCGACAAACCAGTCACTATTCAGGTTTTGGAAGCCAACATTACGCGTGTCATTAAAGCCACACCGGTCGAAATGCTCGAACGAGTCATCCAAAATTTTACCCTCAGAATGGAAATACTGAGGCGTAGTTGCGGCCAACATTTGAATGAAGTTATATTCAAAAAAATAAATGCCATAAAATGTCCTTTCAAATTACCAATAAAGATTCCACACTTGATTTGAATTTTTGTACTTTTTTGGTTCTGAAAACCCTCCTGTAGATGGGTCACCCTATATTTGCCATCCGTTATAGTTTATCAACTGATTCGAGTAGTTCGGAACCAGGCCGACCATTCTACAAATATTAAGAGTGATTTAAGAGATACTCCCAAAGAAAAAATACGGTCTCAGCTACAATAATAGGCAATAAAAGTATGTTCGTCGCCACCTTAGTATTGTTTTTTGAATTTCATAATGCCCATAGTATGATTGGGGCTATATTAAGATTGTTCAAATGTAACAATAGTATTATAGCCAAATTTAATAACGGATATATGGTTGTGGCAACAATATAATATTGTTGGTGCGACAAAAGTAGTGCTTTGTGGGAGGATCATAATATGTTTAAATGTGAAACATACTATGGTTGTGAGGATCATAATATGGTTATGGGGATCATAATGAATCATATGAATCATACTATTGTTGTGAGATCATAAAATGGTTGTGGGGATCATAGTATGGTTGACTGTGAATCATACTATTATTACGAGGAACATAATATTGTTGTACCACAACCATACACCCAACCATAGAATAATGCTCTTCTAGGTCTTGGTCATCAAAGATTCTACTATTGCTTTGAGGATTATAATATTGTTGTACCACAACCATACACCCAACAATAGTGTGATGCTCTTCGAATATTGTTATCCCAAGCATATTTTTTTTTCTAAGTGAAGTCCCGATTAAGCAGTGCCCCGTAAGGACTTGTGTATGGTTTGACATAGATCGGTCTATTGTCGGCCAGAGACACCGGGATATTCTGCAGGTGTGAATTGAGTTCCACCTTGACCCTGCTTCCAATAGAGCCGTTTCGTCGATAACATTTATCAGTTCAACACTGCTCCGGAGCCTACACTGGCACATTCGTCTGTCATCACGTTGCCGGTATAACGTTGCCCGGTATAACGACCTGGTACCCATGTCAGCATAATATTGTGTCTCCGGATTCATAAGAGTGATTCAATGCATCTATTCACACATTTTCATTACACTGTCAGACAGTCCAGCGCCTTTGTGGCTGACATGCTGTCCACTTATATACGCATATTTGACGAAGGTATGCTTAGTTCCAGAATCTTTTCTGCGATTATATTGATTGCATAAAATTTCTGCACCAAAGACCGTGTATTTGTCCGGTAGTCTTCGAGATAATTTTAGGCTAAGAGATTCCGTGTTTACCCCTGATCCCGTACCTGCTTTCATTTTCGAACCATCCGTTTGTATCAACCTCTGTGTCGAATAGTCAGGCTCTACATCAAGCATGTCCACCCTACCTGTTGATCTCAGTTTTGTACTAGTGCTGTGTCATAACATTCTTGTTTTGCTCAAACTTAGGACGACCCTTTCTACTCATCTTTTCATGTAAATGTCTATGGCTTAAATGTCTAGTATGGCTTCCAGCCTCTGTGTCAAATAGTCTGACTCTACATCAAGCCTGTCCACCCTATCTGTTTATCGCAGTTCCGTGCCAGGTCCCTGCGTGCTGTGTCTTAACATTCCAGTTTCCTTTAGGACGACCCTTGCTGCTCATCTCTTGATGTAGAGAACAAATTTGTTGCCACAACCGAATTTTTGGCCAACCAAATGTTGGTGGTTACAACCGAATGTTGATTAGTAAGACAGCTATTTTCAGTAGAGGAACTGACACTATCGGTTAAAGAAAACAACTATCGGTAATCCTAACAGACTAAGATGCTAATTAGAACTGAATTTGTACATTAATTGGCTGTTGTTTTAGATTGTTGAGCATATGTACTTTTTGAAAAATGGATCAACTGATCAGGAAAATAAATAAGTCTATGATTAGTTTATTATATGATTAATCGGAAAAGAATTAACTAAGATATATAACAATATTTATTGTCAAGCTTTGGGCGACCGGTACAAGGGAAAACAAAAAAAAAATTGTTGTTTTTATGAAGAAATAAAAAGCTCTATACTTATACTTATATATGGCGAAAATTCTGTTCAAGTCTGAGTAATTTCGCTGGATTGCTGTAAGGACTATTTCTATATTCTAGATTTTTTGTTAATGGTTCTTAATTTATATGTCAGTATCGTTTGGAAGTATTAACCGTCTAACCCAAAAAACTTAAACTGTATGACCATTTTTTTTTTCGAAATAGCTTTTGTCGTAAACCACGAATTTATTGTGACTAGGACCTATTAAATATTATAGGGTTTATATGTTGATGCTAGGGAATATTATGTTACAACAGCCAATTAAACAGGCTATGGTCATGGCAAAGAACTAATTTTGTTGTCACCACCAATTTTTGTTACCAAAGAAATATGTACATCACAATTGATTGGTTGCTTTAACCGCCTGTTGTCGCAAACTCTATTTAAACTGAATTCGGTTGGTGAAACTATGTTATTGGCTCTGAATACCATTATATGGTTGTAGCAACCTTCAATTGACGTATCGAACCATGCTACTATCAATACTATGGAATGTTGGTTATTGCAACATAATGTCGGTTCATACAACCGAATTTTTGTAGTTCGGACCGTTTTGCAACTTTTTTTTCTCTGTGTACATATATGGGTGAAATATCTAGTATGGCTTCCAGCCCCGCCTGTGATGTGGCTCCGAGTCCCAGTTATGCCTACACTTGTCATTCTTTGGATCTTGGTAAAGTTATTAAGGTTTGTCTTCCTTTCAACTGCAGTACACCAGTGCTCCATATGTCATAGTGAAGAGAATTTTCCTGGCACTGTTCTTATCTTGATTTCGGATTCTTGGCCAGCTTTATCGGAAAACTGGACAGCATTTGTTTAAATGAAAGCCAAAATTTTGAAGACAATGATCTAAAACCCTATGAAGTAAACATGTTGTTGATCGAGAACAAGTTTTAAGACTATCTAACCACGAATGGCTGTCCGTTGTATCTATCCAAACGAAAGAGCAAGAGTCTTCTAACGTACTCGATATATGTCCTTTCACTTTGAGGAAAATAATCTATGTTACTTAGATATTAACTTTAAAATAAGCCTTGCTAGGTAGGCGTAGGTATAGAAGCATTAAACGTCCCGATTTTAGAACATACAGCTGTAAAAGCCAAATATTACACCTGATTCCAAATTTGTCACAGAGTATAATGAGTGGTCAACACATATCTGTAGAGAAAAAGGACCGTATTTGAATAGCTCCCACACAAAGGTCCCTCTCGATTTGAGGTCCTGCAGATCTAGTAGCCACAAATTATACCGATCACGTTGGTCGGCGTGCGTTGGTGTGTATTGAGCTACAAAAAATTAACTGTAACATATTAAGCCCGACCATGCACAAGCTCCAGACAAAGGTGCTCAATTCTATAAATATCATAGTATTGTAGGGTATCTAATAGCCGGCCACGCCCGACTTACGACTTTCTTTACTAGTTTAATTATAATACGATCCCACGACTTCCGGTACAATGTACCGTATCGACCCGAAGCAGCAATTCTTCGACCTGGAGCTGCCACACCTGCACTATGTGACTCTACACAACATCAATAACTATTATACTACTCTTAGTTCCCTGTGCCACTGTGTAGTAAACGGTACACCAAAAGAAGGGTTTTTTAAAATCCCTACAACAACATACTCATTTATACTCTGGAAGCACTCACATATACTTATATTCAACAGGTGGTATGTTGCCACACCAAAACCACTAACCATCCCATATGTATCTCTTTTATGGTCGATGAACACTGTGTGCATTTGCGCCTCAAAGTATGCTGTGCCTTTTGAGTAAGGAATTCTGTAATATATGATTTTTCGACTAAATGTAAAATTCGGCTGAACTGTGGAATCTGTTTGCATGTCGTCGTATTTATTATTTTAGTTGGTTTTCGGCACTGCCACAGCTATTCGGTCGAATTATTTAGTTAACGTTTAGTGGTAAGCAGTTTCTTCGGTGAAGCACTCGTATCATTTGCATCATCGTAAAGTGGTCGTTACAAAAGCCGATATCGACAAAACTTTGAACATTATTTTGTATTTGGCTGAGGACGAACCCTATTAAAATTAATCCATATCAGTTTATGATTGATAATATAAAGGTATATATTGGCGTATGACCAAAAGTAATCAAGAAGTAACATATATATCAAATTCTAACCAAATTGGGTTCAGAACAGAATGTAAGGAGCGACCATTACTTTCACTTAATTCCCTCTCATTCTTTTAAGGAACAAAAGGGGAGGCTTGTGCGATATAATTCTTATATGCCAGTAATGCCGGCCCCAAACAGCAGATAAATATGTTTTTTTGTAAAGACGCATTTATATACTTAGCGATTAATCTGTTACTAGTAAAGTCGCCGGCATTTATTTGTTATGAACGTTAAGATGTTCTTAGCTGTAATTGGACCTAACCATCACACCATAACGGCCTAATAACTAACATTGGTAAAATTGAACCATATCGGTTTATGTTTTTTAACAGCCCTATATTAAAGTCATTTCTGTTTTCACGTCCTTCTAATCCGAAAGGCACATTTTACATACGAACTTCCTTAAGTATAAGTACTTAGTATGGACATTAATACTGTTACAACATTGAACACACACATTTCAATAGTAGAACTGAACATACCCCGTTAATGTCGAATAGGTTTTGAAAGCTAACCTCAATAGCCTAAGTCTGCAAAGGGATTCTAAAATTGTTTCAACTTTCATCATGGAGTGGTCAGATAATGAGAACCATATATGTATATGCCTAAGCGATAAGTTATAGCGCTTTTCAAGTGTAAAATGAAAAAAGCGATATTTTCAAAACGCTCCGGCCACTAGGGATTTGCCTCATGTTCGTCTACCGATGCATAAAACTGTTTGAGGAGACTGGAGATGTAATAGACCGCCACCGGTCGGAACGCCCACGCTCTGTTCGCATGTTATCAAAGCCGTTAAATCAAGAATTCACAGAAATCAGCTCCGAAAACAGAAAATCATGGCCGTGAGATGAATATCACGCAAAAGTCCATGAGTCGAATCATTAAAAAAGACTTAGGGCTTTCAAACGACGTAACGGACATTTATTGACTGCAGCTATAAAAAAAAAATAGGATTGAAAAATGCAAACGTCTTTTGGTGAAGCACGCTGATAACTTGCACAGAAAAATTTTGTTCACCGATGAACAAATTTTAACCGTTCAGGAAAAATTCAACAAGCAAAATGATAGAGTGTATGCGCGGTCATCTAAGGAAGCATCTGAACTGATCCCAAGGGTGGAAAAGGTTCATCACCCAGCTTCAGTCGTGGTTTGGTGGGGTGTCTCTTACGATGGGGTCACTGACCTGCATTTCCGCGAACAAGGAGTCAAAAACATCGTCCAAAGTTTACCAAGAAACCGTTTTGGAAGCTGTTGTAAAGCCTCTTAAATATCCCCTGTTCAAAAACCAGCAGAATTCTAAGCCGGCCCATAAGGCTAAAACGTCCCAGGCCTGGCTTCGAAACAATTTGCAGCGTTCATTTCCTCTGAAGAATGGCCCTCAGGCAGTCCAGATTTGAACCCATTCGATTACAAATTGTGGACGGTTTTAGAGGAGAAGGTTTGTCACAAAAGATACCCCAACATTGGATCTCTTAAGATTGCTTTGGTTCTAGCTGAGGCTAATTTCGTGCAGCTATTGACGATTGGCCGGCCAGTGCGACTTAAGGCGTGTGCAAAGGTAAAAGGCGGACATTTCGAATAAGTAGATTCTTTTTGGATACAATATACATCAATAAATATATTAATAAATATTTGGTCCAAAAACATTCAGTACTTTTTTTTTACAGCATAAAACGTGTGTAACAGTATTTATGTCCCTACTAAGTAGTTGCACGATTCGAGTCCCTGTAGCTCTAGGAGACACTTTATTAATCCGACCTGGCATAAATTTAGCACACAGCCTTATAAGCGACCTTAAATTAACTCTGGTGGAATATGAAAGTGTTTTCCGTTTTGAAGCCCTGCAGCGTCCATGTAAAGGTCCCTCCTGCTATGCTCTGGAATCCACATACCAAATCGGATCATGCTCACATTAAGCATAGTTCAGTAAAAGAGGCTTGGTTATAAGACCTACTGTAGGTCGACCATATTGTTCCATGTTCGAATATAGCTCCCGTATTTAGAATCTTTAAGATTTCGGGTCCTGCCGGTTTACATGATGCATTTAAAATTCAATTTTGCCTAAATATGCCATGGCGCAATATTTGAGGCCCTGGTGCAAGTAAACCATACTCGTTCATATTTTTCTAAAGCTCCATGTCACATATTCTGTCCGACCTTGATTAAATTCCGAATAGCAGCCTAAGGCTGACACGGCACGGTAAAACGCATTGGTTAATAGTATGTCTAGTATATGGCTTTATCCTTTCCCTGCTTGATACAAAAACAAGGGTACAAATTAAGTTCAGTCAGGCCGTAGCTTATATACCATTTATGATGGATTGCAGTCCAATATGAAATTTTTTCCAAGGGGCATGGCACCGCCTACTTTTCCATCAGGGTCTGTTTTTTTTCATACAAACACCATTAATACCAGACACAATCGACATACCGATATAAGTTACGAGATAACACCTTTGACCGCCGTGATGTGATGGGAATGAGCACGCCTTTCATGCCAGTCAACCCAAGCTTAGATCCGGGTAAGAACATTCAAAAACTTTGTAGCGACTAGGTTTCCACCTCGTTAATATCGGCGACTTTACGAGTAAAAACTTGTGGGAGCTATGTAAGTAAGATATTTAAAATTTCAGAGTTAAATGGATTTCACACACACACAGAGAGGAGATTTGTTGCAACAACCGAATTTTTTGCAAACCGATCTGTTGTCTTGCACGTACTAGCCTTGTATTCCATCGTTACAACCGAATGTTGATTACTGCTAAGTACCAATTTTCAGCAGAGGTAACTGACACTTTCGGTTAAAGAAAACAAGTATCGATAATCCTTAAAGATTAAGATGATTATTGGAACTGAATTTGTACATGTAGACTGTTGGCTATAAGTATTTTTTGAACAAATGTAATATTTTACCGCCTTGAAATGGGTTAACTGATCAGTTAAATACATACGTCTTTTTATACATGTTTTGATAGACATAGCAATAATGTCCCAACATGAAAAGAATAAATTCAGGTATACGAGTATTACAATATTTAATGTCAATGAGGTCTATCTATGGCAAAAATTCTGACCAAGTATGAGTAAAGTCGCTAAATTACTCTCAAGCTTGTTTCTATATTCTGGAAAATATTTTTTATTTATAGGTCGTTTATTTTTATAGCAGTATAGTATGGAAGCATAAACCGTCCCAAGAAACTAAAACTGTCAAAACATTTTTTTGAAATTTTAAAATATGTTTTCGTCGTTAACAAAAATTTTGTTGCAAATGATAAAATATTATAGGGTTTATATGTTGATGTTGAAATAACAAATATAGCAGCTAACTTAACAGGGTTTGGCCACTACAAAGAACTAATCTGTTGTCTCCACCAATTATTGGTATCAAAGTAACATGTACAACACAATTAGTTGGTTGTCGTTACAGCTGATATAACTGTGTTATTGGCTGTAAATACGGTGATATGGTTGTAGCAACCATCATATGATATCACGGACCATGATATCATATGACCAACATTCCATTGACACTATGGAATGTTGGTTATTGTAATAGAAAGTCGGTTCACCCAACCGAATATTTATAATTTAGACCGACTTCCAACTGATTTTTTCTCTTAGTGCACCCATATGTCCAATTTCAACACATCATAGTTAAAAACCTCAATAACTTTTTCGTAAGAAATGTACATTTCTTAACAACAAGAAACTGAGGTACTCGCTAAGGAGTTATTTTGTTTAATTTAGTTATTCCTGATGATGTTCTTCAAAGAGGAACGAAATATCGAATAAAGGGAAAAATATAACAAACTATAATAACCTTGGCCTCGAGCTCGATATAATAATTATTTAGTAAAATTTAATATAAAGGCCGAATACAAAAATTAAAATTACGTAATATACGAGTATTTATTTATTTAATATATTGATTGTATCCAAAAAAAAAAATCTACTTATTCGAAATGTACGCCTTTTGCCTTTACACACGCCTTAAGTCGCAGTGGCCAATCGTCAATAGCTGCACCTCGTCCATTGGAAACTTCGGCCACAACTCGAACCAAAGCAGTCTTAAGTTATCCAATGTTGGGGTATCTTTTGTGACAAACCTTGTCCTCTAAAACCGTCCACAATTTGTAATCGAATAGGTTCAAATCTGGACTGCCTGAGGGCCATTCTTCAGAGAAAATGAACGCTGGCAAATTGTTCCGAAGCCAGGCCTGGGACGTTTTAGCCTTATGAGCCGGCTTAGAATCCTGCTGGAAAGTCCATTGCTGGTTTTGAAACAGGGGATAGTTAAAAGGCTTTACAACAGCTTCCAAAACGGTTTCTTGGTAACCTTTGCCGATGTTTTTGACTTCTTGTTCGCAGAACTGCAGGTCAGTGACCCCATCGTAAGAGACAGCCCACCAAACCATGACTGAAACTGGATGATGACCCTTTTCCACCCTTGGGATCAGTTTGGATGCTTCCTTAGGTGACCGCGCATACACTCTCTATTTTCCTGAACGGTAAACATTTTTTTTATCGGTAAACAAAATTTTTCTGTGCAAGTTATCAGCGTGCTTCACCAAAAGACGTTTGCATTTTTTAATCCTATTATTTTTTAAAGCTGCAGTCAATTAATGTCCGGTACGTTGTTTGAAAGCCCCTAGTCCCAAGTCTTTTTTAATGTTTCGACTCATGGACTTTTGCGTGATATTCATCTCACGGGCCATGATTTTCTGTTTTCGGAGCGGACTTCTGTGAATTTTTGATTTAACGGCTTTGATGACATGCGGTGTTCAAACAGAGCGTAGCACAGTGGGAAAATTACGAAAAAAATTGGAAATAATTCGGCCATTTCGTTTGTAATGGTCCGATTTAAATGAAAATTTACATTGACCTTCTTGAAGTGTTACTGAGCTTAAGTTTTGAATTTCATGCATCTGTGTTTAACAGGTGCTGCACAGTGGGCCCTCAAAGTTGGTCACCTCGAGTTAAAATTTTCTTTTTCAAGCCGCCAAAAGCGTATTTGTGGTCCGATCGTAATAATTTTTTCTTTAGTGAAATCTGCTGGACAAACCCAACCAAAAATGTTATTACAAATTTTTTCATATCTCGTACAATAAAAAAGATATCGGGACTTAAAGTTTTTTTTTCGAAAAATTTGCTTTGGATTTTCTGGGATTATTTTATTTTTGGGAATCAGTTTTAGGTGAATCGGGGAAAATTTAATCCTGGTTTAAAGAAAACACTTTGGTTAATGTTTTAAAAAAAGAATTGTAGCAAAATCACCAATAATATGAAAATGCCAGCTGTTCAAAGTCAACTATTGCGAAAAAAGTGGGATTTTGAGTGTTTTACGGCGAAAAGGTACCTTTACTCTTATGTCAATAACTTTAATGTTTCTTAAGTAACATACAAAAAATTTGCATTTATTTCAAAGAAAACTTTATGCTTAATACAAATAATAAGCAATTGTGACCCTAGTCGGTACTTTTCTTGCTCCAGGCGTCTCCAAATATGGGCATTTTTTTCAAAAAAAATTGAGTTTGAGCTCAAATAAAAAAAATCGCCACACTGCTGGCCCAATTTGGTGCTATAAGTCAGTTAACTACATATGTTTTCTAAAATCCCAAGCAAAGAAATTTTGCGGGAGGCCATTTCTAGGACAAAAAAAATGAGTTTTTGTTAAAAAATCCCGTTTCTGGGATTTTGTTTTCCCCTGTGTCAAATTTTAGAAAAGTGGCAACTCCAATTTTTTTTTTTGAATAAGTTTTTCATTTTGTCACAAAAATATTGATACTACGTAAAAAAATCAGGTTTATATCTCCAACCAGCAAAATTTTACAGTGGTCTGAAATATTGACTTTTTTTGCTACCTTCACAAAAAAAATTTATTTTCTCGTTTTTATCAATTATTATTCAACATATTGAGTTAATTGCATTCTTTTTTATAATCTGTTAAAACTAGAGGTAATTACCTTTCCATTGGTATATAAAAAGTATATCCTTTTACCTACACTTATAACAGCACGTGCGCTGGAATAAGACCCCTTTGAGTAAAATATTAATTTTTTTGGTAAATAGCAATTTCATTTTGTGAGAGATCAATGTTGTTGCATTTAAAAAAATCAAATTTACACATTTCCAATCGCAAAAAAGTAATTTAATTGTTGCAGATAGAAAATTTGAATAAAATGATGCTATTGACTTCATTTTTTGTGAAAAACTTTTTTTTAAATAAATTAACATTTAAATAAATCTTATAATTAAAAAACATTAAACTTAAATGATTTTATTCCACGTCCAGCATATCTAATAAATCAGAAAATTCTTCTTCGTCTCCATGCGTCATTTCGTGGTACGAAGTCAACTTACTTCTCATGGAGGATAAAAAAGGATCTGAAGATAATAATAAACTATTAAGTAAGTCTTCGTTTTGTGCTATTCTTGAGCATTTTCTTGTGGAAAATTGTTGAACATATCTGAAGTCTCGATTTCTAGCTTCTTGTGGTTCTTCAGTTAACTCGCCTATAGGGAGAAGGTGAGACTCGATTATTTGTTTCCCATGGAACAGGACTCTGTGTATAGTTGGCGTTAGATCTTTCCAGGGATAGAGATCAGCAAGCATTTTTAAAATTCGTTCGGCGTAAACTCCAAATTTATCGGAATTAATCTTTTGTTTGGAATTCAGAGCTAAAAGCAATATATTAACCATTCGAATCAACTCCTTATTGATTCCAGTTATTTCTGCAGCTGTATTATAGTCTGCGAAGAATCTTCTGGCAGTGTTTCCATCATTTGTATTCCCAAAGTTCGAGCGTGGTTTAGAAATATTTAGGCCAGTTTGTTGTTTAAATGCATCTTGAATTCTTTTTTTTTCACTTGCTCTCATTTCATGCATTTCTTTGTTAGCTCGAATGTTTTTCCTTTCATTTCCTGGTATAGATTTATACTTAATGTCATAAGCAAGGTTTAGAAAGTGTTCTAGAAACCTGATTCGAGCATGTAACGGTGCTATTCCAAACTCAAGGGTATCTTCATTGACTACTGAATTATTCGAAGCGTTTGAAAAATTAACTTTGCTTTTATTGCAAATGAAACACTTCCAGCTAGATTTGTTTCCTGTAATATCGTTTGCGGCTTTTCCATCTACCATTGTCAGGAACATTTTAAAAGATATTGTAATAGAATACCTGTCGAATTTAAATGCAAAATCTTCTAATCTCGAAATATCATCTTTTAATTTGTCTGTGATGGCTTTAGTTAAATCACTCGTTTCTTTATGATATACGAAGGAGATTGGTCTGCAATAAATTTTGGAGCCAGGTGTTGGATTACGCCATATTGCTTCAGTAGGGTTTGATTTTCTGCGCGAAGTTGAAGGTAAGGTAGAGTCTAAATTTAACCTCAGAGGAACCAAAGATGCCATGAATACGCTCTTGATTTCGATCTGGGTAGATTGGCTATCAGACCATTGTTTGTATTCCGAAAGTGCTGACAAACCATCACATCCCCACTTGCATATTAATTGAAGATGGCTGTTGTTGATTTTTTTTAGTTGTTCCTCATTCAATGTTGTTATTATTCTACTGGCAGTATTTTGGAGAAGTAGTTCCAAACTAACGCTGCCGGCCTTTTCTGTAATTATCACTGGGTTTGGCAAAATTTCCATTTTTCGTTCCTTTATTCGGTTGTATGCGGGAAACATGTCACATCCTTTATCAAGCAGCATTCTTCTTAAATGAGTGTACTTGTTCTTACTCAATCCCAATTCGATGATTAAAGCTAATGCTTCTTCCTCGCTAAAACCAGGACATGGTGTTGCAATACTTCTTTCAATGCGTTGGAGCCGCCTTGGTGATGCTTCCGTTAACACGTCTGCAATTCTTTTTGCGCTAGATGGCCGATTTTCCACCGTCAGTAATTCCTTGAATGTATCACAAATCTTTGAAGGTGAATGATTTGCCATCTCAGCCGACAACCGTTGTTTCTTTGCATTTGGACATAGATCGTCGTATTCCTTAGTAGGAGCACCCACTAAAGCAGGGACAGTTTTAAATTCAATTATACTGTCGAGCCACTCAGTTGGTAATCTTGAATAATTCCTGTGATACTTCTCCATGAGCCGGTCAAATTTTTTCAAAAAATTTAATACTTTGCTGCTTTCGTTAGATTGTGTTATCTCGCTATATGTTGACTCTATGCACTCTATTAAATATGCTACTCTGTTCTCCATTTTCCGAAGTTTGGTGTTTTTTAAAAATTCAACAAGTTCTTGAACAAGGAGTGTTATCGTCATGGCGGATTAATTTGTTATGATAAACCCATACAAAATCGGCGGTTCTTATATCAATGAGTAATACTTACAGGTAATCACAATAATATCCGCAATTAATACTTGACTAAAATACCAGGTATTCCCCAAAAATACATTTATAACAATGAATTTTTATGTACCCAGGTACATTCGCCTAAAATGTTGCACAATATTCCGGACATAGGGGACAGGTATTCCCCCAAAACATATAAGAATGAATGTTTAGGTACCTAGATCCATACTATACAATACTACCCATTTTCCGTTTTTACACAATAGGTAAACAATAATGGTAAAAATATATATTTTTGCTATTTATGGATAGGTACGAGAATTTTTAAAATTGGTATTCTTACCTATAAAATTCATACTTTACTCAAAGGGGTCTTATTCCACCGCACGTGCTGTTATAAGTGTAGGTAAAAGGATATACTTTTTATATACCAATGGAAAGGTAATTACCTCTAGTTTTAACAGATTATAAAAAAGAATGCAATTAACTCAATATGTTGAATAATAATTGATAAAAACGAGAAAATAAATTTTTTTTGTGAAGGTAGCAAAAAAAGTCAATATTTCAGACCACTGTAAAATTTTGCTGGTTGGAGATATAAACCTGATTTTTTTACGTAGTATCAATATTTTTGTGACAAAATGAAAAACTTATTCAAAAAAAAAATTGGAGTTGCCACTTTTCTAAAATTTGACACAGGGGAAAACAAAATCCCAGAAATGGGATTTTTTAACAAAAACTCATTTTTTTGTCCTAGAAATGGCCTCCCGCAAAATTTCTTTGCTTGGGATTTTAGAAAACATATGTAGTTAACTGACTTATAGCACCAAATTGGGCCAGCAGTGTGGCGATTTTTTTTATTTGAGCTCAAACTCAATTTTTTTTGAAAAAAATGCCCATATTTGGAGACGCCTGGAGCAAGAAAAGTACCGACTAGGGTCACAATTGCTTATTATTTGTATTAAGCATAAAGTTTTCTTTGAAATAAATGCAAATTTTTTGTATGTTACTTAAGAAACATTAAAGTTATTGACATAAGAGTAAAGGTACCTTTTCGCCGTAAAACACTCAAAATCCCACTTTTTTCGCAATAGTTGACTTTGAACAGCTGGCATTTTCATATTATTGGTGATTTTGCTACAATTCTTTTTTTAAAACATTAACCAAAGTGTTTTCTTTAAACCAGGATTAAATTTTCCCCGATTCACCTAAAACTGATTCCCAAAAATAAAATAATCCCAGAAAATCCAAAGCAAATTTTTCGAAAAAAAAACTTTAAGTCCCGATATCTTTTTTATTGTACGAGATATGAAAAAATTTGTAATAACATTGGGTTTGTCCAGCAGATTTCACTAAAGAAAAAATTATTACGATCGGACCACAAATACGCTTTTGGCGGCTTGAAAAAGAAAATTTTAACTCGAGGTGACCAACTTTGAGGGCCCACTGTGCAGCACCTGTTAAACACAGATGCATGAAATTCAAAACTTAAGCTCAGTAACACTTCAAGAAGGTCAATGTAAATTTTTTCCAATTATTTCCAATTTTTTTCGTAATTTTCCCACTGTGCGTAGGCGGCCCGACCGGTGGCGGTCTTTTACATCTCCAGTCTCCTCAAACAGTTTTATGCATCGGTAGACGAACATGCGGCTAATCCCTAGTGGCCGGAGCATTTTGAAAATATCGCTTTTTTTCATTTCACACTTGAAAAGCGCCATTACAGCGATACGGCTCTTATTACACAGTACAACAGCCAATCTGGGGGGTGAGAAATTCCAAGTCAGGGTGATGGTACTAGGTCAGTATATTAAAACCATCAAAGGGTTTTGCGTTCGTATGTGCCAGTTTTTTTATGACCTTTTACATTTTTTTCTTATCTTGATGTTTTTTCGCTTAGTTGTAAAATGTTGGCAAAAACGTAATTTGACATAACTCGAGAACGACTAGTTCGATTTTGCTGAAATAAATTGAGAAAAATTAATAATTACATTTTCATGACTTGAGCAGTTTTTTATTCTGGTTCGAGACCTTTATGTTGTTTCTTTTTCAGAATCAACTTAAAAAGAAGAAATTGGTGAAATGTATTTGCTACGGTTGCCAGGCAGACTGTACAGCTGTTTCTAAACCCGCCAAGGTTTTTCTTCAGCAGTCTTTGGCAACGATTACTTCGGCCACAAATCAAATGACTTATACGGGAGACTCATTTTTATTAATGAGAATTACCCTTTGTGTATAGTCTTCGAACTGTGCGTAGAGCAATCTTCAACGCGCAATATCATTTCCACCAATTCCGTTTCGCATGGGTCTTCGTTGAAAACCACAAATGCAAAAAGCACAATCAAAGTGTGCATGTTTTTTGTGCGTACATATACTCATACATGCGTTGCACATTAGGGCGTACCAATCCTTTTTAATAGTTTTTTCGTTTTTTTGTTATTTATTCGGTCTTTTATCATTATTATGACTTGAGCAGTTTTTTATTCTGGTTCGAGACCTTTATGTTGTTTCTTTTTCAGAATCAACTTAAAAAGAAGAAATTGGTGAAATGTATTTGCTACGGTTGCCAGGCAGACTGTACAGCTGTTTCTAAACCCGCCAAGGTTTTTCTTCAGCAGTCTTTGGCAACGATTACTTCGGCCACAAATCAAATGACTTATACGGGAGACTCATTTTTATTAATGAGAATTACCCTTTGTGTATAGTCTTCGAACTGTGCGTAGAGCAATCTTCAACGCGCAATATCATTTCCACCAATTCCGTTTCGCATGGGTCTTCGTTGAAAACTACAAATGCAAAAAGCACAATCAAAGTGTGCATGTTTTTTGTGCGTACATATACTCATACATGCGTTGCACATTAGGGCGTACCAATCCTTTTTAATAGTTTTTTCGTTTTTTTGTTATTTATTCGGTCTTTTATCATTATTATGACTTGAGCAGTTTTTTATTCTGGTTCGAGACCTTTATGTTGTTTCTTTTTCAGAATCAACTTAAAAAGAAGAAATTGGTGAAATGTATTTGCTACGGTTGCCAGGCAGACTGTACAGCTGTTTCTAAACCCGCCAAGGTTTTTCTTCAGGGTAATTCTCATTAATAAAAATGAGTCTCCCGTATAAGTCATTTGATTTGTGGCCGAAGTAATCGTTGCCAAAGACTGCTGAAGAAAAACCTTGGCGGGTTTAGAAACAGCTGTACAGTCTGCCTGGCAACCGTAGCAAATACATTTCACCAATTTCTTCTTTTTAAGTTGATTCTGAAAAAGAAACAACATAAAGGTCTCGAACCAGAATAAAAAACTGCTCAAGTCATAATAATGATAAAAGACCGAATAAATAACAAAAAAACGAAAAAACTATTAAAAAGGATTGGTACGCCCTAATGTGCAACGCATGTATGAGTATATGTACGCACAAAAAACATGCACACTTTGATTGTGCTTTTTGCATTTGTGGTTTTCAACGAAGACCCATGCGAAACGGAATTGGTGGAAATGATATTGCGCGTTGAAGATTGCTCTACGCACAGTTCGAAGACTATACACAAAGGGTAATTCTCATTAATAAAAATGAGTCTCCCGTATAAGTCATTTGATTTGTGGCCGAAGTAATCGTTGCCAAAGACTGCTGAAGAAAAACCTTGGCGGGTTTAGAAACAGCTGTACAGTCTGCCTGGCAACCGTAGCAAATACATTTCACCAATTTCTTCTTTTTAAGTTGATTCTGAAAAAGAAACAACATAAAGGTCTCGAACCAGAATAAAAAACTGCTCAAGTCATAATAATGATAAAAGACCGAATAAATAACAAAAAAACGAAAAAAATAATTACATTTTCTTTAATCCATTAATATACTGTTTCTCTACCAAATCAACATTTTTGCAATAAGAAATAAATTTATGAAGAAAATTTTGCCAAAAAAAATTTTTTTTTTTTTTAAAACATATAAATCCCAAACGGAAAAACGTGTAGAGTCTTATAACTTTCACGTAAAGTCACATAACCTATAAACAAAATGCGACATAGATCATAGAAATCGATTAACGCGTTCTGCTTTTATTCAAAATTAAGTAACTCACTTAATTGTAAATACGAACGCAAAACCCTTTGAGGGTTTTAATATACTGACCTAGTACCATCACCCTGACTTGGAATTTCTCACCCCCAGCCAATAACCCCAAAAATGTTCCACAGTGTTATCTGACCACTCCATGATGAAAGTTGAAGCAATTTTAAAATCCCGTTACAGACTAACGCTATTGAGGTTAGCTTTCAAAACCATATGACATTAACGGGGTGTGTTCAATGTTGTAACAGTATTTATGTCCCTACTATGTAAGTATAATAGTATACGAGTACAAAATGGAAATTTATTATACTTAGTATGAAAAATAATGCCACTAAGATGTCCCCCGTTTTCAGCCTCACAATAATGCGCTCGTTTTAAAGCATTTTCCATAACATCTTTCAAAATTTGTGGCTGCAGCGTTCGAATTTAGCTGAAACCTTGAGTTGAAGAATTGTCTCGGGCTTGTTCACTCGCTCCTCCAAGATACGCCAAAGAAAATAGTCGAGTGCAAATAATTTCCAAATTTCTGGAAATTGTTCGCTCTCCAAAGATTTGACTCGGGCAGTGTGGGCAGTAGCTCCGTCCGGCTGAAACCACATCCCAGGTCTGTTTTCAAGAGCAGGACGTAAAAGTGTTCTATCATAAACCGATACCGCTCTCCATTTACGGTTACAGCACTTCCATCTTCATTCTCGAAGAAGTAAGGCCCAATGATATTTGCAGATGTGATCCCACACCACACTGTAAACCTAATAGGTTGCAATTGGAGTTGATGAATGGCTCTTGCATTTTCAGAACCCCAGAGCCTACAGTTCTGCTTATTAACAAAGCCTTTCAAATGAAAATGAGCTTCATCACTTTTCGTTAATATAAGTTATCGCTGATTTAAATAATAAAATTCTATTATTCTGGTTCGTTGTTTAGTTGTGAACCTCTCCATTATTTATACACCAAATGTTATTTAATGATCTAAAAAAAACAAAAATAAGAAATATATAAACGCAAAATTTATTAAATTTGTAAACCCCATAGTAACTTTTCTCCCACCCTGTATAAAAAGAAAATATCGGTCCATTTTTTTGAAAATGAGGAGGGTCAAGCAAATGCCATTAACAGGGCTCTGACTATGATTGAATATTTTTGACGTCGGAAAGTTGAGAAAAATCCTTCCATATGGTTTTAGCATGATAGAGCCACAGTGCATACAGCAAGAACTGCAATGGACCTTCTTCGTAACCTTAACGGTGAACCCCTCAGTCTTATTTGGATCACCCTGTACTTAATAGGGTCTTCGACCAGTATTTCGGAGTTTTCCAAACGGAATGACAAAAAGAATATACCCTCTATCCTATGATATAGGATATTAAAAAGTTTACATCCATTTAAGTTTTAAAAGTGTGAATTTATTTTCTATTTTTTCTTTCTAAACATTACATAGAAATGTCATACAACAATTACAAATGTGCGATTTCTGTATCTACAAACAAGTTCACGTTCAAACATTTCACAAATTCACAAACGATCTCCCCCCCTTCCAGTGCGAGTATTCCATTCAACACGTTGCCATGCCTGCCAACCATCCGTCAGGCAGCGAAAGGATGAAAATGCTTTCCTCGGCTCTCATCTCCGAGACGTGCGACAGACAATCAATGATCAAAATGCTTCTCCTGGCGGAAACTGATTCACGGTGCTACGAATTAAAGTGATTTTTGGGCTCTGTGACCCTGGCAGTTCTTAAGTGGTGCATGGTTTCTCGTGGCTGCGTTTATTGGAATGACGTTGTCGATTGTAGAACTCCTCCATGGGCCGGAATTCGGGCTCATACACATCGGGTATTTCGCGTTGCAGGCATTCGAAAAATAGCATTTTCACCGACTGCGAACCAAGGCGTGACTCTTCATAGGAGCGCAACTGCTGGAAGAAGCCGGAGTTGGGACGTATCTGAGGACGTATACCCTTGACATGCATGAAGGCATCCTTTAAATTCATGCCCGAGTATTTGACCAAATAGGCCAGGCACAACGAGGCCGAGCGACTTACGCCGGCCACACAATGGACCAAGGTTTTGCCGCCATTTTGGCGAACTTCTTCGATCATATCGGCAACTTCATCAAAGTGTTTCGATAGCTCGGCATTAGGGCGATCCGAAATGTTGATGCGCAAATACAGGGTGCTTGCGCTGGATGGCAGCGGTGTATCGGGTAATTCCGAAGCGACATTGATGACAAAATCAATGCCCAGCTGAGTGAGGACTTTGGGCGACAGTACGCTGGCTCCGCATAGGTAGAGGCAGGGCAGTAGTTGTGAAACTCCGGGGAAACTGCAAAAGAGAAAATAATAGAAAAAAAGAAAGGCGTTAGATACAGTGAAGAAATGTGCAAAAAAAGTGGAAGGAGAAATAAAAGATTTTAATTTGATCTCTTAGAAAATAGGATTCTCAAGGATTGAGACGATTTCGTGTCGCAGCATTAGGGACAATATTGTAGTTTTAAAGGCTCTTACACATGTTGTCATGGGTATAAAAGAGATGGCACAATTATAGCCATTACTGCGACACAAACATCGAGTTTGTCTGTAGGCTGCTTGGTGCTAAGGACACTCGAAAGTTTCCGCTTATCGGAAAACCAGTGAAATTAGTTCTCAAAATATACAGGAAATGTAGTGGCAAACTCTTACTAATAAGCTGACTCTGCTTTATCTTAAAATTTCCGCAACTTATTAAGAATTGGTAATTAATTTCAGATTAACAAAAAATCAAAGGAAAAAAAAACTTATGCTGAACGGGTTGTAAAAACAGATTCACAACGGGAAAACATTTCCAACGAGAATATAAAAATTAATACTTTTCTTTTTCCGGCTGCCAAAATTATCGTTCATGAATATCAACGATTCTTTGACCATTTTATAGAATTGTGGTGTACTATAAGTATACTTCTGTGATCACAGACAAAATCGTGTAGATGTCATGTTTCTGTCATGTATCAGGCAATATTTGACGACAATGTCTTGTGTTTGTTGTGCGAATGTTGCTTTGACGACAATATCCTGTGCTCGTCAGGTAACAGTATCTGTTTAGACTTTTTATTGGAATATATATTTATATTCTCCGGAATCCCAGTGCGCAATTATCACGAAAGTAACCCAGGCTTAAGGACAGGTAGGAAAGTCTTAAATTTTTCAAAGACGTCGTAAACGTCGTAACGCACTAAATGCCGACAACGGTTGGAATCTTCAAGCTATGCTATCTAATTTGGGAGAACTTTTTCCAAATCAGCAAGTCTAACATTTAGAGACTACACTATAAGTAGCGTAAGTAGGTCTCTGACAGTGATATAAGATTTATATCATTAAAAGCTCACAAATTTTAGAGATATTTTCTATTCCTTCTTCACTGAAATGAGGCTCTTTTTTATGTATTTAAAATTTACCAATGGGCTCAAAAACTTTAATAACTTTTTCGTTTATTAATTGTTTTCTCTTACGGTCCCTTTAGCTTAATAGCCTATTTTAGGGCTAACCCTTTGTTTTAAAAAAATAATGAAAAGTTGGAAGAAGCTAGTTCTTTTCGTTAAGACTCATATTCCTTTTACACGATAGACGTTTATAGTTTTAAGGTGATCTATGATATAGGGTAATTCATCTAGAGGTATTTTATCAGAACAAAAAAAATCAAATCAAGTGTAAAATTTGTATTGTTAATTTGAAAGGACATTTTATGGCATTTATTTTTTGAATATAATTTCCTTCAAATGTTGGCCGCAACTACTCCTCAGCGTTTCCATTCTGAGGGTCCAATTTTGGATGACTCGTTCGAACATTTCGACCGGTATGGCTGTAATGACATGCGTAATGTTGGCTTCCAAAACCTGAATCGTAGCTGATTTGTCAAATAGAAAATTGTCTAAAGGTGTGATATCACTCGATCTAAGCGGCCAACTCACCTGTCCAAAACGTGAAATTAGCTGATTTTCAAAATGGCATCTCAATAGATCCATTGTTTAGGCAGCTGTATGGCAAGTGGCACCGTCCTGTTGGAACCAAGTGTCGTCAAGATTAAGGGCTTTAATTTCAGGTAGCATAAAGATCGATATCATGGCGCGATAGCGAGCACCATTCACGGTTACGTTCCGGCCATCATCATTTTTGAAAAAATATGCACCAATGATTCCAACAGCTTATAAACCGCACCAAACCGTGGTTTTCTCTGGGTATAATGGCACCGTTTGAACCTCTTTTTGTTGCTCTTCAGCCCAAATTCAACAATTTTGTTTATTGGCTTTGTCGTTGAGCCAGAAATGGGTTTCATCACTAAACAACATTTTTGTCGAAAACACACGCAGAGAAAAAACATGGTCACGGCAATAATAATATGTTCTCCGCAATAAAATTATGTTCGTCGCAACCAAAGCATTGTTAACTGAATTTAGTTTTGACAATAGCATAATTGCTGCATTATTAATATTGTTGAAATGTAACAATAGTATTTTTGCCAAATTTAAAAATGAAAGTATGGTTATAGCAACAATATAAATATTGTTGGTGCGACAAAAGTATTGTGTTTTTTTCTTCATTTAAATATGCTTTTAAGAACAAATGTTACTGGTACGGATTTTATGCAATAATAGTACCTTTTTTTTATCGAAATTAAAATTTTTTAAACAAGCTGCTTTGGCTTTGTTTAACTGAAATATTTTTAATAAAAACGCTAACGTTTATTTAAACTTATTTTTCTACTGTAAAATAAATCACTCCTATTATTTTGAATTTAATGTATTTTTTAATAATTTTCATAATTCAAATCTGTTGTCGACAACTTAAACCAATTCTAATAAATTATATTGGGGATCAAAGTAAAATTGTGTGTGATCATACTATGGTTGGAGGGATCATAACATGATTGCGTGCGAATCATACTATGGTTGTGGGGATCATAGTATGGTTATGTGTGAATCATGTTATTGTTGTGAGGAACATAGTATGGTTGTATTTGAATCATACTATTGTTGTGAGGATCATAATATTGTTGTACCACAACCATATACCCAACAATAGTATTATCCTCTTCGAATATTGTCACCACAACCATGCTTTTTTTCTGCGTGCAGCGGATCTTCCCGTTTCTCACGCTCATTTCCATAATACAGTTGCCAACATTTGAAGGTAATTATTTTCAAAAATACTTCTAGGTGGATCATCCTATATAAAGGGTTTTACAACACGGGACGGATCAATTTTGGATTGGTATTAAACAAAATGCCAGGGAAAAGTAATTAAATTCTTTTTATACCTTCCACCCAAGTTTGAAGATTTACTGTTCTGAATTTGTTATTCCCTTTGCAACCCCACGAAAAATGAATACGATCGGAAACACTTCAAATTCGGTGAGAAACGGGAAGATCCGCTGCACGCAGAAAAAAAGCATGGTTGTGGTGACAATATTCGAAGAGGATCATAATATTGTTGTACCACAACCATATACCCAACAATAGTATTATCCTCTTCGAATATTGTCACCACAACCATGCTTTTTTTCTGCGTGCAGCGGATCTTCCCGTTTCTCACCGAACGCTCATTTCCATAATACAGTTGCCAACATTTGAAGGTAATTATTTTCAAAAATACTTCTAGGTGGATCATCCTATATAAAGGGTTTTACAACACGGGACGGATCAATTTTGGATTGGTATTAAACAAAATGCCAGGGAAAAGTAATTAAATTCTTTTTATACCTTCCACCCAAGTTTGAAGATTTACTGTTCTGAATTTGTTATTCCCTTTGCAACCCCACGAAAAATGAATACGATCGGAAACACTTCAAATTATAAATATTATCGATCGTCGAAAAAAAATTCTAAGACGATCTGGCCACGTCCGTCCGTGTGTCTTTTGAAAGCACGATAAAAGTCAAATGATTTAACCTACACACAGAGAAAAAAAATTAGGTGAAAATGGGTCGAAGCTACTAAGTACAACAAAACACACTTTCTTTTACAATCAGCAAAATTCCATGGTGTTGATGGATACAAAGTACCAATTATCATAGGATGGTAGCTGGTATTAGAGTTATCGCAACTAATGAATCACTTATATATCAACCGAAATTATTAAAACGCAGCTTGGAGTTATAGAAACCAAATAAATGTTACTTTAGTACCAACAATTGGTGGTGACAACAGATAAGTTGTTTGTAGCTACCCGTTTAAATGAGCTTCTGTATTTTTTAAATAAAATGTTTTTTCCTGAAGGGTAATACGTGAAGTCCTCTTGACTTTTGACATTACCCGTAGGATCTTCTTCGTTCAATTTAAAGCTTGTAAGCTCAAATTCGTAGGGTCCTCCTGTGCCAAAACAAATAGTGCACACTGAAAAAAAAAATCAATTGGAAATCGGTCCGAACTACAAAAATTCGGTTGGATAAACCGACTTGCTGTTGCAATAATAAACATTCCATAGTATTGATAGTAACATGGTTTGAGATATCAAGTGATGGCTGCAAGGTAGTAGCACAGATTTCAGAGCCAAAAACACAATTATACCAACAGAATTAAGTTTAACTATTGGTTGGGACAACTGGCGGTTATGACAACCAACAAATTGTGAGGTACATGCTACTTTGGTACCAATAATTGGTTGGTCTGTTGTCACCGATTAGTTTTTTTCAAACACATAGCTTTAAAATACGAAAACACAACATGCAGATCGATGAAAGACTTTTGCAACGAAAAAAGGAGACTGACACAACAACAAGAACGGCTGAAATTTCTTCTAACATGCAGAGAGTATGCAATGATCCCAAACCACACAAAACACACGACAACAAAGGTAACACAACTTTTTCAATGTACTAAAGTAAAACAACAACTCGAAAAGATAGAATATAATTTCCACAGAAAGATATTAAATCTGGAAATTTCACAAACAAACACCAATATAAAAGTAATAAAACAAAAAATTTATCACATCAACCTGTCAATAAGAGTGACATTAACTGACGTTGACTACTTCTCATTTACAAATAAACAAAAAGAGCGAAAAAAAAGCAATGACCAAAAATACAAGAGAACTGCATCAAAACAAAATCGATGCACTGAAAGAAATGCACTTCAAACAATATGGACTAAAATATAATGACGACTGGTTTGAAAACAAAACTTCAACAAATTTCCCGGTGGAGTACAAATGGATTCTTTCCCTTGGGAAAAAGTTCGCTTTACCGATCGACAAACATACTTTTTCACCGATACACACAATAGCAGATTTCGAGCAATGCATTCAAATGACGGAAGACGACGGGAAAGAATTACACAGAACAAAAATAGCAAACAGAGTTGCTAATTTCAAAAGGAACATAAAGAATACGTCTAAAGAGAAATTTATTTTGACAATCTTCAAAAAAACGCAGAAGTTTTTGAAGGACCACGACGACATTATTATCATTCACGCGGACAAGGGGAATAAAACAGTGGCAATGTACAAATGGGAATACAAAGAAAAAATCAAGGCACTATTGGATGACAAAAACACATATAAAGTGATAAGAAATGATCCTACGCAGAAATTACAAAAAACGAACAACAACATAATTCTAGACTTGCACAAATCTAATTTAATCACCAACTGGGAGAAAAAACAATTATACTGTTCTGCAGCAGCAGCCCCTCGCCTATATGGACTTCCCAAAATCCACAAACCGGACGCTCCTTTAAGACCTATTGTTTCGTCAATCAATGTTCCATGTTACCAGTTATCAAAATATATAGGCAAAATATTGAAACAAATGGTTTCTGACAAATATAATATAAAGAACTCGACGAATTTTAAACATGAATTACAAAAGATTGGACTAAAGGACAACGAAATCATGGTGTCATTTGACGTTATTATATCGCTCTTCACGAATATACCAGTACACATGGCAATTAGAATTATTATGAAAAACTGGAATAAAATCGCTTCGCATACAGACATTCCACGATCAAAATTTTTGACAATTCTAAACTTCTGCTTAATTGACAACAACTATTTTATTTACGACAAAGAAATTTACAATCAAGTCTTTGGTATGCCAATGGGCAACCCCCTTTCTCCTACTATAGCAGACATTGTACTCGATGAACTTCTGGACGACGCCTTCGCAGAACTGCAAAAAAATGACATAAATATCAAATACCTGGCGAAATATGTAGATGATATTTTTGCAATATTAAATAAAGACGACGTTGACAGGTTTTTAAAAACATTTAACAGTTACCACCCGAAAATTCAATTTACTGTTGAAATTGAGAAAGAAAATATGATATCATACTTGGATACATCATTACACCGCAAAAACAACAAAATAATATTTGACTGGTATAGGAAGGAAACCTCTTCCGGAAGAATTATTAATTTTAACTCAACCCAACCGAAATCTCAAATAATAAACACAGCAAAAAGTCTAATCAACAGAGTTCTAAGAATAAGCGACGAAGAATTTCACACAAAAAATATTAATGACATCAAGAAAATTCTAATGAATAATAGTTTTCCAAAAGGACTTATCACAAACTTGATCGACGAAGTCAAAAGAAAATTAAAATACAGAGGAAATAATGAAACAAACGACATCCCCATCATGCCGGAGAAAGCAAAAAATTTTTACAGTGTAAAATACATACCCGGACTAACTGACAACAAAACCATCAAAGCAACAATGACAACAGAAAACATATGCTTCGCCTACAAGGCAAACAAAACTTTAAGCGCTGTTTTTTCAAACGTCAAAACTCCATTAGACAAACAACAACAAAGTAATATTGTGTACGAAATAGGATGCAAGGGAAACAACAACCAAAACTGCGATTTGATATACATCGGCACAACAAAAAGAACATTGCAGACAAGAATGGGGGAACACATGAGCGACATTGAAAAGAAAAAAGAGAGAACAGCACTATCACAACACATACTAAGCTCTGGACACACTGCTGATTTTGAAGCTGTGAAAATACTTGACAAGGAGAAAAAAGAGAAAAAGAGAATGATCATAGAGAGCTTAAGAATACAAGAAAAAGTAGATAGAACGATGAATCTGAAGGAAGATACTGACAACATTAGCGCAAGCTACAGGGTTGCAATTTCATAAATCGAACTGTGATATTAGAATAAGTTGTGTAAAACAATTTATGTCCTATTTATGTTTGTGTGTTTCATGTAATTTTATAAACTGTGTTTGAGAACCAAACTAACTTTATGTAAAAAAAACACCAACACCTGTTATTGTAAGTTTGAACACTGGTTTTGAAAAATAAATGTTAATTGTTTTCTTGTTTAATAGACGAATCCCCTGAAGAAGTCGACATAAAATCGACGAAACGTTGGGAAAAAAATGTAAAAAGAAGGAGTTTCATTTACATAAAATAATTTAGGCCTCATTAGCTAAAAATAAAGAAAAAGAACCAGATAAAAAAAACTGGGATTGGCCAACATTAAAAATTCAAAAAAAGAACAAACTCTGTTTAGTTAGCTGTTGTAACATAAAATTGTTAATTCCGACATCAACATATAAACCCTGTAATATTTAATCGGTTCTAGTCACAACAAAATCTTTGATTATGACAGAAACATATTTCGAAATCCCCAAAAAATTTATAGAAACAAGAACAAAATGGTCAGACAGTTAAAGTTTCTTGCGTTAGATGGTTAATGCTTCCAAACGATACTGCCGTATAAATAAAAATTATTTTTCAGATAGGTGGAGTTACAGACACGCAAAGCTTGACAATAAATCTTGTTATATACCTGAATTAGAAGATTTCAGATTGGGGCATCATTAAAAAAACGTATTTACTTTACTGAATTGAACCATTACAAGCCGGTAAAATATTATTTTTTCAAAAGGTACAACCAAAAAACATACAGATTCAGTTCCAATAATCATCATAATCTGTTGTGATTACCGATTCTACTTTTCTGTAACCGAAAGTGTCAGTTTCCTCTACTGATAATTGCTTTGTACCCAACAAACATTCGGTTTTAACGATGGAACACATGGATAGTACGTGCAACCACCAACATTCGGTTGGCAAAATTTGGTTGTGGCAGCAAATCTTTTCTCTGTGTGTGGCAAACCTGCAACTTTAGATGATTTATGAAGCTTAAAGCGAGGCTTTATAATTAAACCCTGCTCTTTAGATTTTATGCCATGTCATTCGAGAAGTCATATCAAAAGTCACATCATACTAGTGTATCGTATCATATAGTCGACTCCGTCCAACTTCGTTGCCATCAACCTAATTTTTTGCCAACCGAATGATTATGGTTACATGCACCTTGACTATTTTATCAATACAACCGAATGTAAGTTAGTATTCCGAATTTTTCAGTTAGTGGAACTAAAGCAGAACTACAGTTGAACATACAAAGAAATAAAAAATGATTACACCCTAAAAATGCTCAAAAACATAGAGAGGTCATGTCGAGGCAAAAGTGGAAAGAATAGTAAACGATTTTTACCAAAAAAACATTGGATTCATCGATTGGCTTAAGGTCAGTAATAATGAAATTAATGTATATTATAAAGCCTACTTAAAACAAAAAAGTACTACTAAACAACCCCTTTTGGTAAAAATAAAATTTAAGTTATCATCAATAAGTATTGGTTGAAACAATAAATTGTTTGTACTGGTAGTCGATGCAACTAAGTAACTTTTCCGCATTCCATTCACATGACCGATCAATTAGTTGTGTGTACAGTACTATGATTTTGTATCTTCGATATTGTGGTATGTCGAACCGAATACATATTTCGAAGCATTTGGCGATGGCAACCGAAATTCTTTTTTTGTAACAGCAATTTTGCAGTTCCAATATTTTTTTCTGTGTGTACTTCTTTCAATACTGGGCAATATTTTCAGTTTGACTTTACACATACGTATCAGTGAATGACGAAATGCCCATTTAGAGTACTCCCGAAGTACAACTGGTGAGACATGTATAAGTGTGAAGAGTAAATGTTCCAACCAAACACCACACATAACATATCCAGACGGGGTACAACCTAAATATGTGAAGTACTAATAGTCAACAGGGCATCTCACACTCATGC
This sequence comes from Hydrotaea diabolus, assembly GCA_963513945.1. Lineage (NCBI taxonomy): Eukaryota > Metazoa > Arthropoda > Insecta > Diptera > Muscidae > Hydrotaea > Hydrotaea diabolus. The sequence goes on from OY740719.1 coordinate 166,891,654, forward strand.
ATGTATGAATACAAGTGAAAATGGACAATACATTGGGTGTGCACCAAATTGTTAAATTGTGTTTTCATGACATGAATTATAGGAGAAAAGACCAGAGTATGAGGTGCATACTAGAGTACTCAAATATTTTTTCATGTATGCGTTCATTCAGTATGGGGTGTATACTTATGTACTGTATTTGTATTTGTTGGTTTCTGAAGGAGATGAAGTCACAACTTGATTTTTTTCTGATGAGTTACGAGTATTTGAAATAAAATCTTTGTACCTATATTAATTGAAAAATATTGTTGTATTTTATAAAATGAACAAATGGTAAAGCACAATAAAGCACCACTAGGGTCAAGGGTATATTCACTTCGTCATACGAGTAACGTTTGCAACACATAAAAATAGTCATCGGAGGCCGTACAAAGTACATACAATATGTATATGGGTGAATAATCTGAAATGACTCCTTTTCTTTGCGAAAAAGGGGACAGTCCACCGACCACTTCGACGAAAATAATTCGCAAACTAAAATAGAAGTAGAGTTTCTTCGAGAACCTTCGAAGAGAACAATACTTCAGCGCAAGAGAAACACTACAAATTGAACGTAACGGCCGTTACCTTTTTTTAAGCAGAAAACCACACCAGGCACGGGACTGAGAGAAAATGTTCCGGACAAAAGTCAATGATTTTTATAATTTCTTAAAATTAATTTAATTAAATCAAAAAAAGAGTATATGTGACTTGAAGTGATAGTGCATAAATTCATTTGAATGCAATTACAGATTTTTAATATTTACATACATAATAAGTACGGTTTATTTTGCTGCGTCGGTTTTGGACACGCCACGGGACTGAGACTACATGTACTGTTTTCTTTTTTTCGATATTAACAAATTAAAAATTTTAAAAACTAATACGTGGGTTATTTTAACAAATATAATAAGCTGCTTAGAACATATTTATAAAAAAAATTAGTTAATACAACACAATTTTAAACAGCCGGACACAGAAAGGGGTCATTTAAGATTATTCACCTATATATAAATGGTCGTCATAAAATTCTAGGTCGATATAGCAATGTCCGTCCGTCTGTTGAAAACATTCTACGGCTGAAACTTTCCAGATTTCTTTCTTATTTTGTTAAGCTGCTTGGTATTGCTAGTCGGTCACATCGGGTCAAAGTGGAAAATTTCCCCATATAAGGACTCAGGCAGCCTGCGGGAAAATACGCTTTTTTGGAGCATTTTTACGTTCAATTTGTTGTATTTCGGCCAGTTTTTGATGTAAAAAATTGGAACTGTTGCTTGTTCGATAGAACGACAACCACTTAATAACGAACCATAAGAAGTATACTTGTTAAATGTTAGAGTACAACCACGTATGGTACGAGCGTGTTATGACTAGACTTAACGAGTATCATAACATTCATACATATGTGCGATATGAGGTTAGAGTGTGTACATACTTGTCGCAACGTTATTTAAGTAAAGTGTGCAGTCAGGCTGGCGTAAATACTGGTGCGCACAAGTATGGAAATTATGAATAAGTACTCAAGTACTCTTTTTTGGTGAGTACATGTTGTCATTCTCTGATACGTATGTTCCCAATTATATTATGCAAAAAGCTTTCATTTGCTGTTGTGCATTTGAAACGAAATAATAGGAAAACATGAATGCACATTAGGGTAGGTCGATTTAGTAAACGACTTTGTGTGTTTTACCTTGAAAATGTAAAATTTAAAAAAATATATTTTTTATTACCTACTAAAAAAAAACCTAAAAATTAAAGTTGAGAAAAAGTCAAAAAATTGGGATTCTGACGCCTCGAAAATGGTTTTTTTTGATATGTCGTAGTGAAACTTTTATTTCCTAATGCCAAAAGTTATCGAAAAATCTTCGGCACAATATCGAATAGTTTTTGTCCATAGAAATCGGCCCACCCTAATGACATACTATTACAAAGGAATGCAAATGTTTTGTTTTAATGTATTTTGACAGTTGTTCGTGAAAGACACTAATAATGGAATATAAGGATATGAAATTATATGTGCCTTTTGCTTATTATTGTCACCTCCTGGACAAAACTCTGCAGAAAGGTTATGTATTATAATATAGGGGATTATACTTAGTAGGGACATAAATACTGTTAAAGTACTGAAGGTTTTTGAACCAAATATTTTTTAATATATTTATTAATGTATATTGTATCCAAAAAGAATCTACTTATTCGAAATGTCCGCCTTTTGCCTTTACACACGCCTTAAGTCGCACTGGCCAATCGTCAATAGCTGCCATTGGAAAATTGGCCACAGCTCGAACCAAAGCAGTCTTAAGAGATCCAATGTTGGGGTTTTGTGACAAACCTGGTCCCATAAAACCGTCCACATTTTGTAATCCAATGGGTTCAAATCTGGACTGCCTGAGGGCTTTTCTTCAGAGGAAATGAACGCTGGCAAACTGTTTTGAAGCCAGGGCTAGGACGTTGTAGCCTTATAAGCCGGTGCAGAATCCTGCTGCAATGTCCATGACTGGTTTTGGAACAGGACATTGTTAAGAGGCTTTACAACTTTTTTTCAAATTTCAAAAAAATTTTCATGGGTGAACAAAATTTTTCTGTGCAAGTTAACAGCGTGCTTCACCAAAAGACGTTTGCATTTTTGAATCCTATTTTTTTAAAGCTGCAGTCAATTACTGTCCGTTACGGCGTTTGAAAGCCCCAAGTCTTTTTTAATGATTCGAATCATGGACTTTAGCGTGACATTCATCTCACGGGCCATGATTTTCTGTTTTCGGAGCGGATTTCTATGAATTTTTGATTACACGGCTTTGATGACATGCGGTGTTCGAACAGAGCGTGGGCGGCCTGACCGGCGGTGGTCTTTTACATCTCCAGTCTCCTCAAACAGTTTAATGCATCGGTAGGCGAACATGCTACTAATTGCTAGTGGGTGGAGCGTTTTGAAAATATCGATTTTTTTCATTTCACGCTTGAAAAGCGTTATTGCAGCGATACGGTTCTCATTATCTGACCACTCCATGATGAAAGTAGACAATTTTAAAATCCCGTTACAGACTAACGCTAATGAGGTTAGCTTTCAAAACCCATATGACATTAACGGGGTATGTTCATTTCTACTATTGAAATGGATGTGTTTAATGTTGTAACAGTATTTATGTCCCTACTAAGTATAGGGTGTTTTTTTATTGAGGTATAGAACTACGAATTGAAATAAAACACAAGAAAATCGTTTTAATGTCCATCAATTTGGCTTTATTGGAAGGATAATTTTATGCCATTAATGTTTAAATATGATTTCGGGCATGTGGCCGCCGCGGCTGGCTTGAATAAAGCCAATTCTACATTTCCAATTTTCAACCACTTTTTCGAGCATATGGGGTCGTATGTTGGCAAAAACGCCACGAATGTTGGCTTCCAAGTCCCCTAACGTGTTTCTGGTTTGTTCTTTTCCCCAAAGAAAATAATCCAATGGTCCATGTTAACCGATCCATGGTTAACCGAATTAATTGCTCTGATGGACGATTATGTCGACCATAAAATGGACGGAGCTTGCGGTGAACTTCGCGAACTGAACCATTACTTTCGAAATAAATTTGCACGATTTGCAAGCGTTGTTCTTTTGTCAACCTGTTCATGATGAAATGGCAAACCAAACTAAATATTAATCACTTGACAGCTGACAAAATGGCCGCCAGTTAAAAAAGTGATGCCAACTTAAAGTTCTATACCCCAATAAAAAACACCCCTTATATAGTGGGTATGGGAAGGTGCTGGAGGTAACTACAGCCGTCTTTCGAATAACGTATTGACTGTATTACCAATCTTAGTAAGAAGTAAGTTCCATTTGCAGTTGCGGAAGATCCAGACCGATAGAATATTTCTCTGGATTTTCATAATATGCAAAATATTTGCTAAACAAATTGTAAAATATCTTTAAAAACGTCGCGATTTTCAATAACTTTAAATATGTGAAATTTTTGTTTAAAGTGAAAGTAGCCATAACAATGTTTTTTTTTTAAATCAGCGATCACTCAATTTTAATGACATTATGTCGCCTACAAAAAGCAAAAGTATCACTATGTATTTTCCAATTCGTCTACATTTGACCATAATTTCCCAATGACAGCAAAACAAATTCAAACAAATCGATATTGTTCTTCACGGCGCCATCTCTCAGTGAAAAACATTAAATGCGAATATATTTTTTTCATAAATACATTCCTTGTCAAATGCAAAAAAAACAACAAAAAAGAATCGAAAAAATTTATATCATCATTATTTTTCATGGTCATGGAAATGGTGCCAAAAAATGATTTGATTTCACAATAGAATATATGAAAACCTTGACGATGAAATAATTATCAGCACTTACGTACAATAAAATCTAGTAAAAGTTAATTGATGAATCAACGTACGCTTTCGTTATTTGATTGCACTAAATTCCTCTTCATGGCAGGCGTTAATCAACCTGTGACAATTGTACCGGCATACATCCAACTAACGACTTAGCATAAATCTTGATTAATCAATTTACTTTTACTAGATTTGATTATTTCTACACACGACTTTCTTTTGAAATTATGAATTTCTTGGGTTTATTCAATTTTACGTGATTTTTGGCTTCCTTATCAAAAAAGTTAATTGTCTAAACAATCAGTGCAGATGAATGGATGGGCAGGCGTATGGACGGACATGACTACTAAACAATAAGACATCCATCCACTTTGATGCCTCACAAATTTGTTTACTTTTCACATAATTGCGCATAGTATAATTTTGTTTTGTAGTTTTTTGTAAGAAAAAAACAAAGACTTGACCTAACGTGACTGACGTCAGAAGGCGAACATAAAACACTAGGAAAATTGCTTTGTTTTTATTTTTAAGAATGGAATTTAGCTCTCCTCCATATCTAGAAATAAACATCTCCTCCTCCTCACCCGTCAGATATTTATAAATATCCGTTTCTACCACCATCATCATCACACCACCACCACCATTCCGAATGAATCCATTCCATTCCCTCTTGTCCATCGAATTTTATGACCGGGACAAATAAAAAGAGGATCATCATTCTGTTCTAGTGATCTGTTTCACGATATTTGCTTACGTGCAGCATAAAGGAGGCAACGTCATAAGTTTACTGCGAGTGAAAATTCATTTGTTATTTTTTATTTCATCCTCAAATAATAATGTTGTTCTTTCATTCGAATATAAACACATATCTAGATCCGAATACTACATCTTCTTTTGTGGAATTTTTATATCCATCACTCCCTTCAGTGCTGCAGATGGCATTGTGTGCTTGTCAGATGGTTTGAAATTTGTTTTCTATTGAAAACATTTTGTATACCTTGAAAGTGGTCTTGATGATTTCAAAATCGTAATTGGCTCTAACTATTGGAAAGTTCAATGTTTTATGCCACAAAAAAAAATTATAAAAATAGGCGGTGGAATTAAGACACCTTGATTTGAAATTCCAGAACTTTCTACTTGGTAAATACAGTGAGCAAAATAAAAGAAAAACAGATGTAAAAATACAACGAAAGTAAAAAGTCGATATAAATTTGTTAAACAGGGTGATTCACACACTTTTCACTTTTCACCAGCGTATTCCTCATTCCATGCAAATATATCCATGTACGACCATGCCCGAAAATGCAAGGGTGCGAAATGGCAGCGGTTTGAAAATTTTCCGATTGGTAGACGGAGGGTGCTAGGATATAATTGTTCTGAAGCAGTGTTTTTTCTCTTATAAGATAGCCCCACCTCTTACTTTTCCAAAATTTCCGAAGCCCAAAGGTCCTACCATTCCAAAGAAATGACTTTTTGACTGAAATGCAAAATATTTTTTGTTGGAAACCGAAATATTAGCGCACATATTTTTTTTGTAAATTAACACAAAAAATCCCTTCACTGGTTCATAACTTATCGATTTTGCCCTAGTACCCTCCGACCACCAATCCGAAAATTTTCAAACCGCTGCCATTTCGCACCCCTTCCATTTCGGGCATGGTCATACATAGAACCTTAGTGTCGGTGCATCATACCAAGTATCCGAACATTCACAATAGCATTTTTGAATCCAAAACCCCACATGCCAAACTTGTTCAACGAAAACAATTAAGATTTTACTTAGAGGCAAAAAACTTTATGCTTCCAGAATTGAAGTTCTTGAAGTACTTGTAGTGAGGGTCATAACGAGAAAATAGTGCAATAGATGATGGATAGTTTTTTTTCGAAAAAAATGTGGTTAATCGATTGGCTTAAAGTCAGCAATTAACGAAATAATTTATTTTTAAAAAATAAAATTTTGATAAAGTTTTACTAATAATTAGTTACAACAACAAAATGTTTCAAAAACTATTGGTTGCCACAACCGTCAGTTGTGGCAATTAAATGCCTTGTTCGCGTTGTTCGATTGATATGACCGATCAATTAGTTGTGAGTACAGTACGATGATCACATCTTTTATCTTGCGGTTTTTCTAACCGAATATCAATTACTATTATTAACATTTGGTTATTCAACCGAAATTCATCATTTAAAACCAAATCATTGTAGTTCCAACCTATTTCCAACTGATTTTTTCTCAGTGTGTACAAATGGCTTTGGAAACCTCGTACTTATATTTATGTAAGAAAACATAAACACAACCGATTATTTATACGTTCTGAAAAATAACTTGGTGGAATTTGCCCAAAAAATGGATCTGGAGGATGGATTTGTGTTTTTCTAAGACGACGATCCCAAGTACACGGCTCATATTGTTAACGAATGGTTGATTGAAAACACTTAAAAAGTGAAACCTCTCCTTGCCGAGGCTTGAATTAAAAATCGTATTAATGAAAATAAATTAAAAATAAAACTACGACATTTATATAAAAACCCTACAAAAAAGCTATAAAAGATTTGGAATACAAAACCAGTAACCAAATAAAAATCTGGTTCACTGAATGCCAAATAGATGTATAACGATTATAAATTCCAACATCCAAAATAATAAAAAGCCAAAAAAAGTTTCGATTTACTTCAAAAACTTGATGATTTCTAAAGTAAACAAGATTTTTTTGTGTGAAATTTTATATTTTTGTTTATGTTATATTTTCCTTACAATACGAGTATGTACAATAAGACAATAGTTTCTATTTTTTAAGTTGTTGTATAGATCTCAAGCTTTAATATATAATAAATATATATTAACTTTATAATTTACATTAGCCGTGTTCAAATGGTAACTCGATAACAGGTTAATTTCACGCCATGGTATACAAATAATTTTGTTAACTGAAAACTATAGACAATTTGCGTTAAAACCCGTTTGTTTTGAGTAATTAAAATTTTTAGAAGAACAATTTTCAAGTATAAACTTTAGCGAGCTCGGTTATTACTCACTTATAGTGTTTCTTGAATTCCTTTTTTCTACAAATTAAAATTTTTAATTAAACGACTTCTGATGCCAATTCTTGTAAAGAAATAAATTTTAAAAAATTCTCGTAAAGTTTCGAAGTTAGCGCCTTAGCGACAACTTACTCGTTTAGCGAGTACCAATAGAACACGCCTTTTGCATTTTTACATCTGTCAACTTTTCCTTTTTGCTTACTGTAACTATTTTTAGGTTATAAAAAAAAAACAAATTTAGTTTTTCTTCTCAAAGAGTGAATTATTATTTCACTAGCTCAGATCTGTTGTTAATCAAATGGGGAAGGAGTCAATTAGCTTATATATAAATGCGAAAAACTTGATCCCATTAGCTTGTAGAGCAAATAACTTTTTCCAAAAAATAACAACAAATAATAATAACAATAAATGACAAAGTTGTTATATAAAAAATTTAATTTTCTTACAATTAATATATTCAACTCCCTTTTTAACAAATTGGAATTAAAAATGTGTTTTTTAAAAAAACAGTAGGTATATTTTTAAATGAACTTTTTTTTTAAAAAAAATATTAAAAATTAAAGTTCAGTTTTTTTAAATATTTAATTCATATTTTTTTAGTTTTTACCAAACTTTATTAAAGTGTTGTTTAAAACAAATTGCAAAATGTGTTTAGAGTGTATACCCAGCTCAAAATCTCATTACCAAGTAACATTGCGAGTAAGTTAAAATCAAAACAGCGCAAAATAAATAATTTGGGGACCCGTTACGAATTACTTAAACATGGTTATGACATTACAGGAAATTAGTTATTTGTAAGCATACCTGAGCTCAGGAATTAGTACGTAGTCTGTGTGCGAAAGCGAATAAGGGAGATAAATTTGAAAAATTGAATTATATTGAAATAATTAAAAATATACTCCTACAGGGATTTTTTATAGAAAACTTCAGTTATTAGACGCAGATACTAACCCCTGCGACACAGCCGGTCATACCAGATGATAGTAAATTGTTTACAGCCCTCAGAACAATAATTTAAAATTTGCAATAGGGTCGGAGTGAGTGAGAGTAAAATTGAGAGAGAATTCAATTTTACTATTTATAAGAACTATTTTGAAGAGCTACACATTTTTTTAAATAATGCAGAGGGTAATGAGAGATCACTTCCTAGTAATGCAAATGGTAATGAGTAGCACCTTCTAAGATTTTGCCGGGTTCTTAAAGGCAAAAGCAGTTAAAAAAATTAAGTAAATACCCTTTTGTTGAAAAAGTGCGATTTATGTTGTAAAAAATACTACTTTTTTTATAAATTTTTTCTTCACGCCTCTTAGTTTATTTTCTAAAAGACTTATTATCAGTTAACAAAAGCTTGTAAACGAAGACGGAATGCAAAATTAAAAATATTAATATTCCCTAAAGATGATCAACGATGTTGATCGAAATATTGGAAAATAAAATTAACAATTATAAAAACGAAAGAAGTTAAGTTTTTTCTTGTTTTTGAAGAAAGCTCTAACCGCCAGAAGAACTCAACTTATTATTAAAATAATTATGTATGTATATTTATATTTTTTTACTTATAAGTCGTATTAGCCTGGAACTTGCTTACTTGTTATATCATAGATATTTTTTATGCATGTATCGTAGCATATTTTACGATTTTATGGTGCATATTTAAGAGCATAAAAGGCGTTTTTAAGTACTTACTTATACATATAACTTCGATCACTTATCATGACAAACGTTGTCGTAAAAATACAATTTCTTAAATGTAGTTGAAAGTTTAAGAATTAATCTTGTACACTTTTCAAATTTTATCAAATTTTTTTTATAAATTTCGTATAAATTATTATTTTTTAAAAATGTTTTTTAATGTTTTTTTTTTTCGAAACAAAAATTAAATTTATTGTAAGTATTACTTATAGATTGTATTAATAGTTTAAAGATAGTGCCTAACGACTTCGCCCATGGGTCAAGGTCATGTCATGCTCCGTTTCTTGATGAAATTGTTTTGTTTCTTAGTACACATATGTCCATTGTTGAAGGGGGTCTATTTGGATGGATCCTATATACTTAGAGGATGCAGGACATTGAGTTGGTGAGTGAAATTAAAGGGGTCATAGGGGGAAGAAGAAGTATTAATTTTTGACACTTTTGAAATTGTCCATTTGTGTTGGATATACTAGAAGGGGTGTGGTATTTCTCGGCATACTAAGGTTTCAAAGCGAATGAAAGTTCGCGCGGGCGGCTAGGCTTAAAAGTATTAATAAGTTATGAATCGGATTTGGTAAAAGCTTTCTGAAATCGACAGTTTTAAAAACACCTTTTTTTAAAAGAAATAATTTTTATTTAAGTTTAACATTTTTTTTTGAAAAAATTAAACAAACATTTGAAAAGATTATCATTTAAATAAAATTATTTTAATATTTTACATATAATGAAATATTTTCGAGATATTATGAAATATTTTCTTATAATGAAAATTAAAGAAAATAAAACGTTTAATGCATTAAACAAAAAACCTTTCAAAAGATATAAAAATAAATCATTAAACAAATTTAATGCCATATTTTAGATATATTCTTAATTGAAGATTTTAAAAATAAGGCAATTGGTTGGTTTTAAGGCATAGTGTATTTAATTTTATATATCTTTATTTTTCACAATTGTCTGGGTCGAGGTCATGTACAAAATTGAAAGATCGAAGTTTTAATTTATTTTGTTTATTATACCGGGTTGCCCATATTCGACGGACCCATCTGGCAACGCCATAACTTTTGACAGAGATGTCAGATCGCTTAATGAAAAATTTTCGACTGGTGAGGCTCTTTCTAATCCGAAGAGGCCAAATAAAAGTCGATCAAGGCGATCGGCCGAGAATATCGCTGCCGTACGAGCCAGTGTTGAGAGGTCCCCAAGAACATCCCAAAAACGCCGTTCTCAGCAGTTGGGCATGGCTCGGTCCACTTTACAACGGGTTATTCGCGTTGATTTGCATTTGTTCCCGTACAAAATTCAATTGACGCAAAGATTGTTGCCTGTGGACAAGCCTCGTCGATTGGAATGGGCCCAAAGAGTCATCGAAATGGCCGAAGATGACGAGCAATTTTGGAACAAAAAGGGCACAATACGCCATCAACGCGATATCATATTCAAAAATTGATGTAAACAAATCTACTTGGAACAAATTAAATGATTAAGATTACCAACCGCCAAATTTTTATTTTTTTCTTTGATTTTTTTAAAAAAAAACATGGGTCCGTCGAATATGGGCAACCCTGTATATATTCTCCAATATTTCATTCATACTCGTAATTTTATGCAATACTGAACTAAAAAAATTGTATAGAATTTCAAAACTAAATTAAGAACAAATCTACAGAATATAATTTGTTTCGTATGTTTGCTATGACATAAAATTGTTAAAAAAAAGGTCAATGAATTTATTTATTTAGAATAAATAACTTTGATTAGTTGAACATAAGCCCATGACATTATTTTGAAAGAAGACATCCAATTTCAATTGAATTTTCTTTATCCAATAAATGAATCAAAGATCTTAGACCTTTTACACCCCCACCCTTTGATGTTAGTTCACATGTATTGACATACTTGTCCCATGAGTGACAGTGATGTGTAGCATATCTTCAGATCGTTCTTGGCCGACTAGAATTATTTTTAAAACTGTTAAAAATAGACTGTGTATACGAGAAATTCGATTATTTTTGGCAAGTCAGGTGGGACGGTTGGATGGTTTGTTGTCGTCGCCAACGTTGCCGCCGCCATCGTCGACGGAGTCATCATCATCGTTGCCGCCGCCACCTTTCAATGGTGAGTGAGGCAGCCGGTGGAGGATAGATTGTTTCCTCGGGCTGGCTCTCCCTGTTCTCTCTTCTCGTCGCATAGGCACAACGGATGTTTGTTGGCGTACGCCAAAGCTAACGAGAGAGGAGGGCTAGCGGATGATGTGAATTTTGGCTTGTTTACGAATTCGCACATACAAAAAGCTGACTAACAAACAAAGCAATTTTTTGAATGGCGAACAATTTGTTTGTGTTTTTTTGGTATTAAGCCAAATTATTATTGTTGTTGTTGGGGTCGTTATTACTTATATTATTGTTGTCATTTTGGTTAAGCGAGAGAGAGAGAGAAAGATGGGGAGAAATACTTTCACTGTTAATCGAAGAATTTTGGCTATTCAAATTCTTTTGGTAGAGGACAGTGCGATGCGGTCCTCGCTCCCGCGCTTTTAATTAAATTACAAAATTCTACATATGGATGCTCACATGACCAATGGCCAAACGACTAATTTTGGCTAGAAATCAATTAAGCCCGCTGCCTTTAGTTTGCTAAAACATTGTGTCACTTAGGTCATTTGGTCAGGCAATCCTCCTAAATAAACCTTTACTCGCTTGCTTACCTTTGGATATTCTCTGCGGCTTCCGTTTTGTTATTACCGGGATCTACATTTTCATATTCCTCGAATATTTCATTGGAGGTGGTGGCATTGTTTAAAATTGCTTCTCTTTGTTCCAGCACTTGCATTTTGTTCGTTTTGATTTTTCTAAATATTCACCAGAAACTTGAAGTTTTTATTTTTTTTGTGTCTTCACCGAATTTTTGATGTTTTTGAGTTTTATGATTCTAATTCTGTTTCTGTTTTGGCCAAATTGTACGTCTTTGCTGTTCTGCGTTTAAAAACGGACTGGCCTGCCCATCATCATCCATCGGTATGTTGAAAAATATAAAAAACAAACGTGAAATTTTCGAACAAAAACATTTTTATTGTGTTTTGTTGTCGCAGTCGCTATAACGAACAGCAACTCGCTCGCACAGCAATCGCGCGATACCAAAGGCAAAAACTCTAAACGAATCGCCGAAAAGGGGGTGGTGAATACTACAGTGGCGCTTAGTCAGCCCCTCAACCAACCAGCCAGCCATTTAGCCTGCCAGCGAACGCTGTAGACAACGAGGGCTAAGAGCAATGGGACGTTGGAGGTGGCTCTATGGCAAACGGCGGTGTTGGCGTAAAGGTGGCATGTCGCGTCGCTTTGTTGTTGCTACTGTTTGCATGTGAGCGTGTATTGATTTCTGCCAGGTATTCTCGTACCCATTCATTTCAAGTGGGTTTGCACTGCATTCTGCCTGCCAGTGGGTGTGAGGGTGATGTAATCGATGTCATTTGAAAAATTCTCAATTTCGCAAATTCGGGTCGGATTTTAGAATCGAATTTCCCTCGGTCAACAGCGTTAGGCAATCGAAAACAAGTCATCCCTGTTGTTAGCACTTGTAAGTGGATTGTCCAAGGTCAATCGTATAAAACCAAAAAAATAGAAGAGGAAAGATAACAGGCAGCAAGCCCATTAAAGTATAGGAAATGCTGCTAAATAGACATTAGTGGTGTTTTTTTGAAGCTTATAAGGGTGCATAGAAACAGAAAACAACGTCTTTTAATTCGGCCAGGCTGAATCGCATGTACCCTCTTCCGCAGGATTCGCAATTGAAATATGCCCCTTCTTCAAAATAAATCCATGTTTGGATTCGTAGTAAAATTGGCTTAAATTACAGTGCGCAACTGTCCAAAAACAATATAAATCGCTTGTATATACCATAGGGACCGTTTTTTGGGTCCTTAGGGTCCATGAGACCAAAAACTATCTCAGACAATCCTAAAAATGAATCGATATTTAAATTCGCTCGTAGTAAAAGTTGCTTTTATTTGAGTACCCATCTGCTAATATTTAATAAAAATAGCTCATTTGTCCGTAGGGGTCATTGTGGTGCCTTCAAGCCATGACTCCGATTCCCAATCTCGTTAAAAAAATGCTTTTGGTATTCGTTATGAAGAGGGCTTTACCTAAAGAATCCTTAAAACCATATTTACCAGTGGTCGCTTAAATTGTTTATATGGACGTTTTTTGTGCCCCTAGGGTCCATGAGTCCAACCATAATCTCAACCAATTCTTCAAAATAAATCCATATTCCATATATCCCATATATATTCGTATTGAAATTGGTTTTGATTGAGTAACCATATTTTTATATTGAATATAAGTCACTCGTCTCAACCAAAATGGTCGTGATTTGGGTCCTAGGGGATAAAAGTCTAATCTTAGCCAAATCTTCGAAATAAATCCGTATTTGGATTTGTAGCTTAAATGGCTTAAATTTAACCACCTAACAACCCCTTCCAAACGGCCAATGCAGTTTTAACATGGGTTAGAGACAAATCTCTTACTCATAAAGTCGCGGCATTTTCCAAGTGAAAACCCGCCGCTGAAAAATTGTTCGATGTTTATACCCGGGGTTGAATCTGGTTTAACTGGCATGATTGTCATACACACTTTCATTGCACCAAGGTGGCCCACGATCTGACAATAATATATAGAGTGGTCGAACCAAAACGCACGATGTATATATTAAATAAATCAAAAAATTATCTTAATATACTCGTATTTTGTTATGATAGACGGTTCTATGACAATTATGCGTGAAACAAAATATCGGCCAAATGCTAGCCACAGCTTCGGTGGCGTACCTCTATCCGATGGTGCATAATTTTAATGACTCTAAGATATAATGTCGTTAATGTGCCCAATTATTTCATTCTTTAGCTCTTGAATTGTTTTTGGCTTATTAACGTACACTTTTCTTTTAAATATCCGCAAAGATATAAGAACCAACGGTTTCAAATCACATGATCTTGGCGGCCAATTAACATCGCCACGACGTGAGATAACCATTGAATTTCTCTTACAAAAGAGCCATTGTTTCGTTGGCTGTGTGGCAAGTGGCACCATTCTGTTGGAACCTCAAATCGTTCGGGTTAATATTCTCAATAACAAGAATTTCGTAATCATATTGCTATAGCATATACCATTCACGGTAGCTGCTTGGCCGACCTCATTTCGAAGAAGTACTGCCCGATGACGCCGCCAGCCCATAAATCGCACCAAAGAGTTCACTCTTTTTTGGATGCATCGGCTTTTCAAAAATAACCCGTAGAATCTCATTTGTGCGGCAATTCTGCTTTTAACCCACTATGGACACATTTGGTCAATTACCAAAAAAAAATCACAAAGTGCACAGAATGCATTTTGATTTGTATGCCCATTTTCGTAAAATGCTTCAACAACCTGAACGCGCTTCCCAATTGTATACCTCTCCATGGTTGAATTTCTCAAACACAGAAATGTCAATTAAGAGGGGCAAAATCTTGACGCTAGGTGTGACTCACAATAAACATTGGGCATTACGGTTAGACCACCCTTTACATTAGCAAATTTGGCACTTTTTGTCAACAAATGACTTATCCATTGCGTGTTTGCTATCGTATCTAGTCTTGGTTAACGAGGCTTTGTAAAAAAACACCACTATTAAAACAGTGTTGTGTGTACATATGTAAATTGTATGTATCACGCTTTTAAAACATGCTGTTTATTTTACATACTTGTACAGTTGCTTACATAAATATTCGCCATAAGCATATTTACTTACCTTTTAGTAAATTGTTCTTGGTAAAATGCATTATTTTCTTCCTTGTCGACATTCCAAACATACTATTTGTTTTCGCTTTGTCAAGCATATTCGAAAATAAATTTGTGTCTTTGTTAGAATTTAGAAAACAATGAATTTCAAAAAAAAATAACTTGTCTGGCAAAAAAGTATTCGTCACGCGGTATAATTTGATGCTATATAAACGCGTACTTACTTAAACGTATTATCTTAAACAGCCCAATTAAGAACAAAGCTATAAAACTTACGAGGGCGACCGCAAAACTAACTGGCCTGGCACATTTTCTGTTTCACTAGCAACTTTTTTTTTGTTTTTTAAAAGCAATCTTTAATAAGCCATCTGTCAAAATTTCCGAAATATTTAATGATTATTTTCTTTGTTACAGGTGATTGAAGTAAACAAGTTTTATAATTATTGAAAAATGGAAAATAAAGAGTTTCGTACGGTAATTAAACACTTTTATATAAAAGGTTATACGCCACAATTAATCAAAGATGAATTGGATTCTGTTCATAGTGATAATGCACCATCATACTCCACCGTGAAATCCTGGGTTCAACAATTTAAAATGGGTCGTTCAAGTACGGAAGATGAACAACGCTCTGGAAGACCGAAAACTGCTACTACGAGTACTATTGAAAACATTAGAAAAATATTTAATGAAGTGACTTAAGATAGACGAATAAAGCTCAGAGAGCAAGATATTGTTAAAATACACGAAAAACAAGTTTGGAGTATTTTACATGATGAACTCCACATGAAAAAGCTATCCGCAAGATGGGTGCCGCGTTTGTTGACTTTGCCCCAAAAAATCGTCCGTTGGACCAATTCCGAGGAGCTTTTAGCGATTTATCAGCGTAATCCAATAGAGTTCTTGTGCCGATTCTTAACCGTTGATGAAACATGGATCCATCACTACATCCCAGAATGCAAAGAACAGTCAAAACAATGGATAGAAGCTGGTAAAAGTGGTCCCAAGAAGGCGAAAACTGTTAAGTCAGCAGGAAAAGCAATGGCCACAGTATTTTGGGATGCAAGGGGTATAATATTTATTGATTATCTTGAAAAAGGAAAAACTATTAATAGTGAATATTATTATTGTGCATTATTGGATCGGTTGAGTGAAGAAATCAAGATACTGCTCCTTCACACACTGCATTTTTAACTCAACAGAAACTGGCCGAATTACGATTTGAAATTGCTCCGCATCCACCATATAGTCCGGATTAAGCTCCTTCTGATTATTTCTTGTTTCCAACTTTAAACAAATTTCTCGGTGGCAAAAAATTTTCGTCCAATATCGAGGTTATTGCTGAAACTGAGCCATATTTTGAAGGTCTTGAAAAATCTTATTTTTCGGATGGAATTAAAAAACTTGAAAAACGTTTGAAGTGTATTGAGTTGGAAGGAGATTATGTTGAACAATAAATAATAATAAAAAAACGGTTCTTTTTATGTTAGGCCAGTTACTTCTGCGGTCGCCCTCGTATTAAAAAGTGTGTGGAGTGCATCCATTGTGCTTTGTCACTCCATAATTTTTCTCTTAACAATTTTTTAATACTTTCTGTCCGGTATTTTTATTTACCAAATAAAATTGAATAGTCCATAAAAGAAGTGTTACTATGATTTCTCAATGCCATTTACAAAAAAAAACAAGTTAAATAAGTTAAAGTCGGGCGTGACCATAAAGATACAAGAATTCGTAAATATTTAAGCTTTTGGTTTTCGGCCCTTGATTCGTTTGACTAGGTTATTATTCAAATCTATTTATGACGGCGTTTAGTGGGGCGCGGCGGTGTATTGTTAGTTAGCCAAGTATCATATTTTCAACAGACCTTTAGCGGAAGGTTTTCGCAGCGTAAATGCCGGCAACTTTACTAGTAAGAGATTCTCTAAAATATATCGACTTAACTATCAGAGTTGCTAATTTAGCTATTTTCTGGCCTGATCCAGCGGTTTTAGACTCAGGTGATTATAGTAATTTTGCTAAAGAACGACGGCCCTCATAGGTCCGAGTTATTTTTTATGAACCAAGAAATTTTTTAATTTTAAACGATACTCGTTTCTCCAAATTGTCGTGAGACAATTTTAACAAGTTTTATCTAAGTGTCCTTTTTGTCCTTTTTCCAAAAAAAGAAAAACATTTTTTATGAAATTGTGAAAATGTTTTAAAAATGGTCGTTTTTGGGTTAACTGTCTTACTAAATTACTACTATTATCATTTTAGTATAGATCGTATAAAATAAAATCAGAATTTCTTCAAAATTAACTGAACTTTTTCGTTTTTTTTTTTAAAAAAAAAATTAAAAAAAAAACTTTAATAAAGAAATTACATTCCGAATGGAAACCAAATCGGCACAAAGGGTCGATTTGAATATAAATTTGTTTCCACACATATTTTTAAATACGAAAATTTAAAAAAAAATATGTTTCATCATTGGTTTGATGTATTTTGTGTTACATTAAGCCATAAGTAGCCGGAATTATTTAGGTTTAAAATTCCACATTACTCCACTTAAATAATGAATCATAATCAGCTTTAATTTACAACTTTTTACACTTTAAAAGCACCAATAATTGATGCATAAAACGTTCCACTGGACACAAATTGTTCCACAAATTTAATTAAATTCGAAAATAAAAACCAAGATCACTAAATATAAAAATATAATAAAAAAAAATATTATTTCAGTCAGATAACCAAAAATATAGTATTTAACCATCAGTTGGTGCAGTTAACAAATGCTCGTGGTAATTACAACCGAATTCAAAGAGTGTTTATAGGCAATAATCTATAACAACAACCAATACATGTAAAAATTCAGTTCCAATAATCATCGTTAATAGTAAGGGTTCCGAAACTTTATCTCTTCAACCGAGGCTGTCATTTCCCACACCTGAAATTGACGTGTACCCAATGAACATTCGGTTGGTAGCAATGGAATACATGGATACATCTGTTCTCTGTGTGTACACTGATTTTGAAAAAGTTCCACGTTTGTTCCTTAATGAAATGTTTAGCTAACTAAGTATTATTAGTACCACCATCTACAATTAGATTTGGCCATATTAAGGTAAATCTTAAGAACTAATGCTTATGAGTAGTCTTGAGGGGATTGCGGTGTTGTTGTAAATTAATGCGAGTTTTTTTGTAGATGTCCGATTTGTTGGCCTTTGCAAAATCTAAAAAGTTAGAAAATTTTCGGTTTTTGAGGAAAAAGCATTGTTTTTTTGTACCTATAAGTATTGTCCTTATTACAAGGGTCTAGTTTTTTAAAACAACCGAAATGTAACCCAATTAAAAAAATAAGGCAGATGTAGATTTCTGAGGGGTTTTAATTGTTTCTTCTTACCCATATGTATATAAGTATTGTTTTAAGAAATCCGTGTTTCGGAGCTAGGGGTCTGGCCCTAAATTTGTTTCATTGTACGTATTAAGACTTAGTGTAGATGACTGTTATAGTTTAAAGAATGTAACCAATTTAAAGTATACCGAGTGACTTAGAAACACTATCTAACTCCAGTCATCAATGCACGTCTATCTGCCTGCCTATTTATACCTATGTGACAGCGCATAGAGAAAATGACCTAAGGGTAAAAAAATCAATTTTCATTTTTGTTCTTTTTTTGATGTGAACAACGTCTGAGCATCAAATGAGACCGATCCCATGCCCCAAAAGTGTTCACTCCTAGAGATATGCGCGTTTTATGAAAGTAAAGTCGACGATTCTAAGCGCAAATAGAAAGGGACCTAACCTTTAAAATGGCCCTCCTGAACAAAACTTTTCATTAACTTTTCACTTTTTTTTTGATGTGGACAACACCTGAACATCGAATGAGACCGATCCCATGCCACAAAAGTGTTCCCTCCCAGAGATATGCGCGTTTTATGAAAGTGAAGTCGACGATTCTAAGCGCAAATAGAAAAGGACCTAATCTTTAAAATGGCTCTCCTGAACAAAACTGGTCACATATCATCACATGCAATCAAAGTTCAGGACGCAATTATAAATTGATTTCGATTAAATTGTGTACATTATTTAGGTTTCCGCCAAGGACGAACCCTTTTGCTCTAGAATCTATTTGCTATATTTGATTCCGAACAAATTTTGTGTCCAACACCCTTCTCTGCTGAAACTGGACCATATTTCTTGTTTAAGACTATGTAACTTTTAAAAATTGTCTTAATTTTAGGACCGCAATTCGGCCCTATCACCACTGGGCATATTTGTAGGTACTTAAAAACAATAAAATTGCCCAACAAATCTAATTATAACATCAAATTTATGATTTGGCTGAATTGAAAAAACGCATGACGAATACTTTTGTGCGTAACAGTGCGTATATACGTAATGCGTTGTGCGATTGTCTAATTAACTTTTCTTCGACAGCTACAGCTAGTATAAGTACATACACACACCGACACACTCTTACATATGCTTAAAGAATTTTTCATCATTTTCATAAAAGGAACGCTGACTACTGTTCTTCCTCTTCTTCGACTTACTGTCACTGCCGTGTAAATGTGAGGATTTGTGTACACTCACTCACAGCTCGCTGGCAGCCAGTCGCTGCTGCTGCCGCTGGTACACCTTAGGAATCCGAAGAATTTTGGCTATTAATTTCAATTAAATTTATCTTTGGCTGTGTGCCAAATCAAAGAAATTCCAATAATGTTTACAAAAATATGAAAGAAAGAAACGAAGGAGAAAGATACGTAAAGAAAGACACCACGATGATTGTAGGTGCGGGCGGGCAAGAAAAGAGAGGGGCGTGGAATGTAGAACACAACATGAACATGTCCATATCACCGGAATGCCTTTGATCTCGCTCAGCTAACTGCAAGTGAATAGTCATCTTTCAATTTGGATTCGATTACTTAACGTCACTTGTTTATTTCGGTGGTGCGGTGAGCAGCACTAACAACCGGGTATTGACCCAAACGCACACGATCGGTGCCAGAACAACACTCGAATTGCACATGGCACTCACACGCACACACCCATAGCAACACGTACAAATATTTTATGGCTTATATAGAATAAAAATGCGATTAAATAAATATTTACAATTAAAAGAAAGAAAACATTGGAATGATTTTTGGAAGCACTGCGCGGGCCAACATGGATTCAATCGCACACCGGTGCTCACTTATGATGGTCCTCCTTGACGTCCATGGCTTCGTTGACATAGGCATTGGCCGTCTCCGATGTTCTCGTATGATTGTGATGGGTCATTTCGAGAGCCTTTTGCTCCGGGGTCTTGGCCCATTCCTGCAGATCGCCCGAAGCCCACATCCAGTAGATGACACAGCCGATCAGGTAGATGCCGGCCGAAATGAAGAATACTGTTTGCCATTCTTCACTGGTTTGATCCACCACCAAGTAGCCGGTCAACAGGGGACTCACAATGCCGGGTATGGTGGCAAAGGTATTACCGATGCCCATCAGAACACTGGCGTGTTGTGGCGCAATGTCCAAATGATTGACGCTGTAGAAGAATAAAAACCGGAAAACATAGTTAGTCTTAATTAGTGGATCGAAAACTATTTTTCACAACACTTACGCAAATCCAGACCAAGCAAAGGCACCCAGACCTACAGCTATGGTTATGCACACCACGGACCAAGTGGGATCCAACAGATAGGCGGTGAGGATCATAAAGACGGTTTGGGACAAGAAGGCGCCGCAATTGAAGTATTTCCTTACTTGGGTGGTGGTTAAGTAGCCCTTGACTTGCAGCCAATCGGCCAGGTAGCCAGAGATGGCCAGCAATATGCCCATAGCCATATAAGGAACGGCCGATAGGAAGCCCGTCTTGTCCAATTGGAAGTTTAAGGTATCTGCAAGGAAATGAATAAGGAAAATATATAAGCAACAATGTGTATACCCTATATTACATTGTGCTACAGGATTTAAGGACTTAGTGGAGATGTTTGTAACATATTAAAGGAGTGGAAATAAACCCAATGTTAAGTGAACTCATCGATTCAGCATCACTACTTGATTTTATTGATAGATGTCGCCCGTCCGTCAGTCTATCGTTTTGATGAAACTTGGTACATTCTTTAGCTTTAAGCCAAAGATGAACCCTATTAAAATTGGTCCATACTATTTGATATCATAACGGGTTTTTGTATAGGGACATAACAATTTCGTAACTCTATGTCAACGCACCCTCAAACATTTTTAATGATCTTTCAGTGTCAAAAGTTAGTCGAAGTCAAGATTTTCATCATGGCAAAGTTCACTTACGAACAACGTTTGGAAATCATTAAAAAGTACTACCGAAATTCTGAGTCGGGGGTCGCAACTTTAAGAGCGCTTTCTCCAGTTTTCGGCCGTGGATCCAAATTTTTACTTTTGGATGTTCCGGCGCCAAAAAAACGCCGTACCGCTCGAAGCGAAGAAAATATCGCAGCCGTAAGTGTATCCGTTTAGAATGAGCCAAATTAGTCGTTCTCATGAATTGGGCATCTCTCAAACCACACTGTGACGTATTTTGCAAAAAGATCTTGGCCTACATCCTTATAAGATCACACTGACTCAAGAACTAAAGCCTCTTGATCATCTGAAACGCCAAAACTTCTCCGATTGGGCTCTGAAAAAGTTTCACAAAAATCCAGAATTTCATCGAAAAATCATCTTCAGCGATGAAGCTCATTTCTGGCTGAGTGGTTTTGTCAATAAACAAAATATGCGTTATTGGACAGCAACAAACCCACATGTGCTTAAAGAGACACAATTGCATCAGAAAACAATTTCTGTGTGGTGTGGTTTTCATGCCGGAGGTGTTATTGGGCCATATTTTTTCGTCGATGAAAACAATCGTCATGTTACCATCAATGGAGAGCGCTATCGTGCCATGTTTGAAAATTATTTTTGGCCAGAATTGGATGAGCTTGACTCGCCGATGTGTTTCATTGGATTTCTTTTTATGGGGCCAACAAGCCAACAACTTCAGACGATCTCAAAAACAACATCCAACGCAAAATTGCCAACGTTCCGGCCGAAACGTGTGCAAAAGTGGTGGAAAATTTGGTCGAAAGAATAGATCCCTGTACACGGGCTCGTGGTGCTCAGATGACCCAAATCAAATTTCATTCTTAAAATATTACATTTGCACTACACCTTAAATATTCTGTGTTATGCCCTTAATGGAAAACCGTGTATGTAGATCATTTTCGCTTTCAGATCATGCAGCTCTTTAATAAAAATTTCACATAAAGCATTACAAGCAACCAACACCCATATATGTGACAGCGCATAGAGAAAGGGACCTAAGGGTAAAAAAATCAATTTTCATTTTTTTTCATTTTTTGATGTGGACAACATCTGAGCATCGAATGAGACCGATCCCATGCCCCAAAAGTGTTCCCTCCCAGCGATATGCGCGTTTTATGAAAGTGAAGTCGAAAGGGACCTAATCTTTAAAATGGCTCTCTTGAACAAAACTGGTTTTTAACCTTAGGTCCCTTTCTATTTCGCGCGTCACATATGGT
The DNA here is from genome assembly GCA_963513945.1 of Hydrotaea diabolus. Classification (NCBI taxonomy): domain Eukaryota; kingdom Metazoa; phylum Arthropoda; class Insecta; order Diptera; family Muscidae; genus Hydrotaea; species Hydrotaea diabolus. The sequence continues at coordinate 166,914,054 of OY740719.1, forward strand.
AAATTTGACCATGTAGGCCCATGTAAATAGAACCACACAATGGTCCCAGCCATACAGCTCTAAAAGGCACATTAAAATTCAATCTAGCGCATAGTATCTATTAAGCATAGTAAAATTGAGATGTTCTACAGCCCTCCTAAACGTAACCTTCTGCTCTAGAACTAACATCTTAAGCTGGACAAAGCCGCAAAATCTTCTGAACAGCCTAGTAGTTTAGGGAACCTGATACTTGGTCAGGTTCCTTATTACTTATTTTTGATGAAAGATTTTTACAATTGCTATAGAGGATCTAATGAGGAACAACGAATGCGAAATTCTCCAAACAATTCTTAATGGCGAAGAAGAAGGAAGACGTAGTAGAGGTCGAAGGGAAACTCATGGCTCCAAAACATCCATGGATGAACAGGACATCCTGACGAAAGAAGTAAACTAACAGCTGCCAAAAAGAATAAACTAACAGCTGCCAAGACCTAATACTCGCTGCATGATAAATGTTTAAATTATTTATTTATTGTATGATCGCTAACATCCCAATAACGGATATGCAAATAAGAGAAGAAGATTGTGGTTGAGGTTGTTTTGTTACAAAAAAAAGTGAAATTTTAGAAATTTTGACTTAACACCTTTTGGCTGAAGAAGTGCGATACATATTTTACAAGTAAAGCCTAGTATTAAGATCGTCTTTTCCTTTGAACCTGAGTCAAACTCAATATCACAAACTAATAAAAAAAAAATTAGTCGGGTCTGCCCAACTTTATTAAACCCTACACTTTTGAATGTTCATGTTCAGAAAAGCCAATTAGAAATAAATTTTTGGAACCTCATACCAGGGCTCTTACTTTAACAAGATTTTAAAGCAAATGTCAAATTTGAATTTTTGAAAAAAAATTCTTTTGGGGGGGGGGTATACTTATATTTTCCCCATATAAAAGGTTTGGAGCCAAAAAAAAATGAAAGCAAGTGTACTCATACAAACCAAAGACTACAACATTTTCTCACGAATCTTGGTCAAATAAAACTTTTTTCAGAATTTGACTAAATGTGGGTAATTTTCCTAAGGTCCGAAAATTTTAGTGAGAAAATGTTATATTCTGTGGTTTGTATATTTGATTCCTTTTTTTTGGCTCCAAACCTTTGATATGGGAAACATATTAAACAATATGGTCTATATGGCCTAAATTGGTCTAATATTGTTTGTCCATTATCATATACTATACTAACTTTAATCTAAACTTGGACTAAAATGGGTGTTCGAGAGCGGCTGTAAGCAAATTCGGGACAGACCTTTATATTGGGGCTTAATCACAACGTGTAAAAACATAGCCCGTTTTTATAAGCTGGTTACGGTTCGATCGTAATAAACTGTGCCAAACACTGTTAAGATTGTCTTCTAGGGCCTAATACATAAAATCTGTAGAGCATATGTGTGGAAGCTGTATCTAAATCTGAACCGATTTTCTTCGATTTTAATTCCTAGAACCGAACATGAGCCTATAAACCGAACATGAGCCAAGTTTCAACAAGATTGAATGTTAAATGTGACAGCTTAAAACATAAAATCGTTTGAATATATATTTGTGGAAGCTATATCCAAATCTAAATCTATTTCCTGCAATTTCAATAGCGTTCAACGTTGTTCCAAAAAAACTTATTTCTGCTACATTTCATGAAGGTCGAACAACAATTGCGACCTTTAGCTTCAAATCATGCTTCAGATGAACGGAAGGGCCGCCAGAAATCGTCATAGGAGTATCGAATCAGCTCGATCCATCGATTATAGATCGATAGTTATTCTTAAAGATAAGTCCAGCACAAATATTGTTGGTATTTACATACATTTTCTATGAAACTAACCCTGTTCCACAGCGTTATGCAGGGTATACAAACAAATCACTTACCTTTAAGGAATGTTGGCAATTGCGTTAGCAACGTATAGAAACCCCAATTTTCGGAGAAATGCGATACCATTATAGCATAAAATGGCAGTGATGTAAAGATGGCCTTCCACGGATGCTTCAGATCACTGTGGCTCACTACGCCAATCTTCTTCTGAATATAATCACATTCGTCCTTTGAGCAGTAGCGATCCTTGTCCGGTCCAGAACGCACAATGATCAGCCAGAGCGCAAGCCAGATGCAACCAATGGTGCCGAACACATAAAATACACTTTCCCAGCCATATTTGGTGGCCAAGAGGCCCGACGAGGGCATAGCAATAACCGTACCAAGATAGTTACCGGCAAAAGCTATAGAAGCCATACGCGAGCGTTCCAGGGGCGGAGACCAGCGAGACCATACGGCGTGTATGCAGGGGAAGGTGACACCCTGCAGGAAAAAAGGGAGATTTTAAAAATTCTTTTTGACAGCCAAATTTTGGTGAACTTACCTCAAATACACCCTCTATGATGCGTACGGCCAATAACATTTCCAGACTGTGTTTGGCAGCCAACGGAGTGAAGAGCGTCAGTATGGCTGTGGCGCCAATGCCCATGCCAAAGACCTAGGAGAAGAATAATGGAAATAGGAATTTATAAGAAAGAGTTTAAATAAATTTTCAATTAAATTAAAGATTACATTGACGTCTCCATTCAAATCACCGATCAAATTGCTCAACTTAGAATATAATCAGAATTTTAAGGCAATTTCCAAAATTTCAACTAAATTAATACATATCAAAGCTAAGGTAGCATAAATAAAAATTAGGACAAATTGTTGGCAAATGTAGGCGTGGCATGCTGTTTAATACATTTATTTTTTATTGTTTAAAAAAAAGTGATTTTTCTACGTTTGTTCAGATAGCATTTATCATTCCTCACAAACTATCATCGGTAAAGAGCTGAAATTTTAAAAAACCTGTTTTGGGGGACTGAAGCGATCTAGCCTTTTTTTACTGAAAATGGGCCAGATCTGTCGAGAGGTAAAAAATTTTCTCACTCAAGAACTGAGTCAACTTCTGAAAAAATCAACTACTCTAAATGAAACTCATGAACTTAGAGAAAATTAACTACTTCTGAATTAAACTCTTGAACTTAGAGATACGTCCCTATATTTCGAACATATGATGTTCGCATCGATCAAAATACATCCTGGAGGAAAATTGGGCGGTGCCACGCCCCCTTTGAAAATTGCATTTAAGGCTGAAGTAATAGACCGATCTTTGCAAAATGTTGACAGAATAAAATCAATGACTAGAAAATCATAGAAACTATGTTATGGTAAAATTGGACAAGGAGACGTGGCACCTCCGATACGACAAATGAGAATGGGCCAGATCGGTGCAGAGGCAAACATTGTTTCCACACAAGGACTGATTCAACCTGTTAAAAAATCGACTACCTTGAATTTATAAATACAATATCTCGTGAACTAATAGAGACATGACGATAAAATTTAGAACGTGTGATATTGGCATGGCCACAATGGCCACAAACGACAAACCACACCAAACACATCCTTAAAGAGAAGTGCGCGGTGCCACACCAATTTTTTAAAGTCGCATGTATCGCCAAAGTCATGGTCCGATCGTTATAAAATGTTACCATACTAAAATTAACATTAAAATCAGCAGTTTGGTTCCGGCGTTAAGGCCCAAAACGTGAAATTATCTGTTCACCGAAATGTTCTCTCAATAAATCCCATTGATGCGATGTGTTAGAAGTGGCGCCGTCTTGTTGACACCAAATGTCGCCGAGATCAAGAACTTCAATTCCAGGCATCAAATAGTCGGTTACGGTCTCACCGGCATCACTTTTGAATAAATATGGACCAATGATTTCACCGGCCCACAAACCACACCAAGCCGTTGATTTTTCTGGATGAAGTGGCAGCTCTTGAACCTCTTCTGGTTGCTCTTCATCCCAAATGCGGCAATTTTGCTTGTTTACGTACCCATTGAGCCACAAAAGGGCCTTATCGCTGAACAAAATTTGGCTCGAAAACGTCGGAACTTCTTGGAACCTTTCAAGAGCCCATAAAGCGAAGCGATGTCGCTCGGGAATGTCGGGCGGCTTCAGTTCTTGCACAAGCTGTATTTTGTACGTTTTCAATTTAAGATCTTGACGCAAAAAGGCGCCAAGTCGTTCCATACGTCATTCCGAGTTCTTGCGAACAGCGCCGAATCGACTCTCATACGGCCTTGCTGTACACCCTCAGCTACTGCCGCTACATTTTCGTCACTGCGTGCTGGACGTGGTCTATCCGGTCGAATATTATCCAATAATGAATGCTGGGTCTCAAGATGGGTGATGGTGTTGCGAATAGTACGCTCAGTAGGCCGTTTATGTTGACCATAAGTTGAACCAAGTGCACGAAACACATTCCTCTCAGAACTTGAATTTTCGTAATAAAGTTGAACGATTTGTAAACGTTCCCATGATTAAATGCCAAACAATACTAAACAAATATAACATGACAGCATGACGCGACTCACGCGAGATCTGTCGAAAAAACGCTATTTAAAAAAGTATCTCTACTTTGATCAACCATTAGTTGTTGTTCAAACGAAAAACGGTCAAATTTGTAGTGCTCAGATTCGTTTAGTATCGCTGTAAAGCGAGTAAAAAAATTTTATCGCATACAGCTCGAAAGCGGTTTGAAGTGCTAATATGTATTAAAAATTGAATTGGTTCAAAAATTTGTTTTATTGTCTAAGTTATTGCTCCATTTCATTACTCCTCAAAAATGTTGCAGGAGAAAAAAAATAGTTTTGTTCTTATTCAAACCTGTCCTAAAAATGTTAAAATTGATTTTAATTGTGGCAATTCATTTTTCAATCGATTAGAACTCAATTTTGAAACCGACCCAGCCCAAAATAATTTTTATACGAGTATCAAACTCCTTAACGCTTATATCCTTAATATACTTACCACATTGCCTCCGATCTTCGCTCCAACATAACCACCAAGAAATTGTGTCATTATATAGCCATAGAAGAATGAGCTCAAAACCAAACCCTTCTGTTTTGAGTCCCAGGGGAAGTCTTGTTCCCACGATACATTGCCATTCTCGTCCGTGCTTGTGCGGTTTTCCGTCATGGCCACAATGGCCACACTGAGATTTACGCGCAGCGCATAGACATTGAAGAAGCCGAAGAAAGCCAACAAAACCACGATGTAGCGGCGTTTCCTCCAAAACCTCCAGGTCAGTGGCTCCGATTCAACAACATCGGTGCTGCAAAAAAAAAAAAAAAACAAAGTTAAATAAAAGAAAAAGAAAAATGCGAAATGCAATACATATAAAACCAGATACAAGTTTTTAAAAACTCTACTCTTTGTCTACCCTCCAAGAGATTAGAGTGTCTTTAGGATACCTCAATAAATAAATTATGAATTTTATACATTGGATTGATTTCCTCCCACTCTTTGAAAGGCGTCTTCGTTTCAGCGCAGAAGGTCATATTACACGCTAACATTAACCATTCATTATGGTCTTCATGACAAAAATCCGTCCATATGTAGCAGTAGCCACACTTCTCACCTCGAACCACTGCACAGTGGGTGAATTAGAAATAGTTTATGAAATACGTAAGACATTCTGTTTTTTTACTGCAAAAATGATTAAATGCCGCTCGAAATCCACATTGGATTTTCCTTAACTCATGTCTCACATGAAGATGAGAAAAAGACACTGCTATAGAGGAAAAACCTCCGTTGGCCTGTGTGGTGCCCGAAACTTAAGGCAAGGAAAGTCGCCCGGACTGAAGCGTACATACCGCAACTCATAAATATTGTCATAGTCGTTACTCTTACGAGTATTTATCAACTTTCAAGGCGGTGAAAACATGCATGAAAGTCCCGTTCTTAAGTGTACGAAGGTTGCTTCTTATGTTTCGGGTCCTGAGAATACTAGTGTTCCCAGATGCAAACTGGAACTTCCATTAGAAAAATTCATCTTAGTCAAAAAATGAAATTATCCCGTAAACATTTTCGTGCGATGATTTTTTACGATTTTCGGCGTGGGTTATCGAGACAAGAGTATTTAAATCAACTTGTTTCAACTTTTGCAATAAAGCACCATCAAAAACCACTGTTAATCGCTGGGACCAAGAGTTCAGTCTCGGACGCCGTTCGCTATAGGATGAATTTCGTGAAGTACTTCCAACTTCTGTCACTTTGTCAGAAACCATCGATGCTGTTCGTGAACTATTTATGCAAGACCGACATGTGACATACCGAGAGATTAAGGCATCCTCGGGCATTAGTATGACAAGCATCAATAATATATTGCGTGATCATTTGGCCGCAAAAAAATTTGTTTTCGTTGGATCCCACATTATTTTTACGAATGCTCAAAAAAAGGCTCGTATGGATTGGTGCAAAGAGATGTTGAAAAAGTATAACTGCGGTAGCTCAAAGGCAGTATATAACACGAATAATGGATCTATGCATATGAAGCCGAAACAAAACAGCAATCGACCGGATGGGTCTTTTGAGACGAGCCAAATCCAACAAAAGTTGTTCGTGGAAAAAGTACATCGAAGCAAATGATTGCGTTTTTTTTCGCTATAACCGGCCATGTTGCCAAGACGGTCAATTCTGATTGGTATACAACCATCTGGTTACCAACAGTGTTCGAAGAAATGAGGAAAGATAATAAGAGAAGACGGATCATTTTGTATCACGACAATGCGAGCTTTCACACATCAGCTGAAACGATGAGCTATTTGACCACTCAAGATGTCGAATTGATGGGCCATCCACCGTACAGCCCTTATTTGGCACCTAATGACTTCTTCTTATTCCCTAGCATTAAGAAAAAAATGCGTGGTCAACATTTTTTATCGCCCGAAGCAGCTGTTGAAGCCTTTAAAAATCATGTTTTAGAGGTCTCTGGAAAGAGAGCTTCGAAAATGGGTTTGTGCGCATGCAAAAGTGTATTGAACTTAAAGGAGAATATTTTGAAAAACAACAAAACCAATTCCCATGATAAATTATTGTGTTTTTATTGCCGGACCCGAAATATAAATAGCAGCCCTCGTATCAAGTATAATAGTATCTTATAACGAATGGTCAATTGTTGTGGCCAATATGATTTTTTTTCAAAAGGGAGTGGCAAACTGGTAGAGAAGTTAGTGCTTCTCTACCAGTTTGCCTCTTGCCAATATTAAATATTCCAGCTATTATAAGTTCACAGTTCACGAGTTCAAAGCTTTTCAAAGTTGAAAGTTGTATGAGCAGTGCCAACGCCTTTAGGTTAACAACATCATGGCGAGGTAAGCTACTTTACACAGTTCCTAAGTGTTCATGTAGGATACCAATATTACCTTTGGTCCAGTAAAAAAAGAATACACGTGCGTGGCTGACTATTTTATATCAGGCACTTCTGGGTGTGCGGAGAAAACAATTTGAGAACTGGTTTTTGTACACCTTAGACAAGCTCTAAATTTTACAAGATTTTAAAAATTATGTCACATTTGAATTTTTTTAAAAAAAATTTCATTGTTTATGGTATGTTTAAATGGGCCGAATTTGCACTCTAATTTAGCAAATTTTAAAAATAATTTTTCATTTGAGGGAGCTACACCGATTGAATCTCAACCGATTTTCTTTAATTTCAGTTACGTCCGTCCTTAGCCCAATTAACTTACTCATGTTAAACTTCACCAGGATTGGAAAAATCTCCTAGAGGTAAACATAAAATCGGTTGTGAGCTATATCTAAAACTGAACCGACTTTCTTCAATTTAAATAACGCCTACCCTTTGTCCACAAGTTGGCATAATTAAGTTTTTGGGCGAACGACAATCGGTTCAGATTATATATATATATGTATATATATATATATATATATATATATATATATATATATATATATATATATATATATATATATATATATATATATATATATATATATATATATATATATATATATATATATATATATATAATATATATATATATATATATATATATATATATATATATATATATATATATATATATATATATATATATATATATATATATATATATATATATATATATATATATATATATATATATATATATATATATATATATATATATATATATATATATATATATATATATATATATATATATATATATATATATATATATATATATATATATATATATATATATATATATATATATATATATATATATATATATATATATATATATATATATATATATATATATATATATATATATATATATATATATATATATATATATATATATATATATATAGTCTGAACCGATTGTCGTTCGCCCAAAAACTTATTTATGCCAACTTATGGCTGCTAGAGCTGAAAACATAAAATCAGCCTTACAAATTTGAGAGTGAGCTTTATCTAAACATGGATCGATTTTCTACAATTTCAAAAGCAGCTGTCTTTGGTTCAAAAACGACCTGTAGTTGGATTAGAAACTCTAGATAAACGGGCAGGCGGACAGACATCGTTAAATCAAATCAGCTGGTGATTCTGAGTTTATTGGCACATTTAAAGGTCTATCTCAAATGTGTTGGTTTGTCAGTCAAAAACTCTCGCAGGGGACGAGGTACTTCTAAAAGCTCCCCTGCAACATTAAAATACATATCGAATTATCCTATCCATTCTTTATGTTAATGGGTAACATGGAGCGAATATTTGGTGATTGATGCTACCAGTCAGAGTGTGCGCCGCTCAAACTAGAAGTAGTCATATGCTCCGAGATCGGACCAGACAGTCCAGTCGGGTGCCTCGAAAATCAGGAGACCCTTAAACTGTAGTTCTAGCCTGACCTGTTTGTGAACGGCCCTTCGGGGAGCTTCGCGTTGGCTGTGTTAAGTACCTAAATCGCAAGTAAAGTGAATGCTTGGCGTGGAGTTGCATATCAACTGGGTGCTATGACCCAAAGATTAGCATAGGTTTTAGATAGACCTCAACCCCCCACCAGGAGATAGGTGAAGGCCACCTGTTATCGAAAGGAGCGTTGGGTTTGCTATAATGAGACTATCATTATAGCATACCCACTGCTAAGGAGCACCGTGGTTCAGGCAATATTGATGATAACCACGTTAACTGACAATAATCTGTCAGTAAAAAACTGAACAATATGAAAAAGAAATATTTCAAAATGTATTAATTGTGTGAAACTGCAAAAGCTCGAAGAGCTAGGTGGGATGTGGCAATATATAGCACATTGCATAACCTTTAGGATGTTTTGAAAAAAAATGTAACTTGCAAAACTTTAAAAAAATTCCAACTTCTTTTGTCATGCTGTCCAGGGACGGGTGTTTAGCCAACATCAAGCACTAACGAAAAAAAATTTTTGGGTTTAATCTATGGTCAGACAAGACATAAGTGTGGGGGCTCCGGTAGGTAAATTAAAAAGAAATGTTTTTGCGAATGTTAGCTTCGATGAAGAAGATTATCATGCGAACCAGTCGATGACATACGTTTGCTATACATTTGAAGCGATCATTCCATATTTCATCAATGTGCGATTTATACACAAGGCACCCACTGTGCAGCGTCTGCTAGCTAACCAAGTCCGTCAATAGTTAATACGTACTCACTTTCGCTTTCACAATACGTCGTTTATATGCATGTGGCTGTGTATTTATGTATGTGTTTGTTCGTTTGTATGTAGCGTCAAAAGTAGCTTTTGTTTACACCATCTGTGCGATGCAGGCACTTCTTATTCATCGCATACATAGTATGAGGCTACGCTCGAAAAAAGTGGTTAATTTTTGTAACAGGAGAATTTTTTAACAAACACCGTTAGTAGGAGCTTAACCTACTGTACATTACAGAGCTTTAACTAACATTTGGGTGTAATGATAGAATACAAGTATTCAAAATCATTCGATTGGCAAGAATAGTCAGTTGTGGCAACGAACCTGTACACTGCGAAATATTCTTCACAGTGTCCATAACTATTTGAACTAATAGTTTTTTGAGTGTATTATTTTGCATTTGTGGTTTCTTACTACACTGAAGAGCTTTTTGTATTTATTAAACCACAGCAGACAAAAGAAAAAAGGTTGCAGCTGTATATTGAGAGAGAGGTAAATAAAAACCTGAACTACGATTGGGCAAACTCGACTGCATGCCGGTATTGGACACAAGCTTCAGCTGATGTCTAACCAGCTGATACCTAGAGCGGTCACCCACTTACGTGCGTGTATAATCGTAAGAAGTAGTTTGTTGAAAAAACTAAAACATGGATTGTGAGAAATCAAAGAAATGGAGGTTTAAAAGATTGCATAGATATCGAAAATCCAATACCACAGTGCAGGTATTAATTAAATCAAGATGTTTCAATTCGAAAATCAAGCAGTTGTTTTCGCCATTTACCAATTAATCACCTATGTTTTTTTGTGAATGAATGATTTTATAAAACTTATATGATTTCTACACTAATGTTTTGGTTTCTTTGCTTTAACAATATTTAAAGCGACTTCACCAACTTGTTTTGCCATGTTTGAAGTTTGAAATGTTTTTGGCGCTTACAAATGCATGCAAAGAAATACATATATACATATACTTGTATAGAGAGAAAGAGTTTTATATACTTATTTTTGACAGTTGATGTTTATTTTTACTAATTTTATAATGCGCTTTCCCTATCTGGTACATCTTGTCGAAGTATAAAAAGGCATATCAATAATTCCGTGACTTTTTCAACTTCTCTCATAGTTATCTAAAATGCAACACTGCTCCCATCAAGTACCATCTTTTAATAGACTACTGTCAAATTTGTAGAGAGTTTCGTCATTAAGTTTGTGCTTAACAGCTTTTCAAACATATAACCTCCTGGATTTCATTAAAAATGGAAAAAAAATTAAATTTCGAGTGCTCAATAAACATTATATTTTGCGGAAAAAACCCGTCAATCAAACCAAGGAAAAGCTTGACACATATTATTTGGAATCTCCACCATCGATTTCAATGATAAAAAGTGGTTTACTGACTTTCGTTGTGGTAGTACAAGCACAAATGACGCTGAACGTTCTGGGCGGCCAATTGAGTTCAATCAGCCCGAATATGTCGAAAAATCCACGATTTGGTGTTGGCCGATCGAAAAGTAAAAGTGCGTGAGATTGTTGATGCTTTACGCATTTCATATGGCAGTATGGCTTCGATTTTACATGATCTGTTGGGTTTAAGACAGCTGTCTGCAAGATGGGAGCCGCGTTTGCTCTCAATTGACCATAAACGTAATCGTGTGACAACTTCAAAGTGTTGTTTGGAGTTGTTTAACCGCAATTCGAATAAGTTTTTGCGGCGTTTTGTAACTATGGATGAAACATGGATCCCTTAGTCTAAACAATGGGTTTTCCGGGTGGACCGACTCCGAAGAAGGCCGAGGTGACTTTGTCGGCCAATAAGGTTATGGCAACAGTTTTTTGCTATGCACGCGGGATAATTCACATCGATTACCTTCAAATAGGAAAACCACTAAAAAGCGAATATTTTGTCAACTTATTGGACCGATTTAACGAGGTTTAAATAAAAAACGACCCTATATGGCCAAGAAAAAAGTTTTTTTTTTTATCAAGATAATGCACGGGTGCATACGTGTTCAGTCTCAATGGCAAAATGGCATGAATTACGAGTTGTTACCTCATTTGCCATATTCTCCGGATTTAGCCCCGAGTGACTATTTCCAAACATAAAGAAATGGCTCAGTGGAAAAAGATTCAGGTCCAACGATTAAATAATTGATCAAAAAAAGGCCTATTTTATGGACCTCGAAAAATTCTATTTTTTGGAAGGGATACAATAATTGGAAAAACATTGGATAAGTGTAAAAAGGAGATTATTTTAAAAATTAAATTTTATTTTTTTTTTAAAAAAAACTGTGTTTTTTGCTCGAAAAGTCACGGAATTATTAATATGCCCTCGTATTGTATGAGAGTGTATTATTGTGTATTTTTTCAGACGTTTGTTTTTCAAGAAGAAATAAAACGCATACAATTTAAAGCTATGGCCAAGAATTTAGCTTTATTATAAAGATAAGGGTTGGCCATTATGTTTTAAAAATGACTTCGGGCAAGTGGCCGCCGGGGCTGGCTCGAATAAATTTTAGCCTAGAGGCCCAATTTTCAACCACTTTTTCGAGCATTTTGGGCCGTATGTCAGCAATAACGAGCCGAATATTCTCTTCCAAGGCGTCATTCGTGTAGTTTTTATCTGTGTAGACAAGCTACTTGACATATCTCCAGCGGTGTTAAATCGCACTATCTTGGAAGTGGCGCTACAGACCCATGACGTGAGGTAATGCGCTCACCGAAGTTTTCTTCAAAAACTGATTGTTTCGTTGGCTGTATGGCATGTAGCGCCGTCTTGTTGGAACCAAAGGTCGTTCACATCAACATTCTACAATCAGGCACGAAAAACTCATTAATTACACAGTGTAACAAAAAAGAATGAAGTCAAAATACCTGGGAAGCGATATTTTTTTTTTGTACATCTTGCTGAGTACAACAAGAAACCGGTTTTGAAATTTCCCAAATACCTCCAAAATCTGGATTTTTCGGCTTTTACGCACTTATATAGCAGTAACTTGGTTGAATATCAACCGGTTTTTTTCGGCTGATTTGAAAAGAAGAAACTGCGGCCTTTCGGATGGTGTATACACCTTTAAAATAACACTGAGAAAAATCTGTGCATTTTTCCTGTAAACTAATTTTTTTTTAAATTTTTTGTAATTTTTTAACTTTGGATGCGTTTTTACACAGAATTTTTTAAAAGAAGCGAACAATTTTTGAACTGAATAATAAAGAGGGTGCTCTTACGAATACAACTCGGTGTCATTTGCCATTGGAAACTAATTGAGTTATTCAACTTTTATTAAAACAAATTTTTTGAAGAATACAATTTTTGCCAAACTACTCAGAAATATTTGTTTGACGGTTATTTTACGGAATATCTCAGTATCCCGTTTATCATGTAAACATATTGTTTTATTTGTTGTTCATTTGTTTTGTTTTATTTATCACTTCTTATCACTTCAATCGTTCTTACAAATTCGTCGCTGATATGATCCAGAATTTGTTTGTGAAAATTGCTGTGCAACATTAAAAAAAAACAAAATTCAACCTTCAATTTTGGTTATTAACGTACCCATTTAACCAAAAGTGAGCTTCATCGCTGAGCAAAATTTTCTTGTAAAAATCAGGATCGGTGGTCATCTCGTTTTGGGCCCATTCACCACGATTTGCAAATGGCAAACCAAACTAAGCATAAATCAATTGACAGCTGTCAAAAAGACTAGTTGTGAAAAAAGTGTGGCCATAATGAAAACAACACGTCGAAAAAACACCCTTTTATACTTTTGGTTCCTCTTACATAAAAACATCTTTAAGCTTATTGGGCTTCAATTTAAGTTGATTAAATACAAAAAATTTATTCAAACTTTGAATTTTATGTTTAATTACAATATTAAACTGCAAGAATGTATTTTTAAAAACTCATCTTTGTATTCGTAATTGCTAAAGCCATTTTACATTGAATCAGTTTAAAAAACAAATTGCGAAACTTTCGGGCAAACGAAGTTCTGACTTTATTACAAGGTATAATTCATAAATATTTGAAGAGAGGGTGGTAGGTGAGTGGAAGTTATAAACGCGAGGCTTTCAAAATATTGTGTTTTTCAACGTACTAAGGTAAAGTTTGTACGTGTTTTTACGTTTCACAAACATCGATGAGAAGAGTCATTAATTTGTACTGTTTGTTGAATGGAGAAATTTCCTTTATTGTCGCGAATTATATGAGATCTGGTTCCAAGTCAGGTGATGTGTTTTTATTGTATTTTTAGCATTGTTGTATGAGGCATTCAAAGTCAGAGTGGCCTAACAAAACACATTCTGGGTTGTCTCATAAAAAAGTATAATTTGATGTATCCCACTTTTTATAGCCTGTTTAAAAAATTAAAAGTGAACATATATGATGACAAGCTAGCAAAAAAACTATTTTAACTTTAATATGAATGTTTTGTCTGCTAAGATAATAGTGTTCGAATCGACCTACTTAAATTGAACAAAATGTTTTTTAGTTTTGTCCAAATAAGATCATCATATATTCTATCATTTGAATGACACCCGCTCAAAACTTGTATGATTGTCATTTTCTATCATCCTCCGCGAAATTGTCGTAAGCCTAGACAACCTTACTAAATATCGCAAAATTATTTTCAAAATGGTTGATTTGTTGCCCAATTATGAGTTTGCGGCCGTAATGATGCAATTGCCAAAAATCTCAAAAAAAGATGCTACCACATCGGAAATACTGACGGAAATGTACTAGACAGAAATGAATTTTGACATTGAAATTTCAATGACTAATTTCGGTGCAGTATAGATGAGTAGAAAGGCTACAAATACAAAGAATGCTGCCCATAACGCAACATTGCAGGGCGTAGCTACAAGAGCTATAGAAAGGAAAATGATAAATGAGATATTACGATGAAAGAGAACAGAAGTAAAATTCATCGAGTGTAAGTGCGAGGAGATTCCTTGGCCTATATCGACTATTTCCAACCTGAAACAGCTTATACGAGGCAGATCAATAATTCCGTGACTTTTCCAACTTCCCTCGTAGTTATATGAAATCCAGCAGTGCTCCCATCAAGTATAATCTGTCAATAAACTACTGTCAGAGTTTGAGACAGTTCCGTCATTTAAATTATTTTATACAGCGCTTCAAAACACACAACCTCGAGGATTTTGTTAAAAAGGGAAAAATTGAATTTCGAGTGGCCATTAAACATTATTTTTTGTGGAAAAAAAAACTTAGAAAAAGTCAAACCAAGAAAAAGTTTGATAAGTACTATAGTACTTTACACCATCGATTTCAATGGTAAACAATTTACAAATTGGCACCTCATCGACCATATTCTCCGGATTTAACCATCAATGACTATTTCCAAACCTAAAGAAATGTCTCAGTGGAAGGAGATTCAGCCCCATCGATGAAATTATTGACCAAACAAATACCTATTTTATGGACCTCGAATAATCCTTTTTTTTGGAAGGAATACAAAAATTGATGAAACATTAGACTAAGAGTATTGAGCTAAAAGGAGATTATGTTGAAAAATATTTTTTTTTAAAAAACTGTGTTTTATTCGAAAAGTCATGCAATTATTGATCAGTCCTCGTAACTATAAGCCATGAACGTGCGAAATTTCAGGGTGCTAGCCATACACATAGCTCCATGATTCGTCACCTGTAACGATCTTATAAACGTCTTTTGAAGCACCGCGATCGTATTTTTTTAATCGACACGAGCCTTTTTTAACGATTGTCAATTTGTGCGGAATCCAACGAGATCAAATCTTTTTTACGACCAGGTGTTCATGCAATATCGAATATAAGTATGTATATGCTGGTGGAAGAAATGCCCAAGGATGCCTCTTTCTCACGGTATGCAACATGACGATCTTGCATTACACTATGTAACAAAATTTTGTTTAAGTGAATTTTTTTGCTGTTTCTCATTGGTTATGTCTCTAAACTGAAGAAAAACTTTAACTGATGTCTGGCTAATCGTTTTTTATTGGTATTATTTTGCATGGTACAGATAGATAAGAGTGTGCATAAAAGATTGTTAAACAGCTTAATTTTAATGAAGGTACCATCACTTAGTTGAGAATTAAACCAAAACTTGTTAATCGATTTTATTGAAATGTGGCTAGTTTTATTTGTAACATATTTATGTTTATAACTAAAGATCAAAAAAGAGCATTTGTGACTTTTTTGGTTTTTTATGAATTTTAAGACAAAATTTTTTTTCCAATTTTGCATGAACAAAAAAATTTTTGGAAAAAGTTTCTGAATATTTCCAAACCTATTCACTTTATCAAAAAACAGTGTAAGAGTAACTTGGAGGTAATGTAGCTGCGGATTCTCGGAGTTTTTACTTAATCAAATGGGACAAACTGTTCTTGAGTTATGCTAAAATGTGTGGTGAAACCTCCATCATTTTTAAAATAGCGGTTTATATACTAAAAAAACGTTTAGGTAGAGGAAAGAACACTCATTATATTATATTTATGACCTAATTCATTAGATAAAAGCAAAAAATTCACTTAAACAAACAAAAAGATTTTTTTTGTTACGTAGTGTTATTAGTTCACGCACGGCATTAATGTTCTCTGGCACAACGGCCGTTTTTGGACGGCCTTCGGCTTTGAGCGAGCGTCGGCCATTCAATCGTGGCCGACGCTCGCTCAAAGCCGAAGGCCGTCATTAAACCAGTTTCATCGATGCACTCTAGTCATGATAATCCACGTCGAAAGTTGGGAAAAATGATCGCACGAAAATGTTCACGATTTAATTCCATCTTTTTGCCAAATTTTTTCAAGTCACTGTAAACAACACAAATGATGGTCGTACGTCAAAACTTTCTGAGTACGTTTATGCTAAAAAATGTCAAACTTTCCAATGGAAATGTCAGATGGCGCCAGGTAACATGTAGTGTTGCCTAGGCCAGAAATATATATGTGACAGCGCATAGAGAAGGAAGAAAGAAATCAATTTTCACTTTGTTCTTGATGTGGACAACATCTGAGCATCGAATGAGACCGATCCCATGCCCTAAAAGTGTTCCCTCCCAGAGATATGTGCGTTTTATGAAATTGATGGTACACCAAAGATACACGTATTCAAATCTTTAAAATGGCTCTCTAAACAAAACTGGTTTTTGCCCTTAGGTCCCTTTCTAATTTGCGCGTCACATATAGTACTAAAACGGTCGCCCATACATATTTTAAATTTTACAAACGGAGTTTTTACTTTAGCATACACTTCATTCATCGGTGTAGGGTAAAACATATTTTTTCTTTGAAATATTCTAGGAAAAATAGAAAAAAGTTTATTTGTTAACTATTGTTTTCATATTTTATTTCGGTGAGATTTTGATTTCACAAAATTTTTTAAAGTTTATTTTTGATTCGATTCTTACCCGGCTTTAAATCTGGATTATTTGCGTTAAAGTTGGGTTTCCAAAATTTTGTACAAATTACAAACTTTATGCAACAAATTCGTAAATGTTGTGCGATTTTTTTAAACTAGATGGAGGAAACTTCCGCCCTAAACGCTTCATATAAAAATGCCAAATTAACGTGCGCAACGCTAATTATAATTTGGGACAAACAAAATTACTGGTTGAGTTGTTTGACACCGGTTGTGCTTTAGAGTTTCGCCCATATTTGTCGCCAACAGTTGTCGATTAACACACATCACATAATAAAAGGTTATAACTTGAAAATTTTAAATCATTAAATATTGATTAAATTATAATATTATTATAATTTAGGAATTTGGTTATACAAAGTATTCGTACAATTAAATTTTCTAATGGATCTCAGTAGTTTCGAAAAGGATTTTTTCTTTTATTTAGCCTTTCTACAATGCAATAGTATTATTTTTTTTTTTGATTAGTCTTTTAGATTTCTCTTAATAAAAATAAACATGCCAATTACTTAGTAGGGACATAAATACTGTTACACACGTTTTATGCTGTAAAATAAAAAAGTACTGAATGTTTTTAGACCAATTATTTATTAATATATTTATTGATGTATATTGTATCCAAAAAGAATCAACTTATTCGAAATGTTCGCCTTTTGCCTTTACACACGCCTTAAGTCGCATTTTCCAATCGTCAATAGCTGCACGAACCTCGTCCATTGGAAAGTTGGCCACAGCCCGAAAAAAAACAGTCTTAAGAGATCCAATTGGGGTATCTTTTGTGACAAACCTTGTCCTCAAAAACCGTCTACAACTTGTAATCCAATGGGTTCAAATCTGGACTGCCTGAGGGCCATTCTTCAGAGGAAATGAACGCTGGCAAATTGTTTCGAAGTCAGGCCTGCGCCGTTTAAGCCTTATGGGTCGGTGCAGATTCCTGCTGGAAAGTCCATGGTTGGTTTTGGAACAGGGAATCGTTAAGAGGCTTCACAACAGCTTCCAAAACGGTTTCTTGGTAAACTTTGGCCGAAGTTTTGACTCCTTGTTCACAGAAATACAGGTCAAGTTATCAGCGTGCTTCACCAAAAGACGTTTGCATTTTCAATCCCATTTTTTTAAAAGCTGCAGTCAATAAATGTCCGGTACGTCGTTAAGTAATGATTCGACTCATGAACTTTAGCGTGATTTTCATCTCACGGGCGTTGATTTTCTGTTTTCGGAGCGGATTTCTGTGAATTCTTGATTTAACAGCTTTGATGACATACGGTGTTCGAACAGAGCGTGGGCGGCCCGACCGGTGGCGGTCTTTTACATCTCCAGTCTCCTCAAACAGTTTTATGCATCGGTAGACGAACATGCGGCTAATCCCTAGTGGCCGGAGCGTTTTGAAAATATCGTTTTTTTCATTTCACACTTGAAAGGCGCTATTACAGCGGTACGGTTCTCATTATCTGACCACTCCACGATGAAAGTTGAAACAATTTTAAAATCCCGTTACAGACTAACGCTGTTGAGGTTAGCTTTCAAAGCCCATATGACATTAACGGGGTATGTTCAGTTCTACTATTGAAATGGGTGTGTTCAATGTTGTAACAGTATTTTTGTCCCTACTAAGTATTTCACATAAAAAAAATCTTGGCAAAATACGAGTACCATAATCGACTATTTTTTTAGGAGATCTTTGCCCAAACGAATTAAGTACCTACCGTAACCCAGAATTTCGAAATTGTAGGCAATGAATGTTGAAATGGCATACCTATCTGAACAATTTCCAAGCTGACATTGGTAATACAAATTAGAAATATACAAGAGCATCTTTGGATATGACAGAATGTCTGATTAAATTAACAGTTGTCAATTGGTCTACTTGTAACATCTTTTCAGGGATTGTAAATATTAATTTTCTTTAAAAATGTGGAAATTTCTTTTTTATCAATAGACAGTGGAATTTTATGCAATTTTTTAGTTGCAGCTATTGAAGTCAAATTTGGGTATAAACTATTTCTGAGTCCAATAATAGGTTTAAGTCTGCATTAGAGTGTCCATAGCTTGTTGTTGTCGGGTTATTTGGTTCTTGTATAAAAAAGCATAGAAAATGAAACTACCAAAAATATTTGAGCTATACCCACATTTAAGTATATAGATCGACTGATTCACCAGTTTCTTCTATTAACGATATTTGTCTATCCGTCTGCTGTCTATCTACAGCTTGTTTTCAAACAACAGGACGAAACTGTTGTCCGATCCTCATGAAATTTGTTTTTTGTGCAAAACGACGGAAATTAGAAATTAAGAAAATTGGAAAATACTTGGAGATAGCTCCCACACAGAAATTTAGATGTGTCTTTAGCTCTAGAAGCCACATATTACATAAAATCTTGATAACATTTGAAACACTTCATAACATGGTCAGATATGAACGACTGTACCGGTCCACGTTTTACTAAAGCCCTAGTACACAGCTCAATCCCGTTATAACAACTGCTCTTAAACAAGCATATTCATCAAATTTGGTAAAGTGTATAACGATAAACAAACAACCAATTTTGGACCGAATTGGATCATAGAAACTAGCTGTTGGCTTTCAACACAATGCAGTCCAAAACTCTATCCCATTTAAACATGGGCGCATGGGTAACATAAACAATTTACAATTTAATTCAAATATGACTTTATTTTTAAAATCTGGGTAAAATAAAAGCCCGTCCAAGGTTTTTAATTGGCTTTTCTGCTCATCCAGAAGTTGTCCACATCAAACTTTAGCTATTTTACTTCATTAAGTATTTTTATATTTAACCAAAGTTTAATTCGTAGAAATTGATTTTATTGCGTTTATGTATATGTCTTCGAAAAAAATAAATTTCCATTGAAGACAAAAGAAATTCCGGCTTTAGATTTGTCGGTTAATACCGATTTTTGACTTTTAAAATTAACCAAAAGACGGTTTTTGTAAAATACGGTTTTGCAATAAACCTGAAATGACGGTTTTCTGAAAACCCTTATTTTTTAGACACTTTAGTCTATTTATATTATGTATGCAAAAAAATTGCAACGGAATATACAGTGAATATGCAAAATAAAAAATAAATATGTAAAAGAAGTATGCAATTCTAAAAACAATTCAAAATTAAAAAATAAAAAAAAAAAACATAAAAAGCTTTTTTCTCAAGATCACTGTGTCATTTCTCTCAAATCATTTTTTCTTTTTGCTTATTTCGGAAAAATACCACTTTCAGTATTTTAATGATTTTTATTCAAAACAGCTATACAGTCTGCCTGGCAACCTACTCGTAGCCAATACAATTCACCAATTTTTACGTTGATTCTGAAAAAGCAACAACAAAAGTCTTGAACCAGAATAGAACTGTGTCAGTCATAATAATGATAAAAGACCGAATAAATGTAAATTAAATAAAAAAAACTATAGAACCTAAAATTTTACAATTCTACTTCGAGTTTTACTCCTATTAATTTTTTTTTAGTAAAAGTGGTAAAAAGCATTTGTTTTACCGTGGCTTGCAAGCAAACAAATTTTCTATATGCTGGTTCTATGAAAATAGGCACTTTGCACATAAAATTTGTAAAAAAATATCTATTTAGAAATGTTTTTCTATTAAACAAATTTATGTAGCATTGCAATTTGTATCCGACCATCTAGTAAAAATATTCTCATTAATAAAATTCCGCTTTCCATTTATCAGTGAAAAACTCGAAAGATAAATGATCAGATGTATTTGTTTTTATCAAGTGGGGAAAGCCAAGTCAACGAAGAAATCGCATACACACACGCAGAAAAAAAGTATAGTCGGGGTGGGAATATTCGAAGGGCATCATACTATAGCCGGGTATATGATTGTGGCACAAGAGTATTATGATCCTCACAACAATAGTATCATTCACATACAACCATACTATGATCCCCAAAATTATACTATAGTTGATCCTACATATAGTATGATCCTCATAACCATAGTATGATTTACACGCAACCACGTTATGATCCCTACAACCATAGTAGGATCCCCTCAACCATACCATGACCCCCAAAACTCTAAAACCATACTTTAGTATGAATCATATACAACCTTGACATGATCCCTACCACTGAACAATGATCCCCCTCTACCATACTATGATCCCCAAAAATTATTTATTTGGATTGGATTATATTGTTTTTTATTAGGGTTATACAGTTATTTATTAATAAATTGTTGTTAAGTAAATTATTTATAATTACATTACACTTAGTTCATAGTCAGATTTGAGACCATGTTTCTATTGAACAATTCATTTAAAGAAACCAACAAGCAGCCGAAAAGTCTTTCAGGTGTAAGCAGGGCTGACTGCAGTGCAAGCAGGGTTACCGGTGAAATTTTTCAAAAAGTCGCGCAAAACGGGGATTATTTTTAAAAAAGTGCGACAAAAAGGGTATGTTTTAAAAAAATCGCAAACTTTTCGTTAGTAATTATATTTAAACAATACATTTGAATTTAATAAGAAAAGTAACAAACATCACAGTATAAACTAAGTTCCATGAAATCAGAGGTAAAATACACATTCAAACTAAAAAACAATTCAATTTCTGATCCTCATGTACACTCCACTATACTATAATGAAGCGAAAAACAATGTAGCAATATTTGCTATAATTTTAGTACCCATATGTCCATATTGACTATTAATCGCCGGTTTTGGCCATGCAGACCACCTGAGAGTAGCCTTTCAGCAGCTTAGCTCTTTTAGAGGTAATTAAAAAAGTAAAAACTTTTTCCCCTGGGCCGATTTCGCCCACTTACAATCCAAAACAGCTTGTGGCTATAAGCCTGCATGATGCTAAATTTCTGAAAACTAGGTTGATCCGTTTGAACGATATCGTGCTTTTAGAAAACACGCGGACGGGCATGGCTATTTACGACAATCAAGGTGTATACTTTAAAGGGTCTCCGATCAATATTTCGTGGTGCTGCAAACGGAATGACAAATTTTATATTCTCTTGCGTGAAGGGTATAAAAAAATCCAGACATCAAAAGTCGAGCATGGCAGACTATATTATACCCTGAACTACTGAATGCGCAGATGAGCCAACTGAAACTAGGCTTTTGGGATCCTTGAAGTCAAGAACCGGGTTCTTGATAGATCCAGATTTTAAAAACAAATTTCATATGGATTCATTGGGTTTGTTATAAAATTTTAAAGTTTGGTACCGATATGTCCTTGAATGAATGGGTCGGATTTTCGGCCACCTCAAATTAGGCTTGCAAAAGATTATACCATTGAAGTTTTTTGCTACATTTTCGGCATCAAAAGTGCTGTGGCAACCGCTGCTCATTTACGGTTAACTTGATACATTTTACAAATGTTCTGAATTGTTGGCATTTTTACCCTAAAACCACACTGTTGTTCTATGAAGCATTACAGTTACTGATCAATCCTAATGAAATGTTCCAAATATCCTCAAGACTGGATGTTATATGTGGGTTTCAGAGATGTGTGCAATACGCATATAGATGCTCTGACACATTACTACTAGTACCCATAATGCCTAGCGTAAGTGCCAGGTTATAACAAAGTTAATTAAAGTAATTTTTAACCCTAAAAATAAGAATACGCGTATCTTTTAAAAGCAATGCACACATTACGAGTTGTGGAAAATAGCAAAAATTTAAAAAAACTGTCAAAAAATGGGATTTATGAAAAAGGGGCAGCAAAAGTAGCATGGCTTCCAATAAGGGTCAAATTGTCACATTAGTTGCACAACGGTAACACTGAGTGTAAGTGAATGCTACTTCACCATCCTCAGACCCGAAGCAACGAATGTGATTACACCATGAACAATGGCAAAGCAGTTATGTTTTCCACCGAACAAAGTAAACACAATAAAAATCCCTCGCACTGCCTTCTGATTTATATAGGATTGCATCGCTAGTCATATGCTGTTGTTCTTGTTTTTTATAGTGGACATACGTATACCATGCACTGTATCCTGTGTGTGTATGTTTTGTTGGTATGTATCATTGATTAATAAAAACTCATATACTTAGTTCATAGTCACAACCATACGGTATAATTGCCACAATCAAATTATTGTTAACTTAACATACAAAAAAATACTTTTGTAGCACTTATGCGATTTATGGTTGCTACAACCATATTTCCATTTATTAGTTATTTTATAATTATTAATATAACCGCAATCATACTATTTTCAAAAAGAAATTCAGAAAGCAATACTATGGTTGCGACGAACAGAGCAGTGATTGCAAAGAACATATTATTGTTGCCGTTACCCTACATTAACCATATATTTCCTCTTCTTGCACATCGACAACAGGTAGACGTCTTTTGTCGTTGGTAAGGGATTTGAATGATCAACGGAAGATTTACCAAGATCAGAGTACGAAATGAGTGGAGAGCTAAGTTCAATCGTCTTAATTTAACAAATAGTTGTATTACTTCGTTTTGTATTATCAGTACTGAAGTCATCATACAGCCTCATACCCGGTACTCCATGCGTCGAGCGTTTCCCATAATCAATTCAAGTCTTTCAAAAGTCTCCGTCCGCTCAGACTGGCGCCACCAATCAAGTTTAATCTTCAATCCCCCGAAAATCACTGTTAATTTAAACTGAGTTTAAACGTTAGTTATACACGCATAAATAATGTGCTCAAAAGGAAATCCCAGTTGAATCCCACTGATTTATAGCTCACAAGATAGTGTGTATGTGTGTGTGTGTGGGGAAACATAACGCGGATTTCAATTAATGCCATCCACGATAGCCGTGGACATTTCTACGAAATGTCTAGTTAACCATTCCACGTGCGCTATTAATTCAATTTAAATGTAGTGCACACTTTAGTAATAGCTACACACCTACACCAAACGAAAATAAAAGTTAATCTGCCAGTGTCAGCGATGTTTGATGAAATTTGTTTTAAATCTTTTTAAATTAAATAATTGAAGGCGATTAGCTTTATCTCTCTTCCGATGTTATCATCCAAAAGTATGTTTTATCTCATGCTGCGCTCTAATAGCTAAAATATGGCACATACTCAATTAATGGTGGGGGGAATGCAGGCAGACAGACGGTCACACTATTATACAATATTTAACAAGAGCTTGTGGCAAATTTAGGATACTTGGGAAACATGTGCAATGCTTCGCGCACCGCTCGGCAAATTCCAAGTCCCCCGTACACCAATTATGGCTACATTGTGTTTTTATGCTGAAAAATTACACCAGAACGAAAAAGAAACGATTTTGCATTTTTCTGGTTTAGCTTAAACGATTCGCTTCCTAGTTCTTAATTGTTCGAGCAATTGTGTTTGAAAAAAAAGAGCGAAAGCTCTTTGTCTGTCGTAAGAAGTAAGAGGTTTGGCCTGTTGGTAACTAGTGACTGGAAACTGGCTTGACATGTAACTCTAAGAGCGGCCACACCTTTTGGTGTAGGAATGTTCGAAGTGTGGTTGAATCGAAATCTGCGAAAAATATTTTTTCAGTCAAAAATAAAAAAATGGCATACACTGAGAGAAAATCAATTTGAAATCGATTCGAAATACAAACATGCGGTAAGATTAATGTTGGATTAAATCGCATATGTAAACAAATTGCAGAAGATTTCCCCTTTACCAGGTGTATAGACGTACATAAACGAGATGAGTTACTTTTTGAGTCCATCATACCCACAGAATTAGTTATTTGCTAGACCTACGACCCATCAAAGAATCAATACTTAAAAATACAGATTCGGTTAAAGTGTTTAATTGGAGGGTATCAACGAAATGCTCATTCTTTGACCACTTAAGAAAACACTTCAAGAAGAAGCTCGAGGTCGGTAGGGGTAAACGCTATATGAGCCCGAGGAAGGCAAACTCGGACAAGTTTAAGGATCTCATGCAGTCATTAACCCTTCCAGAATGAAGCTGTCAGATATAGAAGAATTTTAATGCGTAACCGCGTGACAAAGATTTTGATGGAGGTTTTCCACGGATCCAATAAAAAAAAGTGTGGTTGGGGTGACAATAGTCGAAAGGCATCATACTATTGTTGGGTATATAGTTGTGGCACAACAATATTATGCTACTCATAACAATAGCATGATTCACACACAACCAAACTATGATCCCCACGACCATATTATGTATCACACTCAATCATACTATCATCCCCAAAACCATATTATGATCCTCAAAATCAGAGTATGATCGGCACAACCATAGTATGATTCGTACGCAACTATGTAATAATCTTAACAACCCAAGTATGATCCCTAAAATTATTTATTAGGGTTGTTATTCGACAATAGAGATTTTTATTAGGTAAATTATAGTAACCATATCTTTCCTCTGTGTGCACACGTGATGGACTCCGGAGGCTATGAAACTAGACTATGAAACTTTTCAACAGGGCAAAGAAGGAAAATTGCATTTTCGTTTCATTGCCAGGATGACATCATTTTCGTTGTTGGTGGCGAATCCAAGATAGACGATCTCCTCGATCATCTAAAAAATGCAACTGCCAGCAATGTTGTCTCGACATCGCTATAGCAGTGGCAACCCATCACCGATTAGTGTTTAATAGCTAAAAAAAAGCAAATAACGCTGCCCATAACGCAACGCTTCAGGGTGTAGCAAGTTGCATGAGAGGCATATAAGGCGATAGGTAAAGTGTACAACGAGGTGAAGAACGAAGAAAAACAAAGCTGTTTAATATTCCTTCCAATCTACTCTAGTTGCTACACTCTGCAGCGTTGCGTTGTGGGCAGTATTCTTTGCATCTGTAGATTTTTACACTCGGTGTCGTTCTTAGGTTCCGTGGGAGCGGTATTCGATACCCTTCGTATTCTTTGGCTGCTTTCGACATTGAATAGGAAACATGGTTCCACTGCGCAATAATAATCATTTGACGGAGGAGTATTTTTTGATTGCAGTCGGGATAGATAGTTGGAGGACTCATTGGCTTTCTTTTGTTTACACAACATCTCGACACCTTCCTTTTTCGGTGCATTGTAATGTACGGCTTTCGCTACACTTAATCTGGTGCCCTCCTTCGGTGCTACTAGGTAATGATACAAATCCATGTTGGATACGCATGAAGGTTTAAAGACTCTCAGCTGCTACCACCAAATGTTTGTTACCTCGATGGAAATTCTGTTCGATATATCATAAGATGATACTGACCACCATTAAAATGAAACTAGTTCGGCTTTATTTGGTAGCATAAAGTCAAAATCATAGGATGAAGCAACCGCTTGTACTGGGTACTAATGATTCTGTTTATAACTATTCCTTGGTACCAACAATTTGTAATGATAACAAATAATTTAGTTTTTATAACCAAAAGATTAGAATTTTATTGTTGCAAATTAGTATCGTTGGAGCCATCGATAAGATTTAGCAAGTGAAAATGTCTTTAATGGGGATCAGGCCGAATCTTATGTACCCTCTACCGAGCAAGTAGTGTAATTTTTCCAAGGTACATTTAGTCCCTTCAGGGCAAATACTTTTTCCTATTTTCTGATGTAATCCATTGTTAAACCCAAACAATTTATGACTACAAGCCATCATCGTGCAAACATATACTAAAATAATCGAAAGGAACTTTATGCTGACCCCTTAAATACTTGTTGTCAAAAGGTTGCAAGAAATATCTTCCTCAGTATGCCAAGCGTACTACAAAGATTAGACCAATGAGTCAATATTAAAAAAATTATCTCTTATCTTATTTTTTGTCAATTTTTTTCAAAATACATATAGGTTCCAACACATTAAAACATCTTAAATATCGAAACAAATAAATAAAAATAAAAAAAACCTGCCTTTAAGCTTAAATAAAAATACAAAATAAAGAGTTTGTTAAGAACAGGTCGAATAAACTAATAAGAAATTACATCTTAAGACGATTTAAGTGTATATCCTTTTTACATAAATTAATATATTTTTAAAAACTATTTCAAAACTTACGGATCATATGTGGATGCCTCCAATTGATGTCCATTTTCCTTTTCCATCTTTGTAGTTTCGTTCGTTAAAAACAGCAACAAATAATGATTACGCTGCAACGAATACAATCCATAAAAGCTTCACAACTACCGGAGACACGCAGGCGCTTTCGGCGGATTGATCTGTAATGAACAATAATAAATTGGCATTATTTGCTTTAACAAAAATAAAACCGAGATCACGCAATAAAACGAACTGATTGATGTGTTAGTTGTTGCGTTTGTTTATAAATATAATTAACAAAAGGTAATTTTGTGATTTAAGCGAAAATAAAAAATCAAGGGGAAAACGCGATATCAAAATAGATCTCAGTGGCAGAGATATTAGGGAGTGTGGCACTTGTGTAGTCAATGCGCCTAATTTAGTCTTCAATTATAAAGTTTAACTTTCTGACGTCACACACACGCTCTACCCACATTTCGTGAGCCGCAAATACTTCCCGGCTAATATAACCAAAAACTTGACACTACTCTGAGTTATGAAAACGTGAAAACATATCGGCACAGCTTAATTATGAACGATAGCATGCAAAGAGCACGTTAAATTTTAATGTTGACTTAGCTAATTTGACAAAGCAAATTGTTAAAGTAAACGCTTGATCAACGGCAAAATGTTTTGATCAGAATACGACATCGCTCTGAACACAGAAGGCCTAAACAGATACAAAGCAGCAAGCATGGCTTGAAGCATTGGTCATATTGAAGTTTAAGTAAGTGTATACGAAGCCCTCAAAAAGATTTATGCACCGCATCGATGACGAAAGTTGATCTACTCTTAACTTTAAGAGCAGGATCTCTATTTGATGAGTAAATCAAAAGTTTTGATGACAAGTTTTGTGTCACAAGTTTTGTACACAGAGACCAGATTCGTTGTCACCACCGATTTTTTTTAATGACCGAATTCCATCAGTATAACCGAATGTTAGTAAGTGCACCCCACATTTAACTACATACAACATTAAATGTTGGTGTGTTTTATAATTAAGTCTCTTAAGAAAAAGCCTTAAGCGAAATCGAAGCCTGTACAGCCTGGAGTTATAGGCACATTGAAAATAATGTACTTATAGAAAATTAGGAGTGAAAAAATTATAAAAAAAAACTAGCTCTAGTTTTACAGGTCCGCTCGGCATTCAGAACATCCGCAAAAAAATCATACAAAGTCATTCAATAAACGTGTTGAACTTTCTTTTGTTCTATTTGTATATCTTGGGATCTGATACCAATAAACTGCATGATTTTTGGTTTTTTGAAGGATTTTTTTGTTTTAGTTGTCAATTGGCGGTACCAATTAAAAATTGTATAACAATTTATTGACTGTCAGAATAGGGAACTGTGGAAAACAGTATTTTGAAAGAACTCCATTAATATAAGCGAAATATGGGTGTTCTACCTAAGACTTTACTACTGTCCGAACCGAATATTTATGAAGATTAAACATTTGGTGATTACAGCTGAAATTATACTCGCCCAATGCATTTTGGATTGATTTCCGACCGACTGTGCTTTTACACTCAGCTTCAGACAGTGATAGAGAGCATAAACTAATTTCGCAATGCTAAGAGATCTGATCGAAGCCTGTAATCTGTTACCGCGGGTGATTAGGAGTCCATAGAACAGTGGATCAATCTTCGTCTACTAGGAAGATAGGGAACTATGGAGAGCTTCGCGGTGGCTGTGGTGTGTACCGAAATACATATGTTCCGAAATACGAAATACATATGTACCGAAATACATATATATAAAATATATGACCTCGAGTGTAGCAGCGATTTTAAAGCGTCCTTAACTTCTTTTCAAGAGGAAGGAATTCCGACAGCGCATAGTTAGGATCGGTAACAAAAAGGAGTTCTGGGCATCGCCCTATAAGTCACCCAAAAGCTATAAAGCATTGTGGTTAACACTATCATGTTGTAGAATCATTTAATGTGAACAGCACTGATATTTTTTCTCAGTGTAGATTTAGCAACCAGTGAAAAATAATTAAATGTTATTTTATTTCGTAAGCAGCTAGTGATATGTTCACTAGGTTGGGTCGATTAAGCTATCGATATTTTGTCATCGATTTTTCGATAGCTTTTGGCATGAGGAAATAATGATCCACTATTCTCACGCGGTCATATGTTATATTGTATTGTATGTGGCAATGTATATTTGTATGTATTTTATGTCACCTTGAAATGGTCATATTTAAAAAAAATATATTTTTTTACCTACTAAAATAACCTTAAAAATAAAAGTTGGGAAAAAGTCAAAAAATTTAATTTTGGTAGCCTTGAAAATGATTTTTTTTTTGATATGTCGTAGGTAAGTATTGGAACTTTATTTCTCGTTCCTCATGCCAAAAGCTATCGAAAAATCGATGGCACAATATCGACAAATTTTTGTCCTTACAAATCGGCCCACCCTAACGTTTATCCTACATCACACTTTGGTACAGGGTATTTTACCTTAATGGTGATTTATGTAGCACCTATAAACAAAGGAAGTGCTTCGAATGGTTAAATTCAATCTATTGAGAATCCCAATCTTTATACTCGTAAGTTGAGCAATGTCCGTACATCTATTACAGCACAGGTCGCAAACTGATTTTGACTAATCTTTCCACATTGTTCAGTTAATGGCCAAGGACGAACCTATGAATATTGTTCCATATCGGCTTTTGATTTAATACAACACAAAGGTTTTTTTCGTCTTTAGAAGCAGTACTCGTAGCTCCAGAAGCCAAATTAAAATCCGATACAATTTTGCTGCTTAAATTGGACCCTATTGGCCAATATTATCGAATAGCACCTAAAACGAAAGGAGATGCTTTCAATGTTCAAAATCGATCTATTAAAAATTGTAATCTTCATAAGTTGAGCAATATCCGTCGATCTAATACATTAGACGTTGCAAATATGAAACGATTTTGACGAAAATTTGCACATTGTTCAGTTCAGAGCCAATAAATATTGGATCTTGAATATTTTTTCATATACAACACAAAGGTCCTTTTTCAACTTTAGCACCTGAAGCTCCAGAAACCACAAATAAAACCCGATACTAATTTAGCTGTTCAATAGCACCATAAACGAAAGGAGATGCTTTTAATTTTCAAAATCAATCTATTGACAATTCCAATCTTTATAAGTTGAGCAATGTCCGTCCATTTTATACAGAACAGGTCGCAAATATGAAGCGGTTTTGACGAAAATTTGCACATTGTTCAGTTTAGGGCCAAGGACGAGCCTTACATTGATACAACACAAAAGTGCTTTACGACTTTAGTATCTGTAGATATTGGACAATATCGTCCTATATTTTCGAATAGCCTACACTCAAAGGTTACTCTCCAATTGTACTCAAAAGCCGAAAGAATGTTTTGAGCGACCAGAAACAGATCTTAAGGAAATTGGAATAAGTGTTCAATTAGCCCCTAATGAAAAGATACCTCCCGATTTTATATCCTCCTACTTCAATTTTGGGTCAAATTTCCTTTCAATCATTTATGAATTTGGCTAAGTTCATTAAGAGAGGTCTATAATTAAACCTGTTGTAATTAAGCCACATCGGTCCATGTTTTCTTAAAGACCTCGTACAAAGATTACAGTCGATTTATGTTCCTTCTGCTCTAGAAGTCACAAGTAAAGATCGATTGTGCTTAAACTTCTCAAGGTAAGGTACGAGCGAAATCTACACTCGCTTTGTAAAATGTGACCAAATCGATTAATATTTCCATAGAGCCCCGATGCAAAGGACCCACCAATATAAAGTAACGCACTTTGCTTCCAATCTTGTTAAAATTTAACATAGTATATAAAAAAAAGTCTTAAATCAAATATAGCCACCATATAATGTTTCTTTCCAATTTGAGGTCCTACAGCTTTACAAGCCCTATTCTACATCTGATCTCGTTCAAATTGTAAAAGATCTGCGTTTCGAAAGATCTACAAATAACACTGCTGAAATTTTCCATGTTTTTATATAGTCCCTTTTTCAGAAAAAAGTCCTGAGGTTCAGCCACTATATATACCACTTTTTACTTCCGATCTGAATCATATTTCGAGCATCAGAAGGTTCCTGCCAAAAGCAACGTTCTGCTTAAATTCAGTACAGCGTATTATGGGAAATCTATAAACAATCCAGGCGGAATTGGCCAGACCACATTTTATAACCAATCTTTATTATATTTAGTATAGATAAAATTGAGTATAGTGAGTTACAAGAGATCTACAAATAATCCTGCTGAAACTGTCCATGTTTTTCTATAGCCCTCTTTCGAAGAAACGTCCTGAGTTCATGTCCAGCTATTCTCTAAACCACTTTTTACTTCCAATCTGAATCAATTTCAAATTCATGCGGCCCAATGCGAAGGTCTTTTCCACTCCACAAGCCACATTTTACTTTCAATCTTGCTAAACGTCAGTACAGTTCATTATAAGAGATCTATTAACAATCCAGGCCTAATTGGCGAAACCACATCTAATAACCGATCTTTCTTCTATTTAGTATAGTTAAAATTGATTATAGTGCGTTGCGAAAAATCTACAAATAATCCGGCCAAAACTGTCCTCGTTTTTCTATAGCCTCACTTTGAAAGGAACTTCCTGAGTTCAGGTTGAGCCACTCTATATACCAGTTTTCACTTCGGATCTGAATAAAATTTAGGACGGTGCAATAAAAGTAATCTAAAGCCAAGACTCGATAAATTAAACCATACCGGTTCACGTTTTTATACAGCCCTTATGCGTAGACTCCTGCCTTTGCCACAAGCCACATCTTACTTCCGATATTGCTTAAATGCAGTACACTTAATTATTCGAGACCTATAATCAAGCTGGGCGGAATTGGACAAACCACATTTTAAAACCGATCTTTCAAATTCTATTTAGTAAAGTTCGTTAAGAGATTTCTACTACCAACTTTGGAGGAATCAGACTATATGGATAAATGAATGCTAAATAATAGCATCCCTACAACAGTCCCTCCCGATGAGAGGTCCTATAGTTTTACAAGCCTCATTTTACTTTTGATCTTGCATAAATTTAGCACTGTGCATTATGGAAGATCTATAATCAATCGTAGTAAAAGTTGACTGTATTAATTCATGTTTTGTTATAGCCCCCATTGAATAATTGTTTTCGATTTGTGGCCCCCAGCTCTACAAGTCAGATTTTACTTCAAAACTTTGGTAAATTCTGTACACAATCTAAAGAGCTTCTATAGACCACAGTGGAGTAGGATCAACATTTTCCCTCTGCAAACATTTTTACTCGTCTACAATTCCCACTGTTTGGATGTGAGTTACCCGCAGTGCAGATCAGTTCGAGATCTCACTTAGCCACTTGGCATAATTTCGAATCACTCGTGACCTTTAAAGAAATATAAATGCGGCATATACAACCATCGACAGCTTAACGGGGCCGAGTAGTGGCCCTTATCGCCACTATCAAAATCGGAATCTAAAGAGATCTTTATGACCAACGAAAGTTATTTCGTAGCTAAAGATTACAACGAGAAAGAATCATATGATGTCGATTAGCTCACTTTAAATGGAATAATTCACTATTTTTTAGCGATTGTAAAGTACACTTTGTTTTTGTTTGCCTCTTGGGATCCGTTAATCTTTATAGAACCACAACAAGTACGTCCATTTTTTATCACAGTCACCATATTAGAGGTATTTGTTCAAAATCTCACGGGCGGCTAATTCAAATTTCCCACTCGTTTATCGGCGATAATGGCGGTGGGTGGTTTTCGGTGACTATCTTTATGGCACTACAAATAATAAATCATATCTTTTTTATGTCGATTCACTTCGCACATTAGTTTTCATTCATTTGTTTATAATACCTGGGCTGATGATCTTCAGAACACAACAAGATATGAAATTGGTGGCAAAAACTCAGCAGAGTGAAATTGTCAACTTTAGGAAAGGGGCCAAAATTGATACATACAAAAAAAATTTAACCGAACTCTTCCCCAGCTGAAGACACTCTTACTTGTCTTCCTAATTGTCGTGTAATTAATCGATTTCAAAACCGGCAGTAAATTCAAATTTTGATATTTCAAACGCAACCTTGTTTAATTATTATACCAAACCCGTATGAACCACTTTTCGTTGGCGTGTTACAATAAAAACGCAGCTTGTTTTGTCGTCTTGATTACCTTGAAAGAGTGCAGATCGAATTGTTGTGTTTTGTTCGTTGGCTTTCAGTTCCTGAAGCACTTTCTCGCTTGCAATTCCCGTTGTACTCGACTAGCGTTACTGGGGGTATCTCGACTTAAAATACTGGCATAGCCAGCGGCGGATTAGCAGCGTTTCTTTAACAGACACTCACAGTCATAGACACACACGGTACTGGAAATTCGCGATGTTCACTGCAAAGCTGTTTGCTGAAAACAAAACCGTCCTAAGCTTTTGAGTCTCCGTCAACGACTGAGCACTGGTGCGTTACTTGCTCCACCAATACGCTTTTGTTACGAGCGCAATTGAAGCGGTATTAGCAGAGCAGAGTGCGGACAGACAGACAGTCAGACTAAAAGACAGACAGCCAGCCGGTTAGCAGCAGCGCACGCTTATGGTTGATTTAACTCCATACCACCACTCGATGCTTTCGCAATAACAACAACAACAAAAACACAACCAACGAAAATTCGGTTTCTCTGAGATTACGATCGTTGCAAGAAACCGCTTATCGTCTGCAAGTCTCTCTCCACCCCCCACAGCTCCACTACCTTTTAGTCGGTCTGCTATGGGTCGACTGTTTGTTGCTTGACACTCGTTGGAGCTGTTTAATTTGTTTTGCCCGATAAAGCTTTGGCTGTTGCCTGCTTTGCGTGGAATTTGGCTAATAACAGTAGTATTTAATAAAAATACAAAATAATTAGTAATTTTCGACTTAACAGGGTTTATTAGATTACATTGATCGCGGATTTTCGCTTTATGCCGGGCCAATCTTTATTGATTCAATGTGTCTTATTGTTTAAAATAACCCAGCGAAAATTTTGAAGTAATGAGGAGATCTTGTATGCAGACATATGTGTTTTTCTTAATACGGGCAACTTGTCTTAAAATCGTAAGCTGTGTACACAGAAAAAATAACAAATTGAAAAATTTAAATTCGAATGTTTTTACTGAGTCGCTGGAAATTTAAGTTAAATTCTATGAATCGAAGAATTGGAACCACTCAAAACTTTTCAACTAATAACACTAACAACAGCTAGGCAACCAAGGGATATTTATTATACTATATGTATAAGTACATATGTATTCTGGTGTATTTTGGCGATATTTAATAAAAAAAAAAATTTTTGATAATATAAGCATCTGCTACGGAGTTGCAATCAAATAGCTGTGATATTTCAATTAAGTTGTCTGTTTAAAAATGTTAAAATTGTAAATTGTGTGTTTGTTAAATGGCCAATAACGTAACTAAAAACTATAATAAAGGGTGGCTAAATTTTAAGGGCCGATGTGGATTTTGAATAAAATACAAATTATTTAGGAAATTATTGTCATTTTTTTTATTATCATAATATTGGTATCGTTCAATTATGAATGGAACAAAATATCGGCCAAATGGCCGCCAAGACCTCGGCGGCACACCTCTATACGGTGGTCCAAATTTTGGATGACGCTGAGGAATAATTGAGGTTCTATGCCGTGAATGTGCCGAATTATCTCATCCTTTAGCTCTTGAATTGTTGCTGTCTTGTCGTCGTACACCCTTTCATTCAAATAACCCCAAAGAAAGAAGTCCAACGGTGTCAAATCACATGATCTTGGCGGCCAATTAACATCGCCACGACGTGAGATAACACGGCCACTGAATTTGTCGCGCAAAAGAGTCATTGTTTCGTTAGCTGTGTGGCAAGTGGCACCGTCTTGTTGAAACCACATATCGTCCACATCCATATCTTCCACTTCGGGCCATAAAAAGTTCGTTATCATCTCACGACAGCGAGCACCATTTACATTAACTGCCTGACCGGCCTTATTTTGGAATAAATACGGCCCGATGATGCCGCCAGCTCATGCAGTCACTCTTTGTGAGTGCATTGTTTTTATCGACAATCACTCTTGGATTATTATCACTCGCCCAAATGCGACAATTCTGCTTATTGACGAATCCACTGAGGTGAAAATGTGCCTCATCACTAAAGATGGTTTTCTTCGAAAATTTATCATCCACTATAAAATAACTTTAACGCGTTGCTCGCTTGTGTATCTTTCCATGGTTCAAATTGGGTTAGTCTGAAATTGAGAAATATAAAATAAAATGCAAAAAAACGTTACGTTTAGGTGTGGTTTACAATCAACATCGGCCCTTACAATTTAACCACCCTATTTTACGAATCCCTTGAAACAGTCAACAAAAATTGCGAAACGTCGGGAAGAATGAAATAAAAAGGAATTTTTATTTACAATAATTTAGGTTAAATTAGCTTACACAACTACAGGGGATAAAATATTTTTATAATTAAAGAAATATTAAATAATAAAATATTTATTTAATAAAAAAAATATTTAATAATAAAATAATATAAAAATAATATAATATAAATAATATTTAATTAAAAAAATATTTTAATAAAGTTCTTATATATATTTGTTACCTTTATTATTTTGAATATAATTTTGGAAGTAGTAGTCCGATCCCTCAAGCAATATATCAAAGAAATAGTAAGTATATTGACTATAATTAAACTTAATTTTGATTTAGAAACGGTAGGTACGTTTCAATGGACAAAAATATTCAAAATAGTGTGTTTTTTATGATTTAGCCAAAATCAGCTAAATCATAAAAAAAATTTGAAAAAAAAACCAAAATTATCTTTTTTTGACACGCAGTGAAAATATATGGTTAAAATATTTACGGCAATAATAATATGTTCTCCGCAATAAAGGTATATTCGTGGCCGCCATAGTATGGTTTATTGAATTTAATTTTGACAATAGTATGATTACCGCAATGTTAATATTGTTGAAATGTAACAATAGTATTATAGCCAAAGTTAAAAATGAAAATATGGCTGTAGCAACAATATAAATATGGTTAGTACGACAAAAGTATTGTTTTTTTTTTGGGGGGTTTATGTCAACAATAATATGATAACGGCAATCCAACTGTATGAACATTGTACCTAACATTTAACATTTTAGTTTCCCGAAAATATTGTTGTATTTTCTTGTTGTCTAGTGTCTATATATATATATATATATATATATATATATATATATATATATATATATATATATATATATATATATATATATATATATATATATATATATATATATATATATATATATATATATATATATATATATATATATATATATATATATATATATATATATATATATATATATATATATATGCGGAATGATTTTTACTGTGTTGATTTTGTTTAGAGAAAAACTTCATGCCGGCAATTCTCGTTGAGTATACGTAGCTGCCTGCTCTTAGGTGTATAGTCGCTAAACATAGTTATAGCACAGTAAAAAGTTGGCATTCATATCACCATTAGATAAACACGACCTTTCGATGATGTCGGTCGAGTTCTCAATGTCATTTTTGTGTAAACTTTGCCGACAGTCCGACCTCTCTACTTTTTCGGCTGTCAGTTTTCAAAAATTAAAAAGACACGAAAATCGGTTCTCGTAGTTATATTAAATGCAACACTGCTCCCATCAAGTACCATCTGTTAATAGACTACTGTCAAATTTTGAGAGAGTTCCGTCATTTATTTTGTGCTTAACTGTTCAAAAAATACAACCTCTTAGATTTTGTTAAAAATAGAAAAAAGTGAATTTCGAGTGCTCATTAAACACTATTTTTTTGTGGAAAAAACCGTCAATCAAAGGAAGGAAAATCTTGATAAATACTATAGGGACTATGCACCATCGATTTCAATGGCAAAAAATTGGTTTACTGACTTTCGTTGAGGTTGAACGTTCTGGACGGCCAATTCAGCTCATTACATCCGAAAATGTCGAAAAAATCCACGATATGGTGTTGTCCGATCGAAGAGTAAAAGTGCGTGAGATTGTTGATGCCATGCGCCTTCCATGTCACAGTGTGGTTTCGATTTTACATGATCTGTTGGGTTTTAGAAATCTGTCTGCAAGATGTCTGCCGCGTAAGCTCTCAATTGACCATAATCGTAATCGTGAGACAACTTCAAAAGATTGTTTGGAGTTGTTTAACAGCAATTTAAATGAGTTTTTGTTGCGCTTTGTATAAGTAATTGT
This sequence comes from Hydrotaea diabolus, assembly GCA_963513945.1. Lineage (NCBI taxonomy): Eukaryota > Metazoa > Arthropoda > Insecta > Diptera > Muscidae > Hydrotaea > Hydrotaea diabolus. Next base: position 166,951,217 of record OY740719.1, read on the forward strand.
GGATGGAATTGGATCCATTACAACACTCTGGAGACCAAGCAGCAGTCTAAACAATGGGTATCTCCAGGTGAACCGGTTCCGAAGAAGGCCATGCATGGTGACTTTGTCGTCCAATAAGGTGATGGCAACAGTTTTTTGGGGTGTACTCGGGATAATCCTTATCGATTACCTTCAAAAGGGAAAAGCAATTAACGGCGTATATTATGCCAACTTATTGGACCGATTTAACTAGGATTTAAAAGTATGGCCAAAAAAAAAAGTTATTTTTCGTGAAGATAATGTACGGGTGCACAATGGCAATATTATCCGCCATATTTCCCGGATTAAGCCCCCAGTGACTATATCTTATTTTTAAACCTAAAGATATGGCTCGATAAAAGGAGATTCAGCTCCATCAATGAAATTATTGATCAAACAAATGCCTATTTTATGGACCTCGAAATATCCTATTTTTTTGAAGGGATGTAAAAATTGGAAAAACGTTGGACTAAGTGTATTGAGCTAAAAGTAGAATATGTCGAAAATGAAGACCTCTTGTGCCTATATTTAAATATTTTCGTTGCTGCACACTGCTTTTACCGCGATTTCAGGTCCATGACAACCCTCTTCAAAAACTTCGCAGCAATTGTTGAAAGAAAACCCGAACTCTTTAAGACCAGGATCTCCCCAAACGAATAAGAACTACTGTTGTAAATCTTACTTTTTAAGTTTTCTGCCCACGAAAATACAACTCACTCTGAACACCTCTACAGCGAGGCTTCTTTTACAACATGGGTGTGTGTTGTTTTTTGTACAAAAAAACTGTGTTTTATTCGAAAACTCACGGAATTATTGATATGCCCTAGTACAACGACGAAATGCCTAGAACATTTGTAGTCAATACTACAATGTGATTATTTTGAAATAATTTTTTAATTAAATATACATTTTTTTCAATCAACATTGGCACTTTGTTGCAGTGTACCCGACCCGCCTTTAAACCGTAGGTCTAACGGTTTAAAGGCGGGTCGGGTCCTACTGTTCAAAAACGGTCCCGAAAGGCTGTTGCTTTTATAGAGCTAGTGATATAAAAATGTATTTTCATTGTCACAACGTAAAATGTTTCATTGGGTTTTAAATAAACGAAAAAGGTTGTCAATTTAGGCACCGCACATACAGTCTCTTTGACTTTGTCATTTGAGTAACAGATATGGAGTGTTTGTCACATTGAATGCGGCATGAAAATTGCGTTAGTTTGAACGCTACTTAAAGTTAATTTTTCTAAAGTGTGTTCAATTAGAAGAATTTAAATTTGTTCACGGGTTACCGGTTGTTATCAAATGATGGGTAAATCTGATTAAGCTTCGGAAGGTTGGGCTTCAAGTCATCCACAATGAACTGTGTTAAATTAAAATTTAAGATCAACTATAATTTGGGTTTTTTATAACGTAAAGACCTCAGGGGTCATTAAAGTCAAATTGCTATATAAAAAATCAGAATTAAAGTTGCTTTTATAGAGAATCTTTATATTATATAAAAAATAGGCCGATATGGAGCAATTTCAGCCTCAAGAAATAAGGCCCCAAACTGAAAATGAAATAAAGCCCCCAAAATTTGTACAGAAAGCAACAACAACGATATTTGCGGTGTTGTTTCATCTTTTTTAGGGCTTTATTTCATTTTGGTAATTAGGACATTATTTCATAATTAAATAAAGTCCTAAACACAAGCTGAATAACAGTTATGCATCGCTAAAGCTCTAAAATTCGCGCGAATTTTGAATCTCTCCCCCTCTTACACTTCGACAAATTTAAGTGCAAATTTTTTTGCCCACACCATTAATTTACGTTTAGCTTAAACTGAAATTTGAATTATCTTTCTGTACCATGTAATTACACACGTTTTTCTGTAAGTGTAAATTGGTGGTGTTGTAAAAAAGGCTTTTATTTTGTCGAAGTGAGAAAGGTGTAGAAATAAAAAATTCGCGCGAAAATTGAAATTCCAATTATATTCAGTTTAATTAAAGTGTAAATTGATTGCTTAAACAAATTATTTTATAGGTATAGGTTTATTATTGCCAAGCTATAAGGCGAAATATGTGTAGCCGAAAATTATTGCTTGACTATATCAAAGCTTCGAAGGCAGCATCAGTGGCTTATCATAAAATAATGGCACTTCCGTTGTTGCCGTCAGTTCAATTAGGTTTGCTAATGCTGAAGTCAAATCGAAAATGCAATTTAAAATTACAAGCAGATGCGATATCCAAGGGATTGGAGCACTATAAATGTCCATATTGCCGACAAATTGTTGAAGATACAATGCAGGTGTTTGTTTGATATTTGATTAATTTTTCAATAAAGTAACTATAAAACTATATTCCTTTTTAAAAATGGTGCCTTAGTTCATTATAAAAAAAAACTAAATGGGATGTGGTTTCATTTTAGGTTTGGGGTCTCTTTTCATCTTTTTAAGGTTTTATTTCATTGTAGGAATTGGGGCTTAGTTTCATAACGAAATAAGTCCCCATTTTTGGGGCTTTATTTCATTCTCAGTTGGGGCCTTATTTCTTGGGCCTTTATTTCATAGAGCCGTGTATTGCATAATAAAATTTAGAAATACCTAGCAAGAAGAATGTTTTAATTTCATGTACAGATCGACAACTTAATGAAATGCCTTCGTACAGGAAGTCTCAGACTAGGTGACTACTTATCGTGCCACTTTTTTATATACTGGCCACATTTAATTGTTAAGTGTTCGATAAGCCGATAATCCCACATTATTGCCAAAAATGCGAAACATGTTTATGCTTACGAAAAACGCTTAATGATGATCGTCATTAATCGTTTGTTTTAAAAATGAACAATTTATAGATTTGAACTGTTATTATGATATATTTTATTATTTTTAATATTATTATGATAATATGAGACCTTTGTTGTTTTTTTTCTTTAAATAAATCAATGTAAACAAAACTAAAGAACTATTTAACAATTTTAACGCGAGAAAACAAGGTATTCAAGAAATATGTTATTGTTTTGTTTACATTTATTCGGTATTATATCATTAATATGACTCGAACAGTTTTTATTCTGGTTCGAGAGTTTTTGTTGGAAATGTTATCATCTCTCCGCACAGTTCGAAGTTTATGCGCAAAGGGTACTTCTCAGTAATTCAAATAAGACTCCCGTTCATTATAAAGTCATTTGATTTGTAGCCGAAGCAATCGTTGCCATAGTCTGCTGAAGAAAAACTTTGGCGGGCTTAGAAACAGCTGTACACACGCAGAAAAAAAGTATGGTTGGGGTAACATTATTCGAAGAGCATCATACTATTGCTGGTTATATGGTTGTGGCACAACAATATTATGATCATCACAACAATATTATGGTTGACACACAACCATACTATGATCCCCATAACAATATTATGGTCCTTACAGCAATAGAATTATTCACACACAACCATACTATGATCCCTACAACCATATTATTATTCACATTCAACCATACTATGATCCCCACAACCATACTATGGTCCTCATTACCATAGCATGTTTAACGTACAACCATAGTATGATCCTCACAACCATAGTATGACTTACACACAACCATAGTATGACTTACACACAATCATACTATGATCCCCAACATTTTTTGTATAGATTGGGTAAAGTTGTTATATAATAGGGTGAATAGGGTGAGTGATTTATTGAACAGTAAAAAAAATATTTATTAAAAATATTTCAGTTATAATAATTCGTAGTTTGTTTGGAAAAAATTTAATTATTTTTACTATTATTGCGTAAGATTCGTAAAAATAACATTGTCAAATAAGAAAAGAGCATTTTTGCCGGTATGAATGCCGTAATCATGTTATTGTTAACGTAAAAGCCATGAAAACAATACTTTTGTTCCACCAACCATATTTATATTGTTGCTACAACCATATTTTCATTTTTAAATTTGGCAACAATACTATTATTACATTTCAACAATATTATTATTTCCGCAATCATACTGTTGTCAAATTGAAATTCAAAAAACAATACTATGGTTGCGACTACCATACTTTTATTGCAGAGAATATACTATTGTTACCGTGACCATATAGTAACCATATCTTTTCTCTGCGTGCAGTCTGCCTGACAGCCATAGCCAATACATTTCACCAATTCAAGAAACTTTTTCAGTTTAGATTATCTAACTTGTCACTTGCTTAACGAAAGTGGGCCTTGAAGTTAATAAGAATAATTGAAATTATTTTTTCAATTCAATTTAAATTCATATTTTCCCTATGCCAATCTGATTTTCCAACCATTTTCCTGTCAGATTGCACATACAACTTCCTTACTTTGATGTGTTGATAAACTACTAGATGCTATGTCTCCTAGGGGAATACAGATGGGGGCAATTATAGGAGTGATGTGGTTGAGGGCCTTTTAAGCAATTTTTCTCGATTCAACGCCGATATTGAATATTTTCTGAGCGAACTTACTGCAATATTAAATCGTGTTAATGGTATGAATTTTGAAAATGTTGATTTAAGGAACAGTAAGTTTGCAGTTTCAGATAATATAAGGTACCTTTATCGGAAAGAAATAAAAATTGGATAAATTGTCGATAAAAGGAGTAAGCATAGATTACGAGTCGGATGCATTAGAGAGGATAAGGGGATACTTTGCTAATATTTTTACCTGGCACACATATAACGATATGGCACACATATAACGATACTTCCAACATGTTAGTTGTTTTTAAAAGAGCTGTGTCCCCTGTTTCTAGTTTCGACACTCAAGTTGTAGGAAAGGTTTTCAATACAGCAAGGGAAATTAGCAATAAGAGGTCTTGCGGCTTAGATGGTGTTTCTAACAATTTAATTAGAAAATTTCCGGCTAAGTTTATATGAGGTTGCTATATATATTTCCGACGTAGGCAACACTAAGTGCTGCCTGGCGCCATCTGACATTTTGATTGCAAAGTTTGACATTTTTTAGCATAAACGTACTCAGAATATTTTGACGTACGACCATCATTTGGGTTGTTTACAGTGACTTGAAAAAATCTATTTGGCAAAAAATGGAATTAACTCGTGAACATTTTGCGTGCGATCATTTTTCACAACTTTCGACGTGGACTATCACAAAAGGAGTGCATGATGAACCATCCTATAGCACTGTGAAAACTGGTTTAATGAATTCAATCGTGGCCGACGCTTGCTCAAAGACGAAGGTTGTCCAAAAATGGCCGTTGTGCCAGAGAACATTGATGCCGTGCGTAAACTTATAATGCAAGATCGTCATGTGACATACCGTGAGATAGAGGCATCCTTGGGTATTTCTTTCAGCAGCATACATTCGATATTGCTTGAACACCTGGCCGTAAAAAAGGTTTGATTTCGTTGGATCCCACACAATCACTCAAAAAAGGCTCGTGTCGAATGGTTCAAAGACAAAAATACGTAGCGGTGCTTCAAAAGACGTTTCCTATGCGTGTGAACCCGAAACAATAGACCGTGTGGGTCTTCGAAGACGAGCCAAATCCAACGAAAGTTGTTCATGGAAGAAGCACTTCGAAGCAAATGGTCGCCGGTTTCTTCGGCAAAACTGGTCATGTGGCGACTGTTCCGCTTGAGCAACGTAGGAGGTCAATTCTGAGTGGTACACCATAATTTGTTTGCCTGAAGTCTTCGGAGAAATTCGAAAAACGAACAAGAGAAGACGAATCATTGTGCACCATGACAATGCGAGCTCTCACACATCGGCTCAAACCAGTGCCTTTTTGAACGGCCAAAACGTCGAATTGATGGGTCATCCGCCGTACAGCCCTCACTTGGCACCCAATGACTTATTTTTATTCCCGCACATCAAGAAAAAATGCGTGGTTAACGATTTTTGTCACCAGAATATGCTGTCGAAGCGTTCAAAAACCATGCTTCGGAGTGGAAAAAGTGCTTCGACAATTGGTTTGAGCGCATGCAAAAGTGTAAAAATCATGCTGGAGAATACTTTGAAAAACAAAACCATTTTTGATGATAAATATTCACACTTTCATTATTAAGCCAAAAATCTATATAGCAGCCCTCGTATAGACTCATTTTTTGATATAGTCGCCGTAAAAATTGTTTGCGATACACAAATAGCTTCCCACATATATAGACATGTAGATACGCATTATACGTAGTCTTAAGTTTTCTGTTACAATACGTAGCTTTAGTTTAAAAGTAACATGATTTATAAAAAGGCTCAGTAAATATAAACCTTAAAAATGCGCGTCTCAATTTTAATTTGTACTTCCTAAATTTCAATTTGTATTTTTTTTATTAACTTGTATTTTCTCATTATCAATTTGTATTATCTCAATTTTAATTAACGTTTCTCAATTTCATTTTCTAAATTTTAATTTGCATTCATTCAAGTTGACGTTTTCAATTTCAGTTTGTATTTTTTCAATTTCAATTTGCGTTTCTCAATTTCAATTTCAATTTGTGTTTTTTCTATTTTAATTTATTTTTTATCAATTTTAATTTGCATTTCTCAATTTGTATTTCCTCAATTTAAATTAACTTTTTTCTATTTAATTTGCATTTTCTCAATTTAATTTGTATTTTCTCAATTTTAATATGTATTTTCTTCAATTTGTATTTTCTTAATTTAAATTTATGATTTCAATTAGAAATGGTATAGATCCATTTTAACATAAATTGTATTTCATCAATTTCAGTGGAGGTTTCCCAATTACAGTTTGTATTTTTTCAATTTCAATTTGCGTTTCTCAATTTTAATTTGTATTTTTTCAATTTTGATTTATATTTTACAAATTTCAATTTGTATTTTCTCAATTTCAATTAAGTTTCTCAATTTCAACTTATATTTTCTTAGTTTGAATTTTTTATTTTTTCAATTTCAATTTGTATTTTCTCATAAATAATTTGTTTCAATTTGTATTTTCCCAATTTAAATTTTATTTCTCAATTGCAATTATGTTTACTCAATTTTAATTTGTAGTTTTTCATTATCAGTTGAGGTTTTTTAATTTGTGTTTTGTCAATTTAAATTTGCATTTCTCAATTTGTATTTCCTCAATTTAAATTAACTTTTCTTAATTTTAATTGTATTTTCTAAATTTTATTTTTATTTTCTCAATATATGCATATTCTCAATTTCAATTTGTTTTTTTTAATTTCAATTTATGATATCTTCATTTCACTTAGAAATGGTGTAGTTTCATTTTAACATAAATATTTTTTAAATTTTATTCTAACATTTGCTGTCATCTCCCGGAGCACTCATCAGAAACGTTACCTTTTCAACAAATTTCTTTTTATATTTTGAATTAGAATTTTTATATCCAACATGACGGTCCCGATTTCTGCTTCTCCAGCTTATGTGGACTATATAACAGACGAACCACCTCCGCCAGCGCCTTCCAAAAAGAAGAAGAAACCTACAAAGGCCGAATTAAAAGCGAGAAAGCTTAAAGCTGAGCAGGAATTTCGTAAACTTGAAATCACAGTAAGTCCAATAGTCTTTAAAGCTTAATTGTCTAAACCATATCAAAATTTTCTTAAGGAACACTTAAAGCGGGAGTTGGAACTGAGCCGGAAAAGTTCGCTGCGTGGCCGTCAAAAGTGGCAAGAAATGTGTCGAGAAATCAAAATTGTACAAATGCGAGAGGAATTACAGGTAAGTATTGAAAGTCTTAGCCTTATATATATTACTGACGATATTACATTTATTTCCCTAAGGCTTGGGAAGCACAAACCAATCGTCTATTGTCCCAGAAGGATGAAAAGATCTCTTTGCTGCTCGATGACATAAAGGAGACAGATGAAATGCACAAGCGCACCTTTGGCAAGCAATTACAATTTATGGACTATTTAACAGGTTGGATTAAGATCAAATTGATTTGATATTGTATAGTATTTAAAAATACTGTATTACCAGATATTTTCCAAGTCTTTAAAGACAGTGCCAGACTACGCTATGAAGCTCAAGCTTCAGAAATGTTACATAATTTCTATGCAGCGACAAGCGAACGAGATGAATTCATGAACGACTTTCAACGCAAGAGCGAAAATGTCTTACATTCCAAAAATCAGATCTTAGGGCACACCATCAGAGAAGATTATGACACCTTTCTGGATAAACGCAACGATTGCGTTAATACCGAAATTATAAAACGCTATCATTTACGCGATTCTATTGTCTTGAAAATGAACGATTTGCAAAAGCTATTGTTACAGTTCTTGGCAACTATGCGAAATACATCTCTGGATGCTGGCAAATATGAACGGGCCAATGCTCTCATGGAACGCCAACGAACTTTTGTCATCGAATCGCAAAAGCTCAATGATAGCGAAGCGCGAGGCGGTCGTTTGCATCAAGATCTACAGAGAGAGCTAGAGCGCGTGGGCGCTGAGGGGCAGCGTAAAATCAATGATTTAAAATTGGAACATTCCTATTTTGTGGACCAGCGCAAAAGTATCGAGCAACAAATGAAATTGGACCGGGAGAGAACACATGAGAAGCTTAAAATTTTGACAACACAATGTTTTGGGATATGTAAAGTAAGTTGTTCGAACAGAAAAATAGGTAAAGTTGAATGGGTTATTTATTGACTCTTAAAAGCAGGGCTCATTAGCATGCCACAATAACCTTTTAAGAAGAAAGTGTTATGATGAGAAAAATATGGCTCTTGAATGAGAATGAAGTATGAGCAAGAGTTCAGAAAGCTTTTAAACCATTTAGTTTTGTTAACAATAAAGTATTTTTTATAAAGAGAAGTACCACTAAAAAGCTCTGGGTTATGGATTCGAATGCCACGGTATTTGCAAACAAAGCTGTACTCCGCCCCTGCTATTTTCAAGCTTTACCTTCTTTCACCACGCGTATGCCCAGAGCTTTTCAGTGCAACTTCTTCACATAATATGTAAAATAGGTCATCGGTTTACTAGTAGCCTTTACGAGATCATCAAGAAATCTAACTTCAAGATATGTTAGTCATCATTTCGCAGACTTCGTCCTTACTGATAACACAGTACAACAGCCAATCTGGGGGGTGAGAAATTCAGGGTGATGGTACTAGGTCAGTATATTAAAACCCTCAAAGGGTTTTGCGTTCGTATGTGCCATTTTTTTTATGACCTTTTACATTTTTTCCTTATCTTGATGTTTTTTCGCTTAGTTGTAAAATGTTGGCAAAAACGTAGTTCGTCATAACTCGAGAACGACTAGTTCGATTTTGCTGAAATAAATTGAGAAAAATTAATAATTACATTTTCTTTAATCCATTAATATACTGTTTTTCTACCAAATCAACATTTTTGCAATTAGAAATAAATTTATGAAGAAAATTTTGCCAAAAAAAAAATTTTTATAACTTTCACGTAAAGTCACATAACCTATAAACAAAAAGCGACGTAGATCATAGAAATCGATTAACGCGTTCTGCTTTTATTTACAATTAAGTGAAGTTACTAACTGGCACATACGAACGCAAAACCCTTTGAGGGTTTTAATATACTGACCTAGTACCATCACCCTGACTTGGAATTTCTCACCCCCCAGACAATAACCCCAAAAATGTTCCACAGTGTAATTATTTGTAAAATCTTCGGTGAATTATTATGTATTATGTTCAGCGACATTGAATCGTATGACGTGGTGTATGTATGCAAAAGCTTTACTTTTTCCCTACTGTTTTTAAGCTTTACCTTCATTCACCACGCCTTTAGCCCAGAGATTTTCGAGAAATCTAACTCTAAGATAGGTACGTAAGTCATCATTCCTGCAGACATCATTCCTCCATCTGATAACTATTTGTAAAATCATTGGTGAAAATTATGTACAGTTAATGTGTATAGCGACATTGAATCGTATGACGTGGTGTATGTATGCAAAAGCTTTTCTTTTTCCCTACTGTTTTTAAGCTTTACCTTCATTCACCACGCCTAATATAACTTCTCTTTTTTTGCAAAAGAAGTAATCGGCATGGTTGTATCCTAAACGAGGTCGTCAAGAAATCTCCTTCCAAGATAGGTGAGAAGCCATTCCTGAAGACTTGGTCCATACTAATAATTCTTTGTAAAAACTTCGGTGGAAATTATGTACAGTTTGTGGGTTTTATGTCGGAATATATTTTATAGACTTCTGAAATTTAATTTATTTCCCTCAGCACCCTTTTAAGGAACATAAAATGGGATACTTCCCCAAATCTGCAATGTGTACACGGTTGATTTCAACCTATTGCTAAAATCCACCTCCAAACGGCTAACGCATTTTATAGAGGGCCGATATTACGGCAAAAGACTTTTAAACTGAGTTACTTACAGACCCACAGAAATTCAAATGAAACATTATTTTAAAGCTAAATTGTTGCTATAATTTAAATAGTCGCGTAGGTTTCGCTCGCAGTGCTTCTAACGCTCGGACAAATGGTTAAAATTTGAAGCCATACTTTGGCAATAACGACTTGAATGAAGGCCTCAAGCTCTTCCAAAGTGTGTGCTATTTTAGCGAAGGTTTACAAGTTGAAATAGCTTCATAAAATATATTAAAGTGACGCAAATCGAATCATCGCGAGGGCCAAATGATGAACGCTTGTCGTTAGGCCCTGACTTCAAGAGTTCTCTTTACAACTTCGAGCGTTGTGCCATTGGTATAAAAAAGAAACGCCGAAGTGTTGTCGACTCTGATTCCAAAATCCGGTTAGAAATGCTATTAAGCGAGAAGCTTTGACAGTGTGCATGATAGCATTCGGATATTTTAAATAGCATGTATCGCGCGCTCACGTGGGAGCTTTAAACTATAAAGTGGGATGATTAGGAAACCGAAAGTTCCCGAAGTAGAATGAACCAATGAAGCTCTGCTGTTATGGTGTGGCTTTTAGCGGAAAACGCTCACAAACATCAATTTGTTTTGCTTTGGGAAGAATGAAGCTTTTACCATTAAACACCACACCAAAGCTTTTTAATGGTATTTCTCCCTATGATGTAACTTCTTAGGTTAGACAGCTTTTGGAAGAGACATCACTTCTAAACATGCTGTTTCCTACTCATCCCAATTTAAAGTTTAAAGGTAGTTTAGAAGCAGGCGATCCATGCATTTTAACCTATCCTAAGGCCCCTCTGACGTAAACAGAGATCCTCAGTTAAAACGATAGAACTTTAAAAATAAGTTTTCAGCAGTATGAGAAAGTGATCTATTTTTCTATATTTCACACAATAAACGCCACACGAAGTTGTTATGTGTTTTAACTTGAACTTTTGCTACACGACACCTATTGTGCCAAGAGGTCTAGAAATGTTTCTGTAAGCTCGAATACACCTTGCATATATATAGCACAAGAAGAATTAGAGACTTTTTTAAATTTTTTGTATTCAGAATTTTGCTGAATTCTGTCCATGCCAGAATCTCTCAATGCAAATAATTCACAGAAAAATAAAATTATTTATAAAAAGAAGGTTTACTGAAAAGCTCTAAGCCGAGGCTGATCACTGAAAAGAGCTTTTGTCCTTATGTCATAAGATGAGTGGCTTTAATTTACCATTGAGCTTTTTACGCCCAAAAGACCAGAGACTTTTATTGTCAATTTAAATAGCTTTGATCTTATGTGTTTTCTTGTGTGTTTTAGGCAGTGGCACTAAAATCCTTGCGTGGTTTTCGGCAGAGCCACTTAAATCTTTGCGTTTTTTTTGGCAGTGCATCTAAAATTCTTATCATAGAAATCGCATTGCAAAATTTTGTGTTATTTTTTAAGTAAATTGATTACGTAGCAACAGAACGTAGTACAGAAAACAACAAGAGCTTTCGAGCTTAATTTAATAGATAGTTAATTATAGAAGTCAATGCTAAAGCTTGTATGGTGTAACTTTACTGTACATGTAAAGTTATATTAGTACCAGTCAAAAGTTTCTTGTAATGGCGGGGCGTATGAAAGCAAAAGCTTCGCTTTTATCAGAGTATTCTTATTGACATTGTTGATCTTTGGCATTCACCATAGCTTTTAAAACCGTACTTCTTATTGATTTATAAAGGCTGAAATTCTACAAATATTAAACTATGCTTTTATGCGCTAAGCTATTAGGGCAGAGCTTTTTTGTAATTCCTTCAGTCTTTCTAGCAGAGTCGGGGAAAATAAATTATAAAGAGAAGGTCCATTAAAATGCTTTGGTCTCCTGGTGTGATTCTTGTAGGCGAAAGCAATTTGTGTTTTGTTAGGTGTAGAATAAAGCAGAAACATTGAAGAAAAAGCCTGTTATAACATGGCCTATTAAGGCTAAAGCTCAAACATTTTAATTGGTTTGATATTGATAAAATAAAGCTTTTTTATATATGCACCAAAGACAATAAACTATATAAGATGGGCGAAATAAGATTGTATGAGAAGTTGTAAAACACACGATAAGTAGCAGACATGGGGGAGCAACTCTGAAAAGCTCTCAATATCGTAGAAAAATAGCAACTGTGAATGAACCGCGGAAAACGGAACAAAAATAAAAAATTAAGATTAGTGTTTCCGCAAAATATTTAAAACTAAATTTTATTACTTAAAAACAAACAACCACAAACCTAATCTTCTCAGCTTGTGAAGTAATTAACTGTTTCAAAAAAATGTTTTTTTTTGTTTTTAAAGAGTGTTTTAATTTTGACTTTTTTGCGTTATTGTGATTGTGTACAAGCGACTGTGGAAAAATAAACCTGGAATTTGTCTGTTACTGAAGTCATGTTTTTGTACGATATTGCAAAAAAGAAGTATTCCGTCCTTCTTTATCTATTACATCTTCTTTGCTAAGCACCACTCCATGGGTTTAGAGCTTTTTAAATAACCTTTTCTTAACAATTTACTTCCTCTGCTAGAGCTTTATGTTTAAGAGAGAATTATATACAGATGATTTCATTATAAAACTAGGAAAGGACGAAGTGGAAAAATGTTTTAAACTTTATTCACGAAAGTTTATCCTTAAAAGCTTTTGTATTTAGTTGATATGTTTTTTTTTTAACAATCTCTCTCCATCCACTTAGAAATACCGAAAGCTCCAAACATATGGTGAACTTTTACTCTCACTCTCCGCCAACTGTAGAAAGTTACAAACCGAAGCGGAAAAGATCGTGCCTAGCGGAGACTCTCAAACTTTCAAAAGCGATTTGGCCACAAATGCTGAAGATTTTGTAATACAAGTATTAGATCTCAAGTCACATGTAGACTTGAGCGAAGACGAAATGAAAGCTCAAATGGACCTCATGAATATATTTTGGCATCGTCAAGCTGTGGCTGAGGCTCAAAACGTTGTGCTCGAAGGAAAAAAGCGACAATTGACTAAAGAAAATCAACATTATAAAGACATCATCAGGTCTCTGAGTAAAGCCGACAATGTGAATGAGCTACAGGAGGCTCTGCGCATACAATGTGTTTTGGATGAGGAACCCCGCTGTGCCGCTTTAGATAGTCTGCATTTGTAATCTGGTTTTGAGAATTTAAAAAATAAAATATAAAATTTTACTTGAAATTATTTCGGATGGTAGTTGAGAACATCAAAGCTTAGAATTTTGTAAAATGCCACTGCCCATTCTTTTTCAGTAGGGTTTGGATTATTAAGCTTTTTGGAGGGGTAGCCGTTTTCGGTGTAATCCCTTTGAAATCTCATGAAAATCTCGGCAAAGACAATACGATGTGGCACTGACGACAGATCATGTGGCATCTTGAATTCGGCATCGAGAGAGCTAAGGATACGACTGACTTCGACGACCTCTTCGATGGAATTAAAGTCCTTGGAGTTGCGTAAACCCACAAACAGCATATCGATGAAACAGTATTTGCGACCTGTTGGGGCGGATACGAAAGAGAATTATTTTAAGTCTAGATTTCTGGAGGTTATTTTCCTAGGTACCATAATTGAATCTGGTGGCCACTTTCATGGGTATCGAACGTCGCAGATGCTCCGTTTCGAAGCGCACCAACTTCAAGCGCTTATCGTTGCGTGACAAAAGCAAATCACGTGTGATCTGTTGAAAACCTATGGGAGTGGTGAACCGACTGATGCTGGAGGTATTTTGATTTCGTATTGTATCGGTTAGAACCACAGCGGCCTGGAATGGAAAAAAGTAAGCAGGCATGAATAATCTCTTCGCACACTACCCGCTTTTAATTATATGGTTGGCCGTTGTACTAAAACCTAACTATTCGGACGTGCGTATGGTTGGGAGCTTGGCTAACAACAAATGTAGCTAATTTCTCCACCATACTTGCCATTGTGAATATACACTGTCATTGTGTATGAACTCAGAAAAATCTTGTTTTTGTCTTTTTCAGTATTCACACATTTTTGCATTATTTTCAAATTTTTGCAATACCGGCGTACATAAACTTAGATAATAAGGCCATAGTACGAACGACAACAAACAATTTACCTGTTTTGCTCCCCTTATGAATTCGGCTTCCACAAATTCCCGATCCCACAAAAATTTGACCTTCCAAAGATTCAATTTTGTTACCAAATATGTCCACGGATTGTGCAGATACACCAAGTTCGGTATGACCTTTCGTCGTTCATTGTAGTGTTTCATTTGACGTTTCCAGTCGTGCGATTGTCGTCGCACCAACAATGGGACGGGGCAGTGGCAGCGCTGATTGACTATTGTTTGTCGCGTTGGGTGGCGGACAATTGATTTTGCGGTATGTGTTGAAAGGGTTTTGTTCGAAATGGCCGGAAAAAAATTACTTGCAATTTTTATTAACATTTTTTAGGTGATGTATTCGTTTTTTTATTTACATACAAATTTTGAATGTTTTGGAAAAAAAACACAGAGAGAAAAGTATTTCAAAGTAATAAAATAAAATTAAGGGTTGTTACTTGGTACAGGGGTTTCCAATAGGGACATAACAAGTTCGTATCTTTATGTCAATGCACCTTCAAACATTTTTAATATTCTTTCTGTGCCAAAACGTTAGACGGAGTCAACATTCCCATCATGGTAAAGTTCACTTACGAGCAACGTTTGGAAATCATTAAAAATTACTGCCGAAATTCTGAGTCGGTGGTCGCAACTTTAAAAGCGTTTATTCCAAATTTCATCCGTAATAATCGTCCCACCCGACAAGCTGTGCGTGCTATAGTAGACAAATTTGGATTTTTCACTTTTGGATTTTCCGGCGCGAGAGAGAGAGAGAGAGAGCAGTACCGCTCGAAGCGACGAAAATATAGCAGCCGTAAGTGTATCCGTTCAAAATTAGACAAATCAGTCGATTTCGCGTCGTTCTCAGGAATTGGTCATCTCTTAAGCTCTGTGCGTATTTTGCGAAAAGATCTTGGTCTTCATCGTCATTAGATCAAACTGACTCAAGAACTAAAGCCACTTGATCATTTAAAACACCGAAACTTCTCCGATTGGGTTCTGGCAAAGTTTCACGAAAATCCAGAATTTCATCGAAAAGTCATCTTCAGCGATGAAGCTCATTTCTGGCTTACTAGTTCTGTCAGTAAACAAAATATGCGTTATTGGACAGCAACAAACTCACATCTGCTTCAAGGGACACAATTCCATCCGCAAAAAAAATACTGTGTGAATATCATGACGGAAGTGTGATTGGACCGTATTTCGTCGATGAAAACAATCGTCATGTTATCGTCAATAGAGAGCGCTATTGTGCCATGTTAGAAAATATTTTTTTTTAGAATTGGACAAGCTTCACATCGCTGACATGTGGTTTCAACAAGACGGTGTCACTAGCCACACAGCACGAGTTAAATCGATTTACTGAAAGGAAAATTCGGTGAACGTGTTAGAGAAATGGTCCGCTCGACCTCGTTCATGCGATTTTACGCAATTGGATTTATTTTTCTGGGGCAACATCAAGTCATTGGTCTATGCCAACAGGCCAACAACTTTGGACGAGCTCAGAGAGAACATCCAACGCGAAATTGCAAACGTTTTGGTCAAAATGTGTGCAAGAGTGTTGGAAAATTGGGTCCAAAGAAAAGTTTGCTGTACACGGGCCGGTGGTGGTCATATGACCGAAATCGAATTTTATTCTTTTAGTGCAACATTTGACCTACACCTAATATAAATTTGAACTTAATATCTTAAATATGCTTTGTTTTAATTATATATAAAAATGCTTTGTCCTTAATGGAAAACCCTGTACAACAAATAAGGTAGAATTATTAAGTTAACTGATTTACAACTACCTCACCTAGAAATTTCAACTTTTAAATTTTGAATCTGACAAAAATAACTCTTAAAGCTAAATTTTTATATCAAAAATTCACGAACATTTATTTTTGGCATTTTCTTTGCAGTGACTGACAGTACAGCGAACCGTATATTTGTTGTTGGACTAGTGACTGACTATACCTCGTTTTTTGTACCATTAAACCTATTTTTTTTTGCTCAAAAGTTTATAGAAAGAATCCTTTTTATAATCAAAAATAGCTAGAATTTGTTCTTCTTTTTTATTTTCGTTTTAGTGGGTTGAAAATTTTTCTATGTCCAAAAATTTCATTTTTGGGCTTTCCTAAAAAATTATTATTATCTGGAACGGCACTACCGATTAGTACGAAATTTGGGCCATGTGAAAGGAAACAATACGACCTATAGTATGTAGTAATTTTAATGTTAATTTTTTTTTAAATATTTTATATATTTAAAAAAAAATAATATTTTCCAAATTCAAAACAGTAATTACATTTTACTTTATGGTGACGGCAATAATAATATGTTCTCCGCAATAAAAGTATGTTCGTCGCAACCATAGTATTGTTTTCTAAATTTTGACAGTAGTATGACTACCGCAATATTAATATTGTTGAAATGTAACAATAGTATTATAGTCAAATTTAAAAATGAAAATAGGGTTGTAGCTACAATAAAAATATGGTTGGTGCGACAAAAGTGTTATTTTTTTTAATTTTATGTTAACAATAATATGACTGCTGCAATCAAACTGTATGATTGTAATTTTTTTTCATTTGAATATGCTTTTTAGTACAGTACTTTTTATATGGAAATTAAAATTTTTCAAATAAACTGCTTTGGCTTTGTTAAACTGAAATATTTTAAATAAAAATGCTCACGTTTTTTAAACTGATTTTTTTCTACTTTAAAAAAATCACTCCTATTAATTTGAATTCAATGTTATTTTAAATAAATATCATGATTCAAATAAACTTAACCCAATGGCAATAAATAATTTTGAGATTCATAGTATAATTTTGTGTGATCATACTAAATGTAGGGATCATAACGTGGTTGCGTGTGAATTATGCTATGGCTGTGAGGATCAGACTATGGTTGTATGTGAAACATACTATGGTTGTGAGGACCATAATATGGTCGTGGAGATCATAGTATGGTTGAGTGTGAATCATACAATGGTTGTGGGGATCATAGTATGTTTATTTGAGGTTGTATTTGCATCATACTATTATTGTGAGGATCATATTGTTGTACCACAATCATTTACCCAACAATAATATGATGTTCTTCGAATATTGTTATCCCAACTACACTTGTTTCTACGTGTAGGCAGATTTGGTCCAATATAAAAAAGTAAATTACGACTTTGAACAGTTTAAATTATTTGAATTTTAAAAAATAATATAACAAATAATTTAATCATATATGAGGTCGGCCAAGCAGTTACCGTAAATCTTCTTGTGGCCTGAAATTGAGAATAAGGACCTGGACGATATGTGGTGCAAACGGGATGGTGCACCTTGCAACACAGCCAACGATGGTTGTTTTTCAAGAAAAATCTTTTTTCGTTGGCCAAAATTCTGTAACTTTTGAACCGATCAATATATTTAAGTTATTTATTTTTTAATGTAGAGAAATTTAGATCAGCTTGACTCAGTTTTATTTACATTAAAATTGATTGAGGACTTTTTAAGGAATTCTAGGTCAAAGTTAAACTTTTGATTTTTTTTTAACTTTTAGAGTGAAATATGGGTTTATTATCTTTTTTATTTATTAAAAAATTTAATAATTGGATTTTAATAATAATTAAAAATATTTTTTGTAATAATGGAATTTTTTTATGTTACACTCAAATTTGTTTACACTCAAAGAATCTTTACACCTTAAAAAAACGTTAATAATATCTAAAAATCTTGCTATTACTACGAGTACAGAAAAAATTATTATTTTTTGCTGTCAAATTTGATAATTTTAAAAAACACCACGACACGTGGTAATGTTAATTGGCCAGCACGATCATGTAATTTGACACCGTTGGACTTTTTTCTTTAGGGATATTTAGAAGAATAAGCCAAGAACAATTCAAGAGCCAAAGGATGAAATAATTCGGCACATTAGACCCTGCTTTATGTCTCAGAGTCAGAGAAAAAAAACGATTGCGTAGAGTTATGCCACCGCAGACCTTCTATTATAATAAAATATATTAAGATAATTCTCTAAAAACTTTTTGTTATATTTTGTAAGTACAATCAACATCGTGCTTTTTAGTTGGACCACTATTAAAAATGGTTGCTATAATTTTTTGTTTGTTTGATTTTTTTTTATTAATGGGTTGAACAATTTTAGATGGCCAAAATTGCATTTTTAGACTTTACAAAAAATCTTGCTATTCTGGAACTTCCGGTAAGTACTCGTACCATGTGAAGAACAATACGATCTAGATTATGTCCAATCAAGTAATTAGATTTTTGGGACCGCCATAATTGTTGATGTTATGGGCAAAAAACTGGCAGTATGTATTGATAAAATTTAAAAAAAAAAATAATGAGCATTTAAACATTTATTAGTTTTAAAAAATAATTTACATTTTAAACAAGGAAACCCGTCGTTAAGTTCGACAAGGCCGAACCTTACATACCCTTCACCTACGGACCGTTTTTGGGGCACGAGCCCATATCTCAGCCCAAATTTCAGAAATTACTTGGATTTGTATTGATATTGTCGATATTGACTATTGATCGCCCGTTTTGCCCGTGCGGGGCGTTTTTAGGCCCACACGAGCCAAAAGGCAAGCAGCTATGCCTCTTTAAAGGTAAAAAAAATATGATTTGTTAAGAAAATACCAAGTCAAAGGTTAACTTTTAACCTTAAAAGGAAACATGTTTCCCCCTAAGCCGATTTCGCCCATTTACATTCCCAAACAGCTTATGACCATACGACATCGTAATAAATAATTTGATGATTCGTTTTATCTCTACCGTGCTTTCAACAGACATACGGACGGACGTGGCTAGATCGTATTAGAATTTTACTACGATCAGTAACTTTTATACTTGATAGGGTCTTCGATCAATATTTTATCGTGTTGCATACGGACTGACATATTTAGTATACCATCCACTCTTCGGTTGAGGGTATAAAAATTTTAACGATCAGCTCAGAATTATTTTCTTAGTCGGTTTAGACATGCCCGTCTATTCGCAATTAAAAACTCTATGAAGCTTTGTACATTATTTTGTTTTTCTCTAAAGACGGTCGCTATTGAAATAGGAGAATTAGGTTCAATTTCTGGAAAAGCTTTTATACAAATGTACCTCTCGATCTGGGGTTTAATCGACATAACATCGTTCTTATATGGTCAGCCTAAGCTCGTTATGTCAGTCTGAAAATCCAATTAGGATTATTACATCCCCTTTCTAAATCTCCGATACATTTCAGTACATTTTTTATTTCTCCAAACTTCCATAAAATCTGAATTTTAAATGCAAAAAAATGTGGCTTCTGCCAGCTAATCAAAAGTTCATCTACCGTAAACTGAAACGTAGCTAAAATGAAAACGCCTAGATCCTACAAAAGGAATTTGTCCATACCACTAGTTCGGACGTCCGTCCGTCCAGCGTCTATCTTTGTTCCCATCATGAGTCATGAATAGCCTTGAATGGTTATATTTAGAGACGCCACCATTGCGAGCGCGCGCTTATTACACGACTTAATGATGCTCGATGATGCTCTTCCCATTCGGTGGTGGTGGTGGTGTTGGTGGCACCACACAACCAACAGCCCAATTGTACTTTAGCACGAAGAATCCGAGTCTGAGCCAAAGTCAGAGCCAGGCCTTTAGGCAAACCGACCACAACAACAACGACTTGGCCAACGAAACAAGTTTTGGTTTTTTGTATCTAACAGTGTGTGTGTGTGTTCGCTGTGTTCATGTGGCCAAATGGGTAAGCATGGACAACAGGATCCTTTTCGACGTAAACGGCGGCGTCAGCGACGACGACGACGGCGCACAGATAAGCTTTAAGAACAAAACTTGCGCACACACACCCATAGCCAGGTAAGTGAGACGAGTTTGGCCAACAAACAAACCGAACAGGCCATGGCTAAAACAGACTTTACAAAAATCCAGTTTCAGACGCGTAAGTTGTCTTCTGTTTTATGTTGCTTTTTAGTTCTTTTCAAATTTGAATCCAAAAATAACGCAAATATTCGCCTCTGTCTGTGGGAACACTCATTCACACACTCGGGAGCAATATTCGAATCACATCATACGTATTTGTCTTTTTTTACGAGTATTTAATGGCTTGAAACTGATTGAAATTCTAAAGCGAGTTTATTATTAAAGGGCAAAGTTTTGTTTAATTTTGAAAAGTTCAGACAGACTTCGGTAAACACTTAAAGAGGACAATTGTTAATCGTCTATTCCATAGAATGTCCTTTAGTTCCTAATAAACAATTCTAGCCACATATACATTTATTTACTTAATATTTCAACAATTTGCCCATTCAAACATATTTTCATGTATGCAATGGAGGGCCTGCATCCCTGTCCTCAATGGTCATTCTCATACAGTATCTCACAAATGTTTGCGTCACATATTTAGTAAAGAGAACTCTGTTTATTTCTTAAGGGTATTGTTAAATATCACAAATAATATACTCTTTTATTCTTCACCCATTTGTCTGTTGGGATCTGTAGACAAAATAGTCACTTCTTCTTCTTCTCCCACAAAAGTCGGTGTATGGCTGATGCAGTTTTCTAGTATATACGCCCAAAGGAAAGTAGCAAACTGCACTAGCATGAGAAACTTCATAGAAGACCTTTTCGCATTCGCCCAGATATAGTAATAAAAGGACAATAGTAAAATCGCCTATACATTTTTCTACTCACTACACGGAGAGAAAAAAGGCGAGTATAAGTGGAACTGTTTCATAACAAGTTTTAATTAACTCGAAATTAAGAAAATAAATGATGTGTTCTGGCAGATTTTGTTGTTGTTTGTTTGTTAAACATTGGATTAATGCCCGTAACTGGGTAGGTTTGAATGACCGGTACGTCTGCAAACATATTAATGTTTGGGTGCAAACAAATATATGTTTGCACGTAAGCATATGAATGTTTAGGAACATTGCTACAAATATTGGGGAAATTCCCATTAAGGGACCAAAGGTACCTCGGAAAAAATGTAGGGCCCATAAAATCCACTTTTATTGCTTTATTCTGTACAAATCATAATATTTTGTAGACGTAAATCCGTCAAAAAGGCCCCAGAATATGCGATCAATAGTCAAAATAGACATATGGGAACTCGAATGATAAAGCAAATTTTGCTACGAGCCGAAATACATTTCTATGAAAGCCATATCAAAACATGTACAGATTTCTTCGGTTTTCAATATTATTTATTACGGAACAACGCTGCATGCCAAACTCCAGTGCATGACCAAAAATCGGTAGGTACATATGTAGGTATAGGGCCCTTATCAAAACTTTCAACAGCGACCGTCATCAGTTGAAAACATTATAATAAGCTAAGTTTCATCGTGATCGGTTCGTATTTTCGACTTACACATTGACAACAAGAATAGATGCACAAAATGACATTTCTAAATTTAAATAATAAATATTTATGAGTCGATCGGTACGTATAATTATTAATAGGTCAATTACACTTTTTTCTGGGTGTAACATCAGCACAACTCATACATAACACCCTCGCTTCACAGAGTGGTTGGGGTGTAAAAAGCAAAAAAATAATTATACTAGCTTTCGCAAAAATGTATGTGCGTACTTGTTTCTATATTTCAATACTTGCTTTCTTATTGACAAAAGTTAATATTTCAACATTCGTTTTCGCATTCGCAAAAATGTATATGTGACGCGCAAAATAGAATGGGACCTAAGGTTAAAAACCAGTTTTGTTCAGTAGAGCCAGTTTGAAGATTAGGTCCCTTTCTATTTGCGCTTAGAATCGTCGACTTCACTTTCATAAAACGCGCATATCTCTGGGAGGGAACACTTTTGGGGCATGGGATCGGTCTCATTCGATGCTCAGATGTTGTCCACATCAAAAAAAAATGAAAATTGATTTTTTTACCCTTAGGTCCCTTTCTCTATGCGCTGTCACATATGGGTATTTCCAGAGAAGGGTCAACCGTGACCGAAAAATAAAATACTACCGAAAATAAGTTTTTGTCTCATATTATGCTAAAGAAACATTCAAATGTTATTTTTTTAAGCTTTACTAGCCTTATTCAGTTGTTGAAAATCTGAAATTGCCTTTTTTCTTTCATGCCACCTTTATTCTGCACTCTGTCTTTGCTTGTAATTTTGTTGTTACATTACAGCATTACAGAAATAACTAAAATTTAAATTCACCAGGAAAAACAATGATCGACTAAGAGTGTCTTTTCAATTCCTGATAATGATATTTAAATGTCACGTGTGAGACTTAAAAGTGTTTCTTGTTTGCATTACTTCTATGTATGCAAACAAGTAACACTTTAGGTCACGGTCTTGGTGTACACTCTTAGCTACGGCCGCTACATTTTCTTCACTGCGTGCTGGACGTGGTCTATTCGGTCGAATATTATCCAATAATAAATGCTGGGTCTCAAGGTGATGGTTTTGCGAATAGTACACTCAGTAGGCCGATTATATTGACCATAAGTTAAACGAAGTGCACGAAACACATTCCTCACAAAACATGAATTTTCGTACTAAAGTTGACCGGTTTGTAAAAAAATATTAATTTCAGTCAAATATTTTTTTAATTTCAAAAAAGGCTAACTTTTAAGAGTCTACTGGTAAATAACTTAGCTATGTTACCCTAGTACCCTCCGAGCACCAATCCGAAAATTTTCAAACAGCTGCCATTTCGCCCCTTGTATTTTTGGGCATGGTCGTAGATGGACATATTGTCATGAAATGAGCCATGGAATACGCTGGTGAAATTTGTCCAGTCGTGAATGCATTACCCTGTATATCGAATATTGAAGAAGCTGCTTAGATGTAAATCCAGTAAGACGAGATATTTAGATGGGCCAAAATTGCCATGGGGTTAAAAACTTAAATAATATTATTGTATTTTTTTTCTCAGATTATATAATACACAAAATGGAAATTCTTTTACACGAAGTATGAAAAATAATGTCACTTAAACGACCCCTGTTTTCAGTTTCGCAATGACGGGCTCGTTTTATAAGATTTTCCATGACTTCTTTCAAATTTGTGGCTGTAGCGTTCGAATTTCTGCAACAATGTTGGCTTTGAGTTGAAGAATTGTCTCCTTTATTTATTCTCCAAGTGTTATTTATATAGGGTAATCCATCTAGAGGTAGTTTTTCAGAACAAAAAAAATATAAAAATTCAAAAATTCATTTCGACCGGTATGGCTTTAATGACACGCGTAATAGACTTTGGACTTTACGTAACCCCAAAGAAAAATGTCTAAAGGTGTGATATCACTCGATCTAGGCGGCCAACTCACAATAGATCCATTGTCTGAGCAGCTGTATGTGGCACCGTCCTGTTGAAACCAAGTGTCGTCAAGATTATGGGCTTCAATTCGAGGTAGCATAAAGATCGATATCATGGCGCGATAGCGAGCACCATTCACGGTTACGTTCCGGCAATTATCATTTTTGATAAAATAAGCACCGATGATTCCACCAGCTTATAAACCGCACCAAAACGTGGTTTTCTCTGGGTATAATGGCACCTCTTGAACCTCTTCTTGTTGCTCTTTAGCCAAAATGCGGCAATTTTGTTAACTGACTTTGCCGTTGAGCCAGAAATGGGCTCATCACTGAACAAAATTTTGGGCGAAAACAGCGGATCTTCCCGTTTCTCACCGAACGCTCATTTCCATAATACAATTGCCAACATTTGAAGGTAATTGTTTTCAAAAAATTACCAACACAGATTCTACACATGATTTGAATTTTTATTTTTTTTTTGGTTCAGAAAAAATTCCTCCAGATGGATCACCCTAATATGAAAAAATATATAAACGAAAACGTTATTAAATTTTTAAACCCCATGGTAACTTTTGGCCTACCCAGTATAATCTGAAAAAAATATATAAAGATACAAAAATTATAATTTTACGACCAACACTATAAAGCCACAAACTAAACCCTAATTAATTTTAATTGGTACGTTATAAGCAACCCATAATTAACTGTGGCGAAACTGTAGCATTTCCATAGTATTTGGTTTAGAAAAGTCTCCATACAAAAAATGTCCCTCCAGATTGGAGGTCCAGTCACTCTAAAAACCACAAACTGCATCCGATTTTGACCAACTTTTGTATATTGTTTTGCGCGCAAACAATATCAAACCCCGGTATAGATGGAGCTTTTCGATTCATATTTTTAAATATCCTACACACAAGGATCCTTCAAAAGTTAAGGTTCCGCAGCTCGCAAAGTCACAAGATAAATCCGATTGTGCTCGAAATTAGCATAGTGCGATATGATCAACTTCCAACTGTTTTTATTAAAGCTCGGCCACATTGGTTCATCATTTGATATAACCCCCATACAAATGACCTTTCAGATTTGAAGTCGTGTCTCTACACATGGTAGATTTTAATTTGCATCTAACTCAAATGAAGCGAACGTTTTAAAGTACGACCATCATTTGTGTTGTTTACAGTGACTTGAAAAAATCAATTTGGCAAATAAATGGAATTTTGTTTTCGTTGGATCCCGCACAATTTGACAATCGCTCAAAAAAAGGCTCGTGTCGATTGGTGCAAAGAAATTTGGAAAAAATACGATCGCGGTGCTTCAAAGGACATTTATAAGATCGCCACAGGTGACGAATCATGGATCTATGCGTATGAGCCCGCAACAAAACAGCAATCGACCGTGTGGGTCTTCGAATACGAGCCAAATCCAACGAAAGTTGTTCATGGAAGAAGCACTTCGAAGCAAATGGTCACCTGTTTCTTCGGGAAAACTGGTCATGTGGCGATTGTTCCGCTTGAGCAACGTAGGACGATCAAGCCTGAGTGGTACACCACAATATGTTTGCCTGAAGTCTTCGGAGAAATTCGAAAAACGAACAAGAGAAGACGAATCATTGTGCACCTGACAATTCGAGCTGACACATATCGGCTTAAGCCAGCGCCTTTTTGACCCGCCAAAACGCCATCCGTCGTACAGCCCTGACTTGGCACCCAATGACTTCATTTTATTCCCGCTCATCAAGAAAAAAACGATTTTCGTCGCTAGAAGATGCTGGTGAAGCGTTCAAAAGCCATATTTTGGAGGTGTCTCAATCGGAGTGGAAAAAGTGCTTCGACAATTGGTTTGAGCGCATGCAAGAGTGTAAAAATCATGCTGGAGAATACTTTAAAAAACAATAAAACCATTTTTGATGATAAATATTCGCATTTTCATTATTAGGCCAGAAATATATATAGCAGCCCTCGTATTAATCTTTTATTTTTTGATGTTAAAAACAAATGCAAAATGTCATAAAACCGCCAGGAACACAAGTTGGGTTTGCCAAA
The DNA here is from genome assembly GCA_963513945.1 of Hydrotaea diabolus. Classification (NCBI taxonomy): domain Eukaryota; kingdom Metazoa; phylum Arthropoda; class Insecta; order Diptera; family Muscidae; genus Hydrotaea; species Hydrotaea diabolus. Next base: position 166,976,909 of record OY740719.1, read on the forward strand.
TTTGTATACCAGCAAGCCTCGGTAATTTTTAGGGAATTCTTCTTAACAAAACAGCTGCTATACAAACATTCCCGCCTTTGTGTTTTTCGTGCTTACGCCCTCTCACAACTAACCTGTGATATTTCAATATTGAGTAATATTTAAACATTTGTTTGGTTATTCTTTCCCATTTGCATCCATAGCCATGCTTTAGCTATGCAAACCATAGCAAATTTCCACCAAATAAAGATGGCACGACTTTGCCAACTGTGCTTATTTTAAACAGCTACGGCGATTGTGACGAGCACTTTTGGCCTTGACTGCATGCAGTGTGGCCGTCATTCCATTTTCCCGAACTGAACTGAATAAATTGTGTGTACAATTTGGCAGGGGATTCATGGGAGGGTTAATGAAAAACAATAAAATCGCACTGGATTTGGATTGCAATTGAAATGAAGTTTCGGGCGTTAGCCGTTTGTTCGAAATTAACGGAATCGCATGGGGGTGGTGTAATGGTGCTTGGGTGGGTGGTTGGATGGTTGTGATGAGCTCTCATTGAATTGGAGATGACCCATTGATTACCGACTGTGCCATTGTTGTTGTTAATAAAATTATTTGGCACATTGTTAAATAAATAAACAATACAAATGAATTTTTATCGTTCGTCTCCGTTCATCGAGTGCTGCTCTATTTTGTCTGTCTGTTTGTAGTTGGCATTGTTTGTTTGTTTTGTAATCGTATGTATGTGTATGTCTAGCTCTCTGTCTGTCTCTAAGTTCGATGGAGTCGTTTATTTGTTTGTTTGTGTGTTTCATGTGATGATATAACATCTGAAACGTGTAGTGCACACCACTTCCGCCACCACCGCCTGCCCAACCACCCACTCACTGCACTATCATCTGGTTTGTGGTTGTTCTTGTTATAGTTGCTGCTCTTCTTCTTCTTCTTGCTAGTGATGCATATGTGTAATACAAATAAAACAATGCCCGCACGAGTGTTGAAGGGGGGTATGGCGCTGTACGGTGTGCACTATTCTTGTTGGCATGTACGAGTAATTGCAAGTGATGTGTGCTGAGTAGTAAGTAAAGTAAGTACTTCTCTCTTTTCGTCGAGTTGGGGGGTGAGAGCGCACATGTGTTAATACACATGTATGCACTCTTGGATGCCGGCAAAACACTTGTGTAATTATTCCAAACTCCATTCCAGTGCTCAAACAGCAGCAACAACAGCGACCACTGTGGCCCTACACAATAACAAACATTCATACATATGTGTGTGTTTAGTCAGCTTTGGCCTTTCCAACTGCAAAAGTGGCGTCGCGTCGTATTTTTTGGGAACTTTGTTAAACCAAACACATCACTACCAGTGTTGCTAAATTGAATTTAAGAAAAATCCGTTCACAAAATTTCAAAATAAAAAATACAAATATTCAAATCAAGTGTGGAATCATTATTGTTTATTTATAGATTAAGGCAGCTATATATATTTCTGGTCTAGTAAAAAAAAATCCGAATATTTATCATCAAAAATGGTTTTATTGTTTTTCAAAGTACTCTCCAGCATGATTTATACACACTTGCATGAGCTCAACCAATTGTCAAAGCACTTTTTCCACTCCGATTGAGACACCTCCAAAATATGGGTTTTGAACGCTGCAACAGCATCTTCTGGCGACAAAAATCGTTGACCACGCATTTTTTTTTTTAATGTGCAGAAATAAAAAGAAGTCAGTAGGTGCCAAGTCTGGGCTGTACGGTAGATGACCTATCAATTCGACGTTTTGGCCGGTAAGAGCTCGCATTGTCATGGTGCACAAAGATTCGTCTTCTTTTGTTCAGTTTTCGAATTTCTCCGAAGACTTCAGGCAAACAAATTGTAATCTACCACTCTGAATTGACCGTCCTACTTTGCTCAAGCGATCAGTCGACACATGACCAGTTTTGCCAATGAAACAGGCCACCATTTGCTTGGGAGTGATTCTTCCACGAACAACTTTCGTTGTACAATTTGGCTTATCATCAAAGACCTACACGGTCGATTGCTATTTTGTTTCGAGCTCATACGCATAGATCTATAATTCGTCACCTGTGACGATCTTATAAACGTCTTTTAAAGCACCTCGATCGTGTTTTTTCAAAATTGCTTTCCACCAATCGACACGAGCATGTTTTTGAACGATTGTCAAATTGTGCGGGATCCAACGAGAACAAACCTTTTTTATGGCCAGGTGGTGTTCATGCAATATCGAATGTATGCTGGTGGAAGAAATCCCCAATCTTACGGTATGTCACATGACGATCGTGCATTATCAGTTCACGCACGACAGCAATGTTCTCTGGCAACGGCCGTTTTTGGACGACCTTCGTCTCTGAGCGAGCGACGGCCACGATTGAATTCAATAAACCAGTTTCTCACAGTGCTATAGGATGGTGCTTCATCGCCATACAAAGATTTAAGTTCATCATGCACTCTTGTCGTGATAATCCACATCGAAATTTGTGACAAATGATCGCACGAAAATGTTCACGAGTTTATTCATTTTTTTTGCCAAATTGATTTTTTTAAGTCACTCTAAACAACATAAATTATGGTCGTACGTCAAAACGTTCTGAGTACGTTTATGCTAAAAAATTTCAAACTTTCCAATGGAACCTCTAGATTGATCACCCAGGCTTGTCATTCCGTTCGTTATTCTCTTTTAAGATGAGGTATTTTGCAACATGAAAACATACTTACCAAATATAGCATATAAAATGTATTTTACTAGCACACGAAGTAGCCAGGGCTGTAACTAGTTTGGCTAAACTCTGAAGTCCCCGGCACATTAAACGAATCCTACTACCATTCTGAACTCTATTTGCTGAGATAGTTTTCGAACTCAATCAATTTAATAACTTGAATTTAAAAAAAGCCGCAGTTAGCATTTTAACCTGAGAATGTAAAAAATTTCCGAATCAAATATAAATTTGTGTACAAATTTCATATGACCATGTATAAATGGGTCAGGTTTTCGGACATAGGATCAGCAAAAATAAATTTTTTTTTTAAACTTCGAAAATTTTAGTTATTTTAATGCCGTATGGGCATTAAATTGTTCTGAGACTATATCAGAAAATAAGCCTATATGCAATGTTTAAGGAATCTTACTCAGTCAATGGTCATATTTGCAGAAAGATTGGCTAAATACATAGGTACATAATTGCTTCTAATCTAGGAGCTGTGTTCGAACTACATCTTATACTCACTGATTGTCTCCTACTGTTTAATGCCGGCTGCGAACAGTTAATGTAACTTAAAAAAGTTTTTACATAGCTTAGAGATTAATTTGTTACTCTAGAAGCTCCTGATGTGAAGAACTCTTATATTAACATCGATTTATATCAAATTCACAAGTGAGATCTGTATTTTGCAGATGCGTTGTGTCGTTTGTAAAGGCCCTAACGAAATCTACAATAACAAATTGTCTTATTGATCGCTCCGATTATTATGTGATTTTACGTGTGAGTTATAGTAAGTGTGCATTAGCAAAAATCAGAGTTTAAAAATGTCGAAAAATGCAAAAAAAATACAAGTAAAAAATGTTAAGTTTGGCTATGCCGAACTTTGGATACCCTCCACCAGATACCCAAATAAAAAACTTTTTTTTTTAATTTTTGTAATTTATTTATTGTAATTTATTTATTGTAATTTATTTAAGGCAATGTCATAGTATTTATCAAGGCCCATAAGACCGTTTGTGTGGGAGGTATCCGAAGGGACTGCCCAATCTCAACTAAAATTGATCCAGAAGTGTGCTCTATATAGAAATGTTTATGTGTAAAATTTCATTTCGATAGGTCAAGTTAGTGATGAGTTATCGTCATATTATTTCTTAAGGCCCTTAAGATCGTTTGTATGGGAGGTATCAAAAGATGCTACCCAATATCAACTCAATTTGGTGTGTTCTATATATAAATCTTTATGTGGAAAATTTCATATAGATAGGTCAAGTTTGTGGTGAGTTATCGTCATATTATTTCTCAAAGCCCATGAGACCGTTTGTGTGGGAGGTACCAGTAGGACTTTTCAGATCTCAACAGAATTTGGCGCAGAGATGTATTCTATATAAAAATTTCATCTCGATAGCTCAAGTTTGTAGTGAGTTATTGTCATATTATTTTTCAAGGTCCATGAGACCGTTTGTGTGGGTGGTACCAGTAGGGCCTTTCCGATCTTAGCCAAATTTAGCGCAAAAGTTTGCTCTATATATTAATCTTTATATCGAAAATTTCGTCTCGATAGGTCAAGTGTGTGGTGAGTTATTGTCATTTTATTTTTCAAGGCCCATGAGACCGTTAGCGTGGGAGGTACCAGTAGGACTTTTTCGATCTCAACCGAATTCAGCGTAGAAGTGTGTTGTATATAGAAATCTTGATGTGTTAAATTTCATTTCGATAGGTCTAGATTGTAGTGAGTTATAGTCATATTATTTCTCAAGGCCCATAAGGCCGTTTGTATGGGAGGTACAAGAAATGGTGGCCCAATCTAAACCATTTTTACATAGATGATTGCGCCTATATGTAGATTATTATTTGCAAAATTTCAGTGATTTTGCTCAAGAAACTGGACGGATATTTCCAAATAAAAAACTAACTTTTATAAGGTAGTGTCGGTTGAGGGTCTCCAACACGAACTTCCCGTAGAGCTATATAGCCCTTTTTCAATACCAACCATGCTAGGTTAACTACACATGTTTGTGCCGGATTTCAGCTCCCTACCTGTTTTCATGCAGGCTCTACTATCTTGTTTTCAACAGACGGACATCCGGACAACATGACTAGAATTTTAGGAGGATCAAGAATATATATACTTTGTTGGGTCTCCGATGATTATTTCAAGGTGCTACAGACAGAATGACAAAACTAATATACCCTCCATTGTATGGTGGAGGGTACAAAAAAGATGCACGTACCACCGGCATTGTGGTAAGGGTTTTATACACAATAAAACCACTGGATTTGAGCAGTATACCCCTGCATTGACAACACTGATCAAACAAAACACAACATTCTGCCAAACATAATAAATATTGTGTTGTTTTCTGCGAGAGTCAAAGAGACTATATCAGAATGAGAGAAGGAACCAGTGCTGGAAAAGAAAAGAAATATTATAGAGTACATGTGCACAAGTATCTAACGAGTATTTATGTTTGTATGTATGTACAGCCATTTACATAGAGTAAGTACGGTTGCATCTGAAATCGTTTAGCAGCATTAGCCCATATAGCCATCAAACACAAAGTGTTTGTTGTACATATTATTAGTACAAGAGTTATTCTTTCTGCATGGCAGTATGTATTCGTATTCAAACTTTGCCAATGATACGAAATTTCTTTGGGATGCTTTAGTTGTTGTTATTCTCAAATACCCTACACCACCGTACTGCAATGTTGAAATTTATGACTTGAATATTGAAGTTTGTGGTGCGTGAGATACTTAAATTTCCCAACCAACGCAACTGGGAGTATGCGGCTGTTGTTACGAAAAATCGAATAAACAACTGAAGTCAAATGGTTTAGTTTCAATGTATGAGGATGGGATCGGGAAATAGGGCAATCTTAAAAAGTTAATCGTCGGCGTTAAAAATGTATGTATTGGCGGCTTCTTAAGACTGAGAAATATCGTTGAAAAATATCGTTCCAGTTTACCAAGTTATGTTAAACATATTCCTACAGTAGAAAAAATATAAGTATTTCATAGAAATATTTCTATTTCTTAATCGTTGTCAATACATCATCAGAGATAAAGAACAAAGAAAATACTGGCTAGAAAATCCCCTACAAATTTAAATTCAAAAATAATGCGATTATTTTACCTAGTGAAAGAACAATTTCCAATTCTTAAACCAAATTTGACATGAAGCACAAAACAACAATGTGTTTTTTAATCAAAAATATCCAATAGTTTGAAATAAATTACAATAATTTAAACCATTTGCCGATTAGGGATTTTGTGGAAAAAAACTTTTTCCCAAATAAAGTAAAACATATTTCGAGCTGTTGGCTTGCATATTAATGTTGTTTTTTCGTATATTACTGCTAATGAATAAACAGGAAAAAATTGATCGACGGAGGTTGTAGCCTATAACCGAGCCGGCTCGTTTCTTCTTGCGTCGAGTTGTCTGCACCGGCTACAATTTCAAAAAAATCGCTCTATTTCTTAGTTTTTAACAAGCACATACTATTTTGCAATTTCAGCAAATTCGGCTAAAAGCGAGTCAAATCTTTCACACTGTATGTACAGGGTGTCCGCCGGGAAGGTATACTACACGCAGAAAAAAAGTATGGTTGTGGATTAACCATACCATGATCTTCACAACAATAGTATGATTCACACTCAACCATACTATTATCTCCACAACCATATTACGATCCTCACTACCATAGTATTTTTCTTATACAACCATAGTATGATCCTCGCAACCATAGTCTGATTCACACGCAACCATGCTATTAGTCGCACAACCATAGTATGATTCAATCAACTATACTATGATCCCCAAAATTATTTATTAGGATTGAGTGATGTTATTCAAAAATAGAGATTTTTATCAAGTAAGTTATTTTAAATTGCATTACTGTTAGTTCATAGACATATATGAGGCCATGTTTTAATGAACATTTTATTTAAGAAACAAAAATATATTTTCCAACGGCAGTCGAAAATACTTTTAGTTGCCAGCAGGGGCACCATCCGTAGACACCAAGTAACGGTTGTGATTGAACCATCGTCAATGGCTATATATTACTTAAGTGCAGGCAGATTTTAAATAAACGAGAACGAGTCGGTAGTTGAGTATTTCATCGAAAAAAGTTAACACAATAAAAATCCCTCGAACTACCTTTCAATTGTAGTTGTTGTTTATAATTGACAACAACCATGTGTATGTGAGTGAGTATGTGTTTTTTTAGTATATCAAAAATAACATAAGCAACACATACATGTATGCTCTATAAAACCGGTTTTGTTATGTTCGTAGTCGCAACCATACGGTATAATTACCGTAATCATGTTTGCCGCAATCATACTGTTGTCAAAATAAAATTCAAAAAACAATACTATGGTTGCGTCGAACATGCTTTTACTGCAGAGAACATATTATTGTTGCGGTGACCATATACTTATGTAACCATATCTTTTCTCTGCGTTTACTTTCTTTTGCCGCCATTTTGGTAAACATTCCTCTTGCCAGTTCATTTTTGGCAGTCGTGATATAGAGACGTGGCAAATTTATTAGGGAAAAATATAAATCGCTAAACATTTTATCAAAATCAATCATCGATTACTGTGACGATGAGAAAGTTACGTGAAATTTTTGGGAGAAACAACGTGCCAACAAAACGCACTATTTATGGTTTAGTAATTGATTTTGAAGAATGATGGTCTGTAGCTGCTGCTCAAGAAAGTGTTCTCGATTCGTTTGGTTGGGATTTCCTCACAGACAGTTTCGATTAGTCACTGCATAATTCTGGTTAAAAAAAGGACTACAAAAGAGCGCAACGACTGGTGAAGTGCTCTGCCTCAAGTTGATTCACTTAATATTTCAATTTAAGAAATTATTGTTTTAGGGTTTACCTGATTGCCATACATATTGCAGTAACCCTGCTTACAAGCCAACTCTTTCTGTGTTGGTCTACCGTATGGTTAAATTATTGTTTTTTTTATATTTTTGTAAATTACGTAGACTTAATTTATTTTAAAAATATTTACATATTTTTTCAAATCAGAAGTTATTTGTTTCTATATTGTCATCTGCGTGCTATACTGGTATTACAATATAATCGCTAAGGCCAATTTTACATTTGGATTTCTTATTATTAAGTCGTGTAAAGAAAAATTGCGAAAAAGGTTCCCTGTTGCCGTTAACAATTATAATATATTTTATTAAAATTTATCGTGATTTAAAACGATTAATAAAACCTAGGGGGAAATACTCAGTTAATTTGTATATTAAATCAGGAATCCAAATAGCTTCGAAGTCATTTTCAATATCAATGAGGCAATAGTGTTTATTTTAATTGAAATTTATATTTGAAGTTGAAGAAATGGTTGCATGAGTGAGTGGTGGTTGAATGTTTATATTCGGAATTGAACTAATGGGCCGTCACTTATTAAGGCTACTGGTATTTTTTGTGTGGTTTTCTTGTTTGATTCCATTTTCCGTTCGCTGGTGAAATAAAATTATTAGTCATTGTTTGAAAAATTATACAATACTTACACCCTATAATAGGGTAATATTTCGGATTATAAATTTACACAATCGAGTGGTTTTGTGCGGACAAGGGGGTAAACAAATACGGCTCCTCTTAAATTTTTTAATAAAAAAATCTTATTTGACCTTATAAACTTTAGAAATTGCTCTTTATTTCTCTTTCCTTCAGTCTACAGATTTTACTATGTTGGACCAGTTTTATATACGTTCATATCCACCGGCAAGTTAAGCAATTGTTACCGTATACGAGGGTTGCCATATATATTTCTGGCCTAGGCAACACTGAATGTTGTCACCTGACAATTCCATTTTTTAGCATAAACGTACTCAGAACGTTTGACGTACGACCATCATCAATGTCGCGCTTGAACTGATATCTTCATGGGACATCCTTAGGCATTTCTTCCACCATCATACATTGCATGAACACCTGGCCTAAACAAGTTTTGTTCTCGTTGGATCCCTCTCAATTTGACAATCACTCAAAAAAAAGCTCATGTCTATTGGTGCAAATAAATTTTGAAAATATACGATCACAGGTGACGAATCATGCATCTATGCGTATGATCACGAAACAATCGTGTGGGTCTTCGAAGACGAGCCAAATTCAACGAAAGTTGTTCGTGGAAAAAGCTCTTCGAGGCAAATGGCTTCATGTTTCTTTGACGAAATTGGTCATGTGGGTACTGTTCCGCATGAGTAACGTAGGATGGTCAATTCTGAGTGGTACACCACAATTTGTTTGCCTAAAGTATTCGGAGTAATTCGAAAAACGAACAAGAGAAGACGAATCATTGTGCACCATGACAATGCGAGCTCCCACACATCGGCCAAAAGCAGCGCCTTTTGACCGGCCAAAACGTCGAATTGATGGGTCATCCGCCGTACAGCTCTGACTTGGCACCCAATGGCTAGGATTCCAGGCGGACTGTACAATGTTGCTAAACCCTCCAAAGTTTTTCTTCAGCAGTCTTTATTAACGATTACTTCATATCAAATGACTTATACGAAGGCTGGTTTAAATTACTCAGAACTACCCTTTGCTTATAATCATCGAAATGTGCGTAGAGCAATCTTAGCTAATATGATTTGTTTAGTTTAAGTCGGAGTCATGCATAGACGAACTAATTTGGCGGGTATACGAGAATCCGATGTGGGCTTAACAGCTTTCATTAATATTCTTTTTCTTTGAACTTTTGTAGGAATTAGTCGCAATGTAAAGATTTGGTCAGTTGTTCATTAACCTGGCATGCCGTTGAGCTAATAAATCTATTGTTGCGAACTTTTTTCGTTTATATAGTGGGCTCGAGGAGTATAAGCCTTTGGATTTTCGATTAAATTTTTATTTCTACTCCTGTATATCTCAATCTTCTCATACTCGCGTTAATACATTTCACGTTTAATTTGTTAGAACACCCATTTCTCTTCATTTTTAAAAGTCTGATTTATTTTCCATGCAGGTCTTGCTGCTATATCCTGTGTTGTGTTATGGGCAGCATTCTTTACATCTGCCTCTTTTTAAAAGACGTCATCATAACATTGGTTTCGTGCAATCGAAGTCCTACTATTTCTTCGGTTGCTGTTAACATTGAACAGGGAATATGTTCCCACTTCGTACTACACGCAGAAAAAAAGTATGGTTGTGGTAACAATATTCGAAGATCATCATACTATTGTTGGTTATATGGTTGTGGCACAACAATATTATGGTCATCACAACAATAGTATGGTTTACACATAACCATACTATGATCCCACAACAATATTATGGTTCTCGAAACAATATAATTATTTACACACAACCATACTATGATCTCCACAACCATATTATTATTCACACTCAACCATAGTATGATATCCACAACCATAGTATGACTTACACACAACCATACTATAATTCCCAAAAATTTTTGTGAAGTTGTTATTCAACAATAGAGATTTTTATTAAGTTTTGTAAAAATACATTAAACTCTTAATAATAGGAGTGAAAATTCATTTATTTAAAACTACTAATCCGTAGTTTGCTTTGAAAAAAAATAATTTACATATAAAAATACTATTATTGCGTAAGATTCGTAAAAATAATCAAATTAAAAAAATACCATTTTGTCGGTATGATTGCCGTAATTATATTATTGTTAACGTAAAACCCATGAAAACAATACTTTTGTCCCACCAACCATATTTATATTGTTGCTACAATCAAGTTTTCATTTCTAAATTTGGCAATAATACTATTGTTACATTTCAAACATATTAATATTGCCGCAATCGTACTATTGTCAAAATTAAACTCAAAAAACAATACTATGGTTGCGACGACCATACTTTTATTGCAGAGAACATACTATTGTTGCCGTGACCATATAGTAACCATATCTTTTCTCTGCGTGTAATATCAGCGTAAGTAGATTTGATTTTCTATAGTAATTTTTATAGTCAGATGGATATACTAATGGGTGCCTTTCGTGCACAAAGCTTTGCAAAGCCTACTTTTCTTATCAGGGCATCAAAATGTACGGAAACCATCTCTGACATAAACTTCTTAGAGAAATTGTCATTTTAATGTCGGTACCGACTGAATATTAGTTAGTCTATTCGAAAGGTCCAACATTCGACCATTCTTATTAGAAATGCCATCGGAATCGGGCGAATAACCTGAGTAGTCTTCACTTGCTAGTCTTAAATCACAGCTGGAAATAAACAACATAAGGAAATAACAACATAACCTTAAATATAAAATCCAGTGGTAAGAATGTAGGCTTACGGAAATGAGTTCTCAATTAGCCGTGCCCGTTGGTAGTTACGATAGTTTCCACTATGGTAATCGGGCTACTTGCTTTCTTAAGTCCCACAACACCCCATTAAGAAACAACAAGAGGGAACTTCTTTCAAAGAAGTGTGCTGTGCACGATACCGAGCCCTATTTTTTTACACCGGCTCCGAACGGCTTATGCAATTATTTGAAGATGTTTTTACATGGCTTAGAGTAAAAGCTCTTATTCGTACAGTAGCCGTCATTTACGAGGTAAAAAAACCGACGCTAAAAAATATTTCTTAACCGCAATTGAACCTGGGTTAACTGCTATGATAATCGTGCACATTTCTATAGCCCCACGGCGGCCCACATTAAATAAGAATGAGATATATTATGGCAACATGGCATCTCTTTGTATATAAGTACATTAAGAGAATTTATATATATTTTATATATATTATATATATATTTTATGAAATACATTAATCACTTTTGCATTGTGAAAATGTGTAAAATGTCTTTGAACTATCGGCTGTCGTTGATTTATACATTCATTTATCTTATCTTGTGCACATGAACCCGATACAAAGTCCCCAATAAGACCTCTTGTTATTTGATTCTTTTTTGTTATAGATATCCGTCGCCGGCTTCGCGCCGCCTAATTGGCTAAGTTTTGCTTAAATCAAAGTCGCCAACATCGCAGGCCACTAACCAGCACATTTGCTAACAATGTCCTGGTTTGTTCTATCCAAATACATTTTTCAAAAGATACGGACCTAACATTCTACCAACTCATAATCACAACAAACAGCGCATTGCTGTTGATGCATTTTGGTTTCCAAATCTCTTATATGTCCCGCCGCCAGAGTTTCTCTAACGGGGATTCCCGCCTAGAAATTCCGGTCATTTTTTAAATTCATCTTAATGTTTTTCTTCGACAACAGCCTGTATTAAATTTTATTTCGTTAATTAAAAAAATAAATATGCTCTTATTTTTGAGTCATGCTAAAAATCCGGGAAATGCAATTTTTCCCCGGTTTCCCGGCAAATGAAAACATCATGTTCTTCACCAAAAAAGTTCCTCATAACCTGAACATAATTCGGCTTGAAAACTGCAGATTTTTCTTGAGCTGCTTCAGAATATAACCGAGGTACCTTTAGTCCCTTAAATGAAAACTTTTTTCCCCCTGGGCCGACTTTGCCCATTAACAAAACCAAATAGCTTATGACGATTATTCATCCTGCTCAATTTCAGGATATGTGACGCGCAAAATAGAAAAGGACCTAAGGTTAAAAACCAGTTTTGTTCAGGAGAGTCATTTCTCAGATGTTGTCCACATCAAAAAAAAGTGAAAAGTTGATGAAAAGTTTTGTTCAGGAGAGCCATTTTAAAGATTAGGTCCCTTTCTATTTCCGCTTAGAATCGGCGACTTCACTTTCATAAAACGCGCATATCTCTGGGAGGGAACACTTTTGGGGCATGGGATCGGTCTCATTCGATGCTCATATGTTGTCCACATCAAAAAAAGAAATATTGATTTTTTTTACCCTTAGGTCCCTTTCTCTATGCGCTGTAACATATTAGGTTAATTTGGTTGACCGATGTTGCTGATCAACTTAGAATTTAACGACGATTAATAATAAAGGGTGGTTAAATTTTAAGGGCCGATGTTGATTTTGATTAAAACACAAGTTATTTAGGAAATTATTGTCATTTCTTTTTACTATGATAATATTGGTATGGTTCAATAATGTGTGGAACAAAATATCGGCCTCCATCCGATGATCCAAATTTTCGATGACGCTGAGGCATAATTATCAGATATTTATCTAATATATTTAGCTCTTGAATTGTTGCTGGCTTATCGACGTACACCTTTTCTTTCAAATAACCCCAAAGAAAGAAATCCAACGGTGTCAAATCACATGATCTCGGCGGCTAATTAGCATCGCCACGACGTCAGATAGCACGACCATTGAATTTGTCTCGCACCGTCCTGTTGAAACCACATATCGTTCACATCCACATCTACCAATTCAGGTAATTCACAGTAACTGCCTGACCGGTCTCATTTTGGAAAAAAATACGGCCCGAAGATGTGCCAGTCCATAAACCGCACCAAAGAGTCACTCTTTGTGGTTCAAATACGGCAATTCTGCTTATTGACGATTCCACTGTGGTGAAAATGTGCCTCATGATTTTCTTCGAAAATTGATCATCCACTGTAACCATTTCTTGCCACCATTCTGACCATTGATGAGGTTTGGAATGGTCATGAGGTTTTAGTTCTTGAGTCTATTGCACCTTGTAAGCGTGCATTGCTTAAGTCTTTATAAGTATGCATAATGTTCAGTACGACGACGAGTTGAGGTAGGCGGCTCTTCAGCCACACTATCGCGAACAGCAGCAATATTTTCTGGAGCTGTACGACCATGAACTGGTGTTTTCACATCTCCCACAGACCCTGTTTGCTCAAATTTTTGCACGATTTTTTGGATTGTTCGCACATTTGGACGATTAATTTGACCGTAAAAATCACGAAGTGCACGATATGCATTTTGATTTGAACGCCCATTTTCATAATAAGCCTGAATAACTTGAACGCGTAGCTGAAATTGAGAAATATCAAATGAAATGCAGAAAAAAACTTGACGTTTAGGTGTGGTTGAAATTCAACATCGGCCCTTAAAATTTAACCACCCTTTATAGGGTCTTAGTATACCATCCACTACACAAATCACACTTTATGATAAAACAATCCTTCAGCCATACAATTTACGAGTATATGTAAATATATTCACGATCTTTCATAGCTTCTAAATTCACTTTTAGAATCAATGTTATTAAATTTAAAACAAAAATATGTACATGTAAAGTCGCCGGCCGCCGTCGCTAACGGCTTCAGTTGTGTTTAATCTCTATAAGAGCGGCGCGTTAAAATTAAACTAAGCATCTGACAGTTTACCATGGAAATATTTAAACTTTGTCGATAAGTAGTGTGGAAATCAGTCCAGTTTAACTGTTTTTAATCGTTTAAATTTTCACCAGTTTTTCTTTTGTGTCTCTTCTACTGAGGCAAACTCTTTTTCTGTTGTTTTGTTTTAACCATCCAAAGAAAACAACACAAAAATTTCCAAAGATTTAAACATTTTTTATGTTTTGTTTTGCTTCGCTGTTTTTTTTTTTGCGAAATTCCGAGCCAAACAGCCGAAATTGAAGCATATTTAAAGTAAAGTTGAGTGCTGGTGACCTTTATTCAATAGCGCTTGCCGCTGCTGCTCATGCTGCAACTAGGCACATACATACCCATGTAAATAGATGTACAAATACAAGTACATTGTACGTACATACATATGTATTTAAGGTACAACTATACTAAGTCGTACGTATTGTTTTTATGTAGTACGTCTGTATTTATGTATGTTCAAATCGGTTCTACATGTTTTGCTTTTTGCTGTTTCGTCGATTCATAACAAAGTGATAAATCTTGTTTTATTGTGTTTATGAAGTGGATGTTGTTAAAAACAGAATCAAAACAACAGCAACACACAGAAACAACAGCAACAACGACAACAGCAGCAGACATGCATCGCTTTATCCTGTTTGGGGGTAAACATGATACGAGTGGCACGTCCCCAACTCACTCTCTCTCTCTCTCCATCACTCTTTCAAAGTTCCAACTCTTTCTTGATGTCTCTCCTGTAGTGTGTGTTTGCAGTGTTAGTGGTTTTTGCGAGAGTGCTGTCGCTGCATTAACTCCTTGTTCAGTTACAACCCAGCAAAACAAAGATAGCGTGCACAGATTTATGTATTTCCGTCAACACCACACTACGAATCCGGACATAAAAAAGTCGCTCTAGCCAGGGACCAAGCCGAGCCAAAATTATCGGCGGCGGCTGGATCGAAAATGGGTCGGCGAATGCCATTCAACGGGAGATTAAACGGCAGCGGATAACCCAAGGGAATAAGGTATTTGTTGTTGTGTAAGAACTGAATGTTGTTTATAAGGTAATTTGGAACGCTGAATCCAAATCCGCACTTGGTTTTTATATCCTCCACCATACAATGGAGGGTATATTGGTTTTGTCACACCTTGTCTGTAACACCTTGAAATAATCATCGGAGACCCAACAAAGTATATATATTCTTGATCCTCGTAAAATTCTAAGACGATCTAGCCATGTTGTCCGTCTGTTGGAAACAAGATAGAGCCTGCATGAAAACAGCTAGGGAGCTGAAATATGGCACAAACATGTGTAGTTAACCTAGCATGGTTGGTATTGAAAATGGGCTATATATACGGGAAGTTGGTGTCGGAGACCCTCAACCGACACTACCTCATAAAAATTAGTTTTTTTATTTGGAAATATCTGTCCAGTTTCATAATCACTGAAATTTTGCAAATAATTATCTCTATATAGGCGCAATCATCTATGTAAAAATGGTTTAGATCGGGCCACCATTTCTTGTTCCTCCCATACAAACGGCCTTATAGGCCTTGAGAAATAATATGACTATAACTCACCACAAACTTGACCTATCGAAATGAAATTTTACAAATCAAGATTTCTATATACAACACACTTCTACGCTGAATTCGATTGAGATCGGAAAAGTCCTACTGATACCTCCCACACTAACGGTCTCATGGGCCTTGAAAAATAATATGACAATAACTCACCACACACTTGACCTTTCGAGACGAAATTTTCTGCATAGAGATTTTTATATAGAACACACCTCTGCGCCAAATTCGGAAAAGTCCTACTGGTACCTCCCACACAAACGGTCTCATGGGCTTTGAGAAAAAATATGACGATAACTCACCACAAGCTTGGCCTATCGAAATGAAATTTTGCACATAAAGATTTCTATACACGTCCGCACCAAATTTGGTTTTATTTGGGAATCTGGTGGAGGGTATCCAAAGTTCGGCACAGCCAAACTTAACATTTTTTACATGTTTCTATCAGCTTTTTGCGATATACCGCTATGTCCAAAATTAAGTCACTTGCACTACAATATTTAAATAACTTGAAAACGATTTACCATATTCAGTTAAAAAAATTAAAACTCGTCAACAAAATTATCTTTAATCCGTGCCTACGTTGTTTTTAATTTGGCCCAGTAGTTTCAGATATCGTTGAAGGTTTGAAAAAAAACAACAACTTTATAAAAAAAATGTTCTTTAAAAATTCTAAAAAAATAAAGCCACAAAAATCAACCTGTTGGTCTAAAAGCATTTAGTTTAATATATTTTGGTGAACAATTTTGGATTTTGTCAACAATTTACTGAGAAAACTGAATTGACAAAAATCGCGATTCCATACAGAAATAACATTTATGAATATGTGTGTGTTTATTTGCTGCTGTTCTATTTATTTACAGGTAGAATCTAAAAATTGCTTAAAATTTTAAGTTCAAGATTAAAATTTTTTAAAAAAAAGTCGAAAATTAATTACTAACTGTAACGTAAAAATTCGAGCTGATGGAGAAAAATGGAGATTAGATTTAAAATCAGCGACCTCAAATTAGTAAAAAATTGCTATAGAGTTCCAAACAACACAGAAAAAATTCCATTTTGTTCCCTTGTGTAATTTGTCGGCTGCCTTTCAATTTTCATATTTATTTCTGCAGAAATAATTTTTTTTACAAAATGGACCAAAATTTACTTTATCTATGTTATGGCGATTCACTAAGGTTTTTAAATGTTATTTACAAAGATTTAAATCAAGTATTTTTAGTACAAATCTAACATCAAATGTGACCGCCTATGTTATAAACTGCACTGCAGAAAAGCTCTTTATTTACTCAGATTTTAAAATAAATGTAGTTTGAATTTATGTGAAATTCCATTGTTTTTTGGTATCCATATCTCCATGTTTGGATGGAAAGGATTTTCGGCCTGCGAAAAAGAAATATTCTTGGCTTCGTAAGAAAATGTTTAGTTACTTGGTTTCTATTTACTCAGATTTTAAAATTAGAATATTTCATTATTTTTTTGGTACCCATATGTCTGTTTGAACGTTTATCTAAAGGTTGTAATGAAACTACAAGTCGCAATTGCTGTCCGATTTTCATTAAATTTGGCAGCAAAAATCAGTTAACTAATGTAATGGTCGCTCACAAGGTACGATGCATAATTGGGGGTGGTTTTGGGTGTAATTTGTGACTTCTAGAGCTGCCAGAGCGACCTTTTGTAAGGAAAAACTTGGATCGATATGGTAAAATATTACCAGAGATGGAAAACTGTATCAAAAATAACAATTCCATCCTATTTGCTTCCCTGAGCTAAACCTTGCAAAAATGTAAAGGGATAATATTGCCATTTCTTATAATTATACGTGTGTGTAAAAAACACACTTTTAAAAATATCAGCCAAAAATTCCTATGTATAATATATTTTGTACAATTTTATCTGTTGTATAAAGTCGGAAAATAGAAAGGGACCTAAGGTTAAAAACCTGTTTTGTTCAGGAGAGCCATTTTAATGATTAGGTCCCTTTCTATTTGCGCTAAGAATCGTCGACTTCACTTTCATAAAACGCGAATATCTCTGGGAGGGAACACTTTTGTTCGATGTTCAGATGTTGTCCACATCACAAAAAGTGAAGAGTTGATGAAAAGTTTTGTTCAGGAGAGCCATTTTAAAGATTAGGTTCCTTTCTATTTGCGCTTAGAATCGTCGACTTCACTTTCATAAAACGCGCATATCTCTGGGAGGGAACACTTTTGGGGTATGGGATGAAAATTGATTTTTTACCCTTAGGTCCCTTTCTCTATGCGCTGTCACATATGTTAATTTGTAGTAAAATTTGCCTTGGTTTGTCAATATTTAGAATTAATTACTTGTTTAACTCTTTTTGGGACAATAGGATCATATTTTTAATAACAACGAGATTAATTCATCTTTCAGTCTTCCTATTTTTATGAGTAACTACGTGCTAGGGCTATTTAAACCGTCAACACAGAGCTTTGACATTTAAACAGCTGACAACTGCATAACTAAATCTTACACCTCATCTTCATTTGTTAGTGTTGCCTAAATACAATGAAGAGCGTTGGCGCATAAGCTGCTTCTGCTAGCGTATAGTTTTATACAAAGAGAATTTAGACAATTAATACAAATAACAAATTTATGTTTGCATTCAAAACCTACCAAAATCTAATTGGGCCGATCATCCTACCAAATCTTAAAATTTCAACTCAGATAGAGCAAATTTGGTCGGAAAAGCCCAAAAGGCAACGCTGCCAAGCTCTATTGCGTAGAGATCCACGAACACTTTGCCACTCTGATGACTGGGTTATGTCTTGTGCGTGTTTACTCTGTGTTGGGCTGTTTAACAAACAGTCGTAACAGCCGCAGCAGCAGCAGCAGCAGCAACAACTACAGCAGCAGCGACAGACACAACAAACATGCATTGCACTCCGGCGTTCGCACTCCAACTGGAATTGCTTGAGTCGACTGTGGCAGAGTGTGGATTCAGTAGATTTTTGGCTTCAGACGATAACGGTCACGTTCTCTGTGTCGTCGAATGTTAGGAAAACGGAAGACTTTTTTTTCATTCTTTGTTGTTGTCATCATAAACTAAGAGGAACTTCTGCTGTGGTGTAAAACACCACCGGGAACGAGCGGTCAGTGCAAAAAACAACAACAATTGATTAGTTGCGATAATAGACGGGATACGCGATTTTCAAACTAACCAATATTCTTAACGCCGTGAAGGCGAATTTATCACAAGAATATTTTGTGTGAGAAAAATAAAAAAGAAACGGTGGTGTTGCAAAATTTATTGGGACCACTGAGTGTGCAACCCCAGCAACGGCCAGCCGCCAGGAGTGCGGACTGTGCATGTGAAACGTGTTCAGGCCCCCGTAATAAACACGAGAGTGCCAAAGCAAGGCATCCATTCCAGTGTGCACGCGGTGCTTTATGTTCGGATGGGATGCCAGCCTGACAGCCTCCTCATAATTCCAGTTTTTCGTGTGTAAGAGATTTCGCCGCCTCTTGTGTCCTCCTCACCAATCCGCAAGTGAATCGTTCGGTCGGTCGGTTGTCGAGCTGAATGTTGGTTGTAGAAAGCAGCAGCCGCGGCAACCCAAGACTAAGAAGAAGACGTTGAAGTTGAAATGTTTAAAAATACATACAGATACACTGCATACTAAGTGCACACGTACGTACGTACATACATACGCATACATACATACATATGTACGTCGTGAATGCATAAATACATTTATTACACATTTAAAAGGTACCAAACGATAATAAATGAAATTGTATCTCACAGCGTCATTTGAGATTTGTGGTTGAACAATAATACATACGGACGGACAGACAGCCTGACTGACAGACGGACATACTACATGCGAACATATGAACACTCAAGACAGCCAGCATGTCTGTCCTTATCATGTGTGTGGCGCACAGTGTTTGGATAACGAACCTTTTGCGATGTTATTGAAGAATTCATGGTGCAGAAAATTTTCATAACAGGTAATTTCCTTTACAAATCCTTCCTATGCAGGGAGAACTTATGAAATACTATATAAAGGATGGTCCAACTAAAACGCACGATGTTAATTGTAAATAAAACAAACAGTTTTCTGAGATTTATCTTCTATAACAATTGTGTGTAAAATAAAATATCGGCCAAATGTTTGCCACGGCTTCGGTGGCATACCTCTATCCGATGGTTCTTATGTGAAACATAATGTAGGTTCCATGTCGTTAATGTGCCGATTTATCTCATCCGTTAGCTGTTGAATTGTTTTTGGCTTATTGACGTAGACTTATTTATTTAAATAACCCAACGAAAGAAGTTCAACGGTGCCAAAAACCACATGATCGTGGCGGCCAATATACATCGCCAAGACGTGGATATCACGACCATTGAATTTCTCTATCAAAAGGTCCGTATCCTCAATTTCTGGCCACAAGAAGTCTGTTATCATCTCGCAATAGCGAACATCTTTTAAGTTGGGCAAAAAACGTGACGTAAAGGTTTAACTAACTATTAACATCATGCATTATGGTTGGACCACCCTTTGTTTAATGCGTTTTTTTAATAAAACGTATAGGCATAAAATAAATTAAACTTGTTTTTTGTGCGAGCAGAGAATAAATCGTTTAAAAATCGATTCTACCATCAAAGTTCTGCTGGTTAAAAAAACTTTTCGTTGGAACAACTAAATGTTTATAATGATAAAGGGTAAATTTTTGGTTAATATTGTATTCAATTCTTTGAAGAAAAGAAAATTCCGGAAATACCCGCCCATTCTAGGAAACGTGGCATATTTTTTTGTTCGTGTCACGCCCAGTAAACAGATTTTTTGCCCATATTTGCATGACACAATAAAATTCTTGAATTATAAGTAATTTATAGGCGCCGGCTATCTTTGCTGTCCTAAGGTTTAGTTTGGTTAAGATTAAAGCTTAAGACATAGCTAAAACACTAGAATGCAAAATACACACCGAAAAGTATAATCCGAACAAAGGCAATTTTGAACTATGGCTTTAAGCATTTAAACGACATCGCTTTTGATATACATATAGAAATTTTTTGATAGTATATACAAGATACTCGTAATACATTCAAGCGTTGTGCGTCCGTAAATCAAGAAATATGGGTTTCCTGGGGAAATATATTTTATTTTGACATTCTACACCCAAAACAATAACAATATAAAGAACGGAGTTATGTTACTAAACTGCAGTTGTTCCTACAATATATTATTACGAGGGCTGCTATATATATATTTCTGGCCTAAAAATGAAAATGCGAATATTTATCATCAAAAATGGTTTTATTGTTTTTCAAAGTATTCGTCAGCATGATTTATATACTTTTGCATGCGCTCAAACCAATTGTCGAAGCACTTTTTCCACTCCGATTGAGACACCTCCAAAATATGGTTTTTGAACGTTTCAACAGCATCTACTGGCGACGAAAATCGTTGACCACGCATTTTTTTTCTTGATGTGCGGGAATAAAGAAAGTCATTGGGTGCCATATCAGGGCTGTACGGCGGATGACCTATCAATTCGACGTGTCGGCCGGTCAAAAAGGCGCAGGTTTGAGCCGATGTGTGAGTGCTCGCATTGTCATGGTGCACAATGATTCGTCTTCTCTTGTTCGTTTTTCGAATTTCTCCGAGACTTTAGGCAAACAAATTGCGGTGTACCACTCAGAATTGACCGTCCTACGTTGCTCAAGCGGAACAGTCGCCACATGACCAGTTTTGTCGAAGAAACAGGCGACCATTTGCTTCGAAGTAATTCTTTCACGAACAACTTTCGTTGTTCAATCGACCACACGGTTTGTTGCGGGCTCATATGCATATATCCATGATTCGTCACCTGTGACGACGATCTTATAAACGTCTTTTGAAGCATCACGATCGTAATTGTTCAAAATTTCTTTGCATTAATCGACACGAGCCTTTTTTTGACCGATTTTTAAATTGTGCGGGATCCAACGAGAACAAACCTTTTTGACGGCCAGGTGTTCATGCTATATCGAATGTATGCTGGTGGAAGAAATGCCCAAGGATGCCTCTATCTTACGTTATGTCACATGACGATCTTGCACTATCAGTTCACGCACGACATCAATGTTCTCTGGCAACGGCCGTTTTTGGGCGACCTTCGTCTTTGAACGAGCGTCGGCCACGATTGAACTCATTAAACCAGTTTTTCACAAAGATTGAAGTTCATCGATGCACTTTTGTCATGATAAGCCACGTCAAAAGTTGCAAAAAATGGATTTTTTGCCAAATTGATTTTTTCAAGTCACTGTAAACAACACAAATAATGGTCGTACGTCAAAACGTTCCGAGTACGTTTATGCTAAAAAATGTCAAACTTTCGAATAGAAATGTCAGATTGCGCCAGGCAACAGCTTAGAAATATGTAATGGCAGCTTAAAAAATATTTTCTTTCATGTTTGATTGACAAGCAACTTATTTAAAGGAAATAAGAAACCAATTTCATTCAATAAAGATATGAAATTGATAATAAATAAAAGTGATGTTCAAAAAAAGATCGAAAAGACGAAGGTCGCTCTCTGTCTTAATTTCGATTTTTTTGGAGACACTCCTATTTTATATAAGAATTTTCAGTTGAATAAATTATTTCCATTTAAAACTAATAATTTCCATTTGAAATTAATAATTTCCGTTTGAAGTTTACAATTTCCAGTAAAAATTACAATTTTGATTTAAAATTTATAATGTCTGTGTAGTTTAATTTTAAATTTCACGTTGAGAAATTGATATTGAGAATTTCCATTTCAAATTGAAAGTTTTCATCTGATATTGATAAAATTCCAATTTTAATTAAAATTAAATCATTTGTGACGACTTATTTTTACCAAATAAGCAGTATGAAAAATTTCATAGTGCGCAGCTCACTGTTTTGGGAGTAGTTCCCCGTAGTTGTGCCTTTAAGGACTGGTGAGTAAATTAAGTTAGTTTCCGTCAACTGCGTTAAATAGCTTATCTGGACCGAATACTTGTGGATTATGTGCTCGCCAACAGCGATAGTTTTGCTAGTTACCATAGCGAATAAGCGATGAATGCGATTCGAAGTGACGATCATGCGATGATTAATTTTTTGAAAAAATTCTCAATTTCCGTATTTACAATATAATCGAAGCTTATTTCTATACTTTGGATAGGCACGAAACGGTAAATCTTGGTTAACATTCCTCAAACTAGATGGCTTCGCTAACTTTGGCAACTCCTTAAGTATAGGGTGATGCATCTAGAGGTATTTTTTTTCAAAATACAAAAAAAAAATAAAATTCAAATCAAGTGTGGAATAATTTTAATCATTCGAAGGAAATTTTATGTCATTTATTTTTTGAATATAATTTCCTTCAAATGTTGGCCGCAACTACGCCTCAGGGTGTCCATTCTGAGGGTGCAATTTTGGATGACTCATTCGAGCGTTTGGACCGGTATGGCGCGAGAGACCCGCGTAATGTTGGCTTCCAAGACCTGAATCATAGCTGGTTTGTCAGTATAGATTTTGAACTTTCCGTAGCTACAAAGAAAAAAGTCTAAAGGTGTGCTATCACACGATCTAGGCGGCCAATTCACCGGTCCAAAATGTATAATTAGCTGGTCTTCGAAATTACCTCTCACTAGATCCATTGCTTGACCAGCTGCATGGGAAGTGGCACCGTCCTGTTGAAACAAAATGTCGTCAAGAATACGGGCTTCAATTTCAGGTAGTAAAAAGTCCGATATGATAGAGCAATAGCGAGCACCATTGAAAGTTACGTTTCGACCATCATCACTTTTGAAAAAATATGGACCGATAATACCACCAGCCCATAAACCGCACCAAACCGTGGTTTTCTCTGGATATAATGGCACCTCTTGAACCTCGTCTGGTTCCTCTTCAGCCCAAATGCGGCAATTTTGTTAATTGGCGTTGCCGTTGCGCCAGAAATAGGCCGCATTACTGAACACAATTTTAGTCAAAAACAGCGAACCTTTTTGTTTTTCGCCGAACGCTCATTTCCATATTACACTTGGCAACATTTGAAGGAAATTATATTCAAAAAATAAATGGCATAAAATGTCCTCTCGTATGAACAATAAATATTCCACACTTGATTTGAATTTTAGTATTTTTTTTATTTTGAAAAAATACCTCTAGATGGATCACCCTATATATTCCTTCCCCGAGCAAATCATAGTAAAATTTCAGTTATTCTGCATTAGGAGTATTAAGTAGGGTGTCATAATATCGGCCTCGCTTTATTTAATACTTAGTTCAATTTTTCTAGAGAAATTAAAAACACAATCTTTATTTCAAAAAAAAAGATATATACAAGTTTTCCAAACACTGTGCCTTCTTTATCGATGTGTGCAAATGTCTAAATCAGTATTCTCAACACGCACACACAGATACTACGACACACATCCATACACACAAACTGACATGCATAACTAAATATCCATATGCAACATTTAAGCCCGACAGACGAACAGAGTCGAGTCAGGCCGAGAAATTACAAAGTTTAGTGGAAAATAAAGTTGAATTGGAATGAAATCAAATAAAATCTACATCAAAACAATTACAAGGTGATGGGATTCAACGACGAATTAGCTGACAATGCAACAGCACCAACAATAAGTTGCTACTCCATACACACTGAGGTGAGCTTTGAATTCATTGTGACTGTTGTTACTGTCGTTTTTATTTTCAGCCGAACTGACGTAATTCGCACTGCACTCGACTCGACTGCATTCTCGACTTGTCGTTGTCGTTGTTGTTTATGGAGTTTGTGTCACACGGTGGAGGAACATGATCTTAGATTTTGTTTCCATTTTTCCCTGGTGCATGCTTGGCATGCCAAAACAAAACAATAAACGAACGAAACGAAACGAAAGCATAATCATGACCAACGATCATCATGCGAATTTTTTAAATTTTTTTGTTGTTTTTTTATTTTTTGGAAAAAGTTTCATTGCGAACAAGTCCCAAATACGGTGGAGGCTAACAACAAAGTCAACTCCCCGCCAGCAAAATGCAACGACACTTTGTTCGTTCCAAGCAGTTGAGAGTCAGCATCTTTGGGCCAGGCTAAGTCCCCCCCCCCACCTTCTCGCCCACCACCACCCGTTTGTGGCATTTTGCTTTACGTCTTTAAAACCTGCTCAAGTCAAATCAATCGTAAAATACTCGTAGCCAACGGACGGACAACGTCGTACATAATTGAAATGACTTCTACTGTTTTTGGGCTTTCTATACGCACAACTTTCTTTCTCAATCTTTGTCGTTAATTGAGCGAGGTTTAATTGATCAGTTGGGGAAACTATTCATGAACAAAAGCGTAAGCCCGAAAGGGTTTTATGGGTGGGATGAAAGCATTTCAAATGACAATCGTGACACTGCTGACATTGTTCAAAGATTGATGGACTGTCTGTATGCTAAAAGACAATGAGGTGAATGGTGGTTTACATGCATTAATAATAGTAATTAAATCACCAACTTGCAGATAACTAACACTAGGTCTGGTTGGTTAACGAAATGTCATTTGAATAGTTACTGGCAAGCTGCTATTAATGGCAGTCGTGGAAAGACTCCAAAGAGCGGTAGATACCTTACAACCTACACGTTGGATCAGTAATCAATTATGGTCCAACTATATTTTATTCACTTCGCACCAGTTTTTGTCTGCCTGTTGGCCTAAAGTCCAAACGACTGAACTCACGTTTACAACTTTCCACGGTGCAACGAAATCTTGATGACGACTGACACGACTAAATTTACGTTGCATATTTAAAACAGAGTCCGAATACCCTTTACTACGCTGTGCTACAGTAGTTTACTTCTGATGTTTGTTACAGAGGAAAAAACCCATCAACTAAGGACCACTTCCTGATTCTATAGAGAAAATTCCGCCCGCCTGTCCTTTTATCTTTAATATCAAAGTAAAGCTCGCAAATATTACATAATCTTAATGAATCTTTGCACAGTACTCGGGAAACGTAACAAACTGAAAATTTTAACTAAAAACGTTGTTTAAAAAACCCTTCAATAAGTAATGTTTGTAATGTTCTAAGTTTCTTTAAATTTAAATCGAATTTAAAGAAAAGAAAATCAGCAACAAGCTCTGAAATAAAGTTATTATTTTTTTTTAAAAAAATACTATTCCAAATATTTATTGGGTATTACTTTGACACTTTTTTATTTAAATACATATTTTTTGTGAAATACTCGCACATTGAAGAAATTGTGTTCAAACTATTTACGAACAACATAATAAGTTGTTCTTCGTACAGGGTGGCTGATGAATATTACTACATTAAGAAACTCAAATTTGTCAGTGTATGGAATTCATTATTATTAAATATAGCTTAATTAGTTAAACAAATGTATTTAAATGCCCCCACACCCCCTGTTGGGATAGGAATAGCCGGAATAGCAGGAATAGACCGGAATAGCCGCAATTGTTTCTCGAATGGATTGCTTTAGTTCAATCAAATTTGTTGGTTTTGCTTTATAGACATCCTGTTTGCAATAACTCCACAAGGAAAAGTCAGGTTCAATAAGGTCAGGTGACCTGGGGGGCCAACGGAATGTGGAGTTTCTGGATATCAGCTTATTGGGAAATTTCGTCGCAATTCTGTTCGGGCTATGTCAAGAGTTGCACCATCTTGCTGAAACCACACAGACTTGAAAGAAATTCTCAATCGGCGTAATTCTGGATAGAAAAACTCTCACAACATGCTCAAGTAACGGTCTCCAGTAATCGTAACGTCGAGGCCGTTTTCTTTAAAGAAATATGGCCCGACAATGCAGCGTGATAAAACTGCGCACAAGATGACAGTGACACAAGATAGATGCAATTCCGTCTCATGGAGTATCTGTGGGTTGGAAGCACTCTATATTCGACCATTTTGTTTGTTCACGTTGTCGTTTAACAGAAAATCGGCCTCTTCAGATATGAAAAGACAGTTCAACATGTTTCCAACCTCTTCCACCATTTGCAGCATCTTCTGGCAAAATTCCAAGCGAATCGGTAAGTCTGCTGACTTCAGTTTGTTGGCCATTTGAATTTTATGTGGGAAGAATTCCAAAAGTGTCTGCATAATTTACTGCATTGACTGTCTGCTTATACCCCTTTTTAGCAGATAAGCTTCTTGTCGAAACTCTGGGATTGTTTTGTATTGCAGCAGCTACAGCAGCGATTTTTTCCTCCGTCCGAACTGAAGGGTAAGATCTTCTGTTGACTGTCTC
Source organism: Hydrotaea diabolus (assembly GCA_963513945.1). Taxonomy (NCBI): domain Eukaryota; kingdom Metazoa; phylum Arthropoda; class Insecta; order Diptera; family Muscidae; genus Hydrotaea; species Hydrotaea diabolus. The sequence goes on from OY740719.1 coordinate 167,003,654, forward strand.
ATGCTCGGCTTCTTAACAAGTCTCATTATGGTCCATCTGATCGGAGGATTACCGCCAAACCTGCGTCTATACTCTCTTTGAACCGAAACTACGGACTCCAGTGCGTATTAGCGGCGGACAATCCAAATTCTTCTTTCAGTGTCCCAGCTATCCATTTTTGTTAAATTTAAAAATCAATCTGCAAAATAAAAAAAAATTAACCAGATCCATTAACAAAATGGTATTCAATTTGTTTTGATAGCGACTTTGATCAGCCACCCTGTATAAGTGCAATCATCATACTACTTTCGAAGTGTTTCGTACATTTCGCACACAAAGAACAAATTTGTGGCCACAACCGAATTTGTTGCCAACCAAATGTTGGTGGGTGCACGTACTATCTATGTATTCGAAAGCTACAACCGAATGTTGATTGGGTTCACACCAGAAGAGACAAAGTATCGGTTGCCCTAACTAACTATCATGATTATTGCAACTGAATTTGTACATGTATTGGTTGTTGTTATAGATTATTGGCTGATGGAACTCTTTGAATTCGGTTGTCGTTAAATATATCTATTCGACCGTAATAATAAAGTTTTTTATCTTTATATTTAAAGATTTGAGAATATTTATTCTAATATTTAAATAGGTTTTCTTAAAACTTGGTTTTTACTTTCGAATCTAATAAAGTTTGTATGCTTAAGTGGAACAATTTTATGCTTCAAAGTTCCGTAGCGATTTTTTGCACATTTCATCCGTAGCGACTTTTTCGTAGGAATAGTTGACGACACTTCTATGAAGACCTAATTCTCACCAAGATCCTGAGCTAAAGAAACTTACCAGAAATCAAAGAGAAAGACAAATTGAGATACTCACAGAAAACAGATTTGTTGCAAACCGAATGATTGAGGTTGCTACACCTCGAGTATTCTGTTACTACAATCGACTGCTAGCTGGAGCTCTGTAATGTTCTGCAATTGGTAATGAAGTATCGGAGCAACAAACGAAGTATCAAAACCTCCAGAAAAATTTTTTGGATATAATAATCCTCCTGCCGCACTTGTTCAACGATAAAAATTTTAAATTATAGTCAGAGGCAAAAAAAATGTTTGCACTTGAGGTACTCTAAAACATTGGAAAAAGTAGAAAAGATAAAAGAGGATTTTTACCAAAAAGAATGAATTAAAAAAATTGAATTGGCTTAGAAAGGACTCGTAATAATCGAATGATTTTATTTTAATAACGTCGATTTAAACTAAACAGAAATTAAAAGTAAAAAAAAGTTATATAAAAAATTTAAGTTATCATCACCAATAATTGGTTTCAACAACAATACGTTTGCAAAACCATTGGTTGCCACAATCACCATTTATGGCGGCAAAATAGCTTTTCCGCGATTCATTGGTATGACCGATCAATTAGTTGTGTGTACAATACGAGGATAATATTTATTATCTGCCGGTATATCAAACCGAATATTCAGTACGATTATAGACAATTGTTTATTGCAAATGAAATTCTTTATATGAAATAGAATTTTTGTAGTTCTAACCGATTACTAACTAATTTTTTCTCTTTGTGCACTTTAAAAAGTTTTTAAGGATAAAGCCGAAAATTCTAAAGAAGAAATAGAGCAACTTTTTTTTTTACCAGTGCCCGTAAGGTTCTCACCAAGGGCCCTAGTTCACCAGGAATTACTAATTTTACACAATGGGCCTATCAACTAGAAGGGCGAGAAACAAAAGAGCTCCTCAAGAAAGATCACTTACCCGTTTCGAGAGTTAGTGGAATTTCTTCATTATCCTTTTCTTTTGTACCATCAAACATTTCCCAGAATAAACACGTGTTCCAAGACCACGTGTAGCTTCGACGCCCGATATACCTTATGTCGATATTTAAGATAGAACGCAGTTCAATTAAAAGGCTTCGAGTGTAAATTTTATAATTACGTACTTGTAAGCCATTGTACATAATGTAGAGCCGTACTCGACGCGTGCTCATTGCAGAGTCTTATCAGGTACTTTATTTAATTACTTTGCCTAGTTTGAGCACGATATGTTAATTAGTGTTCACATAGACCGTGCTTCTGTTTTTGATTTGTTTTGAATACTTTTGCAAAACCCAGTATGGGAAACGTGTGTTAGGTGTATTCATGATGTGGCGTATATCAACAATGGCACTACCTTATGTCGCATACACAAGTCCCATTACATACACTCAAAAAAAAGTGAACCAAGAGACAAGTAAAAATGAACTAAATTTTAGGAAAATTGAACTTCGTATGGCACTAAAGCTTTTTTTTCTTACGTCAAGTTCATGTATTTCCTTGAAATTAGGATATGGTTGAACTTGATTCTAGTTTATTTTTACTTCATATAACAATTTTTTTTGCTCATAATAATTTATTTTTGTCCTCAAATCAATAACGTTTTTTACATAATGTAAGGAAAAAATTTACTACAAGCTAGTGCAATTGAACTAAGACCGAGGAAATTTGAAAACTGTTTGTCTTGGAACCATGTACATTTTTCTTTAAAATTAGGACATGGTTATTGATGTTAGTTCAACATAAATTATAAAGCAGAAAATTGTTCAGTATACATGGTTTAGTTTTTCCTAGGTGTTAGTAATGTTGTGCTGTTCTGCAGTACAAGTAGTCATTCTTAGAAGAATGTTTTTCGTATTAGTTAGTTCATGGTGTCATAAGATTAATGAAAAATTTACTTCATTCTAGTATGTAAAATCCTCGGTGTAAAAAAATCTTGTCGTTACAACAAGCAAAAATTTACTAAAGTGAAGTTCGACAAAAACTTGTTCCAAGTTCATTAATGAAAAAAATTACTCAATATAAGAAAAATTAGCATTTTATTGATTAAATAAAGTTTGAAATGTTCTCGATTTTAGATGTGTCTCGAATTGATACTAGTTGTGTTTTATTTGAAATAAATTTATTTATACAAAAAAATAATAAAAATTAAAGTAAAAATGTTTAAGTCAAATACAATAAGACATAATAAGCTAATAAAAAGAATAAATAAATCAGTAGTATACATAAAATAATTAAATGTAATAAATAAATCATTCTGAGTATTCCCATTCGCATTTGTGGAAGATCTTGAAAAAAAAGAAATTTTAGTTAGTTACAATTTCATATTTATTTCATATAAAACTCAATACGCACCATTATTTTTTGTCGGTTTTTATTTGAAATATCCGCAATATCCATTCCAAAGCCAGAGTAATACATCAGTCAGTGAGAAAAAGAAGAAACTATATATAAAATTAATATTTTTACTATGAATTCCTTCATTAACAAAAAAATATGCACTACTCGTATTCTACACAGAAAAATTACATATAAGTATGTACCTTGAAGATTAAAAAAATACCAGCTAAAAGTGTAAATTGACATCGTCCAGTGGTCCTGAACTTTATTGTTGTACCGAGATATTAAAAATTCTAAACAAAAATTTTAATATGTTTTTAATGAATATATATTTTTTCCATTTCCACTGAAGTAATATGAATCTTAAATAGAAATCTTAAACATTAACTTTAAAAATTATTATGGTTTGCACATTCTTACAAGTCCAAAAACGAAATACATTTATTTGCATAACATTCATTTTGAATCCACTAATTGCTACCAAATTTAAAGTTTAGTTTTATGAGCAGTTACTCAGTTTATTATAGAAATGTTTTTGGTATCCATGCAAAATTTTGTATTGAAACATATTATTTGCTTATTAAATACATTGTTATAAAATTATCATAAAATTTATTTGTTCAGACTATGTGAGGTGTATTAATTTTTAAAAGAAAATGGGTTAATATTTTTTTAAATATTAATTATATAAGTAAACTAAATACACAAAAATGGTTTATTAATTGGTTTACTTAATATAAATAATAATAAAATGTACATAAATTAGGCTGTTAAGTTTATTTAAAGAATGTTAGTGACTGATTTTAACGCAATCAAGAACACATGCAGTACTCGTAATTCGCCTCTACAACTATCGAGTGCAAGTAGGGAAAAATGTTGTTGAATAAACATTCAGACCTTTTTGCATTCATCTGGATACTTAAGATTAAGGACGTGAAATATTTTAAAAACTACATCAATACATACTACTATATTCGCAAGTTTGTAGAAAATATCGCCGTAGTAAACAAAATATTCATTTATTTCGTGATACGAGTTACCAATTATACATATAAAAGGCTGCAGGATGTTCTTCTGAGAAAACTGGTAATCAATTTTAATCTTAATTTTTGGCTTGAGCTCAGATGTATTTGAAGCCCAAATAAAAAATGCATCCCGTGAGTCTGCGATCGTTGTTTCAGTAAATTTTTTTTTCTTCGTTTCTGTGTTTATGAAGCATTTTCTGGCACTTGACTTTAAAATACTATGCATTACATGAATTAATATAAGGTTTTGCTTTTCTGGAAAAAAATAATTAAACCATTATATTGATACAAAAACATTGTCCTTTAAGTTAAATTTTTTAAAAGTGCAAGTAAGACTAATAATGAACACCATAGGATTTAGCGCATATATAAATTTTTCAAACACGGAATGAAAAATTCGCTCACCACATTTCAGTTCATAGATTCGCAGTTTTAAATATATATATATATATATATATATATATATATATATATATATATATATATATATATATATATATATATATATATATATATATATATATATATATATATATATATATATATATATATATATATATATATATATATATATATATATATATATATATATATATATATATATATATATGTATATTTAAAACTGCGATACTATGAACTGAAATGTGGTGAGCGACTTTCATCAAACCGTACCAATAATTTATCATATCCGTTTCGCAGCACATAGTCTAGCAAAACTCAATTCCGCCAGTTAGATGAATATCGTTATAAGCAGTTTTGACTAAACAACTGTATGGGTAATCAACAAACATGCAACAATCTCACAACACTTATATAGGGTGTTTTTTATTGAGGTATAGAACTTCGAATAAAACACAAGAAAATCGTTTTAATGTCCATCAATTTGGCTTTATTGGAAGGATAATTTTATGCCATTAATGTTTAAATATGATTTCTGGCATGTGGCCGCCGCGGATGGCTCGAATAAAGCCAATTCTACAGGTCCAATTTTCAACCACTTTAAAGTTGATGGACAAAGCTCCAATTGCTGTGCACGGTGGCGAATCGATTCATTCGGGTCCTCTTCAACACTTTGCTCTACAGCGGCAATTGTTTCTTCGGTGCGCACTGTTCGAAGTCTCTGCGGATGCGTATTATCACATAGAGTAAACGTAGTGCAAAAACGATCCATGGTTAACCGAATTAATTGCTCTGATGGACGATTATGTCGACCATAAAATGGTGAACTTCGCGAACTGAACCATTACTTTCGAAATAAATTTGCACGATTTGCAAGCGTTGTTCTTTTGTCAACCTGTTCATGATGAAATGGCAAACCAAACTAAATATTAATCACTTGACAGCTGACAAAATGGCCGCCAGTTAAAACACCCTTTACTTACTACAAGAAAAACGAAACTATAGTTTTACATATTTAATTACCTGAATTATCTTTGGTTTCTTCATACTTTTCAATAAGATGCAAGATATCGGGGTTTTTGCTTTGTTCCTTGCTCAACTTAATTAATGACGTGGAGAAGTTATCCTAATTTCAAAAAAGACAGTCTTCTTTTCCTGGGAAAAAATTTGAAAAATCCGATGTAATCTAAAATACTCATAATAAGAAAAATTGTTCTGTATTGCAAAATCGTATGTTTACAAGTTGATGACCAAATGATTGCTTCAACGACGGCCACTCTTGCAATATTTCATAAAGCGAATGATTGCCTTTTATGATTTTTTTCCTGAGAGCAAATGTTTCTTCCCATTTTTGCAAAACTTGCTTTTCCGGCTCAACATTAAATTTCAACCACGCAACATTGGTTTCACCTAAGAAATTTTAAAAATTAAGAAAAGTAGCCTTACTTTGCAACTAAAGGTATAGTTCAAACCATCAAAATTTCAGTGTTGTCTGTATTAAGTGCCGTTAACAATAAATAAAGTAAATTCCAAGTGCAACCTACCCACTTTTGTATTTCGCTTAAGGTAAACTAATACATATTTCGTATTCTTCTAGAGCGGAAACATCTCTTTGAAACTGGTTCCGCAATGTTTGTTTTATGATAAAGTAATTACGTTTATGAAACTGAAGAAAATCGGTTCAGATTTAGATATAGCTGCCACACACATATGTCCAACCGGTTGCACGATTATAATTAACTATAGAAATCATATACTACATCCAATCTTGATGAAACTTTGCACAAGTGCAATTTTTGAGCTTTGGAGAAAATAGGTTTAGTATTTGACGGAGCTTCCAAAAAGGTGGCAAAACAATTTTACCAAAAAATGTAATTTTCTCACATTAGATTTACAATCTGAGTAAATTATTTATTTTATTCCGTTTTAATTGGCTCAACGCACTTTCTTCTATAAATTTTTGTTCTACAAATTAAAAAAAACGACATTTGACAGGAAATTTGCACATATTATCCGCCAATAAGTAAGTTTATTTTTTTAATAGGATTTGAAATTTTAGCTTTGTCAAATTAAATAAGTCTTTTATCTTTATTGGTAACAGCCATACGTGTATATATTTTTATTTATTTTTTGTTAAATGCCGTCAAAAAGAACACATACAACAAAACAATACATACCTCCATCTATTGTATTGGTCTGTTCATGGTTGAAGGTTTCTGAAAAATGCCTTCCTTTCTTAATTTGTATGAGGAATAAATTTGCTGTAAAGGCAACCATCAGGTTTTCTTCCTTTCTTGTGAATGTAATATATTTCCTAATTATAAATAATAATATTTTAAGAAATGCCCACTACAGAACATTTTTATATATAATACTTACTTTATTTTCTGTTGGAAAAAACTTGAAATACTTTCTGCTATTATTTCAAAATGTTTAGGAGAAGGCGTAATTGAAGTTTCGAGAAGGAATTCCGTAACACATCCCGAAATTCTTCGATACTTTTGGTTGAGCCTCGAATTATTTTTATAAATGTTTAGAACATTTTTCCCATTTAAGGTTCTTACTTAAACTTCTTCAATAGAAAACAAAAAAAAATTGATTAAGAAAAGACGTTAAATTCGGCTAGGCCGAAGCATTTAAAATCTCCACCATGGACTGTTTCTAGTACAACAAATGCAGGATTTTTGGTTTTTGGGTCATGGGTCCATGTTTGACAGAACTTAATTTTTGGGGCCCAATGAACCATTGTTCTATTCAGTTCGTACAGAAAATGTCAATGTTTTTTGAGAACCATATGTCTATTGTTGAATAGGACCGAAAGGGTAAGAAGGGCAGCCCATAGATAAGGGTTTTAAATTTAGAAACATTTTTAAAGTTCATGCAACAGACGGAAAAACTTACATATCCAATGGTGGAAATTATAAAAATATGCAAATAATGTTATGTTGTTGAACAAATAAATTATCGTGAGGACTGGATATCGAAGAATAAATAATCCAATGAATAATTGGTAAAATTCAATGGAACAATATTTCCAATTATAGCACTTGGAGTTTGACCATGCAACTGGGTAAAATAATCTAGAAGATGAACAATTTTTCAGAATCCTGCGGTAGTGATACTCGTATTTATTATGGAAATTTATTCTTATTAACCAGATAATCAAACACTATTGCATAATGTGAACTCCAAGTGTTGAAAAAAGATGAAATACTATCGCATCGAAATCCAATGAATAATTGGTAAAATTCAATGGAACAATATTTCCAATTATAGCACTTGGAGTTTGACCATGCAACTGGGTAAAATAATCTAGAAGATGAACAATTTTTCAGAATCCTGCGGTAGTGATACTCGTATTTATTATGGAAATTTATTCTTATTAACCAGATAATCAAACACTATTGCATAATGTGAACTCCAAGTGTTGAAAAAAGATGAAATACTATCGCATCGAAATCCAATGAATAATTGGTAAAATTCAATGGAACAATATTTCCAATTATAGCACTTGGAGTTTGACCATGCAACTGGGTAAAATAATCTAGAAGATGAACAATTTTTCAGAATCCTGCGGTAGTGATACTCGTATTTATTATGGAAATTTATTCTTATTAACCAGATAATCAAACACTATTGCATAATGTGAACTCCAAGTGTTGAAAAAAGATGAAATACTATCGCATCGAAATCCAATGAATAATTGGTAAAATTCAATGGAACAATATTTCCAATTATAGCACTTGGAGTTTGACCATGCAACTGGGTAAAATAATCTAGAAGATGAACAATTTTTCAGAATCCTGCGGTAGTGATACTCGTATTTATTATGGAAATTTATTCTTATTAACCAGATAATCAAACACTATTGCATAATGTGAACTCCAAGTGTTGAAAAAAGATGAAATACTATCGCATCGAAATCCAATGAATAATTGGTAAAATTCAATGGAACAATATTTCCAATTATAGCACTTGGAGTTTGACCATGCAACTGGGTAAAATAATCTAGAAGATGAACAATTTTTCAGAATCCTGCGGTAGTGGTACTCGTATTTATTATGGAAATTTATTCTTATTAACCAGATAATCAAACACTATTGCATAATGTGAACTCCAAGTGTTGAAAAAAGATGAAATACTATCGCATCGAAATCCAATGAATAATTGGTAAAATTCAATGGAACAATATTTCCAATTATAGCACTTGGAGTTTGACCATGCAACTGGGTAAAATAAATCTTGCGGACTGGTATGGGCGAAAAGTGTAAAATATAAATACCTAACAAAATGATACCATTTAAAATGTTTAATGTAATAGTGGAAAAGTGCTAAGTCTTATCGCCTTGATTATCTTACGACATTTTAACAATGAGAACTCAAAATGTTGAAAAAAGATGAAATACTACTGCATCGAAATCCAATTAAGTTTTGGAATGATTCAATGGAACAATATTTCCAATTATAGCACTTGGAGTTTGCACATGAAACTAAATAATATGATCAGAGCGAAATTTTGAATGTATCCCTGCTTTTCTAGTGGTTATCCTTTACTTTAGTCAACAGAAACTTGCTGTAATCTCGGAACATCAGCAACCAAAGCCACCTTGGTAACGCCTGGGAAACTATGACATACGGACATATAACCAAGGTATGCGGATGTGATGACCTAATAGCGATTTATCAGGAAGCTGGACCTAAGCTAATTCATAAACACCGACCAGAAGAAAGCTCGGGATACATTCAATTGACGAATCATCTTTCAAATACCTACCTTTCTAATACTGATTATTAACATATGGATATGAAAGAATAACATTAAATGTGATTAACTGAGAGAAAAATTATGCAAACAAGTGCAGAATCAGAAATTTTTGTAAAGAAAATGATTCTTCTAATCACCCTGATTATCTAACACCATTGCATAATGAGAACTCCAAGTGTTGAAAAAAGATGAAATACAATTACATCGAAATCCCATGAATATTGGGTAGAATTCAATGGAATTTTATTTCCAATTATAGCACCTGGAGTTTGCATATGAAAATAGGTAAAATAAGCAAGGGGGCGAAAAAATTTGCAAAGTACAGCGAATCTGATATTGATTATACAGAAATCAAAATTAGCGAAGAGTTTAAAATACATTGCTGAATACAATTTCTTCTAATCACCCTGATTATCTTACACTATTGCATAATGAGAACTCCAAGTGTTGAAAAAAGATGAAATACAATTACATCATAGAATACAATGGAATTATATTTCCAATTATAGCACCTGGAGTTTGCATATGAAAATAGGTAAAATAAGCAAGGGGACGAAATATTTGTTTAAAATCCTAGAGATCCAATATTGATTATGCAAAAATAGATATGTATAGACAAAAAAGAACGTCCATCAATATTTTATATACAATGTTGGAATAATATCATTGTTAAAAACTGTATCATCTAATCGCCCTGATACATTACAACATTACCATAATGAGAACTCCAAGTGTTGAAAAAAGATGAAATACTATTGCATACTATTGTATGGAACAATATTTCCAATTATAGCACTTGGAGTTTGAACATGATAATACATAATATGATCAGAGCGAAATTTTGAATGTATCCCTGCTTTTCTAGTGGTTATCCTTTACTTTAGTCAACAGAGACTTGCTGTAATCTCGGAACATCAGCAACCAAAGCAACCTTAGTAACGCCTGGGAAACTATGACATACGGACATATAACTAAGGATTGCGGATGTGATGACCTAATAGCGATTTAACAGGATGCTGGACCTAAGTTAGTGGATAAGTACCGACCAGAGTAAAGCCCGGGCTACATTCAAGAGGCGAATAATCTTATATCACGTGTATTTTGATTTATTTTGTATTTTATTAGGTTGTACTGAAAATGCTGATATTCAAAACAGTTAAGTATTCGAAACATCAAATGCAAGCAAGATAACATGCGTTTGATATTTCAGAAATCTGCTCAATTTTCAGTGCATCCTTATTTGTTTGCAAATTAATTAGAGTAGATCGACTTTTTTAGACAACATGGAAAAGGTGTCACCGTTGACCATTAAGTTTTTCGTATGTATATTTCTAAAAACTGTCGCTGAAGAATCTTAATCTATCTAAAATCATTTTTGAACCCTTATGTGAACGAGGGAATTACTCGTAAATTCAAAAATGATTTTTGACTTAAGTTGTTGCAACAACGAAAATTCTTAAAAACAACAAAAAAAATCTGGTCAATAAACCAAAAAAAAAACCGATCCACTCTAACGTACAAACAACATACACACACAATCACTTTTCACATATGTATACATACACTAAATTTTCACTTTAGGTCACTTTAATTAACTAAAAATTCACTACACTTACCTTAGATTTCTTCCTAGATACTCCCGAAACACCTATTGAGCCCAGGCCGCGCTTCTCTGCGACAAAAATCTGCAAAAATTGAAAGTTTAATCTCCTTTATAAACAAATTCTATCATTTTTTACTTACCCGCTGTTGTTACACCAAATTCGTTTGACAAATAATATTTTGTTTGTTTTTGTATGTATCACAAACCGAACAAAGCGAAATAAAAACACAACGCCTACTTTCTGCTTTTGAATTTCGTACTTCAATTTTCTCGTTGAGAATATTTTAGTTCATGTTTTCCTAGATTCAAGGAAATGTATGTTTGTATGTACGAAGTATTGAATTTGAAATAATGAAGTTGTATTCGTTGTTGGTTCATTTCTTTTCGTTTAAGGAAATTTTTAATGTTTGAAAAAATATATTGAACTAAAGTCTATTATGGATTTTTCTCTACATTAAAAGAAAATTTCTTTCATTCTTATATATTTGAACTTAACTGTAGTGTGTTTTTTTTTGCTCTTAGTATATATATGGAATACGGTTGAGTTAATTCGAAACATCCTTTCAGTATTTCTCTCCTCTGATCTATTACAATTTTCTGCACAGAAAGTAAATATTTACTATTTTTTATGATTTTTTTTATTAGCTTAAAAAAAAGTTTCCCACACCTAACGAAGTATATTGTTTAGTATTAATAAAACTATTATTTTAAACTAAGTAAATGTGTAGTACTGTCAAGAAGCGATTTGAACGACATGTTAGGATTATTTCATATTTTTTAGTAAATATTTCTTAAGTTGTTTTTATTTTATATGTAAAATTTTTTCAGTATTTTTTTCCTAAAATTTATGTCAGTTTTACTTAATGAACGAAAAAACTTATGCAGTTATAGTAAATATTTACTCTAGCAATGGAAATTACTTTTAGGAAAATTGCTTCTAAATTTCAAGTACATGCATTTTTACTTTGTCCTAAAAATAAGGAAAATTTTCTTGTACTGAATAAATTTTCCAACATACAAGTAAAATTGTACTACGTGGTAATAAAAACTATAAACTACATTTAAGTATGAATTGTACTAAAAAATGTATACCATATTTTTCTGAGTGTACACAAAGTCCCACATTCTTAAAAAAAGTTATTCATCTGCCGCCGCACGATTCAATAAATATCCCAGGTTAATTTTACACATCCGCTTAATAGATTTTAGTGTACTACACAGTGGTACATGGCTTCAGAATCACTATTTGATTCCATTGACCTACTTTCTATCCGTCTTTTCGCTATTTTGTCGAAAGTTTTCACAATGTCTTGATTTAGAACGAAACATATTGAAATTTGTATGATATAATAACGGGAGGGCCAAACCCAGTTTCTTTATAAAGCATGGGTTATGTTGAGACTGTCCGCTGTTTACTGCTCGTAATCTTGAGAAAAAATCAGTTACATACCTCCGCAAAACGAAATAAGTCGCTTTACACTTAGTTATCGCAGCGCAGTCTATGCCTTAGAGAAGCTTGAATTGGACAACGATTTTAGGCGAAAAATTATCTTCTCTGACGAAGCTCATATTCATCTCGGCGGCTAAATAAAATTGCCGCATCTGGGGTTAGGACAACCCTCACGCTATTGTCGTGAGGCCTATGCATCCACAGAGAGTGACAGTTTGTTGCGGATTGTGGAGAGTTGGCAACATGGACCATTTTTCTTCGAAAACGACATACGAGGGCGACCGCAAAACTAACTGGCCTGGCACATTTTCTGTTTTACTAGTAACTTTTTGTTTTGTTTTTTAAAAGCAATCTTTTATAAGCCATCTGTCAAAATTTCCGAAATATTTAATGATTATTTTCTTTGTTACAGGTGATTGAAGTAAACAAGTTTTATAATTTTTGAAAAATGGAAAATAAAGAGTTTCGTGCGGTAACTAAACACTTTTATATGAAAGGTTATACGCCACAATTAATCAAAGATGAATTGGATTCTGTTCATGGTGATAATGCCCCATCATACTCTACCGTGAAATCCTGGGTTCAACAATTTAAAATAGGTCGTTCAAGTACGGAAGATGAACAACGCTCTGGAAGACCGAAAACTGGTACTACTATTGAAAACATTAGAAAAATATTTAATGAAGTGACTAAAGATAGACGAATAAAACTCATAGAACTTGCTGGTATTGTTCAAATACACGAAAAACAAGTTTGGAGTATTTTACATGATGAACTCCACATGAAAAAGCTATCCGCAAGAAGGGCGCCGCGTTTGTTGACTTTGCCCCAAAAAATCGTCCGTTGGACCAATTCCGAGGAGCTTTAGCGATTTATCAGCGTAATCCAATAGAGTTCTTGCGCCGATTCATAACTGTTGATGAAACATGGATCCATCACTACATCCCAGAATGCAAAGAACAGTCAAAACAATGGATAGAAGCTGGTAAAAGTGGTCCCAAGAAGGCGAAAACTGTTAAGTCAGCAGGAAAAGTAATGGCCACAGTATTTTGGGATGCAAGGGGTATAATATTTATTGATTATCTTGAGAAAGGAAAAACTATAAATAGTGTTTATTATTGTGCATTATTGCATCGGTTGAGTAAAGAAATCAAGATAAAACGACCCCATTTAGAAAAAAAAGTTCTTTTTCATCAAGATAATGCTCCTTCACACACTGCATTTTTAACTCAACAAAAACTGTCCGAATAACGATTTGACATTGCTCCGCATCCACCATATAGTCCAGATTTAGCTCCTTCTGATTATTTCTTGTATCCCAATTTAAAAAATTGCTCGGTGGCAAAAAATTTTCGTCCAATAGCGAGGTTATTGCTGAAACTGAGGCATATTTTGAAGTTCTTGAAAAATCTTATTTTTCGGATGGAATTAAAAAACTTGAAAAACGTTTGATGAAGTGCATTGAGTTGGAAGGAGATTATGTTGAATAATAAATAATAATAATTCCAAAAAAACGGTTCTTTTTATGTTAGGCCAGTTACTTTTGCGGTCGCCCTCGTATTTAAAAAGAACAAACATTTGTCTAGAAAATATTTTTGGGACATGTTCCGTAAAGAAAAAAGTTCACTCTATAGAGGTTTGCGTTGTTCACTCTTTGGAGTAACTAATGTAACAATTTTGGTGTTCATACGAAGGAGTAGACCCAGAATGCACTGTTATGTAATAAAAAAAAGTATTGAGTGCAATAGCTCTTAAAAAGTATGAGTTACTGCTCGACAAAGTCGAATAATTCAATTATATTTTTTAAATTTTCGAAATCTGAAAAAAGTGGAAATCTGTAAGACGAAAAAAAAACGAACAATTTTTTCTTATGTTGTACAACTAAAATTAATAAACAAATACAAATTTTACTTTTCTTAAAAATCTTAATATAAGAAAAGCAGTCAACTTTGGACTAATTGATAAAATATTGCCGACTTTGAATGTCAATAGCTAAAAATAATCCTTGAGTCCTCGACTACAATTGTCCTTATTAAAGAAATGTTTACTAGATTCATATTTATGGACTAGAAAATTGACAGGCCGATGGAAATTGATTCTGGACCACTGTGGGACTCATACTAAAAATCGGAGCTCGAACTACAGCAAATGTCGTTACGAAACAAAATAGCACGAATTGATGATAACGTTCCGGACATCTGCCCCGCCTGCCATCAGGGACCACATGATGAGTTGCACTTCTTCAATTGTCCGGCCCACTCAGCTGACCCCCAGGTCTCTGAGGACGCATCCAGTTCAAATATTTATATTTATATAAAAACGATTTTGTCTTCAGAAAACTATAGACAATTTGCGTTAAAGTCCGTTTGTTTTAAATAATTAAAATCTTTAGGAAAACAGTTATTCTAGAATAACCTTTAGCGAGTTAAAGCAAGCTCGGTTATTACTCGCTTAAATTTTTTGTTGAATAACTTTTTTTCTACAAATTTCTAATTTTTAAGTCAAATGCTTTACGAGTTAAAAAGCCAATCAACTCTTGTATAGAAAGATATTTAAAAATCTCGTATATTTTTGAAGTTATCAGCAAGTACCAATAGAACACGCCTATTAATTGATTTTATTATTTGTCTGAAATTGCGTGGATCCACGGACCACGGAAAGTATTTTAATTGTTATTTCTCCCGTTTTGGTAGTGAATAAATGGTGGAGGTTTTCACTTGCAACTTTTACATTCGCTATGAAAACTTAATTTTTAGCGCAGTATTTTAATTACTACTGGTGCCGTTTGAAAACTTAATTGTATTGTGATTTTTTCTTTTCACTCTCTTGAGTGCAAAAAATGTCACAAATCCTCTTACGCAAGTGAAATCCAATTGACACAGTTCGAGTAGAAAATAATGACGCCTTCAAACCTTTAGGCTAGCCTAGTGCTGAAGCAGACGCAGCTTCAATATCCCAAGCCGCAAGGCCTAACAACCCTCGTTTCACATTTTCTCTCTCTACGACTTGAGCTTTTTAACAAACAAAAAAAAAACAGCCCGCCCGGCTGCTGCCACATGCTGTCTTTGGCCAAATGATTGTCACAACAAAACGGGTATGCCCGAACACACTCGCTTGCACAAGAAATAAAATGAAAATTATTTATTTAATGCATCAAACGATTTTTGACGTCTCGTCAACTGACAATTTAATGTGCGATGAAAGTATTTGCGTTGCTGTCGTTTGACTGAAATGAAAAGTGCGTAAAAGCCACCGCCAGCCGCAGCGGCAATCATCGCATCGCAGCATCAGTCATTGTCGCCGTCATCAACAGCAACATCAGCATCACCATCTTTAGAATCGTCACTGTTGACATCCACTGTTGGCCCCCCCCTAGTGCCCTCTAGTGTCCACAACTACTAAATATCGTGGATAGCAATTGTCAACCCAACTAAGACGACAACGCTAATACAGACAAAGGCAGTTTTGGTTTGGTGGCGGTAAACAAGTGGCTTGACAAGCTGCAGCTACATATCAGAGCATTTTTATGGCCCAAAGCTATCGACAGCAATTGTTCCAAAGAAGGTGGCCTGACAGAGCAATGGAGACGGGAGCCGGCAACCAGCCACGACCACCACCACTCACACTTCAGCACTGACACTTTTCGAGTACGACCGACCGACCGACCGACTCTCGTACAACGACAACAGACGACGGACTTTGATTGAGAAGAAAACATTACTCCATCATAATTATCCATATCTGTGTATGTACCACCGCCACCATCAGTTCCAGCACCGCCACCGATCCGCAATCCGCTGCTGGCAGAAAAGAAGAAATAAGAAAAACCTTGAAGTCATTTAAACCAGTACGAGTACGACGAGTACACTTTGATTGGGTGTAATCGCTGCCGTCCGTGGTCGTAGCTTGGGTTGCTTTTCTTTTGACTTGCTGCTTGCTGGCCTGGCTGCTGTTGTTGGCTTGTGGCCCGGCCCGACCAAATCGAATTATGAATGGAGAAACTTTTATAGGTTTAAATAATAGAAATAATAATAATCACAATAACAACGAGCTGTAGAAAGAAAGAAAAACAAACCGCCAACCCCGCAGTTAACTGCGAAATTAATAAAATGTAAAGAGATTGGTAATTTCGGTGTAGATTTCGTTGATCTACATACTTAGGAATAACAAACATATGGTCACTCCAACATACGCTATCACCTTTTAATTACAGTGACGGTTAGAAGTATGCGGCTTAAACGTTTTTGGTTCTTCATTGATTTTATATTTCAGCTCTTAAATAATTCACTTAACAGAATTGTCAGGAGTAGCCACCACCTTAAGAGCTATCGTTAGTTGGCTCCCAGCTACAAAAGTTAGAACCACAAAGGGTCTTCCAAGGGAGCTACGAGACATATATGCTTTGTGAAAGTAACAATTGTTTATAGTGGAGGGTGAGGTCTGCAGCTCTTCTTGCGGTTACGGTTATTAGCCCCTCCACAGCTGAAGAAAATAATAATACTTCAAAGAGTTGCAAAATTCTATTTTCTTTATTCTGATCGAGAACAAAAGGATTTGTCTGAGTCAAAAAAATTTAAAATAAAGTATTAACGTTATTTCGTGAAAAAGATTTAAAAAATATATATTTTTTAATACAAAAAAAATTATAAAAAAATATATTTTTTTATTTTGTTTGACACAATGTATTTTTTACTTAAAAAAACAAAATAGCCTAAATAGACTAAAATACTAATTTTTGTTAGCAAAAAAAGGTTTGTTAAAAAAAATGTTTACATTGACATATAGGGTGAAAATAAAGGGTGATCATTCTAGAGGTATTTTTTCAGAACAAAAAAATATAAAATTTCAAATCAAGTGTGGAATCTTTATTGGTAATTTGAAAGGACATTTTATGGCATTTATTTTTGTGAAAATAATTACCTTCAAATGTTGGCAACTGTATTATGGAAATGAGCTGGCACGGAAAAACGGAAAGATCCGCTTTTTTTGACCAAAATTTTGTTCAGTGATGAGGCCCATTTCTGGATCAACGGCAAAGTCAATAAACAAAATTGCCGCATTTGGGCTGAAGAGCAACAAAAAGAAGTTCAAGAGAAAAACATGGTTACTACATGGTCACGGCAATAATAAAATGTTATCCGCAATAAAAGTATGTTCGTCGCAACCATAGCATTGTTAACTGTATTTAGTTTTGACAATAGTATAATTGCTGCAATATGAAAAATGAAAATATGGTTAAAGCAACAATATTAATAATGCGACAAAAATATGGTTGGTGCGTTTTATGTTAACAATAATATGATTACGGCAATCATACTGTGTGATTGTAATTTTTCTTCATTTAAACATGCTTTTAAGAACAAATGTTATTGGTACGGATCTAATGCAATAATAGTACTTTTCTATAGAAATTAAAATTTTTAAGCCGGCAACTTTGGTTTTGTTTAACTGAATTATTTTCAATAAAAACGCTGACGTTTATTTAAACTTATTTTTTGCTACTGTGAAATAAATCACGCCTAATATTTTGAATTTAATGTATTTTTGAATAATTTTCGTAATTCAAATCTATTGTCGACAACTTAAACAAATTCTAATAAATTATATTGGGAATCATAGTATAATTGTGTGTGACCATACTATGGTTGTAGGGATAATAACATGGTTGCGTGTGAATCATACTATGGTTGTGAGGATCATATTATGGTTGTGGAGCTCATAGTATGGTTATGTGTGAATCATACTATTGTTGTGAGGATAATAGTATGGTTGTATTTGAATCATACTATTGTTGTGAGGATCATAATATTGTTGTACCACAACCATATACCCAACAATAGTATTATCCTCTTCGAATATTGTCACCACAACCATACTTTTTTTCTGCGTGTGGTGCAGTTTATAAGCTGGTGGAATCATCGGTGCATATTTTTTCAAAAATGATGATGGCCGGAACGTAACCTTGAATGGTGCACGCTATCGCGCCATGATATCGATCTTTATGCTACCCGAAATTGAAGCCCGCAATCTTGACGACACTTGGTTTAACAGAACGGTGCCACTTGCCATACAGCTGCTCAAACAATGCATCTATTGAGAGGTCATTTCGAAAAGCAGCTAATTTCACGGTTTGGACAGGTGAGTTGGCCGCCTAAATCGAGTAATATCACACCTTTAGACATTTTTCTTTGGGGTGGCGTATACTTAAAGTCCAAAGTCTATGCTGACAAACCAGCGACGTTTGACGTTTTGGAAGCCAACATTACGCATACCGGTCGAAATGCTCGAACGAGTCATTCAAAGTTGGACCCTAGAAAAAAAAATTTCCACATAATTTCATTTTATCTTAATACACTTAGTCCAACGTTTCTCCAATTTTTGTATCCTTTCCAAAAAATAGGATTTTTCGAGGTTCATAAAAAAAGGTTTTTTTGGATCAATAATTTCATCGTTGGAGCTGAAACTCTTTCACCGAGCCATTTCATTAGGTTTGGAAATATGAAATAGTCCCTGGGGGCTTAATAAGGAGCCACTTCGTAGCCCAATTCATGCAATTTTGCCATTGAGACGGAAAACGTGTGCACCGGTACATTATCTTGGTAAAAAAGAACTTTTTTTGGCCGTATGGGGTCCTTTTTTAATCCCTATTAAATCGGTCCAAAAAGATGACATTTATTGTTTTCCCTTTTGATGGTAATCGATGTGGATTATCCTGCGTGCATTCCAAAAAAACTTTGCCATCAACTTATTGGCAAACAAAGTCACCTTGGCCTTCTTCGGAGCCGGTTCACCCGAAGAAAACCATTGTTTTGTTTACATTAAAAGTATTTAAATGTTTTTTTATTTACAAAATTTTGATTCCATGTCCCATTTGTTTTTGTAGTCAGCAATATTAAATCATCTCAATCAGTCTTGTGTATTTTGGTATAAATTCCCAGAGGATGACGAAATATTGGAAATCAATAAGTTAAATAAAACAGACAAGAAAACATCAACATCTGTTTTTTTTCATTTGTTTTTGACCTTGAGCCAGACTATCCAAATAATTACAAAAAATATTTTTTGTCACAAATATTTTTTTTTACAAAATAAAGAATTTTTTGGAAAAAAATGTGTTTTCAAAAAGAGTTTGTCTAGACTTCCCCTCTAAAAAAGAAAGTCACATCTCCATTTTAGTAGTTTTAAGTTATTTATCGTTTTTGACTACGAAACAAGATAGAAGTGGTAGATATGACCATTTTGCTTAACGTTTTTCAGTCATTTACAGGTGAAAATGGGTCTTTTATGTTTAACACCAAAATCAGAAACTCATTCACGGTTTCGCATCTGTCCTTATCTCAATTTTGGCGCTTGTGACTTTTTTCCTTAGGACGGCAGTATAGTAATGTGACGTACTCACTCAATTTTTGCAAATGAATAGCTTGGTAATTATCCCTTAAATTACCTTAAGTTACTAATATTAGATTAAATTACCTAAAGTTAGTAATACTTTAATACAACAATAGTAAACAGATTAGAGCATATGTAGGCTCTTATCTGTTAATTCCTTCCTTAAGTAGCATCGGGCATTACTAACTTACGCTTTTCTAGCTAAAGGATTTTGATCCGTATAAATAGCTTATTTTAAATCTAAGATCGCCGCTGGGCACATTGATTTTGCAAATGACCTTTGCTTAAAAAGACTGTTAGACAGTTTTTAATTCATTGAAAACGTTTTTTTTTTCAAAAGATTTATTTATTACTGCATTTTTTTTTGAGGAGCCTTAGTAGTTTGTAAGCGACGAGTATTAACAGTTTCACCCTTGACTGCCGTTTGCTAACACCGGTAGTTTTTGCTGTGCAAATTGTCTATGTAGGAAAGCAAACGCAAACGTAACCTTGCAAAACCCCTCGAATATTTAACTCAGCCATGGAAGTTGTACTTTCATCCTCTTTTTGTCGGTTCATAAGTGAGACAACTCGTTCCTCCGTGTGTTGCCATTAAATCCATTTACAATTCGTTTTATACGAGTATAAAAAAGCTAATGTATCAAAAACATGTTTCAATAGAATGCTTTTTGACCGCAATGATTTCATCATCGCTTTATTTATCGTGTATAATTAAGGCCATGTCGCTCGTAATGATAAATCGAACAGCATGACATGGCCTTAACGTTTGCAAAACAAAAAACAAATATAAATTCCAACTTTGGAAAGACAACTAACTGTATGTATGTGAGAAAGCAAAAGGCGAGAAATTAATTTTGAATTTACATAACTAGGATCCTGGATACGTAAACTGAAAATGACTGTGTTAAAATTTCATTAGCAGCTTCTTTTTATAACTCGAGTAACTTAGTTCTTTCGTACGAACTACGAATACAAATTTACAATCGTTTCCTTGTAGTTTTGTTAAACGAATGGATCTATGAAAATGCAAATGAGAAATATTTTGTATGAAAACTTTGAAAGTCTTGACAAAGAAATTTGTGTTTTCTTTAAGTTTACTGACTTTTTTTAAGTCAGATGAATGTTATTTATAAAATAGTGTGTTAGGCCACTATACATAAATGCCAAACATTTGTCCGTTTAGGGAAAGAGTATCCTTTCGATATGTTTAATTTTTGTGTCCTCCGTGTTGTACCCAAAACCGACTACTGCAAAGAAGTTTTTTCTACTTAGCCGTCCTTTGGCTAGGCATAACGATTTTACCTATTGTTTATGTCCAACACCGGCTACGTAAAATTACCCGTTTTTTTATCTGGCATTCGGCTGCACTCACAATTTTTTTCATCTGGAATTTATAAAACATTGACTATTCGTAAGAATCCCAGGATACAAAGCCTCTCAGTCTGAACAGAACAAATTTTTTGTAAGAAAGGCACATCGGAGTGAAATGAACAGAAAATTAGCACCTATGTCTGCAGTTATATAAACGAATTTTGTTCAATACTAGATTATTATCGGTCTAAAAACATAACGCTCTACAAACGAATCATCAGATCTCAAACAGATCACCTAACCATTTTTCAGCATTAGCAAAAATAAGTCGTTATAGTAGAAAACGAGCAACATAACCAATAACATTTACATTTTTTGACATTTGGTCGTTGCAACACCCTTCAACATAAGATGGGCGGTATAACCACTTTCTCATACCTGTTGCAATGAATCGAGATATTGATGACCCAGTGTAGCAGGGTTAATTATTTTTCTTACTCGAAATATCAAATAGAATTTCTCATTTAAAATGGAAATTATTAATGGCAGTAAGAATTTTCTTAATTTGGATTCAAAATTCTGAATTTCAATTGGAGTTTTCTCAATATTAAATAAAACCGAAAAATCAAAATATTATTTGAAGTAGAAGTTTTTTTTTGAGTTTTGTTTTGTTATGACCATTTTTTTACTTTCTTAAGAAAACTATTTTATTTAAATGTTCTCAGTCGTAAAAAAATCCCTGCAACTAAGATAGTTATTGTTTTATTTAAAATTTAATATTCCCTGAGAATTGATGATCATTATGGAAAATAAGGTAAAATATAACAAATTACAAGATAACACTAACACCTGTTTTTTGAATTTGTTAATGACCTCAATCAGGCCAGACAATTTAGATACAAAATGTTTTAAATTTAAACTCTTAATTTCAATTGGGATTTTCTCAATTTGAAATTGAAATACTCAATTTGGCAATTTGGAAAAAACTACTTTCAATTAAAATTTTCTCAATTTATAATGGAAATTCGCAATAAGAAAGAAAAATATCAAATTACGAGAATTAATTCAATTTTAAATGAATCTTCTCAATTGAAAACCTCAATTTCTTTAGAAATTTTCTCAATTAGAAATGAAATCCAGCAATGTGGGAATTTTCTTAATTTTCTCAGTTGTAGAAAAAGTCTGCAATAGAAGATGTCAATTGGTCTTTTCAATTTGAGGTAGAAATTCTCAAGATTAAATGTAAAGTCAATTGCCATTAGAATTTTCTCAATTTAAAATGGAAATTCTAAAGTTATTCTCAATTTAATTTCTACTGGAAATTTCTCAATTTAATTTCTCAATTTAGTTTCTACTGGAATTTCTACTGGAATTGTCTCAATTTTAAATAAAATTATTTAACTGTAAAATATAA
Source organism: Hydrotaea diabolus (assembly GCA_963513945.1). NCBI lineage: Eukaryota > Metazoa > Arthropoda > Insecta > Diptera > Muscidae > Hydrotaea > Hydrotaea diabolus. The sequence continues at coordinate 167,026,158 of OY740719.1, forward strand.
ATGTCAATTTTAAAAAATAAATGTCAATTTTTAAATATAAATGTCAATTTTAAAATATAAATGTCAATTTTAAAATATAATTGTCAATTTTAAAATATAAATGTCAATTTTAAAGTATAAATGTCAATTTTAAAATATAAATGTCAATTTTAAAATATAAATGTCAATTTTAAAATATAAATGTCAAATTTTAAGCTGTAATTGGAATTTTCCCAATTTTAAATTCAAATTCTTAACTTTAATTCAAATATGTATGTTCTAATTTCCAATTTAGAACTTCCCTAATATTAAATTGGGATTTTTTAAGGAAACTCTCAATGAAATTTTCGCAATTTTAGATGGAAATTCTAAAAATTTCAACTAAAAAACATAAATTTTAATTGAATTTTACTCAGACAGAGAATACGTGATGCGAAAAATAAAATATCAAAAAGGCCATAGATTCGTAGGAAATAGTAAGTAGGTAAATGCCCAATTTTTGAGAAAGGTTTAGGTAGTGGGATACATTTTGTCTATAAGCTGATATGTCCCTAAAATTTGTGTCATTCGTAACATGAAGTTACGTAATTAAAATATTTTTTTTGGCCAAATTTACGATTTGTCGTGCGATCGAACATATTTATTTTTACGTCGACAAACTCATGGGACTTTTGGAAATAAATAACTACTTACAGTTTGCCATACTACAATTTTTTTTTGAACACAGCAGAATCGATTTAAAGAAATTGAAAATGAATTAAAGATTTATCACAAGCGCTTAGATCTTATTCTACCATAGGCTAATATAAGATGGTGTCGTGCTTCAATTAGCCAATAAAATGCTGGCAAATTCCAGACTCTTGTAAGGACCTCTTTAAGGAGTACGACAATTCGGTCCGCAAGATTTTTGCTCATCGACAGATTTTTTAAATTCCATTTTAAACTTTCCAAAATTGTAAAAACTGGTCTTTTTCGCTAGGGTGCCATGAAAAACCAGTCATAGACTCCTAAGTCGAGAATCATTGTCAATTTAATTTTTTTTAGTTTTTATTCTCTCCACCAAAGGATGACGTCTAGTTTTTACTTGTTGCAATCGCTACTTTTGTATGTCGTTTTAAAAATCAATGATTTAAGTCGAAAACGACTGTTTTAAGATATTAAACTCAGCCGTTAATCTTGCACCCCCTTTAATATGCGTTATGAGCCGATTGTCTCACCGAAATTACGTTAGACCCTGAGAAGTCGTATTTTAATTTTTGATTGCACTTACAGATTCTTATTACAACAGAACTTAAAAATTAAAGCTTCTGTTTTTCTTTATGAGGAAATACACTCCATTTGATTAAACTAAAATCATGTCCAAAAATGAAAATCCGGAGGAAATGCTGACCTCAAAACTTAAGCTAAGATTTTATTTGTTCTTTTTTCGCTAAGAACGTAACATCCGCTCGCTCGCGTAACATCTTATCTTAAAGTTGAACCTATGACCAGCTAGTGCAAGATGATCTAATTTTCACAATATTTTTTTTTGGCAGCTAGCAACTAACTAAGTTACTTAAGCACTGAATGACAACACCAAAACAACACGTCTGTCTATCTGTCGGCGTATCTCTTTCTCATTGTGTTAAAATTTTTCAATTTTTTTTCTGTTTTTGGATTTGGAAAAAACATGTTTGGCTGATAACAATAGAAACAAATTGTATTGCAACAGTTAAATTAATTTTTTTCGAGTGCGTTTAACAATAAAACTGTGGTTCTTTTATAGTCTTTGAAACCATTATCGCATCGTTATTGTGCTTTTTTGTGTGCTTTGATTTGGTTTTGGTGGCAGTTAAATTAGCGGAAAATGCCAAAAACTGTATTACCAAAAAAGTACTCGTAAAATGTTAATTTTAAAACCCGTAACACAAATCATCGAGAGCCGAGTGTATATGGAAGATTAAAATGCGAATTTTAAATTAACTTGCAATAGAGTGGTTTTTGCGGTGCTCTTAAAATGCAAAACGCCTCTGTGCGTATGTAGAAGCACTCCTCCCCTCCTGTATTCTCCATAAATCAAACCCGTGTTTGATGCCAATTTCCGAGTTCGGAGACAAACAATGCCCAGACATTTCAAAAGTTTCCCATAAAACAGCGGCAGGCAGTAGCGGTAAATTTTGTTTTATCTCTGCCAAGTGTTTTGCATTCGATTGTACGTGAGTTTAGCGTTAAAGGTCTTTGTTTTCCAACAACATTTCATTTCTTGTTGTTTTAAGCTGTCGATGTTGTTTTGCACTACGGTGTTGCACAGTGGTTGGGACATCTGTTGTTGTTTTTTAAAAAACCTTTTCAATTTTGGGTATTAGTTCAAAATAGGTAATGTAGATGGCGCTCTGTATAAGTCGACTTACTTAGATATTTTTATTTGTTGTGATTCCACGGAAAATGACAAAAAATCTCTTTTGTCGATTCAGTAAAAATACTTAGTAGGGACATAAATACTGTTACACACGTTTTATGCTGTAAAATAAAAAGTACTGAATGTTTTTGGACCAAATATTTTTTGAATATATTTATTGATGTATATTGTATCCAAAAAGAATCTACTTATTCAAAACGTCTGCCTTTTGCCTTAAGTCGCACTGGCCAATCCTTAAAAGCTGCACGAACCTCGTCCATTGGAAAATTGGCCACAGCTCGAACCAAAGTAGTCTTAAGAGATCCAATATTGGGATATCTTTTCTGACAAGCCTTATCCGTCTACAATTTGTAATCGAATGGGTCCAAATCTGGACTGCATGAGGGCCATTCTTCAGAGGAAATGAACGCTGGCAAATTGTTTCGAAGCCAGGCCTGGTACGTTTTAGCCTTATGGGCCGGCGCAAAATCATGCTGGAAAGTCCATGGCTGGTTTTGGAACAGGGAATTGTTAAGAGGCTTCACAACAGCTTCCAAAATGGTTTCTTGGTAAACTTTGGCCGATGTTTTGACTCCTTGTTCGCAGAAATACAGGTCAGTGACCCCATCGTAAGAGACACCCCACCAAACCATGGCTGAAGCTGAGTGATAACCCCTTTCCACCCTTGGGATCAGTTCAAATGCTTCCTTAGATGACCGCGCATACACTCTATTATTTTGCTTGTTAAATTTTTCCTGAACGGTAAAAATTTTTTCATCGGTGAACAAAATTTTCCTGTGCAAGTTATCAGCGTGCTTCACCAAAAGACGTTTGCACTTTTCAATCCTTTTTTTTTAAAGCTGCAGTCAATAAATGTCCGGTACGTCGTTTGAAAGCCCCAAGTTTTTTTTAATGATTCGACTCATGGACTTTTGCGTGCCACGATTTTCTGTTTTCGGAGCGGATTTCTGTGAACATTGGATCTCTTAAGACTGCTTTGGTTAGTGCTGTGGCCAATTTTCCAATGGACGAGGGTCGTGCAGCTATTGACGATTGGCCAGTGCGACTTAAGGCGTGTTTAAAGGTAAAAGGCGGACATTTCGAATAAGTAGATTATTTTTTGGATACAATATACATCAATAAATATATTAAAAAATATTTGGTCCAAAAACATTCAGTACTTTTTATTTTACAGCATAAAACGTGTGTAACAGTATTTATGTTCCTACAAAGTATAAACCAAGAACAATTCAAGAGATAAAGGATGAGATTACGAGCATTCGGCACATAAACGACTTTAAATCCATTATCTCACAGAATCATTGTAAATATAGAGATAGAGGTTTACCTCCGAAGCCGTGGCGAGCCTTTGTTTTACATATAATTGTCATACATCCTTTTATGATTATTGAAATTATTTAGAAAATTCTCTGAAAAAATTTTTGCTTCATTTACAATTAACATCTTGCGTTTTAGTTCGACCATCCTTGCGATTGTGCATTTGTTAAATATAAGTAATTTCAGTTGGGTAATGAATCTTCTCTCTATGTGTGTACATTTACAATTAACATCTTGGGTTTTAGTTGGACTATCCTTTACGATTATGCGTTTGTCAAATAATTTCAGTTGGACAATGAATCTTCTCTCTGTGTGTGTACATATATTCTACTTCTCTAAAATAGTTCGAGGGTTTAACTAAAACAAATTATTTTTTTAATTTGGCATTCTCGCTCTAGGTCGATTCCAGACCACTGTGCCCAGATGCCACGCATGACCAGTTCAATGCAATGACGACGGCGATACGAACGATGATGAAAAACAACAACGTGTTTGACATTTGCACTCGAAAATCTGAAATGAAAGAAACTTTTGAATTGACCAGCACAAAGTGGTTCGACTTAGATGAGATGGACCCGATGAAGGAAACAAAACACTAGACTCAAGTGGCTAGCCAGGCATTAGTAGCTGCTGATTGGGAATTCACATGCTTGGGAATTCGCCTTGCCACCAATAATGACAAGGATGATTTGACTTAATTCACGGAAGTAAATAAATATTTCAAATATTTTCGCTCGTGTCTTGGGAGACAACTTTCCAAGCTGACCATTGTGATCAGGCTATCTGGCAGTCAGCTAGCCAGCTTCTTAGAGCTGCTTGCGTATTTGTGTCATTCTAATCATGGCCTCTTGACGTTGTTTTGTTTTTTTCTGCTGTTGTGCTACAGCAACAGTTTATTGTATGATTATTAAATTGCACATTGTTGCTTAATTTGCTCATATGCATATTAAGTGGCACATCAGCAGCAACAGCAGCCGCAGCGGCCTCATGCGGTTTTTCCTGCTTCCTCTGAGCACAACGGGTCTGGGGTATGGGTACAAGTACTTAAGACAAAGAAAGACTCACGCAGCTGAAGGAAAGAAGAAAAAAACGCAAACCGCCGCAACATTTGAATCGCGTAATTGTTTGTTTGGCCACTTCAATTTTGTTGTTGTTGTCTTCTCGCTTCAAGCTATTCAGAGCATGTCATCAATGTGGGCCTGTTGGTCTGTCGTCGTTGGCCGAATGTATGTCCCGCTGTCCGTTCCGTCCGTTCGTGATACGTATTAGATTGCACACACATCATATTTGCATACCAAGCAACACACTCGCATCCAATTGTATCCACTTGCCTTGCCTGCTGGTTGTTCGTTGCAGATTTTTACAAAATGATCGCCGCCATGCATCCATGGCTAGATACAGGTTTAAATAACGGGTGTCATGCTATCACTGACCAACAAAACTTTTCGAACAACCCGCGTAGTGTGACAGGCAGGCTGGCTGCCTTGCAACTGCAACTGTCCGTCAGTGCGTGCCAACTAGCCGCTAATCCAAATCTGTGTTGAGTGAGTGGGATTTAATTTGCAAAAAGACAAAAAAAACACAGCCCATTCCATACAAGCTGACCAGTGAGTGCCACCAAATTGCCCAATATCAGTCATTCACTCAATCGCTCACTTCATATGGGTAGGTAGGAAGGGTCAGCCAGTTCGTGGCGATTGCTTGTAGTGCACGCAAGACACCAATGGTCCTCGTTTTTGTTTTTTTTTTCGTAGCAACCGGCTGGACAAGTGTGTTGGGTTGGCAGTTAACTGGAAATTGCATCGGTGTAAATGTGGCAAGGCAGTTTGGTATCTGGTTTTTGAATGTATGCGCGCATGCGTGTGTGTGTGGCACAAATAATCATATCAGCGAATGCGTTTTGTCAACCTAATCAGTTTTGTGTGATTGTTAAGAAATCAAATAAGCTCTAGTTTGAAATTTTAAAAGTGGATTGGTGTATAATGGGTCTCGGAATTTCAAGAATTTATAATGAACATTTACAACAGGATGGTCATAACTGAACAATTTAGGAAAATTACTCTTTCCATCAAGACAACGGTCTCGGTATCGAATGAAAAGTATACCCCGTCCGTAACAAAACTGAAGTACGCGATACCAGAAGTATCGGTTAGGAATAGACTACGAAGGAAAAACTTAACTTTATTTTTAAAACCCAGCTTAGTGTCAAGATTTATCGACCGATTTAAAACATATGATGTGGGCAAGGGTAACATTTTATAGAGTTCAAAAGACATACACACTGAGAAAAAATCTATTGGGAATCGTTTGGAAATAATCAGTAGGAACATAAATATTGGTACACACGTTTTATGCTGTAAAATAAAAAGTACTGAATGTTTTTGGACCAAATATTTTTTGAATATATTTATTGATGTATATTGTATCGAAAAAGAATCTACTTATTCGAAATGTCCGCCTTTTGCCTTTACACACGCCTTTAGTCGCACTGGCCAATCGTCAATAGCTGCACGAATCTCATCCATTGGAAAATTGGCCACAGCTCGAACCAAAGCAGTCTTAAGAGATCCAATGTTGGGGTATCTTTTGTGACAAACCTTGTCCTCTAAAACCGTGCACAATTTGTAATCCAATGGGTTAAAATCTAGACTGCCTGAGGGCCATTCTTCAGAGGAAATGAACGCTGGCAAATTGTTTCGAAGCCATGTCTGGGACGTTTAAGCCTTATGGGCCAGCGCAGAATCCTGCTGGAAAGTCCATGGCTGGTTTTGGAACAGGGATTTGTTAAGAGGCTTCACAACAGCTTCCAAAACGGTTTGTTGGTAAAATTTGGCCGATGTTTTGACTCCTTGTCCGCAGAAATGCAGGTCAGTGACCCCATCGTAAGAGACACCCCACCAAACCATGACTGAAGCTGGGTGATGACCTTTTTCCACCCTTGGGATCAGTTCAGATGCTTCCTTAGATGACGCGTATACACTCTATCATTTAGCTTGTTAGTTTTTTTTTGCAAGTTATCAGCGTGCTTTACCAAAAGACGTTTGCATTTTTCAATCCTATTTTTTTTAAAGATGCAGTCAATAAATGTCAGGAACGTCGTTTGAAGGCCCCAAGTCCCAAGTCTTTTTTAATGATTCGACTCATGGACTTTTGCGTTATATTCAACTCACGGGCCATGATTTTCTATTTTCGGAGCGGATTTCTGTGAATTCTTGATTTAACGGCTTTAATGACATTCGGTGTTCGAACAGAGCGCGGGCGGCCCGACCGGTGGCGGTCTTTTACATCTCCAGTCCCTTCAACAGTTTTGTACATCGGTAGACGAACATGCGGCTAATCCCTAGTGGCCGGACCATTTTGAAAATATCGTTTTTTTCATTTCACACTTGAAAAGCGCTATTACAGCGATACGGATCTCATTATCTGACCACTCCATGATGAAAGTTGAAACAATTTTAAAATTCCGTTACGCTATTGAGGTTAGCTTTCAAAACCCATATGACATTAACGAGGTATGTTCAGTTCTACTATTGAAATGGGTGTGTTCAATGTTGTAACAGTATTTATGTCCCTGCTAAGTACAACAATCACCTTTGCAATAGAACAATTTTAGTTGCCATCACTGAATGTTCTCAATCGTAATGAATATTTCGTTCGACATACCAATTGTTGATAAATATTTTAAAAGTACTATTGGTACAATCAATTGTTGCAACCAATTTTTATTGATGATAACAAACAAGTTTTTAAAACAGATCCAATCTAATTTTTACTAAGACCTATAAGTAAACAGTTTATTTGACTTATAAATTACAAGTTCGATATATGTGATAGCGCATAGAGAAGGGTAAAAAAAACAATATTCATTTGTTTTTTCTTTTTTTGATGTGGGCAACCTCTGAGCATCGAATGAGACCGATCCCATGCCCCAAAAGTGTCCCCTCCCAGAGATATGCGCGTTTTATGAAAGTGAAGTCGACGATTCTAAGAGCAAATAGAAAGGGACCTAATCTTTAAAATGGCTCTCCTGAACAAAACTGGTTTTTAACCTTAGGTCCCTTTCTATTTTGCGCGTCACATATGGATATTAACACCCACAAAATTGTGGATGTTCCGATACCACTGTTCTGCAAAATTTACATTTTGAGCCCTCCTTGAGACAAAACCGACTGATATTTACGTAAAACGATCTCCTGAATCCGAATAAAGTGTCCGTTTTGCGCCATCATGTAACGCTTTCGAGCTATCATAAAATTAACATTTATGGCCTTTTTCATTAAAAAATATTAATTGGTAAGAAATGCATCGTTCATATAAATCATAACTAATAAAATTGAATAACAATTATAGAAGTTACAGATAAAAAAAGTCCAAACTTGGAAACGCTACAGTACGTTCTTTATGGTTTTGTGCAAAAAACGAGCGGGTGAGATCGAGAATTGGGTATTGGCAGTTGAAAACTAAATTTTTCAACAAAAAAAAAACAAAGTTTTGACTTCTTTTGGCTGTTACGAGGGCGACCGCAAAACTAACTGGCCTGGCACATTTTCTGTTTTACTAGCAACTTTTTTTTTGTTTTTTAAAAGCAATCTTTTATAAGCCATCTGTCAAAATTTCCGAAATATTTAATGATTATTTTCTTTGTTACAGGTGATTGAAGTAAACAAGTTTTATAATTTTTGAAAAATGGAAAATAAAGAGTTTCGTGCGGTAATTAAACACTTTTATATGAAAGGTTATACGCCACAATTAATCAAAGATGAATTGGATTCTGTTCATGGTGATAATGCACCATCATACTCCACCGTGAAATCCTGGGTTCAAAAATTTAAAATGGGTCGCTCAAGTACGGAAGATGAACAACACTCTGGAAGACCAAAAACTGCTACAACTATTGAAAACATAAGAAAAATATTTAATGAAGTGACTAAAGATAGACGAATAAAGCTCAGAGAACTTGCTGATATTGTTAAAATACACGAAAAACAAGTTTGGAGTATTTTATATGATGAACTCCACATGAAAAAGCTATCCGCAAGAAGGGTGCCGCGTTTGTTGACTTTGCCCCAAAAAATCGTCTGTGGACCAATTCCGAGGAGCTTTTAGCGATTTATCAGCGTAATCCAATAGAGTTCTTGTGCCGATTCATAACTGTTGATGAAACATGGATCCATCACTACATCCCAGAATGCAAAGAACAGTCAAAACAATGGATAGAAGCTGGTAAAAGTGGTCCCAAAGAAGGCGAAAACTGTTAAGTCAGCGGGAAAAGTAATGGCCACAGTATTTTGGGATGCAAGGGGTATAATATTTATTGATTATCTTGAGAATGGAAAAACTATAAATAGTGAATATTATTGTGCATTATTGGATCGGTTGAGTCAAGAAATCAAGATAAAACGACCGCATTTAGAAAAAAAAGTTCGTTTTCATCAAGATAATGCTCCTTCACACACTGCATTTTTAACTCAACAAAAACTGGCCGAATTACGATTTGAAATTGTTCCGCATCCACCATATAGTCCAGATTTAGCTCCTTCTGATTATTTCTTGTTTCCAAATTTTAAAAAATTTCTCGGTGGCAAAAAATTTTCGTCCTTATTTTTCGGATGGAATTAAAAAACTTGAAAAACGTTTGATGAAGTGTATTGAGTTGGAAGGAGATTATGTTGAAAAATAAATAATAATAATTCCAAAAAAACGGTTCTTTTTATGTTAGGCCAGTTACTTTTGCGGTCGCCCTCGTACATCTACGATTTTTATTCGATTTTTATAAGTTAATATAAAAGATGTATTTTCTATTCATTAATATTGCCTATAGAATATGAATTGTCAAAGTTTTAGGCAAATTAATGAAAAGTCAGAACAATTTTATTTTCAAAATATTTCTAAAAGTTTACGTGATGTGGCAAAACGGACACTCAATTTGGATTTAGAAGATAATTTTACATAAGGATCAATCAGTTGGTTTCGTTTAAAGGAGGATTTTATTGAGAACAGCGTACTTTGTTAATTTTACCGATACTTTCAGTTACATTTACTGGCGGTACTGATGAAGACATTATGGTTACAAAAAATCTGTTGTGTTAACGAATCCGTTCTCTGTGGTTGAATTAAATTATTGTTATACGAGTAGTTCGCTGAAAAATCCATTTGGTGTAAAGAAGATCTGCTTCGATACCCCGGTGAAGCAAATGTGCAATTTGAGCTGGGTATGTCCAAAAAAAACTTGAGGTTCAGCTAATTAGGCTTGAACGGACAATTAAAGAGGTGCAGGAAGTCTTGTGGTACTTGATTGCTTGCAGGACATAAGCCCGGGACGTTGTTATCAATTCGCGCCCAAGACATATTGAGGCGTCGTCTGCATCATAATCAAGAATGCACGTGAAAGTTTCTTTAAAAAAGCAAAACATTTCAATGTGAATCGGCTGTAAAAAATGGACCGATAATTTTTCAAATATCCGGTTTTATTGGAAAGGTTTAACTTTGTCATTTAACAACTGGTTTGGCAGTACCTAATCTGAGTCTCTAGTCCAGATGCTTTTAATCACACCAAATCAGTCAATGTCAACTCCTTACAAAATGAAATCTTCAAAGTAATATTATTGGAAAAAAACATTTGTATACCCTCCGCCGAAGCATGGAGTGTATACTAATTTTGTTATACTGTTTGCGTGATTGATTAGAGACCCTATATAAAAGGCTGTTGTAAACTTTACAAATGTTGTTATCATATTTGGCATTTGTAAACAAGACTGCTGCAGAATTAAAACTGACAAGCAATGTAGGTGCAACAGCAGAAGCCACAATGGATATTGTTGAGGAAGCGTTTCCTGGTCGCGTCATCTCCCGCTTAGCCGATTTGGCATAATCCCTCGATTTAACCATCCAAGACTTTAATTTTTGAGGCGTGTTAAAATCGCGACGTTTTGCCAGCAGATCTCAGAAAATCGTAATTCTTAAGTAGAATAGTCGACAAGAATGCGAAAAGTTGCAAGTATCGCCCAAAATCTTACGGAATATCGTGAAAATGCGATGAAACGGGCATTTCGGATGTCATCTTTACCGCATAAACTTGTAAAGGTCCAACTCAATATTTTCAACACTCAAAATCATTTTTCTATTACATAATTAGTAAAAAGTTATTCAAAAACAAAATTGGGTGGTACATTTTGCACCATCTTGTTGATCGTCGTAAAATTCTAGGAGCCATGTCCGTTCGTCTGTTGAAACCGAAACGAGTTAAAATTGAGGAAATTTTAGCTCTGTGGCCTGAAAGATCAGATCAGGCGATGCATACATAGTCAATTTGGACTTGTGGGTACACAACTTTCACAACGAGTCCATAATTTTAGTTAAGATTAGGGTCAGACTCATTGGAAATGGTCTCGAAAAAACACCCGTATACGCTATTTACGGTCCACCGGTTACACTGTTATACATCAAATTATCTGGTTGAAAAAATGAGGAACAAGATTTAATTCTTATACTCACTGACCGCTAATACATTTTAATAGACAAGTTTTTTTTACATGGCTTAGAGATAAATTGATTACTTGTAAAGTCGCCGGCATTACCAAATAATAACCCGCCGCTAAAAAATTGTTAGATGTTCTTACCCGGGGTTGAACCCGGGTTTACTGACATGATAGTCGTGCACACTTCCATCACACCAGTACGAGGGCGGTTCGGAAAGTTCTTAGCCTATCAATGAAAGAGAATAGTTAGTTTTTCAAAAATATTTTTATTTTTCAATATAATCTCCTGAAACTTCAATACACTTAGTCCAACGTTTATCTAGCAATTCTATCCCTTGATTAAAATAGTTTTCCTCAAGGTCTTCCAAATAGTGGTTTACAACTGTAATTGCATCTTCATTTGAGGTAAAACGCTTGCCAGCAAGGAATTTTTTTAGATTTGGGAATAGGTAAAAGTCATTGTGAGCTAAATCAGGAGAATAAGGTGGGTGGTCAAGCAACTCGTACTTTAATTCGTTGATTTTAGCCATTGTTGAAACACTCTTGTGCGCTGGTGCGTTGTCTTAATGAAAAATTATTTTTTTGTGTTGTAAGCCAGGACGTTTTTCTCGAATTTGTACATTTAATTGATCTAAAAGTTTACAATAGTACTCTGAATTTACTGTTTTACCCTTTTGCAGATAGTCAATCAATAAAATACCTTTGTAGTCCCAAAAAACCGTTGTCATAACCTTACCAGCCGATTGAATTGTTTTTGCCTTCTTTGGGGCACTACCTCCAGCTTCAGTCCATTGTTTGGATTGTTCTTTTGTCTCTGGAGTATAGTGGTGGATCCATGTCTCATCAACAGTTATAAAACGACGCTTAAAATCCATTTTATTTCGCTGAAAACGATCCAAACAAGCTTGAGAAATGTTCATTCTTATGCGTTTCTGGTCGACTGTTAACAAGTCCGGCACCCATCTTGCAGAAAGCTTTTTCATCTGTAGTTCTTCATGCAAAATTAAATGGACTCGATCATTTGAGATGCCCATGATATTAGCTATTTCACGCACTTATATTCGTCGATCATTTAATACATTATCATGCACCTTGGCTACAATTTCTGTTGTTGTTGCTGTTTTTGGACGTCCACTACGTGATTCATCTTCAATGCTTGTACGACCAAGTTTAAATTCAGCAACCCAATTTTTTACTGTTGCATATGAAGGAGCACTTTCACCTTACACATTCACCATTTCATTATGAATTTCTTGTCCCGATAAACCTTTTTATGTAAATATTTAATGACACCACGCATTTCTAATTTTACCATCGTAAAAAAAATCCCGGATGCGTCTTTTGTAAACACCTGTTTCTATATGAAGGAGTTGCCAGATCGAAACAAAATTTAACATGTGTTCATAGCAGAGATGGATGTTTCCAAAACACTTAACTTTTTTCTGTTTATACCGCGCTTTTTGTGCTAGACTAAGAAGTTTCCGAACCGTCCTCGTATGTTTGTTCTTCTAATACAGACACAGTAGTAAAAAAACAAGTGAAAGGCTAAAGTCGGGCTGGGCCGATTGAACCCAAGATACCATTAATTTATTCTTCTTCGAGATTCAGACTTATGTGACTTTAAGAGCGGAAAGAAACATTTCATTAGGGACTATATGGAATAGTCGACCGATATGGTACAATTTTAACAGTTAAAGTCATAGTTAGCACATAGCGAATTAAAAAAGTAGCCGGTACAGTGGCTGGACCTTGGAAATTGGAAAGGACCTTTGTAAGAGGGGCTATATAAAGAAATTTTCCCAAATGGTCAACTTTACACCATGCCATTTAAGAACACCGCCGTATTAATTAAATAAATTAATGGAGTGGTATGACCTCAAATCGGGAAAGACCTGTGTGTGGGGACTGTGTGAAAATATAAACCGATGGGGTCCAGTTTCTTCGGAGCCCGATCCGGTTTAATTTGTGGCTTTCAGAGCGACAGTTCCGTTGTGGTCCAGTTGCTCCGGAGCCCGATCCTTTAATTTTTTTGGCTTTCAATGTGGCAGTACCCAAAACCAGGGGGGGCCATTGGTGCGAGTAATTGGAATTATGGACCTAAAAGTTTAAATTTTACCTGCATTTTTAACGGATCGCAAATAACATCCTTTGCAAAATGTAAGGATCATTGTTTCTAATTTTTGGCTCCCAGAGCGAAAGGGTCCCTAATCATAATCCCTAATCATAAGCTATATAAGACAAGAACCGATATGGACCAATTCATTTTTGGGCCAAGCATTATCAAAGACCCAAGTTTTGTCAAAATTGGTTAAAATTTGCGACCTGTACATTAATTACAAACAATCACAAACACTAAGTCATAATACCCTATACTACGAGTAAGTGCGGTGTAGGGTACAAAACACATATGAAAACGTCGCTAAAGTAGAGTGACAGGTTACATCTGATGTTTTAAGACTGAAGAAGTGATCGGGGAAAAGCGGCCATGTGATGAAGAGGACAAACCAAAACCTAGGATAGGTAAGGAAGATTGGTCCACTATCTAGCGGCAGGATCTTTATGTGGAACATATCTTTGTATGGGGACAATATCCAGCCATAAAATGATGTGAAACAATTAAAAAGTTTCGTCGAAATTGGCTCACATTTACGATGTGTATTTTAAGTACAAAAGACTCTGTCGGTGTAATAAGCATGGGGTCAAAATCCCCTCATTTTAGGTGTTACAAAAAATTTGCTCTATTTAATTACATCAGGTGGCACATTAGGGTGTATGGTATAAAACACAAGGACCATTAATACCTGAAACATTGAATCATAATTTACTTAGGAGGAATGCAAATGCTAATCTGAATAAAATTATCATTTTTTTATATTTTCTAGGTTTTTAAACCTGTCGCTTACGCTCAATTGTTGCAAAATAAACTCGGTCTAGCATAACATTCTTCGGCTTTCAACAAAGACAAGAAGATTGCATAGATTCGTTTTTAGTTTCATTGGAATCGTGCGTTCACATATGGTAAAATGGAATTGAAATGGATTCCATAATCATTGGCATTGTGTTATTTTATGTAACTCTCAAATGTTGTCTGTTAATTTGTGCGAAATATGTATTATGTAAAATCCGCAACAGCAACGGCAGGCCAGATCACATGCGCGACGCGGCACGGCACGGCTTTTATAAAAGGGGCAACGCAAAAATAAAAAATCTTCCTCTGTCCGTCTGTCGGGCTGGGATTTTGCGTTTATCCCGACCTATGGTGGTGGTGCTGGCAGCAGCCTCTCGGAGGCAGGCAGTCAGCGGGCATGTACGTACGTTTCAAACATTTTAAGTATTCATTAATTCGCATTCATTCACATGCAGCTGATGATGGCGATGATGAGCGAGCGAATGTACCAGCCTACGCTCCAACTTGCTCGTATCAATTGTAATTGTGTGAACCTACTTTCACTTTATACGCGAATATATCGGCATAAATACTTGCAGTTATTACTCAGTTATTCCTAGCGATCAACTAAGTGATGATATCGTAGCGTCAATTTCAGTTTTATGCCAAGAGCGTGTCTTCCCATCATCCGACGCGCTCGTCAGTTGGAGTATCCGTCGAGAGACAGCCCAGCCAGCCAGCAGGCTATCTGCACTGTCAGCCATCCCTCCGTTTCCTTTAAGTCAGTCAACCGTTTGTACGTTCGACCGTCCAGTCCATGTTAGTCCATGTGTCATCTTTTTAGCTTAACAAGCGCAGCGCACAGGCAATTGTATGCAAAAGTTTCGGCGTTTTCTTTTTTGTATTGGGTTTTCTTTGTCTTGCTCTGTGATTTTCATTTCTATTCGCCTAACTAATACGCTGGTGGTTCACATGACTCAAAACGATTCAAAACAAAAAAAATGAAAAGTCTTCAAGTTCGCATGAAAATAAAATTAAAAAGCCAAACACCCACCATCGCCAACACTACCACTGGGATCAGCAGAGCACAGTGGGGTTATTCGAGTGTAGGAGCACCATTACTTTGGGGAAGCTATACAATTATTCGATAACTATTTAAATATTACCAATTTTGAATATTAAAAAAATGGCAAAAAACTAAGGGGACATATTAATTCGGACATTTTTCAAAGCGTTAATATTAGTCCTCAGTGTTAATATTTTTTAGAATTTCCAAATTCTTTTATTAATCTTATGAAAATGTGATGATATACGAGGGCAACCGCAAAAGTAACTGGCCTAACATAAAAAGAACCGTTTTTGTAGAATTATTATTATTTATTTTCAACATAATCTCCTTCCAACTCAATACACTTCATCAAACATTTTTCAAGTTTTTTAATTCCATCCGAAAAATAAGATTTTCAAGACCTTCAAAATATGCCTCAGTTTCAGCAATAACCTCGCTATTGGACGAAAATTTTTTGCCATAGAATTTTTTTAAATTTGGAAACAAGAAATTATCAGAAGGAACTAAATCTGGACTGTATGGTGGATGCGGAGCAATTTCAAATCGCAATTCGGCCAGTTTTTGTTGAGTTAGAAATGCAGTGTGTGAAGGAGCATTATCTTGATGAAAACGAACTTTTTTTTCTAAATGCGGTCGTTTTATCTTGATTTCTTCACTCAACCGATCCAATAATACACAAAAAAATTCTTTATTTATAGTTTTTCCTTTCTCAAGATAATCAATAAATATTATACCCCTTACATTCCAAAATACTGTGGCCATTACTTTTCCTGCTGACTTAACAGTTTTCGCCTTCTTGGGACTACTTTTAGCAGCTTCTATCCATTGTTTTGACTGTTCTTTGCATTCTGGGATGTAGTGATGGATCCAAGTTTCATCAACAGTTATGAATCGGCGCAAGAACTCTATTGGATTGCGCTGATAAATCGCTAAAAGCTCCTCGGAATTAGTCCAACGGACGATTTTTTGGGACAAAGTCAACAAACGCGGCACCCAACTTGCGGATAGCATTTTCATGTGGAGTTCATCATGTAAAATACTCCAAACTTGTTTTTCGTGTATTTTAACAATATCAGCAATTCTCTGAGTTTTATTCGTCTATCTTTAGTCACTTCATTAAATATTTTTCTAATGTTTTCAATAGTAGTAGCAGTTTTCGATCTTCCAGAGCGTTGTTCATCTTCCGTACTTGAACGACCCATTTTAAATTGTTGAAACCAGGATTTCACGGTGGAGTATGATGGTGCATTATCACCATGAACAGAATCCAATTCATCTTTGATTAATAGTGGCGTATAACCTTTCATATAAAAGTGTTTAATTACCGCACGAAACTCTTTTTTTCCATTTTTCAAAAATTATAAAACTTGTTTACTTCAATCACCTGTAACAAAGAAAATAATCATTAAATATTTCGAAAATTTTGACAGATGGCTTATAAAAGATTGCTTTTAAAAAAACAAAAAAAAAAGTTGCTAGTAAAACAGAAAATGTGCCAGGCCAGTTAGTTTTACGGTCGCCCTCGTGGATAAAATTGTCAATCAACAAATATTAATTATGTTAAATGTTCAGTAGGGGTTGCCAAAGCTGAAAAATCGATGTCTTCAATAAAAGGTGTGGTTTAGAGAAAGAGAAACAATTCTTTGTTGATATTGTACTTGAACGTTTGGTATGGACCAACGTTGTTCTCCTTCTGTGTCAAAGGACGAAAATGATTTTTTTTATTTTGAGACATTTTAACAAAAAACCGACGATTCATTTATAAACATTTTTTAATAAGAGCCCAAACAGGATACTTTAAAATTAGAGATATTGAATTTTCGTCTTGGGTGGTCCCTATTTGGGGAACATAAAAATACCCCTCGATAAAAAGGACATGACAAATGTAGAAAAAGGATGGTAAAATGTTCTACAAAAAAATCTTCATACGACTTCATTTACGATATCTGATAACGAAAATTTTTTTGGTGTATTGCATTGCAAATTAGTAACTTCATCGGCTCAATTAAAAAAAACCTTAGATCTACCATTACCCTGCCCTTTTGGGAATTTACTATGCTCATCACAGTCATTAATTTTTCTAAAAGAAAGGCTTGATTGAGAACTGAATATTCCAATTGTAAACCACTTAGTGGGGCCAATACTGAGAGACACTCTCTTTTGGAAAGGATTACAAAACCACAGTGTTGGTGATATACATGCGGACGGAGCCACGCCCCATTTTCCAATCACATTGTAATGTACTCTACAAATATTATCCGACCGGCCTTTACATGCTATGAAAATTTCCAAACGATCGAAGTCGACTGGACAAATTTCACCAGCGTATTCCTGGGCTTATTCCACGACCATGCCTAAAAATGCAAGGAAGCGTAAAGGCAGCGGTTTGAAAATGTTCGGGTTGGTTGTTGGAAGCGAAATAACCACACGCATTTATTTGTAAATTAACAAAAAAAATGTTTGCATTTCAGTTAAATACACGCAGAAAAAAAGTATGGTTGTGGTGACAAGATTCGAAGAGGATCATACTATTGTTGGCTATATGGTTGTGCCACAACAATATTATGATCCTCACAACAATAGTATTATTCACACATAACCATACTATGATCCCCACAACCATAGTATGATTCACACTCAACCATACTAAGATCTCCACAACCATACTTTGATCATCACAACAATAGTATGATTCACACTCAACCATACTATTATCTTCACAACCATATTATGATCCTCACAACCATAGTATGTTTCTCATACAACCATAGTATGATCCTCACAACCATAGTATGATTCGCACGCAACCATACTATGATCCCCACAACCATAGTATGATTCACACTCAAACATACTATGATCCCCAAAATTATTTATTAGGATTGGGTAATGTTGTTATTCAAAAATACAGATTTTTATCAAGCAAGTTATTATAAATTGCATTACTAGATCATAGCCAATTTTGAGGCCACGTTTTTATTGAACATTTCATTCAAGAAACCAAAATATATATTCCAACGGTCAAAAATACTTTTAGTTGCCAGCAGAGGTGAATGCTACTTCACCATCCGTAGACACCAAGTAACGAATGTGATTAAACCATGATCAATGGCTATATACTTAAGTGCAGGCAGATTTTAAATAAACGAGAACCAGTCGGTATTAGAGTATTTCACCGAACAATGTAAACACAATAAAAATCTCTCGAACTACCTTCCGATTGTTATTTTTTTTTAATGGACAGCAACCATTCACTGTATCTTGTGTATGTGTTTTTTTTTGTATATCAAAAAACATACACACACACATACATGTATTCTCTACAAAACCTGTTTTGTTATGTTCATAGTCACAACCATACTGTATGATTGCCGTAATCATATTTTTGTTAACGTAAATTTTAAACAACAATACTTTTGTTGCACTAACCATGTTTATATGGTTGCTACAACCATATTTTCATTTCTAAATTTGGCAATAATACTATTGTTACATTTCAACAATAGCAATATTGTCGCAATCATACTATTGTCAAAATGAAATTTAAAAAACTATACTATGGTTGCGACGATCATGCTTTTATTGGAGAGAACATATTATTGTTGTGGTGACCATAGTGTAACCATATCTTTTCTCTGCGTGTAGTCACAACTTTGGAACGGTTATGACTAGGCTTCGTTTTTGTAATTTTGAAAAGGTAAGAGGTAGGACTATATTTTAAGAGAACAAAAAAACGAATACTGGCTCAGAACTAAGCAATTTTACCCTATTTCACTAGTACGCTGGTGACGCCAGTTGTAAATGAACACGAAGCAAAAAAGTGAGGTTAGGGTAACAATTTTCGAAGCACATCATACTATTTCTGAGTATATGTGACCAGTTTTGTTCAGGAGAGCCATTTTAAAGATTTAAATACGTGTATCTTTGTGTACTTGTGGTGTACCATCACTTTCATAAAACGCGCATTTCTCTGGGTGGGAACATTCGATGCTCAGATGTTGTCCACATCAAAACAAAAAAAAACGTGAAATTTGATTTTTTTTACCCTTAGGTCCCTTTCTCTATGCGCTGTCACATATGGTTGTGTCACAACAATATTATTATCCTTACAACATCACTATGATTCACACACTACCATATTATGATCACCACAACCATATTATGATTCACACAACCATAGTATGATTCACACGCAACCATATTATAGTCCCTACAACCATAGTATGATCCCAATCAACCATATTGTGATCCCTAATATTATTTATTAGAATAGGGTTAATTTGTTATTTAACAGGAGATTTTTATGACAAACAATTATTTAAAAATACATCTTATTCATAAAAAAATTATTTAAAAAAGATTTACTTAACAAAAGAAAAAAAACCGTTTAAAAAAAGTAAGTGTTTTTTTATTTATTAAAAACATTTTAGTTTTAAAAAACCAAAGCTCGTCGTTTCTAAAAATTTAGTTAACAGATGAAAGGACTAAATAAAACCAAAGCTCTTCGTTTTAAAAAAATTTAGTTTACAGATAAAAAGTACTATAATTGCATAGAATCGTTCCAAAAAACTATACTCATTTTTTTTTTAAGTTTACAATCGTAGGGTATGATTGCCGTTATCATATTATTGTAACCACAAAACCCAAAAACAATAATTTTGTTGCACCAACCATATTTATATTGCTGCTACAGGCATATTTTCCTTTTTTACATTTGGCAATAATACTATTGTTACATTTCAACCATATTAATATTGCGGCAATCATACTACTTATATTGTCAAAATTCAAAAAACAATACTATGGTTGGGACGAACATACTTTTATTGCAGAGAACATATTATTGTTGCCGTGGCCATACAGTAACCCTATCTTTTCTCTACGTACACTCAGGCCAGTAGATTAAACTGTTGTGCGCCATTCTTAACTGGCGGAAACTATCAATACAAGAGCTCCCAGTGTTCTCCATCCAAAGTTATGGTTTCCCCTATGCCAATTGCTCTGACAAGCTGAACTAGCAGAATCGAGAACATCATTAAGTCCAAGCAATTAGAAATGGAGTGTCAAACTTTAATTTTCTACTATTTCCGGTTTTCCAATACGTTGTCCCCAGTGTGCCAGAGTCGGAGTCAGCCAGCGCCAGTGTACCGGTTTCGGGCACCACCATTAACATCAACCGCCGCTGTAACAACATCAAGCCCATACTGTGGCAGCTTCTTGAAATATTCCGCCATTGTAGACACTTTGGTTGGGCTTGACTTGAAGCAGAAGGAGGATCAGGAGGAGGAGGCCATGATGCCGGTGTTGGTGCATTCAGACACAACTTGTTCTCATGGCATTTTCCAAAGTCCCAAGACATGTTGTCTTGTCTGCCGGTTTCACTTTCAGATTCATTGTGTGCTATGCTGCTGCTCTAAGTAGAGTCACTTTTTTTCATAGCGGGGAGCAAAAAAAATGTAGAAAAAATACCCGCACATCATGATGTACTTGTAAAGAGCTGGCGTTAGCGTAGATTTCTCAGTAAGGGGGAAGGGGTTTTTTTTTATGGATCTATAATTAAACGTTTCTAACAATTGGGTTTTCCTCGCTGGTTGGCCAGCTTGTTGTTTGTTTCCTCTACCCAAGAGGTGGTGGTTTCCATTATTAGAATTTATGGCAATATGATAATGTGAGAAAGAAATCTTACAAAGTCAGTCTAGTGATTTGGTTTGTGTGGCAGATCGACTCGGCTCGGCTCGGCTCAGCTGGTTTTGGCGTGGCTTGTCCAAGACATGCAAATCTCCATCCGGTGGGGTTGGTTGTGCAGAAATTTCACAACGTGTAACCAAACCCCAGCCACACCGACCGACTAACAACGACGATTCGGTCAGTTAAACATCATCGAGAGGGTCGGCCAATCGGCCGCTAAGCTGTGTCGGTCCGTCCGTCCGTCCCTCCGGTACATGTTTAGGAATTATTTGGTAATTCGCAATTGCTATAGTAGAGCATCATCTATGGCATTCGAAACGCTTTGGTTTGACCGCTAAGATGTTTCGGTTTTTTTGTTTGCTTCAGCCATTGCTGGGTGATGATGTGGTTGGCTATTATCATTTGCTAATGTTGTTGTTGTGTTGCGTTGCTGCTATTGGAGCTGTTGCTTTACTTATGTGCAAATGAGCTGTGCTTTCCGCATCGCTAGCTAAGGTAGTAAGTCAGTCAATCAGTCAGTCAGTCAGTCTGTTTAGTTTCTGCCCGTTTGCCTGGCTGCCTACCTGACGGCCAGCCAGCCTGCCTGCCCGCTGCTATATTTGTTTGCCGGGCTTATTTTTGTGATCATTGGTGTTGCCATTGTTGGTAGTTTGCCGATGTTGTTGCCGTTGGATTTGTGTGTTGTTTTATTTTCAGTACGCAATTAATTAAATTTGTTTTAATGAATGTTAATAAAGCGTACGGATGTTGTTTCCAGTTCAAATTGTTTATTTTTTCTGTTTGTTGTTGCCTTAATACCAACTAATAATGACGTAATCTTTGCGGTTTTATAACTACTCTATTATTGACGACGGCATCGCTATCGGCTCGTCCCTCAAAGCCCAAAGGTTTTTCTGCTTTTTTGCTTGAGCGATGCTCGCAGGAAATCCGTCTGTCCGCTGGTCTTTAACGAGTCAGTCAGTGTCGCTGTCTTTCGTTTGCATAGACACTTCTAAACTTTGTAAGTCATACCTTAACGAAGAGGTTGTAGTCGTTAAAATTTTATTGAAAAATAAATCTTAATTACATATAACCAAATTATGAGAAGAACGAATCGATTCATTATACTAATCAAGCTGCCACTATAGCGCCATCTTATTGTCATAGCAATTTTACACAGAGATGGCAATGGTATTTTAAAATGTATATCATGGTAGTTTTTTATGATAGGGATACATGAACAGAGCTATAAGCAGAAAATTTCATTCGATCGTAAATTAAAAAATTAAAAGCATAGAGGCTGATTTTTTTTTTTGATTTATGACATACAGATGGCCCTAGAGATAAGATATTGATATGATGTGAGCATTTTTCAAAGCATTGACTTGTTGATCTTAATCAGTTTTTATAACCTCCACCGAAAAGTGGTTGGGTATACAAAATTTGTCATTTCGTTCAAAAACTCCACGAAATATTGATCGGTGACCCTATGAAGTATTGATTGTCGTAAAATTCTAAGACGATCTAGCCTTGTCCGTTCGACCGTGTCTTTTGTGAAAGCACGATAGCGGTCAAACGAATCAACCTAGGATCCTTAAAGTCTGCCTTATGTTAGCTTATAATCATAAGCTGCTTGGGATTATAAATGGGTGAATTCGGCCCAGGGAGAAAATAGTTTCTCTTTAAGGGACTAAAGGTTTATCGGTAAAAAGTACACTGTGTTTGGGTATTTGCTTAGCAAATCATTATTTTTGGGAAAAAAAGGTACTGTTAGTTGGACCGCACTTAATATACTTACTCGTACGTAAGTACTCGTATCATAAAATGGCATATACGTTTTGTCTCATGTGGCCCAAAAAAACGAGTCGCATGGTCAAACCGGGCCATCAATAGTCATATATAGTTTTGGCTGATATTGGAGACGGAAGTATTAGCCGTAAGGGCCTAAAAACGGCCCTTTTGTTACTTTAGGGGCGAAGGGACGGTGGATATATACCCTACACCTACGCCTGTTCGAAGGACGTTTTTACTAGTTATTGCTTATTTAATTTCATATACTTTCAGTGTCTAGACATACATGAAAAGGGGCGGTTTTAAGACCCATGGGCACCCTTAGTACTATTGATTTCTCATTAATAATGGGTGGCGTTGCAATATTATTATTTTTGCCCCGCCTTGTTTCCACATTGAGATTTACTTTTCAGTTGACTTACAAGAAGGTGCCACTTGCCCTAGCAATCATTCAATTTCTTTCAACTGGCTTAACTAGGCATACACCGAATAATTGGGGATGTAATAGGGTCCTTTAAGACTTCCATGGATTAATTATTGCCCAAATTCATTAAATTGGCTCGAATAATTGCAAGCCAAAAATACAACATAAGGCAAGCGATGCAAAAGATGATAGTAAAATCTATTTTGGGTCTTCCGCATTAGTGTTGGCCAACTCACTCTGAGTCGGCTCCACTTCAATTTCTTCCCTTCTGCTATAAAAAGCTTCGCCTTCGCTCATGCTGCCTTGAGTACTTCACAATATTGCAATTTGTGAAAAGTCAATATTAAATGATTATGGACAAATAACATGTCCGATCCTTATTTGCGAATAAAAATCAGTTCTAAATACAAAACATATTTAGTTCTTTGTAAGATTGGAGACTAAAATCTTACAAAGAACTAAATATGTTTTGTATTTAGAAATTTGATTTGTTTTCAATTGCTCATGAGCTAGAGTCATGATCTTGGGGTTTTTAGTTCTTATGTTGTTATATTGTCGCAAATGTCGTCAAGGTCGAAGAAATCTCGTACCATGCACACAGAGAAAAAATCTGTTGGAAATCGGTCCGAACTACAAGAATTCGGTTGGATAAATACACCTTTTGTTGCAGTTACCAACTTTCCATCGTATTGATGGTTACACATAACATAAAATAATATCTACAATTATATGATGCTCACTCAATAAATCGTGTATACCAACCGAATTCAGTTAAACTATTGGCTGCCTCAACCATTGACTATGGCATCTAACCAATTAAGAAGTACATGTTATGTTGGTACCAATAATTGGTGGTGACAACAAATTTTTTTATGCAAACTCCGTTTAGTACACTGTTGTAGCATACGAGTATTACCTCAGCATTAGAATAAAATGCCTACAATAATTTATCGGTTCTAGTCACTACAAAATCTTAGTATAAGACGAAACCACAATTAGTAATTTGCGTTCGTTCGAAAGGACATTTCATGCCATTTATTTTATGAATATAACTCCCTTAAATGTTGGCCGCAACTACACCTTAGGGTGTCCGTTTTGAGGGTCCAATTTTGGATGACTCGTTCGAGCATTTCGACCGGTATGGCGTTAATGACACGCGTAATATTGGCTTCCAAAACCTGAATCGTAACTGGTTTGTCAGCATAGACTTTGGACTTTACATAGCCCCACGGAAAAAAAACTAAAGGTGTGACATCACACGATCTAGGCGGCCAACTCGCCATTGCAAAACGTGAAATTAGTGGCTCTTCGAAATGACCTCGCAAGTGGCACCGTCCTGTTGAAACCAAATGACGCCATTTCAGGTAGCAAAAAGTCTGATATCGTTGCGCGATAGCGATCACCATTTACGATTACATTCCGGCCATCATCATTTTTGAAAAAGTGTGGACCTATGATTCCTCCAGCCCATAAACAGCACCAAACCGTGGTTATCTCTGAGTATAATGGCACCTCTTGAACCTCTTCTGGTTGCTCTTCAGCCCAAATGCGGAAATGGGCTTCATCACTGAACAAAATTTCGTCGAAACAGCAGATCTTGTTTGAGCTTTTGAAGAGCCCAAACACTGAAACGGCGACGCGCAGGATCGTTGTTTACCATTTCAATTCCTGAAATGGCAAAAAATACTGAAAAGAAAAAAGGAAGTTTGACACAACTCACGCGTAATCTGTAAAAAAAATCCTGTTGATAAAAATACCTCTAGATTATTAACACGTTAGAAGTAAGTATTAAATCATTATTTAAAAATTTTTAGAATTTATATTAATAGTTAATTAATAAAATTGATAAAACAATTTTTTTTGGTTCAATTAAAATATTTAAATTTATAAACAAAAAATTAGTCCTGTGATAAAAAATGTTACATTTTGACATAAATATTCGTAGGTTAATGAAAAAATTCGCGATTTCAAGCGATTAACAAATTTACATATTTACCCACATAAGTTGTAAGCCGTTTATCGAAAATATTTTCCTTATGAGGTTGTTAAAAAAATCACATATTTACAAGTAAAAGTTGTAAGACGTTTATCGAAAAAAATTTCGTATCAGGCTTTGTAAAATTTCACATATTTACAAAAAAGTTGTAAAATTTTTCAAAAAGCTGTCGGAAAAATTTTAATTTACAAGCAGGGGTCGCTGCAGTTTTAGTGAGCGCCGCTTCATCAACAAAAGACCTCAAGTGGCTTTACACTTAAGGGCAGGCAGTTTCGCATTAAACGAGAACTGTCGGCAGTGGTGTTTTCCACCGAACACATTTAAAATCCCTAGCACTGCATACATACTAAAACACATACACCAAAACACAAGCTACAGTCCATGAGTTTTATATTTTTTTTAAACAAACGAGCTAAACAATTTTTTTTGTTAACATTCCTTAATCATCATTGCAAGAACTGATAAATAGTTTAGCCTATTTACGAAATTTTTAGTTGAGTGGTGATAAAATTCACTTAGCATATTTTTTGTTGAAGTTTAGGGGTTCTTCTTTTTTCTGTGTATTTAAGCTTTCGTAAATAAGAAATATTTTGTTAAATTTTGAGCAAATATCAGTTGATCCATTTAACAAATGATCGATCCATTAACAAATGATCGATCGTGGTAATGATACCCGAATTCAAAGAGTATATAAAACCAGCAGTCTGTAACAAACATCAATGCATGTACAAATTCAGTTGCAAAAAGTATCTTTATAAGTTGGGATTACCGATTCTTTCTTTCTTAAACCGATAGCGTCAGTTCTATTCACTACGCTTGAAGCAATAGAATACAAAGATAGTACGTGCAACCACCAACATTCGGTTGCACAAAAATTCGGTTAGGCAACGTATCTGTTCTCAGCGTGTAGCTACTAAAAGCATATTTATTTGTACTCGTATGCACTCATGTGTATTGAAACCCCTATTTCTAAGCTTATCGCCAGCTTCTTAAAAAAAAAACTACAAAACACAATAGCAAAGTTTATCAATTAATTCCAATTTGGATCACAAAAACTTTTAAAACCCATTGTCTAACAAAGACATGTGAATTTCCAAAAAAACAAGAACAGCAACTCCTTCTAGTCTGTCAACGAAATATGCAAAACAGCATGAACTGAAGAACACTTTACAATTCGAGCCGGTGAACGTAACAGCCTGAGCACGATGAACTTCAAACGTCAGAGCAATTAGAACGGAAGTAGACAATTCGTTATTTCCATTTAGCGGCGAGCAGTGACTACCAGCGAGCGACCCGCCTGTAGTTAACCTTTTAAGAAATTTTTGGAAAACGTAAAAACGCTTTTATTGTCTTGAAATAATCGCATTTGGTTCGGTGGGGGGTCATTTACACCGCCACCGCTGACTGACTGGCTGAGCTCGAATTAAACGTTTCGCTCTGGGGTTTTGTGTTGCTGCTTGCGTTCGTTAACTCTCGAATTACTTGGCGTGGATCAGTGGTTTTCTTGTTCGTCTTAACCCACATTTTGGAGATAATTTTAAAATCAAACTCCAGAGGAAGAAAAAAGAAAACAGAACACACTCATTGTTCGTTCGTATTCATCTTTTTTAGTTTTTCAAGAAAAAAAAATTGTAATTACCCCCGCAAGAAGCATATGAAAAAGCAGAAGAAGAGTGCCAGCGCCTGCGCTGGCGCACATTTAATGTTTTCCCCATTGTTGCACAACCAGCGAACGACCGGCCGGCCGGCCCGGCTGGCAGAATTGCGCTGGCAACGTAGTACGTATGAAAACAATTTCCCATAATTAATTTCAATTAAGTCACAATGACTGAATATATGGTACCGCCAGCCCAAAATAGAAACACGAGTTTGCTGCTGTACACGAATAGAAATTTCGAAGAACGTTTTCGTTTTTCTTTCACATTCACTGATGATGTTTGCGGGGCATAAATGCCACCACCACCGCCGCAAAGGGTATCTTCTCGGCTTTGTCGTTTTCTTCTGGAGTCTTCCTAAGCAGCGATTGCCCTAGCCCCCTCTTCAACCTTCTCGCCTCATGTTTGAACCAAAATGAAAGTTTTTGTTTTTCTATTATTTTGTAAGTTGTACTCGTACATTGGAACTACACTATTCGGTTGGGAAAACTGTCATTATGCTAATCTGCGCCAATTGATGATTTTCAACTTTTTCTTCATTAAAACGAAGATGATGATCATCTTCTGCTTGTACTTCTTCCACTTTGGGGTTTTCATTTAATAATAATTTTATGGTGGCGGCGGTGGTGGTTTGTAGTTAACAGCTCTGTTTGGTTTGCTTTTGCTGCTGCCTAAGGAGGCTCAACTGGGCTGTCATACACTCGAACTACACTTGAAGAAAAATCATCAATGAGCGAATTTAATTTCAGAACACTTTACCTAAGCATTGCAAAAAATAAAATGTTTAATCAGCCATGGATAGTGGGAGAGATCAGGTCTTCTTTAAGATGGGTTTTTATGCTAGTTCCATTCGATCTGTACTCACTTCCCGCCACTTCCCACGGCGGACTTTTATTTAAATCTCTGAGCTAGGCGCTTTATAATTTTTCGACGTTGACCCCATTGCTCAAAAGCTTCGAACTGCGAATGTATTTTAGGAATCTATTACCCAGCAATAAACAGCAGGCAAAACAACAAAAATTGAGCAGGTAATTGATAGCTTGAATTATAAAGGGTGCTTAAATATTAAGGGTTGAGTTGAATGTGAACCACTCCTAAACGTCAAGTTTTTTTTTCTGCATTTCATTTGATATTCATCAATTTCAGACTAATTAATTTGAACCTAAACGTCATCAATGGTCAGAATGGTGGCAAGAAATGGCAACATTGGATGACCAATTTTCGAAGAAAATCATTTTCAGTGATGAGGCAAATTTTCACCTCAGTGGATTCGTCAATAGGCAGATTGGCCGCATGTGGGCGAATGAAAATTCAAGAGTGATTGTCGAAAAACCATGCACCCATAAAGAGTGACAGTAAGGTGCGGTTTATGGGTTGGCCTCATTTTTTTCCAAAATGAGGCCGGTCAGGCAGTTACTGTGAATGGTATTCGCTATCGTGAGATGATAACGAAATTTTTATGGCCCGAATTGGAGGATTTGGATGTGGACGATATTTGGTTTCAACAGGACGGTGCCACTTGCCACACAGCTAACGAAACAATGGCTCTTTTGCGCGACAAATTCAATGGACGTGTTATCTCACGTCGTGGCGATGTCAATTGGCCCCAAGATCATGTGATTTGACACCGTTCGACTTTTTACTTTAGGGTTATTTGAAAGAAAAGGTGTACGTCGATAAGCCAGCAACAAATCAAATGCTAAATGTTGAGATAATTCGGCACATTAACGGCATAGAACCTCAATTATGCCTCAGCGTTATCGAAAATTTGCACCATCAGATGGAGGTGTGCCGCCGAGGTCGCGGCAGCCATTTGGCCAATATTTTGTTCCATACATAATTGGACCATACCAATATTATCATAATAAAATGAAATGACCATAAGTTCCTAAATAATTTGTTGTTTTATTCAAAATCAATATCGGCCCTTAAAATTTAACCACCCTTTATGTTGACTCCAGAATACAATAGTCTTAACACGTGAGATGTCCTAGGAAAAGAATAATTCTTGAAATGTGTCCATAGAATGCATCGTATAATTGTTATTTATAATGCATTATTTGTTCAGTATTTTAAGAATTAAATCTTTAATTCATTATTTTTAATGCATTACATTTTTTATGTATTTATAATTAGGCTTATAACGCATTACACCTACATAGATTAAAGAAAATATTCTTTTTTATTAAAAAACAGTCAGTTTTCGTTGAATATTTTTTATTATTTTTTTTTTATTTAAAATTCGAAAATACATTTAAGTAAGGAAAACAAAAACAATAATTTATAAAAGAAAAATTTACAATTCTTACGAGGGTTGCTTGGGTGTCCTAAGAAGAGCGCAATTTTTAACTGACTGATGCAGCAATTAAATTGTTTCTCTGGCTGTATGACTTGTGGCGCCGTCTTGTTGGAACCACATGCCCTCCACATTCATTTCTTCAATTCTAGGCAAGAAAAAACTGGTTATCATTTCACGATACCAAACACCATTGACTGTTTGCGCTTGACCTGCCTCATTTTCATAAAAAAAGGTCCAATGATTCCTCCAGCCCAAAAACCACACCACACAGTGGCACGTTGAGGATGCATTTGCTTCTCGTGAATCACTCGAGGATTTTCCGCACCCCAAATGCGACAATTCTGCCTATTGACGAAGCCATCAAGATGAAAATGGGCCTCGTCACTGAAGATGATTTTATCGGCAAAATCAGCATTTTCATGTTGTCTCTCCAATACCCAATTAACGAACTCCCTTTCGTGTAGTGCTCCATTTTTACTAACCTCGTACCTACTACTAACAAACAATAACAATTGTTCAAATGTCAAACAATGACACTTCGAATGTTGCCAGATTTAAAAATTGCGTTCTTCTTGGGACACCCTTTATTTCTGGCCTAGGAAATACTAAGTGTTGCCTGGCGCCATCTGTCATTTACATTGGAAAGTTTGACATTTTTTACCATAAACGTACTCAGAACGTTTTGACGTACGACCATCCTTTGTGTTGTTTACAGTGACTTGAAAAAATCAATTTGGCAAAAAATTCATTTTTTACAACGTTTGACGTGGATTATCACAATGAACTTAAATGTTTGTATGGCGATGAAGCACCATACTAAAGCACTGTGCAAAACTGGTTTAATGGATTCAATCGTGGCCGACGCTCGCTCAAAGACGAAGGTCGTGAAGGTCATCCAAAAACGACCGTTGTGCCAGAGAACATTGAATGCAAGATCGGCATGTGCAATACCGTGAGATAGAGGCATCCTTGGGCATTTCTTCCACCAGCATACATTCGATATTGCATGAACACCTGGCCGTAAAAAAAAGTTCGTCCTCGTTGGATCCCACACAATTTGACAATCGCTCAATAAGGGGCTCGTGTCGATTGGTGCAAAAAAAAATTGAAAAAATACGATCGCGGTGCTTCAAAAGACGTTTATAAGATTGTCACAGGTGACGAATCACGGATCTATGCGTATGAGCCCGAAACAAAACAGCAATCGACCGTGTGGGTCTTTGAAGACTAGCCAAATCCAACGAAAGTTGTTCGTGGAAGAAGAACTTCGAAGCAAATGATCGCCTGTTTCTTCAGCAAAAGTGGTCATGTGGCGACTGTTCCGCTCGATCAACGTAGGACGGTCAATTCTGAGTGGTACACCACAATTTGTTTGCCTGAAGTCTTCGGAGAAATTCGAAAAACGATATCAAACCATTTTTGATGATAAATACTTGCATTTTCATTATGAGGCCAGAAATATATATAGCAGACCGTATTTATTATAATTAATGTGTCTTTGAATCCTGAAGGTTGTGTAGAAAATCGCAACATATCGAATACTGCCACCGAATCTTATTCCAATTTTAACAATATATTTTTTTAAGTGTTTCGAAGTACTTGCCAAGTACAATCAAAACCAAAAATATATGCACGTATACAAATGGTGGTGGAAGAAGTCGCATCGCACCGCATCGTGTCACGTCACGATCATTGCAAATCGAACCGGGGAATGAATGAATGGAACCCCACCGCTAGTAGTAGATCGGCTCAGTCAGTCAGCCAGCAATTGACTCAATTAGCAGCAATAAATAGGCGAGTTAACCAACATTTTTTTCGTCTTCGTTGTGCTTCTTTTCTTCTTACAACTCCACTCGCTCGCTCAATTGCCAGCAGTCATGTGCCGCCGCCAAATGCCTGCCACATTTGGAATCGTCTGCTGTGGCTGCTGACGGCGGACAGACAGAGCGACAGCAAAGCCGCTTCTATCTGAAAGTGGAAAACCGCATAATTCACGGCTGTTCACGTCTGTCTCTTTATCAACAGCAATTGCGAACGTAAGCCATACCAAGACAATTGGGCTTTGGAACGTTTTTTAAATAACCCATGGTAAAGAGGTAAAATTTTAAACATTTTAACGATGCTTTGCGGCATCGAGAGTTTTCTGGTGAAAATCTGAATGTCGAATGTATTACGAGGTTATAGCGAAATGTCTATTGTCGCTTTAATTTTAGTGCGGTTGTGGAATAGGAGAAAAAAAAAATCAATTTGGCTGCAATTTGTCACAAATATGTGTCAGTTTCAAAATGGTTTCAGGATTGTGGCTCTCGATTTTAACTTTGTAAGTCGCAAGAGAGTGGAATCTTATTTTGAAAAGGTTGCTGATAACAGATTTACTTTTAATCAAATAATTAATGTAATATAGTTCGACAAATAGATTGTTATGATTTGCCTAGTCTTATCTAGTATTCTGATGTACTCGTACGAAATATTTCATTTAGAAGAAAATCTAAAGTTTCTATTTAGACATATTTTTGTTTGGTTTACACTTATTCGGTCTTTTATCATTATTATGACTCGAACAGTTTTAATTCTGGTTCGAGACCTTTTTGTTGTTTCTTTATCAGAATCAACTAAAAAAAATGGTTATATATATTGTCTACGGTTGCCAGGCAGGCTGTACAGCTGTTTTTAAACCCGCCAAGGTTTTTCTTCAGCAGTCTTTGGCAACGATTACCTCGGCTAGAAATTAAATGACTTATACGGGAGTCTCATTTGAATAACTGAGAATTACCCTTTGTGTATAGTCTTCGAACTGTTCGTAGAGCAATCATCATAGCGCAATATCATTTCCACCAATTCCGTTTCGCATGGGCTTTCGTTTCTATTTAAACGTTTTGTTCAACATTGAGATAATTTTACAGTGTTTGATGGTTCAAAATATTATTTACCACGCGCCAAAAAATTTTTTTAGCTTACAAAGTTCATAAAACGTTTTTTTTTATAATCTTATAAATAGATGCTATAATTTTGTTTTTTGGACTTTACTAACAAAAATAAGGTCATAAAAATTCTATGCTATGTAGCTACAATTTAATTTTAAAAATTTGCCCGTTAGCCTACGATGCTAGTGCATATCAACTTAGTTAATTATAATTTTGATTGTAATAAATATGTTAATAAATTAATAAAAAAACCTTAATTTTATTTTTTAAATTTAATGTGTTTTTTAATTAAATTTTTTTTTAAATGTTTATTGTCATCGATTTTTTTAATGCTTACCAATTTCCGCATAAGTCTAACAAATCGTAATCAAATTTCCGTATAGTCTAACAAATAGTAATCGAATTTTCGGGACCGTCAAAATTCTTGATGTTATTTATGGGCAAAACACTGGCGTTCTTCGGTATCCGATAAACATTTTCACGAACATTTTCGTAAACTGTGCGTTTCGATAAAATTTAAAAAAACGTCAACCCCAGGCGCTAAAAAATTTAAACTTTAAACAAAATTTTAAAAAAAATAATATAACATTTTTTAAAAAAAAATTACAAATTAAATCGTGACTACTTTGGAACGATAAGAGCTCTGGGCTTCGTTTAGGTAATTTTGGAAAGGTAAGAGGTAGAGCTATCTTTTAAGAGAAAACAATCTGACCATTGGTTCAGAACTTAGCAATTTTACCCTAGTACCCTCCGCCCACCAATCCGAAAATTTTCAAACCGTTGCCATTTCGCTCCCTTGCATTTTCAAGCATGGTCGTATATAGACATACTCGTATTTCTATAAAGAGGGCCAAGGTATACGCTGGTGAAATTTGTCCAGTCGTGAATGAATCACCCTGTAGATCGTCAATTAGTTTTAAAACAGAATTATTTTCAGTAAAGCCCGACAGACATTTTTTGCAGTTTTAAATTTTTAACCACCACACCACCGACTCTTCGGCGTAGAGTCTGGGCTGGCTGCATCATCGGGCCATTGTTCTTCGAAAATGAGCAAGGACCTGACGATACCGTCAACAGTGAGCGTTACCACGCTTGCTTAACGAATTTTTGTTTCCAAAAACTAAAGAGAATGACATGGACGACATTTGGTTTCAACAGGATATTTTACCTACTCTTTTTGAAAATCGAATATTCAGATGAAATTGTGATGTCAATTGGCCGCCTCGGTGCTGTGGTTTGAATTCTTTGGATTATTTTAAGTATGAATGTTACGCAAAGCATCCAGAGACAATTGAAGCTTTGAAACATGAAATCGAAGTTGCCATTGAAGAGATTCGACCCGTAACAATTAAGAATGTACAGAAAAATTGGGTTATTTGTACGAGGTACTGCCGATTCACTTGTGATAGTCATACATAAGATATTGTGTTTCATTATTAAATGACAAAGTTCAACCTTTTCAATAAAACCAAATATTTTAAAAAATTATCAGTATTTTTTTAAAGCCGATTCAATTTAAAAATTTTAAGTGGCCCATCCTTTATGTACTTGATAGAGTCTCCGAACAAATAAAGTGTACGCTCCATCCTTCGGTGGGTATATATTAATCGAATGTGTTTTAGGCTTCAAGGATTTTAGAAATTAGGGGAAAAATTCGTTTTAATTTAAAAAATTAAATATTCAAACGAAAACGTAATTAGGAATCCTGAGATAAATAATTTCACATATTAACTAAAATACTCGTTAGTTGTTAATCAAAAATATTTCCAATTTCAAGCGATAAACAAATTTACATATTTACAAAACGATTGTTTGCCTCTTAAGAAAATATTTTCGTTAGGAGATGATGAAAAAATCACATATTTTCAAAAAAAAAAGTTTTAAGCCAATTACCGCAAATAATTTTGATATTTGACAAAAAAATATCAAAATTATTTGACAAAAAAAATTAACACAATATTTGCGTCATGACGCGACCAAAAATTCAATTATTTTCAAAATAGCAGTAATTTTTTCCAAAAAGCTTTCGGAACGACTTAAAATTACAAGCAGAGGTGACTGCAGCTTCAGTGAGCACCACTTCACTATCATAAGACCCCAAGCAACGAATGTGCTGTAACTATGTTTAGCGGCTACACACTTAAGGGCAGGCAATTTTGCATTTAACGAGAACTGGCGGCATCAGATTTTTCCACCGAACACAATAAAAATCCTCGCAGTACACACACAATAGTCCACATTTACATAAACTTTACTTGCCGCAACTATCAGTTTGTAGGAGAGAGTGGTAACAGGAATGGAAAGGAAAACATCTTGCAAGTACTGCCAATTCCTTTTGTTTTTTCGTAGTGTGAAGTTGGCTGCAGATGGTTTTAGTATTTTTTCGCACAGTATTTTTTCGCCGTAACCGAATTGCCTTGTGTAAACACAAGAGGCAAGCTCAAAAGGGAATCATAAAAATTGACTCAAGTAAAGTTGCCTCGTGTAAATGGGCACATACAGAGCATGCATTTTATTACATTCTTTGTTGTTCCCATGCATAAAATATCATTGTAGTAAAAGTCAAGCTTATTTACGAATTTTTTTATTTAGAGGTGATAAACTACGATACTCATACCAATTTTTTGGTTGAAATTTAAGGGTGGTCTTTTTTCTGTATATAAACTTTAATAAAATGTTTTTTTTTCGGCTCTTTCTTTTATCACGGGAAAAGTGAAGCAAACCTTTTTTGTCAATTGATTTTTAATCTCTTTTAGACGAGTTTTTTGTTTACAATATATACGAGTATACTAAAAGACCACCCATGGTGGCAGCAGTCGTGCTTAATTTAAGGCAGCCAGCTCTGTTTCCTCCAAATCTCTGACGAAAAGGTTAACGACAGGCAATCCAATAAACGCCAGCTACTTTTTCGTCTCATAAAACTATGGGCCTGCGTTCAAAATACTTGCCTTACTCGTTCTTGTTTGCATTATTTTACATTACATACGTTAATGGCATTTCTTTTAACTTCTTTATCAGCTTCTTCTTGCACCCTAGTCCGTTCCAACTATCCAACCGTCTCGTCCGTTGGTGTTGTGGAGCTTGTTGTTTAACTTTTTGTGTTCCCTGTTGTTGCTGCTGCTGCTCCCGGTGGTGGCTGTTTGATTTGTTGCCTTTCTTCATTCATTCATTCATTGCTGTCAAATTAAAAAGCCATTACCCAAGTAAACGACAGGCAGCCAAGCTCCAACCAGATCTCTGTCTGCTGCTCTAGCTTGGCTGATGCATGATCCAGTTAACACATCAAATGAAATGGGTAGAGAAGAATAAACACACACAAAAGAAGAAATAAATGAAAAGTCGTTATATCCCCCCTTCAACACCCCTCCCAAATACGCAGGCGCTGTAACAGCAGAGCAAAGAAATGGTAGCCACTTGTGCGCATGCGTAAAACTTTTTTTTTGTTTTGTTTCGTGGACAGCCAGCGTTTACAACATCTTACAAGCGTAAATCATTGACTTTGTGTCAAGAATCACAAGATTACACATGTATCGACGATTGAAGCTTGCATCACCCACTGCATCGGGCAGCCGGCATTGCAGCCAGCCATCAGCTGTCATCGTTTGTTAGCGAGCGACTAAGAGGCGGTATCTTCTCTTTTACAGATTTCTAAAAGTGTCGGAGACAGGCGTTACGAATAGCTACGCTTATAGATGTCTTCGACAACAACAACGAAATCAACTTGTTAAACACAATGTTACGTAATCGCAACCAAAATAAAAAAAGCGATAACAACAGTTTAGGTGTCTTTATTGTATCATCATTAAGCGCTCATAATTACAAACATGAAATGCTCAAAAGCGTAACAAACAAAGCTCACATCGCGCATCGCATCGTTTCGCCAGCCGGCATGACGGGGCTGCTCTACCTACCTAGACCGCCACCGCCTTACAGCCCCAATAACTCTTTTTTGTTTGTGATAATTTTCGACGTTATAAATAAAAGCCCCTCGAATAAAACAGGTAGTGTTCGAAAAACATATAACAAAAACGCATACTACAAATGTGCGATATCATATCATGAGCGAACATATGTTTGCTTGCAACTGGCTAAGTTCGCCAGCTTGTGGCGGTGACGTTTATGGCAACAGGCGCAACAATTACGTGCGATCGTAAAAAACATACACTATTAGCGAACGTCACGCCAACATTAGCTCTCGTCGTTCTCATATGCCTAGGGCAATAAAAAAATGTCATTGCCTTTGGGGCACATATATTTTTGGGGGGTTGATAGTTAAACGTCATTAGCATTTTGAGTATTGCCCTATTGAGAAATGAAGACTGGGTTGCCTTATTAAATTCAATCGGTATATTTTGGTTAATTTCGGCAAATTGAATATCTTAAAATAGCTGAAGGTATCAAAATTCCAATGAAGGACAATTAAAGTATAAACATGTTAAAAAACGGCGTTATGTTCGACACGAATTTTACATACCCTCAAGCATGGAGTGCGCTCAAAAGCACCTTTTCGGGCATGAAGTTTTTCTTTAATAGAGACATTTAAAAGGTGTCGTAATAAGGTGCAGGATGCCAGACGTATTCGGATTGATTTTAAATTGGCAAAACGCAATAAAAACTTTGTCAGTTTTTACCTTTATTATATGTGACAGAGCATAGAGAAAGGGGCCCAAGGGTAAAAAAATCAATTTTCATTTTTTTTCTTCTTTTTTTTAATGTGGACAACATCTGAGCATCGAATGAGACCGATCCCATGCCCCCAAAGGCGTTCCCTCCCAGAGATATGCGCGTTTTATGAAAGTGAAGTCGACGATTCTAAGCGCAAATAGAAAGGAACCTAATCTTTAAAATGGCTCTCCTGAACAAAACTGGTTTTTACCCTTAGGTCCTTTTCTATTTTGCGCGTCACATACATATACCGAATTTCGTAACTAGCTGAGGGACCTCTGGATCTAGCTGTTTTGTGCTTTTGATGTTTAAAAAGCGTCATCTGCATGCAGTGAAAATATATGGTTTCTAAAGGGTGGTCCAACCATAATTGTGAGTCACACCTTACGTCTATTGTTTTGACGAACTTAATTTGACATTTCTTTGAGTCAGTGTATGACAAATTCAACCATGGAGAAGTACACAATTGACCAGAAGTACACGATTATTGAAGCCTTTTACGAAAATTGGCCTTTTACAAAATTTGCATGATCCTTCTTTAATAATAAACATTATTAAGATACTTCTCTGAAACTTTTTATTTTATTTACAATTAACACCGTGTTCTCGAACCAGCCTTTACGAGGGCGGTTCGGAAAGTTCTTAGCCTATCAATGAAAGAGAATAGTTAGTTTTTCAAAAATATTTTTATTGTTCAATATAATCTCCTGAAACTTCAATACACTTAGTCCAACGCTTGTCTAGCAATTCTATCCCTTGATTAAAATAGTTTTCCTCAAGGTCTTCAAAATAGTGGTTTACAACTGTAATTGAATCTTCATTTGAGGTAAAACGCTTGCCAGCAAGGAATTTTTTTAGATTTGGGAACAGGTAAAAGTCACTGGGAGCTAAATCAGGAGAATAAGGTGGGTGGTCAAGCAACTCGTACTTTAATTCGTTGATTTTAGCCATTGTTAAAACACTCTTGTGCGCTGGTGCGTTGTCTTGATGAAAGATTATTTTTTTGTTCTGTAATCCAGGACGTTTTTCTCGAATTTGTACATTTAATTGATCTAAAAGGTTGCAATAGTACTCTGAATTTATTGTTTCACCCTTTTGCAGATAGTCAATCAATAAAATTCCCTTCAAGTCCCAAAAAACCGTTGCCATAACCTTACCAGCCGATTGAATTGTTTTTGCCTTCTTTGGGGCACTTCCTCCAGCTTCAGTCCATTGTTTGGATTGTTCTTTTGTCTCTGGAGTATAGTGGTGGATCCATGTCTCATTAACAGTTATGAAACGACGCTTAAAATCCATTTTATTTTAAGCTTGAGAAATGTTCATTCTTATGCGTTTTTGGTCGACTGTTAACAAGTGCGGCACCCATCTTGCAGAAAGCTTTTTCATCTGTAGTTCTTCATGCAAAATTAAATGGACTCGATCATTTGAGATGCCCATGATATTAGCTACATATTTCACGCACTTTTATTCGATCATTTAATACCATATCATGCACTTTGGCTACAATTTCTGTTGTTGTTGCTTTTTTTGGACGTCCACTACGTGGTTCATCTTCAATGCGTGTACGACCACGTTTAAATTCAGCAACCCAATTTATTACTGTTGCATATGAAGAAGCACTTTCACCTAACACATTCACCATATCATTATGAATTTCTTGTAACAATAAACTTTTTTTATGTAAATATTTAATGACACCACACATTTCTAATTTTTCCATTGTAAAAAAATCGCGGATGCGTCTTTTGTGAACACCGGTTTCTATATGAAGGAGTTGACAGATCGAAACAAAATTTAACATGTGTTCATGTGTTTTTTCTGTTTGTACCGCGCTTTTTGTGCTAGGCTAAGAAGTTTCCGAACTGCTCTCGTACAATAGTAAGTTCCTCGCAACAATAGCATTGTTTTTTGAATTTCATTTGGACAATAGTATGATTGCGGCAATATTAATATTATCAAATATATTATTATAGTATTATTGTCAAATTTAGAAATGATAATATGATTGTAGAAACCATATAAATATTGTTTTTGGATTTTGTGTTAACAATTATATGATTACGGCAATCATATCGTATGGTTGTGACTACGAATTCGATTATTTCTTTATTTCCAATAGAGGTTATTTTGGTTTACAAACTATAAGTTTATTTATATATATTTCTTCTAGCATACTTATGAAAAGGGTGCTCCATCTAGAGGTATTTTTTCAGAACAAAAAAAATATAAAAATT
This sequence comes from Hydrotaea diabolus, assembly GCA_963513945.1. Lineage (NCBI taxonomy): Eukaryota > Metazoa > Arthropoda > Insecta > Diptera > Muscidae > Hydrotaea > Hydrotaea diabolus. Next base: position 167,064,941 of record OY740719.1, read on the forward strand.
CAAATCAGCAGCTGCATGGCAAGTGGCACCGTCCTGTTAAAACCAAGTGTCGCCAAGATTACGGGCTTCAATTTCAGGTAGCAAAAATTGCGATATCATGGCGCGATATCGACCACCAACCACTGTCACGTTCCGGACATCTTCATTTTTGAAAAATACGCACCGATGACTCCACCAGCTTATAAACCGCACCAAACCGTGGTTTTCTCTGGGTATAATGACAATTTTTCGCAATTTTGTTTATTGAATTTTTATAGTATTCTTGTTCTGAAAAAATACCTCTAGATGGATCATCCTATATTTATATAGAATTTATAACATTTTTTTTATATTTAATGACCTATATAACTAAATATTTAGTTTGACAATGTCATATTTTGTTTTATATTCCCGAAAAAAATTGGAAGAAAAACGGGGGTTATGACTACGAACTTACCCTTATGGTTTTTACAGACCAATGATACATACAAAAAAACACACACGATGCAGTACATGGTAGTTGTCCATTATACAAAAATAACAAACTTATGCAAAACAGATGGCAGGGGTTTTCTATTGTGTTTACTTTCTTTGGTGGTAAACTCTACTGCTGGCTGGTTCTCGTTTATTAGGAATCTTCCTGCACTTAAGTGTATAGCCATTGATCATGGTATAATCACAATCGTTGCTTGGGGTCTGAGGATGCAGAAGTAGCGTTCACCGAGACTGCAGTCACTCCTGCTTGCAACTAAGAGACTTTTCGACTGACTTTTGAATGAAGTAGTCAATAGAACCATCGTCTCATATCTGGCTACTGTATTAACTAATTTTATTGTATTTTCAAATAATTTAAATTAAAATTTCATCAACATTTACAAAAAAGGTCGAATAAAAAACAACAAATCAAACTTAATAAAAATGTCTATTGTTAAATAACAACATAACCCAATCCTTATAAATAATTTTGGGGATCAAAGTATAGTTGAGAGGATCATACTATGGTTGTATGTGAAACATACTATGTGCATTGGTAGCTGGATCACATGGTTAGCTTTTTAGCTTCTGAAATATATCTATTGGTGAAACAATCATTACACGGAAAAAATTATGTTCGTGAAAATCACGAAATATTTCATTTAATTACGAAATTTCGTCAATTCCTTGTGAAACCGATCACTTTTTACAAGTAGTCTTCGATTTTGACGAAATTTTGTATATTCGTTCACTTTGATGTTAATAAAATATAGTTTGGGTTTTTTAAAAAAAAATCAGAATTCTGAAAATTAAAGCAGTGGCAACATTTCACACGTTTCAATACGTTTTTTAAAAATATCACAATTTTTTCTCAAGTTATAAATTTGGGAATTGTTTTTAAACTTTCAGGATTAAGTTGAGGTTTACAAAATATATTTTTTTAAAAAAAAATTCTTTAAAAATTTATTTTCGCTTTTTTGGAAAAATGTACCTTTGATTTTTTTAAAAAAAAAATGTTGTGTAAATGGTTATGGTGTTGGATTGGATAATGGCACAAATAAAGCTTTGGGTGTTCATGGTTCTACCTTTCGAGTTAAAAATTAAAATTTATGTCGGTCTCCACATTATTTTCTATTTGTCATGGGTGATCCATCTAGAGGTATTTTTTCAAAATAAAAAAAAAATACTGAAATTCAAATCAAGTGTGGAATCTTTTTTCTTAATTTGAAGGAAATTTTATGCCATTTATTTTTTGAATATAATTTCCTTCAAATGTTGGCCGCAACTACGCCTCAGGGTGTCTATTCTGAGGTTGCAATTTTGAGCGACTCATTCGAACATTTCGACCGTTATGGCGTGACTGACACTCATAATGTTGGTTTTTGAGACCTGAATCATTGCTGGTTTGTCAGCATAGACTTTGGACTTTCCGTAGTTCCAGTCTAAAGGTGTGATATCACACGATCTAGGCGGCCAATTCACCGGTCCGAAATGTAAAATTAGCTTCTCTTCGAAATTACCTCTTACTAGATCCATTGTTTGACCAGCTTCATGGCAAGTGGCACCGTCCTGTTCAAACAAAATGTCCTCAAGAAAACGGGCTTCAATTTCAGGTAGTAAAGAGTCCGACATGATGGAGCTATACCGAGCACCATTAAAAATTACGTTTCGACCATTATCATTTTTGATAAAATTTGAACCGATAATTTCACCAGCCCATAAACCGCAGCAAACCGTGGTTTTCTCTGTATATAATGGCACCTCTTGAACCTCTTCTGGTTCCTCTTCAGCCCAATTGCGGCAATTTTGTTTATTGACGTTGCCGTTGCGCCAGAAATGGGCCTCATCACTGAACAAAATTTAGGTCGAAAACAGCGGATCTTTCCGTTTCTCAGCGAACGCTCATTTCCATTATACAGTTGCCAACATTTGAATGTAATTATTTAAAAAAAAATAAATGCCATAAAATGTCCTTTCAAATTACCAATAAAGATTTTACACTTGATTTGAATTATTATATATTTTTTTGTTCTAAAAAATACCTCTAGATGAATCTCCCTATATATAATATTATTATAAGGTACTTTAATAGATTCTAAAAAAATCGTCAATACCGTCATGTTTGAGTTTGCAATGTTTAAAAAAAAAACGTTAGGAACCTTTGCTAATTAAGCATCGTTCGAACAAAGTCAATACGAATCACTTACAAAATGAGCCCCAAGCGTTTGGCCAATTGAATAAAATGTCGAAATCTTTAAAATACCATTAAAGACACAGTTTATGACATTCAATTCAAACATAAAACCAGGCCTTCTAAGCGAAACCAAAATTTGGAATGCCGCATCCCATGACAGTCGGTAGAAAATCGATAGTGCCATGAAAAATGTAATACACTCAAATTACCATTTCATTTTGTCACACCTAATATCAGAGTAACCTCATGTATATTAGCTTGGGTCGCGCTCTGAATACCAACCAAAAATAGGGTTGTTTACTAGTTAAAAAAAAAACTTGAAATTCATTTATGCCTCGTGTGATACGAGTAGATAGTGAGCACGTCCATCTCATACTTAACCCAAATTGAAATCCGGATAAGAACAATTGTTATCATTCAGCGGCAGTTTTATTTCGTAGATGCAGTCTATTTTACGAGAAAGAATTTTACTCTATAAGCGGTTTAGAAATCATAAGCCGCTTTAAATATGCTTATGGTCAGTAAGCGGTAGAATAACATCCGTCAAAACTAACTAATTTCCAGTGAAGTTCTTCACAGTTATGCCTTACAAATGATCGTGATTAGGATTTATTCACTAAGAGCTGATGCTTGAGGAACATAAAACGAAAGGTTTATTATACCAACCATCTCAGGATCATTCTCTGTTTCTATTTTGACACGTCCGTCCTTCCTATGAAATACGATCACGTTTTAATGTAGCACAAATTCTCTTTACGTATTAGCCGCTCTAGAAACCATAAATTAATTCCTAACTTGCTCGAACTTAGTAAAGATCCTTAGTAGCAATCAATGGCTAATATTAGTGAAATTAAGGAACAAGAGGCAGCTTCTCTCAAAAAGGAAGGCTGTGCAAAATTCAATTCTTAAACTCACTGACCGGAACCTACTGTACTTCGAAAGGGCAATGCTTTTTATAGAGAAGTTTTAACATGGCTTAGAGATAAATCTCTTACTCGAAAAGTCGCCGGCATTTACAAGGTGGATAACGCTGCTGAACTATTTTTAGATGTTTAAATCCTAGGTTGAACGTGTGTTAACTGTTATAACTCCATTTCGGTTTTGTTTCAACCCTTTTAAAAATAACCCTATTTGAGGCTTTTCCGCTCCAAAAATCTTATATTATGAGGTAAGATCTTGCTCAAACTTCGCATAGTTTGTTATGAGCAGCCTAAAACTAATCATGTGACTAATTGTAGCATGTCGGTCTATGATCTCAAATAGAAGCCTCAAATTTAATCCGATTTTGCTCCAATTTAGAGTGTAACTTAATAATTAATCCTGTTCAAATTGGGCAATAACATTTTAAGTTTTGCAATAGCTCCAATAATTAGAATCCAACTGATTTAACGCCCAGCTTAAAAGGCTTACAGAAAAATATATTGAATCAGCTGTTGTTTAAATCAGTTCAGTAGCTTAACATAGAACAACGGGCGTCTGCATAGGTAGCGTTTTCTCCTCTGGTGAAATCCCCTACGGATGTTCCCCTAGCACTACATTCACGCTATAATTGGATACGGCAGCTGCAACTTTATTAGCGTGAATATCGTTCAGAGCTGACTGATAGTTTAGATGATCTAAAGGTTATCTCTTGTACCGCTGGACCTCTGATCTGATCTGACCTGATTTGAGATGGTGGTTTGCTTGACTTCTTCGAGGACATCTAAGCAGATACTGCTTAGACAAGAAGAAATTGTGTCTGCGCATGGTAAGGACCCTCGTCTCCTCAAGTAGATGGTTCTCATAAGACAGAAGGAGACACCCTGTTGATGCTCTCAGAGCGACATTCTGGCAAGTCTGAATTTTATTTCACTGCGTCGAATTCACATTCGCCGACCACACCGGCGCTGTGTAGTTCGCTACAGATCGACCTATCGCTTTATAAGTGCCCTATAACCAACACTGGTGAAATTGGACAACATAGGTTAAGGATATTTTGCAGCCGACGTGTAAACTTTAATCCCGAATTGAGGTCCTGTCGTTTTAGAAACTACAGATAAATTCTGAAATTACTCAAATTTCGGGTAGAATGTTATGAACGATTTGGTATCAATCCCGATATAATTAAACAATATCGGTCCATAATCTTATGTAGACCCTGGCAAGAGTTCTCCACGATTCGAGCACCTGCTGATTAGAAGTCTCGATCCTGCTCAAATTTCGAAGACGAAGAGTCTTCTGCATAGAATATTAGTGTTGGCTATAATCAAGACGGCCCTTCCCTCCTTTGCAGGGGGAGTGTATACATAAATCGTCATTTTGTTTGCAACACCTCGACTTATTGATCGAAGACTCTATTAAGTATTTTTATTATTCATCGTCGTAAAATTTAAAGACGATCTAGCCATGTCCGGTCGTACAAGTGAATTGTGCAAGCGGTCAAACGAACGGAGCTAGGATTCGAAAATATGGTCATAAGCTATTTGGGATTATAAATGGGCATAATCGGCTCAGGGGCAAACATTTCTCCCTGTAGTGGACTAAATACCTCAAAAAGTGGCATGGTTGCAGTACGTTTTAGCTTATGTGGCCCCAAATACTCGTGGCAGTATTTGGGGCCACATGACCGATTAATTGTCAATATGGACACATGGATACTCAAATGACAGCCAATCCTAATTCAGATTAATATTAAAGTTCTGAACGAGATGAGAGTCGCATGCCTTTTTAAGCTTTAGTAGCGTAGTGAAGGTGGAGGCTATGTAAGGTTCGACCTTACCGAACCTACCAACTTGTTTGTGTCTGCTTTTGACAAATTCGCCAATGAACTTTCGTTGTTCCAATTTCTTTGACGAATTCGCCGATGAACCCTCCTGTTGTTCCATTCTCTTTGGTGTAAACAAAGAGAAACAATGTTGCCATATTACTCTTAATTTTGTTTAATGTTGCCTGATTACCATATTACCAAACTAACTAGGTAACTAAGCCAGTTACCCCAAAAGAACACGGTGAAAGAGTTCTTAACATATTTAGTTTCTCCCCAGCGTTGTCAATAACTTACAAGCAGCGCCATCTACCATCAGTTGAAGAGCGTTCATATGTTCGATTCTAAACGGGAATGTAGAGGAGAACAACCCTAACACATGGGCTGTTTTTGGTCATTGCCATCACTCATTTCCTATGCCTTTAAGGTATACCATAAAATCAACAAAGTTTCATTTGAGGAAAAAAAAACATTAAAAATAAATTATGGCGACCCCTTCTAAGGTACACTAATCTGCTACACCAGTAGCAGAGAAAACAAACAACACCTTGGCCAAAAAATATTTGTGGCAGCATAAAGTGTTGTACGTTTTGTACTCGTTCCAACTGCAACATGCATATCGAACAGCATATTTCGGCGGGAAATGCCACTCAGCGTTTGTGGATGTCCAAAAACGAAAGAAGAAGAAAAAAATGGGCAACAACCAAAACACCAGGCAAACGACAGCAATTTTAGAGACTCCCAGTGCTACAAACATACAGACAAACAACAAAAACATGCAACAATGTCCCGGGCCGCCGGGCCAGGCCAAGACTGCAGCGCTACTCGGTGTGTTTTCCTCTGCACGGTGGTGGTGTAACAATGCGGCAAACACTGCAGACAAACCACCAGCCACCAGCAAAGCAAGCAACACCGAACCGACACCCCACCAACATGTGGCAGGCAGCAGCAGCAACATTTGCTCTGGTTTGGTATTTAACAACTTCGTGCACTGATAGCCAGTCGGCTAGGCCGGTGTTGTTGCTGCTATTTAAGCGCTGACTGTGGCACTTTAGCAACACCGGTAAGCAATAATAAATCAGCCAGATCTGAGCTGTTTGTACGACTGTGCAGACTGTGCCTGCGATACACTTACACATGTACGACGTGTGTATGTACGAGGTTGCAACCATAAATTGCCATAGTCGACTTTTCATACTCCACTAACAACAGCAGCAGCATCAGCAACAACATTAACTTCATCAGCAGTAACAGCAACATTTCATGTCACGTTGTTGTGAATGAATTTGCAGATCAAAACGAAGAGCAGGAGGAAAGGACGGACTAGCTGGCATCTTGAAGCTCTGCAAGAAAGGGAGTTGGAGGGCGGCAGAACGTCATGGACGACGACATTTTCAATTGTTTTTCTTTTGGGGTTTATTTTAGTTGTTTTTTGTCGGTTCGTCTTTTCGATTTTTCGTTCACGCTAATGATGAAATGCTGTCCTATTGTTTTCCGAGTGGTTGGTGGCGGTGGTGGTGTCGGTGGTGATGTAAAAGGCTTCCTCCCGCAACCCAGGCACTTACTCCCCTTCCCCCACAGCCCATTAAAAACATGGCAAATTGTAGCAAAAATGCAAATTTCCTCTTTTTTATTGCCAAACTGTGCAATGCAATACTGATGATGTTGCATCCATCCATCCGTCCGTCTGTCCAGCCATTCATTCATTTATTCATTCATCCATCTAACAACTACTACACTTTCTTAAGCTGATTTGCAGCAGTGCTACATTTCCTTAGCTGGCCACCACCATTCTTCCAATGAAGAGCTCCAATGCCGCTGACGATGATGACGACGACGACAACGATGACGATGATGGTGGAGGATGTGTTATCTTGACGTGTATCACATATGATGCGAAAATCCGACATATTCGTATGAAAATGAAAGTAGCATGTACTTGCTGATGATGACTATTTATTTAGATGCATGCCACCGCATGCCATGCCGTGTCATGCCACACATGCTGTCACTTGCAATCATGCCACTTTCTAAGATGCCTAATCAGGCTTCAAGCTGCTTAATTGCGAATAAAATTTACATGCATTTTCTTGTACAAATTAGAATTTCCTCATTCCAAATTGAATTTATGTCTTTATGGCTTTTCCAAACACTCCGCACACACAGCCATTTGTGTTGAGGACGAACTTTACAGAGCGAGGGTGGTGCCACCAACGCAAAAGATTGCCATGAAGCATCGCACAGTGATACGAAATCAGCAAAATGTTAAAATGAAATACAATGTGAAGGTTAGGTTGGGAAGGGTGGTGCATGGTGATTTTTCCTCTATAAAAGATTACACAAGTTTACAGCCATTTTGGTCCAGAGTTCTAAATATTTTTATCCTATAGGCTCGGGTTGGCCTCCTTAACCCGTTACTGCCTGCCCATAAATCGGCTCGTACGATTTTTATGAAATTTGGAAATTTATGTCCAAAAGACCATAGAAGTTGAAAGAAAAAAAATAATTTAGCCCAATCTTTCCTCAAAATTACCGCGATATCGCCCACCTGGCCCACGCTAAGTTAATTTATGTATCAACACTTTCTTGGGTATTAAAAACCCACTAGACAGGAATGGTTTAACACGAAAATAAATTTTAAAAAAATTTACTCCAAATAGTTTTCGAGATAGAATTTTTAAATTTTGTTTAAAATTTTTTTATGAGATGTCTCAGCTTTTTGGATCATAACTCCCAAACGCTGTTACCGTTTTAATTAAGAGTAGTTTAATATGAAAGGAAGTTAATTTTGCTAAAGGTATATTTTTCATACAAGGTATTAAAATCAGTTAAATCGTTTTTAAGTTAGAGGCATTTGAAACATAAAAAAATTAATTGTTTGAGCAAAAATCACGATTTTTTATTAAAAAAAATTAAAAAAACAATAATATAAAATTATATAAAAATATAAAAACAAATTGAGCATAAAGTTTGGACTTTCTCGAGCAAAACATGTCATGGATTGTTGAAACTGGGTGAGAAATGCTAGATGTACACGTTGTTTAGTGCGACCGTGGGACGTGATTATACAATCGACCGTAGGCACCCCTGCTCTACGGTAAACCTGAGATTAGTAAAGAAGTAACTAAAATGCTGAAATCGAAATATTTACCAGGGCGTGTAACTTTACCATTTGTTGCCCAATTTATATAAACTATAGGTTGTTTTGTTCGAGGAAGTCCAAACTTTATGCTTAATTAATTTATATATTTTTATGTTATTGTTTATATATTTTGTTCTTAATTTATAATCGAGATTTTTGCACAAAAAATTAAATTTTTTAAATTTGATCTAACGTCAAAACTTTTAAACTGGTTTTAGAAACGTCATTTGACACCACTCTTCATCAAATCGGTAATAGCGTTTGGGAGTTCTATTCCAAAAAACAGAGAAATCTCAAAAAAATCATAGAAAAAAAATCAAAAATTCTATTTTGAAGACTAATTACTCGTAGATGAACATTTTTTTAAAATCCATTTTCGTTTTTAGGATTCCAAAATATATAGGAAAAAATACTTAGAACTATGAAACAGAAAAAATCATAATTTGTAACTAGTGTTATCAAAGATAAAAAATGGAAAAAGCTGTAAGAAAAAAAATGGGCGAAAAATTTGTGCTATTTCAGTATTAGGTATCCGCAACATTTCTCATTTAGCCATTATAAACCTCTAATAAAAATAATAGTATATTCCAGTGTGATCTTAGACATCTCTAAGCCCAACTTCACATAGCAAGTTTCTCCTTGCCACTTTGATCTGGGGCGTAACAGAGTTTGACGTAAAGGAATTCTGGAGTTCTCAAGCAATCTTTTCTTTTGGTCTGTGCACTGTTTTTAGTTCATCATTCTGCAGAAGTCTATTGGATCTGTTATCCCATCTTGAGGTTCTCGCCTCTGTTCAACCGCGTCTTCGTATAGTTTAAGACTCTTTCCTTCAGGTCTCATAAGTACACTTTTATGTAATATCTAGCCTTGATTACACGGCCCTCGATGCAGCACACCCTATAAAAGCTTTTCAGTACCGCTAATGTTTGCTTTAGAAGTTTTTCCGTCTATTTCCTGAAAAATGATACACAGCGGTATAACCTGACTGCCTTCTTTACACACACAGAGAAAAATTGGAAATCGATTCGTTTTACAAATATTCGGTTAGATAAACATACTTTCTGTTGCAATTAGCAATATTCCCTGGTATTAATAATTACATGGATCAACTTACCATTAGATGGTACGAGTAGCTATAATAATATTACGATTCTTACAGACAATAAGTCAATTATACCAGCCGGATTCAGTCAAACTATTGGTTGCTACCAATGCCAACCACCAGTTGTGGTAATTGCTACTTTGGTAGCAATTACTGGTGGTGACAACTAATTTATGCTTTGTAATAACTTTACCCCGTTAAGTTCTCTGTTTTAACATATTACACCTTGTAACAAATCTTCGGATTTTCTCGGGCGGATGATTTCTTTTTCAAATTTAAGACTTACGTAAGTATAGTAGATTCCCAAAAGGACGGCCCTTGTAAGTCCGAGTTATTTTTTATGGGTCAATAAGTTTTTATTTTGCAACGCTATTAAATTCTTTTACATTACCGAATTTTCGTGATGAGATGTCTTAAGTGAAATCGTACAGAGTTTATTTTCGTAGAACGTTTTAACATCCCATTTCTAAGATTTAAGTGTCCGTTTTGTCCGTTTTTCGAAAAAGTCAAACAGTGTTGTTCAATTAATATCAGTTTAGGGGCGTGTCCTTTTATTATAAAATTCTATACATTTTTTTATGTTAGTTATTGACTATTTTTGTGTTTAAGTGATTTACTAAATTACTATTATTATTATTTTAGTATACGGGCGGTTCGGAAACTTCTTAGCCTAGCACAAAAAGCGGGTATAAACAGAAACTTCCATCTCTGCTATCAACACATGTTAAATTTTGTTTCGATCTGGCAACTCCTTCATATAGAAACAGGTGTTCACAAAAAAAGCATCCGCGATTTTTTTACAATAGAAAAATTAGAAATGCGTGGTGTCATTAAATATTTACATAAAAAAGCTTTATCGGAACACGAAATTCATAATGATATGCTCAATGTGTTAGGTGAAAGTGCTTCTTCATATGCAACAGTAAAAAAATGGGTTGCTGAATTTAAACGTGGTCATACAAGCATTGAAGATGGCCCACGTAGTGGACGTCCAAAAACAGCAACAACAACAGAAATCGTAGCCAAAGTGCATGATATGGTATTAAATGATCGACGAATAAAAGTGCGTTAAATAGCTAATATCATGGGCATCTCAAATGATCGAGTCCATTTAATTTTGCATGAAGAACTACAGATGAAAAAGCTTTCTGCAAGATGGGTGCCGGAGTCGACCAAAAACGCATAAGAATGAACATCTCTCAAGCTTGTTTGGGTTTTCAGCGAAATAAAATGGATTTTAAGCGTCGTTTCATAACTGTTGATGAGACATGGATCCACAACTATACTCCAGAGAGAAAAGAACAATCCAAACAATGGACTGAAGCTGGAGGAAGTGCACCAAAGAAGGCAAAAACAATTCAATCGGCTGGTATGGTTATGGCAACGGTTTTTTGGGACTTCAAAGGTATTTTATTGATTGACTATCTGCAAAAGGGTAAAACAATAAATTCAGAGTACTATTGCAACCTTTTAGATCAATTAAATGTACAAATTCGAGAAAAACGTCCTGGCTTACAACACAAAAAAATTATTTTTTCATCAAGACAACGCACCAGCGCACAAGAGTGTTTTAACAATGGCTAAAATCAACGAATTAAAGTACGAGTTGCTTGACCACCCACCTTATTCTCCTGATTTAGCTCCCAGTGACTTTTACCTGTTCCCAAATCTAAAAATAATTCTTGCTGGCAAGCGTTTTACCTCAAATGAAGATGCAATTACAGTTGTAAACCACTATTTTGAAGACCTTGAGGAAAACTATTTTAATCAAGGGATAGAATTGCTAGATAAGCGTTGGACTAAGTTTCAGGAGATTATATTGAAAAATAAAAATTCTTTTGAAAAACTAACTATTCTCTTTCCGAACCGCCCTCGTAGATCGTCGAAAATAAAATCAGAAATTCTTCAGAAAAATAGCCTTTTTAATCCAAATTTAATGAATATGTTATGTTTAGAATGGAAACCAAAATCGGCAAAGAGATTCGATTTATTAAATTAAGTTTTTTTCCATCCATTTTTTTAAATATTCTACAAAATATGACTGATATAAAAGTACATACAAATTTTTTATCACATGTAGCCAAGACCTTAGGAATTCATTTGCCCTTAAGTAGCCGGAAATATGTAGGTTTTAACTCTATACCAATGATTTTTGCATTAAATCGTTCGTGCATACAAACCTTATTAGATTCGAAAGTAAAACCAAATTTTAAAAAAAACCAACTCATAATTCAAATAACATAATTATTTTTCTAATTCGTTAAATATAAAAATGAATTGAGAAAACTACATTATTGCGGTCATATAACCAAATACACAATATTTAACAATGAGTTGGTCCGGTTTGAAAATGCTCGCGGTAATAACAACCGAATTCAAAGAGTTCGGGTTTAAAAACATACTATAGTCAAAAGAATTCAAGTAGTTTAACAACAAAAATATGTGAAAAGTTTGAGATATGGTAACAAACAGACTGTAGCTGTTTTTAGACCCGCTAACGAGGCAACTTTACTTGCTGCAACTCTCAGTTTGTTAGAGAGAGAAGGGTAAGGGGAATGGAAATGGTACTGTCAATTCCTTTTGTGTTTTTCGTAGTGTGAAGTTGGCTGCAGATTATTTTAGTATTTTTTCACACATAAATCAGAACGAATGAAAACAAAACTTGCCGTAATCGAATTGCCTTGTGGAAAAACAAGACGCAAATTCAAAGGGGAATGGTAAACATTGACGCAAGTAAAGTTGCCTTGTGTAAATGGAGACAAACATTTCATACAAACATATGTAGCAAAACTTACGAAATCTTTAAGATTTTCTAAAAAGCCGTTTTATAAATTCGTAAAAACTTTTTTTTTACAAAATTCACGAAATGTTCAAACAACTCAATAAGAAGAATGTTTCATCAATGAAAGGTGATCCATCTAGAGGCATTTTTTCAAAACAAAAAAAATATAAAAATTCAAATCAAGTGTGGAATTTTTATTGGTAATTTGAAAGGACATTTTATGGCACTTATTTTTTGAAAATAATTACCTTCAAATGTTGGCAACTGTATTATGGAAATGAGCGTTCGATGAGAAACGGGAAGATCCGCTGTTTTCGACCAAAATTTTATTCAGTTATGAGGCTCAACGGCAATGTCAATAAACAAAATTGCAGCATTTGGGCTGAAGAGCGACAAGAAGAGGTTCAAGAGGTGCCATTATACCCAAAGAAAACCACGGTTTGGTGCGGTTAAAAGCTGATGGAATCATCGATGCATATTTTTTCAATTATGATAATGGCCTGAACGTAGCCGTGAATGGTGCTCGCTATCGCGCCGTGGTATCAATCTTTATGCTACCTGAAATTGAAGCCCGTAATCTTGACGCCACTTGGTTTCAACAGGACGGTGCCACTTGCCATACAACTGCTCAAACAAGGGATCTATTGAGAGTTTATTTCAAAAAGCAGCTAATTTCACGTTTTGTACTGGTGAGTTAGCCGCCTAGATCGAGTGATATCACACCTTTAGTCTTTTTTCTTTGGGGTTACGTAAAGTTCAAAGTCTATGCTGACAAAGCAGCTACGATTCAGGTTTTTGGAAGCCAACATTACGCATGTCATAAAACCATACCGGTCGCAATGCTTGAACAATTCATTCAAAATTGGGACCTTAGAATGGAAGGCCGTAGTTACGGCCATAACTAGAAGAAAATTATATTCAAAAAATAAACGCCATAAAATGTCCTGTCAAATTACCAATAAAGATTCCACACTTGATTTGAATTTTTATATTTTTTTTGTTCTGAAAAAATACCTCTAGATGGATCACCCTATAAAACGTTAACAGTATGAAATCAATGTTTACCATAATATTATAGACTATAGGGTGGGCCAAAAGTTACCGTGGGTTTAAAAAATTAATAACTTTTAAACCCATGGTAACTTTTGGAACACCCTGTATATTGTGTTAAAATTGGGCTAAAGGGCGTGGCCCGCCCATACAAACGTTAACTTTGAAAGGTCATATCTCGCAAACTAATATCGATATGGCGATAGTAGTTGGTATAACTGAATCGGTCATTTGAGAAACACCTCATATCCAAAAAAGTAAACTTTCGGGAAATCAAAAAAAAACCCATTTGGTGCAGAATTTACCATTATATATTTTTGAAATTTTTTTGTATGATTCTACAGGTGTTTGATTAATTAATTCTACGAAAATAAAATTTTATAATTCTTATTTTGATATTTAAAAAAATTATAAAAGTTTTTGGAGATGTGTTGTTTCTCAAATGACTGACTAAACGATATGTTATCAGGTACGAAAGAATATGTAAAAAATTGAAATAATTAATAAAAATCAGTATTTTATTTTTCAAGTAATATATACATACACATTTTTCAAATTATTTTGTTTCTTAAAAGTGTTCAATGTCATCCGTATCGGTATATGGCCAGTCATAAATTTTTGAATAAAATGTATCAACAATGTCTACAGGTATATAGGCTTCGACTTTCCTGACACATTTTTGCGGGTAGGCGCTGATTTTTGGCAGCTCTGGTAAACCAGTTCTCGAGTCAAAAGTGTGATCATTGAGTCCACCAATTACGTTTTTTACTTTAACCTGGCCTACATGTTTATTAGAGTAATGAAACTCCATAAAAGTTGAAATGTTAAATTTTATTTTGTTTTCCTTCGGGATGTTCCTTGCTTGAGTCTCCGTAGATATTACATTCTTTTTATAAAATTGACCACACCATGATTTAAAATCCTTAACTTTTTCACTTTCTACTATTTCCACTAGGAACTTGTCCGGAAAACTGTGTTGCCACCAGCCACATTTTTTTGTAAGTCATTTGAGAAACAACACATATCCAGGAGATGAGGTGTTTCTCAAATGAATGGATATTTTCTAATGCAGCATCACCATGGTTACCAAGTGGCGATGAGTTTTTTTATGCGTATTGGATTCGTCTTGCCTTCACCAACAATTTAATATATATAACTCAATTTTGGCCAAAAATGGACATGAGGTGTTTCTCAAATGACTGATTCAACTGATGTTGGTATGAAAAGAAATTCACTTTGATGAAATAGAAACCGTCGCCAAGCCTCCTTGGCAAAATATATATCTTGCACCGATATCCATGATAGAGGGTATATAAGTTTTTACCAGTGCTTTTTTACAGCAATTATTAATATCTTTACCGAGTGTGCGGTGTAGACCTTATTACAAATTTAACAATAATTAAGTCTATATGCGAAAACAGCACCCTGTATTATCAAATAGTAAACACCGAAAAGTACAACGACCAACAAAATTAACTTTTTCCCATTTAATTTGTATAGGAAACGAATCTTTTAGGAAACCAATTGTTTAGGTTGCATCACTTAAAAAAAAAACTCCTCCAAACTTACGGAGCGGCCGACGTTGGTATGCATGCACCTACCAACCGCTGCCTTGACGAGCGCCTGCATTTACAATTCAATTGTGTAAATTATGCGGGGGCTGATGACTGATGTTGCAGCAAGTTGCAAGCCGTTGCTTGCCTGCCGCCACACTCGTACTTGATGAACCTGTTCCGCCGCTTGTTGTCGTGGCGTACTTCATAAGGTCTTTTTTTAAGTTTTTTGTGTGTTTGTTTGTGTTATTCCATATACCAATTGCTGCGGAAGGTCGTTCATTGACACTAGTTACTCGACTATTCGGCTCTCGTACATAAACTATTTGCAACTTTCTTCTTTTGTGGCAGAAATAACTTAACTTGCTGTATGATCCAGCCAGCCAGGCTAGCTTGCCTGCTGGCCTTCGAGCGACGACAAGGCAAACCAAGCCGAACAACAGCCATCCATAATCAAATAATTATGGCCAGTAGCAGACGACTTGATCGCTGGCGAAAATTTTTATAGCTGTTGTTTTTGTTGCATTCATTACCACCATTACCCTTAACATGAAATTTTTAATAGAAAGTCTTAAAAGAGCGGCAGAAGAGGCAGCAGCTGCGGCAGCGACGACGGCCACCACAACAATTTCAATCATTTTTCAAATGGCCAAAAGTGTAAAGTACGAGTACTCGTATCATAACGCAGCCGTTGTCTCCATTGGCACACACGCGCGTTTTTCGCACTCTAAAGTCAGGCGCTGATGGCGCACGTACCAAATGTAGCGCAAATAAGACCGAGACGTGGAAGATGTTAGCACAAGTACACGACACGATAAGACCACTGAGTAAGTACCTCATGCAGCAAACGTTGTACGTCGCCGTACGTTCGTACGTATGTACGTTCCATACGTACATATCTACGGACGACACTCGCAACTCGTTAAGCGATGTAGGTTAAGATGTTTTACACAAAATGTAAATTAACACTTTTTCTTTATTGCAACGAAAAAAAAATGGCAAAAGGCACACACACAAAGCATACGAAGCGGCGCAAACAACAATGCAAAAAATACAAAGTACAAGACAATGTGTCAAAAATAGATGTTTATGTATGTTAACGGAGGCGATAAGGATTTCGCATCATTTAAGCCCGGCTAAGAATGCAACACCGCCTATGAGTCATGTGCCTCCTCCAAACAGACATGCCTCATCCATCTATGCCTCGTGCACGATTTCTGTGTCATTGACTCTGGCCAATGAATGTTGGCTTACTTCCGCATAACTTGCTTAGCGTTGGAACTTGAAATTGTTTCTGCCGAAATGTGTCTTCTTAGAACTCCTTTGGCTCGGGTCATTGATTTGCAGCTTTTTAACATGTCCTAATTCACTTTTGGTAGCCTTTGTCAGACTTTGGTATCCGTTGGTTGCCTTTGTCAGACTGTGGGTGCCTGTTGTGACTGAATGTTTTCGTTCGATTGTGGGAATGGTAGGGTCCCCTTGAAATGTTGCCTTTGGGGGCTGCGTAATGGATTGGAAATTAGTTTTATGATTTAAATTGTCATGCTATTTAAATAAAACGAATCACAGTAGCACATTTCCGAAGAAGGAGACTAAACAAAAGGAGAGAACTAAAAAAAAAATTCGAGTTTTCAAGCGGAAAATTCACTTAAAACAACGCTAAAACCATAGATTCAAACCGTGTGATGGAAGTGTAAACGACTACCATGCCAGTCAACCCAGTTTTAAGCCCGGGTAAGAACATCTAACAAATTTTCAGCGGCAGTTTCCGGCCGGCGATTTTAGGGAAAAAATGTATCTCTAAGCCATGTAAAAACTTCTCTATGAAAATGGATTAAGGTCCATTTAGGCTTGACGGTAGGCAACCAGCTATTTCAGTAGGGGGTTGCATTTTGCATGTGTTAGAGGGAGATAACTATAGTTTGACGGTTGACGACGGTAGACTTCTGCAGGTTGCAGAATCAACCGTCCACCGTCAGGACTAATCTGACCTTTAGCCGTTCGAAGCCGGCCTAAAACAGTAGGTCCCGGCCAGTGAGTATATGAATTGAGCACAGCTCACTGATTTGAGGAAGGTTCCCCCTTGTTCCTTAATAAGATGTTGTGGGACTTTAATAAGTACAGGGTGGAGCGCGGATTTTACTTTTTTTGCACTGCAGACTGTGGCGGCACCGTTGTTCGAAAAGACAGGAAAGTGTGCGTGGCTTATAGTGAATGACGGCAGATTTGTGTTCGTCTGCCTTTCAGTTACCCTCATGCATATTGGACACGTGAGGAGAGGTCATTTTGTATTGAAGAGTATTTTACAAATAAGCACTTGATTATTGCAGTGCAGCCTGCTTTTCGTTTATGATTCGCTGTTCCCCCATGCGGACGTGTTTCTAAACGGCAATCCATTGTAAATTGGGAACATCAGGGAATGTGTCATGTGTACGAGGGGACCTGAGAGAAGGATTACAACACCACAAAGCATCTAGAGAGTTAGAGCAGCAGTAATGCAATCTCCAAAACGCTCTGCTCGGAAGGAAGCAATCACTTGCTCTTGGCATTTCCTGACTTGTTTTCATCCGGCTCTTAAAGCAATGCAATTAGAAGATAAATGGTTCCAACAAGATAATGCCACTGCACACACTGCGAGGGTTACCATGAATAGTTTGAGGCAAATGTTTCCTGGACGGTTTATCTCTTTCAGGGGTGATGTGAACTGGCCGGCACGCTCAACAGACTTAGCCCCATGCGATTTTTTTCTTTTGGGGTTACCTGAAATCGATGGTGTATATCAACCCTCCCAACACTTTGGAAGACCTAATTAACAATATTGAGGCTGAAATTGGCAGAATACCAGTCGACATGCTTGTTAGAGTTAATGAAAACTTCAGAAAACGTATGCAGCAGAGTGTGGATAGCGAAGGTCGACATTTTCCAGATACACTAAAAGTATATAAAACCATGTAATTTGAAAATTCCCTTACAGTTCAATGTAATTAAAATATAGAATAAAATTTTCTACGGTTTATAATTTTTTTATTTCATCCCCAAATAAGCAAATTTCCGCGCTCCACCCTGTACAATGTAAGACAGTGTATGTGTCAATTGGATAAAACATTTTCAGAAGTAAAGATAATAACGATGTTGAATGCAATAATTTTGTGATGTACACTTATATTTGAAATACATATATTAGAAAAAATTGGAATCATACTATGGTTGTGAGGATTATAATATGGTCTTAGGGATCAAAATATGCTTATGCAGGAATCATAATATGGGTATGTGAATCATCCTATGGCTGCGAGTATTATAACATGGTAGTGTGTAAACCATAATATGTGACCCGGGCGATGAAAAAAATCTCAAAAAAAAAAATTTCCACTTTTTTTTGGTTTCGATAATTTTTGAGACGCTCTTTCACGTGGTGAAAACTAGAAAGTCCTAACTTGCTTAGAAGTGTACTAAAAATGTAGAGAAAGAAGAGCACAAATGAAAGAAAAACAGAAATCCAGAATCAAGATAATAAATGAAATTGAAAAATTTAAAAACAGGATTGAACGCTGCCACCTTTTCATAGGCCGGGTCACATATGGTGATGTGTAATATGGTTGTGAGGCTCATAATATGGTCGGGGATTATAATATGGTTGTGTTCGAACCTTAATATTGTTGTGAGGAATCACAGTAGAGTTGTCTGAATTGGGGATTTTAAATAAGTTATTTTCATTTAATACTTTCCGCTCTCTGAAAATTTACTTTTCTGAAGCCAAGAAAAGACGTTTAGTTTAAAAAAAACTTTAGCAAACATGAACCAATTTGCTCGTTTTTTTATTTTTAAGCCATATATAACAGTGATATACTCCTTTAAAAGATTAGGTTAAAATCAAGAGATATTACATTTTTAAATTTGTTCTGTCTCTTAAGCGATTTTTAGACCATATAAGAAGGCTTTGTCGATTCTTAACTCTAGCTTGGTAATGAAATGAGTAAGAGGGACCATACATAATTTTTCAACAAAAAAATTAAATACGACACACCCTGCTTTATAAAAACTTAAGTTTTTGTTATGTACACAAAATCAAACAAGAAGTTGATTCATCGGCTAATTCGTTTTGGTTTCTTCTGAACGTGAGTGAAACTATATAAGTGAACTTAAACTGATAGTTTTAAGACATTTTACATAATTTTGCAAATAAATGTATTGCAATTAATTTACTTATTATATTCACGCAGAGAAAAAATATGGTTACTATATGGTCACGGCAACAATAGTATGTTCTCTGCAATAAAAGTATGGTTGTCGCAACCTTAGTATTGTTTTTTGAATTTAATTTTGACAATAGTATGATTGCGGCAATATTAATATTGTTGAAATGTAACAAAAGCATTGTTACCAAATTAAAACATGACAATATGGTTGTAGCAACAATATAAATATGGTTAGTGGGACACAAGTATTGTTTCATGGGTTTAATGTTAAAAATAACATGATTACGGCAATCATACAGACAAAATCGTACTATATTTTTAATTTGACAATGTTATTTTTACGAATCTTACGCAATAATAGTAGTTTCTCTATATAAATTAAATTTTTTCAAAACAAACTACGGATTAGTAGTATAACTGAAATATTTTTAATAAATGAATTGTTTCTACTGTTGAATAAATCACTCCCTTTATAAAGAATTTTATGTATTTTTACATAACTTATTTAATAAAAATCTCTATTGTTGAATAATAACTTAACCCAAAACAATTTGGGGATCATAGCATGGTTGTGTGTAAGTCATACTATGGTTCTAAGGAACATACTATGGTTGTGAGGATCATAATATGGGTATGGAGATCATAGAATGTTTGAATGTAAATCATACTATGGTTGTGGATCATAGTATGGTTGTGTGATAATTCTTTTGTTGTAAGGACCATTATATTGTTATGGGGATCATAGTATGGTTGTGTGTGAATCATACTATTGTTGTGATGATCATAATATTGTTGTGCCACAACCATATTACCAACAATAGTATGATGCTCTTCGAATATTGTTGCCCCAACCATACATTTTTTCTGCGTGTTTCATAGACTTTTTTTACAATTATGTATATTTTTTATTGTAAGCTTTTGACAAATTCGCCGAGGAACACTGTTTGTGTTAAATTCTCTTGTATACAAAGAGAAACAATGCTGCCATGTTAATTTCAGCTACACGCAGAAAAAAAGTATAGTTGTGGTGACAATATTCGAAGAGGACAACACGATTGTTGGGTATATGGTTGTGGTACAACAATATTATGATCCTCACAACAATAGTATGATTCAAATACAACCATACTATGATCATCACAACAATAATATGATTCACACATAACCATACTATGATCCCCACAACCATTGTATGATTCACACTAAACCATACTATGATCTCGACAACCATAGTATGATCCTTACAACCATAGTATGTTTCACATACAACCATAGTATGATCCTCACAACCATAATATGATTCACACGCAACCATGTTATGATTCCTACAACCATAGTATCATCACACACAATTGTACTTTAATCCCCAATATAATTTATTAGAATTTGTTTAAGTTGTCGACAATAGATTTGAATTATAAAAATTATTAAAAAAATACATTTAATTCAAAATAATAAGAGTGATTTATTTTACAGTAGAAAAAATAAGTTTAAATAAACGTAAGCGTTTTTATTAAAAGTACTTCAGTTAAACAAAGCCAAAGCAACTTGTTTAAAAAAATTTAATTTCGATATAAAAGTACTATTATTGCATTAAATCGGTACCAATAACATTTGTTCTTAAAAGCATATTTAAATGAAGAAAAATTACAATCATACAGTATGATTACCGTAATCATATTATTGTTACACCAAACCCAATACTTTTGTGGCACCAACAATATTTATATTGTTGTTATAACCATACTTTCATTTTTAAATTTGGCAATAATACTATTGTTACATTTAAACAATATTAATATTGCAGCAATTATACTATTGTCAAAACTGAATTGAGTTAGCAATGCTATGGTTGCGACGAACTTACTTTTAATGCCGAGAACATATTATTATTGCCGTGACAATGTAGTAACCATTTTTTTTTCTCTTCGTGTATGTTTAATGCTGCAAGATTACCAAATTGGTAACTAAGTAGGTGACTAAGCCAGTTACGCATTATGGGCGTTACAATAAAAGGAAGTAGTTTTGGACTTCAAGCTGTATTTACATCATCTTTTTTAGCAAATTTAGCGTAGTAACCAAAAAAAATCGAAATACACGAAAGAAAGACGAATATTTAAGGATATTAAAGTAGCTCTAATGAGGTTTGACATTTCTAGCTTCGTCTAAAAATATAAAATTCGTCTGTTGCGGACATTACACTATTTCCAACTGCGTGCACGCAGAGAAAATATATGGTTACACTATGGTCACCGCAACAATAGTATGTTCTCTACAATAAAAGCATGTTCGTCGCAACCATAGTATTGTTTTATGAATTTCATTTTGACAACAGTATGATTGTGACATTATTACTATTGTTGAAATGTAACAATAGTATTATTGCCATATTAAGAAATGAAAATATGGTTGTAGCAACAATATAAACATGGTTGGTGCAACAAAAGAATGGTTGTTTAAAATTTACGTTAACAATAATTTGATTACGGCAATCATACAGAATGGTTGCGACTATAAACATAACAAAACAGGTTTTATAGAGCATACATATATGTGTGTGCGTATGTTTTTTTTGATATATAAAAAACCACATACACACGATACAGTGAATAGTTGCTCTCCATTAAAAAACCAACAACAATCGGAAGGTAGTTCGAGGGATTTTTATTGTGTTTACTTTGTACGGTGAAATACTCTAATACAGACTGGTTCTCGTTTATTTAAAATCTGCCCGCACTTAAGTATATAGCCATTGATTAAGGTTTAATCACATTCGTTACTTGGTGTCTAAGGATGGTGAAGTAGCATTCACCCCTGCTGGCAACGAAAAGTATTTTTGACCGTTGGAATATTTTTGTTTCTTGAATGATATGTTCAATAAAAACATGGCCTCAAATACTTAATAAAAATCTCTATTTTTGAATAACAACAATGACCAATCCTAATAAATAATTTTGGGGATCATAGAATGGTTGAGTGTTAATCATACTATGGTTGTCGGGATCACAGTATGGTTGCGTGTAAATCATACTATGGTTGTGAGGATCATACTATGGTTGTATGAGAAACATACTATGGTTGTGAGGATCATAATATGGTTGTGGAGATAATAGTATGGTTGAGTGTGAATCATACTATTGTTGTGAGGATCATAGTATGGTTGTGAGTGAAACATATTATTGTTGTGATGATCATAGTATGGTTGTATTTGAATCATACTATTGTTGTGAGGATCATAATATTGTTGTACCACAACTATATACCCAACAATCGTATTGTCCTCTTCGAATATTGTCACCACAACCATACTTTTTTCTGCGTGTGTTAAAGTAAATAAAATAATATTTAAGTCTGAATCAATTTTCTTCAAATGCAATAGTTCGCGTCCCTTTGCCAAATTTTATCTGTATTGGATGTAATATGTGGCTTCTAGATGATTGATACATGAAACGGCTGAACTTATGTGTAGGAGCTACCCTACGGAAAATACAACTACCCTGAATGTACCGAATCGAGGATGGCTGAAAACAGAACCTGTCGCAAAACTGGTTTGGTATTAATGTAATGGTGTCAATTACTTGACATTTTAAAGTCGTCAAATTCACAGTATAACATCGCACATCAAACTGCATTAAACTTCAAGCGGATTTTGTTTTCATTTAAATCAAATTTTTCAAAAATCAGACTAATCGTTAAATTGAACTGATGTGATGGGATGGATAGGATGGATTCTGCGATGGGCTTTCTACCATTGATACAATGACACGTTCGGTACCTGTAATTTTTGATCAGTCCCGTGATATATCACATGGTATCTGAGTAGTGTCAATTGACTCCCTCCAATGACAAATCCATGTAAAAGTCACCGGTTCTTGTCATATAGTTGCGTTGGTACTGGGACCGGTCCCAATCCATGAGGGACCTGACACGTGTTTGGTTTTGTACCGGTCCAATTTTCCGTTGTATATCTAAATATATTAGGGCGAGTCGATTTGTAAGGACAACAATTCGTCGATATTGTGCCATTCCATTCTCTACGATTCTCTCAGTGGGATTTCTATTCTCACACCCTGAGATATTATATCGATGTCATCTTGAAAAGGTAAAATTTTAAAAAAAATATTTTTTTACCTATTAGCTGACCCGACAAACGTTGTTTTGGCGTCAACTGCGTTACTGCATGTCTGGTTCCGTGGCTAAGTCGTGTTGGATTGATATTTCGAGGAAGAATGACAGGTACACTGAACCGACATACCATTTATTGTTCAAATACGAGTACCTTTAACCGGCGCAGAAATAATGGATTTTAAATTTGTGATTTGCATGGGAGGTACCACGCCCACTGGACCGAACAAAAAAAAGTTGAGAAAAATTAAAAAAATGAAATTTGAGTGCCTCAACAATGATATTTTTTATATGCCGTAGTGGAACTATTTTTCCTCATGCCAAAAGCTATCGAAAAATCGATGACACAATAGCGATTGGTAAATCGACTCACCCTTATATATATCCTTGGTCTAAAAAAACAATCTTTATAAAAATCGGACATCAATTGCAACCTGTAGTTTAAACAGCAGACAGGCATTGTTAAATCGAATCGACTGGTGATTATGAGCTGATGGCAAACTTTAAGGCGTTAATAATTTTAATAATTACAAACACCTGAATTCAGAGAATGGCGCAAGACTTAATAAAACGCTTGAAGTAATAAATAAGACTTACTATTTCCAATTTGTATGTCGTCAATGGAAAACTCACAGTAAGAACTCAAAGTCGAAAATACGCCAATTAGGCGATCTAAAATATCTCTCTGCGATTTTGAGTTGTGATACTCTTTCACAAAATGATGAAGTATTGATGTCTCAAAACTTTTCATTTTATCCAAATGGCATAAAATAAAAATTGGATGGCAGCCAAAATGTAACAGTTAGTAGAATGTATCCTAGAGCTCACGTACATATCTCTCATGGTCCTAAATAAAGGAGTCCTTTATGCTCTATGCCATGGGAGCCATAAATTTTTCGGTGTTCTAAGGTTCACATGCAGCCACTAATCGAGAGGGAGTGGTCAGAAACACAAAAATAAAAACTCTGTTTGTGGCCACTTTTTGAAAGCACAAAAAATGTTAAAGAAAGGGTAAGGGTATGTGAGCAATGTTTACAAAGAGCTATGGGAGTTTTCAATTCCATGAATGCATACAGCAATACATGGAAAGATGCCGTACCATAGACAACTGGTATTTATGAGAACGACATTTCGGTTGTATCTTCCAAATAAATATGTGTTTGTTAATATTTAGGTTTAGTGTGTGTGTGCGTTCTATGCGAAATTTCACTTTAGAATTGTGTGAGTTTGTCTGGTGATTTCTTCAAGACTTGGTCTTAATTGTTGTTTTTGTGTTTTTAATTTTTATTTGTATGGTTTTGTTATAAATTGGCTTAACTCTTCTATGTTCGAACAGAATAAAAACCGTACATTTGCGGCCAGCATTTCACACATTCCGTCTTTTGTTTCTGAGCGTCGTTTTTTTGTCGTTGTTCTTTTGTAGTTTTTTCTCCATTCTTTCTTTTTTTCGCCAACTCTGCAAAGGTTGTGTGTAGTGGCCGGTTGGTCAGGTAGGGTCTGATGTGGTCTTTTGGTCTGGTCTTTGATTGCGGTCGTGGTCTTTGTGCTGTTAAGTGCGAGTTAAGCTCTGTGTATGGCTGGTATTTTACCTTCATAACGCAGTCTGGGAGGAAAGAAATAGTGGGAAAGACAGACAGACTGACAAAGAAGTGGTCAAAGCTGGTACCATATCTTATGTGATACCAGCAAATCAAATGGAAGTGGTGGAATAAATAAATATGTGCTACAACAACAGCAAAACGTTAAAAAAAAACAGCAACCCGAGATAGCCGGCCAAACACCGTATTTAGGTGATGAGATCATAGCTTTTATTTTAAGATACCCAACATGTTTATATGATTTCTCATTCTGTTCAGTTTTTTTTCTCCCATTGTTGGAGGATTGACGGAATTTTTACTGATTCAAGCACCAAAAAAATGCGGGTCTATAGGGTCGCTAGTCCATGGTGCCATATTCTCAATACGATTAACTTAGATTTCTGCAAATGTTCACACACATCCACAAGCTTATGTGTGTGTGAGCGTTCATATGTATGCGTTACATAAAAATTAGTCTGTCATCCAAAAAGGGTATCGAGTGATCGATTTCCTCGTCGTACCTCGATGGGGCCTTTGTCACTCGGTACGCTTTGGTTTACCTGAATTCAGTCGACGCACTCGTACTTATGGCGTTTATCACTCATTACTGGCACACAAAAAACGGTTATTAATATTAATAACACTAAGTGTTTAATACTTATAACATTTACGTCCATGCACGTGTGTGTAAAGGTTACATACTTACAGGCTTGGGAGTGTTGGTGTTCACAGACAGCCGGTTCGCTAGTCAAGTCTGTCTGACTTGCCTGCCAGCCTGCCGTACATAGTAACGTTCTCATGTTACCGCTAAGGAATGACGACAACGACGCATTTTGCTAGATTCATATTTGCATTTCATTCCGATCACTCGGACGGAGGTGACTCGTTCTTGCATACACACGTACAGATATGGGTGTTTCCATATGCTGTTAATCGCAAAAGTATTCGTCCTTACTTTAGTTGGCCCTAATGTCTGAGGTAAAATCTTTGAATTACTCCACAAGCTAGTCAGATCAGATTTGTTGTTGTTTGTCAAAGGAGGAAGGAAAGGAAATTCAAATTTGAATCACAAAAGTTATAAGGCCCAAAAACCATTTTAAACAATAAATAATTTTCATTTAAAAAATTGGACAATTTTTAAAATTCTTTTTGGGCCTAATAACTTTTGTGATCTAAATTTGACTTTTTTTCCTCCCACATTTGACGAACAACAACAAATTTGATCTAATTTGCTTGCGGAGTAATTCAATCTTTCAACATAATTAACCTTCGGATCATAGCAAACATTCACTAATAAACATATACATAACGCACATGTTCCACAAAAGGAAAATAACTTAAATATTTTGAATTTTTGTAGAAGCAACTAAATTGTTGCTTACCTTTGACGTCCGTAAAACATTGAGTGTGTCATGTCGTTTTTTTATTTATAATTCTGCAAAGAATGGAGATAGCCACTGTAAGTCGGCCATATAAGTTTTTTATAAAAAGTGGCTAAATTAACTTTTAAGTTAATTCCCTTAATTTGAACAAGTCTGATATGGTAATGCAATTCTAGATAATTTTTTTTAACATTCGAAATATTTCAAAATCTTTCCGAAATTTGGTCTCGCAGGAAGGCTTCAAACGAACGACCAATAGGACATATGTGATGGAAAGGACATTTGCCTGGGGCCTTAAGAAAAACATGAGGTAATATGGTCCAATTTTACTAAAGTTACTTTTTGTACCACGTAAAATTTGGGCAAGATCAAATATAATTGTTATCCTCCAGAGGGGACTTTTGGGTGGGAGATATTTAGAAAAAAAATTAGTTCCACTTATACCACAGTTTGATATTGGTCCCTCATAAAATATAGGTTCTGTGCCTTAAAGAGCTACAGGTTCTGAAGTCGAAAAAGTTCTTTAAGAAAACTACAACATGAGCCAATTTCAACAGTGGTCGGAGTTTCGTTGCAACTGCTGCATATTTGCGTCCATTGTTTTTATTACAACGTCTGATGGGCAGACGGATGGACCCAAATAGAAACAGATAATGATTGTGAAGCATTCGGAATAATATATATGTGACAGCGCATAGAGAAAGGGAACTAAGGGTAAAAAAATCAATTTTCATTTTTGTTTTCTTTTTTTGATGTGGAAAACATCTGAGCATCGAATGAGACCGATCCCATGCCCCAAAAGTGTTCCCTTCCAGAGATATGCGCGTTTTATGAAAGTGAAGTTGACGGTTCTAAGCGCAAATAGAAAGGGACCTAATCTTTAAAATGGCTCTCCTGAACAAAACTTTTCATCAACTTGTCACTTTTTTTTTGATGTGGACAACATCTGAGCATCGAATGAGACCGATCCCATGCCCCAAAAGTGTTCCCTCCCAGAGATATGCGAGTTTTATGAAAGTGAAGTCGACGATTCTAAGCGCAAATAGAAAGGGACCTAATCTTTAAAATGGCTCTCCTGAACAAAACTGGTTTTAAGCCTTAGGTCCCTTTCTACAGCGTTACCATACTTTGCAGTCCTGTATTTCCGTCCAAAGGGAATTTTGGCGGAACTCCCTCGACACTGCACTAAAAATTTGACTTAATAGAAGCAGTCCAATAATACAATAATTGATGCGATCCTATCTTTAACCCTTCAGACCGCAATCAATGATTTTCTGATCAGGTGTGGCATATGTGTGGATGAGCATTGAGGTAATTTACGGTCTATAATCACACAATTATAATTATTCATATAAAATAAAATTGAATTTTCTATACGAGTACAATAAAAAAATAAATTATATACGTTGATTACAAAAAAAGTTATTTGCATTTCTTACTATTGCACAATTTGTACGCCTCCCTGTATGCGAGCTATTTTAAATAATGCATTATGACGAATACTTTTGTGCGAGACTGCATTCACCGGCGATTTGTTTGTGGAATTAAGAATGATTTAAATAGCCGGTGGAATGACCCATATAACTCAGCGATTAAGTGCTATCTAGATATGTATAAGCAAAGCATGCTCTCTTTTAAGTGTGTAACTACCTACGATGACTATTTTCTTTCTTTCAAAAACACACTCATCTCATGTTGTTCTCTTGGCGTTTGTTTTCAATCTCATTTCAGTACAACGAGGAGAACCCGACAAACACAGCCAGACAGAAATGTGCACAGAAAGTAGCGAAGAAAGAGCCGACGACGGAGTAATTGGGAGTACCACAGAAAGCAGCAGCAGCGCAGTCACAGCCACCAGTAAATACCAGCCGAAGAGTTTAAGCGAGCTTGCTGACAACTAAAGTTAACGGGTGAGAACGAGCGACAACAACAAAACGAAGACGACAACGCTCAGAGCACAAACATTCGCAACAACGACGACGTCGTCGACGACGACGACTTGGCTAAAAGGAAACTTAAACTGGCTTCGTCAGTTGATAACCGTCCGCCGTCGTGCGTTGTTTTGCGAAAAACCATAAAAATTTCGTTTTGTCGTCCCACGGAGTGAGAGATGTCAAGGTGAGGCGCGCGCGCTCGTGTGTGTGCCAATCCACCAACCAACAGCAAGTACGACGCGATAATGCTTGCGAGCGGGCAAAAAAAGAAAAAGATCACCACCAGTTTGACAAGTTGTATTTCGACATAACCCCGGAAGAATGATAAATTTTATTGTCTAACGCTTAATAGTCGCACCACCGGGCCGAAAAACGCGAGAGAGAAAGAACGACAAAAAACAAAATAGAATAGAATAGAACACAGTAGCCAACGGGCAATAGCAAATTAAAACGAACCGGTCGACCGGTTGGCGGCTTACGCATCCTCAGTAGCACCTCTTGTTACTGTTGTTGGATTTAACTTGTGATACCACCCCACTGTCGCCATCATCACGAAAACCACCCCCACAGGCCAGTACACAGCCAGAACCATGGGCACCAAATCGCCGGGTGGGCCACAGCGTTGCCGTTTAATTCTTAAGCAGTGCCTAGCGATACAACTGTCCAAGCCGGGCCACACTTTGGATGATTTCTGGATGTATGACTCAGGCTACATGATTTTCCAGGTAAGTTGACCAGCACACTCAGTTGCGGAGTTATTGCTGCGAACAACCGTTAAGTTTGATTTATCACAAACTTCTGCTTTGCCGCAAATGGTGCGCAAGGTTAGGTTCTCACACTAATTTGCCTTGTTAGCGTTTTTTTTTGTTGTTGATATTTTTATTTTGGCCAAGCACAATGCCTGGCTAGGTGCGTCAGTGCCAGTCATAAGTACTCGCCTGAACGTGTACATTCATACATTAGCTAAACAAACAGGTGTAACTGTTAATGGCATGAGATGTTTGTTTGCATGAGCCACATTTTCAACTCGAGAATATTTAAAAGCGAGAAGATTGAACAATATTTGCGTTTTTTTGTCTTCATCTGCTTCTTCTCATAACAAACCAGCCAGCAAAGCAATCGTGTTGAGTGGCTTGAACTTTGCGTTCGAGTTTCGCTTTGTTAATGAACTGTCATTAGCTTAACACCCTCCACCCCAGTTCGGGGCCGTGGGCCTTTTTGGTGGCGTTCTATAATTTGAATAACGTTCGAAAGTGATTTTGAGCCGTGGCCTATGTTCCGAAAACATCATTAAGCGCAGCATTGTTTTGGGGTAGCTCTCAGAGTTAGATTCACTTGTACGTCTCACATGTGTTGCGTTCTGATGTTTTTTGTTTTGGCCAATTTTAATTAAAAATGTACCGATTACTGTTTTTTATGCGAACCGAAAATAATAATAACTATTTTAGCGTTCATTTCATGAACACATTTAAATGTTAACGATCGTTTTTTTTATTGGCTACAAACAGAAAAAAAACGAAAACGTGCTACAATGTCATTTCATAATTAGAATTGCCAAGCGTCTGAACGCTCGTTCAGTCAATGTGTGATAATTCTGGTTTTAAACGCAAATTGAAGTCTGTAAAGAACTCTGCTTTATTTGTATTTTAATTATTTACTTGAGAACTTTTATTAGCCAAAAATCTACTCGTATATACATTTTATGGCCAAAGTGAATCAGCAACACTGTTTGCGGTTTGCGGATTTCAAATTAACTATACACGCTGATGTTCGTTTCTTCGAAAAAATAAAAATCCATTATTCTTGACTACTCTAATCTTGTATGAAAACAACTTTTAAAAAGTAACAATGGCCTTTACTTCGACCACCATTAGTGGCAATCTACAGTTTCAAGGTCGTCCAACCACACCCACCCTCAGGTAGGCGGATTCATTAAAAAAAAACAGTAAACAATTTTCAGTTGGTTGATCCGACTTATATAT
This sequence comes from Hydrotaea diabolus, assembly GCA_963513945.1. Classification (NCBI taxonomy): domain Eukaryota; kingdom Metazoa; phylum Arthropoda; class Insecta; order Diptera; family Muscidae; genus Hydrotaea; species Hydrotaea diabolus. Next base: position 167,095,159 of record OY740719.1, read on the forward strand.
TACCCACACCTATTAATGAATTCAAGCAGTTTCCGTCGTTTCACCCTCCATTGCCTAAAGAATACCGATTTTATTGAAAACTTGTAAAAAGCCTTTTTGGTAAAAAGTAAAGGTAGTTTTTTGTGGTTTTCAAGAAGAAATGAAATGCATATAATTCTTCTTCTTTGACCAAATGGGTATTTCTTTTATTTGTTTATTTTTTTTTTGACTGTGCTGATTGGTCCGTCTTCCTTCATTAATTTAATTAAAACTAATTTATTCCTTGTTTTCCCAACGTTTCGTAAGCTTTTTCTAACTTCTTGAGGGGATGTTTACACGCAGAGAAAAAACATGGTTACTACATGGTCACGGCAATAATAATATGTTCTCGGCAATAAAAGTATGTTCGTCGCAACCATAGCTTTGTTAACTGAATGTAGTTTTGACAATAGTATAGTTGCTGCAATATTAATATTGTTGAAATGTAACAATAGTATTATTGCCAAATTTAAAATTGAAAGTATGGTTATAACAACAATATAAATATTGTTGGTGCGACAAAAGTATTGTGTTTTGCGTTTTATGTAAACAATAATATGATTACGGCAATCATGCTGTATGATTGTAATTTTTCTTCAGTTAAATATGCTTTTAAGAACAAATGTTATTGGTACCGATTTAATGCAATAATAGTACTTTTTTTTATCGAAATTAAAAATTTTTAAACAAGCTGCTTTGGCTTTGTTTAACTGAAATATTTTTAATAAAAACGCTTACGTTTATTTAAACTTATTTTTTCTACTGTAAAATAAATCACTCCTATTATTTTAAATTTAATGTATTTTTTTTAATAATTTTCATATTTCATAATATTGTCGACAACTTAAACAAATTCTAATAAATTATATTGGGGATCAAAGAACAATTGTGTGTGATCATACTATGGTTGTAGGGATCATTACATGGTTGCGTGTGAATCATATTATGGTTGTGAGGATCATACTATGGTTGTATGTGAAACATATTATGGTTGTGAGGATCATACTATGGTTGTGGGGATCATAGTATGGTTATGTGTGAATCATATTATTGTTGTGAGGATCATAGTATGGTTGTATTTGAATCATACTATTGTTGCGAGGATCATAATATTGTTGTACCACAACCATATACCCAACAATAGTATTATCCTCTTCAAATATTGTCACCACAACCGTACTTTTTTTCTACGTGTATTTGAAAATCCTGTTATGGCCAAGAATTAAGCTTTATTATAAAGATAGGGGTTTAGGTTTTGAATATGATTTCGGGCCACTTGCCCGCGGCTGGCACGAATAAATTTTATTTCCCAAGAGGCCCAATTTTCGACCACTTTTTGCAGCATTTGGGGCCGTTTGCCAGCAATAACGCGCCGAATATTCTCTTCCAAGGCTTCGTGTCGGACTTATCTGCGTAGACAAGCGACTTCACTAACCCCACAAATAATAGTCCAGCGGTGCTAAATCGCACGATCTTGGAGGCCACAGGCCCACGACGTTAGATAAAGCGCTCACCAAAAGTTGCCTTCAATTAATTGATTGTTTCCTTAACAGTATGGCATGTAGCGCCGTCTTGTTGGAACCAAATGTCGTCAAAGTTGCGGACTTTAATTTCAGGTTACAAAAAGGCCGATAATATGGCGCTATAGCGAGCAACATTCACGGTAACGTTCCGGCCATCATAACTTTTGAAAAAATATGGACCGATGATTCCACGAGCCCATAAACCGCACCAAACAGTGGTTTCTCTGGGTATAATGGCACCTCTTAAAACTCTTCTTGTTGCTCTTTAGCCCAAATGCGGCAATTTTGTTTATTGACGTTGCCGTTGCACCAGAAATGGGCCTCATCAATGAACGACATTTTGGCCTTTTGGATCTTCTCGTTTCTTACAGAACGCTTATTTTCATAATAACGTTGCCAATCTTTAAAGGAAATTATATTATAAAAATAAATGGCATAAAATGTCCTTTCGAATGAACAATTAAGATTCCACACTTGATTTGAATTATTGTATTTTTTATTTTAAAAAAATACCTCTTTATTGATCACGCGATATTCATGCATTAGGGTTAACTTTATGACGGTTTCAATCTGCACAATAAAAAAATTTATGGTTGGGATGACAATATTCGAAAAGCATCATACTAGTGTTTGGTATAGGGTTGTGGTACAACAATATTATGGTTATGGTACAACAATATTATGCTTGTAGTATAACAATATTATGGCTTTGGATCAAGAATATTATGGTTGTGGGGATCATAGTATTGTAGTGCCACATCCATATAGTATGTATAGTATAGTATGATGCTCTTTAAATATTGTCACCCTTACCCATACTTTTTTCTGCGTATACGCTCGGATAATGTAGTTTGTATGGGAGGTACGAGGGCAGATCAATAATTCCTTGACTTTTCGAAAAAAACAGTTTTTTTTTTGGGAAAAAAAATATTTTTTAACATAATCTCGTTTTGGCGGATGTGGTACCAATTTTCAATTTTGCCATTGAGACTGCACCCGTGCATTATCTTGATGAAATGAAAATCGCGGCTCGCATCTTGCAGACAGCTTTCTCAAACCCAACTGATCGTGTAAAATCGAAACCACACTGCCATATAAAATGCGTATGGCATCAACAATCTCACGCACTTTTACTCTTCGATCTGCCAACACCATATGGTGGATTTTTCGATATTTTCGGGTAAACTGACCTCGATTGGCCGTCCAGAACGTTGATGCTATAATGAGCACACGAAATTAACTTTTTTCCATTTTTAACAAAATACACGAGGTTGTGTTTTTTGAACAGCTGTTAAACACAAACTAAATGACGGAACTCTCTCATTTGACAGTATGCTATTAATTGATGGGAGCAGTGTTGCATTTCATACTACGAGTGAAGTTGGAAAAGTCACGGAACTATTGATCTGTTCTCGTACAAGAAGGGGCGTAGCTAACGCTCCACATTTTTATTAGCTATGTTAAGTTAACAAACCATTTCCTTTTTACTAGTATTCAGCAAAATCTTATAAGTAAAGTATTAAAATTATTTTGCGCATACCAAAAGTTGGACGGTATGGTGCATACGAGTATACCCTGGAGACATCAGAGCAGGACTTGGCTTCCACTTTTTCCTTATGTCGCTATAAAAATAGTATGGAAGTCGAAATAAAAGCGAATTTAATGCATTACAATCAAGTTATGTGGGTTATAATCTGCATCGAAACAGGGTCATTTAGTAGGAGGTACCAGAACATTCGCGACTAGGAATTTTATTTTATGTCATATAAATCTATTCTTAAGTACTGATTTTTAGTTATATCGTTAAAGATATTACACGAATATCAAAAGTTGGCGAAATGGTGCAATTACATCGGAGGTACCAGAACGGGGCGTGTCAACCACTTTTTTCATATGCCAGTAAAAGGCGATATTTAAATATCAGTGTTTACAGCTTATTTGAATGTTTAGCACAATGTGACAAGTTATGTCGGTTCTAATCTGCAGTGAAACTGGTAGGGAGCTACCAGAAGGGGCATGGAACAAGTTTTCCTCATAACTTTATTAGCTACTATTGGATCTGTAAGAGGTTGTGTTTTTTTGTAGCGAAAGAACATATCTTAAAAACTGAATAAGGGGTTTTTGGAAATACCCAATGTAGCAGGCGCACCATGAACTCTAACGACCCCAAAGACAAGTTTTTCGCACATTTCGAGTCCTACACATACTTATAGAAAACGCAACAAAAAAAATATACTCAGTAGGGACATAAATACTGTTACACACGTTTTATGCTGCCAAATAAAAAGTACTGAATGTTTTTGGACCAAATATTTTTTAATATATTTATTGATGTATATTGTATCCAAAAAGAATCTACATATTGGAAATGTCCGCCTTTTGCCTTTACACACTCCTTATGTGGCACTGGCCAATCGTCAATAGCTGCACGAACCTCTTCCATTGGAAAATTGGCCTCAGCTCGAACCAAAGCAGTCTTAAGAGATCCAATGTTGGGGTATCTTTTGTGACAAACCTTGTCCTCTAAAACCGTCCACAGTTTGTAATCGAATGGGTTTACAAACTGGACTGCCTGAGGGCCATTCTTCAGAAGAAATGAACGCTGGCAAATTGTTTCGAAGCCAGGCCTGGGACGTTTTAGCCTTATGGGCCGGCGCAGAATCCTGCTGGAAAGTCCATTGCTGGTTTTGAAACAGGGAATTATTAAGAGGGTTCACAACAGCTTCCAAAACGGTTTCTTGGTAAACTTTGGCCGATTTTTTGACTCCTTGTTCGCAGAAATGCAGGTCAGTGACCCCATCGTAAGAGACACCTCACCAAAACATGACTGAAGCTGGGTGATGACCCATTTCCACCCTTGGGATCAGTTAAGATGCTTCCTTAGATGACCGCGCATACACTCTATCATTTTGCTTGTTAAATTTTTCCTGAACGGTAAAAATTTGTTCATTGGTGAACAAAATTTGTCTGTGCAAGTAAGCAGCGTGCTTCACCGAATGTCAATAAATATCTGGTACGTCGTTTGAAAGCCCCAAGTCCCAATTCTGTGTGAAATAGGTGTGTTCAATGTTGTTGCAGTATTTATGTCCCTACAAAGTATATATGAAGTTTCTGAAGCCAGATGTGGATTAAGCGAGCAACGATTTTTTAATTTATGTACTTATAGATTAACCACATAGCTGCTGACTTTACCTGTTGCTGATTAAAGTCCAGTTTTAAAAAAAATCCGGAACCCATTTTTTTGATTTTGGTTTTTAGGATTTTACTACTATAGAGCTTTTAAACTGCATGACAACTTTTGCTGTACATTTTTTTCCTAAAACGTAGTTTTGACTAGGAAACTTTAAAAACTTGGACGATATATACTAACTCACTGAAAGGGATCTACTGTTTTATGCCGACACCGAACGGCTAGAGCATTTAATAAAGCATTTTTTTAAATGGCTTAGAGATAAATCTATTAATCGTAAAGTCGCCGGCATTTACGACAGACATTTAAGTAGGTAGTAAATAACATCCCGAATTCAAATAAGCTATTTATTTTACAACTTCTATAAATAAAGCTGATTATAACAGTTTGGATTTGATTGATAGAAGAACCGGCTAAAAAAGTTTCTATATGTATACTACGAGGGCGGTTCGGAAACTTCTTAGCCTAGCACAAATAGCTAATATATGCGTGAAATAGCTAATATCATGGGCATCTCAAATGATCGAGTCCATTTAATTTTGCATGAAGAACTACAGATGAAAAATCTTTCTGCAAGATGGGTGCCGGACTTGTTAACAGTCGACCAAAAACGCATAAGAATGAACATTTCTCAAATAAAATGGATTTTAAGCGTCGTTTCATAACTGTTGATGAGACATGCACCCACCACTATACTCCAGAGACAAAAGAACAATCCAAATAATGGACTGAAGCTGGAGGAAGTGCCCCAAAGAAGGCAAAAACAGTTCAATCGGCTGGTAAGGTTAAGGTAAGGTACACACACCATACCAAGGGGATATTTTCTAACCAGTCCGCATTTTCACTCATTCTTAAAGTTTGGATAACCGTCCTTATAAATATGGCCATTTGAGAACTTACAGGCAATGGAACTTCCGCACAAATCGAAACGTACCCAAATTTAAACATTAATTAATAGTGCTTAAGAAAGATCGATTTAGAATCACTTTCTGATTCTTAAGCGACGCCGTCCGAGATTGTGCCAAAGACGCTCCTATGGAAATTAGGTAATATCGGCCCATGTTGTAAAAAAAGGTGTTAATCGATTTCAGTAGAAGATACATATTACCTCCGCTTCTGACCAAAGTTCGCAAAGAATGTACAATGTAGGTACAAGTTTTTGAATAAACCCCCAGGCCCCCACAAATGTCCCACCCGATTTGAAAACTCCTGCTCTTAAAGATACAAAGTAAACTTAAATTTGCTCAGATGGCGCACAGCACGTTGCGGATACATAAGACCCTGGTTTCCTTTAGTCCCCGCGCATGTTTTTAATCATGTCAATCCACAAGGCTTATTATGCTTTCGACGGTTTTCGGAAATATTTGCTCGGAAAAAATTGTTCAGCGGCAACACTGGTTCGGAGCGGCATTAAAAAGTAGGTCCTCGTCAGTGAGTATAAGAATAATATCGTGAATACCGATTTGAGAGAAGTTTTCCCTTGTTCCTTAATGGGATGTTGTGGGAATTTAGTAGTAGTTTTATATAGGTCTATGTTTTTCTATAGCGACCAATACTCTAACAATTTGAGAGCCTGCCGCTCAACATCCTATCTAAGTAAATTACATTTTTTAAATTGCCTTATTAGCTATCAAATAGAAACACTGTTTTATTTTGTTTATGTCGGTGACTGCTTTCATATAGCTGTCATACAATGGTCGCACAGGTTTAAAGCCCTGCCACTCTGCAAACTATATAAGTATATTAAGCCCTGTCTTCAAGTAAGTAAGGTAAATGTATAATCTGGCATCTATAACTTACCCTACTTAGAGGGACTATATTGGTCCATGTTACCATGAACGATAACAGTTTGGTTTAACTGCGTACAACATCCATGAGTCTACTGGTTACCACAAAGGTGTGGGGTATATGTAGACATCTGCACGCCTTAAGACTTTACTTCTATGTAATTGAGTTAGTTAGCTGAACCAATAGTCTAGAGTAAACGTGTATGAAAGAGTACGAAATTTGAATAACTTTATGTTTCGAATATTGAATCGTCAAAGTTGCTTTTTAAATTTATATGACTGAATTATAGATCTGTGATATTGAAATTTACTAAATTCTAAAGATCCAGAAACTTATATGTGAACTGTCCTATGCAGTCGACGTAAATAATTATCGTTCGCTCATAGCGTACTGTGATATATTTGTGCACTATTGATTTAGAACAATAAATAGTTAGAGATCTGAAAACGGGAATATCTTCTTTGCAAACAAATTGTGGTGTACCACTCAGAATTTACCTCCTACGTTGCTCAAGCGGAGCAGCCGCCACATGACCAGTTTTGCCGAAGAAACAGGCGACCATTTGCTTCGAAGTGCTTCTTCCACGAACAACTTTCATTTGATTTGGCTCGTCTTCGAAGTCCCACACGGTCGATTTGTTTTGTTTCGGGCTCATACGAATATATCTATGATTCGTCACCTGTGACGATCTTATAAACGGCTTTCGAAGCACCGCGATCGTATTATTTCAAAATTTCTTTGCGCCAATCGACACGAGCCTTTTTTTGAGCGATCGTGAAATTGTGCGAGATCCAACGAGAACAAACCTTTTTAACGGCCAGGTGTTCCTGCAATATCAAAGGAATGCTGGTGGAAGAAATGCCCTAGGATGGCTCTAAATCACAGTATGTCACATGACGATCTTGCATTATCAGCTCACTCACGCACGGCATTTATGTTCTCTTACACAACGGCCGTTTTTGGACGACCTTCGCCATTGAGCGATCGTCGGTCACGATTGAATTCATTAAACCAGTTTTTCACAGCGCTATAGGATGGTGTCTTATCGCCATACAAAGATTTAAGTTCATCAATGCACTCTTGTCGTGATAATCCACGTCGAAAGTTGTGAAAAATTGTCGCACGAAAATGTTTATGAGTTAATTCTATTTTTTGCCAAATTGATTTTTTTCAAGACACTGTAAACAACACAAATTATTGTCGTGCGTCAAAAAATTCCAAGTACGTTTTTGTTTAAAAATGTCAAACTTTCCAACAGAAATGGCAGATGGCGCCAGGCAACACTAAGTGTTGCCTAGGCCAGAAATATATATAGCATTCCTCGAAGTCCTTGTCCCAAATATACCTCCTGTGCAAAGTTTCATCGAGATTGGTTCATAATTGCCACCTGTTTATTGATTGCAACGACAAATGGACAGAGGGACGGACATAGCTCAATCAGATAATGATTCTAAATCTGTACGAGTGATTCTAAATTTATACGGTGGCGTTTTTTAACCGCAAGTTTTGCGACAGTCATAGCGACTCACAAGTACTCCATATACGTTCAGCATGACTGCCACACCGATTATTTTGGCCCACCCTGTATCTTTGGCATTTTTGTATAAGTAAACATGGACCCTTGGACGCCCGTCCTTGGACCAAATCTACATACTGAGCAAAGTCTCGTCGAGATTGGTTTATATTTGTAACCTGTATATTGATTGCAACGACAAATGGACAGACGGACGGCCAGAGCTCAATCAGAAAGTGATTCTAAATCTGTACGAGTGATTCTAAATCTTAACGGTGGCGTTTTTGTCTCTATTTCTAGATTCTAGAATGCAATAAAATCACTAGCTTTGAGGTTTGTTTTGTATTTAAAAAAAGGGTCTGTCACTTAAATTATAAGTAAGTAAAACTGCAAATATAATTTCATTTTTGGCTTTGCGAGAAAATTATATTGGTTTTTGAACGGCATATGGGTATATACTTTTATTACAAGCCATTTTTTGGATTTTGAAAATTTGTACAGGGACTATATTTATTGTTATCTGATTTGATAATTAATTAAATGTAAAGAACTGTGTCAAATTTTATCAAGATAGATGTTATATGTGGCTTCAAGAGCTAAAGACATAAAATCGCTTGAACATACTCGTATATGAGAGAGCTACATCATATTTTTAACTGATCAACAAAGTCAAAAGCCTCTTAACTTTGTCCAAAAAACTTACTTCTGCCAAATTTTATAAAGATTGGATTTACTACTTATATAAGGCTCTTAGAGTCAGAAACATGAAATCGGATACACATGTCTGTGGAGCTATATCTTAATCTAAACCATTTTTTCCTATTTCAATACCAAATTTCATGAAGATCAGGCAACAATTGAAACTTTTAGTTTAATAAAAATCTTTAGCAGCACACGGACGGAGGGACAGATCAACAACAAGAAATTATATTGCATCAACTGGTGATTCTGAGTCTATCGGTAACCCTAAAGGTGGGTCTACCTCAAAGTTAAGTGCCTAAAATTTAAAAAATATCCTTAATGTTGTAAGTGAATAGTTGACGTTTGGTGTTATTATCTTATAAACTTATTTTTCGGCTTGAGGCCATTTATTTAAACTCGTTGTTCTATGTATTGTTTTCATAATTGACATTCATTGACAACCCCTGAAGATGATTGACGAAGTCAATCGAAATATTGGGAAAAATCAAAATTAAACAATACATACGAGTTGTAATAAATGACCTCAAGCCGAAATATAATTTTGTAAGATACAATTCCTTAATTTTACATTCAACAATAAAAAAAACCGGAAACTCGACAGCAAAAAACCGGGTAAACCAACCTGTCGGATTTTAGCTATTTTGAGAAACCAACTGTGGGATTTGGACATAAAAACCGAAACTAGGTTTCGTACTCTCTAATTTGATAAAATTGGAATATAGCGGTCCATATTTTGAGACCTACATACGAAGGTTCTCCAGCGAGTGGCGCGTAATCTTCCGAACAGCAAATTGATGTAGAGTATATCTTAATCGGCCCCTAACGTCTTCAACATCTTTACTTGTTTAATTCATGTCCTCTTTATTCTATATTATTTTGATTCCATGCCTCAATCGAACAGAAATTATCCTTCAGTTTATAGCTTCCTAAGCACTTTGATAACGGGTGATCAATCTAGAGGTGTTTCTTTCGAAATTGTGAAAAATACGCACATTCAAATCAAGTGTGGAATCGTTATTGTTATTTCGAACAGATATTTTATGATTTTTTTAATTTAATTTCCTTCAAATGTTACCGCAACTTGCCTCAGGATGTCCATTCTGAGGATCCAATTTTGGATGACTCGTTCGAGCATTTCGACCAATAGCCTGAATCGTAGCTGCACGCAGAGAAAAGATATGGTTACTATATGGTCACGGCAACAATAGTATTTTCTTTGTAATAAAAGAATGATCTTGGCAACCATAGTATTGTTTTTTTCAATTTAATTTTAACAATAGTATGATTGCGGCAATATTAATATTGTTGCAATGTAACGATAGTATTGTTGCCAAATTTAAAAATGAAAATATGGTTGTAGCAACAATAGATATATGATTGGTGTGACAAAACTATTGTTTTTTTTTGGTTTTATGTTAACAATAATATGATTACGGCAATCATACCGGCGAAATCATAACATTTTTTTAATTTGACAATGTTATTGTTACGAATCTTACGCAATAATAGTACTTTTTATATGTAAATTAAATATTTTCAAAACTACAAGTTTGGATTAGTAAAACTAAAATATTTTTAATAAGAGCATTTTTTCTTCCCTTAAATAAATCACTCCTATTATTAGGAGTTAAATGTATTTTTACAAAATTTGCTTAATAAAAATCTCTGTTGTTGAATAACAACTTAATTCAATCCTTACAAACAATTTTGGAGATTATAGTATGATTGTGTGTGAGTCTTACTATGGTTGTGAGGATCATGCGATGGTTGTATGTTAAACATACTATGGTTATGAGGGTCATAATATGGTTGTGGGGAACATAGTATGGTTGAGTGTGAATAATAATATGGTTGTGGGGATCATAGTATGGTTGTGTGTGAATAATTTTATTGTTGTAAGGATCATACTTTTGTTGTGGGGATCATAGTATTGTTGTATGTGAACTATACTATTGTTGTGATGATTATAGTATTGTTGTGCCACAACCATATAACCATCAATAGTATGATACTATTCGAATATTGTTATCCCAACCATACTTTTTTCTGCGTGTGGTTTGTCCGCATGGACTTGCAATTTTAAGTAGCCCAAAAGAAAAAAGTCTAAAGGTGTGATTTCACACGATCTAGGCGGCCGACTCACCGACAGAAAACGTGAAATTAGCTGCCCTTCGAAATGACCTCTCAATAGATCAATTGTTTGAGCAGCTGTAAAGCAAATGGCACCGTCCTGTTGAAACCAAATGTCGTCAAGATTAAGGGCTTCAGTTTCACGTAGCAATAAGCCCGATATCATGGCGCGATAGCTAGCACCATTCACGGTTACATTCCAACCATCATTATTTTTAAAAAAAAATATGGATCTCTGATTCCACCAGACGATAAACCGGTCCAACACCTTGGTTTTCGATGTATTCGTCTTTTCATGATGAAATAGCAAACAAAACTGAAAAGAAAAAAAGATTATGCTAGACACAACTCACGCGTAATCTGTGAAAAATCCCCTATCGAAAAGAATACCTTTAGATTGATCACCCGTTACAAATTTGAAAAAATATGGACCGCTAATTCCACCAGCCCATAAACCGCACCAGACCGTGTTTTTCGCGGTGTAAGTCTTTTCATGATGAAATGGCAAATAATACAGAAACGAAAAAAATAAAGTGAAACACAACTCACGCGTAATCTGTGAAAAACCCCTATTAATAAAAACCTCTTACAGCTCCTGAACGGAGCTAAGAACACACCCCTTAGGCGAAGCTCTACACTATCTGAAATACCTTTTGCACCAGTCGCTACTCGTTGATCTTTCGGGTAGGCCTCTTTAAATATTATTTTCTAAAAGTAGAAACATTAAACAGGAGTCGGTCAAATTTTGTAGTTACTTGCTCCGACTCCTATCAAATTTTTAAAACTCCGAATCCAACTCCACAGCCTTAATATGAGTAATTTGTAATGTTAACATCTTAAAACTTGGACTCCAACTCCACAGCCCTTATTAATTGAAATGTTAAAATCTTAAAGAATCTGACCAGGGTTTATAAACTCATTAAAAATTCATCTCACATTGAATCCCTTAATGTCAGAGCCGGCCAGTATCGTAAATCATTGCAGGCTCTTCAGATCTCTTAAATATTAACCGATCGTTTTAAATGTACCTTTCTTTGGCTTCACTGAGAATTATTCTTTTATAAATCTCTAATGATTCGCTTCATAAATCTCTAATGATTCGCTTCTCTTTTTATCCCTTTCAGAATTTTTTATCGGCTAATGCTCAGTGCTGGTGGAATGCCCCGCTGACAGCTGCTACTCGGGCTCTGCGATATGCCGGCCATGTGGCACCGGGCATGCTGCTCGTATGGGGAGAGCCGTGTGCCCTAGAGGTTGTACGAGGGGCCTATGCTCGCAGCGTACTCAAGCCTCCGGCCACCTACATCATCAGTTCAATGGGTAAGTAGGAGAATTTCAACGTATCACACCCTTACCGTTCTTGGGATCTCAAGTCGAATAGTTGAGTTTTTTTGAAAGCCCATAGAAAAAGTAGCTTCATTGATTTAAATCAAAAATAAACAAATTCAAAAAGAAAGTTTTTAATTTTTTTTTAAATATTTTACACGAGTTTTTCACAAAATTTTAAGTAAATTCGAAAGGCCATAACTATGGCATCATCTGAAAAAACAAAATCTTCCAGTTCAACGACTCCCATGGACGACGATGATTTTTCCGAACTCACCAAAAAAGAAATTCAGTACTGGTCTGGTAAATTGAAAGTGTCACCATCGAAGCTCTTTTCAATGTCCAAGGAGGAGCTGTACAAACATTTGGATGATTTGCAGAAAAAGGAAGTGAACGAACAGAAGCGGAAATATTATTATGAGCATTGGAAACATTTGACACAGTTGAAAAATAAATCGATGGACAGTCAGCAAAACAAACGCCTTCAAGGTGGTGCCGGTCGAAATATCTGGGACATTCTGGCTGAAGCCGCCAGTCAGATTGAAGAAATGTATGGTGATTCGGGACGTTACGATCCCTCCGGCTATGAGACTTCTGCTTATGGTACCTCTGCATCACATGCTTATGACTCCTTGGGATCTTGTGCATTCCCCACCGATCTGACCTACACCTTAAGCGATGAAGAGCCGACCTTTGATGAAAGCACTTTTATGGATTCATTTCAAATAGATCCAAATTTGGCTTCAACCCCACGTGGGGTGTGTGGTCCTCGCAGCTTGCCGGTCAACGACACCTTCAGAGTACCTACACCCGGTGATGTGAAAAAAACATATCAGATGAAATCCGGTGGTAACAGCGGTTATCCGGCTAACGCCACTTACAGTATCAGAGATTGTGCTACGAATGCTGACCCCTTAAGCGCCCATCCTGTACATAACACTTCTTACTGTGGGAGTAGCTACCCCGCTGACTACTCTTACAAAATTGCTCCAAACAATTTGGATGACTCATCAAGGAGACAGGATGAATGGGCACCACAATCAATAGTTTTTCTAGATGATTCCTATGAAACTTCAGCCTTCAACAATAAAAAAGAAACATGCAAATGCAAAGGGAAGACGAATGGCAAAAATATCTCCTCCTCCTCCTGTCCCTGTTCTGAAGCAAACAAAACAACACCAACTAAACCATTACCAACATATCGCAATTACACCGACTACTCCATCAAATATAGCCCGGGCGGCACAGAGGAGACGGCCAACAGCATTTCGGTGGAAAACTACGATGAAAGTTCAGGGAAAATAACGGCCTCATCGCGCACCTACAGTCTGCCACCATCGCAGTATGGTCCTAACACTACCTTCGATATACCAGCTGCCGCCATTGGACAGCGCAGTGCCAGAGTTTCCGCTAGTCCCACACGCTGTCCGACCACTGGGCCATCAAAGAGTGCTAGTGAGAAGACGCCCGCAAGACCTCGACAGTGTCGACCATGCCAACCAAGAAATATAAGCGAAGATTTCTGAAAACGAAAGGATACCATCCAGGGCAGGGCAAATTTTTCTCGCAGTCCTACACGTTGCCCGTCCACTGAACCATCAAAGGGTATTAGAGGGAAGATACCCTCAAGATCTCGACCAGGTCGACCTTAACAACCAAGAAACACAAGCGAGTTTTCTAAAAACGAAGGGATTCTAGCCCCACCAGCGTGCACTGATAGGGCACGATTCTACTCAAGTCCTACACTTTGTCAATTCTACCCAAGTCCTACCCGATTCTACTCAAGTCCTACACTTTGCCAATCAAAGGACATTGAAGAATCACCCTCGAGACCTCGTCCTTAGCGACCTTACAAATCAAGAAATACAGGCAAAGATTTCAGAAAACTAAGGGTTTCCAGTCGCCACCAGCGATTTCAGTTGCAAGATTCTGACCAAGTTCCCCATTTTGCACGATTCTACCCAAGTCCTACACTTTGCCAATCAAAGGGCATTGAAGAGTCACCCTCGAGACCTCGTCCTTAGCAACCTTACAAATCAAGATAACAAGGGATTCCATTGCCCACCAGCGATTTCAGTTGCAATAATCCCCCCAAGGTCCCCATTTTGCCCATCATAGGGTACTAGAAAGAAGACGACCTTGAGACCTCGGCCATGTTGACCTTTTAGTCCAAGAAATATAGGCGGGACCTTATTGAGATCCCAAAAATAGTAGATATACTTCCTTTCCTTAAATGTTCCATCTTTAATCTCTTCCATTGCTGTCCATTTTCCAGGTGACATTGAAGACTGCATAGTGACGCCCATCGTGCAAGGCCAGTTTACTCCCCTGCCCGAAGCTCTGTGCGATGTGATAATGGATCTAACGTCTGATGGACACTCGGCCACCATGGAAAATATACGCACAAAGCTTCAAGTACGATTTCCACACATGACACCGCCATCGATTGAAGTGATTTACGATTCGCTGGCGCAGCTAATGCAGGAGCAGAAAATCTATCAGACTTCCAAGGGTTATTTTATCCTCACACCAGAGTAAGTAGACCTCTCGAAAGAAAACATGATTTCAATTGTAACTTGTGGTTGGGGTTTTTTTTCTAGACGCAGACGTTCCCGCTCCCGTCCACGTAGTCATCATAATGGCTATGATGATTTGAATGAGTCGGCCGATAGTGTACCCTCGGAGCCCCGCACCATGCTTATGACCAACGAAGAGGCTCTGCATTCGCTATACGGGGAGATATCCACGGAACGGGATGGCGATCTGACGCATCAATGCATACAAACGAATTTGGCCGATGTTATATGCGGCGGTAGGTTTTACAATCTGATTTGCCCGCACTCAAAGTTATTATATGAATTGATTTTTTATACTGCAGGTAATCCTAGTGATAAAATCCTATATCCACGCACCTCGAAGCGAAGAAGTTCTTCATTTCCCACGCCGCGAAGTCTGGAACGAAGGCATAGCTTGCGTCTGTTCGGTTCTTCGAAACGTTTGCAACGCTGTGCCTCCACCAGAAGTTTGTCGAAGACCTATGCCCAGACCCTAAACACGGACAGCAGTAGTTCGGAGTACCAAAGCACAGATTCCTCATCACCAAGTAAGTTCTGGTAGCTGCAAGTCTAAACTGTTACCGAAATTAATACAATTTTTAAATGTTTTTGCAGAAAAAGGATCTTTGTTATCACGTCTATTTCGTCGTAGTGGACGAAATAAGACGCGTCAATTGGAAACCTACTCCGCTCAATTTCCACCCGCCGAGTGGTTCAACTCCAAGGCGGTGCATCTGCACAGTGTGGGCACACAAACGCAAGATCATGTAAGTATAGGCAATCTAATAAAATTTGCGAAAATTGATTTTATTCTTGATACTCTTCGCTTACAGGACATGCCAACCGTGCACACTTTATCGAATTCCACATTTTACGACGGCTCCGAACTGAGCCAACGATCGCTGACCCTGCCACGGCGCCATCGACGCAATCTATCCAGCGAATCGACCTTTTTGATATCATCGCGCGACTGCTCGCCCATACGTAGACGTTCGCCCGGCTACAGCAGCAGTTCTTTGCCGCGTTCCACACAGTCCATACCAGCCACCACACATACGCCCAATGGCAGTGCTGCATTTGCCACCAAAACCTCGGCTACTCTGTCGGCCCGCACCAGCACACCCTACAGAAGTTCACAAAAGTCCATACAAAGTGGCTCCTTGGCGCGCCACATGCTGGAACATTCACCTTCGCGCAGCACGAATTCTTCGCAGAAGTTAACCCCGCCGAGTAGGACGCAACCAACGGATGCCGCCACCAGAGCGGACTATCGCATGTGGCAAAGTGGCCCCTCTAGCCTGGAGTCGGGCAAGACTTCGCTCTTCGCCACGTCAGGGCCCTCGAGCATAGATAGCGGCAAAGTTTCGTATAGCCGCACTAGCGGTCATTCTAGTCTGGACTCGCAGCGTTCGACGAGTTCAACCATTATACAGCCCCGGTCCATAATAATGCTGAATGGCTCACCGCGAGGCACGCCACGACATCAGGTGTTGCGGGCACGCAATGCCGAACAAATGATGCGAAATCAAGCGTCTTCCACCACGCCACTGTCCTCTGCAATGCCCTCGCTGGAATCTCGCTCGACGGGCAACAGTCGAGAAAGTTCGCATAACGAAAATCTCGAAAACTGTTCGGCTATATCGAACTCACCCTCGAGCAACTCCATCACCCTCAAGGTGACCACCTCCAATGATGGTCAGAATTGTCTTCCCAACACGAAAATCGTGGTACAAAATTCTCCAGCTCAAAGTGTGATAACCTTTGAAAATAGCAAACTGAACGAGAACTCCAATGTTTTTATATTCAACAACGAAACGACCATGAACGACAAGGGTCAAATACTAAGGAAAACTCTTTCCAAGCAGCATATGGCGGCGGGCACTGGCAAAAGTCCGGCGAGCAATAGCCAAACGCCCGAGAAGCCCTCAACACCGGTAAACCAATTGAACACCGAATGTGGCTCCAATCGTGAATCGGATACCGAGACCTACGATTCCATGTCATATCTAAGCTCTTTGTCGTCCGATAAACCCCACGGCTCCATAGAGTTGGCCAAGCCCACCAAGAATTTTCAATTCGATACGGCTACCACCATGAACAATAGCCGCAAGCTGTGCCTGTCGGTGCCGCCATCCAATGCGGGACATTTGATTTACAAAAATAATGTTCTCAAGAGCAGCGACTCCCAGCCCAGTTCACCGTGTGATGATAAAACTGCGGCTGCAGCCGATTTAACCAAGGCCAAGGGCGAAATGACCGGATCGGTGGGTAATCTACGATTCTACGAGAAGCCCTCCTTGAGCAAAACCATTAATTCCAATTGTGAACTGAATAATTTGCGCTATGACTCCTCAACGCTACTGGCCAAGAACGATAACTTGAATTCGAACACTTCGCTAAGCGGCGGCGGTAGTCTAGTGCAGATACTGGCAAAGAATATAAACTCCATAGGAAGTGAGCCGAATCTGACGCAAAAGGATACCAACTGCACGAATTCGGCGGACAAGTCAATACGCAAAGACACCCTGGATCGGCGCCTCAGTCTTTCCAAAGACCAAGCCGAGGCTGAGGATCTTTATAATTTCCCCAGTTTAACTGATCTGTCGTTTAACTTTACTTCGCTGGCGGCCCAGAAAATACTGCAGGGCGTTAGCCTGAACAGCATCGACACTTTGGTGGAGTTGAATATGGCAGCAGCTGCCGCAGCGGCGGCAGCGGCAGCCGCGGCGAATGCCTCTGCCACAGCGGGCAGGGAGAAACCGCAAAATAATCAAACTGCCTCGGTGTGCACAGACTATGGGCTTGTTTAGCAGTTCGCAGAGGAAGTGCACAAAGCCAAACCTCAGCATGTAAAAACAGGGCAAAGGGGCGCCAGAACAGAGTCCGCCAGAGAACCCACTACCACACAAAGACACCACCACGCAATTTTGGCACAACCCCCCGAAGAGAGGCACGTGAAATTCTCAAATATAATAGCTCGATTCAATTGATAGTGAGTGATTTCAATCCCTCCAAGTAACTAGCACAACCCAGATCTGAGGTTCAACGTCCTTTCACCATCCATCCAGTGCCAAAATAATTAGTTCAAAATAGCAATAGCGCTTAGATTATTCTTACACTTGCAATATTTAGAGTTCCACAGAAGATGAAAAAGTGGCAGAAGAATGAAAATCAAAAACCCCACATAGAGTAAATCCTCAACCCGCCTCCCTCCTCTAATGTTTAGGGCCTGTTCAAAAGTCCGTTTAAAGGAAAACACCAGCCAAACGCACAATCGAACTTTAAGGCGGACATTTTCGAATGGACCCTGACATACGTATATATGAATTAGACTCAGGAATTTATAATTGATTTATTTGCAATACGAGGTACACTTAGAGAAACAGGAACCATGAATACATCTCGGTACCGCAAGGAGCATTACATACCTATATTGGACAATAACCTAGAGCCAGTTAATACTAAAAGAAAATATCGTTTTTTTTAATTGTAAATGTATGAATGTGTGTAATTTCATTTATTTTTTATTATTATTATTAAAATACCTAAATATATAAATATTGTGTAATGTAGATGCCCTATTTTGTATACTCTTCACTTCTAATTTAGATTTAGATTTTGTACATACTAGTATATCTGCAATAACAGAAATACGTCATCTAGACCTTACTCGTATATCTAGTTATAATGCTTGCATTAAATATCGAAATAAACAAAAAAACAACAACATAGTATAATCATTATTAAAAAAAACGTGTTTTTAATTCAAGGTATTGATCTTAGATGATTTAGCCACACTGTGGTTAAATTTAGAAAAAAATACATATATAAAACAGAATTACATTTCAACGATTTATTCGATTTAAATGAGATTTCACAGACGAGCTGAGCTCATGTTCGGACTTAGAGGTAGACACAACAAACATAGGATGCACAGAGATGTCCTGAAATTCACTAACTCCGACATAACAGGATTCGTTACTAGTAACTACTTTTATTGACTCAATACTTTTTAATTTAAATGAATCCTTTTCTAAAGAAATGATTAATCTTTGTTCTCAATACTTGGTATCGATATTACCTACGCCATTTCCAATTAAAATTGAGATAACAAAATCTAAATTGAGTAAATACAGAAGCTGAGAGAAGGCAAATTGACATTGGGGATAGTAGAAATATAAACTCTAAACCGGAATGTTAACTAGAAATGTAACGAAAGTCGGTTTAGCGAAAGATAATGCGGAAGCGAATATTGAAATATAATTGTTGGGATACGAATATTGAAATAATTATTTTTGCGAAAATGAATACACCACATAAGGATTTTGCGAATCCAAATGCAAAGCGAATAATTATTTGTACATTTTCAATATTATTTTATATGAAATAATAGATAATAATTTGCCATGGAAACTAAAACAAGACAATTGTTTGCAGTGTGCCAGACGCATTTTTATATAAAAAAGTGATTTAGTTCAAGGCTTAAGAAACGACAAACATTTTTGAAAATAATTCACAAAAAATTTAGTTCTACGGTATGTCAAATCACAACTGTGGATATTTGTTGTGCCGAACTTCAAGTTTTTGTTTTGACAGAATCAAAAGGTAACTGAAATAAAGTATAAAACCATTTAATTACATTTTTCAGTTCCCATGACACTAGTAAAACTTTTAAACCAAAACCATCAAAATGTAAACCAATAAAATATATTTTTTTAAAGCGCATTTATTTGGCTGAAATTATTGAAAAAATTTACTTTTTTAGAAGACATCAGAGTTTGCTATGGCTACACGCAGAAAAAAAGTATGGTTGGGGTAACAATATTTGAAGAGCACCATACTATTGTTGGTTATATGGTTGTGGCACAACAATATTATGATCATCACAACAATAGTATTGTTCACACACAACCATACTATGATCCCCATAGCAATATTATGGTCCCCACAACAATATAATTATCACACACAACCATACTATGATCCCCACAACCATAGTATAATTCACACTCAAACATGCTATGATCTCCATAACCATATTATGTACCTCACAACCATAGTATGTTGCACATACAACCATAGTATGATCCTTAGAACCATAGTATGACTTACACACAACCATGCTATGATCCCCAAATTTTTTTTGTAAAGATTGGGTTAAGTTGTTATTCAACAATAGAGGTTTTTATTAAATAAGTTACGTAAAAATATATAAAACTCTTTATAAAGGGAGTGATAACAGTAGAAACAATTAATTTATTAAACATATTTTAGTTATATTAATCCGTAGTTTGTTTTGAAAAAAAATAATTTATATATAGACACTACTATTATTGCGTAAGATTCGTAAAAATAACATTGTCAAATTAAAAATAAATTACGATTTTGCCTGTATGATTGCCATAATCATGTTATTATTAACATAAAACCTATGAAACAATACTTTTGTCCATATTTATATTGTTGCTACAACCACATTTTCATTTTTTAATTTGGCAACAATGCTTTTGTTACATTTCACCAATATTAATATTGCCGCAATCATACTATTGTAAAAATTAAACTTAAAAACAACACTAAGGTTGCGAAAACCATACTTTTATTGCAGAAAACATACTATTGTTACCGTGACCATAGTAACCATATTTTTTCTCTGCGTGTAGGTTGAATTGGAAATTTGGAAAGTGAAATCCAGCACATACCTGCATATCCTTAACTAAAATATTTTTTTGCAAATATTCCAAAATTTGTTTTTTCGAATGCAAATCCGAAAGCGAATATTCTAAAATTGGCACATGCGAATGTTCGCTACTACCGTAATGTTAACACCAAACTCGCTTGACTTTAGAGAAATACATACAGTAAGTCTAATAAGTATTTTGCCTTTAAGAAATTTAGTTTTTTTTAAAAACAAATGTCCTAAAAACATTAGATGTTAACAACAAATAGACTAAACGTGATCTTTAGCAATCATTCGGTTCCGATGGACGACTAACGGTGTGCCGTAAGCCAAATGATGAAACAGGACTCCATATTTCGGCGAAATATACGTTTAAAAAGTGCTGTGCAAGGAGAATGGGCAAATAAACTGCTGAAACGTACCGTAATCAATCCCATTTTAAAAGAGGCAGTTCAGAAAAATGTGTATTCCGAGATGTGGATTTTATTTTCAGCAAGGCAAAGACCCTAAACATAAAGCTCTAAAAGTTAAATTGTGGATACTACATAACAACAAACATTTGCCAATTCCGCCACAACGCCCGATCTTGAATCTGATAAAAAATTTGTGGTCCTTTATGGAGGAGTATGTAAGAGAACACCATATTTCGAAGAATGGTGCAACGGTCGTTACGTGCCGCAATGAAGTGGAATCGGTGCAAAATGCTTAGATGCTGTTTTATCTAACAATGGCTGTCGTAACAATTCTGAATCCAATAAACGTAAATAAAATTAAAAAGCAAAATACTTATTTGACCTCAAAAATTAAGTTTTAAGTTAAAAATCACTAAAAATCTGGTAGATTAGGATAGATATTTAAATTCAATTTAGAATATACCAAATCAAATATGAAATATTTTAAGTTAAAAAAATTATTGCTACTTTTGTTTTGAAAAAAAAGTCTTAAAGGCAAAATACTTTTGAGACTCACTATTTAGGGTTTTCCATTAAAAACACATAAAACACAGAATATTTAAGATAGAGAGATCAAGTTTATTCTACATTTTAAGAATGAAATTCGATTTCCGAGTTTCAATCGCCGTAAGGCGATAATTCATTTAAACAAAGCCTTACTTGTATGCGGCGATTTTACAATGATTTATATTTTAAAAAATTACGTTTTTGACACTTTATTTTTAAAAGAATAACGATTTTTTGTGGTTTTTGGTTGGTAAACCCTGAGCCCAGTAGCTAGAACATCAGCTTCAAAGTTGTAAGGTTACGAGCTCGAAACACAGCAGTTTTAATTTTTTCTTCTTATTTTTATAGCTTTAAGAACAATTAAAAGGAAGAGAGAGATTTAAATGTTCTACGAACTTGGCCACAGACATCGATATCGGGTGACGGCAAAAGTAATAAATGGAGAGCTTTAAATTTTATAGACAATTTTTGAATTTCGATTCAAGATATTCTAAGGTTATTTTTCTTACCACATAATTGTTATTTAACAAATGTATTTCGTCGCTCACATGTTATTTTGATCCAAATGCCATTTCCACTCATTTGAGTTAGCAATGTATTTGCAGATTTTTCGAACTTATCTTCCTATTCCGTTTGGTTGTTAAGATACGGTGATGCTTTCTGATTCACAACAACTTAATTAAAAAAAAAATAAAAAATACAATATCTAAAAAAAAATTGTGCTATTTTGAAAAAGAACTGATATATATCGAATTTCGCTCGTAACGTACGTACCATGCGAAATATAAGCAGCAGCGGATTATATTTTAGGCGTCATGACATCAAATCAAGAGGTAATTAGCATTTATGTTCAATATCATAAACCGATAAGGTGCAATTTCAACAATTTCCAGTACACAACATACACAGTTTTTAATTTAATTGGCGAACATTAGATGTTGAATTAACCGCAAATGCTGTACTGACCCCTTTCAAGATACCTCAGGGAGCAAAACGATAGACACAACTTTATGTTACTTGTATGTAATCTTAGTTAAACAGTAAGTTGTTGTGGTTTTGTGATCCCTAGCCATAGACATTTTAATACACCTTGTGGTAACAACAAATCAAAAGGTTGGATATGGATCAAAAATGCAATTGTCGATTTTTGCATATTCGACTATATATCATCGCTCTATCCTTGACATATCTTGAAATTTCACATAAAAAGACAAGGGACTACACACAACGTCAATAGAAAATATCAAAAAAATTCTATCGGGTTCTATTGGAAAAAACATAAATTGCGATTTTCTTCAAACGCAGAAAGTTTGGATTAAAATAACCTAAAAGCGACGATATGTTAATTAATGCACATACCGGACAAAAAGAAAGCAGCTATTAAGTATAAGTAGTTAATATTAAATATGGCGATCAGCCAACCCTCAGTGAACGTATTGAATGCCTTGAGTATGCAGACGATATTTGTTGCAACTTTAAGGTCCATAATACATTTTTGACAAACACTAAAAACCGCCGGATTGACAGCACTAGTGGTAATTTTACAAATATTCAATTTATGTATTCACCACCTGAGTGGTTTTTGTCCACAATAGGTTAGGGGAGTCGCCCACAACGGTTCGTAACTATGGTTGTTCGAGAAGTTGGCAACTTAATGAAAATGTAATTCAGCAGCAGTGTTGCCACTAGGAAATTTTTTTCCGACCTAAAATTTCCATAACACTGACCAAAACCCTTATAACCTCGTTGTAAATTCGCAGTAAAATATAAAAATCCATATGTGACAGCGCATAGAGAAAGGGCCTAAGGGTAAAAAAAATAAATTTTCACTTTTTTTTGATGTGGACAACATCTGAGCATCGAATGAGACCGATCCCATGCCCCAAAAGTGTTTCCTCCCAGAGATATGAGCGTTTTATGACAGTGATGGTACACCAAAGATACACGTATTTAAATCTTTAAAATGGCTCTCCTGAACAAAACTGGTTTTTAACCTTAGGTCCCTTTCTATATTGCGCGTCACATATTAAGATTACCAATTAATTTTGCTTTAATATGCTTTAATTAATATTTACAATTGCACGCAGAGAAAAAACATGGTTACTACATGGTCACTACAATGATAATATGTTCTCCACAATAAAAGTATGTTCGTCGCAACCATAGCATTGTTAACAGAATTTATTTAAGTATAATTGCTGTAATATTAATATTGTTGAAATGTAACAATAGTATTATTGCCAAATTTAAAAATGAAAATATGGTTATAGCAACAATATAAATATGGTTGCTGCGACAAAAGTATTGTGTTTTGCGTTTTATGTTAACAATAATATGATTACGGCAATCATACTGTATGATTGTAATTTTTCTTCATTTAAATATGCTTTTAAGAACAACCGTTATTGGTATGGATCTAATGCAATAATAGCACTTTTTTATCGAAATTAAATTTTTTAAATAAGCGGCTTTAGCTTTTTTTAACTGAAATATTTTTAATAAAAACGCTTACGTTTATTTAAACTGTGAAATAAATCACTCCCTATTATTTTGAATTTAATGTATTTTTGAATTATTTTCATAGTTCAAATCTAAATAGTGATTATACTATGGTTGTAGGGATCATAACATGGTTGCGTGTAAATCATAGTATGGTTGTGAGGATCATACTATGGTTGTATATGAAACATACTATGGTTGTGTGGATCATACTATGGTTGTGGAGATCATAGTATGATTGAGTGTGAATAATACTATGGTTGTGGGGATCATAGTATGGTTATGTGTGACTCATACTATTGTTGTGAGGATCATAGTATGGTTGTATTTGAACTATACTATTGTTGTGAGTATCATAATATTGTTGTACCACAAGCATATACCCAACAATAGTATTATCCTCTTCGAATATTGTCACCACAACCATACTTTTTTCTGCGTGTGGTTGCTGGTTTTCGGGTATAGCGGCCTTTTTGACCCCAACGATCCATAAGTCGGGCCTGAAATTTTTGCTAAAAAAATCATATATATGTATGAACTTGTAGTTAAATTTGCCTAGATGTATCCATATTAAGAATAGGTCGCTTGATCTAACATAGCAGGCTAGTTAAGGCCTATGTGATCATATTTTAAATAGTAACGAGATAAATTTATCTGTGAGTCTTCACATTTTTAAAATTGTCTACTTGCTTGGGCCATTTAAACCGTTTTGGGCCACTATATTCTATAAGTCTACAAATCATACCATTTTTGATGTGTTAAGTGCGTCTTACTTCATAAATAGTTTAAAAATGTTGAACAAATACTCAAAAAGTGCACCTTTTTGGAGGTACTTTAAGTGCCTTAAATAGAAACTTTTCGCCCATTAACAATTCCAAATATCGTAAGGACCATTTCCTGCGTTCAAGAGATACGCAGATGGACGGACAAACATGTCTAGCGTTTTAGGTACACCGATCAGTATTTCGAGGTGTTGCAAACGGAAGGACAAATTTAGTGTATCCTCCATTCTAAAATAGTGGGTTTGTAAGTGAAAAAACAAGAACTAGACAACATAGAGCTTTGGCGTTTCGACAGATGAATTAGGCATACCTAAATCTGACATTGGACTACAACATTTCTTATTGTTGTCTAAATTGTTGTCTATATACACATATAATGAGGATCGTTGGCATATAAGCAGTTCGTCAGTGCCTAGTAATACAAATAAAAAATTGACGTTTGTGTCTAAAACCTACCAAAATCGAATTGGACCGACAAAATCTTAAAACTTCAAATCTATCCAACCAAACATGGTCGGAAGAGTCCAAAACTGCAATGCTGTTCAGCAGGAATATTCGGTGGATTTGTAAAGTATCTACTCTAGAGCGGTTATCCATTTCCGGCAATTTTCTTTAAAAATCCACGAAAGTTTATCTACTTCAGAAATTCTTAGTGAATATACATAAAATTAAGCTAATTTTGTATTAGATACTATTGCTCGTTAGGCACCTTAAAATAATTTTCGACGTTTAAATATATTTCCCATCAAACCTCCACTAGCAAATTAAGCTTCTAACGGGTGGAAAAAAATAACTTCTGATTATTTACATTTAATGTGACTATTTGGATGTACAAAACCGAAAACCGACATTCTGGTTTTTATGCCCAAACCCGACTGTCGGTTTCTCAAAAATAGCTAAAACCCGACATGTAGGATTAGGTGCACGCAGAGAAAAAACATGGTTACAACATGGTCACGGCAATAATAATATGTTATCCGCAATAAAAGTATGTTCGTCGCAACCATAGCATTGTTAACTAAATTTATTTTTGACAATAATATAATTGCTGCAATACTAATATTGTTGAAATGTAACAATAGTATTATTGCCAAATTTAAAAATGAAAACATGGTTATAGCAACAATATAAATATGGTTGGTTTGACAAAAGTATTGTTTTTTGCGTTTTATGTTAACAATAATATGTTTACGGCAATCATACTGTATGATTGTAATTTTTCTTCATTTAAATATGCTTTTAAGATCAAATGTTATTGGTATGGATCTAATACAATAATAGTACTTTTTTATTGAAATTAAAATTTTTTTAAACAAGCTGTTTTGGCTTTGTTTAACTAAAATATTTTTAATAAAAACGCTTACTTTTCCTTAAACTTATTTTTTCTACTGTGAACTAAATCACTTCCTATTATTTGGAATTTAATGTATTTTTGAATACTTTTCATAATTCAAATCTAAATAGTGATTATACTATGATTGTAGCGATCATAACATGGTTGCGTGTGAATCATAGTATGGTTGTGAGAATCATACTATGGTTGTATATAAAACATACTATGGTTGTGAGGATCATACTATGGTTGTGGGGAACATAGTATGGTTATGTGTGAATCATACTATTGTTGTGAGGATCATAGTATGGTTGTATTTGAATCATACTATAGTTGTGAGGATCATAATATTGTTGTACCACAGCCATATACCCAACAATAGTATTATAATCTTCGAATATTGTCACCACAACCATACTTTTTTTCTGCGTGTGGTTTTTTGCAGTTGGGATTTCCGGTTTTTGGAAATTCATAATTTTCAAGTTCGAAATACGTTTCTACCAAAAATATAAGCTAGACCAAAGGTTGAAAGAACTAATGGTTACTCAAAGATGTGTGCAACTTTTTTCTTTTCTCTGCTCGTGACGTCACTGTTGATGTTTTGTGTATGAAAACATTGCTATCAGTATGAAAATAATGGGCTTTTTAAGGATATTAGTTATTTATTTGTTAGTTTATAGTTGTACCATATGTACACTACACTCTGCTGCAAGGTATTGTGACTTGGTGCTGATGTTTGTTACAACTTAAAGGATATACCATATGTGAATTATACCGATCGATTTTATTAAGGGACACGGCCGGCATCACCTAATTTTCCACCAGAGTGTGTTTGGTTCAATGTCAATATTGTATGTTCAAAATATCATCGTCATACCTCTAGCAGATCGTAATCTATGATTTTTCCAAGTTCAGAGTGGTCTTGTCCGAACGTAACAGTATGTGTACATTTTGTAATGATTGGAGTTGATAGAGGTGATATAAGCAAAAAACCAAAAAATGCTATAAATATAGGGATTTATACCAGAGTAAACATAAAATGTTACAACTGTGAGGCAGCTGTTTACTCTTTTGATCTACCATCGAACACGGGCCTGCGCAATGCGTATTCTTTAATTCTCTCAACCGTAAGCTGGACCCACCTGTAGTGTACCGATCGACTCAAAATCACCAGGAAATTCGATTTTACGATATCTGTCTGTCCTACTTTTCGTCGTCTGTTATGTATCTAAAGCTTATTTGTAAACTATAAGTACAGGTCGCAATTGTTGTTCGATCTTCATACTCGTAATATTTGGCAGAAGTAACTTTTTGGACAAAGTCAGATGCTGTTGACTTTAAAGAAATTCGGTTAAAATTAGATGTATCTCCCACTGACATGTTCAACCGATATTATATTATATTATATATATATTATATTATATATATATATATATATATATATATATATATATATATATATATATATATATATATATATATATATATATATATATATATATATATATATATATATATATATATATATATATATATATATATATATATATATATATATATATATATATATATATATATATATATATATATATATATATATATATATATATATATATATATATATATATATTATGTCTTTACCTCTAGAAGCCACATAGTACCAGCAAAATTTATGAAATTTGGCCCAATTCATTACGATCGATCCGCAATCAGCTCGGATAAAAATAAGTCATACTGGTCTACGTTTTGATAAAGTCCCAGTGCAAAGATATCTCCCAAAATAACACGCAGAAAAAAAGTATGGTTGTGGTGACAATATTCGAAGAGGATAATACTATTGTTGGGTATATGGTTGTGGTACAATAATATTATGATCCTCACAACAATAGTATGATTAAAAATACAACCATACTATGATCCTCACAACAGTAGTATGATTCACACATAACCATACTATGATCCCCATAACCATAGTATGATACACACTCAACCATACTATGACCTCCACAACCATTGTATGATCCTCACAACCATAGTATGTTTCACATACAACCATAATATGATCCTTAAAACCATAGTATGATTCACACGCAGCCATGTTATGATCCCTACAACCATAGTATGGTCACACACAATGATACATACTATGATTCCCAATATAGTTCATTAGAATTTGTTTAAGTTGTCAACAATAGATTTGAATTATGAAAATTATTCAAAAATACATTAAATTCAAAATAATAGGAATGATTTATTTCACAGTAGAAAAAATAAGTTTAAATAAACGTCAGCGTTTTTATTTAAAATATTTCAGTTAAACAAAACCAAAGCAGCTCGTTTAAAAAATTTTAATTTCGATAAAAAAAAGTACTATTTTTACCAATAACATTTGTTCTTAAAAGCATATTTAAATGAAGAAAAATTACAACCATACAGTATGATTGCCGTAATCATATTATTGTT
Source organism: Hydrotaea diabolus (assembly GCA_963513945.1). NCBI lineage: Eukaryota > Metazoa > Arthropoda > Insecta > Diptera > Muscidae > Hydrotaea > Hydrotaea diabolus. The sequence goes on from OY740719.1 coordinate 167,123,620, forward strand.
AACATAAACGCACCAACCATATTTTTGTCGCAACAAGAATATTAACATTGTTGCTTTAACCATATTTTCATTTTTAAATTTGGCAATAATACTATTGTTACATTTCAACAATATTAATATTGCATCAATTATTCTATTGTCAAAACTAAATTCAGTTAACAATGCTATGGTTGCGACGAACATACTTTTATTGCGGATATCATTTTATTATTGCCGTGACCATGTTTTTTATCTGCGTGAACATACAACCGCTGTAGAACATCGATTTTAATTCCAACTGAATTAAATATAGTATGTGATGTAAGTGTGTACGACATATTAAAGAATACCTGTAAGAGATTTATCTCTAAGCTATGTAAAAACTTCTCTTAAACCTGCAAACGCCGTTCGGAGCCGGCGTTTAACAGTAGTTCCTGGACAGAGAGTATAGGAGTTGAATCGTGCACAGCTCCTGATTTGAAAGATCTTAAGAATGTAAGTATTGAAATAAACGAACCCCCAATTTTGGACCGATTTGATTCATGTAGGCACATTTTTTGATATAGTCCTAGTACAAATTGTCGAGGGCTCACAAATGGATTCCCATATACGACCGGTTGCTGGGGGCCCAAAAATGGCTCCCCATATACGAGGGATTCCATGGGCCTCCGTTTTTTGCTGGTTATATGGTATCGGGTAATCAATCTAGAAGTATATTTTCAAAATAAAAGAAAAAATAAAATCAAGTGTGCACTCTTTATTGTTCATTCAAAAGGACATGTTTGCCATTTATATTTTGAATATAATTTCCTTCAAATGTTGGCCACAACTACGCCTTAGGGTGTCCATTCTGAGGGTCCAGTTTCGGCTGACACGTTCGAGCATTTCGACCGGTATGGCGTTAATGATACGCGTAGTGTTGGCTTCCAAAATCTGAATCGTAGCTGGTTTGTCAGCATAAACTTTGGACTTTGTGTGATATCGTACGATCTAGGCGGCCAACTCACCAGTCAAAAAAGTTAAATTAGCTGCTATTCGAAATGACCTCTCAATAGGTCCATTGTTTGAGAAGCTGTATGGCAAGAGGCACCGTCCAGTTGAAACCAAATGTCGTCCAGATTACGGGCTTCAATGTCAGATAGCATAAAGTCCGATATCATGGCGCGATAGAGAGCACCATTCACGGTTTCGTTCCGGCCATCATAATTTTTGAAAAAATATAGACCTATGATTCCACCAGCCCATAAACAGCTCCAAACCCTGGTTTTTTCAAGGTATAATGGCACCTCTTGAACATTTTTTTTTGTTTATTAAGCCAGAAATGGGCCTCCTCAATAAATAAATATAGGCCAAAACAACGCATCTTCTTCGAGCTTTTGAAGAGCTTAAACACTGAAACAGCGAAACGTGAGAAAATCGCACAGGAATGGCAAACAATAGTGAAAAGAAAAAAAATAACTTGTAACACAACTCACGCTTAATCTGTGAAACAAAATCCAATTGAAAAAACACCTCTAGATTGATCACCCGTTATATTGGAGTCTCACGTTCACGTTAAATAGCTTTCAGTTTTGCTCTTTCATATAATTGACCAGAAGGAAAAATCTTTTCCTTTACAATTGACCAATCGCTGAGAGTTTATTTAACATTAAAGAAGAATATATCTCGATCAACTTTTTAGTCATAGTGGATTTTATGGTTAATACTACTTTTTAATAGACACTGCAGTAAACAACGATCCCGAAAGAGTGTGAATTATTTTCCATTGAAAATGAGGCCCATAAATAGTCTCCATAAGCAAAAATAGATTTGAGATACAAATTTAAATATCTTCTTCGAATTGTATGCTTATACAAATATCCTTGTTATGTATTTGCTTTTCTTTTGGATTTGCTCATTTTGGTTTAAACGTCCGGACGGTTGATATTCACAACCTTCACATCCTGCCGAGTCTATTAACAAAAGCTTTCCGATAACAATCTGGACAGGCAAACTATAAATAATGATGTGTGTGTGTCCTTCAGTGCATATGTATGTGTTTGAATGTCCTTCATTTAATTACGATTATGTGTGTGTGTATGTCAATGTATGCAGCTGTGTGCGTTGTTGTAATATATTATTACAAGCACGTCTTGGGTTTAGTAAAACTAACAACTGTGGACATCTTGCTGAGGTTACTAATTTTCATATGTCCTTAGATTGACACCCAGGAGTTGACAAACAGTTTAACGCTTCAGCACGTTTTCAATTCAATTTGCGAACACTCTCACACACACAGAAACAGACAGAAATACAAGCTTACATTCTCACATTGGGTGCCAACAATGTCACATTAACAGATGTACGCATACACACATACCTTAAAATACACTCACACATTGAAGGAAAACTATGAATACTACACATACAAATACCCTGTCTCACACTAGTATTCAACACATACACGCACACCACCAACCGACACATATCCTTAAGTGTACGTGTAAGCATAAAATCCAAAAGCTTTGCTTGTGTTGCGAGTGCTTTGGAGTATCTGTGTCGTCGTTGCAAAGGCGCTGGAGCATTACAAAGGAAACAAATTATCTCCAGAGTCCCTCTATTGTAAGAGAGTGATTTAAAAACTTGTGAAAAGTTGATTAAGTGTCTGCCGGTGATTTAATTACTGCTCGAAGAAAAGCCAAAAGAAACCAAACGGAACAGGACAACAAACACTTTAATGCGAACTTCATTCGTGGCGACTCGCATACACACACACCCACACTCCTCAGGCAGCAGGTTGAATTTACAGGAGCATAAATCACTCGGATGCTGCTGCCAAAGGGGTTCTGGCTGACTGTGTGCATCGCAGCGCGTCTAAAGCGAAAATCGGCAAAAGCTGAGCTAAAAACGATTTATTGCTAGAAACAATAAGCAACTCTTAAAAATGCATAAATCATAAATGAAACCTAAAGACGACAAGTGAAAACAACGCAAAAACCCCTCTCTCCGTCCCACTCTCTCACCCCGAGTGACAACAATGCCAAAAGAATGGCAGCCGAATGGAAATAAACAGCCCGACAAACTGTCAAAATGATAATCGCAAACAACTGCTTTTTGGGCGAGCGAAAAGCGCGCATATCACTTCGGACCACTCCAACTGCTGCTAACGCCGTTAGACCCCAGTCCTAGCCTTCTCCCCCCTCCAGACCAGTTGAATGAACGCCTAACGCCAACAAGCATAGGGTGTTCAAGGAAGCGTACGACGAGAAGAACAGTCAGAAGTGATTTAATTATGGCCAGCGCGCTCTCAATGGAGAAACAAAATCAATTCAACTGACAAGGCAAAACGCATTTCACTGATTAGGAAGACCGACTCGCAACCGAATGCCATTAAAGCATTTGTCTATGTATAAAACAATGCACAGTGGTTCGAGACAAAACAAAAAGTAGACAGTCGGCATAAAAGCACGAACGGAATTTTATAAAAGGTGAAAAGGGAGCAATTAAGGTTTTTCCAATTGCTACACTGAAAATCACGAAATATTTTTAATATCCCTTTCTTTAAGCCAAAAAAACTTTTTAAAAAATCTAAATATTACGAAATCGGGTTGATGATAAAAGTTCGTGATTTTTAAGAACATAATGAAAGATTTTCTTTCATATTTTTTTAAGAATATGTTTCATACGTTTTATGAAGTAGTTTCAAAATTTTTATGAAATGTTACTCATTTTCCTGAAATTGTTTTATATTTTTTTGATGTCACTTTTTCATAATTTTTATGACTATATTCAGGAATAAATATAATATTCAGTCATAAAATTTATATTTGTATAATTGACCTTGTTTATTTTTCAGTTTTTGTTAGGCTTGGCCATGAGCATAAAATCATATATAACGGGTGATCCATCTAGAAGTATTTTTTCAGAACAAAAAAAATATATAAAAATTCAAATCAAGTGTCGAATCTTTATTGGTAATTTAAAAAGATATTTTATGGCATTAATTTGTTGAAAAAAAATTACCTTCAAATGTTGGCAACTGTATTATGTAAATGAGCGTTCGGTGAGAAACGGGAAGATCCGCTGTTTTCGACCAATATTTTGTTCAGTGATGAGGCCCATTTCCGGCTCAACGGCAAAGTCAATAAACAAAATTGCCGCATTTGGGCTGAAGAGCAGCAGGAAGAGGTTCAAGAGGTGCCATTATACCCAGAGAAAACTACGGTTTGGTGCGGTTTATGGGCTGGTGAAATCATCGGTCCATATTTTTTCAAAAATGATAATGGCCGAAATGTAACCGTGAATGGTGCTCGCTATTGCGCCATGATATCGATCTTTATGCTACCTTAAATTGATAATTGGTAATCTTGACGACACTTGCTTTCAACAGGACAGTGCCATTTGCCAAACAGCTGTTCATACAATGGATCTATTGAGAGGCGATTTCGAAGAGCAGCTAATTTCACGTTTTGGACAGGTGAGTTGGCCGCCTAGATCGAGTCATATCACACCTTTAGACATTTTCTTTGGGGTTTCGTAAAGTCCAAAGTCTATGTTGTCAAACCAGCTACGATTCAGGTTTTGGAAGCCAACATTACGCGTGTCATTAAAGCCATACCGGTCGAAATGCTCTAACGAGTCATCCAAAATTGGACCCTCAGAATGGAAACCCTTAGGTGTAGTTGCGGCCACATTTGAAGGAAATTGTATTCAAAAAATAAATGCCATAAAATGTCCTTTCAAATTACCAATAAAGATTTCTCACTTAATTTTTGTTTTTTATATTTTTTTGTTCTAAAAAATACTTCTAGATGGATCACCCTATAAATAAATATATCCGTTCATAAATTTTGATGAACAGTTCTAACGAAAGATATGAAACTTTTCCATAAAATAGTTTTTTTTTATATTTATTCGGTCTTTTATAATTATCATCACTTGAACGTCAAAAAATAGTGAACTGTATTGGCTATGTGTTTTAAAGCAGTCTCGGACACAAATCAAATAACTTATACAGAAGTCTCATTCAAGTGAATGAGAATGCCCCTTTACGTATACACATGCACAAAACTATGTTCTGCAAAGTGACGAATCATTTTCTTATGAAGACATTTCAAACAAAATAAGAACATTTTCGTAAATCATATAAAGCAAAAATTATGAAATTTCTACGAAAATAACCAAAATGTTCCTAAAAATTACGAATTAAATTTTTGCGATGACTTTTCATACAAAATAGGAATTTTTTTATTAAACATATGAAGAAAAAATTACGAAACTTTTTTAGGAAGCCGGTTCTTAAATTCGTAAAAACTTTTGTTGAATAACAAGAAAACCCAATCCTTAATAATAATTTTGGGGATCATAGTATGATTAATTATGGTTGATTGCGTGTGAATTATACTATGATTATGAGGATCTTACTATGGTTGAATGGGATACACACTATGGTTGTGTATCAGACTATGCTTTTATGCGAAACATACTATGTGAGGATCATAATTCGTTTTTGGGGATCATAATGTGATTCACACACATTATGTTATGAGGATTATAATATTGTTATGCAACAACCAATACCTATGAATTATATGATCTTCTTCAAATATTGTCACCCCAAACATTTTTTCTCTCGGTTAGTGCTTTGAATCCAAATTGCAGGTCAAGCTTCGTCTCTTTGTGTAGTTCCATCGCAACTGTTTAGATGCTGAGTCCATAGATAACAAGAGAAGCGAGGTAGGCTTCTGACCAAAGACCGGGAACTAGATTAGTGCTATTAGACCCGGACACTAAGTGTTGCCTGGCGCCATCTGACATTTCCATTGGAAAGTTTGACATTATTAAGGATAAACGAACTCAGAACGTTTTGACGTACGACCATCTTTTGTGTTGTTTACGGTGACTTGAACAAATCAATTTGGCAAAAAAATGGAATTAACTCGTGAACATTTTTGAGCGATTTTTGATGAAGCACCATCCAATAGCACTGTAAAAAACTGGTTTAATAAATTCAATCGTGGCCGACGCTAGCTCAAAGACGAAGATCTTCCAAAAACGGCCGTTGTGCCAGAGAACATTGATTCCGTGCGTGAACTGATAATGCAAGATCGTCATGTGACATATCGTGAGATAGAGGCATCCTTGGGCATTTCTTCCACCAGCATACACTCGATATTGCATGAACACCTGGTCGTAAAAAAGGTTTGTCCTCGTTGGACCCCGCACAATTTGACAATCGCTCAAAAAAAAGCTCGTGTCGATTGGTGCAAAGAAATTTTGAAAAAATACGATCGCGGTGCTTCAAAAGACTTTTATAAGATCGTCACAGGTTAAGAACCATGGAACTATGCGTATGAGCCCGAAACAAAACAGCAATCGACCGTGTGGGTCTTAGAAGACGAGCCAAATCCAACGAAAGTTGTTCGTGAAAGAAGAACTTCGAAGCAAATGGTCGCCTGTTTCTTCGGCAAAACTGGTCATGCGGCAACTGTTCCGCTTGAGCAACGTAGGATGGTCAATTCTGAGTGGTGCACCGCAATTTGTTTGCCTGAAGTCTTAGGAGAAATTCGAAAAACGAACATGAGAAGACGAATCATTGTGCACCATGACAATGCGAGATCTCACACATCAACTCAAACCAGCGCCTTTTTGACCGGCCAGAACGTCAAATTGATGGGTCATCCGCCGTACAGCCTTGACTTGGCACCCAATGACTTCTTTTTATTCCCGCACATCAAGAACAAAATGCGCGCTCAACTACTTTCGTCGCCAGAAGATGCTGTTGAAACGTTCAAAAACCATGTTTTGGAAGTGTCTCAACCGGAGTGGAAAAAGTTCTTTGACAATTGGTTTGAGCTCATGCAAAAGTGTATAAATCATGCTGGAGAATACTTTGAAAAACAATAAAACTATTTTTGGTGATAAATATACACATTTCCTTTACTCGTATTAGGCCAGAAATATTTATATAGCAGCCCGTACAAAAGGTACATACTTTGTTGTGTCGCAAATTACATACTGAAATTTTTTATCCCATCCCGGAATTCGAGAAAAATATTTCGCATGTCCCGGGAAATGGAAAAGTGTGGAAAAATGCAAACCCTATATGGGATACATACTCTTGCCAACACACACAAAAAAGGTTATCCCATTAAAAAAGTTCTTAATCGAAATTCTCCATTCTTTTTAAATCAAGGTAAAGGAATCCAAAATTTGCCATTGAAATCATAATTGCCATTGAAGAGGTTCGACCCAAAACAATTGAAAATGTACTGGAAAATTGGGTTGATCGGATAATGTACCGCCGAGACAGTTGTGGTAATCATATGAATGATTCGGTGTTCCAGTATTAAATGACAAAGTTCAACCTTTCCAAAAAAACAGAAATTTGAAAAAATGATCTGTCCTTTTTTTTTACAGCCGATTCAAATTTGAAAGTTTAAAGCCGAGCCTGTCCACTTGTTTTCGTTAAAATCCACTGTGCCACTGACAGTCGACAGAATTCGACTGTGTCTTCGGTAGTAGCAAAAAAAAAATGGAGATGGGGATGGGAAACGAAAACAACGATTATGAGGATGATGACAATAATCATAAAAACAAATGTACACAAGCGATGGGGAAATGGTGGTGGCACCCAGAGACACTCTGCTGCTGCTGCTGCCATTTCACAAGTGCCACAAAATACAACCACAACTCCCAACTCTTACGACAAACTTCTCCCCAACCACTTCACATTCAAATACTCACACTCCCGAGAAATCCACTTGTTTTTGTTCATTTAATGGCGTTTATTATGGTGGCAACTTTGGCATGATGATGGCATGGCAATGTTATAAAATACGAGGTCATAAATTGACCCGATATGAATACTCTTATAATAGTTCCGAATCTTAAATGTATTCAATCTATTACAACTGTTCGAGAGGTCCTTCGCATCCTTCTCGCTCTGCTACCCATTCTCGGCCTTGTGCTCGTCCTGTTTCCCCCTTTGGCCACAACCACTATGGCCTGATGACGACGGACGAGTGAGTATGTTTGTCGTCGTTCTTGTTTGCCGATTAACGTGTCATAAAAAAGGGATGATTTTGATTACAACAACAGCAAATTTGTGTAAGGACACCAACATACATAAATTATGATGAATACAAGGAAATCCCCGACATTGAAACCTTTTAAATGAACCACAGAACAAACGGGCGAAAGAGAAGTATTAATGACAATTTTCAATTAATACCATAACATAATTATGCTCTGAAGCCGAAATCTCAGTCGCAACTTCATTGTCATCGCTTACCCCGAATGCTTTAGAGCTCTTACGCAAACTATTTATGCAACCATATGTAAAAGTAACAATATTCGCAATCCTCGTCCTTAAAATGGGAGACTCCCACTCACGGGCATTGTACTACCAATCAGTATTTATGGTTCCATATGTGTGCGTACAAGTGTTGGAATGGTAACAGGAACGGCATCTGCTGGATGGGGTACTTCTTAGATTTATAAATATTTATTTCTATTTAAAGTTGACAGTTGTTTTTCCCTACTGACGGCTTATAATTATTATTAGTGCCGACTTTATGCAGAATTAATTAATCAGAGTCATTAAATTGCTTCAAATGATAATGATTGAAAATATTGTTTTCCAATCGGTTCAAAGTATCAATTAGCAGATTAGTTGTATGCCGCTACAGTCAGTGTTCATCAATTTGCTGTACTATAGCAATAATTCTGGTTTATCTTTCAGAAAAAACATATATTCTGTTCTATGGTTAAGAAACAAAGTTTTACTTATATCTTCTTCGGTCTTATTTGTATTCTAATTTTAATATCAGGTGATCAATTTAGAGGTATTTTTTAAATAAAAAAAATTCAAATCAAGTGTGGAATCTTTACTGTTCATCGAAAGGACATTTTATGCCATTTATTTTTTGAATATAAAACCTTTTGAAAAATATTCCTCTAGATTGATCATCCGGTAGTTCGTGAGATATTGTCTTTTATAGTTCCTTATTGTTTGGGCGGTACCACGCACTCTTGTTCAATTTTACCATAACATATTTTTTTAATAATTTCCTAGTCATTGATTTTATTCTGTTAAAATGTTATATCAATCGGTTTATTACTTTGGCTACATTCTCTCCAAAACATATTTTGATCCTTACTAACATCGTATGTTTTTAACATCATCGCCATATTTCTTTCAATATATGAGATATTGTCTTTTTAAGTTTTGGGTTGTGTGGGCGGTGCCACACCTCCTGCCTATAACATATATAAAATTCAAGTAATTGGATTCCTTCTGTTAACATTTTTGAACGATCGGTCTATTAGTTTGGCTATAAATACGACGATTTTAATAGGGGCGTGGCATCGGCAACGAATGTGTTCCGATCAATGTCATCATCATATGTTTCTAATATCATAGTGATTTCTCTAATAGTTCATAAGCTATTGTCGTTTAAATGTCAGAGTTGTGTATGATATGCCACGCCCCTTGTCCAATTTATCCATAATACAATCTATAAATATTGCCTATTCAATGATTTTATTCTCTTAAACTTTTAGAACGATCAGTACGATAGTTTGGCCGTAAATTCGATTTTTTAATATCATATGTTCGAATATCATCATTATTTTTCTAATAGTTCTTGGGATATTGTCTCTTTAAGTTTAGGGTTTTTTCTGTTAACATTTTAGAATGATCGGTCCATTAGACCGTAAACGAGATTTTTTAAAGGGGGCGAGGATGAGTTTCAATTCAATTCAACAACTTATGTTCAAATATCAACGTCATATTAGGTATTTTGTTTTTAAGTTCTGGATTATAGATTTTTTCAGAGGTTGCCCCTCTTGGCCGATCTGACCCATTTTGAATACCATCCGTTTCAGTTCATCAACATATGTTTCTGCAAAATTTTAGCAACCTAGTTTCATTAATTCAAACTGTAGTTTGCTTTTTGCAGACAGACAGGCGGATGTGTCTAGATAGTCTTAGAATTACACTGTGGAACAAATTCAGGTTAGCAAAAGTTAGGTCGATTCTGAGGGTGAGAGGTGAAAATAAAGGCTAAATTAGAAGACCCGTAACGCGGCGTTTGTTTATGTAAGTTCGAATTTTTTTTAATCGACCTTCGAACTTTGCAGTTAAATGCCGATTTTCAGCATATTGTTTATATGGTTTTTTGGCTATAACTCGTCGGCTAATTGATATTTTTTCAATCTGTAAAAGTCAAATTATTGCTAGAGAACTGTCCAACAATTATGAAGCAAAATGTTGGAAAAATTATTTTTTTTTCATTCTTTTTGAAAATATTTTCCACCAAACTTTCTGTTTCATTTAACATATGCTTCTCATTTTCTTCAATAAATTTCATTTGAAAAGAAAACAATCATAATACAAAACTTGCGTTTTCCAGCTTAATATTAATTTACGAGGGCGGTTCGGAAACTTCCTAGCACAAAAAGCGCGGTATAAACAGAAAAAAGTTAAGTGTTTTGGAATCTTCCATCTCTGCTATGAACACGTGTTAAATTTTGTTTCGATCTGGCAACTCCTTCATATAGAAACAGGTGTTCACAAAAGACACATCCGCGATTTTTTACAATAGAAAAATTAGAAATGCGTGGTGTCGTTAAATATTTACATAAAAAAGGTTTATCGGGACAAGAAATTCATAATGATATGGTGAATGTGTTAGGTGAAAGTGCTCCTTCATATGCAACAGTAAAAAATTGGTTTGCTGAATTTAAACGTGGTCGTACAAGCATTGAAGATGAACCACGTAGTGGACGTCCAAAAACAGCAACAACAACAGAAATTGTAGCCAAAGTGCATGATATGGTATTAAATGATCGACGAATAAAAGTGCGTGAAATAGCTCATATCATGGGCATCTCAAATGATCGAGTCCATTTAATTTTGCATGAAGAACTACAGATGAAAAAGCTTTCTGCAAGATGGGTGCCGGACTTGTTAACAGTCGACCAAAAACTCATAAGAATGAACATTTCTCAAGCTTGTTTGGATCGTTTTCAGCGAAATAAAATGGATTTTAAGCGTCGTTTCATAACTGTTGATGTTACATGGATCCACCACTATACTCCAAAAACAAAAGAAGAGTCCAAACAATGGACTGATGCTGGAGGAAGTGCCCCAAAGAAGGCAAAAACAATTCAATCGGATGGTAAGGTTATGGCAACGGTTTTTTGGGACTTCAAAGGTATTTTATTGATTGACTATCTGCAAAAAATAGTTTTTCATCAAGACAACGCACCAGCGCACAAGAGTGTTTTAACAATGGCTAAATGGTTAAAAAAAATCCTTGCTGGCAAGCGTTTTACCTCAAATGAAGATGCAATTACAGTTGTAAACCACTATTTTTAAGACCTTGAGGAAAACTATTTAATCAAGGGATAGAATTGCTAGATAAACGTTGGACTAATTTTTGCCTTATTTGTTTCGTGAAAATGTTCTTATTTTGTATAAAATGTATTCAAAAAAATGATTCGACATTTTTAAGAACAAATGCACAAGCATACGTTAAAGGGTAAATCTCATTCATTTGAATGAGTCTACTAAATAAGTTATTTGATTTTTGGCCGAGACATCTAAAGAAAACCCATAGCCAGCTCATTTTACTATATTTTTTAGTTCAAGTGCAATGTTCAAGTCATAGTAATTATAAAAGTCATAATAATTATATAATGGTTACTTATAAAAGACCGAAAAAATTTAACAAAACGCGAAAACTTTTTCATAAAAAGCCTAATTTTTTCGTGAAAATTTTTCATAAAAAATTATGAAAGAACTTCATGCTTATTGTGAAATATTGTAATAAAAATTATGAAAAGAAAAAATGTGTAATAATTTCATGAAAAATAAGTAAAATATCTCATATAAAATAATAATTACTTTACGAGTAATACGAAGAAATATATTTTTAAAAAATATGAAATAACGCGTGATCCATTTCGAGGTTCCCTAGTTTTTTAAAGAAAAAAAAACACAGATAATTCAAATTGAATGGGGAATATTTATTATCATTTGAAAGAACATTCTTTGGCATTTATTTTTTGAAGATTATGTCTATCAAATGTTGGCCAGGTCTACGTCTCAGATGGTCCATCGGTTGAGTCCAATTTTCGATGACTCGTTCGAGCATTTCGACTGGTAACTGGTGATTGACACGCGTGATGTTTTGTTCCAAGGCCTGAGTCGAAGCGGTTTTGTCCGCATAAACTTAAGACTTTACGTATCCCCAAAGAAAAAAGTCTAATGGTGTGGTATCACACGATCTTGGTGGCCAATCGACCGGCCCAGAACGTAAAATTATCTGCACACCGAAGTGTTCTCTCAAAAAATCCATTGATTGATGCGATGTGTGGGAAGTGGCGCCGTCTTGTTGAAACCAAATGACGCCGAGATCACGAGCTTCAATTTCAGGCATAAAAATAGTCGCTTATCATGGCACGATAACAGTTGCCATTGACGGTTACGTTCTCACCGGCATCATTTTTGAAGAAATATGGACCGATGATTCCACCGGCCCACAAACCACGCCGAACCGTTGTTTTATTCTGGATGAAGTGGCAGCTCTTGAACCTCTTCTGGTTGCTCTTCGTCCCAAATGCGGAAATTTTGCTTGGTTACACACCAATTGAGTCAGAAATGGGCCTCATCGATGAACAAAATTTGGCTCGAAAACGAACGAAACACATTCCTCACAATAAAAAACAAAAATAACATGACAGCATCATGACACGACTCACACGTGATCATTAAAAAAAAGCCTATTGAAAAAAGTATCTCTACTTGGATCACTCATTATATATGAAAGAAACGAAAGAATTACGATTTTTTTTATCATAAAACCGAATAAAAAATTTTTGAGACTTGCTTTTATATTTCTTATGAAAATTTTCTTTAACTGAAAAACTAAGAAAATTTCGTACTTTATCTGAACTATTTAGTGATTTTACCAAAACATTTTTTCAATACTGCGGTTTTGAGTTGAAAAGTCTGGTAAGTAAGGAGAAAGATTGTACGAGGGCGACCGCAAAAGTTACTGGCCTAACATAAAAAGAACCGTTTTTTTGGGATTCTTATTATTTATTTTTCAACATAATCTCCTTCCAACTCAATACACTTCATCAAACGTTTTTCAAGTTTTTTAATTCCATCCGAAAAATAAGATTTTTCAAGACCTTCAAAATATGCCTCAGTTTCAGCAATATCCTCGCTATTGGACGAAAAAATTTTGCCACCGAGAATTTTTTTTAAATTTGGAAACAAGATATAATCAGAAGGAGCTAACTCTGGACTATATGGTGGATGCGGAGCAATTTCAAATCGTAATTAGGGCAGTTTTTGTTGAGTTAAAAATGCAGTGTGTGAAGGAGCATTATCTTGATGAAAAGAAACCTTTTTTTTCTAAATGCGGTCGTTTTATCTTGATTTCTTCACTCAACCGATCCAATAATGCACAATAATATTCACTATTTATAGGTTTAACTTTCTCAAGATAATCAATAAATATTATACCCCTTGCATCCCAAAATATTGTGGCCATTACTTTTCCAGCTGACTTAACAGTTTTCGCCTTCTTGGGACCACTTTTACCAGCTTCTATCCATTGTTTTGACTGTTCTTTGCATTCTGGGATGTAGTGATGGATCCATGTTTCATCAACAGTTATGAACCGGCGCAAGAACTCTATTGGATTACGCTGATAAATCGCTAAAAGCTCCTCGGAATTGGTCCAACGGACGATTTTTTGGGGCAAAGTCAACAAACGCGGCAGCCATCTTGCGGATAGCTTTTTCGTGTGGAGTTCATCATGTAAAATACTCCAAACATGTTTTTCGTGTATTTTAACAATATCAGCAAGTTCTCTGAGCTTTATTCGTCTATCTTTAGTCACTTCATTAAATCTTTTTCTAATGTTTTCAATACTCGTAGAAGAAGCAGTTTTCGATCTTCCAGAGCGTTGTTCATCTTCCGTACTTGAACGACCCATTTTAAATTGTTAAACCCAGGATTTCACGGTGGAGTAAGATGGTGCATTATCACCATGAGCAGAATCCAATTCATCTTAGATTAATGGTGGCGTTTAACCTTTCATATAAAAGTCTTTAATTACCGCACGAAACTCTTTATTTTGCATTTTTCAAAAATTATAAAACTTGTTTACTTCAATCACCTGTAACAAAGAAAATTATCATTAAATATTTCGGAAATTTTGACAGATAGCTTCTAAAAGATTGCTTTTAAAAAACAAAAAAAAAGTTGCTAGTAAAACAGAAAATGTGCCAGGCCAGTTAGTTTTGCAATCGTCCTCGTACTAAAATGCAGACATTTTTAATGAAAGATTCTCTCTTATTTTAAATTCAATGGTATTGGCTGTAGGTCCAGCTCAGGGAGTACAGAAATTCGCTCATACCTTAAGAATATGAAGATGTTTTTAAACCTAGGTTTTGTACCTTAGTCTCCTAATCTTATCGTCGCTGCAAGTGCAGTCAGAGAAGCGACTATTGCGTTTAGTTTCAGCCAGACCCTAGTTTTTGCACAGTTATACATCTATCCTTCTATGAAATAAGGTAAACCATTATTGTTATATGACGATGTAAAAAAAACTTAACACGGATGCAACTATAAACAGTTCTTAATCTCTCTTACTTTGTATTGTACGTGTCCCCTTCAGTTTATAATAACCAAGACTTTCTTGGTTCATACCCCAAAGTTTAACTTAGTCTACCCTTAATTTTAGTTTTGTGATATATCACAAATGTAGTTTATATTTAGACCAACTCAAATCTAATCCTTAAGGAATTTCGACTGTATTCCAACACAACCAACTTTAATTTAGCCAATATGTAGTATGACGTGTGTGTTTCCAGTCAAATGTGACAAGATTGGCAGACACTCAATCAAACATCAGTGATAGTTGTCGGAAGCGGAAAGGCGTGAAATTGCTTTTGTGTCAAATGATGATGGTACACTCTGGGTGATAGACTCCTCCCAAGATGTGGTGACACACATGGTACATAAACTCGTAAGTGGGATATACCTACTACAGCCTTATAAAATGCCAGTAGAACTACGAGTAGTGGCAACAACATGATGCCAGAGTAATTATCGTAAAACACTAAAACGACAACATAAAGTGTCTACACTGCCACCACACAAGAAAATGTTATTCGTTTTTCTTTTCCACTGCCTTTTGGTGATAATAATTTAGTTACATTTCCCAAAACTCCGCTGTCGTTAAGACTTAATTAGGTGGGGAGGGAGTAGGGAGTACTACTCATTGTAGCCACCCGTCTCAGGGCGCTTATTGTTCCCGGGTACGTACATTTTGAATCAATTACAGAATGCCAAGATAAGAAAGAATACTCGTATTATGTAAATGTCGTCTCGTTTGCCTACGTTCCGTTTTCATGATAAGAAACAGCTTTGAACGGTTGTTGTAAATGTCTTCCCCGAATGTTTCATGCGTTTTGCTTTGTACTTACAATCGTATATCCAAATAGGCCATTCCTTTTGTATTCCAGCACAAGTATATGAATAAAAATAATACGAGTACTCGGTATATCATAAAATTGTATATCTTTATGGCGGCATTAAACGCGAATATCGATTCGCGTTTTCCTTTTAAGGAATATTAAGATTTGAATACGCAACACTTTATGTTCTGATTAAGGTTTTGCATATGGCAGAAGTGGGGGATGAACTGCTTTTCACCCAAATATTTGCAATATGAGATATTGCAAATTTTACTTGAAATCGGAGAATTTGCCAATTATATGGATTGAGAAACAACTGAGGTTAAGGGGGAATTATTCAAATGAGAAGTGAAAGCACATGCAACTAAAGCCAATTTAAATATTTAGTTGGTCGTTATATCGCTTTAATGTTCTGCGTTCAATTAACTAAACTTTTAATCAATTATATTTTAAATTCTGTCCTTGATATTTAAAAGCGCCAGCTGCAAATGGCTTGTACGAGGGCGACCACAAAACTAACTGGCATGGCACATTTTCTGTTTTACTAGCAACTTTTTTTTTGTTTTTTAAAAGCAATCGTTTATAAGCCATCTGTCAAAATTTCCGAAATATTTAATGATTATTTTCTTTGTTACAGTTGTTGATTAAAGTAAACAAGTTTTATAATTTTTGAAAAATGGAATATAACGAGTTTCGTGCGGTAATTAAACACTTTTATATGAAAGGTTATACGCCACAATTAATCAAAGATGAATTGGATTCTGTTCATGTTGATAATGCACTATCATACTCCACCGTGAAATCCTGGGTTCAACAATTTAAAATGGGTCGTTCAAGTACGGAAGATGAACAACGCTCTGGAAGACCGAAAACTGCTTCTACTATTGAAAACATTTGAAAAATATTTAATGAAGTGACTAAAGATAGACGAATAAAGCTCAGAGAACTTGCTGATATTGTTAAAATACACGAAAAACAAGTTTGGAGTATTTTACATGATGAACTCCACATGAAAAAGCTATCCGCAAGATGGGTGCCGCGTTTGTTGACTTTGCCCCAAAAAATCGTGCGTTGGACCAATTCCGAGGAGCTTTTAGCGATTTATCAGCGTAATCCAACAGAGTTCTTGCGCCGATTCATAACTGTTGATGAAACATGGATCCCTCACTACATCCCGAATGCAAAGAACAGTCAAAACAATGGAGAAGCTGGTAAAAGTGGTCCCAAGAAGGCGAAAACTGTTAAGTCAGCTGGAAAAGTAATGGCCACAATATTTTGGGATGCAAGGGGTATAATATTTATTGATTATCTTGAGAAAGGAAAAACTATAAATAGTGAATATTATTGTGCATTATTGGATCGGTTGAGCGAAGAAATCAA
Source organism: Hydrotaea diabolus (assembly GCA_963513945.1). Lineage (NCBI taxonomy): Eukaryota > Metazoa > Arthropoda > Insecta > Diptera > Muscidae > Hydrotaea > Hydrotaea diabolus. Next base: position 167,140,459 of record OY740719.1, read on the forward strand.
GATAAAACGACCGCATTTAGAAAAAAAAGTTATTTTTCATCAAGATAATGCTCCTTCACACACTGCATTTTTAACTCAACAAAAACTGGCCGATTTACGATTTGAAATTGCTCCGCATCCACCATATAGTCCAGATTTAGCTCCTTCTGATTATTTCTTGTATCCAAATTTAAAAAATTTCTCGGTGGCAAAAAATTTTCGTCCAATAGCGAGGTTATTGCTGAAACTGAGGTATATTTTGAAGGTCTTGAAAACAAACGAGCTAAACATACGTCTTGAAAAATCTTATTTTTCGGATGGAATTAAAAAACTTGAAAAACGTTTGATGAAGTGTATTGAGTTGGAAGGAGATTATGTTGAAAAATAAATAATAATAATTCCTAAAAAACGGTTCTTTTTATGTTAGGCCAGTTACTTTTGCGGTCGCCCTCGTATACTCACAGGGAACAGATTTGATGTCACAACCGAATTTATTGCCAACGGAATTATGGTGGTTTCTCGTACAATCCATTTATACCGTCGCTACAACCGGAAGCTGGTTGGATACGAGTACGCGGTATTTTTTGGTATAGTGAACTGACATTATCGGTTGCAGAGACCAAGTATCGGTAATCCTTACTAATTTAGATTGTTATTGGGAGTGAATTGGTACATCTTGTTGCTCTTTAAATTGGACCAACTGTTGGTTTAATCATCACTCATATATTTAAAACCTAAACCACCCTTTTAGTAAAACGATCATATCAGCAAAACATGTTCTTTTGTAAGAATGCTACGGCTCGCAGTTCTTTTAAAATCTTGATCGAATTACAGCCGTCAAATTTCTACACACGGAGAACAGATTCTTTTTTACAACCAAAATTTTGGTTGTGAAACCAAAAATATATTAAATATATTAGATATTTAACAAATGCTTTTTAACCTGATTTGACTTTCCTAAAGGGCTCTAAGCAAACTCAAAAAGCTGTGAGGTCAAGTCACGAAAAAAATGAATTTGTTCAATTTAGCAATTCCTCTATTTTTGTCTACTACATTTAGGGGACTATATTTTAATTGCCTTTCCGTCATATAGTTTTTATCCCGGTCCAATAGGCAGTAAGAATGAAAATCATTTTATTTTGTTTTTATATTTCTGGTTTTGTTAGGGTCAGCAATTCTAGATGGTCATAAGAAAAAATAATTTGTTGTCATTACCAAGTGTTGGCACCAAGGAACAATTATATACAAAACTATAAGTTGCCCCAACAGTCGGTTCTGGCACATTATCAAAGCTTCCATCTTACTTATATGATATGTCTAACCGAATATTCGTCAAGAATGTTGATGATTGGAGCAGAAAGTCTTTCCGTCGAAGAGTATTTGTAAGGCCGAGGCCACGCAATGAGCGGTAAAGCGGTGAGTGGCAAAAAATTAAAACATATGAAATATTATTGAATTGGCCACGCACTGAGCGGCATGTAAGCGGCATGTCTGAGCGGCTAGGCGGCGCCGCTCAGAAATAGAACTTGCTCTAATTTTCAGTCGGTTTCTAAGCGGCAAGGGAAAAACATGCCAATAGTGAATGCGGAGGTTTTTCTTTCCTCTGTGCAAAGTCGTCCGCTCTTATAAGACAATCTGGATTTAACATTTTTCAACAGTGTATCAAAGGATTTCACAGACATACGACAGTATCGCCAAAATCAGTATGGATATTTGAGTAGATTTCTAATTAAATTGCCCATAATGTAGCCTTGATCGATTTATTGATGAACACCAAATCTTCTTTTTCTTTAACGCATAACTTCTTATAATTAAGAATACGATTATCGCGTAATACACATAAAACAAACCTCACTTGACAATAAAATTTTAACAACTAACCGATTAGAAATGACGCTCAGTAATAAGCCACGTGCCGCTCAAATTTGGCACTCAGCCGCTTAACGCTCGCCGCTCATTGCGTGGCCTCGGCCTAAGTCGAACCGATTGTCAACCGATTTTTCTCTGTGTGTACGATAGTGGATCGATTACTTTTTTTTTGGTCATTAGCACGATTATTTGACAAAGAATGCAATAATCGTATTATTAAACAAATAAAAACGCCGTTAAGTTCAGGACAGGTCAAAACTTTTGTACCCTTCACAGTCCCTACGATACTAAATCGCAAAAAAAGACAGCATTTTGGTTTCTTTTAGCCCATGCGTGCTTCCCTAATCTCCGACAAAACTTAATAATTAATCTATATTTCGATTGAGAAAAACTACTTAAATTTGTCCGTAAGAGTATTAACTTATTGTAGCCCGTTTTGATGCAGGTCGTTTTGTGAATGTCATGAGCCAAAAAATCCATTAAATATTCCTTTTGGGGTTTTTAATGCGTCCCAACTAACAGTGCCCACTTTAACCACTGCCCGTCCACAAAAAGTTATGATTTGTCAAGCAAATAATCAAAAGAGAGTATTTTTTTACCGAGGTACCATTAGACCCTTAAAGGGAAACGTTTTTCCATCTAGAGCAATTGGGCCCATCTACAATCCCAAACAGCTTATGGCCATAAGCCATCATCATTAAAAATTTCAGGATCTTAGGTTGATTAGTTTGACCGCTCTCTATCTTTCAACAGACACACACACTGATGGACAGAGCCCTAATACATATTTTTTTATTCGTTAATACAAACAGTATAGGCAAATTTACATCAAATACTAAATTTACGAAGAAATTTTGAAAAAAATACGATCGCTGTGCTTCAAAAAACACATATAAGATCGTCACAGGTGACAAATCATACATACGAGCCCGAAACAAAACATCATTCGTCCGTGTGAGTCTTCGAAGGCGAGCCAAATCCAACGAAAGTTGTTTGAGGAAGAATCTCTTCGAAGCAACTGGTCGCCTGTTTCTTCGGCAAAACTGGTCATGTGGCGACTGTTCCACTTGAGCAACGTAGGACGGCCAATTCTGAGTGGTACACCACAATTCGTTTGCCTAAAGTCTTCGGAGAAATTTGAAAAACGAACAAAAGACGACGAATCATTGTGCGCCATGACAATGCGAGGTCTCACACATCGGCTCAAACCAGCGCTTTTTGACCGGCCAAAACGTTGAATTGATAGGTCATTGCGAGTGTATTAATAACGCTAGAGAATACTTTGAAAAACAATAAAACCATTTTTGCTGATAAATATTCGCATTTTCATTATTAGGCCAGAAAAATAAATAGCAGCATAATAATTTTAACAAAAAAAAATATTTTAAAACTAGGTCTAAGCCATGTTAAAATAAACTAAAATAAAATTGGATTCAGAAGGTACTGTGCCTCAGCATGGAGCTTGGATCGGTCTTAAAATGTGACTTCTAAGAATGTTTTCTTTTTAAATGTTTTCTTCATTGCAGTAAGACGTCAAATTCTTAACGCCATTTTTATATGGGCTATATAAAGATATAAAGGGTGTTTTTTATTGAGGTATAGAACTTTAAGTTGGCATCACTTTTTTAACTGGCGGCCATTTTGTCAGCTGTCAAGTGATTAATATTTAGTTTGGTTTGCCATTTCATCATGAACAGGTTGACAAAAGAACAACGCTTGCAAATGGTGCAAATTTATTTCGAAAGTAATGGTTCAGTTCGCGAAGTTCACCGCAAGCTCCGTCCATTTTATGGTCGACATAATCGTCCATCAGAGCAATTAATTCGGTTAACCATGGATCGGTTAACATGGACCATTGGATTATTTTCTTTGGGGATATGTGAAGTCGCTCGTCTACGCCAACAAAGCAGAAACACGTTAGGGGACTTGGAAGCCAACATTCGTGGCGTTATTGCCAACATACGGCCCCATATGCTCGAAAAAGTGGTTGAAAATTGGACCTGTAGAATTGGCTTTATTCGAGCCAGCCGCGGCGGCCACATGCCCGAAATCATATTTAAACATTAATGGCATAAAATTATCCTTCCAATAAAGCCAAATTGATGGACATTAAAACGATTTTCTTGTGTTTTATTTCAATTCGAAGTTCTATACCTCAATAAAAAACACCCTTTATTAGTCGCTTGTTATAGCAATTCGCTTGTACAGCATGTTCAATTTGAGTACGATGTAATTTGTGGTCTCTAGAGCTACAGAACCTAAAATCGCAAGGGGACTTTGTGTAAAGGCTATTCGAAAGCATGGACCGATGTAGTCCATTGTCAACAAAGATAAAGATAACGTACCATGCTAAATTAAAGAAAGAAAATGTTTAATTTGTGGCTTTAGACGTTAGGGCAGGGCCACAAATCGTGAGAGGCCTTTGTGGGGCCTAGTCTTTAACATTTACCGGTATGGTCTTATTTCACGAGAGACGCTTGTTGGCCACACGTTACGCACTAGTAGAAATTTGGTGCGAATCAGATGTAATGTGTGGCTTTAAGAGCTGCAGGTTCTAAGATCCGGGAGGACCGATGGATGCAGGTTAAACGAATGTATAGACCTATATAGTCCAGCTTAATAGAAAGAATTATTGGTTGATCATAAGGTACCATATAAAATTGAAGCAAGATCTTCTTTTATCTATGGCTTCCAGAGCGGCAGGGCCACACCCCGAAAAGGACTTTTGTGGTCCAGTGTCAATAGAGTTAAACAGTGTTCGCTCATAACACACACTGCTAAATTTAAGCAAGATCGTGTTTAATTTATGGCTACTAAAGCTGCAGGACCACCAATCGGAGAGGCCTTTGTGGGGCCTGAAACATTTACCGATATACTTATAGTCCGATTTCACCAGAGACGTTTGTTGGTCACTCGTGCTCTAACTAGTTTAGTAGGAATTGGTTCTAGTATGTAGCTTCTGAAGCTACAATTTCGGAATTCGGGAAGACCCTATGAATGGATAACCAAAAAGTGAACTTATATGGTTCAGTTTGCCCAAAGTTAATTGGCTTCTAGTACTACAAGACCACATATCGGGAGGGACCTTTGTGCGGCGGCTGGTATCGATATGGCCCAATTTCATCAAAGATAGGTATTGGTCTCACATAAGGCTCTGGCTAAATTGGTACACACAGAGAACAGTTCTGTTGCCAAAACCGTTTTCTGTTGCCAAAACCTTGCCAACCGAATGTTGGTTTTTATACGTACTATTTATCTATTTCACGCTTCTACTGAATGCTTATTGGATTCACGACAATTTTCTGTAGTGGAAACTGACAGTATCAGTAATTTTTATTACAAAATTATTTCTTTTTAAAAAGGACAAAAACGAAAAGATCTTGAAGATATTCTGATTTTATTTAAGACGGTCTATACTAAAATGATAATAGTACTAATAAAGTAAAGCACGTTAACGCAAAAAACGACCACTTTTAAAAACATTTATACAATTTCATTGAAAAAGGACACTGCGCAGTGCTCCGTTTCATTGACAAAAATCAGAAAACTGACCTACTTCGATTAAAATTTTTTGTAATCATTTTAAAGGTAATAGTACAATTAAGAAAAATCTGCGAAGAAATAGTTTTTTTTTGCTCCAGGGTCATTTAAAGTAAGCGATTTGTATTTAAAACTAATTAATATTGTAGTTTCATTCCTGAGTTGTTGAACGAAAATATTTGTCAAAGACGAATTTTTAGACGGGATCGAATAGGTTTTTAATTTTTGAATAGTTAAATAGTGGCACAAATTTTGGTTTTTATTTTTTCAATCTTGTAAATACAGGGTGTCCGCCGGGAAAGTATACTACTTTATTTTGCCGCCATTTTGATAAACATTAGTCTTGACAGTTCATATTTGGCAGTTGTGAAGTAGAGCGTGGAAATATTAGGAAAAAATATTCGATAAACCAACATTTTTTAATCGTTAAAACATTTTATCTAAATCAATCATCGATTACTGTGACGATGAGAAAGTTACGTGAATTTTTTGGGAGAAACAACGTGCCAACAAAATGCACTATTTATCGTGTAGTGAATGATTTCGAAGAAAGAAGGTCTGTAGCAGATAGGCCCCAGTATGGACCACAACGTACTGCAAGATCGGCTGGGAACATTACTGCTGCTCAAGAAAGCGTTTAAAACAATTCTTCAACCTCAAATCGACGCAAAGAACAACTTTGAGCACAATTTTCCACAAGGATTTGCATTTGTTTAAATTTAAGATTCAGTTGACACAAGAGCTTCTTCTACAAGACAATTAACGCCGCTGTACATATGCCAATAGGATGTTACAGCCCATTACAACCCCGATTTTCATGCAAAAATCATAATGAGTGACAGGTACGTTTTCATTGCGTCCATTAAAAGTGACAGTTTGGTCGCCTGATTTGACTGCTCCGGACTTCTCTTTGTGGGGATATATGAAAAGCAAGGTTTATGCAAACAAACCAGAAACGCTTGAGCAACTAACACAAAATATTCGTGATGAAATTAATGAAATACCGCTTTGTGCCGTAGAGGACACTCCCATCTTAGAGATAGGATGTTAAAATGTTCTTCGAAAATAGACTCCATACGATTTCACTTAAGACATTTCATAACAAAAATTCGGTAAAATTAGGAACATTTTCTACATTTAAAATTATTTCGTAGCAAAAAAAAATCTTTGGCTTATAAGAAATAACTCAGGCCTTCGAGGGCTGTCCTTTTGGAAATTTTCTATATTCACCAAGGTCTTTAGTTTCCACAGGGTGGCCGTCAGGAAGGTATACTACTTTGTTTGTTTATAATTTGTGATTAAATGAAAGATAATGAATCTAAAATGTTTTATTTAATGTCGGCAAATTTGTACAACATCAGATTAATGTTAGGCTCACAAATGCAAGCCCTTTTGAGCAAATTTTTCATTACATTCTCACACATTTCATGCGGTATTTTATTAATTCCATCACGATTATTTTGCTTGAGTTGCTCAAGCGTTTCTGGTTTGTTTGCATAAACCTTGCTTTTTAGATATCCCCACAAAAATAAGTCCGGAGCAGTCGATTCAGGCGACCGTGGAGGCCAATCAACAACACCATTTTTGGAAATAACTTGTTGTGGAAAGAGGTCTTGCAGTAATTCCATTGTACTCCTGGCTGTATGCGATGTGGCACAGTCCTGTTGATACCGCATGTTAATCATGCCCAGAGGATGCAGTTCTGGCGTTAAAAAGTTTTCAATCCTATCACGATATCGCCCCCCATTGACAGTTACCGTAACGCCGTTTTCATATTCATAGAAGTAAGGTCCAAGGATTCCTTCTGACCAAATTGTACACCAAACTTTAAATGGATGCAAAGGTAGTCATGAATAATTTGAGGGGTTTCCATTGCCCAGAACCGACTATTCTGTAAATTTACACATCCATTCAAATGAAAATGTGCCTTGTCACTGATTACGATTTTTTCAGAAAATCGGAGTTGTCATGGGCTGTAACATCCTAATGGAATATGTACGGCGGCGTCAATGGTCTTGTGGAAGAAGCTCTTGTGTCAACTGAATTTTAAATGGAAACAAATGCAAATCCTTGTGAAAAATTGTAGCCAAAGTTGTTCTTTGAAGACCAAGCTCCTGAGCACGGCGTCGAATTGAGATTGATGGATGGTTTTCAGCACTATCTTGAGCAGTAGTAATGTTTTCAGATCTTGCAGTACGTCGTGGTCCATGCTTGGGCCCATCAACTACAGGCCGTCTTCCTTCGAAATCATTCACTAGACGATAAATAGTGCGTTTTGTTGGCACGTTGTTTCTCCTAAAAATTTCACGTAACTTTCTTATCGTCACAGTTATCGATGATTGATTTTGATAAAAAATTTTAACGATTGAATAACGATCGAATATTTTTCATAATAAATTTGCCACGTCTCTACTTCACGACTTCCAAATATGAACTTCCAAAATGGATACCCCGCAGTCACAATAGCGAACTTAAAGGCATTTGGTTAGTACAAAGAATTAGTTTGGTGTCACCACCAATTATTGGTACCAGGTAACATGTACTTAGTAACTGGTTGGTTGTCATAACTACCAATTGTTTTACTGAATTCGGTTGATTTTACCGGCTGAAAGGCTGTCATTTTATGGTAAGTTAAACCATGTCACCATCAATACCATGGAATGTTGGTGATTGCAACAAAAAGTATGATTATCCAAGCAGATTTTTTAATCGGAAAGTACCGGTTAAAAACATTTTATGATATCAAAATGTGGACCAATTTGAATAGGGTACGTCCTTAGTCGAAATCCTGAACTATGTAACAAGTTTCATTGAAATTGTTTTACAATTGCGTCCTATACTTTGATTACAATGTCAGACGGACGGACGTACACCGCTTTACGCAATTGGAGAAAGATTGTGGTTGGTATTGGTATTCTAAAAATTGGGTCTATCTCCATTCGTTTTAGGTGTAAAAAAATCAGCAATACCCTATACCACAGTGTGCTTGGTGTAGGTTAAATTATTAAAATCTGAAATGAAACAGAAATAAAACCGCAATACAAAATTTCTGCTGCTAGCTCATGGCGCAATAATCAAAAGAAGAATATTAGCACTTTTGTTCTTAACGCACAGACACTCAACACACCTACATGAATTCCAATGCCAAATACCCAAATGGGATTACAATACAATATCGCCTTTATGGCAAGGACGAAGAAAAGGTATGGATGCCCTTATCTCAACTGTTTCCGCTCGAAGTCATTCTCGCTTAAATGATTCCTTCACACACACACAGACACAGAAGCAAACACCTTTCAATTGAATGTAAATGTTTCTAAATACCGACGAGTATGTGAATATTTATGGCGGATACGAACGAGAAGTACTTATGAGTTAATCCCCCATTGCACCCACACAAAAACACTCGCACACACAACCAACACACAAGTCAAATGGAAATCTAAACATCCTTGAGAAAATGATGACTACCCCGTCTATCCCCTCTCCCCGTTCGTATTTCGAATTGGAATGTTACACAGAAAATGTACTTAGTTTTTTCGAACATACGAACATAATTGGGCGCACTTAATGTGTGGTGGTTTTGTGGTGGCCAACTTAAATATCCTGAACAACAACAACAACGACAACTGCAGCAAATAAATAACATCAGGATCAGCCACAAAGGAATGGAAATAAAGAAGAAAATCGGCATATTGCTGAGCATACTCGACAATAATGACGATTGAATTCTCTCCGGTATACACTTGACAATAGGAATACAGCACCGTATGTTCGTTCTTGCTGTTTACGGGTATTAAATTCCCTATTGTTGCACGCTGCACCCTACGCGCCGCCATGGCTACTATGTCATTCCTAGCAACACTTGGCAGACGTTGCCTTTTTAACAAGGGTTTTTGCATTAACCTCTGCATTAGCCATAAAGTGTGCTTCTCAGCCGCCAAAGACTTGTAGTTCGCTTCCGATGCTTCGCACTACCACCACCTTTTACGGGCAATCAATCTATCACAAGTAAGTCATAAGCAACCCTTGCAAATGGACCGACAATACGTTTTTGGTGTGTAAATGATGCAGTCGCTAAATGCGCTGAGCGTCGCCCGCTGAACGCTGCTGAATGTACATATTGTGCAATTCTATTATTTGTGTAATATGAACTGAACCTGTGCCGTCTGTCCAGATCAGCAGGTTTTATGAAAATCTTATTAGAATACTTTTTCGCTCCTTTTGTCATATGACCGATCCGTTTATGGTGGAATTTTGCAGTGCCTGTGAATGACAGTGGGACGTAAGTTGTAGTCGGTGAATTTTTTTGGAAAGTACACAGAGAGAACAGATTCTTTGCCATAACCGCCATAACAATTGAAGTTACATGAACCTTGAGAATTCCATCAATACAACCGAATGTTAGTTGGTGCTATGTACTTTTCAGTTCTTGGAACTGTTATATCAGTACAATATCCAAGTATGTGAACCTTCAGAAAAGCATATTTGATCTAAAAATGCACATACAACACTTGTTCAACAAAAAAAAAATAATTGGACAGGAATTAACCAGCTCGAGACCTCTTGCATCTATATTTAAATAGCAGACTAGTTTTTAAGAAAATGGCAAAGTGACATTGATATTTGTTGCTGCATACTGCTTTTATCACGATTTCGGAGTCTCTGTAGAGGTGGTAAGAGTAAATTGTATTTTCGTGGGTAATTGTAATTGTGTAAAAAAATTTGAAAAGTGAGATTTGCAACAGTAGTTCTCATTCGTTTGGCGAGAGCCTGGTCTGAAAGAGTTCGGCTTTTCTTTTAACAGTTGCTGCGAAGCTTTCTGATGAAGGTCGTCACGGAACAGAAATCGCGATAAAAGCAGTGTGCAGCCACGAAAATCAATATCACTGCCATTTTGTTAAAAAAATCTATTTAAATATAAGTGGTCTCTAGCCGGTTAATCGCTGTTCAATGTGTAAAAGCAAATGACCGAAATGGAACAAATGAGCTAAAACAATACAATTTTAAAAATAAAAAAACTGTTTGCTTGCTTAATTAGAGTACTGATAGTGGGTCATGACGAGGAAAACTGGAAGAGATGAAAAAAATTTGGTTAATTGATCGGTAAATCGATGACTTAAAAAAAAATTTGATTAATCGATTGGCTTAAAGTCTGTAATAATTGAATTATTGTATTTTTAGAAAAATAATACCATTAAACAACCCGTTTTTGGTTACGACGAGGTTTTTGTGATCATAACTAATAATTAGTTACACCGACAAAATATTTGCAAAACTATTGGTTGGCACAACCACCAGTTTTCGGTCTTCATTGGCATGACCGATTAATAAGATGTCAGTAGAGTATGATGATCATATTCATCATCTTGTGGTATTTCGAACCGAATATCCATAACGATTATAAGAATTTAGTGATTGCAACTGAAATTCATCTTTTGCAGCCGAATTATTATAGTTCTCTTGTCGATTTCCATCGACTTCTTGTACAAATGCGACTATCGGACTATAATTTAATACAATAATTTTCAAGCAATGACGAAGTCAATATACTCTCCACCCTATGATGAGAATTATAACAACGACCGTTTAATTAAAAATACTTTGTGCATTAATTATAACATAAATTAATCATAAATTATTTTAACTTAAATTTTCGCATGCGAGGCATAGGGGAAAATATGACACGCGCAGTGAGAAATCTTAAGTTTTCAGTGATTTTTTTAAATAATAACTACATAATTCAAAAATCCCACACGCGTTTACCAAAAGCCTCTCAAAAATTTGACAAAAGATTGTGCTAGTCGATACTTAAAAGTACCAGAAAGAAAACATCAAGTAAAACAAAAGCAATAGTGTCAACTAAAATTTGCCGATATCTGAAGGTATCGATTATATTCACGTTAATAAACCATGCACCATCTGACTCTCCATGATGTTAAGCTAGAAACACACGAGGCTACCGTTGTAGCAATACAGCCATTTTGAAGCAACCATTGCGCCGTGTGTAGCTGTGTTGCCACGTGTTTTATATACAAAAAAAAACAGTTGCTGCAACACGTTGCTCTTGACGGTTGCCTGGTCTGAACATAGCATTATAGATAGCGTGCGCGACAATGACACCACAATCTTAGATTTACATTAGGACGGATTCCACCATAAAAATGGCTCCACATAAATGCCAGTGGCTATAGCTAGATTTACCTAAAAACTACTTGGCCATTGTTCACGATGATGTATCCGATCTCGCTTAAATTTAGCACAGTTTACATAAAACGGGTGGTCCAAATTCAAGTTTATTTTTAAAAACTCAAAACAATCTAGAACAATTATTTTTATACCCACCACTGAGTGCTGAAAGGTATACTGAATTTAGTATTATTCCGTTACAGAAAGGAATACTGAGCGGGGGCCCCATAAAAAATACATTACATTTCTAAGTCGTTCATCCGTTCGAGTGTCTGTTGAAAGCGTGACAGTTTTTGGCATGATGATGGCTTTTGGTCATCAGCTATTTTAGGATTGTAAATGGGCGAATTTGGCCCAGGTGGAAAAAAATCATCCTTTAATGGACAAAAGGTATTTTGGAAAAAGGTACACTTTTTGAATATTTTCTTCACAAATTATAATTGGTTGTAAATGAACGATTTCTACGTCCGGCAAAGTTGCCCGACGTATTGGGTCATGTGTGCCAAAAAAAACGGCCCGCATCTTCAGAACGGAGATCAATAGTCAATATGTATATATGGGTACTTAAATTTATGCAAATTTTGCTACATATCGAAATATAGATTATTTTTGAAGTTTCGGCTGAGATTAAGGTTGGATGCAAGTGCCGAAAGGGTGCAAAAAATCGATAATTTTTTTGCTTTAAGGTTTTGCGTGCCTTTTATTGGCTTATTCGAAAGAGCAAAAAATCATAAACGCTTGCCTGATATTCGCCTTAAGGATTAGAAACACTGTGGTTTGTTCGCATTACATTGGTCCTATAGGTACCGAAAAAGATACAATGGTATCAAATGGCAGCACCGTGATGAAAAGAAGATTTTTCGAAAAATGTCGTGGATCATTTTGAGCTGTTTCAACCTGAAAAACGATAACGAAGCGGATCTTTGAGTGCCTTTAATTGTTTTGTCAATAGAACCTTGTGCAAAAACGCTAGCGAGTGAAACGCTGTGTTGATGAAATCGATGTTTTAGGACTGAGTCGTACACTTTAAGCTACAGCAGCCAACTTCTCACCAGTGCGGACCGAGCGGTGTCGGAGAACGTTTGTAAAAACTAGCGTATACACGCAGAGAAAAAACATGGTTACTACATGGTCACGGCAATAAAAGTATGTTCTTCGCAATAAAAGTATGTTTGTCGCAATCATAACATTGTTAACTGAATTTAGTTTTGACAATAGTATAATTGCTGCAACATTAATATTGTTGGAATGTAACAATAGTATTATTGCCAAATTTAAAAATGAAAATATGGTTATAGCAACAATGTAAATATGGTTGGTGCGACAAAAGTATTGTGTTTTGCGTTTTATGTTAACAATAATATGATTGCGGCAATCATACTGTATGATTGTAATTTTTCTTTATTTAAATATGCTTTTAAGAACAAATGTTATTGGTACGGATCTGATGCAATAATAGTACTTTTTTTATCGAAATTAAAATTTTTTAAACAAGCTGCTTTGGCTTTGTTTAACTGAATTTTTTTTTAATAAAAACGCTTACGTTTATTTAAACTTATTTTTTCTACTGTGAAATAAATCACTCCTATTATTTTGAATTTAATGTTTTCTTTTTGAATAATTTTTTAATACAAATCTATTGTCGACAACTTAAACAAATTCTAATAAATTATATTGGAGATCATAGTATAATTGTGTGTGATCATACTATGGTTGTAGGGTTCATAACATGGTTGCGTGTGAATCATACTATGGTTTTGAGGATCATACTATGGTTGTATGTGAAACATACTATGGTTGTGAGGATCATACTATGGTTGTGGAGATCATAGTATGGTTGAGTGTGAGTCATACTATTGTTGTTAGGATCATAGTAAAGTTGTATTTGAATCATACTATTGTTGTGAGGATGATAATATTGTTGTACCACAACCATATATCCAACAATAGTACTGTCCTCTTCGAATATTGTCACCACAACCATATTTTTTTTTCTACGTGCAGCGGGCGCGATGGGTGACCCATTTTGTGCAAAACGTCTTTTCCAAAAAACACATTGAATCATTGATTCTCAAAAGAAATTTCTTTTTGCTGATATATGAAACTGACTTTCTAGCAGAGGCAGTGAGTCTTCTGTGGACCATAGTAGAGCAGTGTATGATAGAGAAGTCCTTCCCCTTAGAACAAAGGATTCGAAAGAACTTAATTTATAGCCCACTGTGCGTTAAATACCAGACCGTTTTGTTATCGTTTTTGTATTTTCTGAAGAACAATGTTGTTGTAATCAAAACTACCCTTTAATGGAGTGAGTCTGAATGCACCACCCTCTATGGCACACACATACACGCACAGGAGTACTTCATACAGGACCAGTAGGACGACGAAGATGACATCTGTGCATATTCTAGCTACAAAGAAGGCATAGAAAATATCAACATGAATTGTTTGTTTGTCTGAACATGCAACATCCATTCATCTCATCTCTTCGGCTGATGGAATGGTTAACTTTTAGACCGCGCCGCCGATCACAAGGGTTGCTGATTATGGCGAGCTCGGAACAGGATTCGAATGGTTTTGGTCGGTAATTATAATCAAACCACAATCGAGTTTCTGATTTGAAATTCCACTTTGTTAATAGCGAGAAACTATTTGGTGTGCAAGGATACTCGTAACGATGTCGATGGCGTCGCCAGCGAGACAGGAGAAATGTTGACATATGTGCGTTAAACGACGACTGTTTTGTGAGCCTTATGTTTCTGAATCTGATTTGAATTCCGGGCTGAGGGACACAATGACGAGTGACAGGTCTTAAATGCTGATTGCAATCACAAGCCCAAAGAGAGGAGCAAAGCAAAAAAAAACACAATGAACTGAAATCGAAAATGGGTTGTTTGGTGTGAGCTATTAATTTTCACGGTATGTGTTTTTTGGCTTAGCGAAGATGTTTATCTAATGTGGCATCAACATATGCTCGAGCCGAGTCGTCCAAATTGTGGTTTGTCTGTTGTTGCGTACATTTGGTCTGGGGTTGTGTGCCTCATTAACAGATAAATGCACCACCAGCGCCATCAACGCTAGCCTGATTGACTTTGAGGTTGACAGACTGCGTGTGTTTTGGGTAAATCCCAACAAGCCGACTAACTTTGCAAACAAACAACCTCAAGTCGAATTTACCCATCAATATTTGCTATTCTTCTGCTTTGGCTTTCCTCCCCTGTCCTAGGAAAAATGCTAAATGTAAATATGTCAATGGCTAATTTCCGTTTCCGATTAACAGACCATGCCGTAACTAGGCCAATCTATGCCTGACAGAGTCTTTACTGATGACACTGGCGAGTTTGTCCAAAAACTTAGGACTTCCTGCATAAAACGTTAGTTACATTTGTTTGCCTTTAAGCCACATGCCAATCAAAGTTGTTCCTGCCACTTCTCACATATTTTGCTGTGTTTTCTTCAAAAGGGAATGACAAAAAACTGAGTCTCTTGTAATCTGCTGTAAACTTCATTGAGCATTCTTTGAATTTCGCTCGTTATGTATCGAACAGCTCGATTATCATAACTAACGACTGCTGTGTTGAATGAACAAATATTTGTTAGTGGCATTTGTGATGCTGCCCATCCTCCCCCTCCCCGAATATTGTGGAATATTGAATATCGAATTGTGTTTATTCTTCATTTAGCAAATTGGAATTTAGTTGAAATCAAATGGAATGGAAAACCTGCATTATTTGGTTTAAATAAGGCGCCATTGGGCAGAAATCAATAAATCGTTCATATTTAGATATGCATGTGTGACAGCGCATAGAAAAAAAGGACCTAAGATGAGACCGATCCCATGCCCCAAAAGTGTTCCCTCCCAGAGATATGCGCGTTTTATGAAAGTGAAGTCGACGATTCTAATCGCAAATAGAAAGGGACCTTATCTTTAAAATGGCTCTCCTGAACAAAACTTTTCATCAACTTTTCACTTTTTTTTGATGTGGACAACATCTGAGAATCGAATGTGACAGATCACATGACCCAAAAGTGAAGTCGACGATTCTAAGCGCAAATAGAAAGGGACCTAATCTTTAAAATGACCCTCCTGAACAAAACTTTTCATCAACTTTTCACTTTTTTTGATGTGGACAACATCTGAGCATCGAATGAGACCGATCCCATATCCGAAAAGTGTTCCCTCCCAGAGATATGCGCGTTTTATGTAAGTGAAGTCGACGATTCTAAGCGTAAATAGAAAGGGACCTAATTTTTAAAATGGCTCTCCTGAACAAAACTATTTTTTTAACCTTAGGTCCCTTTCTATTTTGCGCGTCACATATAAGGATGTTCTCACTGAAAAAGAAACTTCGTTGTAATGGTTAATTCAGTAAGTACAGTTAGTTACTATTTGCATTACCAGGTAATGTCCCCTGATTATACGATACATTGTTTTGAAACCAAAAATAAGTATTACAGTACATCCCATTAAGAAAGATTTTTACCGTAGAAGGCTACTCTTTATTTTAGTACATTAAGGTGACTTTTCGTCGAATAGACGTACTATTTTAAGGTCTAGTGAATTGATTTTTAAGTAAAAAGTAAACAAAACATTTTTTTAGTTAAACATTTTATTAAAGAATATAGAAAAAATCAAAATAAAAAATAAGAAATTCGTTTTCTTTTTTAAATTTGATTTGATTTGAATCTCTTTGTTGATGTTTTTTAAATATGTTAACTTTTTATATAAAAAAAACTTAAAAGATAAAAATGACTTATTTCATTCACAGTCTTTAAAGACAATCAATCAAATGATACCAAAAATCACATTTTTGGTTATCAGCCTTTTTTTAGAGTTTGACAAATTCAACCATGGAGAGGTACACAATTGTTGAAGCCTTTAGCGAAAATTGGCGTTCAAATCAATATGCATTTCGTGATTTTTTTGGTCGACACAATCGACCAAATGTGTCCCCAATCGGGAGAATTGTGCTCAAGTTTCAGCAAATCGGGTCTGTAGGAAATGTGATAACAGCTGTGACATTGATGCTGTTCGCGATCATTAACCTCGAATTGCGCCCTTTAACTGAATCCCACGAACAACCCCGATACGAATTTTGACACAAGGTTTATTCGATGCAACAGCTGAAGCCTGCAGACATTTCAAGCGTCGTTAGCGGCTCTCTGCTTGAGATATTCAATGGCCGTGTTATCTCACGTCGTGGCGATTTTTATTTGGCCTCCACGATCTTGTGATTTGACACCGTTGGTCTTCTTTCTTTGGGGATATTTAAAAGAAAATGTGTACGTCAATAAGCTAAGAACAATTCAAGAGCTAAATGATGAGATCAATCGGCACATTAACGAAAATGAACCTCTACTTTGTCTCAGAAACATTGAAAATATGGACCATCGGATAGAGGATAGCCGATATTTTGTCTCACAGATACTTATCATGTATAGGGTAATTAATTTTGAGGTTCCCTACTTTTTTAAAGAAAAAAACACAGACAATTTAAATTGAATGGGGAATGTTTATAAGAATTTGAAAGAACATTCTTTGGCATTAACTTTTTGAAGATTATCTCTATCAAATGTTGGCCGCGGCTACGTCTCAGATGGTCCATCCGTTGAGTCCAATTTTCGATGACTCGTTCGAGCATTTCGACTGGTCACTGGCAAATGACATGCGTGATGTTTTGCTCCAAGGCATGAATCAAAGCGGGTTTGTCCGCATTAGCTTTAGACTTTACATACCCCCACAGGAAAAAGTCCAACGGTGTGATATCACACGATCTTGGTGGTCAATCGACCGGCCCAAAACGTGAAATTATCAGCTCACCGAAGTGTTCTCTCAATAAATCCATTTAATGATGCGATTTGTGGGAAGTGGCGCAGTCTTGTTGAAACCAAATGTCGCCGAGATCACGAGCTTCAATTTCAGGCATCAAATAGTCGGTTCTCATGGCACGCCATTGACGGTTACGTTCTCACCGGCATCATTTTTGAAGAAATATGGACCGATGATTCCACCGGTCCACAAACCACACCAAACCGTTGTTTTTTCTGGATGAAGTGACATCTCTTAAACCTCTTTTGGTTGCTCTTTTTCCTAATTGCGGCAATTTTGTTTTTAACGTACCCATTGAGCCATAAATGTTGGCCGATTATGTTGACCATAAGTTGAACGAAGTGCACGAAACACATTCCTCACAGAACGTGAATTTTCGTAATAAAGTTGAACGATTTGTAAACGTTGTTCAGGCATGATGAAATGTCAAACAATGTACTGAACAAAAATAACATTTCAGCATCACACGACTTACACGTGATCTGTCAAAAAAAGGCTATTGAAAAAACCATCTCTACTTGGAGCACCCATAATATTTACATAATCATCCTTTCTTCATAATCAAACATATTCAGATAATTCTCTCAATATAAATATGGTTGGTGCGACAAAAGTATTGTGTTTTGCGTTTTATGTTAACCATAATATGATTACGGCAATCATACTGTATGATTGTAATTTTTCTTCATTTTAATATGCTTTTAAGAACAAATGTTATTGTTACGGATCTAATGCAATAATAGTACTTTTTTTATCGAAATTAAAATTTTTTAAACAAGCTGCTTTGACTTTGTTTAACGGAAATATTTTTAATAAAAACGCTTACGTTTATTTAAACTTATTTTTTTTCTACTGTGAAATAAATCACTCAAATCTATTGCTGACAACTTAACCGAATTCTAATAAATAATATTGGTGTGATCATACTATGGCTGTAGGGATTATAACATGATTGCGTGTGAATCATAGTATGGTTGTGAGGATCATAATATGGTTGTATATGAAACATACTATGGTTGTGAGGATCATACTATGGTTGTGGAGATCATAGTATGGTTGAGTGTGAATCATACTATGGCTGTGGGGATCATAATATGGTTATGTGTGAATCATACTATTGTTGTGAGGATCATAGTATGGTTGTATTTGATACATACTATTGTTGTAAGGATCATAATATTGTTGTACCACAACCATATACCCAACAATAGTATTATCCTCTTCAAATATTGTCACCACAACCATACTTTTTTTTTGCGTGGGAAGGTACATGCAAGCTCTATCATTGGATTTTCTAACAATACGGTTGTGGCAACGAATCTGTTCTCTGTGTGAAATAGAGAGTAGGTGTCTAACTCTTGCAGTTAGCAATTCTTATAGGATACTTAGAGGAACATTTTACTTGTTTTATGTCATAAATATGTCTGGAAAAAATCTGCGAACTCAAGAATATTTTCTGTTTTTTTACATTGTGGGCCGCCGTGGTATGATGAAAGTGCGCATGGTTAACATGCCAGTAAACCCAGATTCAACCCCAGATTAGAACATCTTACAATGTTTCAGTGGCGGTTTTTCATCTCGTAAAAGCCAGCGACTTTATGAATAAGAGATTTATCTCTATGCCATGAGTTTATGAAGTTCATCTCTATTAAATCCATTAGTAGTTCGAAACCGGCATTTAACAGTAGGTCCCGGCCAGTAGGTACAATAATTATATCATGCACAGCTCACTGGTGAGATGTTGTGGGACTTAAGTAAGTTCATGTTAAAAATCTACGAAATTATTTTTGTTTAAAAAATACTTATTAAAAACATGAATTGTCAATGCGCAATAAAGACTTATACAATTATATAAAAGTAAAACAGAAATAATTTACGAAACTTGAAGGTAATACAGCCATCTCGTACCAACCTTTAAGAAGGCATAACTGGTTTAAATTACTTATTTTTGAAAGAATTTACATATACATTTAATGTTGTTGTAGCGGCAGCTGTGCACCGGAGTGACAGCCCTTGGCCGAAGAATTGCTCTTCGGGTCAATCCGGTCCATAGAACCGGCAGTCGCAGTTGTATCTGCCGAACTAGATGCTGATGTTCATATGAACAGCGATTTCAGCTTGGTGGTTTTCCACTACTTATAGTATTTTTTTTAAATCACTAATGTGGCTTTTTTAAAAATGTTTTTTTAAAACATTTTTTTTTAAAAAATCGCTACTGTTTTTACTTTTTTCGCAAGCGCCTGTAGCGATTTGTACTTAAAAAACTATTATTTTGTTTTTGGCATAAATTGTCCATGTTATTTTTGAGGCAGTAATTTGTCAGCCCAATAAATATTTAAGTTATATGGGTATTTATAATAATAAAAGTATAACTTAAAAAAATGATGGTGCAAAAAAATAACAGTTTTTTTAAACATTCGCTTAAACACGGGTTTCAAAAATCATTTATGATGTTTTCTTTAATTTTAACGAAGCAAAATAATTCTTACAATGTTTAGATATTTTTCTATTTATTTGTTCCATACTGAAGATTTTGGTGCTTTATCTTTACGTTCTGTAACGACATACTAACATTTACAATTTAAAAAAAAAATCGAATGAACACGCTGGGATAGATGGAAGAGTACACAATAATACTTATACTAGTCACATATCATGTAAGTGAGATTAACTGTATCATACAACTAAGATTAACTGACCCACATATTGCAAATCAATATTTGCGGATACGTCAAAAAAATATAAAATTACATTTGTTTTCTGTAGATGTCATTAATTGGACATTTTCAAATGCCTGAGCAAGCTTTTAAAAGAAATTGTTATTGTAGTGTTGTTTTTTAGTAGAAATTTATTGATTGAGGAAACAAGCAAGATCGAGCGCTTTTGCATGTGCAGAAAACTAAGCACAGATTTTTAAACTCCTTGGACCCCTTGGCCGGGCTCTGAATATAGCCATATTTTAAAAATAAATAAAATATTTGAATTATTAGATTCATTGTTTTGAAACCCATATTCCCATATATAAATGAGTCAGATTTTCCAAGGCTCCAAGGGTTGTGCCAAATTGCAATAATAATTGTAATTTAATACACACAGAAAAAAACACCTGGAAATCGCTCCGAACTACAAAAATTCGGTTAGATAAACCGAATTTCTGTTACAAAAACCAACATTCCATCGTATCGATGGTATCATGGTTCGAGATATCATGTGATGGTTGCTACAACCATATAACGGTTTTTACAGCCAATGACGAAGTTATACAAACCAAATTCAGTTTAAGTATTGGTTGTGACAACTGGCGGTTATAGAAACCAACCAATTGAGATGTACAACATGTTACTGTGATGCCAATTATTGGTGGTGACAACAGATTACTTCTTTGTAGTGAGCAAACCCTGTTAAGTTGGCTGTTGTAACATAAAGTAATATTAGTTATTTCAACATCAACATACTTATAAAACCTATACTATTTTATCGGATTGAGTAAAACAAAAATCTTGTTTGCGACGTAAACATCTATCTAAATCCCCAAAAGAAATTATAAAAACGAAAAAAAAAATGGTCAGACAGTTTAAGTTTATTGGGTTAGAGGTCAATAATTCTAAACGATACTGCCAGATAAATAAACAAACTACTCGTATTATTGAAAAATATAAAAAAACAAATTTCCAGCATATAGAAACATGCTTAACTGTAAATTAGGGACATTACTCAGATTTGATCAGAATTCGCCACAGATACCAAAAATCTTAATTACAACCAATACGTGTAAAAATGGAGCTCCAATAATCATCTTATTCTGTTAGGACTACCGATAATTGTTTTCTTCAACCGAAAGTGTCAGTTCTCTCTACTGAAAATTGCTGTCTTCCCAATCAACATTCGGTCGTAACGATGGAATACATAGATAGTGCAACCACCAACGTTCGGTTGGCAAAGAAATTTGGTTGTGACAACAAATCTCTTCTTTGTGTGTACCCATGTCATAATTATGGGGACTTCATTAAAAAAAAAGCGCCTAAATGATCCTAATTGCCCCGGTATCAAATATGTTAGAAATCGGAATTAATGTGAGTGTTAAGAGCGATTGCTTTCACAAACAAGATGATCCTTGATGAGGATCTTACTGGGGCTATATCAAAATGAAGACCGATGTGTCCCATTTTAGCTGAGCTGGTTACTGATTGATCTAATGAACTGTGCCATATTTCACTCAAGGTTTTACGTAAAACTACGAGTATATAAATATTTTAATAGTTACTTTTTTCGCAAACCTCCTTAAGGGCGTGACACAGGCACAAGAGGGCGTTGATAACCCATTACATATTTTAGCAGTGAACATCGGCATACTTATTTAAGGGACGCTAGTTTTTGACCCAATTTATAGTGCAGTGCAAACAGAATCAAACTACAAGAGATGTCATCGGCGAATTCGAGCCTTGAAGCGCATTACAACTTTGAACTATCTGTTTGAAAGGATTTTAATATTGGCATATCCCCATCTAGTGCACGAGAACCATAGAGATATGGGTCATAAAAAATTGACATTATTTTTGACATATTTTAAGCTTGATATTTTTAAGCTTGATAAAAATATAATTTATATTAACATTTTTAATTTAAAAAGAGGTGGGAGTCCGCCTTCAATGTCCGGTATCAGAGTCCAGGGTCGGTGGTGTCAGGATCAGAAAGGGCCGGACTTAGCGTCGGAGAGGGTGGAAATATTTTAACCAAACTCCACAGCCCTGGTGCCAAAGAAGATGTTCTTTATATGTGACGCGCCCACATCAAAAAAAGAAGAAAAAAATGAAAATTGATTTTTTTACTCTTAGGTCCCTTTCTCTATGCGCTGTCACATATGTACAAAGGCTATGAATCTTTTGCTTACCAAACTAGTGATGGGTATCATATACTTATAGTTGGACCTGACCGACTTTAGACTTTTTAATTATTTTTTTGTCTGCGTATAAGTGCCGATATTGCCCGGCCACCTTGCCCGTTGAAAAATCCAATTCCTTTTGCGAGTGCGTTTGTAATTAAATACATCTTCTCCATTGTACAGAAATGTATAAGTATAGTAAGGATTTGTTCTAAACTTCATGTAAGAAATTTAAATTGTCCTACAATAACTCCACGAGTATATGCACATATTTCGATTATTTCCATAAAATAGTACACAAATTATATAATGTCCTAACACATATGTATGTACAAACACACGTACATATCGGTAGCAACATACGTAAGTACGGCCAACAACAAACATGCATACATTCATTATATAATAATAATAAATTTAATTTAGTATGCAGCTCATATGTTTGCTGAACAATTATCACCTGAAAATATGCAGAAATTAGGCAAGCGCTGGAAAAAAGTTCAAAACACAAACACACACTAATAAACATACCAGCACACTTACACATACATACTCGCAAACAAAAGGACGAGATCCAACGCAAAAACTAATTTAAATAAAATGAAAATGAACATTTATATTAACACCGCATATGTTTGTGTAGTACGTACGTACGTATGTGTGTGTACGTACTCAGTATGCCACTGTGTGCGAATATGTTGTTGTCCAAAACGACGAAATATGTGTACACACATGCACATACATGTACATATGTGTCTACACTCACACCCAGGCAAAAAAGGACATTCATTGTCGGACACGCGCTGGACACATGAACATAACGTTTTGATAATAAAATTCGCACATATTTTGTATCCGTATGAAATGAAAGGATAACGAAAACACACACACTCATACACTATTCAATGTCTGGCTACATGGTTTTACTATGTACTAAAACACACATAATATACCTAAGGACATACATATGCATGTATAAGTACATGAGGCAAAGGGGGGGCTATACAGCCTCTCTATCTCTCCTTCTGCAATTGCTGCCTTTTGTGTTAACATGAACCACCCACAATATGGCTCCATCCCTGTGGGCCCCTTCCCAACACTTTTCATCCGGGTGTCAAGGGGGGCTGGGATTGTTTGTAAAAAAGACTCTGTTGCCTAGATCTCATCTCCTCGGCTGTATGACTGGAGGAACTTAAATGATCGTTCATGTGTATCATCGTAGTCCTGGCATTTACAACATCCACACGACGAGCTCCATAAAGTGTTTATTCTATGTATTCCTGTGTGTGTGTCTCTGTATGTGTAATGGTGTTGGCCTGGCCTCCCATTTACCAGTCCCATTGCCCATTGTTCGGGGCTGTGCTGCTGTGTTGTAGTCTTGACACGAGCAACCTGTTAGTACAACAATTGATGAGAGCAGTACAGACAGACAGACTGGCAGGCAGGCAGCCAGCAGAATCCTGGCCCAGGACGTATTGTGTAGCATGGCGCTCCGCCTTTTTCTTCTTCGCACCATGTTGATATTGGGTACGCGCATGTTGGCTGGATTTTGTTTCGGGGTAGTTTCACGAGCATATTTTTAGTGTCTTTTTGTGCACATGTTGTTCTATTTATTTGCACAGTGGTGCAGTGTCACGGAAATTGAAAAAAATTTGTTTTTTTTCATCGTTTGCCACTTAAGTTTTATCTTATAAATGTCAACGTTTTAATATTTATTTTTAGAAAAGTCACTGCACACGCACCCACCTAGAGAACTGATTTGTTTTCAAAACATAATTTTTTGCCAATCGAATGATTGTGGTTCGGTGTATTCCGAGTATACAACCGAATGTTGGTTTGTGCAATTTGTAGTACACACAGAGAACAGATTCATTGCCACAACCCAATGTTTTTTGCCAAACATATGATTGAGGTTACATGCACCTCGATTTTTTATTCAGAACAACCGAATATTAGCTGCTGTTCTGTAATTTTCAGTTGTTAAAACTGAAGTATCGGTGCTACATACCAATTATCTGAACCTTTTGAACTGAATTATGGGATCTAAAAATCCACATACCACATTTGTTTAACGAAAAAAAAATTAAATTTTAGTTAGAGGCAAAAACTGTTTGCTTACACAATTAAGGTACTAGAAGTACACATAGAGGGAGGTCATGACATGGAAAAATTGGAAAGGATGATGGATGATTTGTACTCAGTGATAATCGAATTATGATATTTTTTAAAAATTACTATTAAACCTGTTTCATTGGTCCGATGGACCGATAGATAAGTTATGAGTATACTACGATGATCATATTTATCATCTGGTATTTCGAACCAAATATCCATTACGATTATAAACGTTTGGTGATTGCAACCAAAATTCCTCTTTTGCAGCTGAATCTTTGTAATTCAAACCGATTTCCAACTCTTTCTTCTTTATGTGTAGTACAGGGTGTAAAAAAAGTTCTGATAATTTTTTCAAATTTCTGGTTTTATTGGGAAGATTGAACTTTGTCATAAAAAATAAATTGTCTGAGTTATATAGGGTGGTTAAATTTTAAGGGCCGATGTTGATTTTGAATAAAGCAAAAGTTATTTAGGAAATTATTATCATTTCTTTTTATTATGATAATATTGGTATGGTTCAATTATGTATGAAAGTATCGGCCAAATAGCCGCCGCGACCTCGGCGGCACACCTCCATCCGATGGTCCAAATTTTCGATGACAATGAGGCATAATTGAGGTTCTATGCTGTTAATGTGCAGAATTATCTCATCCTTTAGCTCTAGAATTGTTGCTGGCTTATCGACGTACACCTTTTCTTTCAAATAACCCCAATGAAAGAAGTCCAACGGTGTCAAATGGCATGATCTTGGCGGCCAATTAACATCGCCACGACGTGAGATATCACGGCCATCGAATTTGTCGCGCAAAAGAGCAATTGTTTCGTTGGCTGTGTGGCAAGTGGCATCGTCCTGTTGAATCCACATATCGTCTACATCCATATCTTCCAATTCGGGCCATAAAAAGTTGGTTGTCATCTCACGATAGCGAACAGTATTCACAGTAACTGCCTAACCGGCCTCATTTTGGAAAAAAAAAGGCCGATGAAACCACCGGCCCTAAACCGCACCAAACAGTCACTCTTTGTGGGTGCATTGTGTTTTTGACAATCACTCTTAGATTATCATTCGCCCAAATGCGGCAATTCTGCTTATTGACGAATCCTCTGAGGTGAAAATATGCCTCATCAATGAAGATGATTTTTTTCGAAACGGCCTCATTTTGGAAAAAATACGGCCCGGTGAAACCACCGGCCCTAAACCGCACCAAAGAGTCACTCTTTGTGGGTGCATTGTTTTTTTTTGACAATCACTCTTGGATTATCATTTGCCCAAATGCGGCAATTCTGCTTATTGACGAATCCTCTGAGGTGAAAATGTGCCTCAGCTCTGAAGATGATTTTTTTCGAAACTTGATTTTTCTTTTCATAATAAGCCTGAATAAATTTAACGCGTTGCTCGCTTGTGTATCTTTCCATAGTTTAACTTAAGTTAGTCTGAAATTGAGAAATATAAAATGAAATGCAAAGAAAACTTGACGTTTAGGTGTGGTTTACATTCAACATCGGCCCTTAAAATGTAGTCACCCTTCAGTTTTTGTAAAAAATAATAGGATTTTTGTCTCACTCATATAAAATTAAACATGTACTCGTAATTTCTTAACAGGATGAAAAAAATCCTACTATTTTTTAAAAAACTGCTATAATTAAGCAATTTTTGTAGGATTTCTAAAAAATATACTACGTTGGAATCATTACAGTGCGGTCGAGTTGCCGAAAACCCTCGATGCTGCACACAGAAAACAGATTTGTTGCCACGACCCAATATTTTGCAACTGAACGTTGGTGGTTGCACGTACAATTCGCTACAACCGAATGTTGATTAGGTACACGGCAATTTTCAGTATTGGAAAGTGACAGCATCGGCTTATCAGACAAAGTCTCGGTAACCCTAACTAATTAGGTTGATTATTAGAACTGAATTTATACAAGTATTGGTTGTTGTTGTAGATTATTAGCTATAAGAACTCATTACCACGAGCATGTGTTAACATGACTAACTGACGGTTGAACTCTATTCTATCTAAGTGTCAACAAATTTTAAATTAAAGCTGATTAATATAAACTACATAAGTGAGACAAAGTGGAATTTCAAACCTAAATATTTCCGTCACCTTAAGGGTAATGTAACACAAAATACCTCAGATGAATTCTTGAAGTCTTGGCTACATGTGATACAAAATATACACTTTCATATTGGTCATATTTGTAGGTTATTTAAAAAAAATTGGATGGGAAGATAATGAAAATAACTTATATATTAAATTTCATCAAAAAAATTTTGAAAAAGGGCGAATATCTTGAAATTTTTCTGAAATTATTTTAGACGATCTATACCAAAGATAATAATAGTAATTAAGTAGAACATTTTCACCCAAAAAACGTCATTTTAAACATTTATACAACTTCATTAAAAAAGGAAGACCCCCCACTGAAATTAATTAAACAGAATTTTCTAACATTTTTGAAAAAAGGTCGAAAAGGTAACCTCAATCTTAGATATAGGATGTTAAAATGTTATACGAAAATAAACTCCATACGATTTCACTTCAGACATCTCACCACGAAAATTCGGTAAAATGAAGGAATATTTACTAATTTTAAACATACTTCATATGGTATAGCGTTGCAAAAAAAATTCTTCTTTAACCGCTGTAGCTCAAATGCAGTGTAAACTATGGTCACAGGTGACGAATCATAGATCTATGCGAATAAATCGAAAACAAAAAATCAAACAACACTTGTTCGTAAAAGAAGCACATCGATGAAACTAAAATTATTTTTTCGGTATAACCGGTCATGTAGCCTTAAGTGGAACTTAGGACGGTCAACTCTGACAGTGGTACACAACCATGTGTTTGCCGACAGTGTTCTAAGAAATAAGGAAAAACAAAAAGAGAAGCCGAAATTTTTTTCATTTCGACATGAGTGCTAGCTCTCATACATCAGCTAAAACAATTAGCTATGGGCCAGGATGTCGAATTGATAGGTAATCCGCTGTACAGCAATGATTTGGTACCCAATGACTATTCCCCCACATTTAGAAAAAACAGCGTGGTCAACGTTTTTCGAAGCGGCTGTTGGAGTATTAAAAACCCATGTTATGGAGGTGTGTAGAGTGTCCAAAACCGCAACCAAAAGCCGACATTTTGGTTTTTATATCTAACCACATTCGATTTCTCAAAAACAGCGTGTTCCAGTTTTTCGGTTGCATGATAAACCAAATAAAAAATTATAACTTTTAAGCACGAAATACATAAGTACAAAAAAAGGCTAGGCCCACCTTTGAGTCTACTGATCGACTCAGAATCAGCAGATGATTCGATTTTACGATATCTGTCTGTCGGTCCCTCCGTCTATTTGCTGTCTACCTGAAGCTTGTTTTCAAACTACAGGTCGCAATTGTTGTCCGATCTTCATGAAATTTTGCAGACGTAAGATATCTTTTATAAAAATCGGTTAAATTTAGTTCCCACACATAAGTTCAGCTGATTTTATGTCTTAAGCTCTAGAAACATCCAGTATTGACGAAATTTGCACTGTTAATTACGATCGATCAGTAATTAGCTCAGATAAAAATGGGTAACACTGGTCCGCCTTTTTAAAAAGCCCCAGTGCAAAGATCTTTCCTGGTAAAACATCCAACCAATCTATATAAATTCCATATTATTGCCGATTTCAATCATATAGTTATGGTATATATATTTTTGGCCTACTAGTGAAAAGCGAATATTTAACATCAAAAATGGTTTTATTGCTTTTCAAAGTATTCTCCAGCATGATTTATACACTTTTGCATGCGCTCAAATCAACTGTCGAAGCACTTTTTCCACTCCGATTGAGGCACCTCCAAAACATGGTTTTTGAACGCTTCAACAGAATCTTCTGGCGACGAAAATCGTTGACCAGCCATTTTTTTCTTGATGTGCGGATAAAAAGATGCTATTAGGTGTAATGTGAGGGGACTGTACGACGGATGACCCATCAATTCGACGTTTTGGCCGATAAAAAGGCTCTGGTTTGAGCAGATGTGTGAGAGCATTGTCATGGTGAACAATGATTCGTCTTCTCTTGTTCGTTTTTCAAATTTCTCCGAAGACTTCAGGCAAACAAATTGTGGTGTACCACTCACAATGGACCATCCTGTTGCTCAAGCGGAACAGTCGCCACATGACCAGTTTTGCTGAAGAAACAGGCGAATATTTGCTTCGAATTGCTTTTTCTACGAACAACTTTCGTTGGATTTGGCTAGTCTTCGAAGACCCACAAGGTCGATTGTTGTTTTGTTTCGGGCTCATACGCATAGATCCATGATTCGTTACCTGTAACGATCTTATAAATGAACTTTGAAGCACCGCGATCGTATTTTTTCAAAATTTCTTTGCACCAATCGACACAAGCCTTTTTTTAAGCGATTGTCAAATTGTGCGGGATCCAACGAGAACAGACCTTTTTGACGGCCCGGTGTTCATGCAATATCGAATGTATGCTGGTGGAAGAAATGACCAAGAATGTCTCTATCTCACGGTATGTTACATGACAATCTTGCATTATCAATCAATGTTCTCTGGCACAATCCGTCTGGACGACCTTCGGCTTTGAGCGAGCGTTGGCCACGATTGAATTCATTATTTATTTTTTTTTTTTGACAGGTGTTTTCCCCTTTACATGCGATGCATTGCGTTGGTGAGTGGGAAGTAAGGGAGTTCAGGGGGAAAGAGGGAGCAATGTTTTTTGACATTTGACTTGAATTTCTGGATGTCGTAGTTGGTGGGAACTACATTCGCCGGAAATTGATTCCACATACGGACAGTACGGGCGAAAAACGAATTTAATCTGTAGTGTATAGTGCGGTCAACCGGCCAATCGATAACAAATGGCTGTGAATTCCTGGAAATCGTGTATCCCTGCCGAACATCCTCACGTCAGGAATAAGACGACACACAACCAACATTCCGATGATGCTCAAGGGGAACAATAGAGTTAGATACCCTACTGTCACCTATAAACACCATCGCCTTCCTTTGGACACGATCAAGTAGCTCCAAGGATGATTTTGGAGCACCTGCCCATATATGGGAGTTGTATTCCATCTTTGGCCGGATGTAGGTTGTATAGATATCGAAGAGATCAGAAAGAGTGAAATATTTCTTGCACCGCTTTAGAAAGCGTATACACTTGAGTGCTTCTTTCGACACTTCGAATACATGCCTCGCCCAACGAGCGTCACATTGTATTTTCATGCCCAGAACATCAAGAGCACCCGATTGTACGATATCCATACCATCGATAGATAATTACGATACTATTGGGTCAATGAATCGCTTGTGAGACAACAAACAGCACTGTGTCTTACGTGCATTAAAATCTACTCTATTCACTCGACCCCATTCGGAATTGGCCTGTAAATCCCGGCCAAGTGTCTCATCCATAATTCGCCTTTTGTCCTCAATATCTTGAAGACTCAGCCTACGGTCGAATGAATACGAATGACAGAGGCTGCTGTCATCCGCGAAAGAGTAGAATGGATTTACGGTCTGACCCAAAAGATCGTCAATGAAAATAAGAAATAAAGATGGAGAAATGACAGAGACCTGTGGTACACCTGCGGTCAACCTATGTTTGTTTTATGAGAACCCATCTACAACAACTCCTATTTCCTAAGTTGTGAAAAATGATCGCACGAAAATGTGCACGAGTTAATTCCATTTTTTTTGCCAAATTGATTTTTTCATGTCACTGTAAACAACACAAAGTATGGTCTTATGCCAAGGCGTTCTGAGTACGTTTATGCTAAAAAAATGTCAAACTTTCCAATGGAAATGTCAGATGGCGCCAAGCAACACTTAGTGTTGCCTAGGCCAGTAATATATATAGCAGCCCTCGTACCGGCCCAGTGCCCACGAGTGCTGGAGCATTTGTTTTGGTTCATCGAGATAGGTTTTTTTTTTTGTTAAGCCGTTTTTAAAGTCTCAAATGCTAGCTAGTATGGTTCTTCGTTTTATTGTCAGGCTGACATGACCGATTTGGTCCATTTTAACTACAATGGTTACGTCAACTTTCTAAAATATATCTTGTAAGTTATAAACTCTATTTTTTTGTGGACTTAAACACGCTTTCAACAAACAGAGTACAAGATATTCTTAGTTGTACATGCCCTCTTTAGAACTCAAGAAAATCTTCCAAACAAATATTTGCAGACATTGAAACTTTGGCCGAAATGTCGCACGTAACACCATCGGACCACTGTGCCATGCCAGGACTCGGCTTGTGTAAATTAAAACAATTCAACCAACCAGCGTACGTTGCGTGCTCACTCCATCTCTCTTCAGCGAGGAATAAAGCAACAAAATATGTTCGCAACATTCAAAGCAGATGCAGCACTTTCAAATGAATGGCAAAAACAAGAAGAAGAAACAGAAGCAGAAGCAGCAGCAACAACAGCACACACACACACGCACACACACCGTATAGAGCAGAGAACAAGATGCAGAAGGCACAAGCATGAAGAACATAAGGGGTGTCCTTCGTTTCACTTAAAACCCAAACAGACACACAAAATCAGGACAGATGTGTGAGTGGTGGGTTGCGGCAGTGGTAGTTGGTGGCAAGCGCTAGCTCGCTCGACACAGCCAGTGGATTGAGTGCAACAATTTAAACAAGATTCCAACTAGATTTATACGTTCTCATTGCCGTCTGCCTCAGCCACTGCTTGCTGGCAAATGCTGAGCATCCACCGACCGAGCGACATACAAAAAATAGTCTACTTAAAGAGGAACAGATTGTGGCGGCCGACCAGTTTGCGTTTAGTCTTCACAAGTGTCGGAACTAAAAGTGAAATAAAAATCAGAACAAGAGAAGAAGAAAAAAAAACAAAATAGCCAAAAAGAAAAAGGGTTACAAAATAAATTGCCCAGAATTTAGTGGTTAAGGACAAAGACAAGCCAAATCGAATGAATATGATTATGGATAGCGGACATTCGCATGGCCTGCAGAGAGCCTCGCCGCTGCAGGACTCCACCACGTCGCCTCAATCAAAGGATTTACAAATATCGACAACGCCGCCAACACCGCCCAATGAGGATAGCCATCAGTTGTCGCCCCGTACACCGACGGCCACAAAGGCCACACTGAAACGTTCCTTTGATGTGGCCTTTCTGATGATGCCCGACGAGCGCCTCAGGGGCAGCCAGCTCGAGAAACAAAAATTGCAACTCCAACAACAACAACAACAGTATCAGACACACTTAAGCAAACAGCCCAATTTGCGCCCGTATCCTCAAATTACGGTGCGTACGCCACGTATTTACGATGATCCCACGCTGGTGATATCTTCGGCCGATTGGGAGACGTCTCCGTTGAAGAGTGCCTTTACCAAGGTAACCTCGCGTCTGGAATCGCCCGGCCAGCCGGCGCCGCCACTGAGTCCGGATCAATTAAGTTGCTCCTCAATGAGTCCACCGGTAGCTACGACCCCGCCACGTTCGGCCAGCGGCAGCAGTAGTGACATCATATCAATTGACAGCCTGCCTTCCTCGCCGGCGGCCCTATCGCCCACCATGGGCTATCACAACTTTCGGCCCGAGTATGCACCGAGCGGAGCCTTCCAATCAGTCCAAAACCTGCAAACGCATCGTCTTAAGCAGCAGCTGCTCTATCGTGGACCGGCCATGAATCCGGATCATCCGTCGGGTCCTCCGCCTTCTAGTCCACCGGAATTTCTACCCGTCTATCCAGGATTTCCCTTTCCGCACAATAATGCCTGTATGCCACATCCCTTTGCCGGTCTGCCGCCGCAAGAAATGATGCCTCGCATGGTGCAAAATCCGGCCGCCGCTGCCATACTCTCCACGCTCATACCGCCCACCCTGGCCTCAACATTTACGCTAACCGCTCAAAATGTGTGCGCCAAGTGCAACATCAGCTTTCGCATGACCAGCGATTTGGTGTATCACATGCGTTCCCATCACAAAAGTGAGGTGGCCACCGATCCCAATCGCCGCAAACGCGAAGAGAAGCTCAAGTGTCCGGTGTGTCAGGAGACATTTCGGGAACGTCATCATCTAACGCGTCACATGACCGCTCACCAGGACAAAGAAAGTGATCAGGCCGCCGGCACGACCAATGCAGCTGCCAATCACAGTCTTAGCCATGGCAGCAGCAATGCCAACAGCTTCCAGCACCACCAGGTTAACAATGGCAACAATGCGCCGCGTATGAATTCCCAGCGTTCAACGGCGGCCTATTCGAAATGACTAAGGAATGAATTCAATTATTTTTGAACGCACCGCCGCCATTGATAGGCCGAGGTTTATTAATGGGCAAAGTGCGGCGTGCCGAGTGTTGTGGTTTTATTATTTAGTGTTTTAAATTAATTAATTGCGCATTTTGTGATATTAAATTAATGTAGTCTCCAGTGTTTTTTTTTTGTTCTGTATTTTTCGTTTTCTTTCTTTTGTCACCATGTAGCTCTAAGCCCAGCCATGTTCAGAGTTTAATTTCATTTTGTTTATCTAGTGCGTACTTTTGTAAATTTAAATTTAGGCTAAGCGTATATAATTATAGTTTAAAATGCATATATCAATAAATTATTAAAAATCTAAAGAACACGATTCTAGTCAAAAGAATATAGCAAACATATCTTTGTTTAAGTTTTAGTAAGGATTTTGAAATGTTGAGACCTCGGCGAATGAGGAGTTAATTCCACTTATTTAATGGTAAGTACTTGTTATCGAATCCGCAATGAACGAAATTGATGGCTTATTCATTTTGTTAAAGCAATTAACAAACTTCATGACCGTCCATTTAAATTGTTTTACTTCGAATGCTTCGTTAAAAACTTAATTGCTCAAATTTCATATTTTTGAAAGTTTTGGTAAAACGACGAAGCCGGTTATTAATTCCTGTTCGACGAATGCAGCTTTTAAAATTTAAAACCAAACCGACATTCGTAACGAGTATCGAAAAAAACACGTCGGTCGGATATCTAAAATTTTAATAAAAAATTACTTCAACGTACCGCATTTTGGGGTTTTGCCAAGTGGTCCATGTATTGGTTTTCTCTCGAATGATATGTATGTTATTTTGATAGGATCTGCTCCTATCGGCTTGGAGTCTAAAATTATATTATTATATATAATTATATATGTTACAAGTATATATCAATTATAATACAATCTAAAATTTAAATAAAATTTCCTTAACGTAACGTATTTTGGGGCTTTGCTGTGTGGTCCATGTATTGGATTCCTTTCGAATGATATGTACGTTATTTTGACAGTATCTGCTCCTTGTCGCTTAGAATCTTGATCAAAATCGATTTTCGCTTGAAAAATGTAAGGACATAATACAAACTTATTTCCAAAGGCACTGTTGAATGGCCCAAACAGAACGTTTGTTGAAAATAAGTATTTTTTTCCGTAACTGCTGTACGCAAGTTTACACAAAGGTTCGTGAGGCTGACATGCTAGGGGAGAACTCTTACGGTCCCCGTCGTCTAAGGGTGTACACGTCAAAAGTGTTGCCGCCATAGTCGAAAGGATGTGACTTAGTCCTGGAAAATTACCAACCAATCGATCTCAACAACGCACTAGCATGATGGGAATTTAGCCTAATGACCATACAAATTCCAACTTCCAATGTACTCAGTCCGCATTTAAAGACATCTGCTTTGTAATCGCCTCTCAGTTTTCTCTTAGTATACTACTTTACTTATATACTTATACTTTATAGGATCTTCGATCAATATTTCGAAGTGCAGCAAACGAAATAACAAATTTAATAAACACTTTAACCTTCGATGGGGGTATAACAAATGTTTGACCATTTTCAAATTTTTTCTATGAATCGCCTCTGTAGTAATAAATCGTAAATCAAACGTTCTACAAATCCGGTCAGTTGTATACAGTTCAGTTCACTTCACTTCAATATTTTCAATAACTCGTGCCCAACAACTTCGTTCCCATTGAATCGACTATCATTGAGTCCTATAGTCATTTGGGATGTAAATTTCTACAGGACACGCTAAATTATTGAAAGACATCTGCTTTGTAATCGCCTCTTAGTTTCCTGGTCTCGGATTCTAGGTACGAGTACAATAGCAAAATAGCCGCATATGGGAATCGGAAAACGCGCTGAATGCTCATGCTCAGAGTGTGGCAATTGGTGTGGATTTTGGAGCAGTGGCATCATTGACCAATTTCTTTAAAAATAATGCTGAACGCTAAAAAGAAAAACAAACTGTCAATTTTGATTAAAAAATTACACATTTAATTTTAAATTTATTCAAAATCAATCTACAATCAGCACGCAAAATTTTAAGTCTTTTATTCAATTTTCACTTAGTCCACAAATTGTAGTGTTGAATAAATATTTTGTAGAAACATTATTAGGAATACGAGGGTTGCTATATATATTTCTGGCCTAGGGAACAGTAAGTGTTGTCTGGCGCCATCTGACATTACCATTGGGAAGTTTGACATATTTTAGCATAAACGTACTCAGAACGTTTTGACGTACGCGACCATCAATTGTGTTGTTTACAGTGACTTGAAAAAATCAATTTGATGCTGTTGAAGCGTTCAAAAACCATGTTTTGGAGGTGTCTCAATCGGAGTGGAAAAAGTACTTTGACAATTGATTTAAGCGCATGCAAAAGTTTATAAATCCTGCTGGAGAATCATTTGAAAAGCAATAAAACCATATGTAATAGGTAAAATGTTTTTAATCGGATATCGTTCCATGGCAAAGTTTGCATATGTCTGTAGTTCCAATAAATATAAAAAAAACATTATTTTAGGGACAGACGAGATTGAGTCGTTAATTCATTTTCAAATACAGTCGAACCTGGGTAAGTGGAATCGCTAGGGATCGACTGTTTATTCCCACTTAAAAAGATTTCCTACTAATACAGTTTCCTACTTATACAGGTAAATTGATTTTTATTTTAATTTATAAAGAGGGATGGTAATTTTTTTTTAGAAAAAGGCGGTTTGTTTTAGATATGTATATTCTTAAATTCGGTTTACTGGCATTCAATTCAAGTTCCATAGTTCAATTAAAAAGATT
The DNA here is from genome assembly GCA_963513945.1 of Hydrotaea diabolus. NCBI lineage: Eukaryota > Metazoa > Arthropoda > Insecta > Diptera > Muscidae > Hydrotaea > Hydrotaea diabolus. The sequence continues at coordinate 167,175,924 of OY740719.1, forward strand.
ATAAACGGAAGAATATGCTTTTATAAACATAAAAAGTAAAAGTTAAATTATGGAGCGCTCGCAACACAGCACAAGAGTTGTCAGATTTTTTTGGCCTCTGGTCAAATTACCCAAAATAATCTCCAAACTGTTATAGTTGTTATAGTTATATTACTATGGCCAATATCTATGCAGCTCTATCCTATAATGGATTTTACTACAATACATTTAGCAGAGTCATTTAATCGGATATGAGTCAAAATATCGCAAATGCCGTCTAAAAATTAAGATTTTCGGCGTTTTAGAGTAAGCTACTTTTACATTAAAGCCTGAAATAAGGGCGTTTTCATAAAATCCGCCACAATAATTGGCAAATCACCAAAATATAAGTCGTCAAGAGCCTTTGATCTCGGCATATTTGGCGAGAAATCGCCCAACAGCAAAAAGAAGAGACAAAAAAATATATAAAAAATCGTACCTTTGGAGGTACACTATAAAAGGGAAATCCCACTCAAAGAGGTAAACAAGTAAAAATTCCCACTTATAGAGGTAATTTAAAAAAAAAACAAGTCCCTCTTAAAGATTTTTTTTTTATTTTTTTGTTCGATGTGTGCAGAGGCCGTCAAAACTGTCCCACTTATCCACTTATCCAGGATCGACCGCACTTAAAAAAAATAGAACGGCTAAAGTCAAGCAAGACCGACTATGTACTACCCTACATCACTTTGCTTTTCAAAAGATTCCGAAACTTACTGCGGCAAATTACCAAGGTCAGACTAAATACTAACTTCTAGAGCGGGTACGACATATTTCATGCGGGCTCTATAAAATTATAGACTGAAATGGTGTAATTCTAACATGGTTTTGTAAAGGATATACATACGCAGAAAAAAATATACCTAAATTTCAAACAAAAAAAGGGTGATCCATCCAAAGATATTTTTTCAGAACAAACAAAAATATAAAAATTCAAATCAAGTGTGGAATCTTTATTGGTAATTTGAAAGGACATTTTATGCCATTTATTTTTTGAGTACAATTAACTTCAAATGTTGGCAACTGTGTTATGTACGAGGGCGACCGAAAAAGTAACTGGCCTAACATAAAAAGAACCGTTTTTTGGAATTATTATTATTTATTTTTCAACATAATTTCCTTCCAACACAATACACTTCATCAAACGTTTTTCAAGTTTTTTAATTCCATCCGAAAAATAAGATTTTTCAAGACCTTCAAAATATGCCTCAGTTTCAGCAATAACCTCGCTATTGGACGAAAATTTTTTGCCACCGAGAATTTTTTTAAATTTAGAAACAAGAAATAATCAGAAAGAGCTCAATCTGGACTATATGGTGGATGCGGAGCAATTTCAAATCGTAATTAGGCTAGTTTTTGTTAAGTTAAAAATGCAGTGTGTGAAGGAGCATTATCTTGATGAAAAAGAACTTTTTTTTCTAAATGCGGTCGTTTTATCTTGATTTCTTCACTCAACCGATCCAATAATGCACAATAATATTCACTATTTATAGTTTTTCCTTTCTCAAGATAACCAATAAATAGTATACCCCTTGCATCCCAAAATACTGTGGCCATTACTTTTCCTGCTGACTTAACAGTTTTCGCCTTCTTGGGACCACTTTTACCAGCTTCTATCCATTGTTTTGACTGTTCTTTGCATTCTGGGATGTAGTAATGGATCCATGTTTCATCAACAGTTATGAATCGGCGCAAGAACTCTATTGGATTACGCTGATAAATCACTAAAAGCTCGGAATTGGTCCAACGGACGATTTTTTGGTTCAAAGTCAACAAACGCGGCACCCATCTTGCGGATAGCTTTTTCATGTGGAGTTTATCATGTAAAATACTTCAAACTTGTTGTTCGTGTATTTTAACAATATCAGCAAGTTCTCTGAGCTTTATTCGTCTATCTTTAGGCACTTCATTAAATATTTTTCTAATGTTTTCAATAGTAGTAGCAGTTTTCGGTCTCTCAGAGCGTTGTTCATCTTCCGTACTTGAACGACCCATTTTAAATCGTTGAACCCAGGATTTTACGGTAGAGTATGATGGTGCATTATCAACATGAACAGAATCCAAATCATCTTTGATTAATTGTGGCGTATAACCTTTCATATAAAAGTGTTTAATTACCGCACGAAACTCTTAGTTTCCATTTTTCAAAAATTATAAAACTTGTTTACTTCAATCACCTGTAACAAAGAAAATAATCATTAAATATTTCGGAAATTTTGACAGATGGCTTATAAAAGATTGCTTTTAAAAAACAAGAACAAAAGGTTGCTAGTAAAACAGAAAATTTGCCAGGCCAGTTAGTTTTGCGGTCGCCCTCGTAAATGAGCGTTCGTTGAGAAACGGGAAGATCCGCCGTTTTCGACCAAAATTTTGTTCAGTGGCTCATTTCTGGCTCAACGGCAAAGTCAATAAACAAAATTGCCGCATTTAGGCTGAAGAGCAACAAGAAGATTGGTACGGTTTATAAGCTGGTGGTTGGAACGTAACCGTGAATGGTGCTCGCTATCGCGCCATGATATCGATCTTTATGCTACCTGAAATTGAAGCCCGTAATCTTGACGACACTTGGTTGCAACAGGACGGTGTCAGTTGCCATAGAGCAGCTCAAACAATGGATCTATGGTGAGGTCATTTCGAAAAGCAGCCAATTTCACGTTTTGAACTAGTGAGTTGGCCGCCTAGAACGAGTGATATCACACCTTTAGACATTTATCCAGAGTCTTTGCTGACAAACCAGCTACGATTCAGGTTTTGAAAGCCAACATTACGCGGGTCATTAAAGCCATACCGGTTGAAATGCTCGAACGAGTCATCCGAAATTGGACCCTCAGAATGGCAACCCTGAGGCGTAGTTGCGGCCAACATTTGAAGAAAATTATATTCAAAAAATATATGCCATTAAATGTCCTTTCAAATTACCAATAAAAATTCCACACTTGATTTGAATTTTTATATCTTTTTCTGAAAAAATACCTCACCCTATACGAGTATTACCACTCAATTAAAAAATTCGTAAGCTGTTTATCAGATAAATTTTAAAATGCTTGCACTGTATCGTGTGTGTGTTTTGTATAAGGTGAGCCATTTAAAATTTGAATCGGCTGTAAAAAAAAGATCTACTGATTTTATTCGTAGCGTTCTGGTTTAATAGGAAAGGTTGGACATCGTCATTTCAAAATGGAACACCATCCTATGTGTTTTCGCTTTGCCCAATGGGCTAAGGATTGTGTGGCAGGAGATGAAGCATTTTAACGAAAAATCTGTTTTAAAATCAAGCTGGGTGGCTATGTCAATAAGCAAAATTGCCGCATATGGGGATCAGAGAAACCATACGTGACTACTAAGAAGCGAATGCATTCACAACGATTCACTGTTTGGTGTGGATTTTGAGCTGTCGGCCAGGTTACCGTATTCGGTAAGCGTTACTACGCCAAGCTCCACGAATTTTTGTTTCCAAAAAATTCAGGAGAAAGTCATGGACGACATTTGCTTATAACAAGAAGGGGCCACATGTCACACAACCAACGCAACCATCGGTGTTTAACGCACTGTCTTTGAAAATCGAATAATCAGCCGAAATTGTGATATCAATTGGCCGCCTCGGAACTGTGATTTGAGCCCTTTGGATTATTTTCAGTGCGGAGGCCTTAAAGATAAATAGTACGCACTGCATCCAGAGACAATTAGAGCGATGAAATATGAATTGAAGTTGCCATATAATAAATTCGACCCAAAATTGCCGAGCCAGTTGTGGTAGTCATATGAATGATATTGTGTTCCATTATAAAGTGACATAATTCAACCTTCCCAATAAAATCAGAAATTTAAAAAAAATTGTCCGACTTTCTCTTTACAGCCGATTCAAATTACAAATTGTTAACGACTCACCCTGTTTGTGTTTTAGTATACTACTTTACTTATATACTTATACTTTATAGGATCTTCGATCAATGTTTCGAAGTGCAGCAAACGAACTAACAAATTTAATAAACACTTAAACCTTCGATGGGGGGTATAAAAAATGTTTGACCATTTTCAAATTTTTCTATGAATCGCCTCTGTAGTAATAAATCGTAAATCAAACGTTCTACAAATCCGGTCAGTTGTATACAGTTCAGTTCAGTTCACTTCAATATTTTCAATAACTCGTGCCCAACAACTTCGTTCCCATTGACTCGACTACCATTGAGCCCTATAGTCATTTGGGATGTAAATTTCTACAGGACACGCTAAATTATTGAAATTTGTAAAGGCTCATCAGCATTTTCAAGCAACCCCATTTTCGTCTGCAGAGGTTCAAGCGTTCCTTGTTACGGAATTCGTTACAGTCTGATAGAATTTGTAACGCCAGGCTATTAAACAATAACTAAACCACATAAAGTGTTTCAGTATCATGGGAACCTTATTTTGCTTTTCGAAAATAGACAAGTTAATAAGGACTGCCGGCGGTAGTGATTTTTGTTGCAAACTGAAATGGTGGGAACACGAAATACAAATGGTGACAACAGGATAATAAGAGCGTGTAGAAAGACATTGGCAAACGTATGTTCGAGCAGCACGACTGGCAGAAGGATGCTATATATGGCGCTAAATGACGTTCGTAGACAGGCCAAATTAGTTATCCCTAATTGAGAGAAATCAGGTTATTGCCATGGGTTAAGACTTGATTCTGTGACGTCTTATTGATCCCAGGACTTCGGAAATGGAGAAATATTAAAAAATATTTTTTACTAGGAACTGTTTTACGCTGATTCTCTTCTTTCTTTTTGAAAAAGTCAACACTGGCGCAAGAAGTGAATAATTGTCTTTTAAGCTGGCTAGGGCAAACATTGAAAAGTTGCAAAAAAAAAAATGTTTGTGGGCTTCTACTCGTATGAATCTGGATACTACTCGTATTATCCAGTTCCAGTAGTTGGTTTTAAAAAGTAAAATAATTAAAAAAAATCAGATAGAATAACTGGTGTATATAAGTAGATATCCTCTTAATTTTAATACAAAGACATTCCAGCTGGTGGACATTTTTATGCTTAAAAATGACAAGTCGCACAAAGTTGTACTCTTTTGAATTTAACAGAAACACTGATTATTTACATAGAAGCTATATATGACGCGCAGAATAGAAAGGGACCTAAGGTTAAAAACCAGGTTTGTTCAGGAGAGCCATTTTAAAGATTAGGTCCCTTTCTAATTGCGCTTAGAATCGTCGACTTCACTTTCATAAAAAGCGCATACCTCTGGGAGGGAACACTTCTGGAGCATGGGATCGGTCTCATTCGATGCTCTGATATTGTCCACATCAAAAAAAGAAAAAAATGAAAATTGATTATTTTTTATAATTTAAGCTAGATGAACCGCCTTATATACCCTTTGCCTCATTCCAGTTATTTAATTTGGAATTGGTTGTCAATTGTTTGACACTTTTAGTTCGGACTTTTTGGTAACTTTGAAATGTAGTTAGAATCTTCCACACCCTTTATAAAAGGGATGGACCCCTTTAAAGGCAGTACTGCCGGGAAAACCTCTTAAATAAGAGTTTGTGGTGCTCTAAATATCAGAGGGGAGATTAGAAGGGGTACGAGGCTGCTATACTTTGTAGGGACATAAATACTGTTACAACATTGAACACACCCGTTTCAATAGTAGAACTGAACATTCCCCGTTAATTTCATATGGGGTTTGAAAGCTAACCTCAATAGCGTTAGTCTGTAACGGGATTTTAAAATTGTTTCAACTTTTATCATGAGTGGTCAGATAATGAGAACCGTATCGCTGTAATAGCGCTTTTCAAGTGTGAAATGAAAAAAGCGATATTTTCAAAAGGCTCCGGCCACTAGCGATTAACCGCCTGTTCGTCTACCGATGCATACAACTGTTTGAGGAGATGTAAAAGACCGCCACCGGTCGGGCCGCCCAAGCTGTGTTCGAACACCGCCGTCAAAGCCGTTAAATCAAGAAATCACAGATATCCGCTCCGAAAACAGAAAATCATGGCCCGTGAGATAAATATCGCGCAAAGGTCCATGAGTCGAATCATTGAAAAAGAATTGGGACTTGGGACTTTTAAACGACGTACCGGACATTTATTGACTGCAGCTTGTAAAAAAATAGGATTGAAAAATGCAAACGTCTTTTGGTGAAGCACGCTGATAGCTTGCACAGAAAAATTTTGTTCACCGATGAACAAATTTTTACCGTTCAGGAAAAATTTAGAAAGCAAAATTATAGAGTGTATGCGCGGTCATCTAAAGAAGCATCTGAACTGATCCCAAAGGTGGAAAAGGGTCATCACCCAGCTTCAGTCATGGTTTGGTGGGGTGTCTCTTACGATGGGGTCACTGACCTGCATTTCTGCGAACAAGGAGTCAAAACATCGGCCAAAGTTTTCCAAGAAACCGTTGTGAAGCCTCTTAACAATTCCAAAACCAGCCAGGGACTTTCTAGCAGGATTCTGCGCCGGCCCATAAGGCTAAAACGTCCCAGGCCAGGCTTCGAAACAATTTGCCAGCGTTTATTTCCTCTGAAGAATGGCCCTCAGGCAGTACAGATTTGAACCCATTGGATTACAAATTGTGGACGGTTTTAGAGGACAAGGTTTGTCACAAAAGATACCCCAACATTGGATCTCTTAAGACTGCTTTGGTTCGAGCTTTGGCCAATTTTCCAATGGACGAGGTTCGTACAGCTATTGACGATTGGCCAGTGCGACTTAAGGCGTGTGTAAAGGCAAAAGGCGGGCATTTCAAATAAGTAGATTCTTTTTTGATACAACATACATCAATAAATATATTAAAAAATATTTGGTCCAAAAACATTCAGTACTTTTTATTTAACAGCATAAAACGTGTGTAACAGTATTTATGTCCCTACTAAGTAGAGAAAGGTACCTAAGGGTAAAAAAATCAATTTTCACTTTTTTTTTCATGTGGACAACATCTGAGCATTGAATGAGACCGATCCCATGCCCCAAAAGTGTTCCCTCCCAGAGATATGCGCGTTTTATGAAAGTGAAGTCTACGATTCTAAGCGCAAATAGAAAGGGACCTAATCTTTAAAATGGCTCTCCTGAACAAAACTTTTCATCAACTTTTCACTTTTTTTTGATGTGGACAACATCTGAGCATCGAATAATACCGATCCCATGCCCCATGAACCCGCAAATTAAATTGGATATTGATCAAAAACATATTCCGATGAATTGGACATTGGACATCGGTCCATGTTATAGAATAGATATTGTTGAAAAATCTCTAACCAATTTGAGGTCCTACAACTCCACAAGCCATCTTTTACTTCTACTTTAAGTAGGCTGTATAATAAATTTTTTATATCGAAGACCCTACAAAGTATATATACGAGAACATATCAATAATTCCGTGACTTTTCGAATAAAACACAGTTTTTTTTTGCAAAAAAATAATTTTTAATATAAACTCCATTTAGCTCCATACACATAGTCCAACGTGTTTCCAATTTTTGTTTCCTTTCCAAAAGGTAGTATTTTTCGAGGTTTATAAAATAGGTATTTGTTTGACCAATAATTTCATCGTTGGAGCTGAATCTCTTTTTACCGAGCCATTTCATTAGGTTTAGAAATAGGAAATAGTCAATGGAGACTAAATCCGGAGAATATGGCGGATGAGATACCAATTCGTAACCCAATTCATGCAATTTTGTCATTGAGACTGCACACATGTGCACCCGTGCATTATCTTGATGAAAAGGATCTTTTTTCTTGGCCATATGGGCCATCCTCATTATATCGGTTCAATAAGTTGCCATCATATTTGCCGTTTATTGTTTTCGCCTTTTGAATGTAATCGATGTGGATTATCCCACGTGCATTCCAAAACACTGTTCACCTTATTGGACGACAAAGTCACCTTGGCCTTCTTCGGAGCCGGTTTACCCGGAGAAACCCATTTTTAGACTGCTGCTTGGTCTACTCAGTGTTATAATCCATATTTCATCCACAGTTACAAAACTCCGCAAAAACTCATTCGAATTGCAGTTAAACCATTCCAAACAATCCTTTGAATTGTCATACGATTATGGTCAATTGAGAGCAAACGCGGCAGACATCTCGCAGACAGATTTCTTAAACCCAACTGATCATTTAAAATCAAAACCACACTGTCATATGGCATCAACAATCTCAGGCACTTTTACTTTTCGATTGGACAACATCATATCATAGATTTTTTCGACATTTTCGGGTGTACTCGTATTGATCTCAATTGGTCGTCCAGAACGTTCAGCGTCATTTGTACTTGTGCCACCACAATGAAAGTCAGTAAACCATTTTTTTACCATTCAAATCGATGTTGCAGAGTGCCCTTAGTATTTATCAAGCTTTTCCTTGGATTGATTTACGGTTTTTTTTTTCGCAAAAAATAATGTTTAACCCATTCCTGCCTAATGGGTATTTACTTATATTCCCAAGAAAGTGTTGATACATTTTAGCGTAGGTCAGGTGAGCGATATCGCGGTAATTTTTTTATAGAAAAGAGGAAAGATTGGGCTTAATTAAAGTATTTAGCAGGATTTTTTTTTATTTTTTGTTTTTTGCAGGCAAAAATCGAAATTGTGCTGTCAAACATAGGAAAATGGTACAACTTAAAAATGTCTAATTTTACCGAATAGCTTAAGTTGTCTACTATGTAATAAAAAAAAATAAGGCAGCGATACGTAAACGCACCTAACCTCCAATCCGGTCAAATGCAAACGGGTAATTTTATTTAAAAAACATGGTACTTTAAAGAAATAAATCACTCAGCCTTAGCAATTTTCTTCTGGTCTGGTGCAATACCGTTGTGATAATCCAGGAATTAAGTAGTGGGATACAAGTTGACATTGCACTCCAAACAAACACCTTACACGAATTGTTAAATAACCATGTCATATCTCAGGTAAAAATTGAGGTTTTTTTCTTTCAACTTCTGTGGTCTTTTGGACATAAATTTCCAAATTTCATAAATATCGTACGAGCCGCTCTATGGGCAGGTTAATGAGCACTTGAAATTTACTTTTTTCCATACGCGAGGTTGTAAGTTTTGAACAGCTGTTAAACACGAACTAAATGACGGAACTCTTTCAAAATTTGGCAGTAGTCTATTAACAGATGGTACTTGATGGGAGCAGTGTTGCATTTCTTATAACTAAGAGGGAAGTTGAAAAAGTCACGGAATTATTGATATGCCCTTGTATTATAGACCGTCGTTCTGGCTTATCATAATAAGCTATTTGGGATTGTAAATCGGCAAAATCAGCCCAAGGTAAAAAAGTTTCCTTTTAAAGAACAAAAGGTACCTCAAAAAGGTACACGTTTTTTTTCTGTATTTTCTTCATAAAATTATAACTTTTTGTGGGTAAAATGGTAGTTGGTACTAAGGATGTAACGAAAGTCGGTTTAGCGGAAGCGTATGCTTAAGCTTGTATTCCAATATTGAAATACATATTCGCATACGCATAACTAAATATTTTGAAATTGGCTTTTGCGAAAATATATTTTTTGGTTATTTTTTAATTTTGCCCAGAATATTTATTTCAACAAAAAAACAAAAATATTTGAAATATCACAGAAATTCAATTCAGTTCTAATCTCGTTCACGTGAAAATCATAAATAACCCAGAGACGTCGAACGTACTTACATTTGGCCCTTAACCCTGAGTACTAACCTTGCAAAACCTGTGATTATTAAAATTCACTCATCACATCAGTTAGGCATAATTATAAACTCCTTGCGATTAAGTTAAAGATCAAACCTAAGAATATTCTCAAAGAAACCTATATAAGTTCCTGTTTGCAATCTAACATTATCCTCCAACGCTTAACTCCATATGTGTGCCCATATGTACAAGAAATGAATCACAGCACCCGCATAAAGGAAAAACTCAATAAATTTTTCAAAATATTTTATTTTATAACTTCATATTCGTTCCCCCGCATACATGAAAACTTCAGCAGTCAGCCAGCCAAAAACTCCCGTAGTTGCTGTAACAGCAACGTGGACGTGATTGTTCCAGAGAACGGCGTGGGATTGGGTTGCTTGGGTGGTTGGACGCTGGGTTAAATAAATAAAAGCCATTTGGACCGTTGCAAATGGAGCACCCGTTTAAAAAGCACTTACACTCGCACACAATAAACAATACGGCCTCGGGTTATTTAATATCCTGGAAAAACAACAAGGTCACCCATCCAACCATTCAGTCAGTCATTCATTCATCTGAACGAACAAAGGACCAAGTCGAGAACATCATCCACAACAGCAACACAATTGTTTCCCACAATTGCCGCAACGATGAAGCCACTTTTAATGATACCCCCTCAAGTCACCTTGTACGGCAACGCCTTCTCCATGTACGGTTGTAAAGTAGATTTTAGTGCTGCCCTCACCAACCGCACCAGGCCTGTGAGGAAGATGCTAATAGCGTTATAATGGCAAACAAATTGCCACTACAGAGCAGACAGTCGAGCTCCTGGCGTAAACTCCACTCCGCCTAAATGCCATCCCCTCCCACTTACGAATTTCCCAGCCCCATATCTCTGGTGTTGGGTTTGATTGAAAAAGCGACAGACATTTAGGCAAACAAGGCCTTCCTTTTTGGTGAATGAAAGAATAAAAGAACGAGCGAAAAAAAACCGAAACAAGGAACTAATTTTGCCGCCGAGTATGATTTCCGTTAACAAGTATGCAAATATTTTGACTCTATTTAAGCATAAATATCATAAACGTGACGCTTCCAGCACTTTGACTTTGTTCTCCTGTACTGGCAGAGGGGGGTAAAAAAGCACACACTCTCGCCCCCCGAAAAGGGTACCTTTCGAAACGTAATTTTATTAGTTTCATTTGTTTTATATGAATTTGCATCTGTGTGCGGCGAAACCCATAATCCGGACACCCTGCCACGACCCACTCCCACTCCCACTAGCCACTGACATGGAAACTTATGACATCTGAATCTCAGGACTGTGTGTGGTTAGCCAAGCGAAAGGAAAAGTACTCCATGGCCCTTCACAGGAAAGCATCTTTCAAAAGAGTCTTGCCACCAAACGAACGAACGAACGGGCGGACAGAAGGACGAATGGTTGCAAGTGATGTTGCGGCATGAATGTCTCGTGTGTGAATGAAGAACGGATGTCAGCAAGAGTCAGTTTCCATCAGAAAACATAGGAATTGTGTGTGCCATGCCATGAAAAAAAAAACAAATTTGAGAATAATTTTCACAAAATTTATGGGATTCTAGGTTGAATTTGGTATGCCGTACCATATGAGAAAAGATTATGTCCATAAATGTGTGTAGTACGCGTGTGCTATAAATCGAAGCACTTGTTTAAGTACTTACAGTATCTCAAAGAAGTATTCGTCGTGAGTCAGGTATTTCATAAAATGATATTAACACACAATGAAAAGATTCGTTGCCACAACCGAATGATAAAGTTTGTATGTACCTCAAGTATTCCATCAGTACAACCAAATGTAAGTTGATGGTCTGTAATTTTTAGTAAGTAGAAATTAAGTATCCGAATCTCAAGCCAAGAAATTTTCAATCAAAAAATTCAAATTCTTTTTGAGTCGGGTATTCATAAAAGGATATTTACACACAATGGACATATTCGTATTTACCATAACTGAATTATTTTGCCAACCGAATGATTGAGGTTGTATGTTCCTCGAGTATTCCATCAATACAACCAAATGTTAGTTGATGGGCTGGATTTTGAAGTAACTCGAAATTAAGTATCCGAACCTCAAGCCAAGAATTGTTCGATCTAAAAAATTCAAATGCTGCACTTGTTTGAAGAAAAATTCAAATTTTAACAAGTGATATGAACTGTTTGCTTTTACACTTGAAGTGCCCTACAACATAAAGTGGGTCGCCGCACTATGGGATCAAACAAGGTTGAGCGTCTCAAAAATCTGTAACTTTTGAACCGATTGAGATATTTCATTATTTTTTTTTTAGTCGACAGATAACTCCTTAAGCTTTTCTCCAGTTTCAATTTCATTAAAATAGCTTTAGTAGTTATTGAGGAATTCAAGGTCAAAGTTGTTTTTTTTTTATATTTAGCATATAATGTGGATTTTTTTGTTTTTTTAATATTTTTTATTTCTTAAAAGATGGTCATACGTTGTTAAATAAACCATTTTATTAATAAATTTTGAAAAATTAAAAAAATTTGGCAAAAAAAAAATTTTCTCTCGATATTTTGGTGAAAAAAAAACAAAAAGAAATACTTCGCACAGCGATATTGAACACAAATCTGAGCACTATATTGTTGGCCGTTTTTCATTTGAACAAAAAATGTCGGAGAAATCGACTTAAGAAAAAATCCATATATGTAAACCCTTTACCTTATTTTTTAAAGTTGATTTAATATTTTTATCCAATGAATATTGGAAATAGAAAATGTTGATATAGCATGCTTTTGCATTGCTTTGTTGATTTTGCATTGCTTTGTTTACTTTGCTTGCTCATGCATGATTTATTTGCTCTCTCATTTTCATACACAAAAATACGCTCTTATTATACATTTTTCCTTCTAAAACGAAATGGCGCAAATATGCGCAAGTTTTTATTTTTGATTCTTAATCTACAGTAACAAGAGAATCAAAAACAATTAATAACTCAGTGGAGGCAGCTGGAGCCAACAGAGAAAACTTTGCTTGAAAACAGCGTAAATCATAAAAGAAAGGCTCTTACTCTTTTCTTTCTTCCAATTTATTGTTGCATTGAATCTAAAAAAATTTATTCGTTTTGTAAAGAAGCGGACACAACCTTTCCAAAAATGTATAACATTAATATAATATATTCAGAAACTTACGAAATATTTGATTTCAAAGTCCTACTTCATCAAATTATAGAAAAAACAAAAATTAATGTGTAATGTTTAATTTTCAATTTAAGTAGCAAAAAGAAAAATTAATGAAAAAATATATATTGTTTTGTAAAGAGCTCATTCCCTAGTTTAAGACCCAATCATTAGATTTTTCAAATTGCGAAATTTTTTAAAACCATTTATGAGACGCTCAAGCTGGTTTGGTCCCACAGTGCGCCGTGTTGAGGAAAAATTGAAAATGAATGAGAAGATATTTTCTGGAAAAACTGATAATTAAACTATTGACTTAAACCGTTATTTTCGGTTTTTTGAATGAAAGGACCCCTAACTGCTTTATTTGTGAACTGATTTCAAACTTAAGAGCGGTGTTTAGAGGTAAAATTTATCTTTTCTATGATATGCAGCGCTTTTATTTCGGGTAAGAATTGTTAATGGTATAGGCAAAATTCTACAGAAATTTTGAATCCAAAAAAAATACTTTAAGCTGCGAAAATTTTGTGGATTCTGTACAAGTGTTGTGTATTCATAATAACTCCATTATAACGTATTACAATCCTCGTCCAGCAAGCTAATTTTAAAATAATGGCTTTGCAAGATTTCAAGGGGTCTGAACGCGAACTGGGCAGAACAAAAATCGGTCTGTTTACAGGGAACACGAAGATTGGTCATTACAATGGCTAAGGTTTATCGAAAAGACAATTTCAATAACCGACCAGATTAACTACGGATATTGGAAAAAAAATGTGATAGAACTGCCACATACAGGAACGATCAAAAAGGCTTACTTTTTTTAACCTACGCATCATCAGGATGGTGGACATCGATGGAATTGAAGTCCAACTTAGCAATATAACAAAAAATAATATGGGAGACAATATGCGTGTTTTATCTGACAATTTACACATAGAGAACATATTCGTTGCTACAACCGATTTTTTTGCCATCAAAATCAGGTAGTTGCATGTACGAGGGCGGTTCGGAAAGTTCTTAGCCTATCAATGAAAGAGAATAGTTAGTTATTTTTATTTTTCAATATAATCTCCTGAAATTTCAATACACTTAGTCCAACACTTATCTAGCAATTCTATCCCTTGATTAAAATAGTTTTCCTCAAGGTCTTCAAAATAGTGGTTTACAACTGTAATTGCATCTTCATTTGAGGTAAAACGATTGCCAGCAAGGATTTTTTTTAGATTTGGGAACAGGTAAAAGTCACTGGGAGCTAAATCAGGAGAATAAGGTGGGTGGTCAAGCAACTCGTACTTAAATTCGTTGATTTTAGCCAATGTTAAAACACTCTTGTGCGCTGGTGCGTGTCTTGATGACAAAATTATTTTTTTGTGTTGTAAGCCAGGACGTTTTTCTCGCATTTTTACATTTAATTGATCTAAAAGGTTGCAATAGTACTCTGAATGTATTGTTTTACCCTTTTGCAGATAGTCAATCAATAAAATACCTTTGAAGTCCCAAAAAACCGTTGCCATAACCTTACCAGCCGATTGAATTGTTTTTGCCTTCTTTGGGGCACTTCCTCCAGCTTCAGTCCATTATTTGGATTGTTCTTTTGTCTCTGGAGTATAGTGGTGAGTCCATGTCTCATCAACAGGTTTGAAACAACGCCTAAAATCCATTTTATTTCGCTGAAAACGATCCAAACAAGCTTGAGAAATGTTCATTCTTATGCGTTTTTGGTCGACTGTTAACAAGTGCGGCACCCATCTTGCAGAAAGCTTTTTCATCTGAAGTTCTTCATGCAAAATTAAATGGACTCGATCATTTGAGATGCCCATGATATTAGCTATTTCACGCACATTTATTCGTCGATCATTTAATACCATATCATGCACTTTGGCTACAATTTCTGTTGTTGTTGCTGTTTGTGGACGTCCACTACGTGGTCCATCTTCAATGCTTGTACGACCACGTTTAAATTCAGAAACCCAATTTTTTACTGTTGCATATGAAGGAGCACTTTCACCTAACACATTCACCATATCATTATGAATTTCTTGTCCCGATAAACCTTTTTTACGTAAATATTTAATGACACCACGCATTTCTAATTTTTCCATTGTAAAAAAAATCGCGTATGTGTCTTTTGTGAACACCTGTTTCTGTATGAAGGAGTTGCCAGATCGAAACAAAAATTAACATGTGTTCATAGCAGAGATGGAAGTTTCCAAAACACAACTTTTTTCTGTTTATACCGCGCTTTTTGTGCTAGGCTAAGAAGTTTCCGAACCGCCCTCGTATGTATGTACGTCATGTTTTCATTAGTGTAACCGAATGTAAATTCATGCACTGAAATGTTCAGTAAATGGAACTGAATGTATCGGTGGAAGTGACACAGTAGAAATCTATCGTTAATGAAATAATATTTGTACTTCAGTTTTAATTCTTATATACATATAGTATTCTATATACATATATATTTTTTTCTACCACTATTATTGAGTAACTGTTGAACTTGAATTTTTGTTAAACTTGAATTTTTTTAATACTTTAAAATGTTTCTTTATATTAATTCTATCTTAGCTGTAGTTTACTGTAATTAGCTTTATCGGCCGAAAGGCTTCTTAATTACGGAAAATGTAAATAAATAAATAAATTAAAATAAACATGAGGACAATTCGTAAATTCATCCTAACCGAAGCATTTATACTCCTCTCCACCATGGACTGTGTTGTAGAATGGTACTGACAGGATAGGATTTGACTATTGGTGGTGGGTCAACGTTTGACAGAAGTAGATTTTTGGGGCTCTATGAACCATTGTCTTTTGCAGATTCGTAAAGAAAATTGTACTGTTTACATGAAGGCTTTTGGGCCCCAGGGCCCTAAGGCCAAGGCCTTCAGTTCAGCCAAATCGCAAAATTCAAATACGTTAGGAAATTCCACTGTATCAGAGCTCTCATATGTCCATGTCCAGATAGACCATAATGAGACTTGTTAACAATCTTGCCGATCATGGGACAGACAACATAAGACCTTACCATCCAAACCTTTCAGTTCGGACGGAGGAAACAATCGCTGCCATACAAAACAATGCAGGAGTTTCGACAAGAAGCTTATCTGCTCAAATGGGTATAATCTGACATTCATTGCAGTCAATTATGCACAAATATTTGGACTTATTCCCATATAAAATGTAAATGCCCAACAAAGTGAAAGACAGCAGACTTTACGATTTGCTTGGAATTTTTCCAGAAGTTGCTTCAAATGGCGGAAGAGGACGGAAACATGTTGAACTGTCTTCTCATGTCTGACGTGGAAATTTCACATTCCGTTGGTCCCCCAGGGCGCCTGACCTTTCCGCACCTGACTTTTTCATGTGGGGTTATTGCAAACAGGAGGTCTACAAAGCAAAACCAACAAATTTGAATGAACTGAAGCAATCCATTCGAGAAACAATTGCAGCTTTTCCTGTCTCAACTCTCCAACTTTTTGGTAATGCATCAACAAGTAGAGGAGAACATTTAAATTTCATTATTTTTAAAACTAATTAATCTATATTAAATAAAATTGAATGAATTAAACAAAAGAAAAATGAATTCATACCCTGAAAAAAAATTATTTGGTATGTCTAGTAATTTTTAAGCCTCTAGCGCTTTTTGTTTGCACTGACGTTTCGACAGAGTGACGGCCACACGGACATGGCTATATCGTCTTAGAATTTTAATGAAAAATTTTTATATTTTCATTGGAAAGTTTGACATTTTTTAGCATAAACGTACTCAGAACTTTTTGACGTACGACCATCATTTGTGTTGTTTACAGTGACTTAAAAAAATCGATTTGGCAAAAAAATGCAATTAACTCGTGAACATTTTCGTGCCAACACTTTTTACAACTTTTGACGTGGATTATCACGGCAAGAGTGCATTGATGAACTTAAATCTTTGTATGGCGATGAAACACCATCCTATAGTACTGTGAAAAACTGGTTTAATGAATTTAATCGTGGCCGACGCTCAAAACGGCCGCTGTGCCAGAGAACATTGATGCCGGGCGTGAACTGATAAGATCGTCATGTGATATGCCAGCATACATTCAATATTGCATAAAGACCTGTCTGTTAAATTAACTTTTGTTCTCGTTGGATCCCGCACAATTTGATAATCGCTTAAAAAACGGTTCGTGTCGATTGGTGTAAAGAAATTTTGAAAAAATACGATCGCGGTGCTTCAAAAAACGTTTATAAGATCGCCACAGGTGACGAATCATAGATCTTTGCGTATGAGCCCGAAACAAAACAGCAATCGACCGTGTGAGTCTCCGAAGACGAGCCAAATCCAGCGAAAGTTGTTTGTGGAAGAAGTACTTCGAAGCAAATGGTCGCCTGTTTCTTCGGCAAAACTGGTCATGTGGCAACTGTTCCGCTTGAGCAACGTAGGACGGTCAATTCTGAGTGGTACACCACAATTTTTTGCCTGAAGTGTTCGAAGAAATTCGAAAAACGAACAAGAGAAGACGAATCATTGTGCACCAATGACAATGATGGCTCTCACACATCGGCACAAACCAACGCCTTTTTGACCGGCCAAAACGACAAAATGATGGGTCATCCGCCGTACAGCCTTAACTTGGCACCCAATGACTTCTTTTTATTACCACACATTAAGAAAAAAATGCGTGGTCAACGATTTTCTTCGCCAGAAGATGCTGTTGAAGCGTCCGAAAACCATGTTTTGGAAGTGTCTCAATCGGAGTGGAAAATGTGCTTCGAAAATCGGTTTGAGCGCATGCAAAAGTGTTTAAATCATTCTGGGGAATACTTTGAATGACAATAAAACCATTTTTCATGATAAATATTCACATTTTCATTATTAGGCCACAGCCGAGTGTAAAAATTTAATCAGGACTTGAAGCTTTAGTAAAAGCCTTTAAAATCCACCTAGTAATTAAAAATCATGAACTTCGTATTATACTAAGATTAGAAATTGCTATGTATGCACTGACAAAAAGTATGGTCAACATGACCCATTCTAGTACCTGCCATGCAATTGCACCATTCCGCCTACTTTAGGCATTCAAACAAAAATTATAGTGCAACTTTTGCGATTCTGATTTAAAATAGTAATTGCAAAAATGATTATTAAATAAACCTGCTGGCATAAATTAAATTCTTTCTTTGGTAACATTAATCCAAGACCCATGACGAAGACTTTTGTCACTACTCTACTCGAGGTATGTTCCTGACAAACCAAAGTACATGAAACTACCTTTGTTCAAATATTCCGAATTCTGTATGCAGACATACATTTATCTACGTGTAGTCAAAATATTTGTTATACCACAACCCCCCAAACACAAACACACAGCAGAGGAATCCAAAATGTAAACCTAGAGCAGCTACAGCACATCATAGAAGATGTACGTGTGTGGATCCAGAGGGAAACTCGCACTTCGTGCGAACATAAATTTTATCATCCCCATGGCAGTGACTGCGGCCAGGCAAGGCAAGCTTGCCTTTAAAACAAGTGACGTTTATCCCGCTTAAACTTTGAACTTTGTCGTTTTAATTTTGTCGACGTTTTCACAACCGGATACGCATTGTTTTTATTGCAACATGGATGCCAGGGAAGTTGCCCAGAGTCAGCGCCATATTCTAGTGGTACGTAACTTTTACCGCCATTGCGGTTTGTTTCCATTGCCACTCAATAAAATTCTAGTTATTACCCAGGCGACTGTGTGTTTCTGCTGTTTCCATGCTCCTCGACGGCTCGATTCTCTATCTGCCTTGCCTTGCCGAGTTGGCTGTCCTGCAACAAGGAATTACAATTCGCTTGTTAGCAAGCAAATGGATTATGTTGCTGCTGCTGCGGCTACTGTTGTCGAAAGGACATGTACAAACTCTCGTATCTCTCGATGAAAAGCTTTCTTTTGTGCCCGCATGATATATGGTGCCGTCACAACCTGCCCCTCCATATTTTCGGTTTTTTTGTTCGCTGGAGAACAATGACCACCACCACATTTGATTAGTCGTCCTAGTCGTGGTCGTTGTTGCTGGAAGACGTCAAACAATGTGGCCACATAGACCGGAGTCCCTTAAAATGGAACTTCTATCTGTGGATGTGCGAATGAATATTTTCCAAATCACTTGTAGGCAGACGTTAAACTTGTAGTTGTTGCGTTATTGCTAACACTGCAACGTATTGCAGATCTCCGCAACATGTGGTACGAAATTGAAAGTTAAAGAAATTCATCTACTTGATCAGTTTCTCTGTTCTATTAGTGGCACTTTTCTGAGTAAAACTTCTCTCAAGGTAAGGCATTCTAAGAAAATGTTCATTCAATACCTCCAATGTAACGCCCGGAACCTTTGGACGCCGTCAATAATTTCGTTCAATTACCGACAAACAAATTAACATGTAGGTTTTAGTTGATAGTGAATTCCTGTTTAAAGGACCTAAGAGCAAAGGTATTCTTTTCCGCCATATCTTAAAACTAATGTCATATTTAGATTCGTGAGAAAAATTCGTTGTTTTTAGGTCCATTGTTGAAGAGCTCGATATTTAGGTCCCTACGGCTTCTAGATCCGGTCACTTTAAAGTGTATTAAGATTAATAAGGATAATTCACTTTCTCTATGTACCCGTTCATCCATTTAAGAAAGGGTCTATTTTTTTTGGCGCCCTACGGACCTTGGGCTAATGACTTAAACTTAGTCGAATCGTTATACGAGGGCGACCGCAAAAGTAACTGGCCTAACATAAGAAGAACCTTTTTTTTTGGAATTATCATTATTTATTTTTCAACATAATCTCCTTCCAGCTCAATACACTTCATCAAACGTTTTTCAAGTTTTTTAATTCCATCCGAAAAATAAGATTTTTCAAGACCTTCAAAATATGCCTCAGTTTCAGCAATAACCTCGCTATTAGACGAAATTTTTTTGCCACCGAGAATTTTTTTTACATTTGGAAACAAGAAATAATTAGAAGGAGCTAAATCTGAACTAAATGGTGGATGCGGAGCAATTTCAAATCGTAATTCGGCCAGTTTTTGTTGAGTTAAAAATTCAGTGTGTGAAGGAGCATTATCTTGAGGAAAAATAACTTTTTTTCTAAATGCGGTCGTTTTATCTTGATTTCTTCACTCAACCAATCCAATAATGCACAATAATATTCACTATTTATAGTTTTACCTTTCTCAAGATAATCAATAAATATTATACCCCTTGCATCCCAAAATACTGGGGCCATTACTTTTCCTGCTGACTTAACAGTTTTCGCCTTCTTGGGACCACTTTTACCAGCTTCTATCCATTGTTTTGACTGTTCTTTGCATTCTGGGATGTAGTGATGGATCCATGTTTCATCAACAGTTATGAATCGGCGCAAGAACTCTATTGGATTACGCTGATGAATCGCTAAAAGCTCCTAGGAATTGGTCCAACGGACGATTTTTTGGGGCAAAGTCAACAAACGCGGCACCAATTTTGCGGATAGCTTTTTCATGTGGAGTTCATCATGTAAAATACTCCAAACTTGTTTTTCGTGTATTTTAACAATATCAGCAAGTTCTCTGAGCTTTATTCGTCTATCTTTAGTCACTTCATTAAATATTTTTCTAATGTTTTCAATAGTAGTAACAGTTTTCGGTCTTCCAGATCGTTGTTCATCTTCCGTACTAGAACGACCCATTTTAAATTGTTGAACCCAGGATTTCACGTTGGAGTATGATGGTGCATTATCACCATGAATAGAATCCAAATCATCTTTGATTAATTGTGGCGTATAACCTTTCATATAAAAGTGTTTAATTACCGCACGAAACTCTTTATTTTCCATTTTTCAAAAATTATAAAACTTGTTTACTTCAATCACCTGTAACAAAGAAAATAATCATTAAATATTTCGGAAATTTTGACAGATGGCTTATAAAGAAACAAAACAAAAAGTTGCTAATAAAACAGAAAATGTGCCAGGCCAGTTAGTTTTGCGGTCGCCCTCGTATTGCTACATTGCAATTCGTTTCGAAGTTTTTTAGTCTTCCAAATGGAAGTTAAAAACTTATTTTTACCAATTTTAGATTTTTTTAGTAAATTTTTAAGGTTTTATTGTTTTCACATTGAACATTTATTGTTTTAAAATTATAACGCAACAAACTAAAAAAAAACATTTTTTTTAAATTTATTTTTAACAATTTTTTGTAAAATATTAATCACAACTCGTAGGAGAGGGTATATCTAAAAGACTAATCATTTCTAAGCTATAATTATTTTCAAACTCTATTCTTGACCTTACATGCCGCAGGGAAGAAATAAGTAGATCGGAAGATGATGCCAACATGTTGAGGAGGTCCCCATTTTGCCTCATCCTTAATGCTTTGAACGTGTTCTGCAATCTATATTCTTTATACAATTTGTTAAGAGACTCCTGTGCTTCTTCAGAGAGCTCTCCAATTGCCAAAGACTGGTATTCAATTATACAGGGCGGAGCGCGGTTTTTTGCTTATTTGGGAATGAAATAAAAATATTATGAGCCTGAGATTAATTTTTTTTATTTTAATTATATTGAACAGTAAGGGATTTTTTTAATTACGAGTACATGGTTTAAAAAAGTGTATCTGGCAAAAGTCGACTTTCGCTATCCACACACTGCCGCAGACTTTTTCTTAAGTTTCATGAAATCTACCAAGCATGTCGACTGGTATTCTGCCAATTTCAGCCTTAATATTGTTAATTAGATCTTCCAGGGTGTTGGGACGGTTGATATACACCTTCGACTTCAGCTAACCCCAAAGGAAAAAAATCGCATGGGTCTAAGTCTGGTAAGCGTGCCGGCTACTTCACATCGCCCCTCAAAGAGATAAGCTGCCCAGGAAACATATGCCTCAAACAATTCATGGCAACCCTCGCTGTGAGTGCTGTGGCATTATCCTGTTGGAACCATGTATCCTCTACTTGCATTGCCTCAAGAGCCCGCTGAAAAAAGTCTGGAAATGCCAAGAGTAAGTGATTGCTTCCGGGCAGAGCGTTTCGGAGATAGCAGTACTGCTGCTCTAACTCTCTCGATGTTTTGTGGTGTTGTAATCCTTCTCTCAGGTCCCCTTCGTACACATGACACATTCCCTGCTGTTCGCAATGAAGTTACCCAATTTACAATTGATTGCCGTTCAGGAACACGTCCGCGTGTGGGAACAGCGAATCGTAAACGAAAAGCACGCTGCACTTCAATGATCGAGTGCTTATTTAAAAAATACGCTTCAACACAAAATCACCTATCCTCTCGTGGCCCAAAGCATGATGGCAACTGAAGGACGAATAAAAATCTCCCGTCAGCCATTTTATGCCATGCACACTCTCTTCGACTAACAGTGCCGCCACAGTCTGCAGTGCAAAAAAGCAATTTAACCCCGCTCATCCTGTATCTTTGCCATGCGCCAATATTTATGGATTGTCCGGGCCAACTGTTTCTGTATATGGATATAAGTATATCCGCTAAAAGTTGTCGATGCCTTTTCTCATATTTGGTAAAATTGACGTTTTTTCATTCAAGGTCTTTCCCAATCATTTTAAGATTTGAATATCATTTCAAGTGACTAGAACTAGTTACTGCCTCGTCATTTTAAAAAAAATCTCCTACAAAGGTTTCCATCGTTTGAGTTTCCGTATCCGTATGGGACAGTCTACTCGTACATTTAGTCAAACTTGTTTAAAAAAGCATCCTGTCTTTGTTTCTTTCTTTCCCTTATCCTTATTATTTCCTTATCCCTAATTGATGTTTTTCATCAAAGCTTTCCTCCATTTCTGGTAGGGAATACGCCAATTTGAAGATTATTGACTATTTGTACGCCCAAGTAATTTTTAAGTGAGGTGCGTACCTGCTAATTTCAATTCGTAGGTTTGTGTGCATCATCAGTGTCTGTGACAGAATATTGCGAGCAGGCTTTGGCAGATAGACTATTGGATCAAACTAATTGAAAGTCAAAACATTACAGAATAAAAAATACAAATCATAGGTTTAAAGATCCGATTTATATAGAAATTTTCAATGTTTAGCTCGTTTGTTTTATTTCGGTCTGTTGCTTTTACACATTGAACAGGGATTAAACCGGCTCAAGACCTCTTGCTTCTATATTTAAATAGAAGACAAGTTTTTAACAAAATGACAAAGTGACATTTAGGGTTGTCACGGACCCGAAATCATGATAAAAGTAGTGTGCAGCCACGAAAATCAATGTCACTTTGCCATTTTGTTAAAAACTTGTCTTCTATTTAAATATAGAAGCAAGAGGTCTTGAGCCGGTTTAATCCCTGTTCAATGAGAAATTTTTTTCTAGCACATTTGTGTGGTACTGAAGTACGGGCTGCTCTCGGTTCGGACCACAAAAATTCCGTTGGACGAGACGACTTTCTTTTGCAATAACCAAATGTTACTAAACTTGATGGAAATTCGTTTCGAAATACCAAAATATAATAGCATTGACTGAAATTCAATTGGAACAAATCTCTTGCCGACACGAGCCCATAATTCTTCGGGCCACCGTTTGGCTCACCCAGTGTATTCCATTTGGTAAAATCCCCGAAAATCTCCGCCAAAAGAAGAATGCCACCAAAAGTTATTGTATGCATACACCTACAGCCAAACTCTGAGTACGTCCCTATAGCGCAGGCAGATAAATGAACGTAAACGGTTTACAACACGGCGGCCAAACAACAGCGCCCAGGACAGAGCAGCCTTTTCATTGTCGGTCGCTTGGGTTGGTTGGTATGGCAACATTTTCTGCTTCCACAACTTTGAGCATAATTAATGAGTGAGGAGTTTTTTTATGGCTTCATTTCGGATTTCTGCGGCAAAAGTTTTCCGTTGACTAATGGCTGACATAAAAGTTGTTTTACACAATTTACTCAATTAACTTTTCAGGTAGTTAATCTTAGTTGACAACTACAACAACGTCGTCGACTACAACTAACAACAACAGAGTAGCGCGCGTAAACTTTTTTTTTAATACCCGTAAAATGTCATAAATACCCGCATAACCGCTTGCCGTTTAACACGGTTGTAGTAATTTCAGGAATAGATGTTTTCTCATCTCGGGTAGTGTTATCGGCGCTGTAATGTTGTTAACGTCCTTGCCTCCTTTCGCGTCCGCAGCCTCTGCGTCTCCGAGTCTGGTTGTGCGTGGTGCGACGGTGCGTAATAGACCCAATTTCATGTGTATCCTTTTTTGTCGTTTTGGTTGGAGCGGGGGCGTCAATTTTGTGGAAGGACTGCATGACACAGTCTGTTTGTCCATCCATCCACCCGTTCGTTTATGTGGAAATGTTGTGCGATATGAGTGGAGTTTTTAATTTCGTTAAGTGGTCATCCATCATCGAAATGCGAGCATATACCACATATTCGTTGACAGTTGTGATGATATGACTTCTGGGCCATAATCACAGATTTTGGCATAATAAATTTACATTTGAATAATAAATATTAGCAACCAATTCCCCTTAACGCTTCTCTACATATGCACTTCAATGAGGACTGATGTCTATGGACATTTAAGGCGATGTTTGAATCAACAACAACAAAAACAATAACAAAGAGGTTAAGTGATACTGGTAAATCACTGAAACAGTTTAGTTAAATAAACAGCTTGCCAAGGTTTTTGTTGTGGGTAACAATATTTTATGCCATTTCGTTTAAACTGAAAATATTCATTATGAAATATTGGATTCCAGGGGCTTATTTGAACTAATGGACAATGCCTAAGTTCGTTCGAAACTTAAATACTTTCCGCCATGGATAGCGTTTCGGTATGGCATTGGCAGTAAGTATTGGGGGATAGGGTTTGTTGGAAGTATGTCTCTCTTTGCCAGGACCTACTTTTCGGAGCACTAGAAACTTTAGATACATGCCTCACGACCTGCCATTTGGCCAAATCGTAGAATTATTGTCATTTTCTGAATCGGAAGGAAATTTTATTATGTTTGAGTAGCAAACTTTCAATTCGCGAAGAGGTTGATGTGTTTGGGTACCTCATCAGGACCCGAATCTTAAACGAATCTTACAAATTTAGGCATACCTATAGATTAGTGAGGAAACACTACTTTACCTGAATATCCATATGCCCATGTTCCAAAGGAACCTTAGACCCATGGGTCTAGGTATCAAATTTAGTCGAATCGTACACGCAGAGAAAAGATATGGTTACACTATGGTCACCGCAACAATAATATGTTCTCAACAATAAAAGCATGTTCGTCGCAACCATAGTATTGTTTTTTGAATTTCATTTTGACAATAGTATGATTGCGACAATATTGCTATTGTTGAAATGTAACAATAGTATTATTGCCAAATTTAGAAATGAAAATATGGTTGTAGCAACCATATAAACATGGTTGGTGCAACAAAAGTATTGTTTTTAAAAATTTACGTTTACATTTATATGATTACGGCAATCATACAGTATGGTGGCGACTATGAACATAACAAAACAGGTTTTATAAAGCATACATGTATGTGTGTGTGTGTGCCCACGATACAGTGCATGTTTGTTGTCCATTATAAAAAACAACAACAATTGGAAGTTAGTCGAGGGATTTTTATTGTGTTTACTTTTTTCGGTGAAATACTCTAATACCGACTGGTTCTCGTTTATTTAAAACCTGCCTGCACTTAAGTATTTAACCATTGATCATGGTTTAATCACATTCGTTACTTGGTGTCTACGGATGGTGAAGTACCATTCACCCCGCTGGCAACTAAAAGTATTTTTGACCGTTGGAATATATATTTTTGTTTCTTGAATGAAATGTTTAATAAAAACATGGCCTCAAATCTGGCTATGAACTAATAAAGGGTGTCCCAAGAAGAACGCAATTTTTAAATCTGGCAACATTCGAAGTGTCATTGTTTGACACTTGAACAATTGTTATTGTTTGTAAGTAGAAGGTACGAGGTTAGTAAAAATGGAGCGCTACACGAATGAACAACGCATTCTCATTGTGAAATTGTTTTACCAAAATGGTGAAAGTCAACTGTAAAGAGATTAATGGATAAATTTGCCGAAACTGGGTCTGTTAGTGATGTAAAGACAACAGCTGTACGCGATGATGTCGCTCAAACTCCATCCACCTCAATTCGACACCGAGCTCAGCAAATTGGTGTCTCCAAATCCACTTTGCAGCGAATTTTGACGAAAGATTTGCATCTTCATGCATACAAAATTCAATTGACTCAGGAAAATTCAATTGAACTCATGGACAGCGAAGGGAGTTCGTTAATTGGGTATTGGAGAGACAACATGAGAATGCTGATTTTGCCGATAAAATCATCTTCAGTGACGAGGCCCATTTTCATCTTGATGGCTTCATCAATAGGCAGAATTGTCGCATTTGGGGTGCGGAAAATACTCGAGTGATTCACGAGAAGCAAATGCATCCTCAACGTGTCACTGTGTGGTGTGGTTTTTGGGCTGGAGGAATCATTGGACCTTTTTTTTATGAAAATGAGGCAGGTCAAGCGCAAACAGTCAATGGTGTTTGGTATCGTGAAATGATAACCAGTTTTTTCTTGCCTAGAATTGAAGAAATGAATGTGGAGGGCATGTGGTTCCAACAAGACGGCGCCACATGTCATACAGCCAGAGAAACAATTCAATTGCTGCATCAGTCATTTCCCGGTCGTGTTATTTCGCGTTTTGGAGATCAGAATTGGCCGTCTAGATCGTGCGATTTAACACCATTAGATTTTTTTCTTTGGGGTTTTTTGAAGTCGATGGTTTACGCGAATAAGCCGACGACGACTCAAGCCTTAAAAGACGAAATTGGACGCTGCATTAATGAAATACCGCAGCATTCATGCAAAACGGTCATTGAAAATTTCATTAAAAGATCGCGTGCATGCCAGCAAAGCCGCGGCGGCCATCTGCACGATACATTGTTCCATACATAACCTCATTCTGTCTACTTTACGATATAATAAAGTTTCACGATTTTTTCTTAAATATCTGTGTTTT
This sequence comes from Hydrotaea diabolus, assembly GCA_963513945.1. Taxonomy (NCBI): domain Eukaryota; kingdom Metazoa; phylum Arthropoda; class Insecta; order Diptera; family Muscidae; genus Hydrotaea; species Hydrotaea diabolus. The sequence continues at coordinate 167,202,734 of OY740719.1, forward strand.
ATTTAAAATTTAAAAATTGAGCTCTTCTTGGAACACCCTTTAGTAATGCAATTTAAAATAACATACTTAATAAAAATCTCTATTTTTGAATAACAACAATAACCAATCCTAATAAATAATTATGGGGATCATAGTATGGTTGAGTGTGAATCCTACTATGGTTGTAGGTATGATTGCGTGTGAATCATAATATGGTTGTGAGGATCATTATATGGTTGAGAAATAATAGTATGGTTGAGTGTGAATCATACTATTGTTGTGAGAATCATAGTATGGTTGTGTAGATCATAGTATGGTTGAATGTGAATCATACTATGGTTGTGGGGATCATAGTATGGTTATGTGTGAATCATACTATGGTTGTGGGGATCATAGTAAGGCTATGTGTGAATCATACAATTGTTGTGAGGATCATAATATTGTTGTGTCACAACCATATACCCAACAATAGTATGATCCTCTTCGAATATTGTCACCCCAACCATACTTTTTTTCTGCGTGTAGAATTAGTGTTTTAATCATGTGAGCCGCAGTGGTGTGATGGACGTTCGGGGGACTATCATGCCATTCAACCCAGGTTCAACCCCGGGAAAGAACCTCTATCAATTATTCATTGGCGGATTTTCCACCTTGTAAATGCTGGCGACTTTAGGAGTAAGCGATTTATCTTAAAGTCATATAGGTACTTCTCTATAATATGCATTAGCCGTTAGAAGCTGCCGTTAGACAGCAGGTCCCGGTAAGTGAGTACATTGATTTAAAAAAAGTTTTCCCTTGTTCCTTAATGCAATGCTGTGGGACTTAAATAATCATGAATTTTGGGGGCCATATGGATCAGACCTGGTGCCAAATTGACGTAAAATCAAAAATATAGGTTTCTATCTGGGTTTTTAAGATAATTTCTCTGTTTCAGGATACACATATTTCCTCGATGATTAGAAGCGATTTTAGGGCGTTAAATGCGTCTATGTCTATTACACCATCAGTTAAAAGGGGGAAATATCAAAAAAATGCAATTAAGAGTTTTTTATTCCTGCAAAGCGGACATTTTTTCACGTCTGTCTATTTGGTGCATTTTCAATACCAACCTTACTTACTCACTTAAGTTGGATCTACAACCCGTTGTTGGTCTCACCCTGTTGCACTATTAACCTCCAAGCACTTCGGTCTTGTGCGTGCTGTCTCCAGTTGGTAATATCAAGTATTCTTACATCTTCAACTTGGGTCTTCCTGTGCTTTTCGTTTTACGAGGGTTGCTATATATATTTATGGCATAGGCAACACTAAGTGTTGTCTGCAGCATTCTAAAAAGGCTCGAGTCGATTGGTGCGGTGCGCGGTGCTTCTAAAGACGTTTATAAGATTGTTACAGGTGGCGAATCATGGACCTATGCGTATGAGCCCGAAACAAAACAGCATTCGACCGTGTGGATCTTCGATGACGAGCCAAATTCAACGAAAGTTGTTCGTGGAAAAGGCTCTTCGAAGCAAATGGTCGCCTGTTTCTTCTGCAAAACTGTTCATGTGGCGAAAATCGAACAAGAGAAGACGAATCATTGTGCACCATGGCAATGCGAGCTCTCACACATCGGCTCGACCCAGCGCCTTTTTGACCTGCCAAAACGTCGAATTGATGGGCGTGGTCAACGATTTTCGTCGCCAGAAAACGCTGTTGAAGCGTTCAAAAACTATATTTTGGAGGTGCCTCAATCTGAGTGGAAAAAGTGCTTCGACAATTGGTTTGCATGCATGGCAAAGTGTATAAATCATGCTGGAGAATACTTTGAATAACAAACAACCGTTTTTGATGATAAATATTTCATTATTAGGCTAGAAATATATATTAGCAGCCCGTAGTAATTGTAAAACAATGCGTAATGCTTTAATTTTGTGTGCTTTCATTTATTTTCGTCGATTGGGATAAACATAAGTTTTATTTTATTGTATGTCGAGATTAAAAAGGTATGCCTTCAAAAATGTTCTCGATGTATCCAGAGCAATTTATCAAGTCGGTAAGTATACAAACCCTGCAAATTTATTTAGCTGTACTTGTATAACTAGTTTATTTTTATTATTTTTTAAGGCTAACTTATAAACACCGAAATCAGGAAATCAAAGCGCGAAAAGGGACATAATGATGACAATAGTGTTTCAATACAACTGAAGGGCTACATAAAGGCAGCACCCGTTTGTCGTAAAACATAAATAATCCAATACTTTTATGGAAGACAATGGAAAGGGAGTATCCATTTATTGCTAGCAAATAAAAACCTTATCAATCGTTGACACTTCTGTCCCGCGTGAGAGATTTGTTTCGCATGCAGTTCTCTTTGCTACAGAAATTCGGAGCTAAATTTATCCAAAATATTTCAATATAATTACCTTTTTAATAACTTTTTTTAAAGTTATTAAAACTTGAATACTACTAATGTACAAAATACTTGAAATTCCTGATGTTTATTAGTTTATAATCACTCTTACTTTCCTAAATAAATGTTTTTATGAAGAAAACTTGTTTTTATTCTTAAATATTTGATTTTCATTTCCCAAAAGAAAAAAATTATACTAAAAAGTCGATTTTTGATTTTTTTGTAATAGTCGAAAAGTCTAAAGGTCAACTTTTAGTCTTAGGTATATAACCCTATGTCATACGCCCAATTCGTAAAATTATTGTCACATTCAGGATCGTAAGGAAATTTCATTGTTTTGCAGTAGCAAGCTGTCCATTGATGAAGAGGCTGCTTGTTTTGAGTCTCTCATCAGGGCCCAAAATTTAAATGATTTAAAAATTAGGGCACACTTTGATTAGTGAGGGATACCCATATGACCATTTCCTGAATACCCATATGACCATGTTCGAAAGGACCTAGTGGTCTAGGTCTCAAATTTAGTCGAATCGTAGAATAAATGTAGTAATTCCGTAGTCCGCCGAGGTGTGCTGGAAGTACAATCATGTCATTAAACCCGTGTTCAACCCCGGAAAAGAACATCTAACAATTTTTCAGCGGCGCCTTCTTCACTAAAATGCCGGCGACTTTACGAATAAGAGATTTATTTCTAAGCCATAAAAGGACTTCTCTGTAAAATGCATTAGCCGTTCGGAGCCGGCGTGAAACGGTAGGTTCCGATAAGTGAGTAAAAAAATTTAATCGTACACAGCTCACTGATTTGAGTGAAGTTTCCCCTTGTTCCTTAATGCGATGCTGTGGGACTTAAGTAATCATGAATTTTGACGCAAATCTTAAATACTCGTATAGGTTTCTATTTGAATTTCTCTTATTACCTATATTATCTCGTACATTAGAGAAGATTTTAGGGCGTTAAATGCGTCTATAAATATTAAAAAGGAGAAATATCGAAAAAAAATGCGATTCCGAGTTTTTTTAGTCCTGCAAAGCGGAAATTTTCCCCCATCTATCCGTTTGGTTCATTTTCAATACCAACCTCACTTACTTAAGATGGCTCTACAGCCTCTTGTTGGTCTTAGCTTGTTGCATAAATGACCTCCAAGTATTTCGGTCATGTGCGTGCTGTCTCCAGTTTGTAATATCAACAATTCTCACATCTTCTTAAGCTTTGTCCTTGCACCAGAGTCTTGGCCTTCCTGTGATTTAGCTGTCATCCAACGTCTTTCTGGCTAGAGTATTCGTTTCCATTCGACCGACATATCCTAGGGATTCAGCTCGTTCACGGTTCGTTTGACGTCTATACTTTCCGATGGGCCCTTGGTGTTGACTGCGCCAGCTGTATTAACTTTTGCGTTTTTAAAAATTTTCCTCATCATTATGTTGAAAAAATTACACCATAAGCTGTCACCCTGCCTGAGTCCTGTTGTAGTATTAGTGAATGGTTAGGAGAGGTCTCTTCCCATTTTTACTGTCATTCCACAAAGGCGAGCAATTTTTCCAGGTATACCATCCATACACAGGCATAGTTTCAAACAGTTTTTCACCAATACTAACTGATCTGCAACTATCCCAGCTTGCATTTTTTGAATTTTTTAATCAAATTCGAGTCTTTTTCGACTCTTCTGCGGGATTAAAAAGTCGGAATATGCGCGCTTTTTCTGAACATTAAAGATACTTTTGTCGGGAGAAAAGTATGCCTGCCCCGCGACTCTTGTTAATAAGTCATTTTCTATATTAGTTTAGAGTCATTTTCGACCCCTTTCCGAGTAGTTTTAAAGTCTTTTTAGAAACGGTTTTTGATCATTTGTTAGTCTCATTTGATATCGTTTGTTACTCGTTTTGGATTCGTCTTTCAGTCATGTTGGAATCACTTACGAGTCTTTTGTGAGTAATTTATCAGTCATTTTATCGTCATTAATCACCCACATTTCTAATCATTTGGGGGTCTTTTTTGCGTCATTTATGACTCTAACTTGAGTCATTTCTCAGTCGTATTTCTAAATGTATTTACCCCCCTGTTCCGCAATCCGTTGTAGAGTGAAATCCGAATCCGAGTAAAATTAAACAGTCCAGTATTCATCTTCACAAAAACAAATTTTTATCTTTTTGGAGAAATTAAATTTTCTGCCTCTTTTTTTGCTAATCTTTTGATTTGCGCAATTTCACTTCTTTTTATTCGTTTAGCTAACATTGCCTTTTTTATTTAATTTATTACAATACTTTAATGATTTTAATAAAAGTATTAAATTTAATTACACGTTTTATTTTTTTGTATATTTCACTTTCACAATAAATGATCTTCACACCTAGAAGTTAATTTTATAAATGAACAAAAACATAACTTTTTGACATTTACTTAAAAATACGCAAAGATTGTCCCATTGTTCTTAAGAAAACAAAAACATAACAAGCAGTTTTTAATCATCTATCCGAGCCAAATATGGTCATAAAAAGCATAATTATAATCACTTTTCAAACACCTGCATGATCTGTTTTTGATTAAGCAATTTCAATCTTCCAGATAAGCGAAATATTATAATAAATAACGGAAATGATAGTCAAATTTGAAACGTCTGAAGGATTAAATTGCGATTACTATACAATTTGTTGTTATAATTAAAATCGAACTCTTTTTACCCATTAGCGCGAATCATTATCGAGTCCTTTTTTGATCATGTAGGTGATTTAACAGTTTTTGATCACCAAAAGTACTCGAAGAAGACTCAACAAGGTGATTTTTCAAAAAATGATCTTCGAAATGCTAGCTGGGATAAAACATGTATCAGCTAAAATAGAAGCATATATCTCTTTCCCTTTAGACTGGATCGTGCTTTCCACTGGCAAAAGGACGAATGGATAGACGGAAAAAACGCTAAACCCCCGCTTAGACGATAATTTAAAATTATCAAATAAGTAATTATTAAGCGTCTTTACACTGCTTATGTGGTGGGTTTTTTTGGTTTCCTCTGTAAGTAGGCTTAATCAGCGTAGGGGAAAAAAGTTTCCCTTTAAGGGACCTAAAGTGCCATGGAAAAAATAAATTTTTCTGTTCCGCGCGGTCAAAACGGGCGATCAATTTTACTAAAGTTATGAAATTTTGATTTCATTCAAATATAAACCAAAAAGTTTTTCAAGTCGAAGAGACTTGTAGTTGCAAGAAGGGGTGACTGAAGTTTCAGTGAAAGCTACTTAACTTCCTTCAGACCCCAAACAACGCACGTACGAGTAATTTAACCACACATATTTGTTACCACAACCGCATGTTGGTGGTTGCACGTACTATTCACGTATTTCATCGTTACGACCGAATGTTGTTTGGGTACACAGCCATTTTCAGTAGAAGGAAGTGAACCTTTCGGTTGAAGAAAACGAGTATCGGTAATACTAACAGATTATGATGATTATTGGAACTGAACTTGTACTTGTATGGGTTTTTGTTATAGATTGTTGGTTATAAGTACTTTTTAAAAAATGGGGTATTTTACCGCCTTGCACTGGGTCAACTGATCAGTACGTCTTTGGAAAGCTGTTTTGATAAGCATTGCAGTGATGCCCTAATCTGGAAAAAAATTATTAAGGTATATAAGTATACTTTATAACAAAATTTATTGTCAAACTTTGTTAAAAAAACTGTTGTTGTTGTGGATAATAAAAAAGGTCTATCTTTGGCGAAAATTCTGATCAAGTCTAGTAATGTCGTTTACTTACAGTAAAGCCTGTTTCTTTATTCTAGAAAATATCTTTTTACTTATAGTTCGTTTATTTATATGACAGTAAAGTTTGGAAGCAGTTACCGTCTAACCCAAGACACTCTCTGTCCAATTTTTTTTTGGTTTTACACATTTTTTGGGGATTTCGAAATAAGTTTTCAACGTCAACAAAGATTTTGTTGTGACTAGAACCGATAAAATATTATAGAGTTTATATGTTGATGTTGGAATGACCAATATTATGTTACACCAGACAACTAAGCAGGGGTTGGTCACAATAAAGTACTTATCTGTTCTCACCACCAATTATTGGTCCCAAAATAATATGTACATCACAATTTGTTGGTTGCCATAACCGCCAGTTGTTGCAACTAATACTTAAACTGCATTAGGTTGGAATAACTATGTTATTGGCTGTAAATACCGTGACATGGTTGAAGCAACCATATCATATTTAAGTAATATAATATAAGAGAAAGTCGGTTAATCCAACCGCATGTTTGTAGTTCAACCGATTTCCGACTAATTTTTATTCAGTGTGCATGATCAATGACTTCACTTAAGTGCAGGAAGATTTTTAATAAACGAGAACCTGCCCGATGTAGAGTATTGCACCGAACAAAGTAAATACAATAAAAATCCCTCACATTTTTTTTTAATATGACTACATTCGAACCAAAGGAAAAAGTTCGAACAAAAGAAAAAACAACAAATAACCTGTTTGAACAACAAATAACCTGTTTGAACAACAAATAACCTGTTTGAACATCAATTAACCTGTTTGAACAACAAATAACCAGCAATAATTGGTTGCCACGGCAACCAGTTGTGGTACCATAATGTTTGTTCGCATTTCATTGGTATGACCGATCAATTAGTTGCGTGCCCAAAATTTTGATTATAAAGTATACATCATCTAGTGATATGCTATTGTGACTGCAACGGAAATCTTCTGTTGCAACGAAATTTGTATAGCTCCAACCGATTTCCAACGGATTGTTTTGTCTGCACGCAGAAAAAAAGTATGGTTATGGTGACAATATTCGAAGAGGATAATACTATTGTTGGGTATATGGTTGTGCTACAACAATATTATAATCCTCACAACAATAGTATAATGTAAATACAACCATACTATGATCCTCACAACAATAGTATGATTCACACATAACCATACTATGGTCCCCACAACCGTAGTATGACTCACGCTCAACTATACCATGATCTCCACAACCATAGTATGTTCCTCACAACCATAGTATGATCCTCACAACCATAGTATGGTTCACATACAACCATAGTATGATCCTCACAACCATAGTATGATTCACACGCAACCATGTTGTGATCCCTACAACCATAGTATGATCACACACAATTATACTATGATCCCAATATGATTTATTAGAATTTGTTTAAGTTGTCTACAATAGATTTAAACTATGGAAGTTATTCAAAAATACATTATATTCAAAATAATAGGAGTGATTTATTTCACAGTAGAACAAATAAGTTTAAATAAACGTAAGCGTTTTTATTAAAAATATTTCAGTTAAAAAAAAGCCAAAGCAAATTGTTTTAAAAATTTTAATTTCGATAAAAAAAAGTACTAGTATTGCATTAGATCCGTACCAATAACATTTGTTCTTAAAAGCATATTCAAATGAAGAAAAATTACAATCATACAGTATGATTGCCGTAATCATATTATTGTTAACAAAAAACGCAATATTTTTGTCGCACCAATCATATTTATATTGATGCTATAACCATATTTTCATTTTTAAATTTGGCAATAATACTATTGCTACATTTCAACAATATTAATATTGCAGCAATTATACTATTGTCAAAACTAAATTCGGTTAACAATGCTATGGTTGACACGAACATACTTTTAATTCGGAGAACATATTATTATTGCCGTGACCATGTAGTAACCATGTTTTTTCTCTGCGTGTGTGTGTAAATGCCACACAGAGAAAAAACCAGTTGGAACTATGTGCGAACTAAAAATATTCGGACTTTTTGGTAGGTCAGAGTTATTTTTAATGGGCCAACGCCATACCGTATGCAAGAACTTAAAATTAGTTAATTCTTTGTTTAAGCGAATTTTCGTGGTGCGATGTCTTAAGTGAAATCGTATGGAGTTGATTTGATTTTCGAAGAATATTTTAACACCCTATCTCTAAGATTGGAGTTTTTTTTTCGAAAAAGTGAAAAAATGATTCTTCAACGGGAGTTTGACTATTTTAATGTTGTCCAATTAATTTCACAATAAAATTGTGTAAATGTAATTGAATATATTCGTTTTTGGGTTAAAATGATTTACGACATTAATTATATTAGCATGACGTGACAAATTCCCCTATACGATACTTACTAACTTCAAATCGATATATCTCGATTCCTAGATGAGACCCAACGAAACGCTGGGACACGTATGACCTTTTTTTGACCGATATAACTTTCCCCGGTGGTTTCATCCCAAACCGATTGTGGCTGTCGCACAGTGTTATAGATCGTCTACAATAAAATCAAAATATCCTCAAATTGAGCAGTTTTCGTCCTTTTTTCAACCTTATTTATGCATTACAGCTAACAAAAAGTAATGATTTCTCCGAAGTTGTCAAATTGTTATAAACAGTAAAGTTTGGATGGCATTTGCTTTTCAATGAAATTCTGGTCCTTGGTGGAAATTCAAAAAAATGCCCAAAGGATGTTCCTTGCGAGGATTTAATGTCATATATGTACATTATGACCATCAATATTGCCTGAAATGGACCAATCGACACTTTCTCCCGGACTTTTGTTAATTGTACGTAAGATTCCGTTTTGTAGCAGCAAATACGAATATTTCCATTTCCTTATTTATATGCACAGCGAGGTTTAATGGCTCGTTTTGATTTATTTCAACTTCCATACACAAAATGCTATGAATATTGAACAGGCATGGTTGGCAGACTTCAGGTTATCTGTCGGCCAGAATATATTTAAATTTTCCTTTAAATGTCTGTAGACTGTCAAACGCGATTTCGTTCGTTCGTCCGCCGTACGTTTCGTAATTTTGTTGAAACAGCAGACAACTCTTTTATGATTTACAGATTGTACATCTACATCTTGTGGAACACGCTTCGACATTTAAATGTTTATGTATAAAGTATTACAATCAATGAGGAGCGTTATGCACGAGTACGAGGCCAAGTTATGTACTTGAGTTCAGGGGGGCGAACGTTGGGGCAAAGGCGGGAAAAAGGGGAGGTCGATCGTCGGTCGGTCGACCCGGAGGTTGGCAATGTTGTGTCTGGCTGGCGTTTGGTTTTTTACATTTTTTTTTGTTTTTTGAGTTTGTGTTGCTTTCTTTTCTGTTTTGTTTTGCAAACTTTTCGCATATGCACTGTATATAGTTTACATATGTGAATGCCAAGAAATCATCCATACGGCATGCCACATATCACACATGTTGTTATGAAAACCCACGTATGTTGTCTGCGGGCGATAATATCAGTGCCATGAATTCACGAATTTAACAGAAGATACTCCATCTACTCCGACGATGATGATGACGACGACGACGCGTCGTCTATGTTCTGGATTTTCTGTTCGAGAGTGTATATACTGCGACTTATACATAGGCATGTGTGCGTTGCCCAGAAATTCTTGGGGAAGCGGACGTTTTGATTTGCCAACGAATCACTAGGCGGCAAAGTGTTGTGTCCTCCATTTTTAAAATCTTATTTTAGCACGGTGGCAGCGGCTCCACCTCATGCTGAGTGAGTTGTGCGTTGAATCGTCTCTGAGAGTGACAACCTGCAGCACTTGTTTTGTATGTTGGGAGGGCTTTACAGTCATGCGTACTACAGGGACTCTCTTCTTTGAACCGTTAAAGTAATTTTGGGCCATACTCTTGCTTTGTTGGTTCTCACTTCACGTAGTTAATGGTTGTTGTTGCTGGTGTGTCACTACCAATATTTGTCTATATAAGCGCGAGAGTGTATGTGTTCTCTCGCCAAAGTGTTCTACTCTCCGAGTGTTATACGGGTCATAGATGTTAATACTGGCACATCAATTATACTCAGAGGCGAGAAAAGTGAAAAGTACAATCCGACAAATTCCATCAGAAACAAAGAGTCCTTTATATTCACAAGTTGTTCGGCCATCCTGCCATTTATACTTACGGGGCCAGTTGGACTTACACACAGATGCAAAGTCGATTAACTACCAGTGAGTGAGCGAGCGAGTACAGTTCATTGTACACTTTGTCCCTTTCCTCTTGTACTGTTGCAGTTGTCTCTGCCATTCGATGGAATTTTAAGCGATTACAGTCAACGATTTTATGTCAAACAAAGGAAGGCATTGTAAGAATTCATATGGATGCCGTTTGTTGACTACAATGGAAGACACTTTTGCGCTAAATTTATGATTTCCGGTAGTGTAGTGAGTGGAATTAAATATCCTTTAAAGCACTGTTCAGCACCAATATCGTCTGGAGAAAATGAATGGCCGACCTTTTTTGACAGTGAGCCCAAAATACGGATCTTTTCTAAAATACACTCAAAGCACACCATTTTGGATATATAAGCGATTAAACATTACCCTATTTCGAAAAAAAAGTATAAGTTCTCGCCATCTTATAACGGTTGGTCCATCTTGTGCTATCTTTTTGAAACATGTGCTATCTTGACAGTGACAGTTCTTTGCCGCTCAAAATCTTAACAGCAAGTCAGTGTTATATCTCCGTCAAACGAAATCGAGTTGAGATATAATGGCGAGGAATTTCCAAAGCCAATGCTGCATAGAACTAAAAATGCTTTTTCTGAAAAAAAAAAAAGCTATGGCCGAAATGTGGCAGCCAACGCAACTGCTGTACGCAAGTTTGTGCAAAAAGTTCATGGGACTGTCATAATGTCAATAAAGAAGCCGAGAGTGTGCGACTCGCCATAGATCTCGACAACTCAACATTTTACGAGCCAGCATTATGCGTATTATGCACAAAGGTTTGCATTATTCGCTAACGATGTCCAATTGACTCTTCAATTAAAATTAAAGACAAACATCCACATCGTCATCGCTTCTTAGTTTGGGCCTTAAGCATGGTACCAAGTTAGTTCATGTGAATAGCTGTTTTTATTTCAGTCGTCTTGCAAAAAAAAGTTTTTGTGATTTTTCTCGGTCAACATAACCCGCCGTCGAGTAAAAAATTAGTCGTTAGGCACTAAAAGTTCTTGCTGCTGTGGCCGAAATAAATATTGATACTAAAGAAGTAACTTCACCTAATTGTAAATAAAAGCAGAACGCGTTAATCGATTTCTATGATCTATGTCGCATTTTGTTTATAGGTTATGTATGTGACTTTACGTGAAAGTTATAAGACTCTACACGTTTTTCCGTTTGGGATTTATATGATTAAAAAAAAAAAATTTTTTTTGGCAAAATTTTCTTCATAAATTTATTTCTAATTGCAAAAATGTTGATTTGGTAGAGAAACAGTATATTAATGGATTAAAGAAAATGTAATTATTAATTTTTCTCAATTTATTTCAGCAAAATCGAACTAGTCGTTCTCGAGTTATGTCAAACTACGTTTTTTTTCACATACGAACGCAAAACCCTTTGAGGGTTTTAATATACTGACCTAGTACCATCACCCTGACTTGGAATTTCTCACCCCCCAGACAATAACCCCAAAAATGTTCCACAGTGTCATCAGAAGGAGCTAAATCTGGACTATATGGTGGATGCGGAGCAATTTCAAATCGTAATTCGGCCAGTTTTTGTTGAGTTAAAAATGCAGTGTGTGAAGGAGCATTATCTTGATGAAAAAGAACTTTTTTTTCTAAATGCGGTCGTATTATCTTGATTTCTTCACTCAACCGATCCAATAATGCACAATAATATTCACTATTTATAGTTTGTCCTTTCTCAAGATAATCAATAAATAGTATACCCCTTGCATCCCAAAATACTGTGGCCATTACTTTCCCTGCTGACTTAACAGTTTTCGCCTTCTTGGGACCACTTTTACCAGCTTCTATCCATTGTTTTGACTGTTCTTTGCATTCTGGGATGTAGTGATGGATCCATGTTTCATCAACAGTTATGAATCGGCGCGAGAACTCTATTGGATTACGCTGATAAATCGCTAAAAGCTCCTCGGAATTGGTCCAACGGACGATTTTTCGGGGCAAAGTCAACAAACGCGGCACATATCTTGCGGATAGCTTTTTCATGTGGAGTTCATCATGTAAAATACTCCAAACTTGTTTTTCGTGTATTTTAACAATATCGGCAAGTTCTCTGAGCTTTATTCGTCTATCTTTAGTCACTTCATTAAATATTTTTCTAATGTTTTCAATAGTAGTAGCAGTTTTCGGTCTTCCAGAGCGTTGTTCATCTTCCGTACTTGAACGACCCATTTTAAATTGTTGAACCCAGGATTTCACGGTGGAGTATGATGGTGCATTATCACCATGAACAGAATCCAATTCAACTTTGATAAATTGTGGCGTATAACCTTTCATATAAAAGTGTTTAATTACCGCACGAAACACTTTATTTTCCATTTTTCAAAAATTATAAAACTTGTTTACTTCAATCACCTGTAACAAAGAAAATAATCATTAAATATTTCGGAAATTTTGACAGATGGCTTATAAAAGATTGCTTTTAAAAAACAAAAAAAAGTTGCTAGTAAAACAGAAAATGTGCCAGGCCAGTTAGTTTTGCGGTCGCCCTCTTATCGTGTTCAAGAAGAAATAAAACGCATATAATTTAATGTTATGGCCAAGAATTTAGCTTTATTATAACGATATGGGTTTGTCATTATGTTTTAAAAATGATTACAAGCAAGAGGCCGCCGCGGCTGGCTCGAATTATTATCGACCACTTTTTACAGCATTATGAGCATCAATAGCGCGCCAAATATTCTCATTCAAGACGTCAATCGTGTCGGGCTTATCTGCGTAGACAATCCAGCAGTGTTAAAATCTTGGAGGCCGCTCACTAAAAGTTTTCTTCATTAAGTTGATTGGCATATAGCGCCGTCTTGTTGAAACCAAAGGTCCCCCACATCAACATCCTTCAATTTAGGCTCGAAAATTAACGGTAACATTATGGCCGGCTTCATTTTGAAAGAAATATGGACCAATGATTCACTATGCCCACAAACAGAGGAAAAACATGGTTACTACATGGTCACGGCAATAAAAGTATGTTCGTCGCAACCATAGCACTGTTAACTGAATTAAGTTTTGACAATAGTATAATTGCTGCAACATTAAAATTGTAGAAATGTAACAACAGTATTATTACGAAATTTAGAAATGAAAATATGGTTATAGCAACAATATAAATATGGTTGGTGCAACAAAGGTATTGTGTTTTGCGTTTTATGTTAACAATTATACGATTACGGCAATCATACTGTATGATTGTAATTTTTCTTCATTTAAATATGCTTTTAAGATCAAATGTTATTGGTACGGATCTAATGCAATAATAGTACTTTTTTTATCGAAATTTAAATTTTTTAAACAAGCTGCTTTGGCTTTGTTTAATTGAATTTTCTTTTAATAAAAACGCTTACGTTTATTTAAACTTATTTTTTCTACTGTGAAATAAATCACTCACTATTATTTTGAATTTAATGTTTTTTTTGAATAATTTTCTAACTCAAATCTATTGTCGACAACTTTAACAAATTCTAATAAATTAAATTGGAAATCATAGTATAATTGTGTGTGATCATACTATGGTTAAAGGGATCATAACATGGTTGCGTGTGAATCATACTATGGTTGTGAGGATCATACTATGGTTGTATGTGAAACATACTATGGTTGTGAGGATCATACTATGGTTGTGGAGATCATAGTATGGTTGAGTGTGAGTCATACTATTGTTGTGGGGATCATAGTATGGTTATGTGTGAATCATACTATTGTTGTTAGGATCACAGTATGGTTGTATTTGAATCGTACTATTGTTGTGAGGATCATAATATTGTTGTAGCACAACCAGTAGGTCTATTCATTATGAAATGACAAACCTAACTGACAGAAATAAGTGAATAAATAATAGAATTGACAGCTGTCAAGAAGACCAACTCCGAAAAAAGTGTGGCCAGATTGAAAGCCACACGTCTAAACAAAACACCATTTTTCTGTTGAATACAAAAACAATGTATTTTTAATTAAATATTCAATAATTTCAATGAAGAAAAGATTGTTGTTTTAATTTTTGTTTGTACACACTTAGCAAAAATACTAGATTTAAATTGGTTCGACTTTCTATTGCAGTCACCAAATGTCTTCAATCATGATGGTTGTACGGTTCGACATATATAATGATGATTGCTTTGACTATATCATATGCTGCTGAAAGAAGCATTCTCTTTGGGACTAAAATTACCTCTGATAAAAAGTAGTTTGTTGTGATTTCTGGAGGATCCATGGCTGCACAACTTTACTTTACACAGAAGAAAAATTAGTTGAAAATTGGTTGAAACTACAAAAATTTCATTGAAGCAGAGGAATTTTTGTCACCAGTGTTTTGTTTTGACAGTTTTTGTACAATTTTACCGTCAGTTACGTCCATTAGAGTCTTACCATCGTCATTCCATCAGAGTCAAACTTTTTTTAAATTAAAAAACACAATTGCATTGTTGAAATCTATATATATATATATATATATATATATATATATATATATATATATATATATATATATATATATATATATATATATATATATATATATATATATATATATATATATATATATATATATATATATATATATATATATATATATATATATATATATATATATATATATATATATATATATACAGTCGAAACTCTCTATAACGAACTCCTATATAACGAAATTTTCTTTATTGCGAAGCAATTATAAGAACACTGTGTTTTAGGTCTACTTTGAGTGTATTATAATCTCCATATAACGAATTTCCCTATAGCGAATATTTCCTTATAACGAAGCATTTTTGCGATCGTAACTTTAAGATTGAAGCGTTTTCAATCTCCATATAACGAATTTATTCAAATAATTTTTTGTTATTATTTACATCAGTGGTAGGCAAAACCGAACGCACGCACACAAAAAAGAAATCGACGTCGCTTTGTCGCTTTCTGATGTACAATATTATTTCTCTTTTAACAGATTCAGATGAATACGAAGAAGAATCTGCCGATATTGCGAAACCGTTACCCACATATGGACAACTTTCTTCATCAGTTGAAGGTTTCCGTACCTATTTGGAAATGAAAACCAACGTACCAAATACTGTGTTTACTTCTCTGAATGTATTAGAAAATTATATTGAAGAAGAAAAGTGGAAAATTGTACTTCAAACCAAAATAACTGACTACTACAAATAAAAAATGTTAAAAGTAACAAAATTGTTTTTCTTTTCTATATAGCGAATTTTCTTTATAGCGAAGTAAATATCCAGTCCCTTGGAATTCGTTATAGAGAGTTTCGACTGTATATATATATATATATATATATATATATATATATATATATATATATATATATATATATATATATATATATATATATATATATATATATATATATATATATATATATATATATATATATATATATATATATATATATATATATATATATATATATATATATATATATATATATATATATATATATATCGTTAGCTTAACGTGAAAATGTGCTAAGTCATCTTTTTCAAATTTTACAGGAGAGACAAAAAACCTAATAACTTTTAAATAAAACATTATTTTATTAAACTGTAAATGCAGTAACCTCAATGTCATAACTACTCAACGCAAAGGACAAAAAAAACTAAAAAAAACATGCATTTTACCCCTATCAGCTTTTTATTGAGTTAGCAGTTTTTCTTACTTATTTTTTTCTTTTTTTGTTTGACTTAGCACATTTTACTAAACTTATTTCTTCATAGTATTAATAAATAAAATTAAAGCAATGTAGTTTCAAAAATTAAAAGGTACTTCTTTATTTGTTAACATTGATCACAAATTATATGCAGTCTTATTTCATTGCTGCTATTTAATATTTTATATAAAATTATATAAAAATTATCACAAAGAACAATTTTGCAGTCTTACTCCTGCTGCTAGTAAAAGTTATATAAAAAAATCAGTAAAAATTTTATTATTTGAAAAGCAAATCATCATAAAATTTATGATGGTCCTTAGGCAAAGTAAGTTTCAAATATTGTAGATCTTCATATTTCTTACGTTTAATTGGTATTCTGTTTTGGTACAGTTGTTCTAAATTGCACCAATTTAAAGCAACTATTTTTTGATCAATTCTTTGCGGCAGAATTTTCCATAAAGTGGTGAACCGTAATTTGAAAAAAATTTCTCGATTTGGTGTATATTTTAATGCACGAATGTCTGTGACTTTGGCATCACCTTTGGTACGTCCAGGACGAATACTTTTACAGAATTCAATATTGTTTAATTTTTTAAAAAAATCATGTGTCAAATAAGTCACATCGTATGGCATAGGCTTTTTTCTTGCTGCTTTACATATTGCGATATATTCGGCAGGAACATCGATATTTTTATTCTTCATAGCACGCTCTATGGTAGAGTGGACACTATCGGCCTCCATCTGCGTATGCCCGGTCTCCAGTATTTTCTGCTCTATCACAATGTTGTGCTTAATAGCCGTATTTAGAAGTGCGTTACTCATTGCACTATTCCGGTTTTGGTAACCACATCCATCACTATAAAATATAATCTTAATAGGGTTATCACTGTTATCAAGGCTGGGAAGAATTTTGGTTTCAATAAAATAAACCCATATGCTTGAAAATTCTTCAGCATTCACACCTCCTTCAGCTTCATTCCAGAGGAAGCAATACCCTTTTTTGTTTATTATGTTGAAAAAAACCAAATTGTGAACCTGTAATTTCGTTCTATAATACAAGCTGCTGACTTGGGATTTCGGAGCCATGAGTACAGCTTGAAGATCTACCGTAAACACATTGGATTCGTCACACCTGTCTTTGTTCTTTTCCATTCTTGCTTCTTCTTTTTTTTCTTGGTGACAAGAATATTCTTCCAGTGGAGTAGTGCCGGCAGAATAACGTGCACATATTTCACACTGGTCCTTCTTTGGTGCAAACAAGCCAAGATTTCTGCTCTCAAATACCTTTACTACCTTTTTCGTTTAAAATAAAACACAAATAATATTTCTTTTGCACAAATAAAGCTCACGAAAAGCAAGAAGAAAAAACAATAACAGAAAGAAAACAATAGAAGAAGAAAAAACATGACTTAGCGCAATTTCTTTGACAGTCGTGAAGTTAGCACATTTACACATCATTGCCAACATCAAGTAAAAATTATTCAAATTCATACTTTTTTTTTTAAAGTGTGTATTTTGAATTTATTTCTAAGAATGCATCAAAATCTCATTTTTCCAAAAAATTGACTTAGCACATTTTCACGTTAAACTAACGATATATATATATATATATATATATATATATATATATATATATATATATATATATATATATATATATATATATATATATATATATATATATATATATATATATATATATATATATATATATATATATATATATATATATATATATATATATATATATATATATATATGTGTGTGTGTGTGTGTGTGTGTATATATATACACACACATATTTGAGTACTCGAGTACTCGTACTTCAGAGAAAGGAGTTTTTTTTATCAATCTAAATATGTGACAGCGCATAGAGAAAGGGACCCAAGGGTAAATAAATAAATTTTCACTTTTTTTTGATGTGGACAACATCTGTGCATCGAATGAGACCGATCCCCCCCAGAGATATGCGCGTTTTATGAAAGTGATGGTACACCAAAGATACACGTATTTAAATCTTTAAAATGGCTCTCCAGAACAAAACTGGTTTTTAACTTTAGGTCCCTCTCTATTTTGCGCGTCACATATGGACATTTTACGAATTCTCTGTCTGTTTAGATGTGGATCGGTGGGTGTTTAAAAAAAGATCGAGTTACCCTTCGAAGAACTAAACTCATAACCAGTATGTGTTTTGGGCATTTTTGGACAATTTGACTTAAATAATTAGCTTTAAAATTGGCATTGATTGGATATCGAATACATAGCCGCATTAAATGTCCTATAAATGGACGTGGTCATTGAGCTTAGGGCCGAAAAACATCCTGTATTGTCTAGAAAAAATAAAATTGTCTTACAAATCCAATTCCATCCATTTATTTAAGATTTAGCCCAATTTTCGACACGACTTTTAAATTGGCCCGAATATATCAATTTTTCTGTGATCCGACTAATATTGAGATCAAAACCCACGTGTCTAAGGTCCTTAGGCCGCCAAAAAAATAGTCAGTTTGAACATGGACATGCGGGTACTCTGAAACAGTGGAATTTCCTCACTTATCATTATTTGGACTAACTTTTAATATTTGTTTGCATTTTGGGTGCGGAAAACCTAAGGAATTAAAAAACGGTGCCCTTTATTAATGGACACTCCACCATAAAACTTCCTCACGAATGGGCCAATGATCTATGGGGCCCTGAAAATAAGGTTCTGTCAAAGTACAATCCGACAAATTCCATCAGAAACAAAGAGTCCTTTATATTCACAAGTTGTTCAGCCATCCTGCCATTTATACTTACGGGGCCAGTTGGACTTATACACAGATGCAAAGTCGATTAGCGAGCGAGTACAATTTATTGTACACTTTGTCCCTTTTCTCTCGTACTGTTGCAGTTGTCTCTGCCATTCGATGGAATTTTAAGCGATTACAGTCAACGATTTTATGTCAAACAAAGGAAGGCATTGTAAGAATTCATATGGATGCCGTTTGTTGACTACATTTGAAGACACTTTTGAGCTAAATTTATTTCTTTCTCACGAATGGGCCAATGATCTATGGGGCCCTGAAAATAAGGTTCTGTCAAACATGTACCACATGCAGAAAAAAAGTATGGTTGGGATAACAATATTCGAAGAGCATCATACTATTGTTGGGTATATGGTTGTGGCGCAACAATATTATGTTCATCACAACAATAGTATGGTTCACACACAACCATACTTTGATCTCCACTACAATATTATGGTCCTCACAACAATAGAATTATTCACACACAACCATATTCCCACAATCATATTATTATTCTCACTCAACAATACTATGATCCCCACAACCATATTATTATCCTCACAACCAAAGAATGTTCACATACAACCATAGTATGATCCTCCCACTTACACGTAACCATACTATGATCCCCAAAATATTTGTAAGGATTGGGTTAAGTTGTTTTTCAATAATAGAGATTTGTATTAAATAAATTACTTAAAAATGCATTAAACTCTTATTAACAGGAGTCATTTACTTAACAGTAGAAAAAAAATATTTATTAAAAATATTTCAGTTATACTAATTCAAAGTTGTTTGTTTTGAAAAAAAATAATTTTCATATAAAAAGTACTATTATTGCGTAAGATTCGTAACAATAACATTGTTAAATTAAGAAAAATGAAATCATTCCGACAAAAATAAATTTTGTATGATTGCCGTAATCTTATTGTTAACACAAACTAAAAAAACAATAGTTTTGTCATATTTTTATTTTTAAATTTGGCAGCAATATTATTATTACATTTCAACAATATTAATATTGCCGCAATCATACTATTATCAAAATGAAATTCAAAAAACAATACTATGGTTTCGACGACTGTAGTTTTATTGTAGAGAACATACTATTGTTGCCGTGACCATATAGTAACCATATCTTTTCTCTGCGTGCACCACCATACTGTCTATGTCGTACTGCAACGCTATCCTCGGTAAAGAGTATAAATGCTTCAAAACGGCCCAACTAACGAATTGCCCTTTAGTTGTTATCTCGTCGAAGTGGTAAAGGACATTAAAGGAGAGGAGAAAGACCCCATGTGAATTTTGCTATTATTTAGAATCTCCATCTTATTCCGTTGAGCGATATCCATCCGACTGTCCATCAATCGATTAAGTTAAGACAGGTCACAATTATGAAGCTGTTTCAATGAAACGTGGTTCATTGTTTATTAGGACGAACACCATATGTGACAGCGCATAGAGAGAGGGACCTAAGGGTAAAAAAATCAATTTTCAATTTTTTTGATATGGACAACATCTGAGCATCGAATGAGACCGATCCCATGCCCAAAAGATTGATTTTACATTGACCATATAAGGATAATTGGGAAACTGAGACAAGAATTTGCTTTGTCCGCCGCTATCACGCACTGGAGTCCGTAGTTAAGGTTCAAAAAGAGTATAGAGGCACGTTTGGCGGCAATCCTTTAAGCAGATGGACTATAATGAGACTGGTTAAAATGTTTGCCGAGCATGGAACAGTCAACAGAAGACCTTACCAGCGAAACACTTCAGTTCGCACGGAGGAAACAATCGCTGCCGTAGTTTGTGCCATACAAAACAATCCCACTAATAGTCATAAGCAGACAGACATTGCGGTAAATTATGCACAAAGAATTGGACTTATTCCCATATATAATTCAAATGCCTAACAAAGTAAAACCTAGCAGACTTTCCGATTCGCTTGGTAGTTTGCCAGAAGTTGCTGGTGGAAGAGGACGGAGACATGTTAAACTGTCTTTTCATGTCTGGCGAGGCCCATTTCGATTTAAACGAAGGCAACATAAATAAACAAAATTGTCGAATATGGAGTGCTTCCAACCCACAGATACTCCATAAGGTGTGCAGTTTCATCACGTTGCATTGTCGGACCCTACTGCTTCGAAGAAAACGGTCACACCGTTGCGGTTACCGGAGACCGTTAATCGAGCATGTTGAGAGAGTTTTTCTATCCAGAAATATGCCAAATGAGAATTTCTTTCAACTCTGTGTGGTTTAAGCAAGATGGTGCAACTCCTCACATAGCCAGGCCTGTTATGACAGAATTGCGACGAAAATTATCCACTAAGCTGATATCCAGAAACTCCACATTCCGTTGGCCTCCCAGGGCGCTTGACCTTACTGCACCTGACTTTTTCTTGTGGGGAAGTCTACTTAGTAGGGACATAAATACTGTTACACACGTTTTATGCTGTAAAATGGAAAGTACTGAATGTTGTTGGACCAAATAATTTTTAATATATTTATTGATGTATACTGTATCCAAAAAGAATCTACTTTTTCGAAATGTCCGCCTTTTGCCTTTACACACACCTTAAGTCGCACTGGCCAATCGTCAATAGCTGCACGAACCTCGTCCAGTGGAAAATTGGCCACAGCTCGAACCAAAGCAGTCTTAAGAGCTCCAATGTTGGGGTATCTCCTGTGACAAACCTTGTCCTCTAAAACCGTCCACAATTTGTAATCCAATGGGTTCAAATCTGGTCTGTCTGAAGGCGATTCTTCAGAGAAAATGAGAGCAGGCATTTTTTTTAATAACCAACACTCAGGGGATGCCCCCTATACATGCGGTGCATTGCGTTGGCGAGTGGAAAGTAAAGGGTCGGAAGGGGGAAAGCGGTAGTTATGATTATTGACGCTTGCCTTGAACTTCTGGATGTCGCTATCAGTGGGGAATACATTTGCCAGAAGTCGATTCCACATACGGACTGTACGAGCGAAAAACGAATTTGATCTGTAGTGTATAGTGCGGTCAACTGGACAATCGATAACAAACGGGTGTAAATTCCTAGAAAGTCGCGTATCCCTGCCGAACATCCTCATGTCAGGAATAAGGCGACGGATGTCTGATGACCACACACCATGAAAGTAACGATAGAACAGCGTCACGCAACCCACATTCCGACGATGCTCAAGGGAAACAATAGACTTGGATACCCTACTGTCACCTATGAGCACCATCGATCTCCTTTGAACACGGTCAAGTAGCTCCAAGGATGATTTTGGAGCACCTGCCCATATATGGGAGTTGTATTCCATCTTCGGCCTGATGTAAGTTGTATAGATATTGAAAAGATCAGAAGGAGTGAAATATTTCTTGCACCGCTTTAAGAATCCTATGCACTTGAGTGCTTCTTTCGGCACATCGAATACATGTCTCGCCCAACGAGCGTCACATTGTATTTTCATGCCCAGAACAACGAGAGCTTCTGATTGTTCAATATCCGTACCATCGATAGAAATTGACGATATTGTTGGGTCAGCGAATCGCATGTGAGACAACAAGCAGCACTGTGTCTTACGTGCATTAAAATCTACTCTATTCACTCGACCCATTCGGAAATGGCCAGTAGATCCCGGCCAAGTGTCTCATCCATAATTCGCCTTTTGTCTTCAATATCTTGAAGACTCGGCCTACGGTCGAATGAATATGAATGACAGAGGTTACTTTCATCCGCAAAGGAGTATATTGGATTCACGGTCTGACCCAACAGATCATCAATGAAAATAAAGAGGGAAATAAAGAGGGAGAAAGGACAGAGCCCTGTAGTACACCTGCAGTAAGCCTATGCTTGTTGGAAGAGAACCCATCTACAACAACTCTTATAGTGCGATCTCTAAGAAAGCTCGATATAAATCGAGCAAACGTATTACCGACAATTGTTTCGAAGCCAGGCCTGGGACGTTTTAGCCTTATGGACCGGCGCAGAATCCTGCTGGAAAGTCGATGTTTTGACTCCTTGTTCGCAGAAATGCAGGACAGAGACCCCATCGTAAGAGACAACCCACCAAACCATGACTGAAGCTAGGAGATGACCCTTTTCCATCAGTCCAGATGCTTCCTTAAATGACCGCGCATACACTCTATCATTTTGCTTGTTAAATTTTTCCTGAACGGTAACAATTTGTTCATCGGTGAACAAAATTTTTCTATGCAAGTTATCAGCGTGCTTCACCAAAAGACGTTTGCATTTTTCAATCCTATTTTTTTAAAGCTGCAGTCAATAAATGTCCGGTACGCCGCTTGAAAGCCCCAAGTCCCAAGTCTTTTTTAATGATTCGACTCATGGACTTTTGCGTGATATTCATCTCACGGGCCATGATTTTCTGTTTTCGGAGCGGATTTCTGTGAATTCTTGATTTAACGGCTTTGATGACATGCGGTGTTCGAACAGAGCGTGGGCGGCCCGACCGGTGGCGGTCTTTTACATCTCCAGTCTCCTCAAACAGTTCTATGCACGTAGAGGAACATGCGGCTAATCCCTAGTGGTCGAAAATATCGCTTTTTTCCATTTCACACTTGAAAAGCGATATTACAGCGAAACGGTTCTCTTTAATGACCACTCCATGATGAAAGTTGAAACAATTTTAAAATCCCGTTACAGACTAACGCTATTGAGGTTAGCTTTCAAAACCCATATGACATTATCGGGGTATATTCAGTTCAACTATTGAAATGGGTGTGTTCGATGTTGTAACAGTATTTATGTCCCTACTAAGTACAAAGCAAAACCAACAAATTTGAATGAACTGAAGCAATCCATTTGAGAAACAATTGCGGCTATTCTTGTCTCAACTTTCGAAGCAGCAATGAACAACTTTTTGGTAAGATGCCGCACATACACCAACGAGCAGGGGGCGCATTTAAATTCCATTATTTTTAAAAATAATTAAGCTATATTTAATAAAATTAAATGAGCGTTAACATGAATAAAAGAAAAATGAATTACATACACTGAAATAATATATTTGAATTTCTTAATGTAGCAATATTTATCAGCCACCCTGTACTAAAGAATCATTCACGCAAATCACGGCAATTTTACGCCTAGTTGCTTTTTTAAATTTCTACCGCTCCCTTGTCCAGTGAAAATCTGTCCTTCACTCCACCTGTCAATGTCAATATGACACATCCTCCAACCTACCATCCGTACCCATATGCATGTTTACATGTATCCGTATTCCATATTTGTAATGCCGGATGTAAAGTTATGCTGAGCTGTTTACGCTTATGTTGTGACGTCATGTCACACTCATATATCCGGTGTTGACCATTTGCTGCTGCATGGCTCTGTGACGAACGCCTCATACACGGATGACAGGCGAGTGTGGAAGATGTGCGGAAAAACAAATGTGAAAGAACGTACCACACATAATCTGCTGAAATCCTTAAATTTAATTTTCCACTTGTATGAATCCGTGATCTGAACAAGTGTTGTGTTTTCCAAGATTTTAAAAACTTTGGACAATTTACCGGAGATCCTTTTTGTAAAAATGCATGAAAAAAAAAATATTGAAAAACTATTTGGGAGAGTTCAAAAATCATTTAACCCAGGGACGGAGGTGATGCTACTATTGATAGCCGGTAGCGGGGGTTGAGTGTGTGGCGAACTTGCCATACGGAAATAAAACCAAAAACAATCAAATGTGTGAGCAGGGCAGGGGAAGGGTATAAAGGACCACAAGGATACTGTTTGTCGGAGTGTGTTTTGTGGGTATGAGAGATAGTGATAGTAACATAAGCTCATTATGAATTTATGTTTATATTTATATCTCTCTGAGCTCGTCAGCATGCGAGTGTGTGCCAGTGTGTGCGTGGGCAAGTGTGTGTGAGTGCCTTGTGGCCACTGCAGGTGGTCGATCACAGCATATGAAGATTGCAATAAGAGCGATTTATAATTGAATCCGTTGAATGTCCTTCTTCTCTCACTCTCCTGCTCTCCTTCACACTGTACTATAAGCGGCTTTGGCCCACCTCACCGTTTGCCGTATCGTCATATCTCTGGATGACAGAGGAGGGGTAGGTGGATGGTGTGTATGTTTTGTAATGTAATTGTGGCGTGTGTTTGTTGGTGTGCGGTAATTTGTAGCTAGCATTTAAGGATTTAAGAACTGTGCTTTCGCAGTGTCCTTGTGCGCTCACGCACACACACACACGCAGAGAGACACACACCTCACACCTAGCGACAAATGCCTAGAGGAAGAAGCACGTGCGACCCATTAATTTATTTGGCAACTAAAGTCATCAACTTTGTAGTGCGTTATCTGTCGCGCTCGCTGTGAGAGCGCTAAGGACAGCACGTGTCGCAACAACTGGTAGAGCGGCAGCATTAGTCACTTTGCATTCAAATCGCTCTTTTTATTGTTTTAAACTGCCGGCAATCATACATTTTTACATTTCATTTTCGTATTTCTTGTGGTAAATACATTTTTTTAGATGCTCCTACTCCTTCTTACTCCCTCCCTTACGAAACACCCCCTCCTTTGTTTTTTGTTTTTATTGTTGTCTTGCTAATCACCGTCAAGGAACAAATTAATGTTGTTAAGGAAATCCGTTGTGGTCCGGACTACAACATCTCTATTCAACAGCAGCGCAATAGTGGTAACAACAACATTGACAACAACATTTTACATCGAGGAGGACAATGGATAAATGCTGCTACTGCTTTCCCTGAGCACTGCTAAGCTGTTCTATGTGGTGTGCGCTGTGACAATAGAATTCTTGATTTTGATTGTTCCTTTGGGGAAATGTGGCATTTGGCATTTTAATAATTCCACAATTTAACTTCGCCCGTCGTTCTCATATCTCACAAATCGATCTGTGTTCTTTCTTCTTTGACTCATTTAGGAATTGTTTCGCCCAAACGTTCATTGCCATCGACAAACACACACAAAAAATGAACATCGCCTTTGCAAAGCATAACGAACCGGGGCGCAATTGTAATTTATTAAATCAAAACAATCTTTTTCTTTTTTTTATTATTCATTCATTTGTGTGGCTGCGAATGTCGGTCGGGCCATTCAGTGTTCCGAGGAAAATAACACTTAACTCACGCTACGGAAACTAAATTACAAATTGATAATGAGATAGCGCAACGGTTCCAGGGCAAAGTTAATCGTTGATTTTATATACTTATACAATTGTAGAGATTTTATCTTTGTAATGTTTCAAAAAAGCTAAAAGTAATCACAACCTTTGGTCCTAGCGATTAATGTTACAAGTGATTTTTACTAAAACTGCATATATATGCCAGAGCTTCAGCATATATACACTCAGAGAGGAGATTTGTTGCAACAACCGAATTTTTTGCCAACCGAATGTTAGTGATTGCACGTACTATCCATGTACACAGCAATTTTCAGTAGAAGCAACTGACACTTTCGGTTGAAGAAAACAAGTATCGATTATCCTAACAGACATAGATGATTATTGGAACTGCATTTGTACATGTACTGGTTGTTTTTTATAGATTGTTCGTTAGGTTGCTATATAAATTTCTGGCCTTGGCAACACTGAGTGTTACCTGGCGCCATCTGACATTTTTGCCATTGGAAAGTTTGACATTTTTTAGCTTAAACGTACTCAGAACGTTTTGACGTACGACCATCATTTGTGTTGTTTACAGTGACTTGAAAAAATTAATATGGCGAAAAAATGGAACTTCCGAATATTTTCTTGCGATCATTTTTCACAAATTTCGACAAGAGTGACCCGATGAACTTAAATCTTTGTATGGCGATGAAGCACCATCGTATAGCACTGTGAAAAACTGGTTTATTGAATTCAATCGTGGCCGACGCTCGCTCAAAGTCGAAGACCGTGAAGGTCGTCCAAAAACGGCAGTTGTGCCACAAAACATTGATGCCGTGCGTGCACTGATAATGCAAAATCGTCATGTCACATACCGTGAGATAGAGGCATTCTTGGGCATTTCTTCCACCAGCATACATTCGATATTGCATGAACACCTGGCCGTAAAAAAGGTTTGTTCTCGTTGGATCTCGCACAATTTGACAATCCCTCAAAAAATGGCTCTTGTCGATTGGTGCAAAAAAATTTTAAAAAAATATGATCGCGGTGCTTCAAAGGACGATTATAAGATCGTCACAGGTGACGAATCATGTATCTATGCGTATGAACCCGAAACAAAACAGCAATCGACCGTGTGTGTCTTTGAAGACGTGGAAGAAGCACTTCGAAGCAAATGATCGCCTGTTTCTTCGGCAAAACTGAGCATGTGGCGGCTGTTCAACTTGAGCAACGTAGGAGGTCAATTCTGAGTGGTAAACCACAATTTGTTTGTCTGAAGTCTTCGGAGGAATTCGAAAAATGAACAAGAGAATGACAATGCGAGCTCTCACACATCGGCTCAAACCAGCGCCTTTTTGACCGGCAAAAACGTCGAATTGATGGGTCATCCGACGTACAGCCCTGACTTCGCACCAATGACTTCTTTTTATACCCGCACATTAAAAAAAAGCATGGTATACGATTTTTTTGCCAGAAGATGCTGTTTAAGCGTTCAAAAACCTTGTTCTGGAGGTGTCTCAATCGAAGTGGAAAAAGTGCTTCGACAATTGGTTTGAGCGCATGCAAAAGTGCATAAATCATGCTGAAGAATACATTGAAAACAATAAAACCATTTTTGATGATAAATATTCGCATTTTCATTATTAGGCCAGAAATATATAAGTATATGTGACGCGCAAAATAGAAAGGGACCTAAGGGTAAAAAAAAATCAATTTTCATTTTTTTCTTTTTTTGATGTGGACAATATCTGAGCATCGAATGAGACCAATCCCATGCCCCAAAAGTGTTCCCTCCCAGAGATATGCGCGTTTTATGAAAGCGAAGTCGAAGATTCTAAGCGCACATTGAAAGGAATCTAATCTTTAAAATGGCTCTCCTGAACAAAACTTTTTATAAACTTTTCACGTTTTTTTCTTCTTTTTTTGATGTGGACAACATTTGAGCATCGAATGAGACCGATCCCATGCCCCAAAAGTATTCCCTCCCAGAGATATGCGCGTTTTATGAAAGTGAGGTCGACGATTCTAAGCGCAAATAGAAAGAGACCTAATCTTTAAAATGGCTCTCCTGAACAAAAATGTTTTTATAGAAGTCGTATAAGTAGATTTAAAAAAAATAATATTTTACCGCCTTGCAATGGGTCAACTGATCAGTTAAATAAATACGTCTTTGGATAAATGTTTTAATAAGCATTGCAGGTATGCCCCAATCGGAAACGAATTTATTGAGATATATTACAATATTTTTTGCCAAGCTTGGGGTCTCCGTAACTAGGGAAAACAAAAAAAAATTGATTGCTGTTTTGAATAATTATGTAGGGAATCTATGGCAAAAATTCTGATCAAGTCTGAGTAATTTCGCCAAATAACAGTCAAGCCTCTTTCTATATTCTGAAAACTATTTTTTTTAATTATATTTTATTATTTTTTTTGTAGTTCGGTTTTTTATATGGCAGTATCGTTTGGAAGCATTGACCCAAGAAACTTTAACTGTCTGACCCTTTTATTTCCTTGTTTTTATACATTTTTTGCGGATTTCGAAATATGTCTTCGTCGTAAACTAAGTTTTTCTTGTGACAAATATTATAGGTTTTATATGTTGATGTTGGAATAACTAATATTATGTTACAACAGCCAACTTAACAGGGTTTGGGCACTACGAAGAACTAATCTGCTGTCACCATCAAATTTTGGTACTAAGGTACATCACAATTGGTTGTTTCACATAACCGTTGGCGGTCGCAACCAACTGAATTCTGTTTGTAATAACTGTGACATTGACTGTAAATACCGTGATATGGTTGTAGCAAGCATCTTATAATATCTCGAACCATGATACCATCAATACTATGGAATGTTGGTTCTTGCAACAGAAATTCGGTTTTTTGCAGCCGAATTTTTGTAGACCGGACCGATTTCCAACAAATTTTTTCTCTGTGTGTAGAAAATATTGCCCACAAACGTTAGCAGAACTGATTTCTTTGGCTCCTAAGAATACTTAAAATTTCAAACAGCATTAAAATATCATCTAAAAGATGATAGCGCATACGTTGGAGCCGCATTGTTCGGAGAAACTTATCCTGTATTCCTTCCTTGGCAGGGTTGCGCATTTCTCGGAGTAGTAAGCTAGGTTTTCTGTCTCCGATAGACAGTTAGCAACTTTTCAACTCTTTTCTCCTCGGATATTGAGAAATACTCAATAAGCCGTATCTTCCGGCATCTTCCGGAAGATAAAAAACGATGTCGCTTACCTGGGCCAATAAATCAGAATTAAGTTGCGGCAGAACAGCAAAATATTTTGATCGATCCGGGTCAATATTGCAATTTTTGAAATTGAACTTCTATTTGAGAAAAACCAAACAGCAGGATTCTCTTTCAAAAATCGTCAAATTCGTAGAGCAAATGTTACAACTGGTATATCATTACCCCTTGTTCCTGCTGGTCCCAGTACTGGTAGATTAGTTTGTCCTTTTGGCATGTTACGAGGCTTGCTATTTATATTTCGGGTCCTGATAATACTAGAGTGCTCAGATGCAAACTGAAACTTCCATTGAACTTTTTTAGCATAACTTTAAGCAAGGCCGACTTGTGACATACCGTGAGATTCAGACATTCTTGGGCATTAGTATGAGCATCAATAAGATATTGCATGTTCATTTGGCCGTGAAAAAAATTTGTTCTCGTTGGATCCCACATAATTTGACGAATGCTCAAAAAAGGCTCGTATGGATTGGTGCAAATATACGAGTAATTAGATGTTGATAAAGTATAATTGCGGTAGCTCAAAGGCAGTGTATAACATTGTCACAGGTGACGAATCATGGATCTATGCATATGAACCCGAAACAAAACGAGCCAAATCCAACAAAAACTGTTCGTGGAAGATGTACATCGAAGCAATTGATTGCGTTTTTTTTTCGGTATAACCGGCCACGTTGCCACAGTGCCTTTAGTGGAACGTAGGACCGTGAATTGTGAGTGGTATACAACCATCTGTTTGCCAGCAGTGTTCGAAGAAATGAGGAGGGATAATAAGAGAAGACGGATCATTTTGCATCACGACAATGCGAGCTCTCACACATCAGCTGAAACGATGAGCTATTTGACCACTCAATATGTCGAATCGATAGGCCATCCACCGTACAGCTCTGATTTGGCACCCAATGACTTCTTCTTATTCCCTAGCTCCAAGAAAGAAGAGCATTGCCAACGTTTTCCATCGCCCGAAGCAGCTGTTGAAGCATTCAAAAATCATGTTTTGGAGGTGTCTCAATCGGACTGGAAAAAGTGCTTCGAAAATTGGTTTGTGAGCATGCAAAAACAATAAAACCATTTTTGATGATAAATATTCAAATTTTCATTATAAGGCCAAAAAATATATATTGCAGCCCTCGTACCATAAGTCCTAAAAAGGAAAACATTTTTCTCTGGGTCGATTTTGTACATTTACAAGCGGAAACAGCTTATATTAATAAGTCATCATCGTGTAAAATTTCTTAGTTACAGGCCAAGTCGTTTGTCCGCAATCGTGCTTCTAACTGACACACGGACGGACGAGCATTGCTAAATGAACCTAAATTTTTACCACAAACATTGCTGTATATACTTTACAGGGTCTCTGATCAATATTTCGGTCGAAAGACGGTTTTTTGCTTCGACTTTGTAACCCTATGCTAGATACACACAAGTCTGCCATCCATATTAAAGTTTGCCCATCCATTAGGATAGGACTATAGATTACCTTTCGCATCTCCGTAGTTTGACCTGTGCAGTTTATTTATTCTTTTAAAATCAAGGCCATGTAAATACATTTTAATTCGAGCAACTGAGTAGCGGATATTTTTTAATTGATTTAACGCCTAAGGACACATCTGATAGAAAGGAGCAAAAACAACAGATTTCCAATCATTTCACACTTACCGGAGAACAACTCCCAATTGCCCAGTCTATAATAGAGGACACCGTGCGTGTGTGTGTGTCTAGTCCGAATATCGTGTTTATCCTGCATCGAAAGCAGGACATGCCCTAAGGCAGTTGGGTAGCTACTTCTCCCCTGTGACTATTGTCCATCCAATCGATAATGCTCCCTCATATCGTCCTTTTTCAGCAACCGAGTGATGGAGTGACTGAGCGTTGTTATCGAATTGTCTTATTGTTTCTTTATTGAATTGTACGGGTGTGTACGAAATGCGACTGCATGGAATGGCTTGGCATGGCATGGCAACGTGTGTCAACAGCGTTAAACAAAAGTCATTTGTTATTATCATTCAAAGGAGGTCCTGGCGAATATGTATGTGTGAATATGTATGTGTGGGTTTAAGGACTGTCGTAGAGTTGGGGGAAATGCGATTAAATACGTTTTGCAAAGACACTCAATTAAAGATGAATTTGATACTTCTCATACAGGAATATAATTTTATTGGGTTTTCCATTTCCAAGTCTCACCTTATGTAATTCAATAAAAATAAGGTTCAAATGCATGTTTACAATAGACCATTGCCCTAGGCAATTAATAGGTTTCAGATTTTATTATTTCTCGATGGCAAATATTTGAAGTACTGAATACTTCATAAACGTCGCCAGACTTTTAGCTATTTACTATTACCAAATTTATCTTAGAAGTTTGCTCTACATGTCTTCTATGAAGAGTGTCCAAAACCGAAACCCCACATTCTAGCTTGCATGATCAAAACCGACAGTCGGTTTCTTAAAAATAGCTTTAACCCAACATTTCGGTGAACCCGGACTTTGCTGTCGGGTTTTACGGTTTTTTGGTTGTTGCATGAAAATGCAAAGAAAATCATAGCATTCGAGTACGAAATAAGTAAATATCAAAAAATTTAAGCTAGGCCCACCTTATAAGTGTACCGCTCGACTTAGAGTCACCACGATATATGTCTGTCCGACCATCCGGCCGTCTGCTGTGGTTTTAATGCATTTTTTCCAAGCTATAGGTCGCAATTGTTGCCCGATCTTCCATAAGTAAGTTGCATAAGTAAGTTTTTTTGGAAAGAGGCTGTTGCCTTTTATGAAAATCACTTAAGATACGAGGGTTGCTATATACATTTCTGACATAGGCAACACTAAGTGTTGCCTGGCACCATCTGACATTTCCATTGGAGTTTGAACATTTTTTAGCATAAACGTACTCAGAACGTTTTGACGTACGACCATCATTTGTGTTGTTTACAGTGACTTGAAAAAATCAATTTGGCAAAAAAAGGAATTAACTCGAGAACATTTTCGTGCGATCATTTCTTTTTACAACTTTCGACGTGGATTATCACGACAAGGGAACATCGATGAACTCAAATCTTTGTATGGCGATGAAGCACCATCCTATAGCACTGTGAAAAACTGGTTTAATCGTGGCCGACGCTCGCTCAAAGACGAAGGTCGTGATGGTCGTCCAAAAAGGGCCGTTGTGTCAGACAACATTGATGCCGTGCGTGAACTGATAATACAAGATCGTCATGTGACATACAGTGAGATAGAGGCATCCTTGGGCATTTCTTCCACCAGCATACATTCGATATTGCATGAACACCTGGCCGTAAAAAAAGGTTTGTTCTCGTTTGGTCCCGCACAATTTAACAATCGCTCAAAAAAGGCTCGTGTCGATTGGTGCAAAAAAATTTTGAAAAAATACGATCGCGGTGCTTCAAAAGAAGTTTATAAGATCGTCACAGGTGACGAATCATGGATCTATGCGTATGAGCCCGAAACAAAACAGCAATTGACCGTGTGGGTCTTCGAAGACGAGCCAAATCCAATGAAAGTTGTTCGCGGAAGAAGCACTTCGAAGCAAATGATCGCCTGTTTCTTCGGCAAAACTGGTCATGTGACGACTGTTCCGCTTGAGCAACGCAGGACGGGTCAATTCTGAGTGGTACGCCACAAATGGTTTGCCTGAAGTCTTCGGAGAAATTCAAAAAACGAACAAGAGAAGACGAATCATTGTGCTCCATGACAATGCGAGCTCTCACACATCGGCTCACACCAGCGCCTTTTTGTCCGGCCAAAACGCCGACTTGGTGGGTCATCCGCCTTACAGCCCTGATTTGGCACCCAATGACTTTTTTATTTCCGCACATCAAGAAAAAAATGCGTGGTCAACGATTTTCGTCGATAAAAGGTGCTGCTGAAGCGTTCAAGAAGCATGTTTTGGAGGTGCCTCAATCGGAGTGGAAAAAGTGCTTCGACAATTGCTTTGAGCGCATGCAAAAGTGTATAAATCATGCTGGAGAATACTTTAAAAAACAACAAAACCATTTTTGATGATAAATATTCACATTTTCATTATAAGGCCAGAAAATAGGGATTTGTTTGGTCAAAAATTTCATCGTTGGTGCTGAAACTCTTTCCACCGAGCCATTTCTGTTGGTTTGGAAATAGAAAATAGCCACTGTGGGCTAAATCCGGAGAATGTGGCGGTTGAGGTACCAAGTCGTAACCTAATGCACGTTTTTTGCTATATGGGGTCCTTTTTTTAAAATCCTCGTTAAATTGGTCTAATTAATTGGTATAATTTTCGCAGCTTATTGTTTTTCCCTTTTGAATGTAATCGATATGGATTATTCCGCGTGCATCCCAAAAAACTGTTGCTATCACCTTATTGGGCGACAAAGTCACCTTGGCCTTCATCGGAGCCTGTTCACGCGGAGAAACCCATTGTTTAGCTGCTTGGTCTCCGGAGTGTAGTAATGGATCCATGTTTCCTCTACAGTTACAAAACGCCACAAAAACTCATTCGAATTGCGGTTAAACAACTCCAAACAATCCTTTGAAGTTGTCACACAATTACGTTTATGGACAATTGAGAGCAAACGCGGCAACCACCTTGCAGATAGCTTTCTTAAACCCAACTGATCATGTAAAATCGAAAACACACTGCCATATGAAATGCGTATGGCATCACCAATCTTACGCGCTTTTACTCTTCGATCGGCCAACTCCACATCGTTAATTTTTCCACATTTTCAGTTGTACTGACCTCAATTGGCCATTTTGCTTGATTATAATGTACTTAGTAGGGACATAAATACTGTTACAACATTGAACACACCCATTTCAATAGTAGAACTGAACATACTCCGTTAATGTCATATGGGTTTTGAAAGCCAACCTCAATAGCGTTAATCTGTAACGGGATTTTAAAATTGTTTCAACTTTCATCATGGAGTGGTCAGATAATGAGAACCCTGAAATGAAAAAAAGCGATATTTTCAAAACGCTCCTACCACTAGGGATTAGCCGCATGTTTGTCTACCGATGCATAAAACTGATTGGGGAGACTGGAGATGTAAAAGACCGCCACCGGTCGGGCCGCCCACGCTCTGTTCCAACAGCGCATGCCATCAAAGCCGTTAAATTAAGAATTCACAGTAATCCGCTCTGAAAACAGCAAATCATAGCCGTGAGATGAATATTACGCAAAAGTCCATGAGTTGAATCATTAAAAAAGACTTGGGACTTTCAAACGACGTACTGGACTTTTATTGACTGCAGCTTTAAAAAAAATAGGATTGAAAAATGCAAATGTCTTTTAGTGAAGCACGCTGATAACTTGCACAGAAAAATTTTGTTCACCGATAAAAAAAATTTTTACCGTTCAGGAAAAATTTATTAAGCTAAATGATAGAGTGTATGCGCGGTCATCTAATGAAGCATCTGAACTGGTCCCAAGGGTGGAAAAGGGTCATCGCCCAGCTTCAGTCATGGTTTGGTGGGATGTCTCTTACGATGGGGTCACTGACCTGCATTTCTGCGAACAAGGAGTCAAAACATCGGCCAAAGTTTACCAAGAAACCGTTTTGGAAGCTGTTGTGAAGCCTCTTAACAATTCCCTGTTCCAAAACCAGCCATTAACTTCCCAGCAGGATTCTGCGCCGGTCCATAACGCTAAAACGTCCCAGGCCTGGCTTCGAAACAATTTGCCAGCGTTCATTTCCTCTGAAGAATGGCCCTCAGGTAGTCCAGATTTGAACCCATTGAATTACAAATTGTGGACGGTTTTAGAGGACAAGGTTTGTCACAAAAGATACCCCAACATTGGATCTCTTAAGACTGCTTTGGTTCGAGCTGTGGCCAATTTTCCAATGGAAGAGCTATTGACGATTGGCCAGTGCGACTTAAGGCGTGTGTAAAGGCAAAAGGCGGACATTTCGAAAAAGTAGATTCTTTTTGGATACAATATACATTAATAAATATTTTAAAAAATATTTGGTCCAAAAACATGCAGTTCTTTTTATTTTACATCATAAAACGTGTGTAACAGTATTTATGTCCCTATAGGGACATAATGCGCTAAGCATACTTCTCTATACCCCTTGTCAATCGTACGACAAATATATGCATTTGAAATAACAAGCAAGCTAATATAATCAAGAAGAAAGCCTTATTAATAAATTCAAGAAGATGATTTGCACAAGATCATGTAGGAGCCTAATAAAATCTATAAGGAAACCCTTTTTGAAAAAAACAATAAGACCGCCTAATGAAATCAAAAAGGAACCCTTTTTGAAAAAATCAATAAGACATCCTAAGGAAATCAAGGAGAAAACCTTGTTGTATACAATTTATAAGAAAACCTATTAAAATCAAAAAGTTTTTCTCTATGGATTGTTTTTTTGGTGTCAAAAATAACGGAAATTGAGTAAAAAAAATTGAGAATAACATGTTTCCTTCTTGATTTTACGTTTTTTCCTTCTTGATAAAATTAAAAAGATTTACAACATTAAAATAATAAGGAATCGCATTTAAAAAATCTTTGTTTCTTTCTGCTGGAATACCCCTTAGCCTAAAAACGTTTCATAGAGAAAATCTTCTTGACTCTATTAGGCAGTTTTGGCTCTGTGTATAAAGTAAATAATGTTTAATGAGCACTCGAAATTCACTTTTTCCATTGTTAACAAAATCCACGAGGTTGTATAATTTGAACAGCTGTTAAACACAAACTCTCGGAATCCTATCAAAATTTGTCAGTTAACAGATGATACTTGATTGGAGCAGTGTTGCGTGGAATTATTGATATGCCCTCGTAGGAACCATGTATAGAATAAGGACAACGAGGTCATAAACAAATGTCTAAACTTTACTATCGAATTAATGGGGTATTACGAAGTAAATTCCTTTTTGCTGTAAAATCACCATATGTGACGCGCAAAATAGAAAGGGACCTATGGTTAAAAACCAGTTTTGTTCAGGAGAGCCATTTAAAGATTTAAATACGTGTATCTTTGGTGTACCATCACTTTCATAAAACGCGCAAATCTCTGGGAGGGAACACTTTTGGGGCATGGGATCGGTCTCATTTTTGTCCACATCAAAAAAAAAGTGAAAATTGATTTTGTTTACCCTTAGGTCCATTTCTCTAAGCGCTGTCACATATGTTGGCTCAAAAAGACAAACTGTACAGAACTTGAGGTTCTAACTTTGCTTTACTTGTTTTGATATGAATCATCCTTTAAGGACATTTTTATTAAGTAAAATATAACGCAGATTATTCAAGTGTATACAGAATGAAACAAATGATTATTTTCCAAGACTGGTTCACGCACTGCCTTCAAAGCGAATTCTCGATAATAACGTCATGTGGCGTCGAAAAAATAGCAGCCTGTAACTGGGGTAGACTGAATGAAGTGTGATAGCTTAACATGGAATTAGCCCTTATTAAGAATACCCAAACTGTTTGGCACCAAAGACCCATTTATAGGGTGATGTCGCCGCCATTTAATTTTTAAAACAATTAATATAAAAAAATAAAAAAGGCAGAGAGAGAGAGTCTTTGAAGTAAATCATTTCTACTAAAATATGCTTCGTGAAAGAACATAACCACACATTTGCATATACAGGATAGGAAAGGACCAAGCATGTGTGCGTGTGTGTTTTATTTTCTATAATATTTCTATTTTTTGTCAAAGCACATTTGAGTCGTAAAAATAATTGGATCCTCCCGACATTGACATTATATGTGGTCGGGTGGGTGCGTCCGTCGCTGGTTTCGGTTGTCTGGCTGCGAAGGAAGGCAAATCGCTAGCAACAATGTCCTTTTTCCACTGCTGCTCCACACAAAAAAGGCAAAACAGATTGTGTACAACATTTGGCAATAAAGCTTACTTTTAACAACAGCTCCACATGCTCGGAACACATGCTGTTCTCTTGCCCTCGCACAAAAACGGAAAGAAAATGTAAGCCAGCCAGGCAACAAAATAAAAGGAGAAAATAACCAAACGAAATTGTTGGTTTCTTCTTCCATTTTTTTATTGCTATAATAGAATTAAATTTCTTATCGTACGACACCACCAACACATACACAGTGTTTTTTCTGGCGTTGGAAAGTAGTGGTGCCACCACAAGACGGAAAAGTACTTCTTTTAGCTGCTTCTGCTGAGGCGGAGGTTCAACATTAACGCTTTGGAGCAAGCAGCAGACACAAAATGGCTGGGAAGCTGTAAGGAATATTAAAGAGTTTCCAGCATTTGGGCCATGTATACATACATATGTACTCGTCTGCCGTACATATGTGCTATATATATAAGTACACATATGTAAAGGCTGTCTATATATAGAAATGTCAGTTACTTAAGAAATTGCTAAGTTTAAATCCCATCATTCTTTCCATATGCTGTTAATGTCAAATTTATATTCAATATTTAAGTATCAGCGACTTATTGCTATTGGCTTATTTTGCAAGGGAAGTTTCTGTTCTATATTTAAAATATTAAAATCGCTCTTTTCAAAAGTGAATTTAAATTTTTTATTTATATAATTTAGCACATAAACTCGACGACATGCCTCGTCATTGATATGACCCATTTTGACACTTTGGGTTTATGCATAAACATATTTTTCTGAAAGAACTAGCTAACCATTAGTAAGCCTCCACTATAGAATGAAGTGTACCTTAAATTCTATTCGTTTATTTTTGGAGAAACCATAGCTTTGGTTGGTAAAGATGTACTTCACATCTCGAAAAATCGCATGGACTTGGCGGCCGAAACCCGGCTCTTGTGGTACCCTTAACCGTTCACTAATTTTGAGATTGTCACTCCAGGCTAAAAAACTGTTGCTACTATTCGAAATAAAATTGTGATACGATGGTTGCTATTTATATTTCGGGTCCGGCAATAAAAACACAATAATTTATCATTGGAAATGGTTTTATTGTTTTTCAAAATATTCTCCTTTAAGAGAATATTTCGAAGCAATTTTTCCACTTCGATTGCGACACCTCCAGAACTTGATTTTTGAACGCTTTAACAGCCGCTTCGGACGATGAAAAACGTTGACCACGCATTTTTTTTCTTCATGCTAGGGAATAAAAAGAAGTCGTTGGGTGCCAAATCAGGGGTGTACGGTGGATGGCGCATCAATTCGACATCTTGAGTAGTCAAATAGCTCATCTTTTTAGCTGATGTGTGAGAGCTCGCATTGTCGTGATACAAAATAATCCGTCTCCTCTTTTTATCTTTCCTCATTTCTTCGGACACTGTTGGCCAACAGATGGTTGTATACCACCCAGAATTGACCGTCCTACGTTTCACTAAAGGCACTGTGGCCACATGGCCGGTTATATCGAAAAAAAACGCAATCATTTGCTTCGATGTACTTCTTCCACGAACAACTTTTGTTGAACGATTGCTGTTTTGTTTTGGGTTCAAAAGCATAGATTTATGATTCGTCACCTGTGACAATGTTATACACTGCCTTTGACCGCAGTTATACTTTTTCAACATCTCTTTGCACCAATCCATACGAGCCTTTTTTTGAGCCATCTTCAAATTATGTGGGATCCAACGAGAACAAATTTTTTTGACGGCCAATGCCCAAGGATGCCTCAATCTCATGGTATGTCACATGTCGGTCTTGCTTAATCAGTTCATGCACAGCACCGATGGTTTCTGGCAATGTGACCGAAGTTGGACGTCCTTCCGGAGCGAACGGCGTCCGAGACTGAAATCTTGGTAGCAGCGATTAACAGTGGTTTTTAATGGTGCTTCATCGCCAAAAGTCGAAACAAGTTGATTTAAACACTCTTGTCTCCATAACCCACGCCGAAAATCGTAAAAAATCATAGCACGAAAATGTTCACGGGATAATTCCATTTTTTGACTGAGATGAATTTTTCAGCACACTGTAAACATATCATTTCGCCCTCAAATGACAAAACGTTCTGAGTGAAGTTATGCTAAAAAATATTAAAGTTTCCAATGGAACTTCCAGTTTGAATCTGGGAACACTAGTATTGTCAGGACCCGAAATATAAATAGCAACCCTCGTACTATAGGAATTCCGAACTTGGTCAACTATAGTCTAGCGGGATGCGAAAGATCTATAACCTAATTTGCTTGGACCATATCGGTCAATGCTGCTCTTTAAACCACATTCTAAATACAATCTTGCTTAAATAACGCATAGTCATTGATGTACGACCTTTAACCAACCCCTTATGAAATAAGACACCGACATGGTCCTTTTTCATTAGGGGTTTTCATATAACCTCCACTAAGAAGGGACTTCCAGGTTTGAGGCTCTGTCGCTCTAGAAGTCACTTTTAAACCAGATCTTTGAAAATCTTTGAATCGTTGAAATCAAAAATAACAATCTTTTCTGATACTCGCTAGGGTAATCCAACTAGAGGTATTTTTTTAGAACACAAAAAAAATAAAAATTTAAATCAAGTGTGGAATCTTTATTGGTAACTTGAAAGGACATTTTATGGCATATATTTTTTGAAAATATTTATATTGAAATGTTATGGAAATGAGCGTTCGGTGAGAAACGGGAAGATCCGCTGTTTTCGGCCAAAATTTTGTTCAGTGATGAGGCCTCTTTCTGGGTCCACGGCAAAGTCAATAAACAAAATTGTCGCATATGGGCTAAAGAGCAACAAGAAGAGGTTCAAGAGGTGCCATTATACCCAGAGAAAACCGTGGTTTGGTGCGGTTTATAAGCTGGTGGAATCATCGGTGCATATTTTTTCAAAAATGATTATGGCCGGAACCTTGCCGTGAGTGGTGCTAGCTATCGCGCCATGATATCGATCTTTATGCTACCTGAAATTAAAGCCCGTAATCTTGACGACACTTGGTATCAACAGGACTGTGCCACTTGCCATACAGCTGCTCCAACAATGTATCTATTGAGAGGTCATTTCGAAAAGCAGTTAACTTCACGTTTTGGACAGGTGAGTGGCCGCCTAGATCGAGTGATACTTTTGACATTTTTCTTTGGGGTTACGTAAAGTCCAAAGTCTACGCTGACAAACCAGGTACGATTCATGTTTTGGAAGCCAACAAAATGCCCGAACGAGTCATTTATAATTGGACGCTCAGAATGGAAAGAAACCCTGAGGCGTAGTTGCGGCCAACATTTGAAGGAAATTATATTCAAAAAATAAGTGCCATAAAATGTCCTTTCAAATTACCAATTAAGATTCCACACTTGCTTTGAATTTTAATATTTGTTTTTTGTTCTGAAAAAATACCTCTAGATGGATCACCCTATAGTTGGCAGCTTTTACTTTTTTATAAAGGAAACGATCACGATAACTACTATGGCTTTGTCAGTCCGAATAGGCTTTACGTTCGCCGTAGATGATGTAGATACATTCACGGCCTTTTCAGATTGACAAAGCTGGAAGTTTTCCATGCGGTTTTCCTATACCAATTCAAAAACCGGGCACAAAAACTGCTAGTTTAGTCTGTCTGAAAGCATATTTTGGATCAGACAGACGAAACTATAAGTATGTATGCATTTAGTATTATTAGTGCACGTTATCTCTATAAATAAAAACAAGTGGACAAATTAAGTTCGGCCGAGCCAAAGCTTATATGTAGTATAGTTTTGTAAGGGGGCGTTGCACCAGTCTCTTTTCCAACAGCGTGTGTTTATTCCATATCAATATCATATATACCATCTTCTGTCGTCATATCGGTATAATTTAACGAGATATAGCTTTCAAAGTTCTGAGTGCTACGGACGGGGCCACGACCCCTTGTTTAATTTTAGACATTGTAATCTATAATAATTTGCTTAACACTGATTTCATTGATTGATCTTCAGTAATTTAATTCTAGTCAAAATTTATAGCGATCGGCCATAATTTATTTTTTTAAAGGAGGCGGCACCGACCACTTTTCCTCCAGGATGTATTTTGATCCTTGCCAACATCATATGTTTGAAATATAATCGTCATATTTCTATTAGTTCATGAAATTAAATAGCATTTTTAAGTTCAGATGTGAGTGGGCTGTGTCGCGCCCCCTTTTCATTTTTGCCATAGCATAGTCTATACGAGGGCGACCGCAAAAGTAACTGGCCTAACATAAAAAGAACCATTTTTTTGGAGTTATTATTATTTATTTTTTAACATAATCTCCTTCCAACTCTATACACTTCATCAAACGTTTTTCAAGTTTTTTAATTCCATCCGAAAAATAAGATTTTTCAAGACCTTCAAAATATGCCTCAGTTTCAGCAATAACCTCGCTATTGGACGAACATTTTTTGCCACCGAGAATTTTTTTTAAATTTGGAAACAAGAAATAATCAGAAGGAGCTAAATCTGGATTATATGGTGGATGCAGAGCAATTTCAAATCGTAATTCGGCCAGTTTTTGTTGAGTTAAAAATGCAGTGTGTGAAGGAGCATTATCTTGATGAAAAGACTTTTTTTTTCTAAATGCGGTCGTTTTATCTTGATTTCTTTACTCAACCGATCCAATAATGCACAAAAATATTCACTATTTATAGTTTTTCCTTTCTCAAGATAATCAATAAATATTATACCCCTTGCATCCCAAAATACTGGGGCCATTACTTTTCCTGCTGATTTAACAGTTTTCGCCTTCTTGGGACCACTTTGACCAGTTTCTATCCATTGTTTTGACTGTTCTTTACATTCTGGGATGTAGTGATGGATCCATGTTTCATCAACAGTTATGAATCGGCGCAAGAACTCTAGAAATCGCGGCGCAAGAAATCGCTAAAAGCTCCTCGGAATTGGTCCAACGGACAACGGCACATATCTTGCGGATAGCTTTTTCATGTGGAGTTCATCATGTAAAATACTCCAAACTTGTTTTTCGTGTATTTTAACAATATCAGCAAGTTCTCTGAGCTTTATTCGCCTATCTTTAGTCACTTCATTAAATAATTTTCTAATGTTTTCAATAGTAGTAGCAGTTTCGGTCTTCCAGATCGTTGTTCATCTTCCGTACTTGAACGACCCATTTTAAATTGTTGAACCCAGGATTTTACGGTGGAGTATGATGGTGCATTATCACCATAAACAGAATCCAATTCATCTTTGATTAATTGTGGCGTTTAACCTTTCATATAAAAGTGTTTAATTACCGTACGAAACTCTTTATTTTCCATTTTTCAAAAATTGTAAAACTTGTTTACTTCAATCACCTGTAACAAAGAAAATAATCATTAAATATTTCGGAAATTTTAACAGATGGCTTATAAAAGGTTGCTTTTAAAAAACAAAAAAAAAGTTGCTAGTAAAATAGAAAATGTGCCAGGCCAGTTATTTTTGCGGTCGCCCTCGTAATTTTTCGAGTCATTGATTTCAATCTGTTAAAAATGTATAATGATCGATATTACTGTAGCCGTAAATGCGACTCTTAAAGGGACGTGACACCGCCCACTCATATGTATTAAATACTTATAAATATTGTCCTCACATCTCTATTAGTTCGTGAGATATTGTCTTTTCAAGTTCACGGTTGTGTTGGCAACCTTATTCAATTTTACCTGTTAAAGTTTTCTAACGATCGGTCCATTAGTTTGGCCATAAATGCGATTTTATTTAAGAGGCGTGGCATCGTCTACTTTTTCTTCTGAACGTATTTTGATTCATGCTAAATTATATGTTCCTAATGAACATATAATAGTTTATGAAATATTGCGATTTTTAGTTTACGATTGATTTTACCAGCGATTGACCCAGTAAGGGGAAAACTTGTTACCTCTTGACTGTTCTGGCCGATTTATATATAAGTACCAACCGTTTTGGTCTATTAACGCATGCTTCTGCAAAATTTCTACCGACATATAGGCGGATCATCTTTTATGAGGACCCCGACTAGTATTTCGATGTGTTGCAAACGGAATGACAAAGCTTTGATGAAGGGTGTACAAATAGAGCTACCAACGATTTATCGGATTTGGTGCAAAAGCGGCTAGTTTCGTCAGTCCGAACAGGGACTTATAATAAATAACAAAGCAAATTTCCACAGAAACAATTTTAGAGACATCTACCTGATGTATGAGCCAGCGTTGCCACTTAATGTTGTTGGTTATTGTCTAAGATGCCGGTGAGCATTATAAGTGGTGAGTGTGACACAGGCGCCAGTCTGCAAAATTATTATTGGCAACGCAGCAAGTTTTATATTGCGCCACCAAACTTCAGATGGCGCCTGTTTTACAAGTACAGTACTATTCATTCACTGTACTGTATACAATTCATTTTTCAAAGTGCTGTTCCCTTTTGATAACGTTTTCAATTCAAAATTAAGTGGACAATTCGACGGTTAATGTGGACATTAGTCGCTACAATCCGATTACAAACAGATGATCACTACTTATATTAGTGATTTAAGGAATTGTATCGTTTAAAGATCTCGGGAGAAGTTCTCCGTTTGATTTTATGAAAAATATACATGAATTTATGGAATAGCACTCACCCTATGGGAAATAGCTATTTTTGTATAAGTGTTGCAGACATTCTGCAATGCAGCTTTGAATCTTTTTTATTTTCTATTCTGCTTCATTAACTTTTTATTTTCTATTCTGCTTCATTAACTTCCCCTTCGACTAATCGCGTACGAAGAAATTCAATGGATTTATATCACATGAGATCGCGTTGTCACTTCCTGAACGCCAAGCTAATTGGCATCTGGCTCTAAGCTTTAGACAACCTCAGTGTGCCTTAGATGTAGTACACTTCAAGCGGTTAGAGAAAGGACTGGCCTATTTTTTTTTTGAATTTAACTTAATATCAGTTGGATCGTTCATCCTAGAAGTGGCTTTGTGGGAATTTAACAAAACGTAACGAGGAGTTGGTTGAAGTTGGGTTTCTAGATCGATCCATTGCTTGGTACTTCAATCATTATCTACACTGAGAAGAAAAATAACCTTATATAAGGTTAGCTTAACCATAAATAAACATTATTTGGAGTATACGAGGTTAATTTGAACATTTTGTTGTTGACTGGTATTTAACAATAATAATAGTTAATTTAACT
The DNA here is from genome assembly GCA_963513945.1 of Hydrotaea diabolus. Lineage (NCBI taxonomy): Eukaryota > Metazoa > Arthropoda > Insecta > Diptera > Muscidae > Hydrotaea > Hydrotaea diabolus. Next base: position 167,246,866 of record OY740719.1, read on the forward strand.
ATTCTATGATTGAAATTTTTAACCATGACAATTTTTAATTTTAAAATAATTATTGTTGTTAAGCTCCTTTGTTTTATTTCGGTCTGTTGCTTTTACACATTGAACAGGGATTAACCGGCGCAAGACCTCTTGCATCTACATTTAAATAGAAGACACGTTTTTCACAAAATGGTTAATCCCTGTTCAATGTGTAAAAGCAACAGACCGAAATAAAACAAACGAGCTAAACATATGTGACAGCGCATAGAGAAAGGGACCTAAGGGTAAAAAAAATCAATTTTCATTTGTTTCTTTTTTTGATGTGGACAACATCTGAGCATCGAATGCCACCGATCCCATGCCCCAAAAGTGTTCCCTCCCAGAGATATGCGCGTTTTATGAAAGTGAAGTCGACGATTCTAAGCGCAAATAGAAAGGGACCTAATCTTTAAAATGGCTCTCCTGAACAAAACTGGTTTTTAAGCTTAGGACCCTTTCTATTTTGCGCGACACATATGTACATGTACGGCACGGCACACAAGTTGGCAGAGTCACACGTTGTAAAAGATATCTATTGATAGCTCTCAATTTGGAGTCTCTGCAGAGGTGGCAAGAGTGAGTTGTATTTTCGTGGGCAATTGTGTGAAGAAAACTTGAAAAGTATGGTTTGCAACAGTAGTTCTCATTCGTTTGGAGAGAGCCTGGCCTTATATATTTCGCTTTTACTTTCAACAATTGCAGCAAAGCTTTCTGAAGAGGGTTGTCACGGACCCGAAATCATGAAAGAAGCAGTGTGCAGCCACGAAAATCAATGTCACTTTGCCATTGTGTTAAAAACTTGCCACCTATTTAAATATTGATGCAAGAGGTCTTGAGCCGGTTAATCCCTGCTCAATGAATAATTTTTGTTGTTTTAACAATGCATTGTTGAGTTTTTTAACTATTAAAATTGTTATTATTAAAATAATCATTGTTGTTTTAACAACGCATAGTTTTTAACCATGAAAATTGTTAATACAAAAATTCCATAGTTAATTTATTAAATCAATACATGTTCAATTTCACAATGAAATTGTTAATATTATCAAGAATAATGATTGTTATAGAAATCAATATTATTGTTGAGTTATCTAATTATTGGTTACCTCTTTTAACCAGAAATATAATGTAGTTACTGTTACAATTTTTAATATTAAATTAACCAACTAATTATGTTTTTGTTTTGATTACATTTATTCGGTCTTTTTCATTATTATGACTAGATCAGTTTTTATTCTGGTTCGAGAGCTTTTTGTTGTTTCTTTTTCAGAATTAACTAAAAAGTTGGTGAAATGTATTGGCTACGGTTGCCAGGCAGCAGACTTTGGCAACGATTACTTCGGCTACAAATCAAATGACTTATACGGGAGTCCCATTATGATTAATGAGAATTATCCTTTGCGTATAGTCTTCGAATTGTGCGAAAATCTATCTTCATAGCCCAATATCATTGTGCTATGAAGATTATACAGCTAGCATATGCGAGATAAATTGTCTATCTTTGTCACAATTACAAAAGTTCAGACCAGAGTATAAAAGGAAAAAGAGTAGTAGGATAAGACAGTCGCAATCGTTGCAACTTCGTGTAACTTAATTCTGAACTTTGTATAACACAAAGCAGATCAAAAACTTCGACACAACAAAGCCAAATGATCTTTAAATTTTTGTTTATGTTGCACAATTTTCTGTCTCTCTCTCTGAAAAAACCAACCTTATAAAATGTTCACTCAATAATTGTTATGCACATTTTACCTTATATAGGGTGATGCATCCAGAGGTATTTTTTGAAAACAAAAAAATATAAAATATAATCAAGTGTGGAATCTTTATTGGTAATTTGAAAGGACGTTTTACGGGTTTTATTTTTTTTAAAAAAATTGTCTTCAAATGTTGGCAACTATGTTATGGAAAGGATCGTTCGGTGAGAAACGGGAAGATCCGCTGTTTTCGTCCAAAATTTTGTTCAGTGTCTGGCTCAACGGAAAAGTCAATAAACAAAATTGCCGCATTTGGGCTGAAGAGCAACAAAAAGAGGTTCAAGAGGTGCCATTATACCCAGAGAAAACCACGGTTTTGTGCGGTGGAATCATCGCTGGTGGAATCATCGGAGCATATTTTTCATAAATGCTAATGACCGAAACTTAACCGTAAATTGTGCTCGCTATCGCGCCATGATATCGATGTTTATGCTACCTGAAATTGATGCCCGTAATCTTGACGACACTTGCTTTCAACAGGACGGTGCCACTTGCCATACAGCTGTTCAACTAGTGGATCTATTGACAGATAATTTCGAAAAGCAGCTAATTTCACGATTTGGACAGGTGAGTTGGTCGCCTAGATCGACTGATGTCACACCTTTAGACATTTTTTTTTTGGGTTACGTAAAGTCCAGTCTATGCTGACAAACCAGCTACGATTCAACATTACGCGTGTCATAAAAGCCATACCGGTCGAAATGCTGGAACGACTCATCCAAAATTGGACCCTCAGAATGGAAACCCTGAGGCGGCCAACATTTGAAGGAAATTATATTCAAAAAAGAAATGCCATAAAATGTCCTTTCAAATTAGCAATAAAGATTCCTCACTTGATTTGAATTTTTATATTTTTTTTTGTTCTGAAAAAATACCTCTATATGGATCACCCGATATAACGTTATTTTTTTTCGTTATCAAACATTTACCATGACAAATTTAACCAGACACATGGTTAAAAAAAATCATTATATTTCTGGCTCAGTGTATGAAATCTTAAATTCAATTAACTAACCTTGGAATAGCACCCGCAAAAGATGTTGATAATATTCGCACAAACTAAAAAATTATAATTTCATCAAAAACCTTAATGGGTTTCAATCTAAGCTTCGATTTCCGTTTCAGAAAAAACTGATGATTTTGGTTCGCATGTAGAGTTCACTCGTTATTCGAAATTCTTCGACTTGTTAATGCGAAATTCGTGACAAGCCTAGAACCTGGTGTGTCAGCAAAAATTATTCAATTATAACGAAAAAAATCTTACCTTACCCAATGTTTCAATGAAGATGCCGTTATTATAGAAGATCCCATGTCGGTTCCATACCTAGTATTTGGCTTTTATGCTGTGGGTTTTGTAGAGAAGTTTAAATATTGCTGGCTTCCTTCGCCACCATCGTTAAGAATTCAGGCTTAATAACCTAGAACAGAGAATTTTGGGTTTAAAAGTGCAGTTGAATAGCCGGACGAATGGACAGACCTAGAAGTTTTCGGCACTTCGGGTGTATGTTATATCGGTAGAGATCTTTGTAGTGGTGCACTTTCAAAACGTGGACCTGTAGGAGCCACTTTTATCTGAGCTGATTACTGATCGATCGTATTGAACTTTGCCAAATTTCATCAATGTTGGATGTGTGTCAACATCCAATAGGCTTCTAGAGTTAGAGACATAAAATCAATTGACCATATGTGAGTGCATCTAAATTTTAACCGATTTTCATAAAAGTCAACATGAATTTTCTTTTTTCGAAAACCGGAAAATCCGGCAGCAAGTAATCGGGTAAACCGGTGGGTCAGGTTTTAGCTATTTGAGAAACCGACTGTCGTCTTTGGACATGAAAATCGAAATTTCGGTTTTAAGCACTGTAGACAGGGTTTCAGTCGAGTTAAAACAAAAATTGGTTTGACAGTAAGGGTCAAATGTTTTTGTCCAATTAATTCTGTCTTTTTCACGGAAAATCATGAGCTCAAATGAACACCTCAGCCACACACACCTTCGTTCATCATGTTCAGCCTCATTCCTGCAATACCATCACTAATATCGAGCCATAAGCGCTAACCTATCGTAAGTGAAAAAATGCAAATTTTACAGGAGACGGTTTTTATTATTTATTTCAAACAACTTTATTAAAAATGCAAATGTTTTAATGCAAAAATTTAAGATTTCTACCTACTCATATAACTGTATCAAAAAACAAAAAAAAAATCTGAACACATTTGCGATTGCTGCAGCAATTTGATGTGTGACTTACGATAAAATTGCTACACAATAAAATTTAAACAATCATTTACGATAAAATGCAAAAGCTTTTTTTTTGATGTTTTACTAACAATTTTGTCATTTTAAAAATACAAAACGATGAGGCTTGTCCTAACGATTATTTTTCAGCAATAAAATTTTTTTTCCAAAAATTTGACTTACGATAGGTTAGCGCTTATGGCTCGATATTAACTTAAAGTTCTTCCAAAAAAGTTAGAAAAAGTTGTCAAAAACTGCACTGGTCGAATGGGACAATGTTACTCGTAGCCGCGATGGAAATACGACGGAAATCACATTAAAAAATAATTTCCATTAAATTATTTTTCAAATTGTAAAACAAAAAATTTAGTTTCAACAATATTTATTTCATTTTTAGTCCTCAGGCTCTTAACACGTTGCTCTGTAGTGTATTTCAAAATTGTCCAGCTCTGACCACAGAAAGTCAGTTAACATCACTTAAGGATATTATACTTAGTAGGGACATAAATACTGTTACACACGTTTTATGCTGTAAAATAAAAAGTACTGAATGTTTTTGGACCAAATATTTTTTCATATACTTATTGATGTATATTTTATCCAAAAATAATCGACTTATTCAAAATGTCCGCCTTTTGCCTTTACACACGCCTTTAGTCGCACTGGCCAATCGTCAATAGCTGCACGAACCTCGTCCATTGGATAATTGGCCACAGCTCGAACCAAAGCAGTCTTAAGAGATCCAATGTTGGGGTATCTTTTGTGGCAAACCTTGTCCTCTAAAACCGTCCACAATTTGTAATCCAATGGGTTCAAATCTGGACTGCCTGAGGGCCATTCTTCAGAGGAAATGAAAGCTGGTAAATTGTTTCGAAACCAGGCCTGGGACGTTTTAGCCTTATGGGCCGGCGCAAAATCCTGCTGGAAAGTCCATGGCTGGTTGGGAATTGTTAAGAGGCTTCACAACAGCTTCCAAAACGGTTTCTTGGTAAACTTTGGCCGATGTTTTGACTCCTTGTTCGCAAAAATACAGTTCAGTAACCCCATCGTAAGAGACACCCCACCAAACCATGACTGAAGCTAATTGATGACCCTTTTCCATCAGTCCAGAAGCTTCCTTAAATGACCGCGCATACACTCTATCATTTTGCTTGTTAAATTTTTCCTCAATGGTAAAAACTTTTTCATCGCTGAACAAAATTTTCTGTGCAAGTTGTCAGCGTGCTTCGCCAAAAGACGTTTGTATTTTTCAATCCTATTTTTTTTTAAAGCTGCAGTCAATAAATGACCGGTACGTCGTTTGAAAGCCCCAAGTCCCAAGTCTTTTTTAATGATTCGACTCATAGACTTTTACGTGATATTCATCTTACGGGCCATGATTTTCTGTTTTCGGAGCGGATTTCTGTGAATTCTTGATTAAACGGCTTTGATGACATGCGGTGTTCGAACAGAGCGTGGGCGGCCCGACCGGTGAAGGTCTTTTACATCTTCAGTCTCCTCAAACAGTTTTATGCATCGGTAGACGAACATGCGGCTAATCCGTAGTGGCCGGAGCGATTTGAAAATATCGATTTTTTCATTTCACACTTGAAAAGCGCTATTACAGCGATACGGTTCTCATTATCTGACCACTCCATGATAAAAGTTAAAACAATATTAAAATCCCGTTACAGACTAACGCTATTGAGGTTAGCTTTCAAAACCCATTTGACATTAACGGGGTATGTTCAGTTTTACTATTGAAATGGGTGTGTTTAATGTTGTAACAGTATTTGTGTCCCTACTAAGTGTACCAAAGACCATTAACCGCAACAGTAACTACTGTTTCATTTTGAAAGAAGACGATTGGCGCCGATTCGACTTTTCTAGTTCATATTCGATATGTTTTCTGTACTCTGCTCCAATCTCTGTCTGGTTAGAGGCTTAAGCTTGGACAAAGTATACTCACGCCTAAAATTTTCCACGTTCCAATTAAAACCCAGTACACCTAGGCCGTTAGTACGGCTGACCTCACGAAGAAATTCATTTTGCGTATTTACAAAAAAAAAACGAAACATCGATAAAAGACGTGTTCGATTACTGCTCGCTTATTAAACGAGTGAGTGGTCGATAAGGCGATAAAACTTTACATTGAACATGAATTTAAAACAGTGTCAGAACACGGAGATTTGTGTTTTTTTAGATTTTTCAAAATGTTTTGAATGTTTTCGATAGTGATTAATTCTTGATTTAAAACATTATCACCGTCGATATTAAGACACTGGGTAGTTTCGAAAATCATTTGACTTGCGGCAACATAGCTTAGATTAGCGGAAATAAACTGATTTGAATGAATTTTTTGGGCCAACACGTCTGACTTATCAAAGTTTTTCGTATAGACCCATCCACTTTGCTTCAGGGTTGGTATTGATTTCATCTTTCTCCTGACTAAACTATGGACGGTCAATGCCGCAGACAATTATTCCGACACATTCGTGATGAAACGTCTAATACCGATGAACTTAAATTTATGTTTGAAGGTATTAAAGTAGGTTCTGGAGGATAAATTAGACCAAACGTATTTGATGTGGTTATATCAGAGAGAATGTTTCCCCAGCTGTTTGATCTGAAATACCCTCATTCACAACTCCTAAGATGAAATCACCGCCTAGAATATAATTTTTTTTGATCCTTTTTTTCAGAGGTAACTGGGAAACAAGGAAACAGAAACTTAAAACAATAATGTAGGTGTTATCCCTCAATTTAACATTTACGCCAACGTTTTTAATTAATGAGGTATCAATAAAGGTTAGTTATTCAAGACGAATACTTTTACGTAAACACAGAGAAAAAGTCAGTTGAAAACCGGTCCGAACTTCAAAAAATCGGTTCGATAAACCGAATTTCGGTTGCAATAACCGGCATACCATAGTATTGATGGTAGCATGGTTCGAGATATCATATGATGGTTGCTACAACCATATCACGGCACTTACAGCCAATAACGCAGTTATACAAACCGAATTCAGTATAACAATGAGTTGCGACAACTGGCGGTTATGGCAACCAACCAATTGTGACGAACATGTTACTTTGAAACCAATAATTGGCGATGACAACAGATTAGTTCTTTGTAGTGACCAAATCCAGTTTAGTTGGCTGTTGCAACGCAATATTATTTATTCCCATATCGGATTTAGTCGCAACAAAAACTTTGTTTACAAAAAAAAAAAAAAAAAATGGTCACAGTTTAAATTTCTTGTGTTAGACGGTTAGTGCTTCCAAACGATACTGCCATATAAATAAACGAAATAAAAAAAATATATTTTCCAGAATATAGGAACAGGCTTAGAGCTGTTATTTAGCGACGTTTTTCAGACTTGAGCAGAATTTTCGTTATAGACAATTTTCGTTATAGATAATTATTCAACATAACAACCAATTTTTTTTTTTTTGTTTTTTCCTAGTTTTATTTTTTTAATTAGCCTCAGGGGTTTTCCCCTATACATGCAATGCATTGCGTTGGTCGTTGGAAAGCAAGGGATCGAAGGGGGAAAGAGGGAGTAATGTTTATTGGCATTGCCTTGAATTTCTGGATGTCGTAATTGGTGGGAAATACATTTGCCGGAAGTCGATTCCACATACGGACAGTACGGGCGAAAAACGAATTCGATCTGTAGTGTATAGTGCGGTCAACCGGTCAATCGATAGCAAATGGGTGTGAGTTTCTGGAAAGTCGTGTAACCCTGCCGAACATCCTCACGTCAGGAATAAGGCCACGAATGTCTGAAGAACACACACTTGGAAGTAGCGATAGAACAGTGACACACAACCCACATTCCGACGATGCTCCAGGAAAACAATAGAGTTGGATACCCTACTGTCACCTATCAGCACCATCGCTCTCCTTTGAACACGGTCAAGTAGCTCCAAGGATGATTTTGGAGCACCTGCCCATATATGGGAGTTGTATTCCATCTTTGGCCTGATGTAGGTTATCGAAAAGATCAGAAGGAGTGAAATATTTTTTGCACCGCATTATGAAGCCTATACACTTGAGTGCTTCTTTCGATACTTCGAATACATGTCTCGCCCAACGAGCTTCACATTGTATTTTCATGCCACCCGTAGAGCGATTTCTACGGAAGCCGTACTGTCTGTCGCTAAGCAGGTCGTTGGACTCTAGATACCCTACAAGATGGTAGTTAACCATGCTCTCCATTACCTTGGAGAGCGCAGAGCAGATCGCGATTGGCCGATAATTCGCAGTATTATTGGCTTCACCCTTTTTAGGGATCGACTGGACGTTCGCAACCTTCCAACACGCTGGGAAGACTCCTGCACGATAAGCAAGGTTGAAAAGGTTGCGCAGTGGACGGGCTAGCGTCGAGGAGCACTTACATAGGACTAGTGCCGAGATACCATCCGGGCCCGGGGACTTACTAACATCGAGATTCGCAAGAACCCTTTTAACTCCACGAGTTCGAAAAAATATCTTAGGCATGGAACTAGATACGTTTTCGATCTCGGAGAGGGGTTGATTGCTTTCCGGCAAGGAAGAATTTCCTGCAAACATTTCAGCCAAAAGGTTGGCGTTATCAACCGGGTCAGTGAATGCCCGGTCGTTTTTAACAAGAGTTGGGATAGATGAAGAACTATCCTTTACTCTTCTTACAAACGACCAAAAGCTCTTACTTCCCCTGGGAGAATTAAGATCCTTTGTACGTAGACGTTGCTCGTAAAGAAACTTTTCACGCCTAAGCAATCTGGCACACGACGTTCTTGCCTGTTTAGGCAGCAGTTCAGTATTGACGTTTTAGTTGAGTCATTGCAGAGCGGTGAAATATTACATTTTCTATAAAATCTACTTATAACCAACAATTTATAACAACAACCAATTCATGTACAAATTCAGTTTCAATAATCATCTAAGTCTGTTAGGATAGCCGATACTTGTTTTCTTTAACCGAAAATGTCAGTTCCTTCTACTGAAAACTGCTGTGTACACAATCAACAATCGGTTGTGACGATAAAATATGTGAATAGTTCGAGCAACCACCAACAATTGGTTGGCAAAAAATTCGGTTGTGGCATCAAATCTGCTCTCTGTGACCAGCTAAGTCTTTCATTTACAGAAGCAATCATCCATCCTTCTAGAAAGTAAGAACTATTGTTGCATAGTGTAATGAATTTATCTGTTGCCACCAACAATTATTGGTATCACAGTAACATGTACTACTTCATAATTGGTTGGTTGTCACAACCATCAGTTATGACAACCAATAGTTGTAATGAATTCGGTTGGTAAAACCGACTTATTGGTTGTGGAAACAAATCTGCTCGTTATATGCAGTAAAGTCTTTCATTTACAGAAGCAATCATCAATCCTTCAAGAAAGTAAGAACTATTGTTGCATATTGTAAAGAATTTATATGTTGCCACCACCAATTATTGGTATCTCAGTTACATGTTACATTACATGTTACATAATTGGTTGATTGTCACAACCATCAGTTATGACAACCAATAGTTGTAATGAATTCGGTTGGTAAAACCGATTTATTGGTTGTAGGTATCGCAATTTTGTTGAGCCTACCACCTTATGGTTTGATAAACCATGCTACCATCAGTAACGTGGAATGTTGGTGATTGCTATAGAAAGAACGATTACACAACCGAGTGATTGCAACAGAAAGTATGTTTATCCAACCGAATATTTGTAGTTTGGGACGATTTACAAGTGATTTTTTTCTCTGTGTGCATATGTGTCTACTGCATCAGTATCCATGGACTGCCATTAGAAGGCAATAAATGATAACTCTATTGAATAACGAACTAATATCTTCCGTTAAGAAACTCAAAGATTTTGGTCTGCCTCTACATATATATTTTACCTGGCTATCAAATTACCAAGTTTCATAAACAGCGGGGTCAAGTTTTTCTTGGTTTCCCTGAGTTTGGATGTGCTTAAATATCGTTACACTTAATAATCGATGACATGAGAATGTTAACTCTCCAAATGCTACAATATCATTTCCCGGACTGGGATGGCAAACACACTCACCCAGGCACACACACACGCACACAGAGGCGCAGGCATACATACGTCTGGAGTATGTTGGAATGCGATATGTAACACTCCATGAGTTGATGTGAATTGAAATTTCTCAGCATAAGAAATATCGAAAAATCCTTTATGGACACGATGGAGTATCTTCGATCTCTGTCGGGCAAAACGGAGCGTAACAATTTCACTTTACATCGTTATATGGATCACACCACCAACCAGCACCACCATCACCAACACACTGGACCACATTCATCTGTGCGAGAGTATGCCCGTCCATCCAATCGTCCGTACGTCTGTCCGTCCGTCCGTCGGTCGTCCATCCATACGTGTATGTTGGTCAAAAATACATATCTTATGTTTCCTTTTTTGAGTTTTGGCACCAAAAAGCGCCAAAAGACGAAGAAAATCAGAAGATGAAGAAGAATTCGTTGGCTGTTGCGCTTTGTGACCACGGCACAACAACGACAACAACACTGGCAACGTTATTGTTGTTGTAGTCGCATGTAGCAAAAGTCTCTCACACCTAATAAACGTTAAAGTTGTGGCGGCGGCGGCATCGATTGCTATTTTATATTGGAGCAATTTTATTGGGCATTTATGCGACATGCCATTGATCTTATCGCTGTAATCTTGACGCCACACAGCCGAGCTGCTTGTGGGAAGCCTGCCACCGAATCTGTCGCATTCATCGTATTCATACGCCACAAAATAAGTTCGGCCAAAAACAACAATACCCACATCCATACCTACGCCTTTGCACCCCCCCCCCCCCCTCTCTTCGACCCAACTCATCCGCCAGCCTTAGTCCACGGTGGTGATGGCGAGTACATGCATACCTACACACATACGGACACGGCGACCGGAGTGTTGAGCCCTTGCGCGTTATAAATATTCGTACACTCTCCGCCAGACGGTGCACAGTGGCTTCGAAGCATACAAAAGTATGGATGGAAATTCAAAAATGGCTAAACGGAATCTAGCCGGAAGATCTAACATTCAGCAGCATACGATTTGAAATTCATGCCTGTACACAGAGAACAGATTCGTTGCCGCCACCAATTTGTTTTGCCAATCGAATGATTAAGGTTGCATGCACCTCGAGTATGTCGTCAATACAACCGAATGTTAGCTGGTTATGGGTAACGTTCAGTAATTGTAACTGAAGTATCGGTAGAAAATAGGAAGAGTCCGAGCCTCCAGAAAAGATTTATTTTTTTATTTTTGTTAAACCTAAAAATTTAGAGGCAAAAATCGGGTTTCTTATATGTGACAGCGCATAGAGGAAGGGACCTAAGGGTAAAAAAAACCAATTTTCACTTTTTTTGATGTGGACAACATCTGAGCATCGAATGAGGCCGATCCCATGCCCCAAAAGTGTTCACTCCCAGAGATATGCGCGTTTTATGAAAGTAATGGTACACCAAATTTACACGTATTTAAATCTTTAAAATGGCTCTCCTGAACAAAACTGGTTTTTACCCTTAGGTCCCTTTCTATTTTGCGCGTGACATATACTTGAAGAGCTCTTAAACACAGCGTGGAGCGCGGTAATTTGCTTATTTGCGAATGAAATAAAAAAATTCTGAACTTAAGAAAAATTTATTTTATATTTTAATTATATTGAACAGTAAGGGAATTTTTAAATTGCATGGTTTTAAATAGTTTATATGGCAAATATTGACCTTCGCTATACAAACACTACTATATACGTTTTCTGAAGTTTTCATGAACTCTAACAAGCATGTCGACTGGTACGATATTCGGCCAATTTCAGCCTCAATATTGTTAATTAGGTCTTCCAAGGTGTTTGGACGGTTGATATACACCTTCGACTTCAGGAAACACGAAAGGAAAAAATCGCATGGGGCTAATTCTGGTGAGCGTGCCGGCCAGTTCACATCACCCCTCAAAGAGATTAGCCGCCCAGGAAACACTTGCCTCAAATAATTCATGTTAACCCTCACTGTATATACAGTGGCACCATACAGTTGTAACCATGTATCCTCTAATTGTATCCGGCTGAAAAAATCCTGTATCATAGTCAAGTACATTCGGAGTCCACAGTTACGGCCAAGCAGAGCGTTTCGGAGATTGCAGTACTGCTGCTCTAACTCTCTCAATTTGTTGTGGCGTTGTAATCCTTCTCACAGGTCCCCTTCGTACACTTGACGCATTCCATGCTGTTCTCAATAAAGTTACCCAAATTACAATTGATTGCCATCCAGGAACACGTCCGCGTTGGGGAACTACGAATCGTTAACGAAAAGCTCGCTGCACTGCAATGATCGAGTGCGCATTTGAAAAATGCGCTGCAACTAAAAATAAGCTCTCCTCACGTGTCCAATGCATGATGGCAACTGAAAGGCAGACGAATACAAATCTCCCGTCAGCCACTATAAGCCACGCACACTCCACTCTTTCGACCAACAGTGCCGCAATGCAAAAAGCAAATATCCGCGCTCCACCCTGTATAAATGAAGTACTTTTAAATATATTGTGCGGTTCATGACGAGGAAAAAGAGGCAAATTATTATTCTCACTTGTGCTTATGGTAAAAGTATAGATATCTTCACCAATATTCGGTCGTAACAATAAAATTTTGGGTACACTAATGATTGCCAAGACCACCAAATATGGCAACTAACTACATTTTATGCGTTTCATTTGTATAACCGATCAATTAGTTGCGTCTACAAAACGATGATAATCATTTATCATCTTGTGGTATGTCAAACCGAATATCCATTACACGCAGAGAATGGTTTCTATATGATAATAGTATGTTCTCCGCAATAAAAGTATGTTCGTCGCAACCATAGCATTGTTTACTGAATTTAATTTTAACAATAGTATGATTGCCGCAATATTAATATTGTTGAAATGTAAAAAAAGTATTATTGCCAAATTCAAAAATGAAAACATGGTTATAGCAACAATATAAATATGGTTGGTGCGACAAAAGTATTGTTATTTGCGTTTTAATTACGGCAATCATACTGTATGATTGTAATTCTTCTTTTTTTGAATATGCTTTTTAGAACAATGTTATTATTACGGATCAATAATATTACTTTTTATATGGAAATTAAAATGCTTTAAACAAACTGTTTGGTTTTGTTTAACTGAAATATTTTCAATAAAAACGCTTACGTTTTTTTAAACTTATTTGTTCTACTGTGAAATAAATCACTCCTATTGTTTTGAATTTAAAGTATTTTTTAATAATTTTCATAACTCAAATCTATTGTTGGCAACATAACCCAATTCTAATAAATTGTATTGGTGATCATAGTATAATAGTGTGTGATCATACTATGGTTGTAGGGATCATACATGGTTACATGTGAATCAAACTATGGTTATGAGGACCATACTATGGTTGTATTTGAAGCATACTATGATTGCGAGGATCATAATATGTTAGTGGAGATGATAATATGGTTGAGTTTAATTTATACTATGGTTGTGGGGATCATAGTATGGTTATGTGTAAATCATACTATTGCTGTGAGGATCATAGTAAGGTATACTTTGAATCATACTATTGTTGTGCGGATCATAATGTTGTTGTACCACAACCATATACACAACAATAGTATTATCCTCTTCGAATATTGTCACCACAACCATACTTTTTTTTCTGCGTGTACGATTATAAACATTTGGTGATTCCAACCGAAATTCTTTTTTTACAATGGAATTTTAATAGTTTCAGCCGATTTCCAACTAATTTTATTCTGTGTGTGGTATGATGGTACACCAGATCCAATGCGTAGCAGATTTTATTATAAACAACACTTTAAATTGAAGAAATCTTCATTAGGAAAACAAAACTTCTCTAGACATTTTTTATTATGTTCTATTTTAAGTTATGGGCCGCCGCGGTGTAACAATAAACGCACGCGACTAGCAAACAAGTAAAACAAGGTTCATCATCTAACAAATTAGCGGCGGGACTAGAGATTAATCTCTAATCCTTGTAAATGCTTCTGTTTAAAGTGCATAAGCCGTTCGTAGCTGGCGGTTAACAGTTTTCATGAGGGAACGGCCTTAACCCGTAGATCCGATCAGTGAGTGTAGAAATTATTTAGTTCTAACTGATTTGGCAGATGTTTTTAATGGAATGTTAAGGAAAATTGGTAAGTTTGGAAAATTAAAAATTAGTAAAATAAAAGCTTTAGTCGGGCGTGGCCAACTATATTGTAGCCTGCACTGGATGTTTAGAAAAGCCAACTGAAATTATGTTTTTGGATTCACTAAGTTTATTCAGATTTTCAACTGTGAGAAAATGTAATTGGTTTTGGTGAAATTAGATTGTACAGCTAGCGGGTGATCAATATCGAGGTATTTTCTCCATAGGGTTTATTTATTTTTCTTTCGGGCTACGTTTAATCTAAAGTCTATGCTGAAAAACCAGATACGATTTAGGTTTAGGAAGCCAGCATTACGCGTGCCATTACCGCCATACCGGTCGAAATGCTCGAACGAGTCATCCAAAATTAGACCCTCAGGCAAAGTTGCGGCCAACATTTGAAGGAAATTATATTCAAAAAATAAATGGCATGAAATATAAAAAATACTCCTCTTTCAATATTTTGCGGGTGCTACATGGGCCATTTAAAATTTTAATCGACTGTAGAAAAAAAATACTGATAATTTTTTCAAAGTACTGGTTTTATTGGAAAGGTTAAACTTTGTCATTTAATCATAAAACACAATATTATTCATACATTATGGCCAAAAGTTGCCATGGGGTTTAAAAATTGAATAACTTTTTCGCCTGAATAACTTAACGCGTTAAAGTTATTCAGGCTTCGGACAACAGTGGATGATCAATTTTTGAAAAAAAAAATCATCTTCAGTTATGAGGCACATTTTCATCTAAATGGATTCGTCAATAAGCACAACTGCTGCATTTGGGCGAATGATAATCCAAGAGTGATTGTCGAAAAAACAATGCACCCACAAAGAGTGACTGTTTAGGTGCGGTTTATGGGCTGGCGGCATCATCGGGCCGTATTTTTTTCCAAAATGCCGGTCAGGCAGTTACTGTGATTGGTGTTTGTTATCGTAAGATGATAACGAACTTTTTATGGCCAGAATTGGAAGGTATGGATGTGGACGAAATGTGGTTTCAACAGGGCGGTGCCACATGCCACACAGATAACGAAACAAAGGCTCTTCTGCGCGACAAATTCAATGGCCGTGTTATCTCACGTTAATTGGCCGCCAAGATCATTTGATTTGGCACCGTTGGACTTCTTTCTTTAGGGTTATTTGAAAGAATAGGTGTACGTCGTAAGCCAGCAACAATTCAAGAGCTAAAGGATGAGATAATTCGGCACATTAACGGCATGGAGCCACAATTATGCCTCAGCGACTTCGAAAATTTGGACCATCGGATGGAGGTGCGCCGCCAAGGTTGCGGCGGCCATTTGGCCGATATTTTGTTCCATACATAATTGAACCATACCAATATTATCATAATAAATAGAAATGACAATAATTTCCTAAATAATTTGTGTTTTATTCAAAATCAACATCGGCTCTTAAAATTTAACCACCCTTTATAAAAAATTTATATTTTGTAGCCATTTTAGTACTTAACCTAGATAACTTTAGAGTAACCATGCCTGATCCATGGTAACTATTTAAAAGGCTTCAAAAAATTATTTTTTTTAAAATCCTTTTTTCCAGGATCAATACAGGCTAAAACAGGCTTATCTGTTGCGGTTTTGCTATTTATTACTTTAAGTTTTATTAAGGGCGGTTCGGAAAGTTCTTAGCCTATCAATGAAAGAGAATAGTTAGTTTTTCAAAAATATTTTTATTTTTCAGTACTATAATCTCCTGAAACTTCCATACACTTAGTCCAACGCTTATCTAGCAATTCTATCCCTTGATTAAAATAGTTTTCCTCAAGGTCTTCAAAATAGTGGTTTACAACTGTAATTGCATTTTCATTTGAGGTAAAACGCTTGCCAACAAGAAGCTAAATCAGGAGAATAAGGTGGGTGGTCAAGCAACTCGTACTTTAATTCGTTGATTTTAGCCATTGTTAAAACACTCTTGTGCGCTGGTGCGTTGTCTTGATGAAAAATTATTTTGTTGTGTTGTAAGCCAGGACGTTTTTCTCGAATTTGTACATTTAATTGATCTAAAAGGTTGCAATAGTACTCTGAATTTATTGTTTTACCCTTTTGCAGATAGTCAATCAATAAAATACCTTTGAAGTTCCAAAAAACCGTTACCAGCTGATTGAATTGTTTTTGCCTTCTTTGGGGCACTTCCTCCAGCTTCAGTCCATTGTTTGGATTGTTTTTTTTTGTCTCTGGAGTATAGTGGTGGATCCATGTCTCATCAACAGTTATGAAGCGACGCTTAAAATCCATTTTATTTCCCTGAAAACGATCCAAACATGCTTGAGAAATGTTCAGTCTTATGCGTTTTTGGTCGACTGTTAACAAGTGCGGCACCCATCTTGCAGAAAGCTTTTTCATCTGCAGTTCTTCATGCAAAATTAAATGGACTCGATCATTTGAGATGCCCATGATATTAGCTATTTCACGCACTTTTATTCGTCGATCATTTAATACCATATCATGCACTTTGGCTACAATTTCTGTTGTTGCTGTTTTTGGACGTCCACTACGTGGTTCATCTTCAATGCTTGTACGACCACGTTTAAATTCAGCAACCCAATTGTTTACTGTTGCATATGAAGGAGCACTTTCACCTAACACATTCACCATATCATTATGAATTTCTTGTCCCGATAAACCTTTTTTATGTAAATATTTAATGACACCACGCATTTCTAATTTTTCCATTGTAAAAAAATCGCGGATGCGTCTTTTGTGAACACCTGTTTCTGTATGAAGGAGTTGCCAGATCGAAACAAAATTTAACATGTGTTCATAGCAGAGATGGAAGTTTCCAAAACACTTAACTTTTTTCTGTTTATACCGCGCTTTTTGTGCTAGGTTAAGAAGTTTCCGAACCGCCCTCTAACCGACTTCATTGTCATATATTTAGTCTTTTTTATTAAGGCTTAACATAAAACACCACTTATAATAAGCAGCAAAAAAGCACAAAAATCAGGCCAATTTCCGACCAAACGAGAAATTTTTATTTTTTACGGCATCACTGATAGCGTCCCATTTTGCAAATGTCAAACATAATCCTGAAAATTAAAATAAAAATGAATGATTTTTTACCTTTTAAAGTCGGTAGTTTAAATGAATTAATTTTAACTAGTTCACGCTTTATTAATTTTAAATGACCCGCCCCTTAATTCCCTGCTTCACTGAGTGGTTTAGGCTTTAAAAATGACGTCGCTTATTTGTTCGGAAACCACTGTGCAGTCGGACTATTGGATTGCCTTCCTGGCTGCCTGGTTGTGCTTGCATGCGAGTGCTCACTCGCTGCTGCTCAGTGGTACATGTGATGAGCCGTGATAAAGTAGGAGCGATATTTCTGAGTTGATGTTGTTGCCGTGTTGTTCCTGTTGGTCTTCTGAATTTTCGCACATTTTTTCGGTGGGCATTTGACTGTGGCGCGGTTGTTGTCTGTTCTTCCTCCACCGTTTTGGAATATGCTGCCCATACTTATTTGCATTTAGTGTGTGTCGGTCGTCTGCTGGTGTCTTCTCCATGATCTTTGCCTCCTCCGTTCACCTCTGCGGTTCGTTGAGGTTGATTCCTCCGCACAAAAATATTTTTGTTATATATTAAAGGCCCAGATCCAGACAGACACGGCCGCAGCACAAATATAAGTACTGTGCGGAACGGCCAACGGCGGCCACGGGATCGTTCGGGAACAGCAGCTTGTTTCACCCTGCGCACCTGCAAGGAACAATGTCAGCAGATTGAATGTGTATTATGTGTACAGTCATTATTTATTGGTGTCAATAAATTGCGGTCCAATTGGAAGTAGCGCGCGAGAGAGAGCGAGTCCTTTTTGGTGCATACGCCAACAACAACAGCAGCAGCAACAGCGGCGAGAACAACAGCAACAAATATTTGAATTGTTTCTGCCCGATCTGGGATGATGTGTGTACAGCTAGCCGCCATTTATTTGCATTTTTTTTTGTTGAGTTCTCCTTTTTATATACCCTCCACCGAAGGGTGGATGGTATATTAAGTTTGTCATACCGTTTGCAGCGCCACGAAATATTGAACGAAGACCCCATAAAGTATATATATTCTTGATCGTCATAAAATTCTAAGATCTAAGCATGTCCGTCCATCCGCGGGTCTGTTAAAAGCACGTTAGCGGTCAAACAAATCAACCTAGGATCCTGAAATGTGCGTGGATGTTGTTAGTATTGACGATGGTGGTACCCTGCTGTTGGCATAAGCCGATTGTGTAGGTGTTTTAATGGATGGCTTCATGCCGAGGAATGAGCAGAAGCCAGGTCCCATGAGCCATGGAAGATGTGGTTGTTGCTCTTGATTTGGAGAGAGGTAAGATCCACCAGATCATTTGTTTGAAAATTGGACTGGAAATCTGCCAGGTTAGTTGTACCTCTGAAGTCGCCCGATAATGAGCAATCCATGCTCTTATTGGGACATCAGCCTTCTTCCGGTGCTGGGTAAGGTTCTCGAGAAGTTGATGGTACAAAGACTTGAGGAGAGTATTAATAATGACATGCTCGGTTTCAAACCATGTTCGGTTTCAAACCAGGCCTGAGTGTAGAGGATGCATAAACGAGAGTAAAGGATTGTGTGACAGAGATTGAGTATATTTATGTTTAGAGGTCTTCATAGACTTTAAGGGTGCGTTTGACTACCTGAGTTGGGCGAGTGTGCTTGAGACATTGAGGGTGATATGGTGTCAGAATATGGACCTTTGTAGGAGCTACTTTATTGTTTTGTATTGTCGAGGTAAATGGTGCTGTATAGAAAGATGTGACCCTGGGTTGTCCACAGGGGTCTATCAGCGGCCCATTTATATGGACCTAATGATGGATTCCCTGTTTGATCAACTTGGTCGTGAGTGCAAGGATCCGGAAATTTAGCGTGTTAATGGCTAATGGGATTGTTAATGGGCGAAATCGGCCCAGAGGGACAAAAGTTTGCCTGTAAAGGATTAAAAGTAGCTCCGTAAAAAATACAAAGTACCTTTAGTTAAGAAGGGCAATAATTAAAATGGTTACTGTCAGTTGGGGCGTATTAAACCCTGAAAAAACGGCGTAGTTGTTGGATTTTCGGGCCAATGTGGCCCAGAAAACGTCCGGCATGGTCAAAATGGGTACTCAAATGGGTATTTATGGTAATCTGCTTTGTGGTTGTAAATCGGCGTAACCGGCCCAGAGGGAAAAAGTTTACCTATAAGGAACCAAAGGTAGCTCGGTAAAAAGTACACTTTTTGAAGTATTTGCTTGACATATAATAAAGAGCAGTTGCTGGATTTTTGGGCCAATGTGGGCCAGAAAACGTCCCGCATGGTCAAAATGGGTACTCAAATGGGAAGGAACTAAAGGTAGCTCGGTAAAAAGTACACTTTTTGAAGTATTTGCTTGACATATCATAAAGAGCAGTTGCTGGATTTTTGGGTCAATGTGGGCCAGAAAACGTCCCGCATGGTCAAAATGGGTACTCAAATGGGAAGGAACTAAAGGTAGCTCGGTAAAATGTACACTTTTTGAAGTATTTGCTTAACATATCATAAATATATTTGAACGGAATATTGTTAAAATAGGTACAGTTAGTTGGGGCGCACTAAATAGCTTCCGTAGTTGCTGCACTTTTGGGCTCATGCGGCCTAAAAAACGTGCCGTATGGTCAAAACGGGCGTTTAACAGTCAATATGGATATATTAAGCAAATTTTGCTACGAATCCAAATATAGTCCTTTTGAAGTTTTGGCTGAGATAAGGGACGGACGCAAGGGCCAAAAAGGCCCAAAAAACGGTAATTTTTGTTTGCGCTTTATTTGCGTATGGACGGTGAAGGGTATAATAGGTTCGGTCTCGCCGAACTTAACGACTTTTTTACTTGTTTGTACTTTTCTACAAGACGACAGTATTGGCTGTGTTGTTGCACAAACGTCTTAAATGAACTTTAGATTGTCTGTCGCGGGCCTAGCCAAAGGCGAAATAATTTCGTTTAAGGTCGTCAGGCATGTGGCTTCTGCTCATTTCAACGCCTCACGAGCCATAAGACAATGTGGTTATCGTAGGAACGAATACGGACTTCAATTTTTTGGTAGTAAAAAGTCCGATATGATAGAGCAATGGCGAGCACCATTGAAAGTTACGTTTTCACCATCCTCATTTTTGAAAAACTATGGACCGATAAATTCACCAGCCCATAAACCGCACCAAACCGTGTTTTTCTCTGGGTATAAATGCACCTCTTGAACCTCTTCTGGTTCCTTTTCAGCCCAAATGCGGCAATTTTGTTTATTGAAGTTGCCGTTGCGCCAGAAATGGGACTCATCACTGAACACAATTATAGTCCAAAGTGGATGACATTTGCGAGAAAATCAACTATTATCTCACTGACTTAGCACGTTTATTCACTGCGAGGAATATGAAAATATCCGCCTCCAACTCATCCGCCACACTGTTTACTGCTTGGACCGCAGAGGTGCGGTTGTCACTCAATGTGAAAGTCGATGACGTCAACATCCCGACCACCAACTACCCTAAAATCCTTGGGGTCACATTGGACAGCCTTTTTAGATCCTCTGCACATGCTACAGCTATCTGCGATAAACTCAAAAGTTGGAACAAGATCCTAAAGTCACTTGCCGGCAGTACTTGGGAAGCCGACAAAGAAACCTTGTTGACCTCTTACAAAGCGATAGGTCGGTCTGTAGCAAACTACGCAGCACCTGTATGGTCGGCGAACGTGAGTACGACGCAGTTGAAGAAAATTCAGACCTGCCAGAATGCCGCCCTTAGAACATCAACAGGGTGTCTTCTTATGTCCTCTGAGGACCATCTACATGAGGAGACGAAGGTCCTTACCGTGCGCAGACACAATTTCCTGTTGTCTAAGCAATACCTGCTAGGGTGTTTTCGCAGCAGTCATCCTAACCACCATCTCTTGAACAGGATGCCTCCACCCAGGCAGATCAGGAACGATCTTCATGATCTAGAGAGAGAGGTCCAGCGGTATAAGAGAGAACATTTAGATCATCGAAACTATCAGGCAGGTTTGAACAACATTCACGCCGATGATGTCGCAGCAGCAGTATCCAGCTACCGTGTGAATGCAGTGCTAGGGGAACATCCCCCGGAGATTTCACCTGAGGAGAAGGTACTACCTCGGCAGACGCGCGTGGTTCTGGCGCAGCTGTGATCTGGATGGTGCAGCCGCCTCAATTCTTACTGGGCACGAATTGATGCTAACGTTCCGGACATCTGTCCCGCCTGCCATCAGGGACCACATGATGTACTGCATCTCTTCAATTGTCCGGCCAAGCCCACTCAGCTGACCCCCAGCTCTATGTGGACGCATCCAGTTCAAATGGCGCGTTTCCTTCACCTGGATATCGAAGCAGATCCCCCATAGACGAACAAGACTTCAAAATAAATATATTGTTGTTACAACAACAACAACATAGTCCAAACCAGCGGATCTTCTTGTTATTCTCCGAACGCTCAATAGTACAATCGCGAACATTTAAAGGAAATTACATTCAAAAAATAAATGGCATGAACAATAAAGATTCCACATCTGATTTGAATTTTAGTATTTTTTTAATTTTGAAAAAAATACCTCGAGATGGATCACCCTATAAAAATTAGGATCGGTGGCCATCTCGTTTTGGACCCATTTACCACGATTTGCAAACGTTGTTCTATTTATTATGAAATGGCAACCAAACTGAGCATAAATCGTGTGACAGCTGTCAAAAAGACCAACTCCGAAAAAAGTGTGGTCAGATTAAAAACCACACGTCTAAAAAACACCCTTTAGCTAAATTTAAGGCCAAAGAGTACCAAAAATCAGCCTACTTAAACAATATGGGTAGTAAAACATAGCCTTGGCCTGTAGGTTTATGGTCCATAGAGTACCGAAAAGAAGGTCGTTTCGAACATCGACATATGACTAATTAGAAATACTCGTAGTGGCATACGAGGGTTACTATATATATTACTGGCAAAGGCAACACTAAGTGTTGCCTGGCGCCATCTATCATTTCCATTGGAAAGTTAGACATTTTTTAAGCATAAACGTACTCAAAACGTTTTGACGAACTACCATCATTTGTGTTTTTTTACAATGACTTGAAAAACTAAATTTGGCAAAAAAAAAATGGAATTAACTCGTGAACATTTCGTGAGATAATTTTTCACAACATTTGACGTGGATTATCACGACAAGAGTGCATCGATGAACTTAAATCTTTGTATGGCTATAAAGCACCATCCTATAGCACTGTGAAAAGCTGGTTTAATGAATCCAATCGTGGCCAACGGTCGCTCAAAGAC
Organism: Hydrotaea diabolus; assembly: GCA_963513945.1. Classification (NCBI taxonomy): domain Eukaryota; kingdom Metazoa; phylum Arthropoda; class Insecta; order Diptera; family Muscidae; genus Hydrotaea; species Hydrotaea diabolus. The sequence goes on from OY740719.1 coordinate 167,269,370, forward strand.
GAAGGTCGTCCAAAAACGGCCGTTGTGCCAGATACCATTGATGCCGTGCGTGAACTGATAATGAAAGATCGTCATGTGACATACCGTGAGATAGAGACATCCTTGGGCATTTCTTCCACCAACATACATTCGATATTGCATGAACATCTGGCCGCAGAAAAGGTTTGTTCTCGTTGGATCCCGCACAATTTGACAATCGCTCAATAAAGGCTAGTGTCGATTGGTGCAAAGACATTTTAAAGAAATACGATCGCGGTGCTTCAAAAGACGTTTTTAAGATCGTCACAGGTGACGAATCATGGATCTATGCGTATGACCCCGAAACAAAACAGCAATCGACCGTTTGGTCCTTCAAAGACGAGCCAAGTCCAACGAAAGTTGTTCGTGGAAGAAGCACTTTGAAGCAAATGGTTGCCTGTTTTTTCGGCAAAACTGGTCATATGGCGACTGTTCCCCTTGTGCAACGTAGGACGGCCAATTCTGAGTGGTACACCACAATTTGTGTGCCTGAAGTCTACGGAAAAATTCGAAAAACGAACTAGAGAAGATGAATCAGTTTGAACCATGACAATGCGAGCTCTCACACATCGGCTCAAACCAGCGCCTTTTTGACCGGCAAAATCGTCGAATTGATAGGCCATCCGCCGTACAGCCCTGACTTCTTTTGGCAACCAAGGACTTCTTTTTATTCGCGCACATCAAGAAAAAAATGTGTGGTCAACGATTTTCGTCGCCAGAAGATGCTGTTGAAACGTTCAAAAACCATGTTTTGGAGGTGTCTCAATCAGAGTGGAAAAGATGCTTCGACAATTGGTTTGAGCGCTTGCAAAAAAGCACAAATAAATCATGCTGGAGAATGCTTTGAAAAACAATAAAACCATTTTTGATGATGAATATTCGCATTTTCATTATTAGGCCAGAAATATATAAATAGCAGCCCTCGTACTAAAAACATGGGTGGGCATGGGTGTTAAAAACAACAGAACGTATCTTCACGAATACGAAAATAGCATAAATTCTACGAATCGAATTTGAGGCCTTGGCCTATAGGTTAAAGGTCCATCGATTTCTGAAAATAAGATCGTTTCGAACATCGACATATGATTACTAAGAAGCAGTGGCATATCCTCAGTAATTCCAATATGCTTCAAAGATTTGTCTTAATTTAGAACTCGGCTTGTCTACGGCCCTTTTGTACCTCTTTACCAATGGACATATGGGTTTCATAAAACACTCATTTAGCCATATTTTGTGCTTGTATGGGTGAACTGCAGCAGCTCTTCCACTCTCAAGGCACTGATAGAAATGAGTCGGAAATGTACTCATCAAGAAACCACACAAGAGATCTAATTTCTTAGCTAGTCTCAAAGTCAAAAATTTCGTTCAGTCTAAAGCCCAAATATCAGGCGATAATACCAACTCATCGAGACTGACACTATTTCTTTGCTTTCGTTCAACGTGTGAGCTTATGTACGTGTGATAGAACTGCCCATGGGCGTCCTTTTGCAGATCACTACTTTAAAACCAAAAAACCCAAAAAATGGTATTCTTTGAAACATGGACCCATTATCAAAAATCGTTATCTCGAATACTGTCCATGCCATACTACATGCAGAGAAAAGATATGGTTACACTTTGGTGACCGCAACAATAATATGTTCTCTACAATAAAAGCATGTTCGTCGCAACCATAGTATTGTTTTGTTGAATTTCTTTTTAACAACAGTATGATTGCGAGAATATTACAATTGTTAAAATGTAACAATTGTATTATTGCCAAATGTAGAAATGAAAATATGGTTGCAGCAACCATAAAAACATGGTTGGTTCAACAAAAGTATTGTTGTTTACAATTTACGTTTACAATAATATGATTACGGCAATCATACAGTATGGTTGCGACTTTGAACATAACAAAACAGGTTTTATAGGGCATACATGTATGTGTATGCGTATGTTTTTTGATATACAAAAAAAAACACATGCACACGATAGAGGGAATGGTTTATGTCCATTAAAAAAACATCAACAATCGGAAGGTAGTTCGAGGGATTTTTATTGTGTTTACTTTGTTTGGTGAAATACTCTAATAACGACTGGTTCTCGTTCATTTAAAATCTGCCTGCACTTAAGTCTATAGCCAATGATCATGGTTTAGTCACATTCGTTTCTTGGGGTCTACGGATGGTGAAGCATTCACCCCTGCTGGGAACTAAAAGTATTTCCGGATGCCGTTGGAGTATATTTTTTTGTTTCTTGAATGAAATGTTCAATAAAAACATGGCCTCAATTCTGGCTATTAACTTATTGTAATGCAATTTAAAATGATTTGCTTGATACAAATTTCTTTTTTTATATAACATTGCCCAATCCTAATGAATAATTTTGGGGATCATTGTATGGTTAAATGTGAATCATACTTTGGTTGTGTGGATCATAGTATACTATATACTATAATTGTAAGGATCATACTATGGTTGTATGGGAAACATACTATGGTTGTTAAGATCATAATATGGTTGTCAAGATAATAGTATGGTTGAGTGTGAATCATACTAGTGTTAAGAGGATCATAGTATGGTTGTGGAGATCATAGTATGGTTGAGTGTGAATCATACTATGGTTGTGGGGATCATAGTACGGTTGCGTGTGAATCATACTATTGTTGTGAGAATCATTATATTGTTGTGTCACAGCCATATACCCAACAAACCTCTTCGAATATTGTCAACCCAACCATACTTTTTTCTGCGTGTACAACGAAATCCATAGTGGAGAGTATTAAAGTTGCGGCACGGCTAATTTTTGTTTTCCCCTAGTTACCAGAAATTTCCAAAACTTTGTCTTCCACGCTATACGAGCTGCTTCCCGAATTCCATGATTCTGTCTGAAGCCACTTGGTACGGAAAGCAATTATTAAATCGATTAGCCAGTCACGCAAGAACTATTTGATATAAACCCACATATTCGATTTCTTAATCATCTCCTTTCAAAACAACAACAGTTCGCATAGAATAATCAAAAGAAGTAGTCATTGAGGTTGATTTCCATGCGAACACATGCCATGCCCTACCAAAAGAAACAAAATCATTTCTCTAGAAGCTAAGCAGGATTAGACAGGCGGAAGTAACTATTTATTCACCTACAGCCGGCAGCGGCAGCAATTTGTTTCTAATAGGATTTCAGACAAATTGCTCACCTGCTGTGGCACAATCACCGTAACGTCTAAGGAGTCACCTCTTAATGAATTGCCAAATGTGACATGACTGGGACATGACTGCAGAGCAGGGCAGTGGCAGCAGACGCGTTACCTATCCTTACAACCGTCCTTCGCATTTCGAAGGTGGTTAATTGTTTTTCAGTTCGGCCTGTGTGTCAGTCTGTCTGTCTGAAGGAATAAGGAGCAGCAACCGGTTTGCCTTGTTCTTCTGCTGTCTACCTTTCGTGGATAGGAAGCATTTACTTGTGCCTTCCGATATCCTTAGCACACACCAATGCATGCAAGCATGAATAAAAAAAAAACAAACAAGGAAGAAAACACACACACACAGAAAAAAGGAAGAGGACTCTGACGATCAGGCCGAGGACGTGTGCGTATAATCGGATATTATAACCTGCTGCGTTTCTGTGCAAACACTTGGACGATCGTTCGTGCTCGTACGCTCCTCTTCGCTCTGCTCCGCTCCATACGATAACGATTCATTCACGTTCAGAAACGCTCGTCTGCGCGCAAGGACAATGGAAACCAACAATAATCGAACAGCAGCAGCAGATGAGTTTTTCAGCTGTTCCTCCAGTTCACTTTAGTTGTTTATTTTTCTGGCCCCGATGGTGTTTTTATTGTTCGCAGGATAACTGACTGGCCTGGCTGGACGGACGGATAAACGACTTAGGTAAATAATATTTTGATTTTTGGCAACTTCTCTTTCGCCGTAGCAAGAAACAAAGTCCTCAATGAATTCGAAGGGAAAAACGTGCTGATATGTGTCACTACACTTCGTCCTTCCTCTCTTTGTAGGCTTTGTGTCCTTTTGTTGTGTGTACTCGTACGTGTTTGCGCGCGTGTGTGTGTGTCTGTAACGTCTGAGTATATAAACCAATCTTTGAATGAAGGAACCTCTGGATCTTTTGTTTGATCATTAACAAATGCCGGACTGAGGATTTGCGGAACAAATGCAGTGACATCCTAATAATATCCGAGTGTACGCTTGCTTGAAAACGTTTGTTTGGCTGCAGTCAATTAGAGAGAAAGATAAACAATTTCTGTTTTTCTTAATCGCATTTAGAGTTTAACGAAACCTATCGAAGAGAAACAGTTTTGAAGTAAAGCAGTTTTTCCTTATGGCAAGCAACTGTTGCATGAAACAGCAGAGTAAACGATTTGACTAATTTACATTTAGCTCGCGTTTGAGATGTTTGTTTTTCGATATTGAGTTTCACAATCCATTTCAAACATTTTGAATTAAAATATATATTCTGAATCAGCAGCTATCGAAAGAGTCTCAAAGTGCCTAATTTTAGATTTAAAGGTTTAGATTGCACGTAGAAAAAAAGTATGGTTGGAATAACAATATTCGAAGAGCATCAAAAAACTTAGTAGGGACATAAATACTGTTACACACGTTTTATGCTGTAAAATAAAAATACTGAATGTTTTGGACCAAATATGTTTTAATATATTTACTGATGTATATTGTATCCAAAAAGAATCTACTTAATCGAAATGTCCGCCTTTTGCCTTTACACACGCCTTAAGCCGCACTGGCCAATCGTCAATAGCTGCACGAACCTCGTCCATTGGAATATTGGCCACAGCTCGAACCAAAGCAGTCGTAAGAGATCCAATGTTGTGGTATCTTTGGGACAAACCTTGTCCTCTAAAACCGTCCATAATTTGTAATCCAATGGGTTCAAATCTGGACTGCCTGAGGGCCATTCTTCAGAGTAAATGAACGCTGGCAAATTGTTTCGAAGCCAGGTCTGGGACGTTTTAGCCTTATGGGCCATGGCTGGTTTTGGAACAGAGAATTGTAAAGAGGCTTCACAACAGCTTCCAAAAAGGTTTCTTAGTAAACTTTGGCCGATGTTTTGACTCCTTGTTCGCAGAAATGCAGGTCAGTGACCCCATCGTAAGAGACACTCCACCAAACCATGACTGAAGCTGGATGATGACCCTTTTCCACCCTTGGGATCAGTTCAGATGCTTCCTTAGATGACCGCGCATAAACTCTATCATTTTGCTTGTTAAATTTTTCCTAAACGGTAAAAATGTTTTCATCGGGAAACAAAATTTTTCTGTGCAAGTTATCAGAGTGCTTCACCAAAAGACGTTTGCATTTTTCAATCATATTTTTTTTAAAGCTGCAGTCAATAAATGTCCGGTACGTCGTTTGAAAGACCCAAGTCCGAAGTATTTTTTAATGATTCGACTCAGAGACTTTTGCGTGATATTCATCTCACGGGCCATGATTTTCTGTTTTCGGAGCGGATTTCTGTGAAATCTGGATTAAACGGCTTTGATGACATGCGGTGTTCGAACAGAGCATGGGCGGCCCGACCGGTGGCGGTCTTTCACATCACCAGTCTCCTCAAACAGTTTTATGCATCGGTAGACCAACATGCGGCTAATCCCTAGTGGCCGGAGAGTTTTGAAAATAGGGTTTTTTTTCATTTCACTCTTCACGCAGAAAAAAAAGAATGGTTGGGGTAACAATATTCGAAGAGCATCATACAATTGTTGGTTATATGGTTGTGGCACAACAATATTATGATCATCACAACAATAGTATGGTTCACACACAACCATACTATGATCCCCATAACATTATTATGGTACTCACAACAATAGAATTTTTCACACACAACCATACTATTATCCCCACAACCATATTATGGTCCTCATTACCATAGTATGTTTAACGTACAACCACAGTATGATCCTCACAACCATAGTATGACTTACACACAATCATATTATGATCCCTAACATTTTTTGTAAAGATTGGGTAAAGTTGTTATTTAACAATTGAGAATTTTATTAAGTAAGTTATGTAATAATAGGAGTGATTTATTAAACAGTAAAAAAATATTTATTAAAAATATTTCAGTTATACTAATTCGTAGTTTGTTTCGAAAAGATTTAATTATTTTTACTAATATTGCGTAAGATTCGTAAAAATAACATTGTCAAACTAAAAAAAAAGTACAATTTTGCCGGTATGAATGCCGTAATCATGTTATTGTTAACATAAAAGCCATGAAAACAATACTTTTGCTCCACCAACCATATTTATATTGTTGCTACATCCATATTTTCATTTTTAAATTTGGCAACAATACTATTGTTACATTTCAACAATATTATTATTTCCGCAATCATACTATTGTCAAATTGAAATTCAAAAAACCATACTATGGTTGTGACTTCCATATTTTTATTGCAGAGAACATACTATTGTTGCCGTGACCATACATAGTTGAAACAATTTTAAAATCCCGTTACAGACTAACGCTATTGAGGTTAGCTTTCAAACCCCATATGACATTAACGGGGTCTGTTCAGTTCTACTATTGAAATGGGTGTGTTCAATGTTGTAACAGTATTTATGTCCCTACTAAGTATTGTAGGGTATGTGGTTGTGGTACAGCAATAGTATGATCCTCACAACAATAGTATTATTTAAACCCAACCATACTATGATCCTCACAACCATGCTATGATCCTCACAGCAATAGTATGATTCAGACATACCATCCTCACATCCATATTATGATCCACACATCCATTGTATGATCCTCACAACCAAAGTTTGACTTACACTTAAGCATGTTATGATCGCACACAATTATACTATGATATGATACTATGTTTATTAGCATTGGGTTAAGTTGTCAACAATAGATACGAATTATGAAAATTATTTATTTACTTTAATATATATGTAAGTGGAACAGTGCTTGCTCCCGGAACTTACATTGACTATGTAGTAGAGTATGAATCGACTTAAATAAACTTAAATCTAGGGTGCAAAAACAATACAAAAATATAATGCACTTCTACTCTACGAAGAGTCGAAAGCATTTCACACGCCGTGCCTTAGTTTGGAACTTGAAAGACTTTTTGAAAACCGAGTTATTGTACAGGGTGGAGCGCAATAATTTGCCTTTTTGGGAATGAAATAAAAAAAAATTATAAACCTTAGAAAATTTATTTTATTTAATTATATTGAACGGTAAGGGAATTTTTAAATTACATGATTTTAACTAGTGTATCTGGCAAATGTCGACCTTCGCTAACCACACACGTGTCCACACGCTACATACGTTCTCTGAAGTTTTCATGAACTCTAACAAGCATGTCCACTGGTATTCTGCCAATTTCAGCCTCAATATTGTTCATTAGGTCTTGCAAGGTGTTGGGACGGTTGATATACACCTTCGACTTCAGGTAACGCCAGAGGAAAAAATCGCATGGGGCTAAGTCTGGCGAGCGTGCCGGCCAGTTCACATTACCTCTTAAAGAGATAAGCCGTCCAGGAAACATTTGCCTCAAACAATTCATGGTAACCCTCGATGTTGTTGGACCACGTACATTTTATACGGGTGAAAATGCAGTTCATTATGAAAAATCCGGTGGAGAGAACGTTTGGAAATGCCAAGAGCAAGTGATTGCAGTACTGCTGCTCTAGCTCTCTCGATGTTTTGTGGTGTTGTAATCCTCTCACAGGTCCCCTTCGTACACTTGACACATTCCCTGGTGTTCTCAATGAAGTTACCAAGTTTACAATTGATTGCCGTTCAGGAACACGTTCACGTGGAGGAAAAGCGAATCGTAAACGAAAAGCACTCACACTCTACACTCTCTTCGACCAGTGCCGCCACAGATTGTAGTGCAAAAAAGCAAATTACCGCGCTCCACTCGCAGTTGATTAAGCATTCTATCAGCCCAAACGATTGTTAGTTCTAGCTATGGAGGTTTCAGTACAAGAAACGTCAGAAATAAAATAAACAAGCTTTAATGAAAAAGAGCTTTACAGCCACAGTAACGGACCGATTGTTATTAAATGAAAGCAGATTGAAATCAATGCCGGGGAAATTATTATAAACTACTCGTATGTCATGTTAAAATGACAAAATAGTGAGTGAGCTAAGAAAGATCATATCTCATGAATACATGATGAAGGGTATACTTAGTAGGGACATAAATTTTGTTACACCATTGGACACAACCATTTCAATAGTAGAACTGAACATACCCCGTTATTGTCATATGGGTTTTGAAAGCTAACCTCAAAAGCGTTAGTCTGTAACGGGATTTTAAAATTGTTTCAACTTTCATCATGGAGTGGTCAGATAATGAGAACCGTATCGTTGTAATAGCGCTTTTCAAGTGTGAAATGAAAAAGCGATATTTTCAAAACGCTCCGGCCACTAGGGATTAGCCGCATGTTCGTGTACCGATGCATAAAACTGTTTGAGGAGACTGGAGATGTAAAAGACCGCCACCGGTCGGGCCGCCCACGCTCTGTTCGAACACCGCATGTCATCAATGCTGGTAAATCAAGAATTCACAGAAATCTGCTCCGAAAACAGAAAATCTTGGCCTGTGAGATAAAAATCACGCAAAATTCTTTGAGTCGAATCATTAAAAAAGACTTGGGACGACGTACCGGATATTTATTGACTGCAGCTTTAAAAAAAATAGGATTGAAAAATGCAAACGTCGTCTAGCGTAGAAAAATTTTGTTCACCGGTGAAAAAATTTTTACCGTTCAGGAAAAATTTAAGAAGCTAAATAATAGAGTGTATGCGCGGTCATCTAAGGAAGCATCTGAACTGATCCCAAGGTTGGAAAAGGGTCATCACCCAGCTTCAGTCATGGTTTGGTGGGGTATCTCTTACGATGGGGTCACTGACCTATCGAAAGAGTCTAACAAGCTAAATAATAGAGTGTATGCGCGGTCATCTAAGGAAGCATCTGAACTGATCCCAAGGTTGGAAAAGGGTCATCACCCAGCTTCAGTCATGGTTTGGTGGGGTATCTCTTACGATGGGGTCACTGACCTGAATTTCTGCGAACAAAAAGTCGAAACATCGGCCAAAGTTTACCAAGATACCGTTTTGGAAGCTGTTGTAAAGCCTCTTAACAATTCCCTGTTCCAAAACCAGCCATGGACTTTCCAGCAGGATTCTGCGCCGGCCCAAAAGGCTAAAACGTCCCAGGCCTGGCTTCGAAACTACTTGCCAGCGTTCATTTCCTCTGAACAATGGCCCTCAGGCAGTCCAGATTTGAACCCATTGGATTACAAATTGTGAACGGTTGTAGGGAACAAGGTTTGTCACAAAAGATACCCCAACATTGGATCTCTTAAGACTCCTTTGGTTCGAGCTGTGGCCAATTTTCCAATGGACGAGGTTCGTGCAGCTATTGACGGTTGACCAGTGCGACTTAAGGCGTGTGTAAAGGCAAAAGGCGGACATTGCGAATAAGTAGATTCTTTTTGGATACAATATACCTCAATAAATACATGTGACAGCGCATAGGGACCTAAGGGTAAAAAAATCAATTTTCACTTTTTTTTTAAGGACAACATCTGAGCATCGAATGAGACCGATCCCATGCCCCAAAAGTGTTCCCTCTCAGAGATATACGCGTTTTATGAAAGTGATGGTACACCAAAGATACATGTATTTAAATCTTTAAAATGGCTCTCCTGAACAAAACTGGGTTTTCCCCTTAGGTCCCTTTCTATTTTGCGCGTCACATAGTAAAAAATATTTGATCCAAAAACATTTAGTACTTTTTATTTTACAGCATAAAACGCGTGTAACAGTATTTATGTCCCTACTAAGTACTCGTATAAGCTTCGGCCCTGTCTTACATGTATACATTTGACATGAATCGGAAAAAACTAACGAAAATTCAATTCACTAGGAAGTCTTTCCGTTGCAATCACCAATTGTTATTAATTCAGATGAAAATTTCGTTCGGAGTTCCATAAGATAATAACTGTATTAATAATATTATAAAGGGTGTTTTTTTATTGAGGTATAGAACTTCGAATTGAAATAAAACACAAGAAAATCGTTTTAATGTCCATCAATTTGGCTTTATTGGAAGGATAATTTTATGCCATTAATGTTTAAATACGATTTCGGGCATGTGGCCGCCGCGGCTGGCTCGAATAAATCCAATTCTACAGGTCCAATTGTCAACCACTTTTTCGAGCATATGGGGCCGTATGTTGGCAATAACGCCACGAATGTTGGCTTCCAAGTCCCCTAACGTCTTTCTGGTTTGTTGGCGTAGATGAGCGACTTCACATATCCCCAAAGAAAATAATCCAATGGTCCATGTTAACCGATCCATGGTTAAGCGAATTAATTGCTCTGATGGACGATTATGTCGACCATAAAATGGACGAAGCTTGCGGTGAACTTCGCGAACTGAACCATTACTTTCGAAATAAATTTGCACGATTTGCAAGCGTTGTTCTTTTGTCAACCTGTTTATGATGAAATGGCAAACCAAACTAAATATTAATCACTTGACAGCTGACAAAATGGCCGCCAGTTGAAAAAGTGATGCCAACTGAAAGTTCTATGTCCCAATAAAAAACACCCCTTATGACAGATTGCTAACTTGTCGGTTGTACTTATGGAATTATGTAATTGCAAAAAATTGGTTGCCAGAATCGTCGGCTGAGTCAACTACCAGCACATGGTAATGTCAACTAATGTCAACAAATAAAAACCAAAAATATTAAAACAACTAAGAAAAACCTAACAAAAATTAAACTTAAATATTTTCCATTCATTCTACATATTTATATGGAATGAAAAATATGTGTCGGAAATGTAATTGAAATAAATTTCTCTAAATTATGAGCGCACGCGAGTAAGTAGACCAAATACTCAAAGAGGGACCACCCTCTTTTTCACCAGGTTATGTTTCGTTCTATGCCAATACCAACTGTTCCAAATATAATTATCATATATCTAACAGTTCATGAAATAAGGTTTCTAAGTTTGACCAATAAAATTATTTATTTTTGCTTAGTTAATCTGGTATTGGCATAGAACGAAACATAACCTGGTGGAAAAGAGTGCGGTCAAGCTTTGGCTTAACTTAGCCAAAGCTTGACCGCCCTCTCTTCCTCCAGGTTATGTTTCGTTCTATGGCAATACCAGATTAACTAAGCAAAAATAAGCCGAACGTAAGATATTGTGAAAATTTTTCAACTATTTTTCAAAAAACTACAAATACAGGGATAATAGAAATATTTTAGATATTTTGCTGACGTATAATCACATTAGAAAACTTTACAAGTCACAGGTGTAAATTGATTACATGGCGCAGGCGCAGATAACTGTTTCATCTAAGTAGTGTTTGTTAGATTTGTTCCACACTGAAGAAAAGAAGGTCAATGCACCTAACATAGTGTGTCCACGACCAAGAAAAATCTGTGGTTTTAATCTATTGTGTGACAATATCTTAAATACGTGTTGAAAACAAATTTACCGAATATATGATTTTCCTAATGACTAGTTACTATTCGGAGGGCAAACAAATATAAGGTTATAACACAAACGTAGGATGTCACCCGAGAAATACTTATATTTTTAGAAAGATTTCCTCAGAGGATACATTCCACAGTAGATTTGGAATATGTGACGTGCAAAATAGAAAGGGACCAAAGGTTAAAAACCAGTTTTGTTCAGGAGAGCCACTTTAAAGATTAGGTCCCTTTCTATTTGCGCTTAGAATCGTCGACTTCACTTTCATAAAACGCGCATATCTCTGGGAGGGAGCACTTTTGGGGCATGGGATCGGTCTCATTCGATGCTCAGATGTTGTCCACATCAAAAAAAAAGTGAAAGGTTGATGAAAAGTTTTGTTCAGGAGAGCCATTTTAAAGATTAGGTCCCTTTCTATTTGCAATTAGACTTTCATAAAACGCACATATCTCTGGGAGGGAACACTTTTGGGGCATGGGATCAGTCTCATTCGATGCTAAGATGTTGTCCACATCAAAAAAGAAAAAAATGAAAATTGATTTTTTTACCCTTAGGTCCCTTTCTCTAAGCGCTGTCACATATGATAAGTATTACAATTGGTTGCAAAGACTGTCAAACTAATTGTCCATGCTAACAATTTTATTAGTTTCAAGTTAAGTAAAAAATGTAGCCGGAGTCTACTTGAATTGTAGCCGCTAATTGCGACAGCTGAATAACCCGATCTATACTGGAGATTTCGCACTACTCGTAGAGGACAGCATTGCATTTACCTCGAACAAGGGATTATATTCCTACGCATGACATCTCCAAATTGCAGACGCTGCAATACATCTACCAATAACATGCAAAAAGAACAATTGTAACCAAGGACTCAACGATTTTTTGGAGCTATTGTAAGCAGTTCCCCTTTGTTCCTTACTAGGATGTTATGGGACGTAAGTAAGTATTGAGATAAAACATCGCTGAATCGTGTGAATTTTAGAAATAAAAGAAAGTTGACTATTTTTTTATTTTGCAATTTTGAAGAAAGGTAAAACTTTGATTTTATCGTTTTAGTTTATTTAGACATTGTACAGAGTTTTTAGTTAAGGACATAACAAATTTATATACAGGGTGTACGCCAGGAAGGTATACTACTTTTATTTACCGCCATTTTGGTAAACATTAGTCTTGACAGTTCATATTTGGCGGTCGTAAAGTAGAGACGTGGCAAATTTATTATGGAAAAATATTTGATAAACCAACGTGTTTTAATCATTTTATCAAAATCTATCATCGATTACTGTGACGATGAGAAAGTTACATGAAATTTTAGGGAGAAACAACATGCCAACAAAACGCACTATTAATCGTGTAGTAAACGATTTCGAAGAAATAGCGTCTGTAGCTGATGGACCCAAGCATGGACCACAATGTACTGCAAGATTGGGTGAAAACATTATTGTTGCTAGAGAAAGTGTTCAAAACAATCCTTCAACCTCAATTCGACACTGTGCTCAGGAGCTTGGTCTTCAAAGAACAAATTTGGCCGCAATTTTGCACAGGGATTTGCATTTGTTTCCCTTTTCACAAGACCAACTACGCTGCAGTACAAATGCCATTAGAATGTTACAGCTCGCCCATGACAACCCCAATTTTCATGAAAAAATCATAATGAGTGACGAGGCACATTTTCATTTGAATGGATATGTGAATAAACAGAATAGTCGGTTCTGGGCAATGGAAAACCGTCAGAATATTTATCAGTCACCTTTGCCTCCATTGAAAGTGACAGTCTGGTGTGCAATTTGGTCAGGAGGAATCATTGGACCTTACTTCTATAAAAATGAAAACGGCGTAACGGTAACTGTCAATCGGGAGCGATATCGTGATATGATTGAAAACTTTTTAACGCCAGAACCGCAAGCTTTGGGCTTGATTAACATGCGGTATCAACAAGACGGTGCCACATCGCATACAGCCAGTATTACATTAGAATTACTGCGAGACCTCTTTCCACAACAAGTTAATTCAAGAAATGGTGATGTTGCCTGAATTGACTGCCCGGTCGCCTGAATTGAATGCCCCGGACTTCTTTTTGTGGAATTGTCTGAAAAGCAAGGTTTATGCAAACAAACCAGAAACGCTTGAGCAACTCAAACAAAATATTCGTGATGAAATTAATAAAATACCGCGTGAAATCTATGAGAATGTAATGAAATATGTGAAATGGACATTTATCTGTATTGTATTCCATAAGTAATTGCCGACATTAAAAAAAACATTAATCAATATAAGATCCATTCTCTTTCATTTAATCAAAAATTACAAACGAACAAAGTGGTATACCCTCCCGACGGACACCTTGTATAAGCGGCCGAAACGACCCAAAAAAGGGACATTTTAAGGCGCTAAAGTAGCGTAGCCGACATTAAATAAAACATTTATCAATATAAGATCCATTCTCTTTCATTTAATCAAAAATTATAAACGAACAAAGTGGTATGCCCTCCCGACGGACACCCTGTATAAGCGGCCGAAAAGACCCAAACAACAAACATTTTAAGGCGCTCTAGTAGCGTAGCCGACATTAAAAAAACATTTCTCAATATAAGATCCATTCTTTTTCATTTAATCAAACATTATAAACGAACAAAGTGGTGTACCCTCCCGACGGACGCCCTGTATAAGACGGCCAAAACGATCCAAAAAACGAACATTTTAAGGCGCTTTAGTAGCGTAGCCGACATTAAATAAAACATTTATCAATATAAGATCCATTCTCTTTCATTTAATCATAAATTATAAACGAACAAAGTGGTATACCCTCCCGACGGACACCCTGTACAAGACGGCCGAAAAGACCCAAAAAGGAACATTTTAAGGCGCTAAAGTAGCGTAGGCGACATTAAATAAAACATTTATCAATATAAGATCCATTCTCTTTCATTTAATCAAAAATTATAAACGAACAAAGTGGTATACCCTGCCGACGGACACCCTGTATAAGACGGCCAAAACGATCCAAAAAACGAACATTTTAAGGCGCTTTAGTAGCGTAGCCGACATTAAATAAAACATTTATCAATATAAGATCCATTCTCTTTCATTTAATCAAAAATTATAAACGAACAAAGTGGTATACCCTCCCGAAGGACACCCTGTACAAGACGGCCGAAAAGACCCAAAAAGGAACATTTTAAGGCGCTAAAGTAGCGTAGGCGACATTAAATAAAACATTTATCAATATAAGATCCATTCTCTTTCATTTAATCAAAAATTATAAAGGAACAAAGTGGTATACCCTCCCGACTGACACCCTGTATAAGACGGCCGAAACGACCCAAAAAACGAACATTTTAAGGCGCTATAGTAGCGTAGCAGTATAGAGGGTATATAAGCTTTGGCATGGCCAAAGTTAACGACGTTTTTACTTGTTTTTTCTTATTGTTGTTAAAATTAATCTGTAGGCTAAAAACACTCTGGTGGTATTTCTTTCAATAGGGGTTTTTTGCAGAATACGCGTGAGTTGTGTTTAACTGCATTTTTTTGTCTTTTCCGTATTGTTTGTAGTGGAAGAACTTAAACCGCGAAAACCACGGTGTGTGTCATTAATGCCATACCGGTCGATATGCTCGAGCTCGAGTCATCCAAAATTGGACCCTTAGAATGGACACCCTGAAGCGTAGTTGCGGCCAACATTTGAACCAAAAATATATTCAAAAACTAAATGGCATAAAATGCCCTTTCGAATTAAAAATAAAGATTTCACACTTAATTTTAGTTTTTGTATTTTTTTCATTTTGAAAAAGAATACCTCTAGATTGATCACCCTTTATGTAAAATGGTATTATGAATTTTTAACTTTAATTTGGTTCTGTCCTGAAAAGAAACGTTTATTAAATAAACAATTAATTTTACAGAACCATTGAATTGCTCTTGATTTATTTTACAATTTTGGTCAGCTACAGGGGTTTTGCTCGGAAAATAGTGGCAACACTGACTTTGAACAATACTATACGAGGGCGACCGCACAACTAACTGGCCTGGCACATTTTCTGTTTTACTAGCATCTTTTTTTTTTGTTTTTTAAATGCAATCTTTTATAAGCCATCTGCCGAAATTTCCGAAATATTTAATGATTATTTTCTTTGTTACAGGTGATTGAAGTAAACAAGTTTTATAATTTTTGAAAAATGGAAAATAAAGAGTTTCGTGCGGTAATTAAACACTTTTATATGAAAGGTTATAAGCCACAATTAATCAAAGATAAATTGGATTCTGTTCATGGTGATAATGCACCATCATACTCCACCGTGAAATCCTGGGTTCAACCGTTTAAAATGGGTCGTTCAAGTACGGAAGATGAACAACGCTCTGGAAGACCGAAAACTGCTTCTACTATTGAAAACGTTAGAAAAATATTTAATGAAGTGATTCAAGATAGACGAATAATGCTCAGAGAACTTGCTGATATTGTTAAAATACACGAAAAACAAGTTTGGAGTATTTTACATGATGAACTCCACATGAAAAAGCTATCCGCAAGATATGTGCCGCGTTTGTTGACTTTGCCCCAAAAAATCGTCCGGTGGACCAAATCCGAGGAGCTTTTAGCGAATTATCAGCGTAATCCAATTGAGTTCTTGCGCCGATTCATAACTGTTGATGAAACATGGATTCATCACTGCATCCCAGAATGCAAAGAACAGTCAAAACAATGGATAGACGCTGGTAAAATTGGTCCCAAGAAGGCGACAACTGTTAAGTCAGCAGGAAAAGTAATGGCCACAGTATTTTGGGATGCAAGGGGTATAATATTTATTGATTATCTTGAGAAAGGAAAAACTATAAATAGTGAATATTATTGTGCATTATTTGATCGGTTGAGTGAAGAAATCAAGATAAAACTACCGCATTTAGAAAAAAGAAGTTCTTTTTCATCAAGATAATGCTCCTTCACACACTGCATTTTTAACTCAACAAAAACTGGCCGAATTACGATTTGAAATTGCTCCACATCCACCATATAGTCCAGATTTAGCTCCGTCTGATTATTTCTTGTTTCCAAATTTAAAAAAATTTCTCGGTGGCAAAAAATATTCGTCAAATAGCGAGGTTATTGCTGAAACTGAGGCATATTTTGAAGGTCTTGAAAAATCTTATTTTTTGGATGGAATTAAAAAACTTGAAAAACGTTTGATGAAGTGTATTGAGTTGGAAGGAGATTATGTTGAAAAATAAATAATAATAATTCCAAAAAAACGGTTCTTCTTATGTTAGGCCAGTTACTTTTGCGGTCGCCCTCGTAAGTGTAATGTTAGGTGAAGAGAACATTTTTTATGACGACAGCTTCATTTGGTGTAATGACCAACAAGTCTGCACTACATATGTGACGCGCAAAATAGAAAGGGACCAAAGGGTAAAAACCAGTTTTGTTCAGAAGAGCCATTTTAAAGATTTAAATACGAGTATCTTTGGTGTACCATTACTTTCATAAAACGCGCATAACTCTGAGAGGGAACACTTTTGGGGCATGGGGTCGGTCTCATTCGATGCTCAGATGTTGTCCACATCAAAAAATAGTGAAAATTGATTTTTTACCCTTAGGTCCCTTTCTCTATGCGCGGTCACATATAGACCACTTGACGCATACTTTAATCACCTTCTTAGGGTCAGCAATGGGTTAAAGCCGAATTGCACCAGCCCGAAAACTACGTATGTTCAAAGCAGCCCCCAAAATTTGGTCTACAATAAAAACAGTAAGAACAACAACAGCAGCAGGAGGAGCAGATGAAAAATAAAACAAAAGCAAAAGCAAAAAAAACTTTATCGTTCTCGCACCTCGTTCGGCGAAATAACATGTAGGTTATCTTTTATGCGATCAAAGCCTTGTGTGTTGTTGGCTGCCCTTGTTGGGCAAAGGAGATTTGGTGAGTGCCATTACCAATCGAATACGATTGAATGCACCGCAAAGTTTGGCATTTTAGACATGTCGCTTCTTTCGGCAAAAAGGCAACAATACCCATCGACTAAAACACATATTTTAAACACTTACCTGGCCGTTCTGGCTGTTCTCTGCCCTGCCTTGGTTGGCCCGGTCGGGCTAGCTGTTTTGGCCTGGGAGCAGAAGCATTCAAGCACCACCACCGCCGCCGAAATAACAAAAACAAAAAAAAAATCGCACAAAAAAAGTCGCCACATCGTTGTGTGTTTTTTGCAGGGATTATTTTGTAGCGCCGCTTTGAAGCAATCAGCGTCACCTTTGTTATTTCATTTAAAATTTCGCTTTTTTGTTGTTGTTGTTTATTTTCGGTTGCCGTGTTTTTCTTTGGGTTGTTGCTATTGTTGTTGCCTCCTTCGGCTTGGTCATAACAATTTCATATATTAAACAAGCCATTCCAATAAGGACGGTAGTCATAGCTGCCGCCGACACCGCCACCGCCACAGCAGCCTTCATCTGCTTCGCAGGGATACGATGTGTTGGCTGGTGGTGGTGGTGGTGGCGGAGTTTGGCGGTGTCCCGCATAGGAGCCGCAGCATACAAGAAGAAGAAGAAGACAATGTACCGAAAAGTGTATCAAGTGAACACATAATCTGATTTTTGCATTAATTTGTGGAGAACAATGCCATCGTTGTTGTTGTTCTGTTGGGGTTTTTTTCCTTTTCGAACTTTTTGCTTCGGTCTTCTTGTGTTGCTGGTGCTGCTTCTTCTGCCTAAATCCCAAAAGTCAGAAATATTTAGGCATTGGCCGGCCAAACGCAAACCGCATTTCGAAACGCAAGGCACACACACACAAAAAATGTACGGCTGCCATCAAGGTGTTACAAATATTTCTTCAATATTAAAAAGACATTTTAACTGTACCGAAGAGATGAAACATCAGCAGCAGTAGCAGCAATAGCAGCCGCCAAAACGAAATCAAATATTCACCTTAAAGATTGCGAGTTAAACAAAGAAAACTAAAATAAAAAAAACTTCGTCCCGCTAAATTCCCCCGAGACTTAGAGCAGAAGTTAAAGACAGCGTAAGCGGCATTGATGGGGCGTTTAGGGGATTCTAATTGCAGCTGAAAATTGGCCTGATGGCGCCCACGCGTGACGAACTATTAGAATATGAGCCGAATTTGTGTGGTAAGGCCCCTTCGCCCCTCCGAAAAAACGAAATGGAGATAATTGAGGGTACAAGCTTAAACTACACTCGTTTACATAAGTATGAGCACATTCAATCGTCGAAAACTTAAAGTTTATGTGCTTCAAAGGTCCTATTTTGCGATAACAACTAAAAGAACACAAAAGGGTGCGCAGTTGGGTTTGCCATTTCAACATTCATATAGCTTCATGTCAGTATACAGTATACAGCTTGAAAAGTAGGCAAATTTATTTTTTAAAATCATGGTTCAGTGCGTGACTGTGACCGCGCGTTACGTTCATTTATCATGAACGTATATTATTTATACAGGGTGGACCAAAAATTACCATGGGTTTTCAAAAGTTTATAACGTTTATATATTTTTTTTTATTATTTTCAGATTAGGCGAGGCATACTGAGATACCGGCCTGACTATTCACTGAACGAGGGAAGTAAGATTCAGTCAATACTTAGTACGGACATAGATATCACACACGTTTTATGCTGTAAAATAAAAAGTACTGAATGTTTTTGGACCAAATATTTTTTTTAATATTTTTATTGATGTATGTTGTATCCAAAAAGAATCTAATTATTTGAAATGACCGACTTTTGCCTTTACACACGCCTTAAGTCGCACTGGCCAATAGTCAATAGCTGCACGAAGCTCGTCCATTGGAAATTGGCCACAGCTCGAACCAAAGCAGTCTTAAGAGATCCAATGTTGGGGTATCTTTTGTGACAAACCATGTCCTCTAAAACCGTCCACATTTTATAATCCAATGGGTTCAAATCTGGACTGTCTGAGGGCGATTCATCAGAGGAAATAAACGCTGGCAACTTGTTGCGAAGACAGGTCTGGGACGGGTTAGCCTTATGGGCCGGTGCAGAATCCTGCTGGAAAGTCCATGGCTGGTTTTGGAACAGGGAATTGTTAAGAGGCTTCACAACAGCTTCCAAAACGGTTTATTGGTAAACTTTGGCCGATGTTTTGACTCCTTGTTCGCAGAAATGCAGGTCAGTGACCCCATCGCAAGAGTTACCTCACCAAACTATGACTGAAGCTGGGTGATGACCCTTTTCCACCCTTGGGATCTGTTCAGATGCTTCCTAAGATGACCGCGCATACACTATCATTTTGCTTGTTAAATTGTTCCTGAACGGTAAAAAATTTTTCATCGGTGAACAAAATTTTTCTGTGCAAGTTATCAGCGTGCTTCACCAAAATACGTTTGCATTTTTCAATCCTATTTTTTTTAAAGCTGCAGTCAATAAATGTCCGGTACGTTGTTTGAAAGCCCCAAGTCCCAAGTCTTTTTTAATGATTCGACTCATGGACTTTTGCGTGATATTCATCTCACGGGCCATGATTTTCTGTTTTCGGAGCGGATTTCTGTGAATTCTTGATTTAACGGCTTTGATGACATGCGGTGTTTGAACAGAGTGTGGGCGGCCCTACCGGTGGCGGTCTTTTACATCTCCAGTCTCCCCAAATAGTTTTATGCATCGTTAGACGAACATGCGGCTAATTCCTAGTGGCCGGAGCGTTTTGAAAATATCGCTTTTTTCATTTCACACTTGAAAAGCGTTATTACAGCGATTCTACTATTGAAATGGGTGTATTCAATGTTGCAACAGTATTTATGTCCGTACTAAGTAATTGTTTTCTTAACCAGTGGTTTTCCCCTATACATGCAATGAATGCATTGCTTTGGTGGGTAGCAAGCAATCGAAGGGGGCAAAGGAGGAATAACGTTTATTAACATTTGTCTTGAATTTCTGGATGTAGTAATTGGTGGGAAATACATTTGCCAGAAG
Organism: Hydrotaea diabolus; assembly: GCA_963513945.1. Classification (NCBI taxonomy): domain Eukaryota; kingdom Metazoa; phylum Arthropoda; class Insecta; order Diptera; family Muscidae; genus Hydrotaea; species Hydrotaea diabolus. Next base: position 167,289,816 of record OY740719.1, read on the forward strand.
TCGATTCCCAAAAACGAATTGGATCTATAGTGTATAGTGCGATCAGCCGGCCAATCGATAACAATAAGGTGTGTAGTCCTGAAATGTCAAGTATTCCTGCCGAACATTCTCACCTCAGGAATAAGACCACAACTGACTGAAGAATACACACCATAGCAGTAACGTTAAAACAGCAGAGACAATACAATTGGATAGCCTACTGTCACCTATCAGAACCATCGCTGTCCTTTCAACACGATCAAGTAGCTCGAAGAACGATTTTAGAGCACATGCGCATATACGAAGGCTGCTACATATATTTCTGGCTTAATAATGAAAATGCGAATATATATCAAAGTATTCTCCAGCATGATTAATACACTTTTGCATGCGCTTAAACCAACTATCGATGCCCTTTTTCCACTCCGATTGAGACACCTCCAAAACATGGTTTTTGAACGCTTCAACAGCATCTTCTGGCGACGAAGATCGTTGACCACGCATTTTTTTCTTGATGTGCAGGAATAAAAAGAAGTCATTGGGTGCCAAGTCATAGCCGTACGGCGGATGACCCATCTATTCGACGTTTTGGCAGGTCAAAAAGGCGCTGGTTTAAGCCGATGTGTGAGAGCTCGCATTGGCATGGCGCACAATGATTCGTCCTCTCTTGTACGTCTTTCGAATTTGTCCGAAGACTTCAGGCAAACAAATTGTGGTGCACCACTCAGAATTGACCTCCAACGTTGCTCAAGCGGAACAGTTGCCACATAAACAGTTTTGCTGAAGAAACAGGCGACCATTTGCTGCGAAGTGCTTCTTCCACGAACAACTTTCGTTGGTTGGATTTGGCTCGTCTTCGAAGACCCACACGGTCGATTGCTGCTTTGCTTCGGGCTCATACGCATAGATCCATGATTCGTCACCTGTGACGATCTTATGAACATCTTTTGAAGCACCGCGATCGTATTTTTTCAACATTTCTTTGCAGCAATCGACACGAGCCTTTTTTGAGCGATTGTCAAATTGTGCGGGATCCAACGAGAACAAACTTTTTTTACGGCCAGGTGTTCATGCAATTTCTAATGTATGCTGATGGAAGAAATGCCCAAGGATGCCTCTATCTCACAGTATATCACATGACGATCTTGCATTATTAGTTCACGCACGGCATCAATGTTCTCTGGCATAACGGCCGTTTTTGGACGACCTTCATCTTTGAGCGAGCGTCGGCCACGATTGAATTCTTAAAACCAGTTTTGCACAGTGCTATAGGATGGTGCTTCTTCATCGCCATACAAAGATTTAAGTTCATCGATGCACTCTTGTCGTGATAATCCACGTCGAAAGTTGTGAAAAATGATGACACGAAAATGTTCACGAGTTATACCATTTTTTTGCTAAATTGATTTTTTCAAGTCACTGTAAACAACACAAATTATGGTCGTACATCAAAACGTTCTGAGTACGTTTATGCTAAAACATGTCAAACTTTCCAGTGGAAATGTCAGATGGCACGTAGTATTGCCTAAGCCAAAAATATATATAGCAACCCTCGTATGGGAGTTGTATTACATCTTAGGCCTGATATAGGTCGTATATATCTTCAAAAAATCAGAAGGAGTGAAATATTTTTTACACCGCTTTAGGAAGCCTATTCACTTGATTGCTTCTTTCGACACTTCGAATACTTGTACAGGGTTGAGCGCGGTAATTTGCTTATTTGGGAATGAAATGAAAAAATTATGAACCTTAGAAACATTTATTTTATATTTTAGTTATATTGAACGGTAAGTAAATTTTTAAATTACATGGTTTTAAGTAGTGTATCTGGCAAATGTCGACCTTCGCTAACCACACACTACTGCTGAAATTCGTTAGACCGACTCCAACGATTCGATCAGAAAGCCTCCGGTAGAGTGATTTTTACAGATATTGTCCATCCTCTAGGACAAGATACCTCACAAAATGGTCTACTAGATACCTCGCTAGATGGTGGTTAACCATGCTATCCAATACCTTGAAGAGCGCAGAGCATATCGCGATTGACCGATAATTCGCTGGAATATTGGCCTCACCATTTTTAGAGATCGGCTGAACGTTCGCAACCTTCCAAAACGCTGTAATGACGATAACACTATAAGCAAGGTTGAAAAGATTTTATAATGGACAAGGGAAAAATCCGTCTTCTCAAATAAAACACACCAATATGCCCATGTCGTCGTCATATTTACAATAAATCCATATAGTACTCCGTAGCAAAATTTGAGTACCAATATTTATAAGTATATTAAGTTTTTACCATTTGGGTCACATAAGTCAAAGCGTCCAGAAACTACTTATATGCACTTATTTGAGGTATTAAGTGCGTCTCAACTAACGAAATACATTTCTTTATCATTCTTCGTCCACAAAAAAGGTAATAAAGGACGAAGAAAAAGTTCGGCTAGGCAGAACCTTTGTACCCTGCACCTTCCCTACGCTATTTTTCTGCCTTTCGGCCCAATAGTTAAAATTACTCCATGTTTGGGTATGTAGCAAAATTTGATTTAAGAACTGACTACTGTTCGGGTTGACCATTCGGAGTGTTTTTTTGGGCCACAGGAGCCTAAACGTCCTGAAAATTATCCTCTTTTTTGAGGTACTACGTGCGCCTCAACTAACCAAGTACGTTTTTTACCACTGTTCGTCCACAATAATAACAAAAAAATTTAATACCATTGTTTAGTTCCCAACCTTTATATCCGGCACCTTCCCTATTCTTTTTTGGACAATTTCGGCCTAATCGTAATGCGTGGGCGACTTTATTACGAGGGTTTCTATATATATTTCTGGCGCCATCTGACATTTCTATTAGAAAGTTTGACATATTTTAGCTTAAACGTACTCAGAACGTTTTGACGTACGACCATCATTTGTGTTGTTTACAGTGACTTGAAAAAATCAATTTGGCAAAAAATGGAATTAACTCGTGATTATTTTCGTGCGATCGTTTTTCAGAACTTTTGACGTGGAGCGTCACGACAAGAGTGCATCGATAAACTTAATTCTTTTTTGGGCGATGAAGAAGCACCATCCTATAGCACTGTGAAAAACTGTTTTAATGAATTCAATGGCCGTGAAGGTCGTCCAAAAACGGCCGTTGTGCCAGAGAACATTGATGCCGTGCGTGAACTGATAATTCAAGATCGGCATATGACATACCGTGAGATAGAAGCATCCCTTGGCATTTCTTCCACGAGCATACATTTGATATTGCATGAACACCTGGCCGTGAAAAAGGTTTGTTCTCGTTGGATCCCGCACAATTTGACAATCGTTCAATAAAAGGCTCGTGTCAATTAGTGCAAAGAATGTTTGAAAAAAATACGATAGCAGTGCTTCCAAACACATTTATAAGATCGTCACAGGTTGCGAATCATGGATATATGTATATATGCGCTGGTTGGATTTGGCTCGAAGACGAGCCAAATCCAACCAGCGAAAGTTGTTCCTGGAAGAAGCACTTCGAAGCAAATGGTCGCTTGTATCTTCGGCGACTGTTCCGCTTGAGCAACATAAGACGGTCAATTCTGAGTGGTACACCCCTATTTGTTTGCCTAAAGTCTTCGGAAAAATTCGAAAAACGAACAGCAGAAGACGAATCATTGTGCTCCATGACAATACGAGCTCTCACACATCGGCTCAAACCAGCGCCTTTTTGACGCTGTACAGCCCTGACTTGGCACTCAATGACTTCTTTTTATTCCTGCACATCAAGAAAAAAATGCGTGGTCAACGATTTTCGTCACCAGAAGATGCTCATCAGGATTGGATGTAATATGTGGCTTCTGAAGCTGAAGTCACTAATCCAGTTAAACATATGTGACAGCGCATAGAGAAAGGGTCCTAAGGGTAAAAAAAAATCAATTTTCATTTTTTTTCTTTTTTTGATGTGGACAACATCTGAGCATCGAATAAGACCGATTTCATGTGCCAAAAGTGTTCCCTCCCAGAGATATGCGCGTTTTATGAAAGTGAAGTCGACGATTCTAAGCGCAAATAGAAAGGGACCTTATCTTTAAAATGGCTCTCCTGAACAAAACTGGTTTTTAACCTTAGGTCCCTTTCTATTTTGTGCGTCACATATGAACCAATTTGTTCACCTCTGCCAAATTTCATGAAGATCGGATAACTATTGCCTGTAGGTCGCAATAGTTATCCGATCTTCATGAAATTGATTACAAGCTGACAATGGAATCAGCTCTTGACACTGAGTCGATCGATACACTTAAATCACGCTCAAATTTTTGCGATTGTTACAAACATTTCCATGGCACTAACTTATGATACTCGGTAACACAGAGTGGTGTAGGGTATAAATATTTGTTAAGATGGCAGCAAAAATTCGAAAACAAAAGTCGAAAGGCGAAGGTCGATTCAATTAAAATTGGACACAAATGTTGATCACCACTTTTTCAATTTTTAAATAAAAAGGGGATTAGTCGACTAATCAACAATCGACTTTGAGAATGCTAGTTTAAAGGGTGTATCTTCGACGTCTTAGTCAAAAGCATGTGTCTTTCTTTCTAGAGTTTTTTTTTGAAAATCAACTCAGCAGGTACCAAGCCTCGAACTGCACTGGAACTCAAAACCTGAAGATGCTTATCTCCACACCACGAAAGCTAATTCATTTATATCTAAAGACGAAAAGTCACCTTATCACTAAACCTGGTTTGTAAGCAAGCAATCATACCGAACTTGCAGCTTACGAAACATACAAACCGACTACCAAAGAAAGCACAATTAAAATAAGGGGTTATTCTCCGAACAAAAACAGAAAGAAAAACAACACCAGCTGTCCCGAAATGACAACAATCCCCAAAAGCACCAAACGCACCTGTAGCAACATCAAACAAAGGTCGGGGCAATACTAGTTGTATATCTTCCAAAGAAATGCTCATGACTAATCAACAAAAACCAAAAAAAGAACGCCATAAAGCCCCCGAGGAGACTATCATCATCTAAAAAGGCGTTGATGGCTTAGAAAATTGCGGTTTTGGCGAGGGGTGAGGTCTGAAACCATTTAAGCCAACGTATGTATACTTACGTTAGTGTGTGTATATGCAGTTTAAGCCAGCACAAAAACAAAAACGCGTCCGCCGACAGACACACGTTAGAATGACCGAACTACGACGGTTCGAAGTTCCCAAAAAGTTCCCAGCCACAATGACAAACGGTTTCGTTTAGGCCGCAGCACTAGTGACTGAACACCGAACGCATTCCATGCTCGGGACAAACAGAAAAAGTAACAAGTTGAAGGTTATTTTTCACCTAACCAAAAGACCGGCAGACGACGGACGGACGGACAGACGGACGGACAGACAAATAAGGTGGCTGTTTAGCTGTGGCCACTATGACATTTTAACACAAGAACCCTACGAACGAAGCAGATGAGGAAGAGCACAAAGCAGAAGCCCAAGCCCTAGCCTAAGGAAACGGCGATGTCTGTTGGAACAAAAGCAGCATAACAAAAGTATCGTCGTATCATGTGTAAAATATACGAGGTACTTGTACGCCGCCGCGTCTCTACGTGTGGGTACGTACAAGCGTACAAACAACTCGCTTCTGTTTCAGACGCTCGCTTGTAAGCGTGGGAGAAATTCAAAGATAACATTACAAGCAGAGCTTTTCCTTGCCATTGAGCAAACACAAACCAAGCAAACCCGAACAAACAACCGGCAGACAAACACAAATGCCGCAACTGTGGCAGCGGTAATATCAGCAGCTCGTCGCGGTAAGATTATTTTTCTAGCCTCCGCGTTAGCTGTGTGCACGGCAGCATAGTAAGTTTGTCGTATCGTTTGTTACCGCCCTGGGTGGCACAGATGGCTGCGGAGCGATAATTAGAGTTTACATTGCGGAAGACTTTATAGTTTATTGCCCTGGGAAATTTTGAAAAAAAAATTCGATTCTGGGTGACAATGCCCCAGGAGATAAATAAGGTAATCTCCCGGACCATTATCATATATAGGGTGATCAATACTTCTATGTACACAGAAAAAAAAGTATGGTTGTAGTGACAATATTCGAAGAGGATAATACTATTGTTGTGTATATGGTTGTGGTACAACAATATTATGATCCTCACAACAATATAAGAATTATGATTTAAATACAGCCATACTATGATTCTCACAACAATAGTATGATTCACACATAACCATACTATGATCCCCACAACCATAGTATGAATCAAACTCAACCATACTATGATCTCCACAACCATATTATGATCCTTGCAACCACAGTATGTTTCACATACAACCATAGTATGATTCTCACAACCATAGTACGATTCACACGCAACCATGTTATGATCCCTACAACCGTAGTATGATCACACACTATTATACTATGAGCACCAATAAATTTATTAGAATTGAGTTAAGTTGTCGACAATAGATTTGAGTTATGAAAATTATTTAAAAATACATTCAATTCAAAATAAAAAGAATGTTTTATTTAACAGAAGAAAACGTCATTTTAAAAAACGTAAGCGTTTTTATTGAAAATATTTCAGTTAAACAAAGCCAAAGCAGTTTGTTTAAAACATTTTAATTTCCATATAAAATTGTTTTTGCATTAGATCCGTAACAATAACACTGTAAAACACTAAAAAGGAATATTCAAAAGAAGAAGAATTACAATCATACAGTATGATTGCCGTAATTATATTATTGTTATCATAAAACGCAAATAACAATACATTTGTCGCACCAAACTTATTTATATTGTTGCTATAACCATATTTTCATTTCCGAATTTGGCAATAACACCATTGTTACATTTCAACAATATTAATATTGCGGCAATCGTACTATTGTCAAAATTAAATTCAGTAAACAATGCTATGGTGGCGACGAACATACTTTTGTTGCGGAGAACATACTATTATTGCCGTGACCATATAGTAACCATGTTTTTTCTCTGCGTGTGTGAGAGCCTAAAAATCGGGGTTGAGGCAGGACATGCTATTCAGTTTAACAGAAGCATTAATGTTTCTCGAAAATGTTGCTAGACAGCGTTAAGTGATGTTAATCCATTATATGACCCGACAGTATCCTGTCCTCCTGCCAACGTGCCAACCAAGGCTATAATGACCCATAAGAATGGTCCCGATTTTCGTGTTAAGCACAGTTACCACGAATCTTTTGAAGAGCCCAGTATAACAGAACGTTTCCCATAACGGGTTATCAATCTAGAGGTATTTTTTTGAATAGCGTTGTTTCCACAGAAAACGTGTGAGTTGTATTAAATCTTTATTTTTTTCTTTTTAGTATTGTTTGCCATTTCAGGAATTGAAGCCTAACGATGTCCCTCTGCGTCGCAGATTCAGTGTTTGGGCTTTTTACAAGCTCGAAGAAGATCCGCTGTTTTCGACCAAAATTTTGTTCAGTGATGAGGCCCATTTCTGGCTCAACGCAACGTCAATAAACAGAATTGCCTCATTTGGGCTGAAGAGCAACCGGAAGAGGTTTAGGAGGTTCTATTATACCCTGAAAACCAGGGATTGATGCGGTTTTTGGGATGGTGGAATCATCGATTTATAGTTTTTGAAAAATAATGATGGCCGGAACGTAACCGTAAATGGTGCTCGCTTTCGCGCCACGATATCGGACTTTTTGCTACCCAAAACTGCAGCCCACAATCTTGACATTTGGTTTCAATAGGACGGTGCCACTTGCCACACAGCTGCTCAAACAATGGATCTTCTGAGAGGTCATTACGAAGAGCAGCTTATTTTACGTTTTGGACCGGTGAGTTGGCCGCCTAGATCGTGTGATATTACACCTATAGACTTTTTTGGGGGCTACGCAAAGTATAAAGCCTATGCTGACAAACCAGCTAAGATTCCGGTTTTGGAAACCAACATCCAAAATTTAACCTACAGAATGGACACCCTGAGGCGCAGTTGCGGCAAACATTTCAAGGAAATTATATTCAAAAAATAAAGGGCATAAAACGTGCTTTCGAATGAACATAAAGGATTCCACACTTGATTTGAATTTTTGTATATGTGAAAAAATCAATTTTAATTTTTTTTCTTTTTTTTTTGATGTGGATAACATTTGAGCGTCGAATGAGACCGATCCCATGCCCCATAAATGTTCCCTCCCAGAGATATGCGCGTCTTATGAAAGTGAAGTCGACGATTCTAAGCGCAAATAGAAAGGGACCTAATCTTTAAAATGGCTCTCCTGAACAAAACTGGTTTTTAGCCTTAGGCCCCTTCTATTTTGCGCGTCACATATATTGAAAAATACCTCCAGATTGATAGCAGAACTGTTAGCCTGGAGTTATTCCGATCCTTCACATTTAATAAGAGACTGGGTTCAGAACTCTCTCTCACATAGAGGGATGCCTCTGGAGTATGAAGAAACATACTCCAGATGGAGGGTTCTCAAAATTCTATCTGGCGGACTCAAAGACGTTTCTAGTTAATGTATGTGTTACCCACAATCAAATGCCTGTACTTATTTGTTGAATCTTCTTCTTCTTCTTGCTGGTGCTTCTTCTTCAGCTAGGGTTTGTGGTTGCCAGTGCTAGTGTGGTTGTTGGCGGTTGGTGGTGGTGGTGACGGTGGTCGTGTTATTGTTTCCGTTGTTATATTCACTCGTATTAAGCCATAAATGCTGAGATCTGTCTGTGCGAGTTTCACAGAGACAAACAGACGAATGGACGGACGGATAGACCGACAGCCAAACGGCACAAAGCAGAGGGCCCAAGTGTAAATAAGCAGCAGCTCGAAGCGCAGCAGCAACATCATACTATACAAACGTTTGTTAGTTCCGACTGACAACAGCTAACAGCTGCCAAGAACTACGTCATCGAGCCCATTCATAATTCTTCTTCTTCATCATCCACATCTTTTGCTTCTTGCGTTTTCTTTTTTTTGTTTTTATTATTGCTGTTGTTACTTACCCACTGAAGTGGAGTGGCCCGGCCTGGCCTGGCAGCAGTTGGCAGGCGCGGCCATTCCGGTAGACTTCCGAATGTAATTTCCATAAAGAAAACATTGCTATCTAAACAAATACACACCAACACACATGCGCATAGATCCACATACACATACCCACTCGTACACCAGTGCATGTACGTTCACACACCGAATGACTGACTTATTCACGAGAGTGATGTGAGTACGAGTACGAACTTGAGTACTCGCATTCGTACTCATCATCATGCTCCGCTAAACGAATTTCATCATTTACCTTTTCGGTTTACCTGTTACCTCCGCTCTCTGTGACAGTGTGTGTATGCGTGTAGTTGAAGTTGTGTTTACTTCGTATTTCCACCCAGCGGGAAAAGGAAGGGCCCAGCAATACCTTCTAGGAGCCCTTCTTAGGATACCCGGAGGCATGTTAGATGCTTGGAAAAATACTTGCTGCATTCTACTCTCATTTCAAATTAAGACAGGGTTAGACTGTAGAGCAAGATCTTCCACGTTCCCCTCTAGTGATAGATCTTCAAGAAGGTCTGAAGCGAATAGTCTTCCAGAGGATATAAAAACATTTAAAACAAATTTTTATCAGAGATATTATTTTTAAATGACTTTATTTTCAGTTTTTTTATATTTTTTATTTGCCTTTACTAAAGTTCGAACGTACGACCTTCTTTTTACTCCGATATGCTATTCACTAGGGCGAAACGATTAGTAAGAACAAAAATTTGTCGATATTGTGTCATCGATTTTCTGATAGCTTTTAGCATGAGGAAACAATGTGTTATTACGACATATCAATAAAATCATTTTCGAGGCCCCCAAATTTGTATTTTTTGACTGAGTGAATCGTAGTGAAACGAACCAGCCGTATTTCTATTCATACGCGCTGTTATAAAGGGTGATTCATTCATTTTATAAAAATATGTTCATCTACGACCATACCCGAAAATGCGAATTGGTGCTAGGAGGGCACTGGGGTAAAATATAGCCCTACCTCTTTCTTACCTTACCTATTGAACTAAGCCAATAGGCTCTACCGTTCCAAAGTTATGACTAGTTGACTGAAATACACAGTTTTTTTGTTTTAATTTGCAAAAACAAATATTTGTGTGCTGTTATTTCGATCCAAAAAAAAAAACAAAGAAAATATATTTCAGTCAAATAGCCATAGCTTTGGAAAATCCGACCACTGGTTTAGAACTAAGGAGTTAAACCCTAGAACCTTTGACCACCAATACGAAAATTTTCAAACCGCTGTCATTTGTGCGGCTGCACAATCCTAACCTTAGAGCAGGGTTTCTTTATCGGCGCCCCATGTGCTGCCCGCAAGCGACTTGAGGACTTTGTTCGCACTCTGCATTTTGTTGTTGGTGTAGCGGCACATATAGTGCCAGGGTGACAGCCTTTGGCCAAATATTGCTGCTTCGGGTCATAGAACCGGCTGTTGTCATATTGTATGTTGACATTAATAGTCCATGTAGCAGTACCGTCAACCTTGATATATTTCGATCCTTCTCATGTACGTATTGAGAGACTGAGAACAGAACTCTCTTATATAGGGTGATAAATCTAGAGGTATTTTTTCAGAACAAAAAAAATATAAAAATTCAAATCAAGTGTGTAATCTTATTGGAAATTTTAAAGGACATTTTAGGGCATTTATTTTTTTTAAAAATAATTACCTTAAAATGTTGGCAACTGTATTATGGAAATGAGCGTTCGGTAAGAAATGGGAAGATCCGCTGTTTTCGACCAAAATATTGTTCAGTGATGAGGCCCATTTCTGGCTCAACGGCAAAGTCAATAAACGAAATTGCCGCATTTGGGCTGAAGAGCAATAAGAAGAGGTTCAAGAGGTGCCATTATACCCAGAGAAAACCACGGTTTGGTGCGGTTTAAAAGCTGGTGGAATCAACAGTGCATATTTTTTCAAAAATTATGATGGCCGGAACGTAACCGTGAATGGTGCTCGCTATCGCGCCGTGATATCGATCTTTATGTTACCTGAAATGGAAGCCCGTAATCTTGACGACACTTGGTTTCAATAGGACGGTGCCACTTGCCATACACACGCAGAAAAAAGTATGGTTTGGGTGACAATATTCGAAGAGGATCATACTATTGTTGGGTATATGGTTGTGGCACAGCACTATAATGATCCTCAAAACAATAGTATGATTCAAATACAACCTTACTATGATTCTCACAACCATACTATGATCCTTACAACATTAATATAATAGACACATAACCATAATATGACCCCCACAACTATAGTATGATTCACACTCAACCATACTATGATACCCACAACCATATTAGGATCGTCGCAACCATAGTATGTTTCACATACAACCATAGTATGATCCTGACAAATAATAGTATGATTAACACGCAATCATGTTATGATCCCTTCAACCATAGTATGATGCTCCTCAACCATATTATAATCCGCAAAAATTATTTATCAGAATTGCGTGAGGTTGTCAACAATAGAATTGAGTTATGAAAATTATTTAAAAATACATTACATTCAAAATAAGAGGAGTGATTTATTTAACTGAAGAAAAAATCAGTTCAAAAAATTGTCACCCTTTTAATTAAAATATTTCAGTTAAACAAAGCCAAATCAGTTTCTTTGAAAAATTTAAATTTCCATATAAAAATACTCTTATTGCATTATATTCGTAACAATGACATTGTTCTAAAAACCGTATTCAAATAGAAACAAAGTAAATCGTATATCGTACAGTATGATTGCCCTAACCATATTATTGTTATCATAAAACTCAAAAAGTAATACTTTTGTCGCACCAACCATATTTATATTGCTGCTACAACCATATTTTCATTTTTAAATTTGGCAATAATTCTATTGTTATGTTTCTAAATTCAATTCAAAACAATACTATGGTTGCGACAAACATAATTTTTATTGTGGAGAACATATACTATTGCCGTGATCATATAGTAACCATATTTTTTCTCTGCGTACAGCTGCTCAAACAATGGAGGTCATTTCACAAAGCAGCTTATTTTACGTTTTAAACAGGTGAGTTGGCCGCCTAGATCTTGTGATATCACACCTTTAGACATTTTTCTTTGGGGTTACGTAAAGTCCAAAGTCTATGCTGACAAACCAGCTACGATTCAGGTTTTGGAAACTAACATTAAAGCCATACCGGTCACAATACTCGAACGAGTCATCCAAAATTGGACTCTCAGAATGGAAACCCTGAAGCGTAGTTGCGGCCAACATATAAAGGAAATTATATTCAAAAAATAAATGCCATAAAATGTCTTTTCAAATTATCAATAAAGATTCCACACTTGATTTGAATTTTTTTTGTTCTGAAAAAATATCTCTCTCTGGATCACTATATATATGAGAAGGCCTCTGCATTTTGTAGCAGGTGTGCGCGCAGCACGAGAAGAGACTGTCTGTCTAATGTAACCCTAGAATCTTGGGATGATTCAGGATGATTTCCCCTCGGCTAACACATATTGACTGAATCTTACTTTCCTCGTTCACTGAATAGTCTGGCCGATATCTCAGTATGCCTCGCCTAGGTGAAATTGACCAGATCAACGAGATATTCATTTACCGTGTCGCAGATGTTTTCGATCCTTTCACTGTCCATCGCTGTGGCAACAAACACTTTCCGTGCTGCCTTCACTCACCAGGCGTGATAGCATGCCTTTCACAAAAAGTAAGCCAGGAATGTTCACTTAAAGAAGGCCTTCATATTGTCTCATTACAAATATGAAGGCCTTCCTGTAGGCTTTCTTAATGAATGCATCAACGAATGAGTACAGGAGTAGTTATAGCAGGCCTTCTTAGAAAAGCCGCATTAGTAGGTGTGGGCCATCATTTTTCAATTGCAAAGAAGGCCTTCTGCAATGCAAAATTTTGAAAGGCAAAAACGATTGCGGCTCAAAAAAGAGGCCTTCTTAAAGGTCTTGTTATGAGAAGGCCTTGCCAATTTTCCCGCTGGGCCAGTTTGCACAGTGTATCGCTGTATGAGTGCGTGTGTGCGTGTATGCGTCAATTGTTAATGCCCATTCATTACACACAGTGTTGCATCTTAAGGTAATTTAAATGTAATTGTTTGACTTTGCTTTTTTATGCTGCTGCTGTTGCTCCTGTTGTTGTTGTTGCTGTTGCCATTGTTTGTTGTGGTGTGCTCAAAATGTGTCTTCTCATTAATGCGGAAGGAAACACAAGCAACAACAATCACATCGGCAACAAAACCAACAAAATAATAATTGTTTTCGTTTTTTTTCCCCTCACTTAATGTTAATATTTTGTCATCAAACATACACCACCACGGTACGGTGGTGGTGTCTGTCGTAATTCGTAATTATAACGACCGCCTTTGGATGGGAAGGTAAATAAAAAAAAATGGGAATGAATTGTCTCAGTGTCACCTCGGTGTCGTAAACACACAAACATACATACGAACATATGTACGTATGTACATATACAATATTATTTGGTCATAAGAACTTATTTGGGATTTCGTGGAAAAACGTCTGATATTAAAAGCAGATTTTCATTTTTCATTGTTACTGTTGCTCGCGGAAATTGAATCACCCTCCATTGAACTCGATACGCGCGTTTTTGGAAATTAATTTTGATCAAAAGTAGATCGGCGTTAAATCACCAACCAGCGCACAAACAAAAAATGAATTGCGTTTTTAGCAAAAGTTAAGAATCAACCAGAAAAATAGAGCGATTTGACTAGTAGTGTTGTCAGAATTGCAAAGGATTGATCTTGAGATATATGAGGACGAGATAAAGCGTCCAAAGAAAGAAATTCCGACATTGTTTGGGTGCAATCTAACAACGACCAAAACGACCATGATTCTCGGAATAGTCTAAAAGTTAAAATTGTCTGTCTTTCATGTACGTATGTTTGTGCACTTAAATTTGAGAAAATTAAATGAACTTAAATAAGGTAAACCTAAAGCTGGACGGATGTTGTTGGATATGATGTGTTATATGCATACAGAGAAGAGAATTGTTGTTACAACTGAATTGTTTTGCCAACCGAATGTTGGTGGTTGCACGCACTATACATGTATTGCATCGCCTCCGACCGAATGTTGATTGCGTACACGACAAATTTCAAAAGTGGGAACCAACGGTATCGGTTGAAGAGACAAAGTATGGGGTCCCTACCTAATTAGCATCATTATTGGAACTAACTTTGTATAGCATGTTATGGTTGTTGTTTTAGATTATTGGTCATTAGTGCTCTTTGAATTCCGTTGTCGTAACCACAAGCATTGGCTAACTACACGCAGAGAAAATATATGGTTACTATATGATCACGGCAATAATAATATGTTCTCCACAATAAAAGTATGTTCGTTGCAACCATAGTATTGTTTATTGTATTGAATTTTAACAAAAGTATAATTGCCGCAATACGAGTATTAATATTGTTGAAATGCAACAATAATATTGTTGTCAAAAATGAAAATATAATTGTAGCAACAATATAAATATGGTTGGTTCGACAGAAGTATTGTTTTTTGAGTTTTTGATTACGGCAATCACATTATATGATTGTTATTTTTCTTCTTTTGAATATGCTTTTTAGAACAATGTTATTGTTACGGATCTAATGCAATAATAGTACGTACTTTTTGTCTGGAAATTTAAATTTTTCGAACAAACTGCTTTGGCTTTGTTTAACTGAAATATTTTTAATGAAAACGCTTGCGGTTTTTTAACTGATTTTTTCTACAGTTAAATAAATCACTCCTATTATTTTGAATTTAATGTATTTTTAAACAACTTTCATAATTCAATACTATTGTTGACCACTTAACGCAATTATAATAAAAACATTTTGGAGATAATAGTATATATGTGTGTGATCATACTACGGTTGTAGGGATCATAACATGATTGCGTTTGAATCATACTATGGTTGTGAGGATCATTCTATGGTTATATGTGAAACATACTATGGTTGTGGGGATAATAATATGGTTGTGGGTATGAGTGTGAATCATACTATGGTTGTATGGTTATGTGTGAATCATGCTATTGTTGTAAGGATCATGGTATGGTTGTGAGAATCATAGTATGGTTGTATTTGAATCATACTATTGTTGGGAGAATCATAATATTATTGTGCCACAACCATATACCCAACAATAGTATGATCCTCTTCTAATATGGTCACCTCAACCATACTTTTTTCTGCGTGTAGATCAACGTATGGTTAAATTTTACATATTCGAAATACAAAAGTTTTTCTTCATTAAATTTTTATATTTAACGATTTAAAAATATTCATTTGTTTATTTGAATAATGCGCAGGGTTTTTAAAACTTTGTTTTCACTTTAAAATCTAATAAAGTTTGTATGCTCAAGTGAATTTTAAGATAAAGCTAAATGCGATATATTTTTTAAGTGAAATAATGTAGAATTTTGCCTAAATATTTCCAACTACTTAAGGGTTAATGTGACACAAAATACCTTAAATGAGTTCCTGAAGTCTTGGCTACAGATGTGCTAAAAATATTTGCTTCATATCGGAAATATTTTGAAGTTTATTAATAAAAGGGATGAGAAAAAAAATAATATTAAAATCACCCACTCTGAACGTATTTATAAAATTTTATATTTTTTTTTTGAAAAAAACGAGAAGAGCCAATTTATCTTGAAAATATTCTGATCAATTTTAAGACGATCTATAGTAAAATAATAAAAGTAGAGCATTTTTACCCATACCGAGCATTTTTATGAACATTTATACCATTTCAAATTCAAACAAATTAAAAACTGAAAAAAAAATAGTAAATAACTGGTATGGATCACATGTCTGAGAATTTTAAACCTGGTTTGGCTTTAACCTCGTAATAAAGGGCCAGATAACCCTTACAGTCATTTACAGAGTGTTCGCGATGTAGAGTGAAAAACTCTAGTTATTATTCACACTCCCCACAACCATAGTATAATCCTCATAACCAAAGAATGTTTCACATACAACCATAGCATGATCCCCACAACCATAGTATGACTTACACACAACCATGCTATGATCCCCAAAATTGTTTGTAAAGATTGGTTTAAGTTGTTATTCAACAACAGAGATTTTTATTAAATAATTTATGTAAAAATACATAAAACTCTTTATAAAGGGAGTGATTTATTTACCAGTAGAAAAAATTCATTTATTAAAAATATTTCAGTTATACTAATCCGTAGTTTGTTTTGAAAAAATTTAATTTATATATAGAAACTACTATTTTTGCGAAGGATTCGTAAAAATAACATTGTCAAATTAAAAATAAAGTACGAATTTGCCTGTATGATTGCCGTAATCATTTATTGTTAACATAAAACACATGAAACAATACTTTTGTCCCACCAACCATATTAATATTGTTGCTACAACCATATTTTCATTTTTTTAATTTGGCAACAATGCTATTTTTACATTTCAACAATATTAATATTGCCAAAATTAAATTTAGAAAACAATACTATGGTTGCGACAACCATACTTTTATTGCCACCTATTGTTGCCATGACCATATAGTAACCATATTTTTTCTCTGCGTGTGTTTTCAGTACTGTTTGACATTTCATCATGGAAAGACTTACACCGCAACAACTAATTGTGCAGCTGTATAATGGAAGTGAGCGATCGGTAAGAAACTGGCTTCGGCCAAAATTTTGTTTAGTGATGAGGCCTTTTTCTGGCGCAACAGCAACGTCAATAAACAGAATTGCCATATTTGGGCTGAATAGCAACCAGAAGAAGTTTATTATACCCAGAGAAAACCACGGCTTGGTGCAGTTTATGGCCTAGTATAATCATCATCGGTCTATATTTTTCCAAAAATATGATGCTCAAACAATGCATCTATTAAGAGATCATTGGAAGAGCAGCTAATTTCACGTTTTGGACCGTGAGTTGGCCGCCTAGATTGTGTGATATCACACCTTTAGACATTTTTCTTTGAGGCTACGTAAAGTCCAAAGGCTATCCTGACAAATCAGCTAGGATTCAGGTTTTGAAAGTCAACATTACACCTGTCATTAACGCCATGCCGGTCGAAATGCTCTAATGATTCATTCAAAATTGGACCCTCAGAATGCACACCCCGGGGCGTTGTTGTATCCATAATTTGAAGAAAAATATATTCAAAAAGTAAATGGCATAAAATTTTTGTATTTTTTTTATTTTGAAAAATATTTCTAGATGGAACACCCGATATAACAGTTTGGATTGTCCTAATTAAGAGCTTCGGAAAGTGGAATTGTATCAGTTTTAAAGTCAAACCGTTATGGCGTAATTTTACATTTCCAAGTTTTCGTGTAATTGTTTATACATTTTAAGTCAAGTTTAAATAAAAAAAAACTGTTAGTATATTCTTTAGCAAATATATCAACATACTATGTATACTTAATCACTTTATTATTTCATAAAGAATGATTTCGATGCATTGTTTTTTATAAATCCTGGAAGTACGTAAACTTTTTTGGTTCACTGTACATTTCAAACAAAAATGTATTCAAACAATGCGCATACTTGACGTTGTAGAAACGACCCCAACTTCAGTTGGCACCACCCCGCCCCAAACTCCCATCTAACATTTAATTGCAAATTGTCACCAATCTTTAAGATACGAAGAGGCGACGAACACAACAAAACAAAAAACCAAAACATCGTCGAGCGCATGAGACAAGTGAATAGCGCACGAACGGCGAACGAAACGAGCAAGTCAAGAGAAACCACATTCAACTGCTGTCGGCTGGCTGGCTCGCTGGCTGCCCGCTGCCAAGTATTTTTGCTTATTTTTGTTTGAAGCAAACGTAAACACAACATGTTCGAAGTTGGCCTTGGCGGGCTCTACAACGCCAACAACAAAAATGCCGATAAAGCATTAGTAGAAGAATGGGGATGGGAACTGTTAAGATATTTTTTTCGCGTTTCATTTTATGATAAATAAATATTTTAATTCATCAAAACATTGAAAGCCATACCGTGAGTAGTTACGTGCCGCTTACTCACCATTAAAGGCAAGCCAAGCGACGAGGGTGGGGTGGGTTGGGGCTTTGAGATAAACGAAACCACTGAAGAAGAGCAGAGTTCAAGTGCGACACCCACCATCAGAGTAAAGAGTTGTGTTTACACGATACTTTTTTTGTATTTCTTTGTCAGTGTTACCGTTGTGTGACTTAAGTCGAAATTTGCAAAAATTTTAAGGAAATGCTTCATTTCATTTTTAATGGCGGTCGTGTTTACACGCAAAACGCCAGAGTTTATTTCTACGTTTTTTCTAAGTTAAGTTAAATAAAAAATAAATTCACCAACAAGTTAAAAGTTGAAACTTGTGATACGATGCTATCCGCACTTATTTTGTTAGATACTGAAATAAAAGACTGTATTCCAAGCAACGAGGAGCTTGTACCTGGAATCCCTGCCATTTTCATTTCCGGTTTCCCGGGAAATTTTTCCGGGATTCCCGTGAAATTATTATTTTCTATAACCACAGTCATGACCTTACCAGGTGGAATTCGATAGACCAAGTTTTGAAAACGTTTTTACTTTTAAAAAAATCTATAACAAAGCTCTTATTGATTTAGAACAAATTGAACTTTGGATTGGACACAGCACCATCTCTTTTTTGCAAAACTAATCTAACTTCAAAACAGAAAATATTTCTAGCTTGAAAGCTGCTAGATGCAGATTCGAAAAAACCAAACAGAGCATTGACTGCACTAGAGGTAAATCATATAACAATTTACCGAATAGCAATTAGCAGAGTCTCGTTGTTTAATACAGCTTGTTATATACTCGTATATCTAATCTTTTTCCGTATACAAACTATTTATAAATTACAGATTTTAAAGCTTATTAGTAACTTACAGATTTTAAAGATTATTTGGATTCACATTGAAAAGGGATTAAACCGGCTCAAGACCTCTTGCTTCTATATTTAGAAGACAATATAATAGAAGACAAGTTTTTAACAAAATGGCAAAGTGACATTGATTTTCGTGGCTGCACACTACTTTTATCATGATTTCGGGTCCGTGACAACCCTCTTCAGAAAGCCTTGCTGCAATTGTTGAAAGTAAAACAGAACTCTATAAGGCCAGGCTCTCCCCAAACGAATGAGAACTACTGTTGTAAACCTTACTTTTCAAGTCTTCCTCACACAATTGGCCACGAAAATACAACTCACTCTTGCCACCTCTAAAGAGACTCCACATCGAGAGCCATCAATAGATTTCTTTTACAACGCGTGTGTGTGTTGTGAAAAGAGTTTAGTTGACTATGTCAACTTGTGTGCCGTGCCCTGCATGATTATTTGGATTTTTAAATTAATTTAATTATGTGTTCTTAGATTGTCATACTATATTTGCACCAATTTATAATTTTGCCTCAATAATGCCTGTAGAGCGCAGAGGCTAAACTTGAAATGATGGTAAATTTAATAATTAAAAAATAAATGAAACAATAATAATAAAAAAAGATAATGGAAACATACTACTAGAGCTATTAAATATTTTAAAACTAATTTAATTAGCTTTGAAAGGGCATTACCGACGAAATATGAAATTTTTTAAACCGCGGATTCAATATTAACGACTATACTTAGAAGGGACATAAATACTGTTACAACATTGAACACACCCATTTCAATAGTAGAACTGAACATACCCCTTTACCCATATCACATGGGTTCTGAAAACTTACCTCAATAGCGTTAGTCTGTAACGGGATTTTAAAATTGCTTTAACTTTCATCATGGAGTGGTCAGATAATGAGAACCGTATCGCTGTAATAGCGCTTTTCAAGTGTGAAATGAAAAAAGCGATATTTTCAAAACGCTCCGGCCACTAGGGATTAGCCGCATGTTCGTCTACCGATGCATAAAACTGTTTGAGGAGACTGGAGATGTAAAAGACCGCCACCGGTCGGGCTGCCCACGCTCTGTTCGAACACCGCATGTCATCAAAGCCGTTAACTCAAGAATTCACAGAAATCCGCTCCGAAAACAGAAAATCATGGCCCGTGAGCTGAATATCACGCAAAAGTCCATGAGTCGAATCATTAAAAAAGACTTGGGACTTGGGGCTTTGAAACGACGTACCGGACATTTATTGACTGCAGCTTTAAAAAAAATAGGATTGAAAAATGCAAACGTCTTTTGGTGAAGCACGCTGATAACTTGCACAGAAAACTTTTGTTCACCGATGACAATTTTTTTACCGTTTAGGAAAAATTTAACAAGCAAAATGAGTGTATGCGCGGTCATCTAAGCCAGCATCTAAACTGATCCCAAGGGTGGAAAAGGGTCATCACCCAGCTTCAGTCATGGTTTGGTGGGGTGTCTCTTACGATGGGGTTACTGACCTGCATTTCTGCGAACAAGGGGTCAAAACATCGGTCAAAGTTTACCAAGAAACCGTTTTGGAAGTTGTTAAGCCTCTGAACAATTCTCCGTTCCAAAAACAGCCATGGACTTTCCAGCAGGATTCTGCGCCGGCCCAAAAGTCTAAAACGTCCCAGGCCTAGCTTCGAAACAATTTGCCAGCGTTCATTTCCTCTGAAGAATGGCCCTCAGGCAGTCCAGATTTCAACCCATTGGATTACAAATTGTGGCCGGTTTTAGACGACAAGATTTGTCACAAAAGATACCCCAACATTGGATCTCTTAAGACTGCTTTGGTTTGAGCTGTGGCCAATTTTCCAATGGACGAGGTTCGTGCAGCTATTGACGCTTGACCAGTGCGACCTAAGGCATGTGTAAAGGCAAAAGGCGGACATTTCGAATAAGTAGATTCTCTTTGGATACAAATATACATCAATAAATATATTAAAACATATTTGGTCCAAAAACATTCGGTACTTTTTATTTTACAGCATAAAACGAGTGTTACAGTATTTATGTCCCTACTAAGTATTTCAAAAAATTTCTCAAATTCTTATACCTTTGGGTGAAATAATTTTCAAGGCTTAAAGGAAACAAAACGGTGAATAAAGAGACAAGCAACTTTAACTTTACTAAAGTACACATCTTAAGTATCTAACAATATTTATAGTTATAACATTTCATTTCAAGTTAATTTGAAGTACAGTTTCGGAACTGAAGGATATTTCTTTTACTGGCATTACTGCAGATAGATCATTTGAGGACATTTTAAGTGATGCCATAAGAAACGCAAATCAAACTCTTACTCACAATACAAATTGATTACCTACGAGTATTGATTCATTAACAAATGATTTAAAGTTTTATAAACCAAGTGGGGAAAAAACGAAAAATATCACCAATTTATATAATACCCTTCTGACAATAAAGCCAACATCAGTGGAAAACGAATAATATTTTTTATCACTTGGCAGTTTCTTAATAAAATTAGAAACAGATTGTCTGATCACTCCATCGTTCTAAAAACATATTTTCAAAATGAGTTTAATTCAATTTTACCATGCAACTAAGGTTATTACAATTTATTTTAAAACGTATATATTTTTGTGTTGGTGTCAACTGCAGCTTCTAATTGTGTATATACTGCAAAATTAACAAGGCCTGTTTTACTACGAGTATTGCGTAATTTTCTGGAATTTAGGGAAATTCAAAAAAATTTTCCGATAAAGAAGTCCAGGAAAAGAGAAAATCTTGCAGGTCCTCAGATTGTATACCAGAAAATTTTTAAGAATCAGTTTTTCCTTTTCTTAATCTGACATTATCGAATTAGTGTTGTGCATTACCCTCTTTTGTCCTCTTTGCGGCTAATTTATGTGAAATTATTATACTGTTTGCATCATTGAAAACAACTCCATAGTTTATATTTTCATTTTCCTCCTTCGTTTTATTGTTTGTAGTTTCCAGTTTTGTGTTTAAAAATTATTATATTGAATTTATTTGTAAATCACCGTTTGTTAAACTTCTTGAAAAATTGTCCACGAAGAACAATGTATTGTTTACGAAGAACAATGGGTATGTTTATTATTCAGCATGCCAGGCACAATTGTTTCAAATTCAAAGACCCTGGACTGAGTACTGATTTTTTACAGCTTTTCAGCAGCGAGTTCACATAATTTTTTATATGGAGTTTAAAAGATCGAATTGAGTACCAGCCTAAATACAGAAACGAAGTTTCCACAAAAATGTAGAATTATGTAGTTTTTTATTATTACATAAAAAATTGTAAACCAATTTTCAATGAATTGTTTTTAAGTTTTGTATGAATTCTAAGCGTTTTGATTTTAAAAAACAACGTCCACATTGAGTGAGCTATTTAAAAAAAACTCTTTTTTTTTAAAAAATAACGACGTTTTGTGCAACATTTTCAAATTTCTCAACGGTAACCCTAATATCCACCATCAGTGTAAAGAGTTGTATTTACACGATACGTTTTTTTTATTTTTTTCGCAGTAGCAAAGTCACACAGCTATTAAAAATGGATGAAGAAGACAAATAATTCCCAACACTTGGTTTTTTATTTGATATGGGTGAGTAAGTGAAGAAGTTAAAAGAGATCACAGTGGTTTGTTCAGTAGAAAAATCTAACAAAAAAGGCCGTTTGTTCTTTATCGAAAATATTTCCGATTTTAAACAATAAACAAATTCACAAATAAAAAAAATGTATTCGGTTTATGAAAAATATTTTCGTGATGAAATATGCGGTGGTGAAAAAATTCACATACAAGGGCGACCGCAAAAGTAACTGGCCTAACATAAAAAGAACCGTTTTTTGGAATTATTATTTATTTTTCAACATAATCTCCTTCCAACTCAATACACTTCATCAAACGTTTTTCAAGTTTTTTAATTCCTTCCGAAAAATAAGATTTTTTAAGACCTTCAAAATATGCCTCAGTTTCAGCAATTACCTCGCTATTGGACGAAAATTTTTTGCCACCGAGAATTTTTTTTAAATTTGGAAACAAGAAATAATCAGAAGGAGCTAAATCTGGACTATATGGTGGATGCGCAGCAATTTCAAATCGTAATTCGGCCAGTTTTTGTTGAGTTAAAAATGCAGTGTGTGAAGGAGCATTATCTTGATGAAAAAGAACTTTTTTTTTCTAAATGCGGTCGCTTTATCTTGATTTCTTCACTCAACCGATCCAATAATGCACACTAATATTCACTATTTATAGTTTTTCCTTTCTCAAGATAATCAATAAATATTATACCCCTTGCACCCCAAAATACTGTGGCCATTACTTTTCCTGCTGACTTAACAGTTTTCGCCTTCTTGGGACCACTTTGACCAGCTTCTATCCATTGTTTTGACTGTTCTTTGCATTCTGGGATGTAGTGATGGATCCATGTTTCATCAACAGTTATGAATCGGCGCAAGAACTCTATTGGATTACGCTGATAAATCGCTAAAAGCTCCTCGGAATTAGTCCAACGGACGATTTTTTGGGGCAAAGTCAAAAAACGCGGCAACCTTCTTGCGGATAACTTTTTCATGTGGAGTTCATCATGTAAAATACTCCAAACTTGTTTTTCGTGTATTTTAACAATATCAGCAAGTTCTCTGAGCTTTATTCGTCTATCTTTAGTCACTTCATTAAATATTTTTCTAATATTTTCAATAGTAGTAGCAGTTTTCGGTCTTCCAGAGCGTTGTTTATCTTCCGTACTTCAACGACCCATTTTAAATTGTTGAACCCAGGATTTCACGGTGGAGTATGATGGTGCATTATCACCATGAACAAAATCCAATTCATCTTTGATTAATTGTGGCGTATAACCTTTCATATAAAAGTGTTTAATCACCCCACGAAACTCTTTATTTTCCATTTTTCAAAACTTATAAAACTTGTTTACTTCAATCACCTGTAACAAAGAAAATAACCATTAAATATTTCGGAAATTTTGACAGATGGCTTATAAAAGATTGCTTTTAAAAAACAAAAAAAAAAGTTGCTAATAAAATAGAAAATGTGCCAGGCCAGTTAGTTTTGCGGTCGCCCTCGTATTTACAAAAAATAATGTAAAATTTAGTTTAGCTCGTTTGTTTAATTTCGGTCTGCAGCTTTTACACATTGAACAGGGATTAACCGGACCAAGACCTCTAGAATTTATTGAAATAGAAGACAAGTTTCAATTTCAAAAGCATTCGGAAAGAATTTTAAATGCAAGCAGGATTAACAGCGGTTTCTGTTAGCGCCACTTAACCATCATAAGACCCCAATCAACGACCGTGCTGGAACTATATTTGCGGCTATGCACTTAGGTCCAGGTAGTTTCGAATTTAACGAGAATTACCGGCAGTATTTTTCCACCGAACACACCACAAATCGCTGGAACTGCATATATTTTAAAACGCATACACCAACACACACAAAACAGTTGACGAATTTTATGAAATTTGTTGTTGTTTCCATTCATTAAATATCATTGCCATATGTGATAAATAGATTGACCAGATTCTTAATTGAGTGGTATACCAATTTGCAGGTTGAAATTAAAGATAAATAAAAAACCCATTCTTCTTTGTAGCGAACTAAAATCAACATTAGAAAAATAAGTCAAAACGGTGCCGAATAAACCTTCAACTATGAATTAGCTATTGTCAGCGAAACCGAATAGATATTGGACCCAAAATCTAGTTTGAACTCTAGACTGAATTCGAAGACGGTTTGATGGCAGTGTGCACGGCCAGCATGCCAGTAGAACCACTCCTGGTAAGAACATCTTACAATTGTTCATCGTCGGGTTTCCACCCCACAAATGCCGGTTACTTAACGAGTTAGAGATTTATCTCTAAGCTATGTAAAAACTTCTCTATAAAATGCAAACAGTAACTATGCGAAATATATCGTGCAGAGCTCACCGATCAGAGAGAAGTCAACTATACTCTTTTTACAACACACACATGTTGTAAAAGAAATCTATTGATGGCTCTCGATGTGGAGTCTCTAAAGAGAGTTGTATTTTCGTGGGCAATTGTGTGAAGAGAACTTGAAAAGTAAGGTTTACAACAGTAGTTCTCATTCGTTTGGGGAGAGCCTAGCCTTTTAGAGTTCAGTTTTACTTTAAAAAATTTCAGCAAAGCTTTCTGGAAAGGGTTTTCACGGACCCGAAATCATGATAAAAGCAGTGTGCAGCCACGAAAATCTATGCCACTTTGCTATTTTGTTAAAAACTTATCCCTGTTCAATGTGTAAAAGCAACAGACCGAAATAAAACAAACGAGCTCAGCAGAGAAGTTTTCCTTGTTCCTTAATGGGATGTTGTGGGAATTAAGTAACTTAAGGGGTTAAGGAACCCAATAGCTAATCAGAGAAGTTTTCCTTGTTCCTTAATAGGATTTTGTGGGAATTAAGTAAGTAACTTAAGGGTTAAGGAACCCAATAGTTTTGCAAATATTATGTTGCTGTAACCAATTATTTAATGGTATTTTTTTTAAATTAAAATAATTAGATTATTACTGACTTTAAGCCAATCGATTAACCAAATTGTTTTCTCAGTAAAAATCATCCATCATCTATTCCACTTATTCCCCTACTTCAATTGTGCATGCAAAACAGATTTTGATCTGATCGCTTTTCATCTACATTGGGGCGGCTTTAACTCAAGCAAGATGAGATTTTTTAAAAGCAATTAAAAAGTGGCAAGCTCGGACAAATTTGATAAATACGAGTATTAAACTTCATCTGTGCCATCAGAAGCGGCAGTGGTTCATATCGAGCATGACTTATAGAGTAACAATTCTGCGAATCGGGTGGTATTGGATCCATAGCACTACATGAGCCGACTTATCAAATTTTACTAATCTTAATATAGTGTCATACACCGGACTTCATCGGAAGGGGAGGGCTTCATACCAGGAGGGAGCTTTATTTAAATACTGTATCAAACTAAGGATTCAATACAGTGCAGTTTATACAGACTTGATTGCACTCCATATATACGAGGTCTCTTTAATAAAAATGGTACATTTTGCAATTTCTCGGGCAACATGATTTCTATAAGAAGTTTTTTGTGTTGGCACACTTGTCTCGAACATATGTTCTTAGTTGAGTTTGTTTGTGTTTAGTAAAGTTAGTTTGTGAGAGACATACAGTTAGACGAGTTTCTCTTGTGTTTGCGATTTTCAGCTGAAAAATAGGATCAAAAAATTTTCATCAAGTTTTGAGTAGATAATGGAGTCACGTGCTCAAAAGCTCTTGAAATGTTAAGAGTGACATATGTTGTTTGTACTCTAAGTCTGAAAAATGTTTACAAGTTGTACAAACTTTTCAAAGAAGTCCGAGAAGGTGTGAATGAAAACGCTTGTCCTGGAAGATCCATCACATCAAAAAACGATGAATATGTTGAGAATGTAAAGAAAATTATTATGGAGAATCGTGGAATAACTATAAGAGAAGTTGCAGAGGATGTCGGTTGGCTCATGCTAGAAATTTTTTTTTATGAATTTTTGGACATGAATAGTGTGGCAACGAAGTTGGTTCGAAAATTGCTGCTCACCCGCCATTTATTTTTTGTAATTGTTAAGCAGAAAGGAATGATGCCCCAGCCACCGCAAATGCCAGATTTGTCCCTCTACGACTTTTTCTTGTTTCTAAAATTGAATAAACCTAAAAAGGACAGCGTTTTTCGACGATTAGGAAGATACACATTAAATTGCCAAGAGAGCTCAAGGCTCTACCAAAGGGTGCATATCATTCACAACTGCTTCGAGGATTAGAAAAAATGCTGCCACAAGCATTTAATATCTGAGGGGAAATACTTTGAAAAAAAAGTATAAATTAGTGAATAAATATATATTTTTTAAGAAAATGGAACAGACCTTTTCTATTGCACAGACCTCGTATTTATTACAAAAGGCAGGATTTGAAAAATTTTAAATGAACTTAAAGCATTTTTGTGCTTAATTAAAATCCTTACTGTTCTGTAAGGAATAAACCGATTTGTAAGAAATTTAGGTCACATTTAAGAGAAAAAAAAATTATTTATGCAGTCAAATTTTCTTTTATCATTATTTTTTTGTAAAAAATTATTTTTTTTTATAAAAAAATATTTTTTTTCTAAAAATTTAATTTTAGTTGGCCCCCATTTTTTATAAATGTCTACCAATTTTAGCAGAAGCCTAACAAATCAAAATCATTAATTGAATTTTTGAAACCCTCATAATTGTTTAAGTAATGGGCAAAATATTAGCTATAATCGGTACCCGATGCAAATTTTCACGTACATTTTTATAAAAAAGGTTATAAGCATCAAATACGAGGGCTACCGCAAAACTAACTGGCCTGGCACATTTTCTGTTTTACTAGCAACTTTTTTTTTGTTTTTTAAAAGCAATCTTTTATAAGCCATCTGTCAAAATTTCCGAAATATTTAATGATTATTTTCTTTGTTACAGGTGATTGAAGTAAACAAGTTTTATAATTTTTGAAAAATGGAAAATAAAGTGTTTTGTGCGGTAATTAAACACTTTTATATGAAAGGTTATACGCCACAGTTAATCAAAGATGAATTGGATTCTGTTCATGGTGATAATGCACCATCATACTCCACCGTGAAATCCTGGGTTCAACAATTTAAAATGGGTCGTTCAAGTACGGAAGATGAACAACGCTCTGGAAGACCGAAAACTGCTACTACTATTGAAAACATTAGAAAAATATTAAATGAAGCGACTAAAGATAGACGAATAAAGCTCAGAGAACTTGCTGATATTGTTAAAATACACGAAAAACCAGTTTGGAGTATTTTACATAATGAACTCCACATGAAAAAGCTATCCGCAAGATGGGTGCCGCGTTTGTTGACTTTGTCCCAAAAAATCGTCCGTTGGACCAATTCCGAGGAGCTTTTACCGATTTGTCAGCGTAATCCAATAGAGTTCTTGCGCCGATTCATAACTGTTGATGAAACTTGGATCCATCACTACATCCCAGAATGCAAAGAACAGTCAAAACAATGGATAGAAGCTGATCAAAGTGGTCCCAAGAAGGCGAAAACTGTTAAGTCAGCAGGAAAAGTAATGGCCACAGTATTTTGGGATGCAAGGGGTATAATATTTATTGATTATCTTGAGAAAGGAAAAACTATAAATAGTGAATATTATTGTGCATTATTGGATCGGTTGAGTGAAGAAATCAAGATAAAACGACCGCATTTAGAAAAAAAAAGTTCTTTTTCATCAAGATAATGCTCCTTCACACACTGCATTTTTAACTCAACAAAAACTGGCCGAATTACGATTTGAAATTGCTCCGCATCCACCATATAGTCCAGATTTAGGTCCTTCTGATTATTTCTTGTTTCCAAATATAAAAAAACTTTCTCGGTGGCAAAAATTTTTCGTCCAATAGCGAGGTTATTGCTGAAACTGAGGCATATTTTGAAGCTCTTGAAAAATCATATTTTTCGAATGGAATTAAAAAACTTGAAAAACGTTTGATGAAGTGTATTGAGTTGGAAGGAGATTATGTTGAAAAATAAATAATAATATTCCAAAAAAACGGTTATTTTTATGTTAGGCCAGTTACTTTTGCGGTCGCCCTCGTATAACAACAAAGTCTTGTAGCGCCGTAAGAAGGGCTTGCTTCCGACATCGCTGTAGACATATTTCCCTATTAAAATGAGGTTAGGTCACCAATGTGGGCCGCCGTGGTGTTAACCCACATTCATATACAGGTAGAATCATCTAATATATTTCAGCGACGGTTTGGACAATATGTGGTTTGTATAAGTAAACTCCGGTGTTGATTGCATTCCATGATTAAACCCCAAGACGATGACGATCCCGACACAGTATGCTAGGTTGCAAAAGTGATTTTCAAGGCTATGGCATGCATGGTCTATGCTGTTATAATGTTCGCTGATGATTTGGAGACGAATATTTTCATATTTTTCACAGTGACGAGGCGTACTAAGTCAGTAGGGTAACAGTTGATTTCCTCGCATATATCCTCGCATATATCATCCACTTTAGGTCCTGACGACAGAATTGTGCAGTCATCAGCGTACGACACAATTTCAACGCCGACAGGTGTTTAAGGAATTTTGGAGAGGTAGAGGTTAAACAGTGCCTGAGATATCACCCCACTCTGGGAAACTCCCTGTTTAACTCTCTGGAGCTTTCCTTCCTGTTTTTAAATTCTACATATGACTGGCGCCTACACATTTTGTTTAAAACCCAACGGTTCCTTCCACAGCACATGCAGTTTCCTATTAATAAAATGGTTCGGAACGGAAGAAACTCCACACTATGTTCTTAGTTCTTAGTTTCTATAGGGACCAACATAGGAGCCTTTTACAGGGTGGCTGATGAAGCCGCTACCAAAAAAAAATGTAATAACTTCTTTTCTATTTAAATTTGGTTATTTTCTTTTATTTTGCAGATTAATTTTTAGATTTAACAAAAATAGATAACTGCGACACTAAAACAAGAATTTCGATTTTCCGCCGCAGTTTCGGTTCAAAGAGAGTATAGGTGCTAGGGCTGCGACGGCGACATCGATGTTTTACAAACATCGATGTTTTCCAAAAACATCGATTACTTTTAACATCGATATTTTAGTGCCGATGTTTTACCGACATCGATGTATTGTATCAATGTTTTTCTGACAGTGATTGTGACCAGTGCTGTACTATCTTCTATTATTGTCTCTTTTGGTTTGCTCCTAAGTTAGGAAAAAAAGAAACAAAAATACTGAGTAGTACTGAAAGAAAACGAAGAATCTTTTTCAGAATCTGATGGACACTCATCTTATACAAAAAGCCCAGGAAAAGCAGCTTCTTCAGGTAAAAACTTTACAATATATAAAAAAGGACTATAAAAATGTGTGCATTATTTCAGTCTTCAACTTTTGGGATGAGCATCACAAACTGGTGCAAGAGAATTGGAAGGTCAAAAACAGATCCAGGGTTATTGATCAAATGGATACTGCTCAAACGCTGACAGAATTGGCTGCATATTTGTAAAGTCCTGTGTGTAGACTTCATGAAAATCCCTGGAGGCATGGCAGCAGGGATATGTGCCTAAAAACTCAGTGTTGATGAAGACGGCTATAAAATATTTACCAATTTTGGCCACTTCTGTCCCCTCTGAGAGAGTGTTCTCGGCTGCTGGAAATATTGCTTTAAGCAGAAGAAGCTCTATCTCAGGAGAGAAGCTCTAAAAAAATTATATTTTTACAAACTGTCAACTCAAAGTTTTGGAACCTTGAAAAATAATCTTTTCTATAATTTTGTTTTTAAGCAATATAAGTACATAAATAAAATAACTCTAGTATTAATCATGTTTTCGCCTTTATATCATCGGATAGGGTAACTTATTGACAAAAACCAACATGCGTAAAAACATCGATGTTTTCAAAAAAAATCTTCAATAAAATTTTATTAATTTTTTTTAAATTTTTTTTTAATTAAAATAATCATATATGAATAATTTTTTTGCCTTAATATCATCAGAAAGGGTGATTTATTTGTTGATAACACGTATTTTTAAGAGAATATCAGCAAAAACAAAATTTCCGTTAAAACATCAAAAACATCGATAAAAAAAATATCGATGTACAAAAATGTTGATGTTTTTTTTACCGACGTTTTATCGGCATCGATTTTGTAAAACATCGATGTTTTAAGGCATATGTCGCAGCACTAATAGGTGCACGTTTGTCGGCAATCCTCCGAGCACAAGGACCATAATGAGACTTGTTATAAATTTTGCCGAATCAACAAAAGACCTTACCATAGAAACTCTTCAGTTCGGACGGAGGAAACAGTCGCTGATGCAGCTGCTGTCATACAAAACAATTCAAGAGTTTCGACAAGAAGCTTATCTGCTCAAATGGGTAAAAGCAGACAGTCAATGCAGCTAATGGTGCACAAAGATTTGGACTTATTATATTTCTGGTTATATATATTTCTCAAGATCGTCATGTGACATACCGGAGATAAAGGCATTCTTGGGCATTTCTTCCACCACCATACATTCGATATTGCATGAACACCTGGCCGTAGAAAAGGTTTGTTCTCGTTGGATCCCGCACAATTTGACAATCGCTCAAAAAAAGGATCGTGTCGTTTGGTGCAAAGAAATTTTAAAAAAATACGATCGCGGTGATTCAAAAGGCGTCTATAAGATCGTCACAGGTGACGAATCATGGATCTATGCGTATGAGCCCGAAACAAAAGAGCAATCGGCCGTGTTGTTCGTGGAAGAAGCACTTCGAAGCAAATGGTCGTCTGTTTCTTCGGCAAAACTGGTCATGTGACGACTGTTCCGCTTGAGCAACGTAGGACGGTCAATTCTGAGTGGTACACCACAATTTGTTTGCCTGAAGTCTTCGGAGAAATTCGACAAACGAACAAGAGAATCATTGTGCACCATGACAACGCGAGCTCTCACACATCGATTCAAACCAGCGCCATTTTGACCGACCAAAACGTCGAATTGATGGGTCATCCGCCGTACAGCCCTGACTTCTTTTGGCAACCAAGGACTTCTTTTTATTCGCGCACATCAAGAAAAAAATGTGTGGTCAACGATTTTCGTCGCCAGAAGATGCTGTTGAAGCGTTCAAAAGCCATGCTTTGGAGGTGGCTCAATCCCAGGGGAAAAAGTGCTTCGACAATTGGTTTGAGTGTAAAAGTGTATGAATCATGCTGGAGAATACTTTGAAAAACAATAAAAACCATTTTTGATGATAAATATTCGCATTTTCATTATTAGGCCAGAAATATATTAATAGCAGCCCTCGTAAAATTCAAATGGCCAACGAACTGAACACAGCAGACTTTTCGATTTGCTTGGAATTTTGCCAGAAGATGCTTTAAATGGTGGAAGAGGACGGAATGATGTTGAACTGCCTTTTCATGTCTGACGAGGCCCATTTCAATTTAAGCGGCAACATAAACCAATATAATTGTCGAATATGGAGTGCTGCCAACCCACAGATACTCCATGGGATGAATTTGCATCCACTTCGTGACAGTGTGGTGTGCAGTTTCATCACGTTGCATTGTCGGGCCCTACTTCTTCGTATAAATCGGCCACACCGTTACGGCTACTGGGCACCGCTACTTGGCATGTTGAGATTTTTTTTATCCAGAATTACGCCAAATGTGAATTTCTTTTAACTCTGTTTGGTTACAGCAAGATGGTGCAACTCCTCATTTTGCCCGGCCTGTTATGGCAGAATTGCTAGGAAATTTTCCAAATAAGCTGACATCCAGAAACTCCACATACCGTTGAGGGGCCAACCTTACTGCACCTGACTTTTTCTTGTGGGGTTTTTGCAAACAAGAGATCTACAAAGCATAATCAACAAATTTGAATGTACTAAAGCAATTCATTCGAAAAAACAATTGCGGCTATTCCTCTATAAACTCTCTAAGCAGTAATGATTTTTTTTTTTTTAAATAACCAACACTCAGGGGATGCCCCCTATACATGCGGTGCATTGCGTTGGCGAGTGGAAAGTAAATGATCGGAGGGGGAAAGAGGGAATAATGTTTATTGACACTTGTCTTGAACTTCTGGATGTCGCAATTAGTGGGAAACACATTTGCCGGAAGTCGATTACACATACGGACTGTACGAGCGAAAAACGAATTTGATCTGTAGTGTATAGTGCGGTCAACTGGCCAATCGATAACAAACGGGTGTGAATTCCTAGAAAGTCGCGTATCCCTGCCGAACATCCTCACGTCAGGAATAAGGTGACGGATGTCTGATGAACACACACCATGAAAGTAACGATAGAACAGAGTCACGCAACCCACATTCCGACGAAGCTCAAGGGAAACAATAGAGTTGGATACCCTACTGTCACCTATCAGCACCATCGCTCTCCTTTGAACACGGTCAAGTAGCTCCAAGGATGATTTTGGAGCACCTGCCCATATATGGGAGTTGTATTCCATCTTCGGCCTGATGTAAGTTGTATAGATATTCCATTATTTTTGAAACTAATTAAGATGTTTTTAATAAAATTGAATAAGCTTTAATATGAATACAAGAAAAATGAATTCCATGTACTGAAAAAAAAGTTATTTGAGTTTCTTAATGTAGCAATATTCATCAGCCACCCTGTACGACCATCGAAATAGGCTGCACTAAAGGGGCAAGCGATCTTTTTGCTAACCTCTAAGACATCACAATAGATTTTATAGTCTAATAGGCTGTTTCCACTACGGTCGCTTCCTTGTCCACGTCCAAAAATCAATAAACGCGCGTTAAAGCCTATACAAAAAACATAGGCAGTTAGGTATGGGAAAAAGTCGCGTTCATATTGGACGCGTTTTCCGATAAGTCGCGTTTACTATAAAATCGATTATTTTTGCAATCGAAACACACCCATACCTATTAATGGCAACACCGCAAATTGCACATCCCTATTAAAACAGCTGTTTATCAGCATAAGCAGCCACAGCCAAAAGGGGATAGCGAGCCGAAACGAGATGTCCTTCTTGGTCAGTGCAGGCAGGCGTTGTACCAAAATGTTAAACACACTCCTCTCCACACGGAAACTTTCTTTGAACATCTCGTCCGAATTCAGAGGCACGTCTCTCTCCCAAAAGGCACCATAAAGTTCCTATTAAATAAAAGTTAAGAAGATTAACTTAAAAACAAAATATATTTTTGTAGAAAAACTGTGCAGCGCTGCTGCTACTGCACATTTCCATTAGGCGCAATACCATTTCATACTCATTTCCCACTGCGCTTAGCAAAATAATATCATTTAACTCCATGATAATGTCAGAACACAAAAATATTAAACTTTTCGCACCGCAAAAACGCAAATAAACACAAACAGCTGTTTGAACGCAAACGTGGACGCAAAACACAATGGAAACACCATTACAAATTTTCGATAAATCGTCGACGCGGACATAGACGCGACCGTAGCTGAAACAGCCTATAAGTCAGTATGCATTTTCTACCTAACCTAGAACTTCGCGAATCTGTAAATTTTGACTTAATCGTAATGTAGTTCACAAGTCACCCATTCATTGTAGTGAAACGAAGCACTGTGCGGTGGTCCTCCCCTCCGACCAAAGCACAAATACTCATACACTCCCACACCCGAACCGAATGAACAACGCAACAGCTGTGTGTGTGTGCCAGAGCGAGTGTCGTGCCACCACCACTACGACTGAACTGCTGTCGGTTTGGCGGTTGCTTCAGTCGAGCGCCAACATGTTCGATGGTGTTTGCGCCAACCCAATGTGCAGCCAAGTGCGTGCGATGTTCGGACTGCCTAAGAGGTTTGTTCAGTTAAATATCGTCAATTGTGGAGTTCGTACGTCTTCCCAAAACGTACCGGGTGGCGAAATTCGTACGGTCTTCTTTTCTTTTATAATTTTTGTTACTTTTCGTTTGAAATACTGTGTGAGAGCACAAAGGCGGCGGAATAAATTAATCAAAGTGCTGTTGTTCTTTACTGAGTTTTTCCCCGAGACATCGGCAACTGAAATACAGCAACAACACCACCAGCAGCAGTAGGAGCAGCAACAAAAAGTGATACATATAAATATAAATGTATATTCTATACATACGCTCGCGCTCCTCCTCGGGTAGTGTGTACGTCGTACGTACATAGTTTTTTCCAATTTTTATTTTATTTATTTTTTGTTTCATTCAGTACGTACGTAATGTACGAATCGCGTATGTGTGAATACGACGTATGTACGTAGTCTAAATGTTTGGCATAATACTTGAAGTATTGAAAAAAAGAAATAATTTCGAAAAAAGAAATTATAAACCTAAAGGAGTACCACACTGGCTGGCTACTTTTATTTTAATGAATATTGAATAATGAAAAATTTAAATAATATTTAAAAAAGAAAAGAAAACAGAAGGAAGTTTTCAAAGATTTTCAAAGTGTGACGAAAAAAATTATAAAGAAAAAATATTAAAAAACTAAAAGATAAATAAAAATATGAAATAATGGTGACAGTGTTGAAATTTAAACATTATTGGATTAACAACAACCTGATGAAAACGACTGTAAAGGTTTGAACACAAAATGTCAAGCGGATTTTGAATACGGTTCAAGTGAATTTGAAAAAACAAAATATTTTGAAAAATCAAAAAAAAAAAATTAATTAAAAATCAATTACAATGTAGCGCCATGTATTGAAACACACATACACACACATGCATACACCAAAATAAGTACCCCCAAATGTACATCTGTATACGAATACGAATATAAATTAGTCTGTATGTACATATGAACGTATATATTTTATGTGTATATTTTTATATATAAATATCTCAAAGATCATCATGATCGTCTTCATCATTGCCGTCGTCATCTGAATTTTGTATCGTTCGTTCCGTTTATTTTTTTCACATCAATTCTTTTTCATTTTTGGTTTTTTGAGTAATACCGAAAATAAAAATAAATAAATAAATAAATGAGAAAATAATAAAAAGTGAAACATCAAAATCGTTCCGAAACACTCACGCACGAATACAATGCAGCCAGTAGCACATATTCGTACAGACATCTGTCCATAGTAACTACTTTGTATTTTGGACGTAGTGTGTGAAACACGCGAACGCGTAAATGATGAAAAATTGAAAATTGTTTTACGTAGCAGTTACGTAGCAATAACATTATTTTACATTACATACTACATACGTTTAGTCTGTAAAAAGTTTATTTATTTTTTTGGCATTGTTCCGCATAGAACTGTATATACACACACACACACTTACTCTATATATATACAACTGTCACTGTGTGGGTATATATAGATATCTATATATCGGTCGTATTTTTTTTGATTTTAATGACGAGTTGATAAATATGAATAATGTGCCTGTGCGTATATCCGCGTATCTGCCATCACACCGCTGAAGATGAGGAAAAATACCCAACCAACAACAACAACAGCAGCTACTAAATTTTGTGATCATAATGCCAGAATGATCGCAGGGGAGGGCGGAAGGAAGGAACGAAGAAAGGGTTGCTTGTCTGTTGTTGTTGTTGTTCTTTTTGCATATGATCGAGCAATGAATGAAATTGAGATTTTTCATTTCGTTCTCCTTCGGTTTGACTTAGAGCCAGCAGCCGCCGCCAACACCACCACCGCCATCAACAACAACAGCAACACTTTATTGCATGTTGTAGGGTCGGCGGGGGGACTGCCCAACTACTCAAGGGTGTAAGGGTGGTGGGCGCTGGCATAAGAAGAAGCAGACAGACGGCGACGATGCCATGGACAAAAAAAAGTAAAAAAAAAAACAAAAGTGAAATTTCAAAATGATTTCAAAATTTCTGTTTTCGAAACTCGCAAGATACACACACCAGAGTGGCAGCAGACAGACGAACGCAGACGAACGCGAAAAACACAAAACAACAGCAACAATAAAAAACATTCAACAATTTTCCCTCTTTTCCGTGCGTCGTAAACGCGAGGGGGCCTCATTAATGCATGAATTTTCCAACGTAACTTCGCACTCGAACTCGTCGTCGTCGCGGTCGTCGTACGTTCGTTCGTTCCTACAGATGTATCGAGTCTTTGCTGAACGTTGCACAGTGGGCTGGCATGACTTGCCACTGACCCTAACCTTAAGGGCCTATTGAGATTGTAAGGGACCTTCTCTACTTTATACACCAAAAAAAAAACATTTCAATGTGAAAACAAGGAAGAGTTCTCATCGGTCTCAATAGTCCTTAAGGGCCTGTTTCTTTTTCACGCAAAAAAAAAATAAATGGTTAGTAGCTCAAATTTGTAGTTAGATAGTTAATGCGAGCACTTGAACTTCAGTCAGTCTAAAAATGTTATTTGCCTTTTAAGTTTCTTCTTGACTTGTTGCCATCGCATTAGACAATGGATTTAAGAAGCAGAAATTAAAAAAAAAAGTACCATAAAAAATATTATTTACTTTGACACGAAGTCAGAGGGTATCAATCTGGTTTTAAGAGCTTAATCCTTTTGTTATCTGATATTTAAGCAATACATGTTATGCCTTCTTATAAAAATTCAATATTGTCACATAGCAAAATTTTATGTAAATTACAGGCGGCTTTCAAACCGCCACTGACAT
Organism: Hydrotaea diabolus; assembly: GCA_963513945.1. NCBI lineage: Eukaryota > Metazoa > Arthropoda > Insecta > Diptera > Muscidae > Hydrotaea > Hydrotaea diabolus. The sequence continues at coordinate 167,326,802 of OY740719.1, forward strand.
TCACTTTTACACCATGCCATTTTTGGAAGTCAAATGGCAATTTTGACTCTTCCTGTTACAAAAACTTCACGTCTAAAGTGGCCATAGGCTACCACTTTCACGGTAACTTATTACCCTCACTGTCCTAATAAGGATCAAAACGGAGAACATTTCCTATATATGTAAGTCGCACGGTATAAATTTGGCATTCACTTCTAGCGAACATTTTCTTTTTACACCCTCACCAGATTGGGTAAGAGGGTATATACTTATATGTCCCTATCTAGACAAGGCAACTTAACTTGTGTCAATTTTTATGGTTCCCTTTCGAACTTTCCTCATGTGTTTACACAAGACAATTTTTGTTTTCATTATTATTATTATATTATATATTATAGCGAACATTTTCTTTTTACACCCTCACCCGATTGGGTAAGAGGGTATATACTTATATGTCCCTATCTAGACAAGGCAACTTAACTTGTGTCAATTTTTATGGTTCCCTTTCGAACTTGCCTCATGTGTTTACACAAGGCAATTTTTGTTTTCATTATTGCCATTTTGACATTCTATGTGTTTTTTTTTTAATAATCTCAGCCAACTTCACACTAAGAAAAACACAAAATGAATTGATAGTACGGGCAAGTTTTTCCATTCCCCTTACCTCTCTCTCCTTCAAACTGAGAGTTGCGGCAAGTAAAGTTGCCTTGGGTAAATGAGGACTATCATCTGGTACGGACAAAAAGTGTAACGCATAAAAAAAAACATTTTTGTTTTTTGACTTTTCAAGTCATGGCTCAAATTGTTTTTTAAGTCAATTTAGCCATTCCCGTCTGTGCGGCAGGTTTGCACTACAACTCTCAAAAAGAGCTACAAATCGGTTAAAAATGTTGCATGTCTTAATAATATTCCAAAACTGTATATGGAATTGAAAATAGATTAAATCTCCTCCTTCTTGTACAACCAACTGAAATGTACCACTACGCCTTATTCTTATAAAAGCCGTGTTCTTTTGCGATAACTAGCTTAGTTGCCTAGTTAGTTTGCCATATGGTAGTCTGGCAATATTGAATAAAATTGTGTATTAATATGGCAACATTGTTGCTCTTGGTTTATACAAAAAAGAATTGAACAGCAAGAGGGGTCATCGGCGTATTCGTCGAAAGCAGACGTTACAAACCTATAAATTATAATAAAATAATCAAAAAATTATAATTAATCAACGAATGGCTACATTTTTCCTTTGTAAAAATGAGTTAAATTTCGCAGAACTATCAGTTTAAGATGATAAATGGTATTACTTATATCATCTCGTGCAAAAAAAAACCCATACAAATTATCCGACCAGATATCTTCTTGTTTAATTATTTATTAGCATACATCGAGACCTTACCGCGAGAAATACGCCAGCGCCACTCGCTTTACAATGAAACTCGATAGAAAGTTGTGCAACGCTCTTAAACTTAAATAATTATAATTTAATATTAATATTTACAAAGATATAGCAAATCCAATTGTATCGGAATCCTCCAGATGAATTAGACAAAAAAACTAGCTCTTCTGTATAATTTTCTTTTTGGTGCTCACGTCTTTTTCGCGGTTACGGCGTGACAGAACAAAAAGTATATGTTTTTTTTATAAAGCAGGATGTGTCATATTCAATTTTTGTTTGTAAGAAAAATAAGTATGGCAACTCTAACTTGTTTTGTTGCCAATTTGAGACCAACCCGCTTGCTAACCGAGTAACTTTCATACAAATGCGTGTTTAGTAACCTGAAAAGAACACTGCTTATATGTTCTTCTGATATATTTTATACTGTTTCGCGATCTTATAACATCGACACTTAACAACGATATAAAAAGACAAACTTGGAGAAAATATTGGACTTCTAGCCAAGTCTCTTTTGATTCCTCCCACACAAGTGACCTTGTTTCAGTGCAGATTAGAACACACGTTTCACCTTTTGCAGGAAATTCGATTAAATTATTTTCATAATAGCTCTTTATTCGCTTATGAAAAAAGTGTTTGACACGCCCCAAACTGGTACCTCTTATGAAAATGCATCATTCTATCTACTTTTGGGATTCTTTAATACCATTCGTACGATATGACTAGAAAAAAGTACTTGAGAAAAGAATCATAAGGTAAAAACGTTGACAAAAACTCGGAATTCCTGGCCACGCCTCTTCTGGTACCTCCCACACAAATGACCCTGTTTCAGTGGAGATTATAATCCATATAATTTGTGTCCTACTGCATAAAATCTGCTTAAATTGCGAACTCCATAATTCTTTATATGCGCCTTTATATGCGCATACAAAAAGAGAGGATGACACGGCCCATTCCGCCCACTTTTGGGTGAGGCTATATGTAAATCGGATTAACCGACTGAAACTTTTTTACTTGTTTTTATACGTGAAGAGTAAGCCATAAACATAATTAGTGAAACTTTGGGTGGGCATAATTTATATTCCGTGCAGTGGATTAAACTGGTTATTATAAATTTGTGGATTCGTAATTTAGCTTGTTGACATTCATAACCTTATCCTTGAACGTTTTTTTAACCAAAATTCATATTTTATGGACTCAAGGCGCCCTTTAGCATATGAAAATATGGCCTAAATATATCCATAAAATTAGCCGGTATTACTTTATGACGGTGTCGATCAGCACCGAATCAACATTTGCCCCAATTTGTGTCTGGTTAGTGGGCTTAATGCTAGAAGAGTGCACACTTAGGCTTAGACATTTCCACGATGCGACAAATTGCTGGCCCACTGAAGTTATAAAGATTACAGAACAGACAATTGGGCGCGAACTGAGACGAAATCTAGAAATATTGTTTAAAATTGTTGGCAAACCGTATAGAATATTTGAATAGTTGTGTGTCATTGGAGGTGTTTTTATGGTTAAGCCGCGATAACAAAAACTAAATTGCCAAATTGCAAATTGCCATTTTTTAACAAAAGGTGATAATTTTGTTCGTGTTTAAAGAAGCAGTCTAGAAGTACTAGAACTTGTGGAAAAAATTATAAATGTTAAGAAAGTAATTTTTTGTAGCCATTTTGGTTGGACTAGCGAGGATTAGACTCTATCCGGGTACTTACACGGCTACAAAAAATAATTTTTCTAAAAAAAAAATATGAATCGAATTACAGCCGTTCTTTTTCTATATACATGATCAAAATTCTAATTTTTTTGTTAACAAATTACTTAATTATTGCGGTTTTGCTAACCAGTCTTAGCTATCGAGGCTTTACAAAAAAAAAAGAAAAAAACAATTTTGATCTTCAGTCTGCAAATTACAATTGTAAAAACTATCAGTACTAGTTGGTCAGCGTTTATGAGAAAAAAATCTCATAGTTAAAAAAGCTTATGATTTTTATATATTCTTTTAATAATTTTAAAAAAGAAAAAAAAAATCTCAAACTCTGGTGTGCACGTATTTACCTAAGGAGTTCTGATTATGGCTCAGTTTAAACTTAGGTCCGAACTTTACTGATTTTTAAAGATATATTGGACTTTGCTTCTTTGGCAACTTAAATAATACGTTCTGTCCTATTTTTCAAAACAATCTATTAAGGAACAAATGGAAAATCTATTTACGGGACCTAATGTTGAAATACGGCCCCGTACTATGCAATTTACAGTTTTTTGTCAAGCTTAAAAACCAGCCGATAGTCCAAAATTCGCACAAAGCATTTCAAGTGACCAACACCCATCTCTGGTAAAATGGGACTATATCGTTCTTTGTTTCCAAATAGCTTCAACACGTAGCTTCACATTTTTCTTTAGCTCCCACACAAAGGTTCTTCCAGATTTTAGAATTCCTACCAAATTTTGCATAGAGCGTTACGTGCGCCCAACACCCATGTCTAATAGCACTGAACCATATCGGTCCATCTTTTTCTATAGCCCTCAAACGAAAGTCCCTGCCGAATTGAAAAAAGGAAAATTCTACCCTCGCACGCTCAAATATTGTGTCCGATCCTGCTTAAGCTTCATTCAGACAGAGAAGCTTGGTCCTCTCAATAGCAGAGTTGAGTAGGATATCTCATAGTCGGCCACGCTCGCGCTTTTTCTTTTTTAACTTGTTTTCGTCTTTGTCTTCTAACGCCTCTCTGGCTTATCCTATAGAACGCCAAGTCCTAGCCATCGCAATTGCCGGCTATGGCCACATAATCCTCTTAGGATCAAAAGAAAATAATATGTGACAGCGCATAGAGAAAGGGACCTAAGGGTAAAAAAATCAATTTTCACTTTTTTTTGATGTTTACAACATCTGAGCATCGAATGAGACCGATCCCACGATCTCGTGATCTGGTAATTCGATTTTCTTCTGTTTGACAATTTTAGTTTTTTCTTTTTTCGGCGCTTTGACTTCAGCTTTCTTTTGCTCGCGATCCGGCGTTTTGATTTTTTTTCTTACTGACAGGTTCAGATTTATTTTTCGATTTTTTTTTCGCTTTGGGTTCACTCGGTTTAGGAGCTACAAAATCCTGTTTCTGTAAATCAGTACATAAGACCCTGATATTCTCATGCAAATAGCATTTGCGATCTAACGGTAAACCGCTTGCAAAGGTATTGTCCCACTAAAAGCGGAAAATACGTCACCGCATAGGCATGACGTCACCAAAGTCGGCACCCAATCATAACTATCCAAATCAAATTGCATCTCCCAATTGAAGGTGTGTTAACAGTGATAAGGCGTTAAGAAACTTTAAATGCGTTTTTCTCAAACTTCAATTTCACATACTAGGTCCCTTTTCTCGGAGAAGGTCACATATGTGACAGCGCATAGCGCAATTTTCACTTTTTTTTTTGATGTGGACAACATCTGAGCATCGAATGTGACCAATCCCATGCCCTAGAAGGGTTTCCTCCCAGAGATATGCGCGTTTTATGAAAGTGATGGTACACCAAAGAAACACGTATTTAAATCGTTAAAATGGCTCTCCTGGACAAAACTGGTTTTTACCCTTAGGTCCCTTTCTATTTTGCGCGTCACATATAGAGTTCACGTTTCGATCTCTTTTTTCGAGCAGCATGTGCTTTCAGACAGCGCTAATCTGTGCTGCTATCGTTCATTTTAAATGCTAAAGCATTGCCATGTCGGCCCATGCGTCCGTCCCCAATATCAGCTCAAACTTTAAAATTACCCTATATTTGGATTGCTTTTATTTTACTCCTCATATGTTCATGGTGACAATTAATCGCCCGTTTGGCACTTGCGGTACTTTGGAGGATATATAAATTAGTCAAACAAAGATACAAATTATATTGCTTAACACAGTGGAACACTTTTTGGGTCATATTCTCGAAAGTATAGGGTGATCCAACTATAGGTATTTTTTCAGAACAAAAAAATATAACAATTCAAATCAAGTGTGGAATCTTTATTGGCAATTTGAAAGGATATTTTATGGCATTTATTTTTTAATAAAATTTTCCTTAAATGTTATTATACTCGTTCGAGTATTTCGACCGGTATGGCTTTAATGACACGCGTAATGTTGGCTTCCAAAACCTGAATCGCATCAAAGAAAATGTCTAAAGGTGTGATATCAGTCGATCTAGGCGGCCAACTAGCCTGTGCAAAACGTGAAATTAGCTGCTTTTCGAAATGACCTCTCAATAGATCCATGTTTGAGTAGCTCTGTGGCAAGTGGCACCGTCCTGTTGAAACCAAGTATCGTCAAAATTGCGGGCTTCAATTTTAGATAGGATAAAGATCGATATCATGGCGCTATAGCGAGCACCGTTCACGGTTATGTGCCGGCCATCATCATATTTGAAAAAATATGCACCGATGATTTCACCAGCTTATAAACCGCACCAAACCGTGGTTTTCTCTGGGTATAATGGCACCTCTTGAACCTTCTTTGCTGCTCTTCAGCCCAAATGCGGCAATTTTGTTTATTGACATCGGATCTTGCCGTTTCTCACCGAAATTATTATCACCGAAAAATTCTTTTCAAAAAAAAATGCCATAAAATGTCCTTTTAAATAACCAATAAAGATTCCACACTTTATTTGAATTTTTATATATTATTTTGTTCTGAAAAAATATCTCTAGATGGATCACCCTATACATCCCGAAACTTGGCATATTACGTTTTGCCAATTTGTCCAAAGTTTTTGAAATATCGCATCGTTAATTTTTTTGCTTCAAAGTAGATTGTTAGCACTTTTTGATATTTTGAGACGACTTTAAGCAAAGTTGTAGCTTTTAAAAGGAAGAAGAAAAAAACAAACTTACCCTAACAAAAGCATTTACTGCCTTAATTTGTCGCCTATAGTAATCCCATTCTTTTCGAGAGCGGTGCAGTTCCATCATCATCATACTGTACCAAGATTAATAGGCTTATCTGCTTCTGTGTGTCCTTGATACCTACTGTAATCCGGGTCTTTGGTAACTTCACCTTCGTATTCTCTTCTTTGACTTGTCCACCAACACACTTCTGCAAGTAAAAATGTTTTTCACTCTAAATTATTATTGTCTCGTCACAATAAACTACTTATAGATAAATACTCGTATTTATAAAATAAATTCAAAAAAATTTTTTGGATTTTAAAAAAAGTTAAAAATAAAAAAAACAATATATTTGCGGACGTTTAGCCAAGTTATGGACCAAAATAGGCGAATAATGGGAAGAAATTGACATTTTTGTGATTTTGCTTAGGAAACAATAGAAAATTCTGTCCCGTTACCGAGATATAGTCATATCAAAAAAACAGCTTTGAATAAAAAATGTACAATGCGATACCACAAAAACTTGAGCCAAAATCTGCTGATATTGCTAACAAGTATGTCCGCAAAAGAGTGTTGCACTGTGTAATTTTAGACACATTGATTTATGTTTTCGAGTCCGCTTAGCTATCGAAGGAAGACATATTTTAATTTCCTTTTCGACGATAAACACCGAAATACAATAATTAAATTTTTTATAAATTGTTTTTTTTTTATAATATTATACAATTAATTTTTTCTATGATGTAACAGTTTTTGGTTATAAGAGAGAAATAATTTGTTGTCATGACCACTTGGTTGTATGAAGCCGTTTTATACAAAACTTTTAGTTGGTACTATTGCTGGTTCTGGTAACTAATATTTTTAACTTTATTCGGTTAAAGCGACCGAATAGTAAGTTGTCTGTACTATAATATTGGCATGGCAATCATCTTTCGAGTTTTCCACAAGATTATTTACTTTTGGGGATTGGAACTGAAAGTATTCTCACCCAATAGACAGTTTGTAGTTAGGACCGGTTTTCAACTAACCTTTTCTTTATCGTTTATGCCAACCTGCCTTAGTATCGCCATCTGTCTTAAACACAATCATTTATTGATCTACCCTAGTATATGTGATTTCCAACATTTCGATAGCGGTTTGAAAATCAATCACGCAGAGAAAAAACATGGTTACTACATGGTCACGGCAATAATAATATGTTCTCCGCAATAAAAGTATGTTTGTCGCAACCATAGCGTTGGTAACTGAATTTATTTTTGACCATAGTATAACTGCTGCAATATTAATATTTTTGAAATGTAACAATAGTATTATTGCCAGATTTATAAATGAAAATATGGTTATAGCAACAATATACATATGGTTGGAGCGACAAAAGTATTGTGTTTTGCATTTTATGTTAACAATAGTATGATTACGGCAATCATACTGTATGATTGTAAGTTTCCTTCATTTAAATATGCTTTTAAGAACAAATGTTACTGGTACGGATCTAATGCAATAATAGTACTTTTTATCGAAATTAATTTTTTTTAAACAAGCTGCTTTGACTTTTTTTAACTGAAATATTTTTAATAAAAACGCTTAAGTTTATTTCAACTTATTTTTTCTACTGTAAAATAAATCACTCGTATTATTTAATTCAAATCTACGTATTGTTGACAACCTAAACCAATTCTAATAAATAATACTGGGGATCAAATCTATTGTCCACAACTTAAATAAATTCTAATAAATTATATTGGTGACCATGGTATAATTGTGTGTGATCATACTATGGTTGTAGGGATCATAAAATAGTTGCATGTGAATCATACTATGGTTGTGAGGATCATAGTATGGTTGTTTATGGAACATACTATGGTTGTGAGGATCATACTATGGTTGTGGAGATCATAGTATGGTTGAGTGTGAATCATACTATTGTTGTGAGGATCATAGTATGGTTCTATTTGAATCATACTATTATTGTGAGGATCATAATATTGTTGGTCCACAACCATATACCCAACAATAGTATTATCCTCTTCGAATATTGTCACCACAACCATACTTTTTTTTTGCGTGATGGAATGACGATACTTTTCAAATTGAATTTTGTCATTTTATTTCTGGTATTAAATAAAGACAATAACATTGACTATTATAAAAAGGAATATGAAATATATCAACTTAGAAAACCCATTGTACTATAATATTGCGCTATAATATTGAAAAATATACTTAAAAAATTGTAAAAAAGCCCAAATAATCTAAAATATGTCTTAAAATAAAAAAAAAACTGACCAATTATATTTTTGAAATTATTGAATAATTAATTAGTAATGTAACTTGATTAAATTAACTAAATTGAATATAACAGAAAAAAAATGCACGTTTTCGTCTGATGTCAGACGAATCGATTCACAAGTACCCTAGCTAAAACAATGTAAAGAGTAGGCGATTTAGATTACATGCGGATGTCTGTTGTATCCTATTTCATATATTATTTTTATTCTTCAAATACACATAAATGTCTATTTGGCAGAAGTAACATATTTAACCATTTTTCAAATATTGCGACTGGTATGGTGCAATTTTGTTGTTCAAGGCATAAAAACGGTCGTGAATGTGAGATAAATTGCTACTTAAAACATAATATGTGGCATATAAAAAGCAAGTGGTCGCAAAGGCGATAACTTCAAAACTTAAAAGCAATTCTTGAAATTTCTTCATATACAAAATCAAATTGGCTTTATGATGCATAAATCGTAAACCGTTTGATAAATTTCTAATTTGTTGAAAGAGGTATTCAAGAAATATAAGTACTATAAGCGAGCAATAACCGAGTTCACTTAAACATGCTAAAGGTTATTCTTCAATAACTTTCTTCCCAAAAATATTAATTATTTAAAACACACGGGTTTAAACGCAAATTGTCCATAGTTTTTAGTAAAAAAAATCTTTCTTATATTCTTGTACAATGATGTGAAGTTACCGCGTTAGCGACCTTCTAAGCGAGTTGTCAATCAAACACGGCCAATATCGTTATGTAGAAGTCCATCTTTTAATAGATTGATCGTGCATTTTTGACACAAGGAACATTTGATTTCAAACAGCGAATGATAGTGGACGCCATATTTAATTCCTACAACATCCAAATAAGGAACAAGTGGTAACCTCCCTCAAATCAGTCAGCTGTGCACGAAATAATTCTTATACTCACTGGTCGGAACCTATTGTTTGACGCCGCCTTCAAACGGCTAATGCATTTTAAAGAAAAGTTTTTATATGCCTTAGAGATAATCTCTTAAGCATAATGTCGCCTTTATTCACGAGGTGAAAAACAGTTGCTGAACTTACCCGGAGTTAAACCTCGGTTTACTTCAATGATAGTCGCGCGCCTACTAAGCATCACACTACGGCGGCCCACATTTTCACAATACAAGTTAAATAATCGACTTTAAACATTGCTTTGCTTTGAAGCCGTAGGCATTTTTTAATTTGTGACTCGGGTGTACCATAAAATCGGCTATCTTTAACTGTTGATATAAGGTTACTGAAAACAAAACAGTTTCGTTACAAATGCGAGTATTACCTTAAATCTACAATTCAAACCAATTTAAAGCCTCAATAGATCTACTGTCTCTATGGCGACGAAAAATGTTCCTTTCAAACATAGGTTTTTGGAAAGAGTGTACTTTCCTCACTACTCGAAAATGCACTAAATTTTAAGACTTTTTAAAATTTTGGGTCTAAAAATCAGCTCTGTTCTACTTAAAAACTATAAAATGTTCCCAATCTGAATATGATTTTTTTGCGATTTAGCTGATTTGAAGGCCACGTGGCCAATTGTCCAAAAATGAGGTGCTCTTAATAATGGACCCACCACTAACCAGAAACAGTAAAATATATTTACCGTTAATTTAGATTTGGGTCGATTTGGGACAGGGATCGGCACACAAAAAACGGTCCCTTTAAATAAAGAAATATGGGTACATAAAAAAACAACCAAATTTCGCCAGAAATCCGAAAATAACACTAATTCTGCCACTTGATCTGACTTGAGACCGTAAAAACTGATCTGATCGCTAGGGTGCCGAAAAAGATATCCTTTTAAGCATGAACATGTGGTTACTAAGAAATAGTGAAATTTTCTGAAGAATCTAAATATGACATTACATCTACGCTTTGCCAGAAATGAGGGCGTTGACCAATAACCGTGGAAACTAGAAGCTGTTCCCGCCGCTAAAACCAAGAAGGAAGAGAAGAAGGAGGAAGAACCCGAGGAATCTATGGGCTTCGCTTTCTTCGACTAAATCGTCAAATGATTGTTTTTATACCTCTAACGGAAATATCATACCATAATTTTTGGGGATATTGGGAATGCAGAAACGGCGAAATCTTTTTACAAATTCAAATATGTACCTTTATTTAAGATTTGGACCAATTTGGGATTCGGACCGTCCCATTTAGGCTCTCAAGTGCCCAAATATTGGCATATGGCTATTAAAAAACAACACACTTTCTTCACGAATTTGAAAATCACATTAATTTAACGATTCGAAGAAATTTAAGGGCTTGCCCACGAGTCAAGAGCGCTAAAATAAACTGAATATGACATAAATTTAACGATTAGGCTAAATTGGAGGCTTCGAACAGTGGATGTGGCCCAAAAACCGTTCTGTAACGTTCAGAGATATATCCAGAATTGGAGTACAATTGGCAGTTGAAAACAAAATTTTTCATCAAAAAAAAACATAATTTTGATTTCTTTTGGCTGTAACTTTCAGAATAAATTGAATCGATTTTACTAAATTATAATTTACTGAGTAGGGACATAAATACTGCTGCACACGTTTTAAGCTGTAAAATAAAAAGTACTGAATGTTTTTGGACCAAATATTTTTTAATATATTTATTGATGTATATTGTATCCAAAAATAATCTGCTTATTCGAAATGTGCGCCTTTTGCCTATACACACGCCTTTAGCCGCACTGGCCAATCGTCAATACCTCGTCCATTGGAAAATTGGCCACAGCTCGAACCAAAGCAGTCTTAAAAGATCCAATGTTGGGGTATCTTTTGTGACAAACCTTGTCCTCTAAAACCGTCCACAATTTGTAATCCCATGGGTTCAAATCTGGACTGCCTAAGGACCATTCTTCAGAGGAAATGAACGCTGGCAAATTGTTTCGAAGATAGGCCTGGAACGTTTAAGCCTTATGGACTGGCTCAGAATCCTGCTGAAAAGTCCATGGCTGGTTTTGGAACAGAGAATTGTTAAGAGGATTCACAACAGCTTCCAAAACGGTTTCTTGGTAAACTTCGGCCGATGTTTTAACTCCTTGTTCGCAGAAATAAAGGTCAGTGACCCCATCGTAAGAGACGCCCCTCAAAACCATGACTGAAGCTGGGTGATGACCCTTTTCCACGCTTGGGATCAGTTCAGATGCTGCCTTAGATGACCGCGCATACACCCTATCATTTAGCTTGTTAAATTTTTCCTGAACGGTAGAAATTTTTTCATCGGTAAACAAAATTTTTCTATGAAAGTTATCAGCGTGCTTCACCAAAAAAGACGTTTGAATTTTTCAATCCAATTTTTTTTTTAAGCTGCAGTCAATAAATGTCCGGTACGTCGTTTGAAAGCCCCAAGTCTTTTTAATGATTCGACTCATGGACTTTTGCGTGATATTCATCTCACGGGCCATGGTTTTCTGTTTTCGGAGCGGATTTCTGTGAATTCTTGATTTAACGGCTTTGATGACATGTGGTGTTCGAACAGAGCGTGGGCGGACCGACCGGTGGCGGTCTTTTATATCTCCAGTCTTCTCAAACAGTTTTATGCATCGGTAGACGAACATGCGGCTAGTACCTAGTGGCCGGAGCGTTTTGAAAATATCGTTTTTTGTTCATTTCACGCTACGGTCTCATTATCTGACCACTCCATGATGAAAGTTGAAACAATTTTAAAATCCCCTTACAGACTAATGCTATTGAGGTTAGCTATCAAAACCCATATGACATTAAAGGGGTATGTTCAGTTCTACTATTAAAATGGGCGTGTTTAATGTTGTAACAGTGTTTATGTCCCTACTAAGTACATGAAAGATGCATTTCTTATAAATTAATATTACTTAGTCCTAAGTGAATCGGATAAGAATTGCTGACGTTTAAGGCAGATTTACGAAAACTGTCAAAAAACTATCAGGTATACAATACTATTATCTGGAAAACTATACGAGTACGTGGTGGATGTCCATTCAATTCGAATTCAGGAGATCATTTTACATAAGCATCAGCTAGTTTTGTTTAAAGGAGGGCTCAAAACTACACGCAGAAAAAAAGTATGGTTGGGGTAACAATATTCGAAGAGCATCATACTATTGTTGGTTATATGGTTGTTGCACAACAATATTATGATCAGCACAACAATAGTATGGTTCACACACAACCATATTATGATCCTCATAACATTATTATGGTACTCACAACAATAGAATTATTCACACACAATCATATTATGATCCCCACAACCATATTATTATTCGCATTCAACCATACTATGATCCACACAACCATATTATGATCCTCATAACCATAGTATGTTTAACGTACAACCATAGTATGATCCTCACAAACATAGTATGACTTACACACAATCATACTATGGTCCCCAAATTTTTTTGTAAAGATTGGGTTAAGTTGTTATTTAACAATAGAGAATTTTATTAAGTTATATAATAATAGGAGTGATTTATTAAACAATAAAAAAAATTATTTATTAAAAATATTTCAGTTATACCAATTCGTAGTTTGTTTCGAAAAATTTAATTAATTTTGCTATTATTGCGTAAGATTCGTAAAAATAACATTGCCAAATTAAAAAAAAAAACAATTTTGCCGGTATGATTGCCGTAATCATGTTATTGTTAACATAAAACCCATGAAAACATTACTTTTGTTCGACCAACCATATTTATAATGTTGCTACAACCTTATTTTCATTTTTAAATTTGGCAACAATACTATTGTTACATTTCAACAATATTAATATTGCCGCAATCATACTATTGTCAAAATGAAATTCAAAAAACAATACTATGGTTGCAACGACCATACTTTTATTGCAAAGAACATACTATTGTTGCCGTGACCATATAGTAACCATGTTTTTTCTCTGCGTGTACCAGCTCAAAAATGTTGCCTTTTTTTAATGGGACGATCTTTGGATTGAAGTTTTTAGCAGAGGGTTTATCAGCTCGTAAGTACCGGCGACTTTTTGAATCAGAGATTTACCTCTAAGCCATGAAAAAACTTCTCTACAAAGTACAAAAGCCGCTCGGAGCAAACAGTAGGTCTCAGCCAGTGGGTATAAGAATTGTGTGGTGCACAGCTCACTGGTTTTAGAGAAGTTTGCCCTTGTTGCTTAATGGAATGTTGTGGGAATTAAGTATGTCAGTACATCTTTGGATCTTTCAAACACTTTTTTTATTCCATTAGCAGCTATAATAAAAACTAAAGATGTTCTAGAAATTTAAACACAAAAGAGGCCACTCGAGATTATATTGAAAGACACATAGATTTTTTCATAAGGCATTAATTTTGCCTAAATTATACTACAATTAGCCGTATTATCTGTGTACGGACATAAAATAGAGTATCATTCTGATACCACTCATACGAGTAGAAACGAGAATTCATTCATAAACATGAGGCCTTTTTTGAACACTTTAAATTCATTATAAACTCTTAATATTTGTAGTGATGCATTGAATACTTTTTTAGGTCAGTTCAATTTTAAGTTGAATGCCACATCATTTGTGGTATCTCCCTCACCATACGACGGTTTTGCGTGAAATTTAGTATGCAGCCAAATTATGATGATTATTGCAACCGAATTTGTACATATTTTGGTTTTTATTTTAGATTGTTGTTTATGAATCCTCTTTGAGTTTGGGGTTTTCCTTTTCACCTGACCATAATAGGCTGCTATATATATTTCTGGACTAATAATGAAAATGCGAATAGTAACCATGAACAATGGTTTTATTGGTCTTTAAAGTATTATCCAGCATGATTTATACACATTTGCATGCGCTCAAACCAATTGTCGAAGCAATTTTTCCACTCCGATTGAGACACCGCCAAACATGCTTTTTGAACGCTCGTTGCCCGCGCATTTTTTTCTTGATGTGCGGGAATAAAAAGAAGTCATTGGGTGCCAAGTCAGGGCTGTACGGCGGATGACCCATCAATTCGACGTTTTGGCCGGTCAAAAAGGCGCTGGTTTGAGCCGATGTGTGAGATCACGCATTGTCATGGTGCACAATGATTCGTCTTCTCTTGTTCGTTTTTCGAATTTCTCCAAACAAATTGTGGTGTACCACTCAGAATTGAGCGTCCTACGTTGCTCAAGCGGAACAGTCGCCACATGTCCAGTTTTGCCGAAGAAACAGGTGACTATTTGCTTCGAAGTGCTTCTTACACGAACAACTTTCGTTGGATTTAGCTCGTCTTCGAAGACCAAACGGTAGATTGCTGCTTTGTTTCGGGCTCATACGCATAGATTCATGATTCGTCACCTGTGACGATCTTATAAATGTCTTTTCATGCACCGCGATTTTTTTGAGAACAAACCTTTTTTACGGCCAGGTGTTCATGCAATATCAAATGTATGCTGGTGGAGTTATACAAAAAATGTTTTCGAAAAATTAATCAAAAATTGGATATAAATGTCATTGGAAACCAGAACGAACACCCTTTCAGTCCCACTGTGCAACGTCTCGAAACAACATTTATGTTTTTGTTGTTGTTGTTTTTGTACATTTTCAGTTTTTCTTTTTTAATTACTTTGTCTAAAATTAGAAAAGTGTGTGTCTGGCATATCGCACAAAAACCGTAAGCGCGTATGTCGAGCATAAAGTAGTACCCAGTAGTGAAGAAGACTCTTTTCCCTCATCACCATCATCACGATCGACATCGTAATGAACGAAAGCGATGATGATCATGATCATGATCGAGCCAAAACCAAAACGCTAGTTAGTCGACATCCCCCTTTTGGGTTGTCATCATCATGATGTTGCTGACGATGACGACGGTGCTGATGATGGTGGTGACGATAATGACGATGATGATGATGATGATCATCATCAGCCTCGGTTACGACGGCCACTAGAGTCAAAACAGCTTGCTTGCGCCAGAAAATTGAACTCGTGAAAATCATTGTGAATCATACCGAAATACAAAAATATACCCGCATGCTTATGTTGATGTTAAGAAGAACATTTTACACACAGTATTCAATTTTTGTTTCGATGCCGCCGCCGCCGAAGTCGTCGTCGTTGTTGCTGTTTTTGTTGGTCTCTGCTGTTGTTGTTGTAGTTTGTTCTATATGTCTCACATACTACATACTAAGTATAGTACGGCGTATTGTAGAACAGCAGCAGCGGCAGCCGCAGCGGCAGTCTACTACAATTCGCCTATATTATAGATACTCGTATTCTATGGATGGATGGATGGATGTTTGTTGGGGATACACAGCGCGCACAAGTAACGAGACGACGACGACGACAACAACAACATTATCAGCGACACCACCAACAAACAAGAGCAACATCTGAGCAACTGAACTGAATAAGAGCAGCAGCAATAACAACACCAACATCCCCATCATCATCGTCGTCGTAGTCGTAATATACGGACGGATACAACATCATCTTCTTACATTCAAAACCAAACATTGGGGCGTAAAGTACGGCGGGGGGAAGCCGATTTGGCGGCTGCTGTTGCTGCTGGTGTTGCTCTTCACAAGACTTCGCCGCCACCGCCGCCGCCGTAATGTATGGTGTATTTTCGGATTATCAATGTTGTTGTTGTTTCGTGTTTTAGCAAGCGAAAAAACCAAAATTTTCAAAAGTAAACGATGAGCGGACGGACGGGTGCGTTGTCTATACGCAGGGAAAACTGTGAAAAATCGAGGGTGTCCACATCCAAAAAAAAAAACAAAAACGAAAAGAAAACTTTTCGAAGCATCTTGGCTGGCTCGCCGCCGTCCCTCCGTTTAACATCACCTTTTCCCTTCGCTCCCTCACCCCACAGGCCATACAGTTCCCCCCTTTTCATAGCGTCTTAAGGCAAACAACATTATGTGTACTCCTGCCTGCCTGCCTGGGCTGTGTGTTGATTTTTTTTATTTACAACACGCGTGCCGCTCACAACAACACCCTTCTGCCCACTCTTCCTCTTGTTTTTGTGGCACTTCTTGACTTTTTGAAAACAGAACAGCATTTTTACAAAAATATCTTTTTTTTTGGAAGAGTACGCAAAGAAGAAATCTTCAACGAAAATGAAATCAAATAAATATTAATTTTATTATGATCAATCAAGGCGAATTTTGTATACCCTGTAGCTTGACTACTTAGTAGGGACATAAATACTGTTACATCATTGAACACACCCATTTCAATAGTAAAACTGAACATACCCCGTTAATGTCATATGTGACAGCGCATAGAGAAAGGGACGTAAGGGTAAAAAAATCAATTTTAATTTTTTTCTTTTTTTGATGTGGACAACATCTGAGCATCGAATGAGACCGATTCGATCCATGCCCCAATAGTGTTCTCTCCCAGAGATATGCGCGTTTTATGAAAGTGAAGTCGACGATTCTAAGCGCAAATAGAAAGGGACCTAATCTTTAAAATGGCTCTCCTGAACAAAACTTTTCACTTTTTTTTTGATGTGGACAACATTCCATGCCCCAAAAGTGTCCCCTCCCAGAGATATGCGCGTTTTAAGAAAGTGAAATCGACGATTCTAAGCGCAAATAGAAAGGGACCTAATCTTTCAAATGGCTCTCCTGAACAAAACTGGTTTTTAACCTTAGGTCCCTTTCTATTTTGCGCGTCACATATGGGCTTTGAAAGCTAACCTCAATAGCGTTAGTCTTACTTTAGTCAGCTTTCATTATGGAGTGGTCAGATAATGAGAACCGTATCGCTGTACCAGCGCTTTTCAAGTGTGAAATGAAAAAAAGCGATATTTTCAAAACGCTCCGGCCACTAGGGATTAGCCGCATGTTCGTCTACCGATGCATAAAACTGTTTGAGGAGACTGGGGATGTCAAAGACCGCCACCGGTCGGGCCGCCCACGCTCTGTTCGAACACCGCATGTCATCAAAGCCGTTAAATCAATAAGTCACAGAAATCCGCTCCGAAAACAGAAAATCATGGCCCGTGAGATGAATATCACGCAAAAGTCCATGAGTCGAATCATTAAAAAGACTTGGGGCTTTCAAACGACGTACCGGACATTTATTGACTGCAGCTTGAAAAAAATAGGATTGACAATAGGATTGCAAACGTCTTTTGGTAAAGCACGCTGATAACTTGCACAGAAAAATTTTGTGCACCAATGAAAAAGTTTTTAACGTTCAGGAAAAATTTAACAAGCAAACTGATAGAGTGTATGCGCGGTCATCTAAGGAAGCATCTGAACTGATCCCAAGGGTGTCATGGTTTTGAGGGGCGTCTCTTACGATGGGGTCACTGACCTGCATTTCTGCGAACAAGGAGTCAAAACATCGGCCAAAGTTTACCAAGAAACCGTTTTGGAAGCTGTTGTGAAGCCTCTTAACAATTCCCTGTTCCAAAACCAGCCATGGACTTTCCAGCAGGATTCTGCGCCGGCCCATAAGGCTAAAACGGCCCAGGCCTGGCTTCGAAACATTTGCCAGCTTTCATTTCCTCTGAAGAATGGCGCTCAGGCAGTCCAGATTGGATTGGATTTCAAATTTTGGACGGTTTTAGAGGACAAGGTTTGTCACAAAAGATACCCCAACATTGGGTCTCTTAAGACTGCTTTGGTTCGAGCTGTGGCCAATTTTCCAATGGACGAGGTTCGTGCAGCTATTGACGATTGGCCAGTGCGACTTAAGGCGTGTGTAAAGGCAAAAGGTGGACATTTCGAATAAGAAGATTACTTTAGGATATTGTACCCAACAATAAATATATTAAAATCAATAAATATATAAAAAAAAATATTTGGTCCAAAAACATTCAGTACTTTTTATTTTACAGCATAAAACGTGTGTACTAAGTACACACAGAGAAAATATTTGTTGCCACAACCGAATTTTTTGCCAGCTTAATGTTGGTGGTTGCACGTACTATCCTTGAATTTCATTGCTACAACTTAATGTTGATTGGGAACACGTCAATTTTTAGTAGTGGGAACTGACACTATCGGTGTATAAAAACAAAGTATCTAACAGATTATGATGATTATTGCCACCGAATTTGTACATATTTTGGTTGTTATTTTAGTTTGTTGTTTATTAATCCTCTTTGAGTTCGGGGTTTTCCTTTTCATCTGACCATAATAGGCTGCTATATATATTTCTGGCCTAATAATGAAAATGAGAATATTAACCATGCAAAATGGTTTTATTGTTCTTCAAAGTATTCTTCAGCTTGATTAATACACTTTTGCATGCGCTCAAACCAATTGTGGAAGCACTTTTTCCACTCCGATTGAGACACCTCCAAAACATGGTTTTTGAACGCTTCAACAGCATCGGCGTTGACCACGCATTTTTTTCTTAATGTGCGGGTATAAAAACAAGTCACTAGGTGCCAAGTCAGGGCTGTACGGCGGATGACCCATCAATTCGACGTTTCGGCCGGTCAAAAAGGCGCTGGTTTGAGTCGATGTGTGAGAGCTCGCATTGTCATGGTTCACAATGATTCGTCTTCTCTTGTTCGTTTTTCGAATTTCTCCAAACAAATTGTGGTGTACCACTCAGAATCGAGCGTCCTACGTTGCTCAAGCGGAACAGTCGCCACATGACCAGTTTTGCCTCTTTAGATGGACCACCTTCCTTATTATTCAAAACACAAACCATTTTTTTCTCTAGTTACAGCGTCCTAAAGCTTGACAATAAATATTGTAATATATCGTACGAGTAATTAATTCTTTTCCGGCTGGGGCATCCCAGCAATGCTTATCAAAACATTTATCCAAAGACGTATATACAGGGTGGAGCTCGTTAATTTGCTTATTTGGGAATGAAATAAAAATATTGTGAACCTTTTTTGTATTTGTATAGTTGACCTTTTGTTGTTTATTTTTCAGTTATTGTAATTGAAAATTTTTTTCAGTTATTAAAAAAAATTTTCAGTTAACTGAAAAATATTGTGAATGCATGACGGCAACTGGAAGGCAGACAAATGCAAATCTCCCGTCAGCCACTATTAGCCATGCACACTCTCCACTCTCTACGACCAACAGTGCCGCCACAGCATGAAGTGCAAAAAAGCAAATTTCGGCGCTCCACCCTGCTTTTCAAAAACTACTTATAACCAACAATCTATAACAACAACTAATGCATGTACAAATTCAGTTCGAATAATCATCTTAGTCGGTTAAGATAACCGATACTTGTTTTCTTCAACCGAAAGTGTCAGTTGCTTCTACTGAAAATTGCTGTGTACCCAATCAACATTTGGTTGTAACGATGTAATACATGGATTGTTCGTTCGGTTGGCTAAAAATTTGTTGTGGCAACAAATCTGTTCTCTGTGTGTGGACGACCTTTGGTTCCAAAGAGACGGCGCTACATGCCATACAGCCAACGAAACATCAATTGAATTCTCTCTAAGGTCGTGCGAATCAACAACGCTGGATTTTTTTTGTGGGGTTTTGTGAAGTAGCTGTTCTACACAAATAAGCCCGACACTACGAGGGCTGTTATATATATTTCTGGCCTAATAATGAAAATGCAAATATTTATCATCAAAAATGGTTTTGTTTTTGTTTTTCAAAGCATTCTCCAGCATGATTTACACACTTTTGCATGCGCTCAAACCAATTGTCGAAGCACTTTTTCCACTCCGATTGAGACACATCCAAAACATGGTTTTTGAACGCTTCAACAGCATCGGCGACGAAAAACATTGAGCACGCATTTTTTTCTTGATGTGTGGAAACCAAAAGAAGTCAGTGGGTGCCAAGTCAGGGCTGTACGGCAGATGATCCATCAATTCGACGTTTTGGCCGGTCAAATAGGCGCTGGTTTGAGCCGATGCCTGAGGTCACGCATTGCCATGGTGCACAATAAATTGTCTTCTCTTGTTCGTTGTTCGAATTTCTCCGCAGACTTCAGGCAAACTTATTGTGGTGTACCACTCAGAATTGACCTGCGTTGCTCAAGCGGAACAGTCGCCACATGACCAGTTTTGCCGAAGAAACAGGCCACCATTTGCTTCGAAGTGCTTCTTCCACGAACATCTTTCGTTGTATTTGGCTCGTCTTCGAAGACTCACACGGTCGATTTCTGTTTTGTTTCGGGCTCATAAGCATAGATATATGATTCGTCACCTGTAACGATCTTATACACGTCTTTTGAAGCACCGCGATCGTATTTTTTTGAAAATTTCTATGCACCAATCGACACGAGCGTTTTTTGAGCGATTGTCAAATTGTGTGGGATCCAACGAGAACAAACCTTTTTTATGGCCAGGTATTCGTGCAATATCGAGTGTATGCTGGTAGAAGAAATGCCCAAGTATGCCTCTATCTCACAGTATGTGACATGACGATTTTGCATTATCAGTTTACAAACGGCATCAATGTTCTTTGGCAAAACGGCCGCTTTTGGACGACCTGCACGACCTTCATCTTTGAGCGAGCGTCGGCCACGATTGAATTCATTAAACCAGTTTTTCACAGTGCTATAGGATGGTGCTTCATCGCCATACAAAGATTAAAGTTCATCAATGTACTCTTGTTCACGTCGAAAGTTGTGAAAAATGATCGCACGAAAATGTTCACGAGTTAATTCCATTTTTTTTGTCAAATTAATTTGTTCAAGTCATTGTAAACAACACAAATGATGGTCGTACGTCAAAACGTTCTGAGTACGTTTATGGTTAAAAAAAAATGTCAAACTTTCTAATGGAAATGTCAGATGGCGCCAGGCAACACTTAGTGTTGCCTAGGCCAGAAATATATATAGCAACCCTCGTATTGACACCTTGAAAGAGAATATTCGGCCGAAATGCTGCAAAAAGTGGTGGGCCCAATCAATCTTAAAACAAAATGGCAAACCCTTATTTTTATAATAAAGCTTTATTCTGGGCCACAAAATTAAATTGATTTTCAAGAAGAAATAAAACTCAAAAAAACCCTTTATTTTTCGTGTTCGTACATCCTTGGTGCATATCCGTGAATCCTGATTACTTATTCATATGCGGTGATCGTCAAAAGTCTGGGGGTTGGGTTCCATCATTTATTTTCCTTTTGTTGTAATAAGTTTTTCCGAAGTAAGCGAAGTCGTCTCTCAAACAGGTTAGCCGTTGCTTTAGAGGAGGTCAATACTCCGTTGCCCAAGAGTTAACATACGTAGATCTAAGAATCGACTCGAGATGTTGTCGGTACGAATCGCACTTTTGCGGAACCCGCAAACAATCTCCTGTACACTTGTTAGTTTTATGACAAATTGTAAGGCAAACGGTAAGGTGATTACACCTTATTACCTTTAGAAGATACCTGGCAACTGAGAACAAGAATTGAAAATGTATTCAAAGAAAATGCAAAATTAGAACAGATGACAATTTTGTGTCACTGCAAACGGCATGACAAACTCAAGACACCACCGCTTGAAAGACGAAACGTGGGGGCGGGAGGGAGAGTGCTTCGAAATCAAAGCAGATTTTGGCGGCGGCTAAATACTACAAGATCATACCTGGACATCGTGTGTGTTGGGTGTTGAGTGTGCTTATTAGATAGAAGAGCCAACATAGGCATGTAGTACCCCCGAGACACCTCTATAGCCAGGCTGCCAGCCAGCGAGGCAGTCGGTGGTGGTGGTGGTGGCGATGGTGTCGGTGATGATGAATTTGTTACGGTTCTAATTTTATATGGACGTTTGTAGTATACCTATTTTTGTATGTGTGTGTGTCTGTGTGATGTGTATTTAAATTGAAATATTTTTTTTGTGTGTGTGTGTTTTAGATCATAACATTCAGACCGTTGTATTACCAAGAACAAGCAAACGACGGATGATGATGACGACGACAACGACGATGATAATGAGCACGACGAGGAGCCATTAAGGCGGAAAATGAATCAGTGCAACGGAATCTCGACAAAATACTTTAAACGCCAAAGAGTGATATTCCGTTGAAAAGCCGCAAAACGAACGAATTCAACCAAAAAAAAAGAAAAAACACAACCTCCTCCACACCACCACCCCCGCCACCTAAGTGGATTATAAGGTAGCGGACGGACGGACGGACGGGCGGATAACAACAATCAACATTTCAGTTTAATTTGCGGGAAATAGAGGAAAAACAAGTCATCAAATCGCCATTTGACGTTTTGTTGCAGAACACAACAAAATAGGAAAATGACGCAATTGTTCGATTGGAAAAAGTGGCTAAATTGCGATAAATTTCTAAGAAAAATTCCAAAAATGTATGAACGCAATCGGTAAATGTATGCGAGTGAATAAATGCAAAAGCAAAACAAAAGCAAACCAAACAAAAACAAGTGCAGTGAAATGATTTGAGAATGATCCGTAGTGAGTGAATCCGCCAATCACACCAGCGCACATCCGACTCAATTGCCTTTGGCGACAGCGCGCGCAAAACGGAAATACGGCAAAATCCCAATCAAAATGAAAGTGAAGGAATAAAAGAAAATTAATAAAGAAAAAGAAAAACAAGTGATGAATGAATGGGTTCTTTGTAAAGAGAAAATCCCAACAAATACGAAAAAAGAAAACCCCTCCCACTCCCGAACAACTCCCCCTAATCCCGAAAGAAAACACACACACGCATAAACGGAGAGAGGGAGAGAAAAATTTAGAAAAGTGTCGCCAGTGAAGTGAAAATAAAAACTCGAAAATATCCACGAAAAAAACAAGAACAAGTCGAAGCAGACGAAGCAGCAAATAATCATAAAAAAACTAAACCCCACAGACTTTGGTTCAATTCGACATCAATTGCGGAAACGCCATGAATGCGCGAATATTGCGCAAATGGAGTATACATACGAAAAATCTAATGTCTTGCTCAGTGTGTTCACTTGTGGTCGTTGTACTGCTGATGCTGCTGCTACTTGTCACATGTGCACCAACCCTAGTATTGGCAACAATGAACAACTCTCCACGTTCGTCGGATGCATCATTAGTAGTAAATCCCATGCAGCAGCATATGCCAAAAAATCTAGTAGCCGTAGTCGCGCCAGGGGCAGTGCGAACAACTCGAACGACGACGACGACGACAACAGCAGTCACAGCAACAGCAACTTCATCATCATCCCAGCCAACATCACCAGCAGCAACAACATCAACGCTAACAAACCGAAGAAGTCACAGACTGGCATCGCCCCGAGTGGAAGTTGCCGACGACAACACGCACCGAGAGTCATTTCCGGGCTTTTACACAAATCACCGACTCACCACAGATGACATACAGCCAACGCCAGCACCAGCGCTTTGGCCACTGCCGGTGCGCCACAGATTGCCCAAGCAATTGAATAGTGCTGGTGCCAGCCACATTGCTGCCAGTGGTGGGGGTGTTGTTGCCCCAACTTGGCTAATGCCCGCCGCCCATGTACTAGATAACAACAAGGACCACATACTCGCCAGACGTATGGGTTGGCCCAGTCGCCTTATCACCACATCCCCAATGGAGTCATATAACGGCTATGAGGACGAGGACGACGAAGATATCGAGGACGAAGATGATGACACACAAGCCACTGATAACGGCGACAACAATGAGCAAGATGATGTCGACGACGACGACGTCGATGATGACGATGTTGATGAGGCTGCTGACACCCACCCCCGCCTGGGTGTGAGAAACATCGGTGGACAACAACATGTAGAAAGCACTGCGGCACCCGACAGCAGCAGCAGCAGTTACACACAGCATCACTTTCCAGTGCAGCTCTACCAGCTCAGACGACGGCTGGACGAGAGAAGACATCATGTTGCACCATTACAAATGCCTTCGCCCCAACAGCAACATGACCTCCCAGCGGCAACATACACTTCCACACTATCGCAGGAACAGCCCACTGTAAGTGAACTGTTACACATACCAACACAAGCAACGACGACGATAAAGAAGAGGAAGACAATGACGACAACATTATACTCGTATAACAATAATCCCGCAAGAAGAAGAAGCGACGGCGGCGGCAACATTATCTTTTCAACAACAGACAATAAATCGCTGCCAGGAGTAGTAGGAGAGGCACAGAGAGGCGGCGAAGGAGGTGGAGGAAAAGATAATGTTTTCGACATCTCGAATATCTTGAATGTAAACAAAATCAAGTCATCAGCCGCTTCGACGCCGCTCCGTTTCGTTATAGAATCCTACGAGGTGGCGGCCGCCTCAATGCCTTTGCCAAAAGAAAAAAGAAGAACAGCTACAGCTTCATCATCACTGGCGGCGACGGCTGTACAGCCCAAAAGTCGCATGCTGTTCGCCACCGCGCCACGCCTAAGGCAATTGCGCTCAAGGCAGCAACAACAACAGCAGGCGGCGCGCAGTCGAAGGGATTCACTACGTGGCGGCAGCTATTCCAAAAGGTATCAACACGAACTGCCCGCCTCCTCCTCAATACACATTCAAAGCTTTCGCAAGCCCGCCTCAGCACATCATCACAATCACAATAGCCTTAGGCAGCAACGCAATCGCAAACATACGCGGCGCTACTGTTCGGCGCGTGATCCCGCCCAGCTCGCCTTCGAAGCGCCCACCGTTTTCGAGGGCAAAATTGTCTCGATGACACCCGATCGCCGTTCGAATTTCTCGGCAACGGTCGAGGTGCGTGAGGTGTTCAAACAGCAGATCGGCTATCGCCTGCAGAAATATCTGCGCCTCCAGTTCGCCTATCGCAACAGCAGCGGCGAGTGCGACATTTATCGCGAACAATTGCGGCCGCGAGGTTTGGTCAAAGGCGATACCATCGAGCCGGGTCGCATGTATCTGCTGTTTGTGCAACAACTCGATATTGGCAATTTCACCATTCTCGGCCAGCCGATAAGGAAGACCAAACGTGTCGTTGAGGCCGTTCGCAATGCTGTGAGTGAAAACTATGGTGAGTAACAGCAAATATTTCTATACTGTTTAATGATTTAGCTGTAACTATTTAGATGTATGATTTAATGTAGTCCTATGGGTCTCTGGGTAATGTGATTCTGACTGGAGGGTATTCATCGTCATTACTTTGTTAATCTAAGTGTGTACAGTGGTGGTCATAATTTTATAAACTTTTTAGATGATGGATCCAAAATATTTTAAGTTGATAATTACGATAGCTCTGTTAAAAGTTCAGCTAACAGTTTTTTAATAATCCTGACCAGTCAACTGTCAATTAGTGCGATCTAAAACCCAGCAAAGAAAGTGGAAGTACTTCTAAGAAACGCTTTTTATCTACTTTCAAGGGATTCGTTTGGAATTTAGGACAACCCATAAAACACATTAAATCTAACTACGCGGAAGCTATTTTTATCTACTTCGTGGGAAGCTTTTTTTACCTTTGCGTTGTCAGTTCGGAAGGTCTCGGGTTCGACCCCGGCAAATTTTTCTTTTTAATACTATATTTTTCTAATTTAAAAAAAAAAATTTTTTTTAACTTTTTGAAGAAGAAAGCACTCCTGTTATGTCCATGTGTGTAGTTCGTCTATGTTGAGTGTTGCCATATCGACGTTTTTTGTTCGATTTAGCTGGCAATATCTCAGAGAAGGGAATTGCTCAGACAGCAAAGCTTGGGTATGCGAAACTGTAGGTCTTGGTTGGTCTCCAACTAGCGCTGATTGTTTTTCTTAGAAGTATGGAGAAGTTGTTCCGTTCTATGACATTTTCCTCATTAAACGTGTACGATTGGCACTAGCTTATTAAACGACTGAGTGGCCGCTAAGGCGATAATTTCAAATCTTAAATATTTGAAATTTCTTTTACACAAAAACTGATTGGCTTTATGAATCATAAACCGTTTAACTTGAAAATTTGTAATTTTTAGAAAAAAAAAATATTCAAGAAATACTAAAGGGTTTTCCAATAGGGACATAACAATTTCGTATCTTTATGTCAACACATCTCAAACATTTTTTTGGATCGTTCAGTGTTAAAACGTTATTCGAAGTCAACATTTTCATCACGGTAAAGTTCATTTGCGAGCACCGTTTGGAATTTATTTAAAATTACTACCGAAATTCTGAGTCGGTGGTCGCAACTTTAAGAGCGTTTACTCCAATGTTCGGCCGTAATAATCGTCCCACCCGACAGGCTATGCGTGTTATAGTGGATAAATTTGGTCCCTAATTTTCATTTTTAGATGTTCCGGCGCCAAAGAGACGCCGTACTGCTGGAAGAAAATATCGCAGCCATAAGTGTATCCGTTCAAATAAGTCGATTCGACGTCGTTCTCAGGAATTGGCCATTACGTAAACCTCACTGTGGCGTATTTTGCAAAAATATCTTGGCCTTCATCCTTATAAGATCAAACTGACTGAAGAACTAAAGCCACTTGATCATTTAAATGCCGAAACTTCTCCGATTAGGCTATGGCAAAGTTTCACGAAAATCTAGAATTTCATCGAAATGTGTGCAAGAGTGGTGGAAAATTGGGTCCAAATAATAGATTGCTGTACACCAGCTCGTGGTGGTCAAATGACGAGTTTTAACGAAAATTTAATATAATTTTTGGAAAACAAATTTGTTTTTAAATTCTTGTACAATAGTAGGAAGTTCTAGCGTTAACGACCTTTACAGCGAGTTGCCAACAGAATGCAGCCATTGGTTCTAATTCTATTTAAAAGAACTTCCAAATCACAACTTTCGAAAGTTCTTTCACTTCTCAAAATAAATTTTTTATAAATGATGCAGATATCCAAGTCACTTCGTATTTATTGACCAATAACGCACTTTACCTTAAAATTGACTAAAATGTGATTTTTTAACGTTTATGTTAGGGCATCCTCTATTCCGAATTACAAATTTTCATTTGGCCTTGTTGCTGTAGTTACACTTTGGCTCCAAGTTACACTTTTCCATTTGCTGTTGTAAACATAGCACATTTTAATTGAGATGTAGATGGCGACACTTGTCACACATAAGAAACTATATTGAGATGACTTCCTAATTGTTGCAATGGCCTAACTCAAAATTACTGAGCGTTGTGGCAAACGAAATATTGATTGTCATGTTTTTAAGAAAATTGCTTAAAGACAAATCTTAGATAAAACCCCTAACAATGCTAATGACAAAAATATTGTCAGTTAATTTGAATTAATTTGAAAAGTAGATGGCGACAGTTGTCAAACATTAGAAAATGTTGAAGGTGTCCGATGGTGCCAAAAGTTGGAATGGCATATGCCATTACTAAGACCGATCATATTGGGGAAATAGAGGCGATCATGTTTTAAACTATTTATTTTTTTATTGGTGGAAACCCTAATTTCCATTCCTTATTTGGCAATAAAGTTTTGAATATGATAAATACATGACATATAGATGGATAAACTTTTTGATAATGATAATGATATTGAAAATGAAAACATTGTGTTTACACTAGTGTCCAAAAGGATGAGTCACTCCGTATTAATTGACCAAAAACCACACTTTACCATAAAAATTATTTAAATGTGGTTTATTACGTTTTTCTGAGACATCCTATATTCCAAACAACAAGTTTTTATTTGGCATTGTTGATGTAGAAAATATTAATTGCTTTAACATCTTCTTAGCTCCAAGTTAAACTTTCCCATTTGTTGATGTAAACAAAACACAAAGATGTTATTGAGATGTAGATGGAGATTCTTGTCAAACATAAGGAACTATAGATGTTATCTGAAATGGACCTAGCCCATAATGACCGAGCATAGTGATAAACGTAAAAGAGATTGTAATTTGTTTAAAGATTGTAATTTTTTTACTTAGAGAAAAATCTTAGATGAGCACTCCACTACGTTGATGACAAAAATATTGCCTGTTAATTGAAATGTAGATGGCGACAGTTGTCAAAAATAAGAAAATGTAAATGTTGTCCGAGCTCAAATGTTGGAATGACATATGCCATTAAGACCGATCATATTGGAGAAATAAAGGCGATCATGTTTTCAATAATTTTTTTTGTTAGACAATCTCATTTACATACCTTTTTGGCAATAAAGTTTTGAATGTGATAAATACTTGGCATATTGATGGATACATTTTTTGATAATAAAAAAAGAGAAAATTGTGTTCACACCACCAAAACGAAAACCGACATACCGGTTTCTATGTCCAAAGCCGACAGTCGGTTTCCCAAATATAGCTTTAAACCGACATGTCGGTTTTCTCGGTTTTTTGCTGCCGAGATTAAGGTTTTGATTTTTGTTTTTGGTTGTTTTATGTAAAAGCAAAAAATACATAATTTTTAAGCACGGAACACGTAACTAAAAAAAGCCAGGCCTACCTTTAAGTGTACTGATAACTCAGAACCATTGGGATGATAACTCAGAATCAGAACCAGTTGATTCGGTTTAACGATATCTGCCTGTTCGTCCTTCCTTCCAAACTTCCTCAATACACTTTGCAGAAGTAAGTTTGTTGAACAAAGGTTGTTGACTTTTATGAAATTCGGTTAAATTTAAAATGTAGCTCGCACACATATGTTCAACCGATTTTATGTCTTTAGTTCTAGATGCGATCCGTAATCAACTCATTTAGAATGATTCAAACTGGTTTACGTTTTCATATAGCCCCAGTACGAAAAACTCTCCCGAAATAACATCCAACCGATCTAGAAAAGACACATTAATTCCGCTTTCAATCAAATTTGATATGGTATACAGTAGAGGCTCGAAGAAGTAAAGACGCGCAAAAGTTAAGTAAAATATTCGGAAAAGTTAAGCAGCTTTCAGTCACCACGCTGGAATTTAAAAAGTCCAGTGCTACTTAAAACTTTTGAGTCGTTTTTGTTTTTATTTTGTGTTTCTATTTCTTAATATATTTTGAATCATTTTATGTCGATTTTCGCTATGCATATGTGTGTGTAGTGTTGTACACACGTGTACCAATGGACCAGAATCCAATAAAAGTGACAAAACGTTCATACCGTAATCAGTTATTGGCGTCCATTGTTTCGATTCACGAATCATAGGAAAAGTACTATCTTCGTCAAGCAAATTTGCAGTTACAGCTAGCATGGGATGAAAAGGAATTTACAAAAAGCTAGACATTTACAAAAAGCTGAACTGGGATAATCATCAGTATAATGACGAAGAAGAATCGGTGCTGTTTTCACCAGATCCGTTTTATAATCGTATTTTCGAAGGACGCAACAGCTGTTGACAAGACTTGCGCCTGATTATTCTCTTTTAGTAGAAGAGATTACTGCATAAACTGCCGATTTCCTTGATGGGAATGGATCGGACAAAAGCAGGCCCAAAATGAAGACAATTTTTCCCAAGCTCCGGAGTTTGAACCTAGTAATGCACAACCATGGATCTATGTCAAAAACAACACATATAGGAGACATTTTTCAAAAAATTTAATTCTTCCAACCACTGTGCGGCTTTCGACTAGATCCACTATCGTGCACTTAAATATTATTTAAATCACAATAATAGGGTGTTTCCACTACGGTCGCGTCCACGTTCGTACCTATACAAAAAACATAGGCAGTTAGGTATGGGAAAAAGTAGCGTTCATATTGGACGCGTTTTCCGATAATTCGCGTTTACTATAAATTCGATTATTTTTGCAATCGAAACCCACCCATACCTATTAATGGCAACACCGCAAATTGCACCTCCGCGCGTTAAATCCTATACAAAAAACATAGGCAGTTAGGTATGGGAAAAAGTCGCGTTCATATTGGATGCGTTTTCCGTTAAGTCGCGTTTACTATAAAATCGATTATTTTTGCAATCGAAACCCACCAATACCTATTAATGGCAACACCGCAAATTGCACCTCCCTATTAAAACAGCTGTTTATCAGCATAAATATAAAGCGCTGCTGCTACTGCACATTTCCATTGGGCGCAATACCATTTGATCCTAATTTTCCGCTGCGGTTAGCAAAATAATATCATTTAATTCCATGATAATTTCACAACACAAAAATATTAAACTTTTAAACCGCAAAAAAAACAAATAAACACAGCTGTTTGAACGCAAACGTGGACGCAAAATACAATGGAAACACCATTACAAATTAAATCGTTGACGCGGACGTGGACGCGACCGTAGTGGAACAGCCTATTAGTCATTGATCTGAAGTTTAGTCAAAATATTCTATGAAACTCGACTTTTGTGAAAATCGATTTTCGCCGATTATCCTTAAAAACAAGAATTTCATCGAAATTGTCGAAATATTTTTGAGTTTGTAGAAATATTTTGAAAAATTTGAATTTTATCGAAATATTTTATGAAATTTACATTTATTCAAAACATTCTGTGATATAAGAATTTCGTCACAATAGTGAATAAAATTTGAATTTCTTCAAAGTATTTTATAAAATATGGATTTTGTCGAAAAATTAGGCGTATTCTATAGGTAGGTACTCATTTATAAAACGATTCGCTAGACGATAACTTCAAAACTTTAGGAGAATTTTTTACATTTCTTTGTAAACAAGAAGTGTTAGCATTTATGCATCATTATCCGTTTGATCTGAAAATTTGTAGTTTGCAGAAAAAAAGTTTTCAATAAATACTCCAAGTAATAACAGAGCTAGTTTATGCTAACTTCAGGTAATTCTTAATAAAATTTCTTCCTGAAAACTTTAATTATTTAAAACTAATAGGTTTTAACACATATTGTCTATGGTTTCCTGTAAACAATTTCATTTTTATACGGGGGTTGCTCTTTATATTTCGAGTCCTGCCAATACCATTATTCCCAGATGCAAACTGGAACTTCCATTGGAAGCATTGACATTTTTTAGCATAACTTCCTGCACTCAGAACGTTTTGTCATTTGAGGGCGAGTTGATTGGTTTTCATATTTTTTGAAAATTCATCTCCGTTAAAAAAATTAAATTATTCCGTGAACATTTTCGTGCGATGAGTTTTTACGATTTTTGGCGTGAGTTATCGAGACAAGAGTTTTTTAATCAACTTGTTTCGACTTTTGGCGATGAAGCACCGTTGAAAACCACTGTTAATCGCTGGTAATAAGAGTTCAGTCTCGGACGACGTTCGCTTCAGGATGAATTTCGTGAAGGACGTCCAGCTTCGGTCACTTTGCCAGAAACCATCGATGCTAAGCGTGAATTGATTAAGCAAGACCGACATGTGGCATACCGTAAGATTGAGGCATCCTTGGACATTATCATGACAAGCATCAATAATATATTGCATGCTCATTTGGCCGTGACAAAAATTTGTTCTCGTTGGATCCCGCATAATTTGACGAATGCTCAAAAAAAAAGGCTCGTATGGATTGGTGCAAAGAGATGTTGAAAAAGTATAACTGCGCTAGCTCAAAGGCAGTGTATAACATTGTCCCAGGTGACGAATCATGGATCTATGCATATGAACCCGAAACAAAACAGCAATCGACCGTATGTGTCTTTCAAGACGAGCCAAATCCAACAAAAGTTGTTCGTGGAAGAAGTACATCGAAGTAAAAGATTGCGTTTTTTTCGGTATAAGCAGCCATGTTGCCACAGTACCTTTAGTGGAACGTAGGAGGTCAATTCTGAGTTGTATACAATCATCTTTTTGCGAACAGTGTTCGTAGAAATGAGGAAAGATAATAAGAGCAGACGGATCTTTTTGCATCACAACAATGCGAGCTCTCACACATCAGCTGTAACAATGAGCAATTTGACCACTCAAGATGTCGAATTGATGGGCAATCCACGGTACAGCCCCAATGGCCCAATGACTTCTTCTTATTCCCTAGCATCAAGAAAAAAATGGGTGGTCAACGTTTTTCATCGCTCGAAGCAGCTGTTGAAGCTTTCAAAAATCATGTTTTGGAGGTGTCTCAATCGGAGTGGAAAAATAACTTGGAAAATCGGTTTGTATTCATGCATCTTAAAGGAGAATATTTTGAAAAACAATAAAACCATTCCAATGATAAATTATTGTGTTTTAATTGGTGTAAAGATATCGCGCTTCTAGATTAGGAGTAATGCACAACCATGGATCTATGACAAACACAATCCAAAAAGTAGGCATGTTTGTAAAAATTTATTTTTTTCCGACGACTGTGCGCCGTCGTACAAGATCCACAAGATCCACCCACTACGTACAAGTAAATATTATTTAAATCAAAATAAATCGTTGAACATTGATCTAAAGTGCTCTCTGTTGATTTTGATAATATTTTCACACGTGCGAAACAAGAGACATCCGTTTGTGACTTTGAAATTTTTGATCTATAAAATTGCTCCTTTTATCTGGCTGTGGAATGGCACATGCAAATTGCATAGATATGATAATGATGAATCTTTCTCTATCTCTCTCTTCTGCGATTACTAACAGATTTTAGGAGATCAAATTTAAGGTAAAGCTCGTAATAGGTAATATTATAAACCTACTTTGACGCATGCTAATTATCAAACTTGAACTGACCTTTAAGGAGAAACTTGCAAACTTCGGCTGTCTTCAGTCGTTATTTAGGAGTTAATTTCAAATGTATCTTTGCAATCTCTGGCAGCTCTTTTGATAGGATTTCATTTCAAAACTATTACAAAATCCTCAGTAAATTATACAAATTTCAAACTGGACACAAATGCCGCAGCACCTTTTGTTTCGTTTGTGGAAAAGCATTTCCGTTCCCTGTTGAGCTATAATTGTGATCAGTGTGGTCGATTCATACATGAATGCATATAGTGTGAAACATCCATGCATACGGACGGACGGACGGATGATACGTTGAATGCCATCCATCCATCCATCCGACGTCCACGGTTTTGTTGGTGCGCCGGTGTGTTCATGTCCATTTGAGACCGGCTATTCGTGGAATAAATATCAGCATGTATGGAGGAGCTGCATTCACACCGCATTAGTTAAGACTTTTGAAGAAGACGGCGACGACGGCGACTACGACTCTGAAATGAACTAAACACATTAATAAAGAGAGTGCAAATGATGCAACATTTTGTTGCCGCATTGCAGTCCGCACTAGATGTGATAGCACTCCGGTTCCATACGATGGAAATTCTAAAAAATATCTTAGTTTTTATGCTCGTATGCCCGTACATACGTTTAGTTGCGGCGAAGAAGGCCTGCTTCGAAACACGCAAATGCCACGAGAATTAGCATTTGTAATGATGATGATGGCGATGATGAGGTTGATGACGACGGCGATAATAGTAAAGGTGGCAAGCGGATACGGATATCATGCAGAGCTTCCGTGTGTGTGCGAAGAGAGTTTAGCGGTGTGTGTGTGTGTGTGCGATTGCATGTGCTGCGTGCAAGTTAAAACATCTGTGAGATGATGTTTGCCTTTCTCTCTCTCTTGCATTTTCGTTCTTCGTGTAAGTGTGTGTGAGTGGCTGCTTACGCCCTGATCATGTGTGTGTGTGTTTGTGGTGTTTTGTTCTTATAATACTTGTTGCATTACGATGGGTTTTGATAAAAATCGCAAATAAAAGCACTCATTTGTAATTCATTTTTTAATGATTTTCCTTAATTTTAAATTACTTTTGTTTTTGTTTTGCTTTTTTGCCAACTTCACGCTCTGGTAGCACTCACCAGACCGAAATAATTTTATGCAGCGCAACACACCCGCAAATCGACAACTACAAACACACACACACACATACCTTCCAACATATGCACGCATACATTAGTACAGAAAGACTAGAGCTGAATTAAAGCAGCGGCGTTGTAACAAAGGCCTTCTGCAAAGAGGGCTTCGAGGTAATACTAACCTGCATTTCTATCTTTAATACACTCTGGAGTTCAAAGACATTATTAAGGATTGAAATTATTATGGCTTTTCATTGCAAGGGTCTCGTGGTGTAGTTTGGCAAATAAAGTTTTTATATATTTGGGCTTTCTGAAGTGAAATATTTCACTCCATCTATCCTAAAGTGTCTAAAACCGAAGCGAAATCCGATTTTTATATCTAAGCCCGACATGTCGGTTTCCGGTTTTTTGTTGTCGAATTTTTGGTCGTTGTATAAAAAAGCAAAGAAAATTCCTAAATTGCACGTAAGGAATAGCAAAGATATTTGAAATATATGCGGAAATGTCAATAATTCCGTGAGTTTTCGAATAAAACACATTTTTTTTTTTTAAAAAAATATATATTTTACAACATAATCTCCTTCTAGCTCAGTACCCTTTGTCCAAAATTTCTCTAATTTTTGTATCCCTTCCAAAAGTATATGGAGCTCCATAAAATAGGCATTTGATTGAGCAACAATTCCATCGTTGGAAATAGTCACTGGGGCTTAATCCGGAGAATATGGCATAAATTCGTAACCCAATTTAAGCAATTGAGACTACACACGTACGCACCCGTGCATTATCGTGATAAAGAGAACTTTTTTCTTGGTCATAAGGGGTCGTTTTTTTTTAATCCTCGTTAAATCAGTCTAATAAGTTGGCATAATATTCGCCGTTTATTTTTCCCCTTTTGAAGGTAATCGATGTGGATTATCCTGCGTGCATCTCAACAAACTGTTTCACACACCTTATTGGTCGATAAAGTCACCTTGGCCTTCTTTGTAACCGGTGCACCCAGAGTTTAGACTGCTGCTTGGTCTCCGGAGTGTTGTAATGAATCCATGTTTCATCCACAGTTACAAAACGCCGCAAAACTCCTTCGAATTGCGGTTAAACAACCCCAAACAATCATTTGAGGTTGTCACACGATTACATTTATGATCAATTGAGAGCAGAGTTCCCATAGTATTTATCAAGCTTTAAATAATGTTCACGAGGTTGTACATTCTAAACAGCTATTAAACACAAACCAAATGACGGTACTCTCCCAAAGTTTGACAGTAGACTATTAACAAATGGTACGTGATGGAAGCAGTGTTGCATTTCATATAACTACGGGGGAAGTTGGAAAAGTCACGGAATTAATCACATGCCCTCGTACCTTTAAGTATACCGATCGACTGGCTCATCAGTTGATTCGATTAACGTACCTGTCTGTCCGCCCCTCTGTCCGTCTGCTGTCGTTCTAAAGCAGTTGATGTTCGATTTTCATGAAATTTGCAAAAGTAGGTTTTTTGGTAGGCACACAAATGTTCTCCGACCGATGTTATGTCTAAAGCTCTAGAATCCACATATTACATCCAATATTGATGACGTTTGGTACAGTTCATTAGATCGATCAGTAATAATTTATCTGTGTTTTCCTTGTCAAACGAGAAGTTTATACAAGATGCTGTCTGTAGTAACCACTTTTATTCTCAAGACTGAAATATTTAACTGTACCAAGAGGTAGAACACACTTGTGGCCAGTGGATGACATAGCTCATTAGCTTGAGTATCCCCATGTTGAACTCACGCTTGGTTTCTTTCTTGCCACGTATAATTTATGTCATAAAGCTGTACTTCTTCAAAGTCCAGACGTCACAGTGCCATACATACGAGTGGCAGTGGATTGCATCGTTAATTGCTTGGCAAGAGAAAATTTCGCTAGCGACATCTAGAAGTTGCAGATGGGAAAATCGTTGGAAGACGGATGCCCCTAATTATTCAAGAGTAAACCTAAGACTATAGAACGTATTATTGATATTCTGAGTGCGTTTGCAATCATTATTAAGGCACCTGCAAACTCTAGATGGCACTAGCGTTTTTCTCTCCCTCGCACAGCAAATTATCAAAAGTACATACGACGCAAGTCTACATGCAGAAGTATTAGTACGTCTACGTTCCCTGACAAATCTTTATACCAAAAGTGCGTTATCTTTGGGGCAAACTTAAATAAAATAATGTAAAAGAACGGGTGTCCCTATCTAGCGCGAGAAGTTCTTACGCATCCCTCTAGGGGGCGCTTATGAGAGTACTCACACTTTCCTACTCCCATTTTTGTTTACGTGGCTATCCTCGGTACAAAATAGAAGTGGATAATCGTCTTGCTTTTGTTCCTTAATGTGTCCCGAGCCATTGATATGGAAGGATTTGCCATACTTGCGCCTAAGCACTAAGTCATACCACCTCACAGTTCAACACAACTTCCTCTTCTTGGGGGCTGGTCCGCAATCATGCTTTCTCCGTACATTCCCTCTGGTATGTTTAACTTTAGAACGTTTTTGTTCCAAACGTCTCAGATCTGACATATTATTTGTAAGCAGTCAGCATAAACTCCCCCACAAGCTAAGAGTCCTTCACAGAATGTACCTCTGGGTCAAATAGAGGGCCGCTGAAACACCACATGGAGCTTTCGAGTCCAAAAATTTGCAGATAGAAAACACCAATGGCCAGTTAATAACTGCGATTAATACCGGCTTTCCATGTCGTGACCTGCAATCGTTGAGGGTGAGATGGTGTGCCCATCTTTCTTGTGTCAAGTTAAGTCCTTGGAAAATCGTCTGGCTTCCTCGGTAGGCCTTCAACGATCCCTCCACACTCGCCACTGTGTATGCATACATACATACTTATGTACATTAGTGTACATAGATACACTGCGGAAGGGCAACTAAAATTTCGTTAGTTGGTTGGATGGCTGGCTGCTTGTTGTTGTTGTGTTTTGTTGGTTCCATTCATTTACGTTTTTGTTACGTCGAGTGTTTCTGTTCTCGTAATCAGTGCTTTTATTAATTAATTTCAAGTCTCTGCGTTTCTTCGTGTGGTTGATGGCTTGAATTCATTCACTGTATCTGGTAGTCGTCGTAGTTGCCGTTGTTGTTGTGTATTCCCGGCCTTAGTCACTGCCAACCAACCAACCAGCCCGCCAGCCAGCCAAGAACAGCTGCAGCCATCAAAGTCAAAGCCACAGCCGCAATTTTCAGTTGACAACAGTTTGCCTACCCATGGCTGTCAAACACAATATAAATACACGTAGTTCGTCTGTCTGTCGGTCGGTCCGTCCGTCCTTCTGCACATTTGTACGAGTACAACCGGTGCTGCTCGCTTGCTTGCAACATTCATATTCTTTTATTTCAGTTCATTTATCTGTTTTTTTTTTTGTTTTTCTCCACCTCAGCCCATTGTCATTAGAACAGAGATCTTGTCTGTTTTTTGGTCGTGTTGCCATTGGAATACGTTACGTTACGGTTCACAACCTTTAATGTTGTGGGATCCCACCACCAGCTTTGCTGTAATCCATTCTGAATCTCTGATATCACGCTTCCCACATTTTCATCGCCGGCACGGGATTATCATCTTTGTTTTCGTTTTAGTTCGTTCTGGAATCCGAAATTTCTTTTCATCCTCCTCAGAACTGAGATGTTGGCAACAGGTGTTGTGCGAGGTCGAATATCCGATTCGATGGCCATAGCAAGCGTCGCGTTGTATGATTCTAGTATTGTGGAAGTTTCATCAGAACACACACACATTCACACATTCACACACATACAGTCTTAAAGTTGTGCCCCTGGCATTGTTTGGTTTCTATCTCACTCGCACACGAATACCGGGTACTTTGTTCGCTGCCATTGTAACGATTTTTTTTTATTTTTTTGTAACTTAGAAATGTACTCGTACTAACCTTGGCTGTGCGTCTCCATTTTCACAGTTTTCACAATGCAAAGAAATACTTGAGCAACGATTAAATCACATTTCACTTCAGTCGTTTTGTCGTTTGTGTCGAGTCACATGGCGGCATGTCTGTCCCCCCATTGTTTGTTTCCCTATGAACGTTCGCTACAAACAACATTAGAGAAATGTGATCTTCGATTGCAATAACCAATAGCCTTAATTGATTGCTAGAAGATTGGGGGTGGGTGGCGTTTATTTTATTTACTTGAGCGAACCTTTTGTAACGCTTTAGGTTACGATATGAGTTAAGTGGCGAATGTGGCAG
This sequence comes from Hydrotaea diabolus, assembly GCA_963513945.1. Lineage (NCBI taxonomy): Eukaryota > Metazoa > Arthropoda > Insecta > Diptera > Muscidae > Hydrotaea > Hydrotaea diabolus. The sequence continues at coordinate 167,364,969 of OY740719.1, forward strand.
TTATTCCGGATTTTAGTATGACTAATGAAATGAAAAAAATAATTTAATCCTTTATCATACACATGTTTCGATAGTCAGATTCAAAACACTGGACCCACCGCATCCTTGCTGAAGTTTATACACTACATACTGCATTTTAATACCTTCACCCTGCTGGGTAAGAGGGTATATAGCATTTGGTACAGACAAAAAGTGAAAATCATCGAAAAAATACCATAAATATGTACTCGTATGTTTTCACTAAATCTTTGACTTTCATGTCATAATATTTTTCCAAATCGGCTTAGGAATTAAAGATGGGCCCTTTATAGACATAACATAACACCCCTTCAATTATTCACTTTACACATATGTACCATTACTCCCACTTTTGGTATTCTTGAAAGAATAAAGTTGTAAGGCAAACTTGGTCACAAAAAAATAAGTTAAACTTGGAGGCAAATAATTGTAATCCCAGCCACGCCCCCCTCTGGGACTTCCCACACAATTGACCCTGTTTCACTGCAGAGTCACTTAGAGCGTTAAATTCGCTAAAGTAGTTGACACGCCATTCTGGTATTACCCTTGCAATTGCACCATTAGGCCCACTTTTAGTACGAGGGCTGCTATATATATATTTCTGGCCTAATAATGTCAATGCGAATATTTATCATCAAAAATGGTTTTATTGTTTTTCAAAATATTCCCCAGCATGATTTATATACTTTGCATGTGCTCAAACCAATTGTCGAAGCACTTTTTCCACTGAACGCTTCAACAGCATCTTCTGGCGACGAAAATCGTTGACCTCGCATTTTTTCTTGATGTGCGAAGTCAGGGTTGTACGGCGGATGACCCATCAATTCGACGTTTTGGCCGGTCAAAAAGGCGCTGGTTTGAGCCGATGTGTGAGAGTTCGCATTGTCATGGTGCACAATGATTCGTCTTCTCTTGTTGGTTTCTCAAATTTCTCCGAAGACTTCAGGCAAACAAGCTGTGGTGTACCACTCAGAAATGACCGCCCTACGTTGCTCAAGCGGATCTGTCGCCACATGACCAGTTTTGCCGAAGAAACAGGTGACCATTTGCTTCCAAGTGCTTCTTCCACGAACAACTTTCGTTGGATTTGGCTCGTCTTCGAAGACCCAAACTGTCGATTGCTTTTTTGTTTCGGGCTCATACGCATAGGTCCATGATTCGTCACCTGTGACGATCTTTTAAACGTGCTTTGAAACACCGCGATCGTATTTTTTCAAATTTCTTTGCACCAACCGACACCAGCCTTTTTTGAGCGATTGTCGCATTGTGCGGGATCCTACGAGAAGAAACCTTTTCTACGGCCAGGTGTTCATGCAAATATCGAATGTATGCTGGTGGAAGAAATGCCCAAGGATGCCTCTATCTCACGGTATGTCACATGACGATCTTGCATTATCAGTTCACGCACGACATGAATTTTCTCTGGCACAACGGCCGTTGTCGTGATAGTCCACGACGAAAAATGATCGCACGACAATTTTCACGAGTCAATTCCATTTTTTTGCCAAATTGATTTTTTCAAGTCACTGTAAACAACACAAATGATGTTCGAACGTCAAAACGTTCTGAATACGTTTATGATGAAAAATGTCAAACGTTCCAATGGAAATGTCAGATGGCGCTAGAAATATATATAGCAACCCTTGTATTCCCTTAATATCTTTAATGCTATTAATATGATCTTATTAAAAATAAATACTGAAAAACAGAGTTAATTAAGTTGGAGACATATAATTGGATTTCTAGCCACGCCTCTTCTGGAACATTCCACAGAAATGACCCAGTTTCAGTGCAGATTGTAAAATTTTCATTATGACTTTATGCGCGTGCACCCAGAGTGGATGTCACGCCCTATTTTTTCAGGTACCTCCAGTGCAAATGCACCAGTCCGGCCATTCTTGGTATTGGCATACTAATTTTAATAAAATGCATACGTTTCGGCTGAAAATTAGTTATTGGAAAATCTATTATAAGTTAGACTTACGGACTAGAGTGGTCCGATTTGTAAGGACAAAAATTTGTCGATATTGTGCCAACGATTTTTTGATAGTTTTTGGCATGAAGAAAACAAGAGAATGAAAAAAATCATTATAATGAAAAAAATCATTATCTACGATTCACTCAGTGGTATTTCTATTCTCACGCGCTCATATGGTATATTGTATTGTATGGGGCAATGTATATTTGTACGTCACCTTGAAAAGGTAATATTTGAAAAAAAATGATTTTATTACCTACTGAAAAAACCTTAAAAATAAAAGTTGGAAAAAAGTCAAAAAATTTATATTTGTACGCCTTGAAAATGATTTTTTGATATGTCGTAGCGGAAGTTTTTTTCCGCATGTCAAAAGCTTTCGAAAAATCGATGGCGCAATATCGATTGCTTAATCGATCCACCCTACTAACTCCCAACAAATTAGATCCCTAGCCCTAAGCCACACTATTTAGTAATAAGGAGGAACACAGTTCGAATACACAGACACTCCGCGAAGCAGACTTGGACTGTCCATTGCGAATGTAGAAAGGTGTTTCTTGTTACCGTGACGTACAAAAAGTGCAGCAGCTAAGTGTGTACCTAGAAGTTATGGGCGGTGTCATCAGAGTGCCTAAACTTACTCTCGAACCAAAAGTAATTTACCTGTCAATTTAAGCTTTAACATTTCTATGAAAGATGTTATTGTCAGAATCGGTACAGTGGTCACATATTTGTCCAGTCGACCGTAAAACATATTTTTCGTTTTTCCGTCGGGCAGAAAAGGAAAACAAGAAAAAAACCCATATTTAACTATAAAAAAACTCTTAAGAACAGTGTGCTAAGTTCTGGCCGTAAAGTGGTCATTTGAAACTCATCGAATACACAGACACTCCGCGAAGTAGACTTGGACTTTCCATTGCGAATGTAGAAAGCTGTTTCTTGTTACCGTGACGTACAAAAAGTGCAGCAGCTAAGTGTGCACCTAGAAGTTATGGGCGGTGTCATCAGAGTGGCTAAACTTACTCTCGAACCAAAAGTAATTTACCTGTCAATTTAAGCTTTAACATTTCTATGAAAGATGTTATTGTCAGAATCGGTACAGTGGTCACATATTTGTCCAGTCGCCCGTAAAACATATTTTTCGTTTCTCCGTCGGGCAGAAAAGGAAAACAAGAAAAAAACCCATATTTAACTAAAAAAAAACTCTTAAGAACAGTGTGCTAAGTTCTGGCCGTAAAGTGGTCATTTGAAACTCATCAACTAGCATGGAAAAAAACTACACGTTAGACATAGATACCCTATGGGGGCAAACACTTCATCAGGTTTCAGGTGTTCTTGGTTATTATATAATTTAACTGACAAAACCCCTATGCATCACCGTTTCCTGCGGCACTAAGATTCCAGGGCGGAAGAGACTTACTCTGTCTCAAAAGTCCTCACAGTTTTTTTTCTCCCTCACTGCTCCTCCAACTTTAACTTCATATGAACTGGCCTAATTTAGTTGCCTACTTTTACCAAGTTCGCATTTTCATACGTTGGTTCCAACATATCGCTTCAGAACCGCTCTAAGCCTGGTGCAAGTAAATATGGCGAGCTCCGCGTCTTTTACTGTACCACAGCAGGTCGGCCAGTACGAAGTTTCGTCAGTCATATTTTAAAAGGAAACTTCGGTATCTTCCATGGCCACTTAGGAACTGTATTAGTTTACCTTGCAGTGTTGTCTATTTACCCAGTTGATTATTGGTAGATACGAGTATATCCAGATATATCCTTCATCCTTTTCGGCTTTACCACCACTACAATTTTTTTTCTCCTGCAAGGTTCTCTTTAACCTCAGCTCGGGGTATCCGCGTTATTTAATATGACTTTCTCGACTTTTTCAAGCGGTATATTTATGGGATCGTGTCCTAAAAAAAACTGGCTTTAAAGTGATCTCAGCCGTGATTAGTACTATGAGTGTACAAATTTTACGATTTCCATGTCATTAGGTTACTTCTGAATGATCAGTATTAAAAGGTGTTAAAAATCTTACCAAATGATTTTCTTAAAAATTCCCATTTGGAAAAATATCTTCAGCAGTACACGAAGACGTAGCGAAGACGTCCGTAGCGGACGTGATCCAATAAAAACACAGCTCTAAAATTCGCAAAAGCTATATAAAATGAAGCGAATACACCGACCGGAGGTGCAAGAGAACCCAGTGAGAGAGAAAAATCGATGAGAAAATGATATATTCCTTCAATTTGGGAACTCTTTCTTGCTCTACGTTCAGTCATATAGGGGCATGTTCAGTGAAAGAGTTAAAATGGCACCACCCGCTAAAATCGCTGTGACAACTCGGTTTCAGCGCCAAGGTTTCCCATGTCAAACAGCCAGCACTTAAAGCTGTTGCGACACAGGTGTAATCACAACTAATTCGATATTCAATTCACTCTCTTTGTTTGTACTCGGATGCATTGAACACCGAACTGCAGCGCTCCGCACCACACCGCACCATCGCCACCGGCAGCAACATTGACATGTCTGACGTCATACGACGCATGTAGATCAATGAGGTCACATTTGCTAAAGTTTTCGATGTTGTTGTTGTGGTTGTTGTAGCTGGTGTACGAGCGGTTTGGCGGATAATTGAATAAACATGTTGAGGAGATGCATTTCAGTCGGTAGTCGTCAGCAGCTTTGGCACACATTTTGCGTTTCTCATACAAATGAACGCGTGTAGACACTTATGCATGTATGTACGAGCGTGTGTTCGTACATATGTATTTGTACTATGTATGAGTGGTGGCTGTTGTTATTGGAGATCGGACAAGCGGTCGATCGGTCTCCTTATAAAATAACAAAAAAAAAAAAACGATATTGCCGCTGATGGATATGCCCGCCACATTTAACAATGCTGGCGTTTATTTGCGAACGAAAATGATGATGATGACGACGGCGAAGACGACGATGATAATCGCACGAGAGAGGAAATTACAATTCTATTTTTCAGCTGGAGCCTTAATTAATGTACAGCTGTCTGGCACACGTTCCGACCTTATTATTAGCGACGACTATCAGACATTCAACGGCCGTGGCAACAACAGCAACACTATCAGCAGCAACCCCAAAAAAATAAAATGTAGCACATGGCAAAAATGCAGCTTTTAACTGCCTTAATTTTGCAGCAGCAGCAGCAACAGAGCAAGCAGCCCACTTGTTTCCCAATAAGCCCTTATAAAACCTAAAATTGGTTGCGTTCTTGATACCAAATTGACGTGAAGACTGTTCTTTTGTGTGTGTGCTTTTTTGGATTGTGGCCTCATCTGAAATTGAGCAAACGCAATTTGCAAATGTTTAAGCCGACGCTATGGATGAGGATCTGGAGTCTAACAGGTGATAGTGAGAACGAAAGGTGTTCTTTAGCGATGAAAAAATGTAAGCACGAGTGTAGAAACCTTAAACTGCCACACAAGTCAGACGCCCGAAATGTGGAAATACTCCCAAATCTAGGAACAACTTTAGTTACGCTTATTTCGGCCAAAGGCAGTGATGTTATTCGCGAATAGTACTACGAAAAGTACTTGAAGGTGTTAATAATTAAACCAAAGATATTCCTTAACACGCCCCAACAATTGTGGTCCCATCTGGAATTGAGCAACTGCAATTTGAAAATGTTTAAGCCGTCCGTATGAGAAATGGATAATGTGTTTAACAGGTAATATTGAACAAACTGTGTTGTGTGAACAAGATAAGGAACCTTTAACTGCCACTCAGAGCATACGACAAAAACATGTAAATGTCTTCAAACCTGAAAAATCAAAAAATGGCCTTCGCAGTGATCTTAATCGTTATTAGCACTATGAGTGTACGAATTTTCAGATTCTCATGTGATAAGGTTACTTCAGAATGGTACGGATTTCAAGGTGCTAGAAATCTAATCAAAAGATTTTCCAAAAAATCCCTCACGGAAATATTATCTTCACTTTGGCTTATAACAAACCGGTTCTAAATTTTATATTCCATCTTCCACTCTTCTACAGTTAGTAGAGGAAAATTTGCCAAAATGTGTGATAGGTCATAAAGCCTATAGGGAACAGTAGTACACAACCCAACGGATTTGGAAGTGCTTTTGCATATGCTCGCGCTATAAGATGCAAATAGTGTGGGAAGCGAGGAATATAAATTAAACTTGCAGCTGCCAAGGTGAGAAAATAGCCAGAGATGGATCAGAACTCGTCTAAGAAGCAATACATGTCGAAGTTGGTATAGCTAAATTTAATATTGTAAATCACGAGAACAGCGGAGAAGAGATAAAAACACAATTCCGAGGCTCGGTTTAGGTGTTATAACAAGCGCCGAAAAAATAGCTTACTTACTTAAGTTCCGCAACATAGAACCCTCTGGTGAAATTTTCAGATTAGCATCTTTTTTAGCCACCACAATTTACGACGAGGAGAATCACTAAAAAAAACAGTAGTAATAGTAGGTTTTAAAAAAATACTTAATTCCTCAACATTCCCTAGTTACTTAAAAATCATCAGTTCCTCAGCAATCCTTAGTTTCCCAGCTCCTGAAAAATCGTTAGTTTATTTCAAATTCACAATTTCTTAACAGCAGTCTCCAGTCCCTCAACAATCTTCTGATTCTCATCCATTCTAGCTCCTCAACAATTCGCATCTAATCAGCAATCCTCTGTTCCTCAATAATTCCCAGTCCTCAACATCCCCTAGTTTTTTAATAATCGCTTGTTTCTCAACAACCTTCATTTATTTAACAATTTTTAGTTCCTCGACTATTCTTTGATCTTCGACAATCCTCTTTTCCCCAACAATCCTCTGTTACTCAATAATTCTCAGCTCCTCATCCATCCTTAGTTGCTTAGCAATCCTCTGTTCCTACACAATCCTCACTTCTTAAACAACCCCAGTTCCTTAACAATCTTCAATAACTTAACCATGCCACTTCCATAACATTTCTCTGATCCTTAACATTCATTAGTTCCTCAACAAGATTCTATTCCTTAATAATCCTCAATAATCCTAACAATATTCAGTTTCTCCATAGTACTCTGTTTCTCAACAATCCGCAGTTCCTCAACTTATCACCGTTCTCAATAATCCTCTGTACCCTAATAGTCCTCAGTTCCTTTCCTCATAATTCTCACAATAATTCTCAGATCCTTTAAAAGTTTCGGTTTTTAACTATCCTTAGCTCCTTTAAAATTCCAACCTCCTCAACAATCCGCAGTTTCTTAACTATCCTCAATTCCTTAACAATCATTAGTCCCTCGACAATCCTCAGTTCCTTAACAATCCTCTGTTCCTTAAAACTTCCCGGTTTCTCGATAGACCTAAATTTCTCAATAATACTTTGTTCCTTAACAATTCACAGTTCCTTAAAATTATTCTGTTCTTTAACAGCCTGATGTTCCTCAACAATCCCCAGCTCCACAACAATTCTCATCCCCTCAACAGTCCAGAGTACCGCAACAATCCTCAGTTCCTCAGCAATCCAAATTGTCTTAACAATGCTAAGTTCCTCAACAATCTTCAGTTCCTTAACAATCTTCGATTCCTTAACAATCATCAGTTGAACAATAATCCGCATAGCTTTAACAATTCTCTGATCCTCTACAATCCTCAGCTTCTCTACAACCATTAGTTCCTTAACAATCAGTTCCTTAACAATCTTTAGTTCCTCACCAATCCTCAGTTGCTTAACGTTCCCCTGTTCTTCAACTTTTCCCAGTTCCTCAATCACATTCTGTTGCTTAATAGTCCTCAGTTCCGTAACTATCCTGTTTCTTAACAATCACAAGTTCCTCAGTGATTCTCCTCACCTCGTCAATCTTCAGTCTTCAGTTCCTTAACGATCCTCAGTTCCTCAACAATCTTCAGTTCCTCAGCTATCCTCAGTTCCTGAACATTCCTCAGTTCCACAAGAATCCTCTGTTCCTCAACCATCATCAGTTCCTTAACAACCATCAGCCCTTAACAAACTTTAGTTCCTCAACAATCGCTAGTTCCGCTATAAACTCGCTGTTCCTCAACAATTATCGGCTCCTCAGCAATTCAGATCCCCTTAGCAGTCCAGAGTACTGCAACAATCCTCTGTTTCTCAATAGTTTTCTGTTTCTCAACAATCCTCTGTTGCTTAACATTTCTCAGTTTCTCAACAATTCTTGTTTCTTAGCAATACTCTTACCTCAACAATGCCCAGTTCCTTAAAAATTCTCTGTTCCGCAACAATCATATGTTCCTCAATCCTATGTTCCTCGGTTCGTGAACAACTCTCACTTCCTTAGCAACCCTCCTCTTCTCAACATTCCTAGGTTTCTCAACAATCCTAAGTTCTCATAGAACCCCCTGTTCCTCAACAATCCTCATTTCCTTTACAACCTGCAAACCTTAACAAACTTCAGTAACTCAAAAATCCTTAGCTCCGCCATAATTCCCTGTTCCTCAACAATTCTGTTCAGCTCCTAAACATTTCTCATCCCCTTAACAGTCTACAGATCCACAACAATCCTCTGTTTCTCAACATTCCTCAGTTCCTCAACTATCCTCTGTTCCTCAACAGCCCTCGGTTCGTGAACAACTCTCACTTCCTTAGCAACCCTCCTCTTCTCAACATTCCTAGGTTTCTCAACAATCCTAAGTTATACTAGAACCCCCTGTTCCTCAACAATCCTCATTTCCTTTACAACCTGCAAGCCTTAACAAACTTCAGTAACTCAAAAATCCTTAGCTTCGCCATAATTCCCTGTTCCTCAACAATTCTGTTCAGCTCCTAAACATTTCTCATCCCCTTAACAGTCTACAGATCCGCAACAATCCTCTGTTTCTCAACATTCCTCAGTTCCTCAACAATCATCTGTTCCTTAGCAAGAGTCTATTCCTCAACAATTCTCTATACCTTAAGAAATCCTCTCTTCCTCAACAATCTTCGGATCGTGAACAATTCTCACTGCCTTAGGGACCTTCCGTTCCTCAAAATTCCTCAGTTCCTCAACAATCCTTAGTACCCTAACAATCCCCTGTTCCGCAACGAATTTTCAGATTCTCATGTCGTAAGGTTACTTCAGAATGGTACGGATTTCAAGGTGTTAGAAAACTAACCGAAAGATTTCCAAAAAATCCCCCATGAAAATAATATCTTCACATTGACTTAAAGTAGAAATATAAAATTTTATATTCCATCTTCCCTTAGGACGCTCTTGTAGAGTTAGTAGAGGAAAATTTGCTAAAATGTGTGATAGGTCATAGCAATAACCTCTTGGGAACAGTGGCACACAACCCAACGGACCTTAACAAACTTCAGTTCCTCAACAATCCTTAGCTCCGTTATAATTCCCTGTTTGTCAACAATTCTGTTCAGCTCCTAAACAAAGCTCATCCCCTTAACAGTCTGCAGATCCGAAATAATCCTCTGTTTCTCAACATTCCTCAGTTCCTCAACAGTCATCTGTTCCTCAGCAATAGTCTATTCCTCAACAATTCTCTGTTCCTTAACAAATCCTCTGTTCCTCCACAATCTTCGGATCGTGAACAATTCTTTCTTAGGAACCCTCCGTTCCTCAAAGTGCCCTAATAATCCTCTGCTCCCCAACAATCCTCAGCTCCTTAAAAATCCTCTGTTCTTCAACAATCCTCAATTCTCAGCTCCTTACCGCCCACAGTTCCTAACATATCCTTTCTTTCTTAACAATCACCTGTTTCACAACGATCCTCACCTCCTTATTAGCCCTCAAGCATTACAATAACACACCCCAAGTGGATGATTGTCTTTCATCGAATACCCCACGTGTGATTAGTTTAATTTATCCATCTGAAAACTATAGTTAAGATGTTTTATTCGGACTCATATCATCAAATCATTGCTCCTGCTGGCGGCCAAATCTATCAGTCCCATTTCTTTATCAGATATGGAAGGTCTTGCCTCTTGTGGCAACATCATCAGTTCGCAAGCAAATCTAATTTGCAAATATTCAAGCCGAGATATGGATGTCGATGACTTCAACAGATGAGAGAGTGAGAGAGACAAAAGGTCGGGCATACATACCGACTGACGACTGACTAATAGGGAAGCAAACATTAATTGTGGCGATGTCAATAACATCTTTTGTAAGTTCTCATCGTAATTTATGATTGGGTGGGAAGAGGCGAAAAGGGTGTCGAAGAACAGAGGCAGTTGGTAAAGTTAGCAAAAAAAAAGAACAACAAAAAACAATGCTAAAGTTAAACAAGTTTGTGTGAGAAGTACGAGTACGAGACGTAGTAGTAGCAGCATTCATGTGTCCCTAGAATGGTAAAGTGTTTAAAATAAATTTAATTGACTTTGTGCTCATTCCAAAAATATTTTCACACACAAAAGCTTAAACCTCGTGTCACATAATCTATATAGTAGTGGCTGGTTGGTTCGCTCGCTCGCTCGCTGGCTGGCTGGTTGGTTGGTACGGCTGCGACGACTTCCACCACACAATTGCGGCTTAAAGAGCCGTCAAACATACAACCAACAAACTGCCAGCAGCAGCAGACAGACGGACAAATGGACGGACGGACTGATACATTCAGCCAACAACATTCGGTACAACAACAGCAACAAAAGAGCAACAGCAGCAGTAGTCTTCGTCGTCATCATCATCGTATCGTCATCGTCACAAGAGCCGTACTATGCTTGAATATGACTCTAGTAGTAATACTACGAGCGTATAGTAAGTACTAGTATCGTATCCATTGCACAGTGTTTGTTTCGAACTTAAATCAAAGGGGCAAGAGCTTGGTAGATATTTCTATATGAGCTGTAATGTTTGGAAATATTCTAGAGGTGAACTTATAACACTTTCTTATTTGCTTCACTTGTCTCACCATGGATGGAAGAAAAACGACCCAAGTAAAACCGAAAATATTATAGAATCTTACAGATCGTCCGTAAGTTTTACGCAACTCTCCAGTACACATGGGTCGCTTTTGTACAATAGCGCGTTACAAAAGGACTGTCGGCGTCCTTTTGCGAGGCATTGAGGTCTATCTTTAAGCAAAAGCATACTCCAAAACAATCTGTAGTTAAAGATGTTAAAATTACATCCTGAATGTTAAAAAGAAAACATTTCCTCCCACGAAAAAATTATCCCAAATTCGGCTTTGGTCAGCCACAATATCTTAAACAGATGTCTTTAAATATTCAGCGTCCCATTTTATCATTAGGCCGGCTCCCATAGCTGGGGAAAACTTCATTAAATATCCTCCTTCAATCTTAAAGTGAGATATGGATGATTTTAGTTTCCTCATTTGAAGATCATCGCCCCACAACCATATTGGGTGAACGTAATAGGCGTGTTCTATTGATACACGCTTATTCTCAATTCCTTAATGGTCCTCAGTTCCGCAACAATCCTCGGTTCCTAGACTATCATCCTCTGTTTCTCAACTATCCCCTGTTCTTCAAAAATCCGCTGATCTCAGTTCCTTTAGAAACTTATTTCTAAACAAACACCAGTTCATCAATACTTGTCAGGTCCTCAAATAATCTCATATTCCTCGTCAATCCTCAGTTTCTCAACAATCCTAAGTTCCTCAACAATCCTTTGTTGCTCGACAATCCTCAGTTGCTCGATTGATATCTGTTCATTACCAATCCTCTTTTACTCAACAATTACCAGTTTCTCAACATTCCTCTGTTCCTCAACAATCCTCAAATCTTTCCCCTGTTCCTCAGCTCCTTAAGAATCTTCTGTAGGTAGCACTCATTTTCTTCTACCAGAGGTAGTTGGAGTAACCTTCATCACATATTCACCTTCAATCATAAAGTGAGATAGGAGTGATTTTATTTAAATCATTTAAAGAGCACCGTCCTAAAATCACATGGGATGAACACAATAGGCGTGTTCTATTGGTACTCGCTTATCCTCAGTTCCTTAACTATTATCAGTTCCTCAACAATCCTCAGTTCCTCAGCAATCCTCAGGTTCTCAAAAATGTTCAGTTTCTCAACAATTCTCAGTTCTTCTACCAAAACCGGTTCTTCAATTATATTCTGTGTCTCAGCTTTTTTTTCTGTTTTTAAAAAAACCGCAGGTCCTCGACTTTTTACAGTTCCTCAACAATATTCTGTTCCTTAATAGGCCTTAGTTCCTTAACACTCCGGCTTCTAAAGAATCGCCAGTTTCTTAATAATTCTCAGATTCGCAAAAATTCTCATATCCTCGTCAATCCTCAGTTTCTCAAAAATCCTAAGTTCCTCAACAATCCTTTGTTCCTCGACAATCCTCAGTTCCTCGACTAATGTCTGTTCATTAACAATCCTCTTTTACTCAACAATTACCAGTTCCTCATCATTCCTCAGTTCTACAACAGTCCTCTGTTCCTCAACAATCCTCAAATCTTTCCCCTGTTCCTCAGCAATATTCAGCTCCTTAAGAATCTTCTGTAGGTAGCACTCATTTTCTTCTATCAGAGGTAGTTGGAGTAACCTTCACCACATATCCTCCTTCAATCATAAAGTGAGATAGGAGTGATTTTATTTAAATCATTTAAAGAGCATTGTCCTCAAATCACATGGGGTGAATACAATAGGTGTGTTCTATTGGTACTCGCTTATCCTCAGTTCCTTAACTATTCTCAGTTCCTCAACAATTCTCAGTTCTTCTACCAAAATCTTTTCTTCAATTATATTCTGTGTCTCAGCTTTTTTTCGGTTTTTAAAAAAACCGCAGGTCCTTGACTTTTTACAGTTCCCCAACAATATTCTGTTCCTTAATAGGCCTTAGTTCCTTAACACTCCGGTTTCTAAAGAATCGCCAGTTTCTTAATAATTCTCAGATTCGTCAAAATTCTCATATCCTCGTCAATCCTCAGTTTCTCAAAAATCCTAAGATCCTCAACAATCCTTTGTTGCTCGACAATCTTCAGTTCCTCGACTGATATCTGTTCATTAACAATCCTCTTTTACTGAACAATTACCAGTTCATCTTCTGTAGGTAGCACTCATTTTCTTTTATCAGAGGTAGTTGGAGTAACCTTCATCACATATCCTCCTTCAATCATAAAGTGAGATAGGAGTGATTTTATTTATATCATTTAAAGAGCATCGTCCTAAAATCACATGGGGTGAACACAATAGGCGTGTTCTATTGGTACTCGCTTATCCTCAGTTCCTTAACTATTCTCAGTTCCTCAACAATCTCAAGCAATCCTTAGTTCATCAACAATCCTCACGTCCTCGACTAACTTTTCACAGTTCCTCAACAATATTCTGTTCCTTAAAAGGTCTCCGTTTCTTAATACTGCTGTTGCTAAATAATGACCAGTTCCTCAATAATTCTCAGATCCTTAAAAATTCTCATATAGTCGTCAATTCGCAGTTCCTCAACTACCTCAACAATCCGTAGTTTCTCTGCAATCCTCTGTTATTTGACGATCCTAAGTTCCTCCACAATTCTCAGTTGTTCGACTAATATCTGCTCTTTAAAAATCCGTTTTACTCAACAATCACCAGCTCCTTAGATCCACTACAATCCTCTGTTCCTCAGCAACCCTCAGTTCTTTTACAATCATCAACTACTTAACCATCCTTAGTTCCTCAACAATCCTCAATTTTTTAACAACCATCACCACTAATAAACTTTAGTTCCTCAACGATCCTGAGTTCCTATATAATTCTCTGTTCTCCAACAATGTTCATCCCAGTTCCTAAACAATCCTGTTTCTAAACAATCACCAGTTCCTCAAAAATTCTCAGATCCTCAAAAACGCTCATATCGTCGTCAATCCTCAGTTCCTCAACTATCTAAGTTCCTCAACAATCCGTAGTTTCTCTGCAATCCTCTGTTACTTAGCGATCCTAAGTTCCTCAACAATTCTCAGTTCTTCGACTAATATCTGCTCTTTAAAAATCCTTTTTACTCAACAATCACCAGTTCCTCAGTTCCACAACAATCTTCTGTTCCCCAGCAACCCTCAGTTCCCCTCATCAATTACTAAACTATCGTCAGTTCCTCAACAATCCTCAATTCCTTAACAACCATCACCCCTCAAACTTTAGTTCCTCAACGATCCTGAGTTCCTATATAATTCTCTGTTTCCCAACAATGTTCATCCCCCCAACAGATCCGCACCAATTCTCAGTTTCTCAACCATCCTTTGTTGTTCAACATTCGTCAGTTCTTCAACAATCCAATGTTCCTCAGTAAAAATCTATTCCTCAACAATGCTCAGTTCCTTAACATATCCTCTGTTCCTCAGCACTACTCGGTTCGTGGCTCCTAGAGCAGCGGACGCTGAGATCGAAAAATATAAAAACATGACCGGGCATACCCCAACTCTAATAGGGTTTGTTCTTGGCCTCATTCTGAAGATTAGCGAGACATTGCACAATGGAATCAGACAGAGACTACCAATCGATTCTTGTCTGTCCTTTCAAGTGTTGCAAACACCAGCACTAAGTCAAAATACCATGTACCGCAGCATGGTGTAGGCTATAACAGATTTGGTAACTTTTCGGCGTAAAAGTAGTTTTACATAGCATTGACCAAGATGGTCCACAAAATCTCCATCAACCTTAGAGGCCAGCTACCGGCTTAGAGTTTAGTTCTTTAACAAGTCTCAATAGCCGAAGAACATTAAATATTTCTCAACACTTCGCTTTACTGGCGACCACTGTGCCAGCTAAGTCCCAGTCATACTTACTTAGTTGATAGTAAGCGTAGTAAAGTTTTTGGGTTGTTTTGGTTCGCTTGACTTGAGAGCTGACTCTGGGAGCTGAACTCAGCGTACGGCTGAGTAGAGTGTATGTAGCACCAATTCCAATACCGACAAATGTCGTACTTGACCGCATAAAACATAATGTAAAAATCCCATTATTCGCCGGCGTAACATTGCTTAAATAACAGCCACAACATAAATAAAAACAACTACTCATACATTACGACTACTACAGTTGTTGCTGCTGCCGCACATTGTTGTTGTGTTGTACGAACACTGAGACCGTAGTAAAAAGCTGCTGCTGCTGCAGCAGACGCGGCCGCCAATAGTGCCGAAGCCGCCGCCAGCCCATGAGTGGTGGCCGGTGATCGCAGCCAAATAGTAGACAAGACACTGTTTTTATTGCAACAGCCATAACAATAACAACAAGGAGCAGCAGCAACAGCCAAAACAGCAACACCAACAATAACACGGCCAGGGTGACAATAACCACCACCGCATTTGCCGCTGCCGCCACCGACATCACCATCATCGCCACCACCACCAAATTAACCGGCGATGACGACGACGACGACAGTAGCCATAACCAACGGGCAAGGAGACACAGCGACACGGCAGGCAAGCAGGCAGGCAGGCAAGCCAGCAGTCAGGCAGTCTTTGCCAACCGTTTCTCCTCCGTTTGTGCGACGAGTACTGTTGGCGTCGCCAAACACAACAGTTCGATACCAGTTTTTGGTTCCCACAATATAATATGTCCATAAGCGGCAGACCACATGACGTAATTAGCATAGTGCAGCTTTTGGATCTCAACATTTTTATACACACAAACAGACACACACATACACACACCACCTCGACTGACTGGCAAACAGGCAGGCAGGCAGGCTGGCCGGCCCGCACAAACACCCAAAATACAGGCAACATACCGAATACCAAGACTTAAGACTGTGACTGACTTACTGGCCGAAATAGTTGACGAAAACTTATTTACTCCACAACGTCGCTCATACGTTCGTTGCCAGCTCTTGGTCGCCCTCCTCCCATGCACCAGGCGCAAGTGCAACACCGCAGAAGTTTAAAGTATGGCCAGTGTATGTGCATGCATGTGTGTATCTTGCCACTGCAGCCAACAATCTGGTCCCGCTGCTGCAAGCGGCCGAACAATTCACATTTCTTGGTCACTGGTCTTGGGGTCTTCTAACGGTTGCAGCAGCCGCCGCCACAACCACCACCACCAGCACCAGGCTACACACTTGCCGCGGCCAAGTTAATAATCACTATCACAAGCAGATGAACTGGCGTCTTGAGTGACCATTTAAACACCCCTCATAATGCTACCTGTGAAACTAAAAGCCGCTCGAAATCATCAATCTTTTGGTAAATGCGTCGAGGAGCAGTGCGCAAACGCAAACGCGAACGCATACCCGCCAAGTCACCGAAGAAATCAAAGCAGGAAAAACAAACCAAAAAAACGAACGACAAGAGTCCCAAACCAAAAGGAATTCCAATTTCTGCTTCTCTTGGCCATAATTTATGTCGCGTCTTTTGGCTTTGCAGTATGAGTCGTCCTCCATACAACGTACAACCCAATCAGCCGAAGAAGAGGAGGAAGCGAAAAAAAACAGCGGGAAGAACATTCAACATGGCAAAGCACTTCTGCGGCGACAGCGGCCACAAACGCTGCTGTTAAAGCGCACCCGTCGCACATAACACCGAAAACCCCGACAACAAAACAGCCATCCAGCATTGGCCCGGCCCGGCCTGGACGGCTGGCCATCCGCCACAGCCAGCCAGATCCCAAAAATGAAAATTAAACACGATCGTTATCAATTCGATTATTGATTACCATGCAAGGAATGAGAGTGCAATTCCAACAGGCTACTTGTGCGATTTCTGCCTCGGCACCCCCCGCAACAGCAACACTACTGGCACAAAGCCGAATTCGAAACTCCCTACAAGTTGGTCGCTAGCTGGCTGGCTGGCAGCGTTCTGGTTCTCACAAACACACATGCACACACACCACCATCACCACCAGAGAAGTACAACAATTTAATTTCTCGGATAATTATGTAAACGAGGGTTGGCAGAGTGACAAATGGGCTCGTAGATGAAAGTCATCCCACGAAATAATGTTGACCTTAAAGGGGGGCAAGCAATTTTCCAGTCAACGACTATGTGAGTTTAGGGGTTAAAGGTTCATTAAACTTATACAATTTATAACGTACACAAATATAAGCGTTTGAATGCATAAACAGAATAATTTTCATTTTATCTAAAACTGTAAATCTTTGTCAGTTTGCACATTTAAACACTATTTCTGCCTTACTAATGCTGCTCCTAATTTTAATTCGTTTAGCAGGATGCTTTCCCTTCACGCAGATAGTAAAAGATGTTATTACTATAAGGTTACAGCAACAATAATACGTTCTTTGCAATAAAAGTATGTTCGTCGCAATCAAAGTATTGTTTTTTAATACAAATTTGGCAATAGTATGATTGCGATGATACTCTTATTAATATTGTTGAAAAAGTATTGCTGCCAAATTTTTTAAATGAGAATGTGGTTGTAGCAACATTATAAATATGGTTAGTGCAACAAAAGTATTGTGTTTTGGGTTCTTATGTAAGCCATAAGAACCCAACCTCAATCATACTGCGTGATTGATGTTGTTATAAATTTGAATATATAAAGTATTTAGAAGAATATTTAATTTTGTAACAATAGTGTTATTTCCCAATTTAAAAATGGGAATGTGGTTGTAGCAACAATAAAATATATGGTTGGTGCAAAAAAAATATTGTGTTTTGGGTTTTATGTTAACCGTTTTATGATTACGGCAATGATGCTGCATGATTAAAATTTGTATTAGTTTGAATATAGTTTTTAGAACAATAATTAATTTTGACAATAGTATGATTACGGCAAAATAATATTGTTGAAATAATAGTATTATTGCCAAATTTTAAAATGAGAATGTGGTTGTAGCAACAATATAAAGTAAATAAATGGTTAGTGCAGCAACAGTATTGTGTTTTGGGCTTAAAGTTTACCATAATACGAGGGTTGCTATATATATTTCTGGCGCCATCTAACATTTTCATTGGAAAGTTTGACATTTTTTAGCATAAACGTAGTCAGAACGTTAGACGTACGACCATCATTTGTGTTGTTTACAGTGACTTGAAAAATCAATTTGGCAAAAAAGTGGAATTTACTCGTGTACATTTTCGTGCGATCATTTTTTACAACTTTCGACGTGGATTATCACGACAAGAGTGCATCGTTGAACTTAAATCTTTGTATGGCGATGAAGCACCATCCTATAGCACTGTGAAAAACTGGTTTAATGAATTCAATCATGGCTAACGCTCGCTCAAAGACGAAGGTCGTCCAAAAACGGCCGTTGTGCCAGAGAACTTTGATGCCGTGCGTGAACTGAAAATGAAAGATCGTCAGGTGACATTCCGTGAGATAGAGGCATCCTTGGGGATTTCATCCACCAGCATACATTCAATATTGCATGAACACCTGACCGTAAAAAAAGGTTTGTTCTCGTTGGATCCCTCACAATTTGACAAAAAAAGCTCGTGTCGATTGGTGCAAAGTGCTTCAAAAGACGTTCATAAGATCGTCGCAGGTGACGAATCATGGATCTATGCGTATGAGCCCGAAACAAAACAGCACACGCAGAGAAAAAATATGGTTAGTATATGGTCACGGCAATAGTAATATGTTCTCCGCAATAAAAGTATGTTCGTCGCAACCATAGTATTGTTTTCTGAATTTAATTTTGACAATGGTATGATTGCCGCAATATTCATATTGTTGAAATGTAACAATAGTATTATTGCAAAATTTAGAAATGAAAATATGGTTATAGCAACCATATAAACATGGTTGATGCAACAAAAGTATTGTTGTTAAAAATTTACGTTAACAATAATATGATTACGGCAATCATACCGAATGGTTGCGACTATAAACATAACAAAACAGGTTTTATAGAGTACACATATATGTGTGTGCGTATGTTTTTTTTTTGGTATACCAAAAAAAAACACATGCACACGATACAGTACATGGTTGTTGTCCATTTTAAAAAACAACAATCGGAAGGTGGTTCGAGGGATTTTTATTGTGTTTATTTTGTTTGGTGAAATACTCTACTGCCGATTGGATCTTGTTTTGTTAAAAGCTGACTGCACTTAAGTATATAGCCATTGATCACGGTTTAATCACATTCGTTACTTGGGGTCTACGGTTGGTGAAGTAGCATTTTCCCCAGCTGGCAACTAAAAGTATTTTCGACTGCCGCTGGAATATATTTTTGTTTCTTGAATGAAATGTTCAATAAAAGCAAGGCCTCAAATTTGGCTATGAACTAATTGTAATGAAATTTAAAATAACTTGCTTGATTAAAATCTCTATTTTTGAATCATAGTATGGTTGAGTGAGTCGTACTATGGTTGTATGAATAATATCATGGTTGCGTGAGAATCATACTATGGTTGTGAAGATCATACTATGGTTGTTTGACAAAAATACTATGGTTGTGAGGATCATAATATGGTTGTGGAGATAATAGTATGGTTGAGTGTGAATCATACTATGGTTGTGCGGATCATAGTATGGTTGTGTGTGCATAATACTATTGTTGTGAGGATCCTAATATTGTTGTGGCACAACCATATACCCAACAATAGTATGATCCTCTTCAAATATTGTCACCACAACCATACTTTTTTTCTGCGTGCAATCGACTGTGTGGGTCTTCAAAGACGAGCCAAATCCAACGAAAAATTTTCGTGGAAGAAGCACTTCGAAGCAAATGGTCACTTGTTTCTTCGGCAAAACTTGTCACGTGGCGACTGTTCTGCTTGAGCAACGTGGGACGGTCAAATCTGAGCGGAGCAATTTGTTTGCCTGAAGTCTTCGGAGAAATTCGAATAACGAACAAGAGAAGACGAATCATTGTGCACCATGACAATACGAGCTCTCATACATCGGCTTAAACCAGCGCCTTTTTGACCGGCCAAAACGTCGAATTGATGAGTCATCCACCGTACGGCCCTGACTTGGCACCCAATGACTTCTATCTTCGGGAACATGTCATACGTTTATTTGATTGATGTATAAGTGTACTAACAGCTGTTTTTGGGTCCCAAAACATTTGTATAGGGGTTATATCAATACCTAAACCTTTATGGTTCAAATTGGCCCATAATTTGCTGTTTGTCCATTGTCAAATTAATTTGCTCAAAATTTGAATTAAAATAGGTCTTCTAGAGCGGCTTTAAGTTTGCCAACTCTGGTGTGTAGTTTATTTTTTTTTCGCTGTTGTTTTTAAGCGATTGCCGAATCTGATGGCACCGCTGTGGTCGCAGTTGTTGCAACGTTTTATTTTGTGTGATGTTGTTGGCTGGCTGGCTGGCAGGCTCGCTGTTCGGTTGCTGTTGCTGGCTGTTGCATGGTACTCACTGGCCGATCGGTCGGTCGGCCGGTCGTATAACATTTTCTCATGATCACATGTGTGCAAAAATATATATTTCTCATCGCAGCTCTTGACAATCTGCGAAACAAAGCAAAAAACGAAAAAAAAATACAACAACAAAAAACGCAGCAACAACAAAAATTCGCTACCCGATTGCTACTCGATCAATAAAAGAACTATTTTGTGTGTTAACGCATTTGCACGTACTTCTTCATTACGCTGCGGCGTTGTCGTCGTGGCGGACGACGCGTCGTCGTCTACTTGCTTCCCAAGATGATGATGCCCCAATGAGCGAGCGCGTTGCTGCCTTGCATGTTCCGAATACTCGTGTAATGAAGTTATACATACGCGCGTACATGCGTTCATCCGTCCGTCTGTTCGACCAAGCATCCATCCATCGGAACGCATGTGAGGAGGTACGACGGCGGCGACGACAGCGACGTATGAGCGGGCATTGCGAGCATTTCTCTTCGACGCAATTTAAATGTCATTACCACAAAGCATTTTGCATTGCGTTGCGCGTTCGCTATTGCTAGAGGTGGTGGTGGCGGTGAGTGTCATTGCATTTCATCTGGTCAAAGTCGTAAGAATTGCAACAACAGCCTCAAAACAAAAAAAGTGCAAGACTGCCACACCATACGCTATTTTCAAAGGAAATCCCTGTTTTGCAACAACTTCAAATGCCACCATATGCCCACCACCTCTCGATCTATTGTGGTGACGACTGGCTATGCACACATGTTGTATGCGCAACAACGTGTCGCCACAAAGAAGCGGAGCAACAAAAAAAAAGAAGAAAAAAAATCGCAAAAACGCCAAGACTGACCTACAGCCTTGCTTCTTGATGCAACTCACTCGCTGTTCGCTGTTCATACCACACCACCACCTTGGGTGGCTGACTTTCGTTGTATATCGTATTTTTACTTTTTGTGTGCTGCTTCGCTCTTTTTTCTGTTTTTTTTTTTGTTGTTTTCTTGTGCCGCCGGCAACGAAATGACGGTTACAAGAAAATTGGGACAGAAATTGCCAAGAAATGCGATCGCTGGTTGAAGATGCGAAGATCGATATCAAAACGTCCGCAGCTGCGGTCATTATAACCATAATAGGACAAAGTAGTGCAACCCTGTTTGCATAATAATTAAATACTCGTACTTGCACAAACAATATGGCAAGGTTGCATTTGAATTGACCAAACGGGTTAGATGTTATGCCCGGAAACGTCAGCAGCAACTGAAACGAGTAGCAGCATATCAGCGGTAAGCACAACAACAACAGCGAGAGCTTTAGCCAGACAAACAACAAAAATAATAGAGAGCAAAAAAAAACTGTCGCTCGAGTGTAAATCTTATAAATACGGTATGGATTGTCTTGCACACTCTTTGCGAACACCCTGTATTACAGGTGCAGGTCACCTATTTTGGTAATAGCGGCGAGATCGACTATCGAACCACTTATGATACGTAGAAGTGATAAGCTTTAGCTACGAGGGTGGCTCGACAAGTGAAAGCTAGATTAAGAGCGAATTGAGAGGAGTTCCTTTTTTGTGTTTGGCCTAAGACGACTTCAAAATGTGCCAGGGAATATTCAGAACTAAGATATGACAACACTTTTTAGTAAAAAAATCGAGTTTAACAGATTTTAACAATGTATGAAACAAAGTTCGACAAAGTCGAAAAATTATTTACCACTTTTTTAATTTCAAAACCTGAAAAAGAGAAAATCTTTACCACACAGCGGTCCGAATGCAGAGGTCGCTGGTAAAGTTCTCTGGGGATGGTTTCACTCCAGTACCGCATATTTTGTTTGTTTACATACCCACCAAGGTGAAAATGGGCCTCCTCAGAAAAGAACACAATTGTAAGTTTACCCTTAGTTGCAAGAATGTCTTCACAAGAGGTCCGCCGTGTCAAATAGTTCCGTGCTGGCAATTGTTGGACCACGCACATTTTATACGGGTGAAAATTCAGTTCATCATGAAGAATCCGAAAACGCCAAAAGCAAGTGATCGCTTCCGAGTAGAGCGTTTCGGAGTTGGCAGTAGTGCTGCTCTAACTCTCTCGATGTTTTGTGGTGTTGCTATCCTACTCTCAGGTCCCCTTCGTACACATGACACACTCCCTGCTGTTTTTCATGCAGTTACCCAATTTACAATTGATTGCCGTCCAGGAACACGTCCGCGTCGGAGAATAGCGAATCGTAAACGAAAAGCACGCTGCACTGCAATGATCGAGTCCGCATTTGAGAAATACGCTTCAACACAAAATGACCTCCAATCAAATCTCCCGTCAGCCACTATAAGCCACGCACACTCTCCTCTCTCTTCGACCAACAGTGCCGCCACAGCCTGCAGTGCGAGAAAGGAAATTACCGCGCTCCACCCTGTAGATGCATAAATCGGGTGATCAATATAAAGTAGAGGAATTATTTCAAAATAAACAAAAAAACAAAAATTTAAAATCAAGTGTGCCATAACCTTAATATTGTAACACTTCCATAATATTGTTGTACTACAACCATAATATTATTGTACCTTAACCCTATACCAAAGACTAGTATGATGCTCTTCGAATATTGTCATCCCAACCATACTTTTTTTCATCGTGCAGATTGAAACCCACATAAAATTATCCCTAATGCGTGAGTATCGGGTGATCAATATAGAGGTATTTTTTTAAAATAAAACAAAAAAAAAACTAAAATTCAAATCAAGTGTTCAATCTTTATTTTTCATTTGAAAGGACATTTTATGTCATTTAACTTTTGAATATAATTTCCTCCGAATGTTGGCAACTGTATTACGGAGATGAGCGTTCGGTGAGACACGGGAAGATTAGCAGTTTTCGCCCAAAATTTTCATCAGTGATGAGGCCCATTTCTGGCGCAACGGCAACGTCAATAAAAAAAATTTTCCAATCCCACGACAGACGGTTCTACGGACCGGGTTGACCCGAAGAGCAATTCTTCGGCCAAGGGCTGTCACCCTGGCACTCCGTTGCCGCTACAACAACAACAAAATTACCGCATTTGGGCTAAAGAGCAACCAGAAGAGTTTCAAGAGAGGTACCCAGAGAGAACCTCGGTTTGGTGCGGTTAATGATGGCCGGAACGTTACCGTGAATGGTGCTCGCTGTCGCGCCATGATATCGGAGTTTTAGCTATCTGAAATTTAAGCCCACAATCTTGACGACATTTGGTTTCAACAAGACGGCGTTACATGCCATCTCGCGTTGGCCTGTGGCGTAGCCTTCAAGCTCGAGCGATTTAACATCGCTTGACTATTTTTTTGATGTGAAGTCGCTTGTCTACGCAGATAAGCCCGACACGGTTGACGTCTTGGAAATGAATATTAGGAGCGTTATTTGATGACATACGGCCTCAAATGCTGCAAAGTGGACGAAAATTGGGTCTCTCGGCTGGGATTTATTCGAGCCAGCCGCAGCGGCCACCTGTCCAAAATCATTTTTTAAATAGAATGACAAACTCTTATCTTTCTTAGCCACAACATTATATGTGACGCGCAAAATAGAAAGGGACCTAAGGGTAAAAACCAGTTTTGTTCAGGAGAGCCATTTTAAAGATTTAAATACGTGTATCTTTGGTATACATACCATCACTTTCATAAAACGCGCATATCTCTGGGCGGGAACACTTTTGGGGCATGGGATCGGTCTCATTCGATGCTCAGATGTTGTCCACATCAAAAAATTGATTTTTTTACCCTTAGGTCCCTTTATCTATGCGCTGTCACATATGCGTTATATTTCTTCGTAAAAACCACACGGCTAAAAACACCCGTTACAATGTCAAAAAATTCGTAAAATAAAAATTTTACTTTTCACTAAAATCGCAAAATAAGAAAAGTAGTTAGCTTTGGGTTTATTTCTAAAATTCACACGATTACGCGGTTTTAAATCTCAATACTTAATTAAGACTCGTTGTGAGTCCCATTAAGGAACAAAGAGGAACTTCTTTCAATAGTTCCAAAAAATCCTTGAGCTCTTGGTTACAGTCGTCCTTTTTGCAGAACTCAAAAAGGTATACCAGATCAAGGTATGAACAAATTTTCTTATAAGTAAAAGATGTATTGCAGCTTCTGCAATTTGAAAATGTCATGCGTAGGAATATAATCCCTTGTTCGAAGAAAATGCAATGCCGTCCTCTTGTGGGAAATCTGCATGTGACGCCTTATTTAAAATAACGCCTTATTTAAAATAACATTGGCCATTACATTATCTTTGATCTTTTTTTAGAGACATTTGTCGTTTAGAATTTCTTTCTCCAGTATACACGCAGGCCACGGCAATAATAATTTGTTATCCGCAATAAAAGTATGTTCGTCGCAACCATTGTTAACTGAATTTATTTTCGACAATAGTATAATTGCTGCAATATTAATATTGTTGAAATGAAACAATAGTATTATTGGCAAATTCAATAATGAAAATATGGTTATAGCAAGGGCGGTTCGGAAACTTCTTAGCCTAGCACAAAAAACGCGGTATAAACAGAAAAAAGTTAAGTGTTTTGGAAATGGAAAAATTAGAAATGCGTGGTGTCATTAAATATTTACATAAAAAAGGTTTATCGGGACAAGAAATTCATAATGATATGGTGAATGTGTTAGGTGAAAGTGCTCCTTCATATGCAACAGTAAAAAATTGGGTTGCTGAATTTAAACGTGGTCGTACAAGCATTGAAGATGAACCACGTACTGGACGTCCAAAATAGCAACAACAACAGAAATTGTAGCCAAAGTGCATGATATGGTATTAATTGATCGACGAATAAAAGTGCGTGAAATAGCTAATATCATGGGCATCTCAAATCATCGAGTCCATTTAATTTTGCATGAAGAACTACAGATGAAAATGCTTTCTGCAAGATGGGTGCCGCACTTGTTAACAGTCGACCAAAAACGCATAAGAATGAACATTTCTCAAGCTTGTTTGGATCGTTTTCAGCGAAATAAAATGGATTTTAAGCGTCGTTTCATAACTGTTGATGAGACATGGATCCACCACTATACTCCAGAGACAAAAGAACAATCCAAACAATGGACTGAAGCTGGAGGAAGTGCCCCAAAGAAGGCAAAAACAATTCAATCGGCTGGTAAGGTTATGGCAACGGTTTTTTGGGACTTCAAAGGTATTTTATTGATTGACTATCTGCAAAAGGGTAAAACAATAAATTCAGAGTACTATTGCAACCTTATAGATCAATTAAATGTACAATTTCAAGAAAAACGTCCTGGCTTACAACACAAAAAAATAATTTTTCATCAAGACAACGCACCAGCGCACAAGAGTGTTTTAACAATGGCTATAATCAACAAATTAAGTTGCTTGACCACCCACCTTATTCTCCTGATTTAGCTCCCAGTGACTTTTACCTGTTCCCAAATCTAAAAAAAATCCTTGCTGGCAAGCGTTTTACCTCAAATGAAGATGCAATTACAGTTGTAAACCACTATTTTAAAGACCTTGAGGAAAACTATTTTAATCAAGGGATAGATTTGCTAGATAAGCGTTGGACTAAGTGTAATGAAGTTTCAGGAGATTATATTGAAAAATAAAAATATTTATGAAAAACTAACTATTCTCTTTCATTGATATGCTAAGAACTTTCTGAACCGCCTTCGTAATAGTACTTTTTTTTTATTGAAATTACAATTTTTTAAACAAGCTGCTTGGGCTTTGTTAACTGAAATATTTTTAATAAAAACGCTTACGTTTATTTAAACTTATTTTTTTCTACTGTGAACTAAATCACTCCCTATTATTTTGAATTTAATGTATTTTTGAATAATTTTCATAATTCAAATCTAAATAGTGATTATACTATGGTTGTAGGGATCATAACATGGTTGCATGTGAATCATTGTATGGTTGTGAGGATCATACTATGGTTGTATATGAAACATACTATGGTTGTGAGGATCATACTATGGTTGTGGAGATCATAGTATGGTTGAGTGTGAATCATACTATGGTTGTGGGGATCATAGTATGGTTATGTGTGAATCATACTATTGTTGTGAAGATCATAGAATGGTTGTATTTGAATCATACTATTGTTGTAAGGATCATTATATTGTTGTACCACAACCATATACTCAACAATAGTATTATCCTCTTCGAATATTGTCACCACAACCATACTTTTTTTCTGCGTGTAGCTTGGGTTATTTGGCTGTCAATATTAGTGGCTTCAATTTAAGTTGACTCCAGTTAAATTCTTTATTTAACTTTAAAACCCTTTAAAGTGGTTAACATGGATAATTAGATTACCAGACTTTGCAACAAATAGAAATACTTATCGTAGTCTAATCCTGTATGACCTGCCTAGTTTGGAATTATTTTTTAAATAAGGAATTATTTTTTATATATTTCTCGGGTGATTTTCCTAAGTTATCGTTAGGAAAATCATATATTTGGCAAATTTGTGTTCAACAAAAACTACTTTAAGTTATATTTAGGGCGCGATTTATTTGTTTTTAACACGCCTTTTTTTGTCACGCAATTATTACCACAGAATTTTTAGGGCTATGGACCTATGTTAGACGTATTTACTTGTACCTTCAGTACCTCTTTAGTGTGAAACGCGCCAATATTTAAAACGTTTATAACAAACTCTACTTAGATGGAACACTTCCATAATATTGTTGTACCACAACCATAATATTATTGTACCATAACCCTATACCAAACACTAGTATGGTGCTCTTCGAATATTGTCATCCCAACCATACTTTTCATCTTCGTGCAGATTGAAACCCACATAAAATTATACCTAATACGTGAGTATCGGGTGATCAATATAGAGGTATTTTTTCAAAATAAAAATAAAACAAAAATTCAAATCAAGTGTGCAATCTTTATTTTTCATCTGAGAGGACATTTTATGTCATTTAACTTTTGAATATAATTTCCAAACTCTACTTAGATGGAACAGCTATCTGCTCTAAGAAATCAATTTACGCCTGCAAAGGCCCTCAAAACATCTAAAAAATTGCTCTCTGACTTATCATATGTCCCTATTATTGTTTGTTTATAACATTTATTATTTACAAATGAGGATAAAACTTTGCACATCTGCTTTAACGCTGATACGTAGACGAGATTTAAATGACAGCAAACAAAACAGAAATTCTACATCTATATTTGTATCTAATTACGGTATACATTCCATACAAACAAAAAAGTATCCGGAATTGTTGACAAAAAAAATCGCACACAACACAGAAGAAGAAGTCCAGTATCCTTATAGTCGTACTTACATATTGCGGGTTAATGACAGACTGCATGGGTATCTCTACAGATGACTACTTGAACATCACTGGCTGGACTTAGGGTTTGGAATTTTCGCGATTTTGATATGCCAGGAGGACACGGATAATATTTTTTTAAATGTAATGTAATTTCAGCATATGTGACGCGCAAAATAGAAAGGAACCAAAGGTTAAAAACCAGTTTTGTTCGGGAGAGCCATTTTAATGATTAGGCCCCTTTCTATTTGCGCTTAGAATCGTCGACTTCACTTTCATAAAACGCGCATATCTCTGGGAGGGAACACTTTTGGGGCATGGGATCGGTCTCATTCGATGCTCAGATGTTGACCACATCAAAAATAGAAAAAAAAATGAAAATGGATTTTTTTAACCCTTAGGTGCCTTTCTCTATGCGCTGACACATATAATAAATATATAAATAAATAAATAAATAAATAAATAAATAAATAAATAAACAAATAAATAAATAAATAAATAAATAAATAATAAGATAAACAATTAAATAAATAAATAAATAATAAGATAAACAATTAAATAAATAAATAAATAATAAGATAAAAAATTAAATAAATAACTAAATAAATAAATTAATTAATACATAAACAAAAAAATAAATAAATAACTAAATGAATAAATAACTAAATAAATAAAAAGAAAAATAAAAAAGTAAATAAATAAATAATAAGAAACTAAAATGATACGTTTTTAAGGAACTTTCGACCCATGCGTCCGACTCTAATCAGAGCTAGTACATCAAAATTACTCAATATTTGTTTTCGTAGCAAAATTGTTTTTATTTCGATTATCCATATGTTCGTATTGACTATTTTGATTGTCCATTAAGACCATGCGGGACGTTTTTTATTCCACAGGATCCAAAAAGTGCAGCAACTATGCTCTCTTTTGTACTATTTACAGCGTTTTAATAAAATATACTTACTTAAGCCTATGATGGTCGGTCCACAAAACAAAAATTATGATTTATGAGGCAATTTCTTAAAAAAGTGTAATTTTTACCTTGACGCCTTAAGTCCCCTAAAGAGAAACTTTTTTCCCTTTGGGCTTATTTCGTCCATTTATAATCCCAAATAGCTTATGGCAATAAGACATCATCATGCGGAATTTCAGGATTATAGGATGATTTGACCGCTATCGTGCTGACACAGGGTTTTTCGACATTTTAAATTTCAATATTTGTGAAATGTTGTAAAGTGAAAACCCGATTTTTGCGGGGAAAATCGTCTAATTTGTTTTTTGCCTAGAAAATTATGTACATAAAATGTGTACAAAATTTCAAAAGTATCGGTGCTGCAGTTGTTAGGTTATGACGGCACAGACTTTGAAAGCGGAAGTTGTGGGAAAAATGAGTTACTGCTGTATCATTGCAAGTTTTCCTCCGACTCATTTTCAATTTTCACACAATATTCTTGAAAGGTTTTTTATTCATTAAAAAAGGTTTTAAAACGTAACCTTCCCTTAAGAATTAAGCACTCGCTTTGGCAATCAGAGCGTGTACGCGGCTTAGTTTTGCTCACCTTCTGGGACATCTAAAAAAAGTCCTTTCAACTAATGGGTGATCCATCTAGAGGTATTTTTTCAGAACAAAAAAAAGCAGTATAAAAATTCAAATCAATCAAGTGTGGAATCTTTATTGGTAATTTGAAAGGACATTTTATGGCATTTATTTTTCGAAAATAATAACCTTAAAATTTTGGCAATTGTATTATGGAAATAAGCGTTCGGTGAGAAACGGGAAGATCCACTGATTTCGACCAAAATTTTTTTCAGTGATGAGGCCCATTTCTGGCTCAACGGCAAAGCCAATAAACAAAATTGCCACATTTGGGCTGAAAAGCAACAAGAAGAGGTTCAAGAGGTGCCATTATACCCAGAGAAAACCACGGTTTGGTGCGGTTTATACACGTAGAAAAAAGGAATGGTTGGGTGACAATATTCAAAGAGGATAATACTATTGTTGGGTGTATGGTTGTGGTAGAACAATATTATGATCCTTACAATAATATTATGATCCTCACAATAATATTATGATCCTCACAATAATATTATGATCCTCACAATAATATTATGATCCTCACAATGATTCAAATACAACCATACTATGATCCTCAGAACCATACTTTGATCCTCACAACAATAACATTATTCAAACTTAACCATACTATGATCCCCACAACCATAGTATGATTCACACTCAACCATACTATGATCTCCACAATCATATAATGATCCTCACAGCCATAGTATGTTTCACACACAACACTAGTATGATCCTCACAACCATAGTATGATTCACACGTAACCATGTTATGATCCCCACAACCATAGTATGATCACACACAAAAATACTATGATCCCCAATATTATTTATTAGATTTGGGTTAAGTTGTAAACAATAGATTTGAATAATGAAAATTATTTAAAAATACATTATATTCAAAATAATAGCAGTGATTTATTTAAAAGTAGAAAAAAATCAATTTATAAGTAAAAAAACGTAAGCGTATTTATTAAAAATTTTGCAGTTAAACAAAGCCAAAGCAGTTTATTTGAAAAATTTTAATTTCCTTATAAAAAGTACTATTATTGCAATCGATCCGTAACAATAGCATTGTTCTATAAAGCATATTCAAATGAAGAAGAATTGCAATCATACAGTATGATTGCCGTAATCATATTATTGTTTACATAAAACCCAAAAAAAATACTTTTGTCCCACCAAACTAATTATATTGTTGCTACGACCATATTTTCATTTTCTATTTTGACAATAATACTATTGTTACATTTCAACAATATTAATATAGCGGCAATCATACTATTGCCAAAAATAAATTCAGTAAACAATACTATGGTTGCGACAAACACACTTTTATTGTGGAGAACATATTAATATTATTGCCGTGACCATATACAGGGTGCGGCTAAAGTAACTATATGATTTGTTTTTTAAATAAATGAATGAAATGAATGGAATGAAAAAAAAAATTATGATATAAAGAAAGTTTATTTTATGTTATTTTTATACATTTATTATGAAAAATAATATCAGTTAAATGAGAACCGTTTTCTCTAACGCAAAAATGTGCTCTTTTTATGGCATTTTCCATAACTTTGTTGAGTGTTTCTTGTGGTATACGATCAATTTCTTTTTGAATGTTGTCCTTTAGTTGCTGCAAGGTTTGGGGCTTATTCACATAAACTTTGTCTTTGAAATAGCCCCACAAGACCGCTCCGTCGGTCATCATTAAATTTGACAAAAAATTTTCATTTTGATCAACGAGATTTAAAACTGCTCTAGCATATTCCAAGCGCAATACGAAGTCCTCAGGATTTAGTTTTTGGACTAGTTGGATTTTGTAAGGGAAGAGGTGCAAATCGTGTTTTAAAATTCGCCGAAGAGTGCGGTCAGAAAGCTGCAACCGGGAAGATCGTCTTCTCGTTGATGTCTCCGGATTTTCTTCGACGCTCTGTCGCACAGCATCAATATTTTCCGCCGATCTGCCAGTTAGAGGTCTGCCCGTACGTCTTGAATCTCCGACAGTCCCATATTCAGCAAAATTATTCACCAACGAACGAATGGTTGGACCCGTTGGAGCAGTTCTTACACCATAAAATCTTCTGTATGCACGTTGAGTATTAATTATCGAAAGATGATTTTCAATGAATAGAAAAACAATCTTAGTTCTTTGCGCAATTGTATAGCGTTCCATTTTTAAATATTCTCCCAAGTTTAATTTCTGAAATAGGAAAAAAGAAAAAGTTAAATACTCGTAAGCAAAGAAGTTACAATTGTTTTACATCATATAGTAACTTTAGCCGCACCCTGTAGTAACCATGTTTTTTCTCTGCGTGTACGCTGGTGGAATCATCGGTGCATATTTTTGAGTGATATTAAATCTTAGACATTTTGCTTTGGGGTTACGAAAAGTCCAAAGTCTATGCTAACAAACCAGCTACGATTCAGATTTTGGAAGCCAACATTACGCGTGTCATTAAGGCCAAAATTAGACCATTAGAATGGAAACCCTGAGGCTAAGTTGCGGCCAACATTTAAAGGAAATTATATTCAACAAATAAATGACATAAACTGTCCTTCCAAATTACCAATAAAGATTCCACACTTGATTTGAACTTTTATATTTTTTTTGTTCTGATACAATACTTCAAGATGGATCACCCTATATATGTGAATTTGTCTATCGCCTGAAATCGGAAATATTTTCAATAAACAATATTTTAGTTCATATGAGAAATTTTTCATCACAGGATTCCTTATTAATTTTTTTGTTTAAGTTTTATTTGAAACGAATGATTTTTTTGCTCCAGCGGAAAATTTTTTTTAGGAATGTTTCTGAGATTTTTTTTTGGAATTATTTTAATGTTTCAAATGGAGTTCGGCGTTAACAGTCTTTTTTTCTAAAAAAGTAATTATAAATTATTTTATTTTTTTGTAGTTTTCATATACATAATTTACCAAAATTTAAATGACTTACGAAATTTTCCCACCATAAGCTGGAACGTAAATAGTATGTGGCGAAATTTTGAAATTGAATTATGGCGGCGCCATATGGCGACTTTTAGTCTTACCAATATGCCGACAATTTGTTGCTGTGGGGGCCCCCTGCGGACCGAGGTTTGTAGTGTGTTATTGATGTTCAATTAGACAAGGCACAAAGATAAAAGGTGTCGACGGCTATATGGGGGAGTGAGTGCATGAGTGGGTAAATCATTTGAGCAATTGCTAAACATAACTTCTCCAGCACCACCGCCCTCCCGTTCGCATTTGGCAAATGATATCGTTTTCTAATTTTCCATGTGAGTCCAAATTGGATTTGGTTTTTTTCTGAGTGGGAGGAGGGGGGGGGGGTGATTTGAAATGCTTTCATGTATCCGCCGCCCATGCTCGTAAAAGTGTTCAAATTGAAGCGCAATCAAGCGGCGTTTGGTAATTAAATATGAAACATATTTAAAACTATTAGCCAACATTTATAATAAATTACAAATACTCCTAATAGCAACAACAAGTGAGTGTATTAATTGATTTAACGAAAACAATAACGAGGGAAAACATTAACAACAACAACAGTAACAGATGAACGTGTTGGTGTAGGAGGTGGCCGAGGAGGATGAGGCGAGAAAACACCTAAATGAGTGCAAGTCCAACACAAGAATATCACCCGCTGTGACGCCTCGACGTTTGGATGCTGCGTGGATCTGTTTTTCTCAATTTTTTTTCGTTTTCAATAAACGCGTTTTCACAACTTATCTATCCGTCCGTTTGTTCGGCCGTTCGCTCAAGAGCTGTGTTAATATCACATTGTTAACACTTTGTCTGTCCGTCCGTCCTTCATTCTGCCTGTGCCTATGGATCTATCTATCCATCCATCTGTGCGAGCTACAGCAAAGCCGCAAGGAGGCACAAGATGCTGTGGTGGCTGCCTATCATCACATCACCGTCCGTCTGTCCAGACATCCATCCATTCGCCCGTCCGTCTGTCGCTCCATCTGCCTGTAGTCGGTACGGTACGGCAGGGAGATAAAGTTATTTAGGCGGGTATCACTCGAGTGTGCTACGACGCTACACACTTGGCTGCGAGTGTGGAGATTAAACTGTTTGTAAAACATTAAAGTTAACGCTATTGTTATCGTATCTACTCCTAATTGTACGAGTATCGTAATACGTTCTGATAATTATTTCTGATGATCTCCGCGCGCGTGTGTGTGTGTGTGATTTTGTGTGGCTGCGTCTCTTTATCTCGCTTTGAGCCGCTACTGGGTTTGATAAGGGGCAGGGGACAAGGACAGACAAGGTTAGTTTTATTACCCAAAATACTGCAGATAAACGAAAACAAATGGGGGGGGGGGGGGAATGATGATTGAATCATCATCCACCACCATGTGTAGCCCGATATTAATGTGATTATTTAGACACAAATGCAGATTCTGTTTGGTTTGTTTATTTTGATTTAGATCTTGTCTATAGATCATCGAATGGCGGTTGACGGATAGTGGGGTACTCCCACCCAAGGAACAGCGGCAGATTGATATGATATTGGCAACAGATGTAGAAAATGTATCGGCGTATTTTCTTCAAATTCGGTGATTTATTTTATAGGCAACTGATTTTTAAGCTAGTATGCCCTGCTCTCTTGAATGTTCAAAATAACCAAATAAAAATTGAGTTTTGGACCTAATTAACCTAGATTTTAAAAGTAATGTCATATTTAAATTTATAAGAAACTTTCATTGTTTTTGGTGAAACGGTTGAACATATCGAGATCCTATCGCGAAAAAGAAGTAAGCACCAAAAAAGGGGTTTCTTTCGTTTTTTTCTTGTCTAATTCATATGAAGGATGCCGATACAATTGAATTTGCTATAGCTTGTAAATATTATTATTTAATTTTTAATATTTAAGCTTAAGAGCGTTCTACAACTTCTTCATTTAATTAAAAAGCGAGTGGCGCTTACGTCTTTTTCGCGGTAAGGCCTAAATATATGTGACCAGGGCTATGAAAAGGTGGCTTATGACTCAAAGAAAATGTTTCCACTTTTTTTGGTTTCGATAGTTTTTGAGACGCTCTTTCACGTGGTGAAAACTAGAAAGTCCTAACTTGCTTAGAAGTGTACTAAAAATGTACAGAAAGAAGAGAACAAATGAAAGAAAAACCGAAATCCAGAATCAAGATAATAAATGAAATTGAAAATTTTAAAAACAGGATTCAACGCTGCCACCTTTTCATAGGCCGGGTCACATATGGTGATCCATCTAGAGGTATTTTTTCAGAACAAAAAAAAAATATAAAAATTCAAATCAAGTGTGGAATCTTTATTGGAAATTTGAAAAGACATTTTATGTCATTTATTTTTTGAAAATAGTTTCCTTCAAATGTTGGTAACTGAATTATGGAAATGAGCGTTCGGTGAGAAACGGGAAGATCTCATTTCTCCCACATATATAGTGTGATCCATCTAGAGGTATTTTTTCAGAACAAAAAAAATGTAAAAATTCAAATCAAGTGTGGAATCTTTATTGGTAATTTGAAAGGACATTTTATGGCATTTATTTTTTGAATATAATTTCCTTCAAATGTTGGCCGCAACTACGCCTCAGGATTTTCCTTTTGAGGGTCCAATTTTGGATGACTCTTTTAAGCATTTCGACCGGTATGGCTTAAATGACACGCGTAATGTTGGCTTTTAAAACCTGAATCGTAGCTGGTTTGTCAGCATAGACTTCGGACTTTACGCAACCCCAAAGAAAAGTGTCTAAAGGTGTGGTATCACTCGATCTAAGCGGCCAGCTCACATGTCCAAAACCTATAATAAGCTGCTTTTCGCAATGACCTCTCAAAATATCCATTGTTTGAGCAGCTGTATGGCAAGTGGCACCGTCCTGTTGAAACCAAGAGTCGTTAAGGACACGGGCTTCAATTTCAGGTAGCATAGCGAGCACCGATCACGGTTCCGTTCCGGCCATCATCGTTTTTGAAAAGATATGCACCGATGATATCACCAGCTTATAAACCGCACCAAACCGTGGTTTTCTTTGAACCTCTTCTTGTTGCTCTTCTGTCCAAATGTTTGTTTATTGACTTTGCCGTTGAGCCAGAAATGGGCCTCATCACTGAACAAAATTTTGGTCGAAAACAGCGGATCTTTCCGTTTCTCACCGAACGCTCATTTCCATAATACAGTTGCCAACATTTGGAGGTAATTGTTTTCAAAAAATAAATGCCATAAAATATGCTTTGAAATTACCAATAAAGAATCCACACTTGATTTGAATTTTTATATTGTTTTTTTTTGTTCTGAAAAAATACATCTAAATGGATCACCCTATATAACTTATCTGGTGCCACAATATGAGATTGATGTTATTCTCTTTGCAATGCATTTAACGTTAAAAAGCATTTACGTTGCGAGTAAGAGAGAGAGAGAGAGAGAGAGAGAGAGAGAAAAGATTAAAAAATAAACACAAGTAATTGAATAATGAGAGAGAGAAAGAACTAAATGATTAAAATGTGCTAAGGAATAGACTTTATGATGCAACTACAGCCACACATTATATAGATAAGAACTGTAATCTAAGAAATTAGTAAGTACATATTTTTGGTTTCCGAATCATGCAAAGTGTAATAAGAGGTCGTTACTCGGTAAGGCAAATGATAATAAGTTGTATCATTTGCCTTAGAGAGAGTCTTTACTGGGACTCTCTTTACTGAGATTCTCTTTACTGTTGACAGCGTAGCATCTAATAACGTGTCCTAGTGTTGGATTAGCTGATGTCATTGGCAACAGTGGGCTCCAAAAATTGATTTTGCAATCGTTATGTTGACGAATTTCACAAAAACCATATTCCATAAATCGCTTAACGTATTACAACCGAATAATTGGGAGACGTTGATCCGATGGCAGTCTTTTCATGACGAAAGTCATAAAATGGCAGCTTGCGGCCAGTTAAGCGTGATCTGTAAAAAATCATAAAAAAAGAATCTCTAAATTAATCATACTCTATTACTGAGATAAGTTCATACCTGGCAATGGTTTGTTGCAATTTTTTTGAGAGCGATGTATACATTTAATATCGTACTTACCTTTCCTTATTAGAGAATAGGTTAGCACAGTGGTACCAAAAGTGACAATTTTTCGCCATTTTGACAAAAGTTTTCTAATAATTAATTTGTTTCAACAGCTGAATTTTATAATGCGAGTGCAGAACAATAATTCCGTTACTTTTTGAATAAAACAAAGTTTTTTTTTGAAAAAAAAAATTCAACCTAATCTCCTTTTAGCTCAATACACTTAGTCCAACGTTTCTCCAATTTTTGTATGCCTTCCAATAATTTCATCAGTTGTCATTTCTGTAGGTTTGGAAATAGTCACTGGTGGCTAAATCCAGATGAGGTACCAATTCGTGACCCAATTCATGCAATTATGCAATTGAGACTGCACACGTGTGCACCCGTACATTATCTTAATGAAGAATAACTCTTTTCTTGGCCATATGGGGTCGTTTTTTTTTTAAATCCTCGTTAAATCTGTCTAATATGTTGGCATAATACCAGGGCTGCTATATATATTTCTGGCCTAATAATGAAAATGCGAATATATATCATCAAAACTGGTTTTATTGTTTTTCAAAGAATTCTCCAGCATGATTTATACACTTTTGCATGCGCTCACACCAATTGTCGAAGCACTTTTTCCACTCCGATTGAGACACCTCCAAAACATGGTTTTTGAACGCTTCAACAGCATCTATCGTTGACCACGCATTTTTTCTTGATGTGTGGGAATAAAACGAAGTCATTTGGTGGCAAGTCAGGGCTGCACGGCAGTTGAACCATCAACTCGACGTTTTGGCCGGTAAAAATGGCGCTGGTTAAAGCCGATGTGTGAGAGCTCGCATTGTCATGGTGCACAATGATTCGTCTTCTCTTGTTCGTTTTTCGAATTTATCCGAAGACTTCAGGCAAACAAATTGTGGTGTACCACTCAGAATTGACCGTCCTACATTGCAGTTTTGCCGAAGAAACAGGCGACCATTTGCTTCGAAGTACTTCTTCCACGAAAAACTTTCGCTGCATTTGGCTCGTCTTCGAAAACCCACACGGTCGATTGCTGTTTTGTTTCGGGCTCATGCGCATAGATCCATGATTCGTCACCTGTGACGATCTTATAAACGTCTTTTGAAGCACTGCGTAATTTTTCAAATTTCTTTGCACCCATCAACACTTGCCTTTTTTTAACAAATGTCAAATTGTGCGGGATCCAACGAGAACAAATCTTTTTTACGGCCAGGTGTTCATGCAATATCAAATGTAGGCTGGTAGAAGAAATGCCCAAGGATGCCTCTATCTCACGGTGTGTCTCATGATGATCTTGCATTATCAGTTCACGCACGGCATCAATGTTCTGTGGCACAACGGCCACCTTTGGACGACCTTCCGACCTTCGTCTGTGAGTGAGCGTCGGCCACGATTGAATTCATTAAACCAGTTTTTCACAGTGCTATAGGATGGTGCTTCATCGCCATACAAAGATTTAAGTGATATTCCACGTCGAAAGTTGTAAAAAATGATCGCACGAAAATGTTCACGAGTTATTTCCATTTTTTGCTAAATTGATTTTTTCAAGTCACTGTAGACAACACAAATGATGGTCGTACGTCAAAACGTTTTGAGTATTTTATGCTAAAAAATGTCAAACTTTCCAATGGAAATGACCATAAATATATATAGCAAACTTTGTATTCGCCGCTTAATGTTTTTCCCTTTTGAAGGTAATCGATGAGGATTAACCCGCGAGTATCCCAAAAATCTGTTGCCATCCATCACCTTATTGGGCGACAAAGTCACCTTGACCTTCTTTGGAGCCGGTTTCCACAGAGAAACCCATTGTTTCGACTGCTGCTTGGTCTCTGGAGTATTGAAATGGATCCATATTTCATCCACAGTTACAAAACACCGCAAAAACTCATTCGAATTGCGGTTGACAACTCCAAATAATCCTTTGAAGTTGTCAGACGATTATGGTCAATTTAGAGCAAACGCGGCAACCAACTTGCAGACAGCTTTCTTAAACCCAACTGATCATGTTAATTCGAAGCCACACTGCAATATGAAATGCGTATGGCATCAACCACCTCACGCACTTTTACTCTTCGATCGGCCAACACCATATCGTGAATTTTTTTCGACGTATTTGGGAATATTTGACCTCAATTGGCCCTTCGGAATGTTCAGCATCATTTGTACTTGTGCGACCACAACGAAAGTCAGTACACCATTTTTTTTACCATTGAAATCGATGGTTTTGAGTCCCCATGTAATTTACCAAGCTTTTTCTTGGTTTGATTGATGGTTTAATTTTCGCAAAAAATAATGTTTAATGAGCAATCGAAATTTACATTTGTCTATTTTTAAAAAAATCCACGAGGTTGCATGTGTTGAACAGCTGTTAAACACAAACTACATGACGGAACTCTCTCAAAAATTGACAGTAGTCTACTAAAATATGGTGCTTGATGGGAGCAGAGTTTCATTTCAAATGAGTACGAGGGGAGTTGAAAAAGTCACGGAATTATTAACATGCCCTCGTAGTTATAATACTCGTAGTTGCACGTTTTTCGTTTTTCTTTTTTTTGATTTTGACCTAAAATCGTAAATTTTAGTTTAATTACACGCAGAGAAAAAATATGGTAACTATAAGGTCACAGAAATAATAATATTGTGTCCACAATAAAAGTATGTTTGTCGCAACCATACTATTGTTTTTAGAATTGAAATTTGATAATTGCCGCATTATTTATATTGTTGACATGTAACAATACATAGTATTATTGCCAAATTTAAAAATTAAAATAAGGTTGTAACAGAAATATGTAACAATAATATGATACTGGCAATCATATAAGCTTTTTAAAAAAATGCTTTAGCTTTGTTTAACTGAAATATTTTTAATAAAAACGCTTATGCTTTTTAAACTGATTTTTTTCTTCTGTTAAATAAATCTCTCGTATTATTTTGAAATTAATGTATTTTTAAATAATTTTCATAGCAGAAATCTATTGTTGACAACTTAACCCAATTCTAATAAATAATATTAGGGATTAATTTTGTGTGATCATACTATGGTTGTAGTGATCAAACATGGTTGTAGTGATCATAACATGGTTGCGTGTGAATCATACTATGGTTGTGACGATCATACTATGGTTGTGACGATCATACTATGGTTGTGGAGATCAAAGTATGGCTGAGTGTGAATCATACTATGGTTGTGGAGATCATAGTATGGTTATGTTGAATCAAACTATTGTTGTGAGTATCTTAGTATGGTGTAAAACATGCAATTGTTGTGAGGATCATAATATGGTTGTGAGAATCATAGTATGGTTGTATTTGAATTATACTTAGTAGGGACATAAATACTGTTACAACATTGAACACACCCATTTCAATATTAGAACTGAACCTACCCCGTAAATGCCATATGGGTTTTGAAAGCTAACCTCAATAGCGTTAGCCTGTAACGGGATTTTAAAATTGTTTCAACTTTCATAATGGAGTGGTCAGATAATGAGAACCGTATCGCTGTAATAGCGCTTTTCAAGTGTGAAATGAAAAAGAGCGATATTTTCAAAACGCTCCGGCCACTAGGGATTAGCCGCATGTTCGTCTACCGATGCATAAAACTGTTTGAGGAGACTGGAGGTGTAAAAGACCGCCACCGGTCGAGCCGCCCACGCTCTTTTCGAACACCGCATGTCATCAAAGCCGTTAAATCAAGAATTCACAGAAATCCGCTCCCAAAACCGAAAATCATGGACCGCGAGATGAATATCACTCAAAAGTCCATGAGTCGAATCATTAAAAAAGACTTTGGACTTGGAGCTTTCAAACAATATCATTTAATGACAGCAACTTTGAAAAAAGGGTTGAAAAATGCAAACGTGTTTTGGTGAAGCACGCTGATAACTTGCACAGAAAAATGTTGTTCACCGATGAAAAAATGTTTACCGTTTAGGAAAAATTTAACAAGCAAAATGATAGAGTGTATGCGCGGTCATCTTAGGAAGCATCTGAACAGACCCCAAGGGTGGAAAAGGGTCATCACCCAGCTTCAGTCATGGTTTGGTGGGGTGTCTCTTACGATGGGGTCACTGACCTGCATTTCTGCGAACAAGGAGTCAAAACATCGGCCAAAGCTGGTGTGAAGCCTCTTAACAATTCCCTGTTTCTAGACCAGCAATGGACTATTCCAGCAGGATTCTGCGCCGGCCCATAAGGCTAAAACGTCCCAGGTCTGGCTTTGAAACAATTTGTCAGCATTCATTTCCTCTGAAGAATGGCCCTCAGGCAGTCCAGATTTGAACCCATTGGATTACAAATTGTGGACGGGTTAGAGGACAAGGTTTGTCACAAAAGACATTAGATCTCTTAAGACTGCTTTGGGTCGATTTTCCAATGGACGAGGTTCGTGCAGCTATTGACGATTTGCCAGTGCGACTTAAGGCTCATGTAAAGGCAAAAGGCGGACATTTCGAATAAGTAGATTATTTTTGGATACAATATACATCAATAAATATATTAAAAAATATTTGGTCCAAAAACATTCAGTACTTTTAATTTTACAGCGTAAAACGTGTGTAACAGTATTTATGTCCCTACTAAGTACTACTGTTGGGAGGATCATAATATTGTTGTACCACAAAAATATATCCAACAATAGTGTGTTGCTCTTCGAATATTGTTATCCCAACCATACTTTTTTTCTGATCTATCGGAAAAACCGATCTATCGGAAAAATGTGTTTGGAGTGATATTTTTGGGTAATAAAACCCTTAAAAGTGCCTTTTTATATTTATATTGTATGACGATTTTTTGAAGCATTTGACGGTTTTGACTATTTTTGTTCTCATATTTGACGACTTTTTGAAAAAAAAAAAAATACCTGACAGCACTTATAAGCACAGCATAAAGAGATGATAGTGACAACATATAGCGGGCCGCGGCCGTGTGAGAGCTAAGTGGTCACCCCACAAATTACCCCGGGTCAAGTCGGTTAAGGACATGTGAGAGTGATTTTTCCACCTCATAAAAGACGGCAATTTTTTGAGAGAAAAATTATCTTCAAGCCATGTAAAGAGGGGCCTTTACTACTTCGTACTTCTTCA
This sequence comes from Hydrotaea diabolus, assembly GCA_963513945.1. Classification (NCBI taxonomy): domain Eukaryota; kingdom Metazoa; phylum Arthropoda; class Insecta; order Diptera; family Muscidae; genus Hydrotaea; species Hydrotaea diabolus. The sequence goes on from OY740719.1 coordinate 167,406,125, forward strand.
CCCACCCTTTTAAGGGAATGCTTTACTAAAGTTGGCAAATAAGGGGAATACCTAAAAGGGAAGCTGTATCCTACTCTTATCTCTGACAACTTTCGTTGGCATTTGAATATTCTCGAATCATATCAAATTCACTTTTCTTCACAAGGTTTTACTGATAGCAAGCACTGCTCCTCTGTTAGAGCTTTGCCTCGAAATGAAGTCATAATGTGCTGCGCAACGGTCCAACGGGTCGGTAATTTTTCCAAGGAATAAATACGCAAAAAAAAAACGAAAAACAAAAAAAAAGAATTTCTCCGTTTGTAAATGATGCCTATTTGAATGTAAAATAAATTAAAGTTGAGAGCGAGAGAAAGACGAAGGCAACAACAAAAAGGAAAACAGCGAACGAACGAAACATTTTGAATTCAACTTGATTTATGCTGCTCGAAACAATTTCAACTTTACACACCAAGTTGACCAGAATGGGAATCGCGAACAGCACGGATGTTATCGCTGAAAAAGGAAAATGTGTACATTGCAATGCCGTCTAAAGTATATCATTTTGGTCGCAGCATTCATTGTTGCTGCTGTTGCCCCCTCCGCCGGCATCCCCACTACCGCCAGCCGGTCTCCGCTCCCTAGTCATTATTGGCGATGTCGCAGTAGTCGTCGTCGCCGCCGCCGTCGTTGTCTTTTTCGCACACACAAAGTACGTGTTGTGATAGAATGCGGTTAACACAAATAGAGTGTATACAAACCAAAACTAATTTACAAAAGGTTAATACTACTCCACACTGGCTCACTGGCTGGCTGGCAGTCAGACACGCAGACAAACAGGCAGGCAGGCAGGCAGGCCGGCAGGCTGGCAAGCCAGCAGACAAGCAGGCAGTCAGGCCAGCAATCCAACCAACAGCCATTACCAACCAGCCAGCAACGGCAGCAGCAGCAGTTGTCGTCGTTGCCGTTTGTCGTTCGTCGTCGCAAGGCAATTGCTCAAAACAACAGCAACAGCCACAAAACACACCAAGGCAGTCGGACAGACAGGCGAACAGACGGACGTACGGACAGACAGAGGCTACTAAAGATAACATACGAGACCGGCGAAAAAGAGTATGTCAACTTTTAGTGAGTGAGTGAGTGTCGCTTCTTTTTTAAGAAGCTGCAAAACCAGCTTTGCGCACACAAATAATGTTATCACCGTGAGAAAAATATAAACAGAAGTAAACTAACTGTGGCACACATACACACTTGCACTCTGTTGGCCACACACACACACATACACACACTCAAGCGCCCAGAGATATACCAACACATGGGCACAGAAAATCAAACAAGAGAAATTTAAACATGAAACAAACAACAAGTGTGTCTGTTTGTCCGCCTGTTTGTTTGTCCGTTCGTTCAGTTGTTATTGCTGCGCTATGTATACGCCACCGTTACCCCCACCACCCGCGACCGCTTCACGAGAAAACAAAAGATTTGGAAGAAAAAAGGTATTTGTCCGCTATGTTTGTTTTGGCGGGGGGACATTAGAGCGGGGGCGTCGAGGTATTTGAAATCAAAACAGTTGTTCCCATTTGCATTCCAGGCAGCACCACCCCTTGCGTACTCGTACAGAATAATGCTCTTAGATCGGTGTACTTTCGGAGTAAGCAACACTTTGTAGTGCTATAGGGTACTCGGCTTAGAAATGCCAATGGTAGCTGCTCTACAAGCTACATGTTTGATGACTTTCTTGAAGATTGAGATTTTAACTTAACATCCGAGCTTGGGCTTAAGTCAAAACACCATTAGCGTAGGTACCTAAACACATTCAGCTAACAAAAAAACTAGGAACGATTATTCCTATGCTCACTGAGCGGGGACCTAGTGCCTTGTTTCGATTTCAGTAGGTAAAGCAGGTTATTGACAAACTGACTTAACATTAGTTTTCACCAGTAGTTTTCGCTTATAGTACAGGGTGGAACGCGTAAATTTCTTTTTTTTTTGCACTGCAGGCTGTGGCGGCACTGTTGGTCGAAGAGAGTGTGCGTGGCTTATAGTGGCAGACGGGAGATTTGTATTCGTCTGCCTTTCAGTTGCCGTCATGTATTGGACACGTATTTGTGTGCTCGATCATTGCAGTCCAGCGTGCTTTTCGTTAAAGATTCGCTGTTTCTCCAAATATGCGGTACTGGAGTGAAACAAACCCCAGAGAACTTCACCAGTGACCTCTGCATTCGGACCGCGTCACTGTGTGGTGCGCCATATCACTAGTAGGCATCATTGGCCCTTACTTTTTCCAGGCTAACCGTCTTGCCATAACTGTGAACTCCGAACGGCACTTGACTATGATACAGAATTTTTTTCAGCCGGCTCTTAACTGGTTTGTCAGCATAGACTGTGGACTTTACGTAACCCCAAAGAAAAATGTCTAAAGGTGTGATATCACTCGATCTAGGCGGCCAACTCACCTGTCCAAAACATGAAATTAGCTGCTCTTTGAAATGGCCTCTCAATAGATCCATTGTATGAGCTGCTGTATGGCAAGTGGCACCGTCTGTTGAAACCAAATGTCGTCAAGATTACGGGCTTCAATTGCAGGTACCAAAAAGTCTGATATCATGGCGGCATAGCGAACACCATTCGCGGTTACATTCCGGCCATTATCATTTTTGAAAAAATATGGACGGATGATGCCACCAGCTTATAAACCGCACCAAACCGTGGTTTTCACCTCTTGAGCCTCTTCTTGTTGCTCTTCAGCCCAAATGCGGCAGTTTTGTTTCTTGACTTTGCCGTTGAGCCAGAAATGGGCCTCATCACTGAACAAAATTTTGGTCGAAAGCAGCGGATATTCCTGTTTCTCACCGAACGCTCATTTCAATAAAACAGTTGCCAACACTTGAAGGTAATTATTTTCAAAAAATAAATGCCATAAAATGTCCATTCAAATTGCCAATAAAGATTCCACACTTGATGTGAATTTTCATATTTTTTGTTGTTGTGAAAACAATACCTCTAGGTGGATCACCCTAAATAAACTATTTAAACATGGACCAAAAAAGAAATTGAAATATGACCTTATTCTTAAAATCTAAGTAAATTCAGAGCTAGCCCAGACAAGGGCTAGGTCTGGACATGTGCTCCTTTTGGAGCACATGTCCACCCTTTTGACCACCAGTAGAGAATGCATTTTTTACAGCTGAATTCAACATTGAAAGTTCGAGATTTAAGTTTTTAGCAATGTGCAATGTTTTAGCCTTAAATGGCGTTGTTGAAAGTTCAAAAATAGCGCTAGTAACCAAACCAAATGGGGATATGTTCAAAAACCACTTTTCAGTATTAAAATATTCTTAAGAATTATGAATTATATAAAAAGGAATCATTTTTCCTTAGGACTACTTTACCGAATTTCCCACATTTTTGAAGCTATGGGCAAAAATGTTAGAGACAGATAGAAAAAAAAACTAAATTATTAGTAATTTTAAAGCAGTAGATGCAGTTTTTCGTGTTAGCTTGTTATAAAGCCGTTTTCTGCTCGTCAATAGCTACAATTGAACCGAAAACAGGAAACCAAAATTTCAATTGGTTGAAGCGATATTGCGAGAGAAGTGTTCTTCGAAAAATTTAATTAAAAAAATCATAAAATTCGAACATGGGCTAGACTAGGGGTTACGTTAGTTTCGATAGAAACTTTCATTTTTTGCCGATCTTATTCCAAAGACATGATCAAAATAAGCACATTCTTAACCCTCTATCACTCATGAACTCCGATTTGTATGATTTTTTGTATTGGAGATGATAACAAAAAAAATAAAATACACGTATTTTTTAATTTCATTTATTTTTATTATTTGAAGAGAAACTCCCACAAATTGGGTGTGTTGCTTTTAGGCAACACTGAGGTATGTGGTCAAAATCTATATTACTGTAGGACATATTATGAAAGATGGAAGTTTCTAAAGCAGTTCTTGGTTTTTGTGTAGCATAAGGCTACACCGCATTTTTCACATACATTGTGAGTAAATCCAACACAGTTCGGAAACTTGCATCTGATTTTCTTATCAGACCATTGCGGCCAGTGCCCAATCTGATCTTGACGGACTGCTTTTGGAGGTACATGCTGAGCAGGTCCTTTTAGCTTTTTGGCTTCAATCTCGCCTTGCAACGAACGCCGACTAGATAAATTAGGTTTTGTACCCATTTTGCAAAGTGTCGCAGCAACTTCCAGGCGAAAATCGGCTGATGATAAGCGGGTTGATTGAAGGTTTTTGTATTCAGCAACCCTTTTATAAAGTAGCCATGCATTGGCCATGGTGAGATCCAAATAATGATAAAATAGTCGCATGGGCCACCTTTTGCTTCGCAAACGTATTTTATATATACCCATGATGCTGTCTAGTAGATCAACGCCACCCATATGGCGATTGTATTCTCCGACAACATTGGGTCGCTTTATGTCCACATACCTGGAATTCCGTTTATCCCATCTGCGAACATTAGTTTCAGGTTTTTGCCCAGCAAAAGTGGAAGCCAGATTGACAATTCTGTTGTCTTTCCATAAAACGTATTCTTCTGAATAGCCTCGTTCTTTTTTCATTATTACCTTTTCTGATGACTGCTTACAATCCGGTATTCTATTTCTTCTTATAGTGCCGAGACTGAGAATGCCTTCTTTGGCCAGATACTCCATTAGGCGAAGAGAAGTAAAGTAGTTGTCGAAGTAGAGTTTGAAGTTCTGGTGCCTTGGAATCATACGCGCTAACCTCATGACGACGTTAGATGAGGCACCTAAATCTGGCTCCCCCTGTATGACGACATTTTCCTTGCCTGTTTCGATTTCTGTTTTATAGGCAAAGCCAGAAACGCCACTCAACACAAAGACTTTATAGCCCCACTTATGTGGTTTGTTAGGGTTGTATCTCTTCAACGGGTTCCGTGCTTTGGTGGAGCACATTTGCTCGTCCACACAAAGGTGCTCTTCCATTGGGACTTCACTAAATGCCGCATTCAAGGAGTCGACCACTGGACGTATTTTGTATAGCCGATCACAATCAGGGTTGCTCCTAGGTAGGTCTTTGCTATTGTCGTTGAAATGCAATGTTTGACGAATTTTTTCAAATTTGTTTAACGTAATGGTTTCCTGTATAAGGGGTGTTCCAAGTATTGGACTCCAGTGGTTAGTTACTCTAGGTAATTGAATGAGAGACATTAGATATGCCACACCTATAAATTGCCTGACATCCTCTTCACTTATCCGAAAAGCGCTATTAGGATCTTTCTGCACTTGATATAAGTTAGTCTCCTCAGAAAGTTTATTGATTAATTCATTTGGAAATATATAGAAGAAAAACTGTACAGGAGTGTCTAGCTCAAGTAAATCAGGACCCAGCGTCTTATTTCCCATAAACATTAGCTGCTCTGCATTCAATTCAAGATTTTTATTTTTCCAGCGTAAATTCAGTTTATCTGGCTTCCCTTTAGTATCTTTTCTAGGTTGAGCAGTGCTCTCGTGTGTCGGTGCAGTCGCAGTACTAGACGAAGGACTTTCGTCAATCATTTCTATAGATTCTATTATGTAATCCAAATCAATATCTATCTCTGAATCTCCGTCTTCAAATGTTTCTAATGCAGGAATAAAATCGGGATCGGCAATGCTGTCGTCATCAAAATCTAACCATCTTCACTATCTGCAAGATCATTTAGAGTAGCACTAATTTTTTCGTCACTAAGAGGCCGCTTACGAGACATCCTGAAACATAAAAACAAGCAATAATCAGCATAACAAGTGTCAAACAAAATTTCACCCTTTTTGCCTGATGTAGCCTACGGGCAACAAACATTATTTGCCACCAAAAACAAAAAAAAAACGTAAAAATTATTCAAAAAGAACATTCTACAATAAAGCTCAAACACTTACCTCTCCAATTTATCAAGATTACACACAAAACACAAGCACAACAATTTTTTATTATTTTTTGAAGTCACAGCAAACCGGCACTTTTCGTAAATACCAATAGTCAATAAAGAAATGTCAATTTCCAGCAAGTAGTGCCACCTAATGGTTCTATTTTTACAAGTTTATTAGCTAAGTATGTAAACCACGGGATACAGTGCGTGATTGAGCTAAAGAAGTTATTTCTATTAATTTTGAGACATTCGAACGGTATGTTGCCTACAGTCTACACTATGATACAGAGGGTTAACGATTGACTAACTTATTGCGGTTTAGCTTTCTAGTCTAAGTTATCGACGACTATGATTATTATAATTTGTACATGTTTATTTTGCCCATAGCCACCGAAAAATGACTTATATTTCTTTAAAAAAAAATAGTCTTATTTTTTTCCGTTTTCTTTTCATCCATATGCTCGTAGGGACATAAATACTGTTACACACGTTTTGTGCTGTAAAATAAAAAGTACTGAATGATTTTATTGATTTATTGATCTATATTGTATCCAAAAAGAATCTACTTTTTCGAAATGTCCGCCTTTTGCCTTTACATACGCCTTAAGTCAATACCTCGTCCATTGGAAAATTGGCCACAGCTCGAACCAAAGCAGCCTTAAGAGATCTAATGTTGGGGTATCTTTTGTGACAAACTTTGTCCTCTAAAACCGTGCACAATTTGTAATCCAATGGGTTCAAATCTGGACTGCCGCCTGAGGGCCATTCTTCAGAGGAAATGAACGCTGGCAAATTGTTTCGAAGCCAGGTCTGGGACGTTTTAGCCTTATGAGCCGGCGCAGAGTCCTGCTGGAAAGTCCATGGCTGTTTTTGGAACAGAGAATTGTTCAGAGGCTTCACAACAGCTTCCAAAACGGTTTCTTGGTAAACTTTGGCCGATGTTTTGACTCCTTGTTCGCAGAAATGCAGGTCAGTGACCCCATCGTAAGAGACTCCCACCGAACAATGACTGATGCTGGGTGATGACCCTTTTCCACCCTTGGGATCAGTTCAGATGCTTAAAAGTCCGGTACGTTTGAAAGCCCCAAGTCTTTTTAATGATTCGACTCATGGACTTTCGCGTGATATTCATCTCACGGGCCATCATTTTCTGTTTTCGGAGCGGATTTCTGCGAATTCTTGATTTAACAGCTTTGATGACATGCGGTGTTCGAACAGAGCGTGGGCGGCCCGACCGGTGACGGTCTTTTACATCTCCAGTTTCCTCAAACAGTTTTATGCATCGGTAGACGAACATGCGGCTAATCCCTAGTGGCCGGAGCGTTTTGAAAATATCGTTTTTTTCCATTTCACACTTGAAAAGCGCTATTGCAGCGAAACGGTTCTCATTATCTGACCACTCCATGATGAAAGTTGAAACAATTTTAAATCCCGTTACAGACTAACGCTATTGAGGTTAGCTTTCGAAACCCACATGACATTACCGGGGTATGTTCAGTTCTACTATTGAAATGGGTGTGTTCAATGTTGTAACAAGTTCAATTGACTCAATTGACTCAGGAACTGAAGCCAGCTGACCATGGACAGCGAAGGGAGTTCGTTAATTGGGTATTGGAGAGACAACATGAAAATGCTGATTTTGCCGATAAAATCATCTTCAGTGACGAGGCCCATTTTCATCTTGATGGCTTCGTCAATAGGCAGAATTGTCGCATTTGGGGTGCGGAAAATCCTCGAGTGATTCACGAGAAGCAAATGTATCCTCAACGTGTCACTGTGTGGTGTGGTTTTTGGGCTGGAGGAATCATTGGACCTTTTTTTATGAAAATGAGGCAGGTCAAGCGCAAACAGTCAATGGTGTTTGGTATCGTGAAATTATAACCAGTTTTTTCTTGCCTAGAATTGAAGAAATGAATGTGGAGGGCATGTGGTTCCAACAAGTCGGCGCCACATGTCATACAGCCAGAGAAACAATTCAATTGCTGCATCAGGCATTTCCCGGTCATGTTATTTCGCGTTTTGGAGATCAGAATTGGCCGTCTAGATCGTGCGATTTAACACCATTAGATTTTTTTCTTTGGGGTTTTTTGAAGTCGATGGTTTACGCGAATAAGCCGACGACGACTCAAGCCTTAAAAGACGAAATTGGACGCTGCATTAATGAAATACCGCATCATTCATGCAAAACGGTCATTGAAAATTTCATTAAAAGATCGCGTGCATGCCAGCAAAGCAGCGGCGGCCATCTGCACGATATATTGTCCCATACATAACCTCATTCTGTCTACTTTACGATATAATAAAGTTTCAACATTTTTTTCTTAAATATCTGTGTTTTATTTAAAATTTAAAAATTGCGCTCTTCTTAGGACATAAACACATGTAAATAGGACTTGACCGTTTTTGGTAAATTTTAAGGGCCAATGTTGTATGTGAACCACACCTAAACGTCAAGTTTTTTTTTTGCATTTCATTTGATATTTCTCAATTTCAGACTTACTCAATTTGAACCATGGGAAGATACTCAAGCGAGCAACGCGTTATAGTCATTCAGGCTTATTATGAAAATGTACGCGTGCACTTCGTGATTTTTTCGCTCAATTTAATGGTCCAAATGTGCGTACAATCGGAAAAATCGTGCAAAAATTTTAGCAAACTGAGTCTGTAGGAGATGTGAAAACATCTGCTCGTACAGCTCGTACTGCAGAAAATATTGCTGCTGTTCACGATAGTGTGGTTGAAGAGCCGTCCACCTTAACTCGTCGTCGTGCCCAACAATTGCACCTCTCACGCTCGACGTTGTTTAACATTATGCATAAAGACTTGCATTTAAAAGCTTACAAGAAGCAATTTACTCAAGAACTAAAGCCCCTTGACCATTCCAAACGTCATCAATGGTCAGAATGGTGGCAAGACATGGCATCGACCCTTAAAATTAAACCACCCTTTACAAAATTACATTGAATTAGCAATCAGAATAAAATTTTCTTTTTCCAATCAATGTTATGTTCTTATTTTTTTAAATCTGTCCTCCGAAGGTTCTACAGGCTCTTTGAAAATGTCCCAAATGACCTCCTCTTTGGCTCGAAAAAATTGTATGGTAACCCTGGTTCGAGGGCACTATTACTTTACTAAATGTTTCCATTTTTAGACAAGAGGCTAACACCGGGATGCCGGTTTTGGTATCGTAGCCCTGGTTGAAGGGCACTATTAATTTACTTCTGTCTCTCTAATCAGAGTTGCGTAACCTTCTAGCAGAATCAACACCAAGTAGCGAGATTTTCTTATCCTCAAATATCAATTATCAGTCTTGGGTATTGCGGAAAGTAGTGCCATTCACATATTCTTCTCGGGATTTCTATATATTTTTTGAGCATCAGACAAATTATCCATATTCTAATGTGTTTAGATATTTCATGTCCAGTGGAAAATGACCTGATTGCACAAAATTACAATCAAGTGGATCCACTAGAAAAGACTTGCTGGGAAATTCACAGAGCCCGGTAATAAAATATGGAGAAAACCGACAGTAGGGCTATTGCATTGGGAACTTCTTAAAAAAAAACGCTCATTGGAAATTGTTGTACTTTAAGCAATCGCAAATTAATTAGATTAGAAAAGCTCTCCAATCAATCTGCCTAGCCTTGAGTTGTATAATTGAAATTGAAACTTTCATTAGCACTCACTTGGGAAATTCTGAAAAATAATCAATGAGTGGCAGTCTATGATAAACGAAATGAGTTCTGGCAACAATTTAAAGTGATCGTATAGACCATTACCAATATCGATTCAATGTAAATGTGCAATCATGTCGATTCTGGATATAAACCAAATGTTCGGCGTATGGCATTGATCGAACAGACTGAGAGACGGACGAACGGACGGATGAACACCTTCTGAAAATTTGTGGTTTGTTTGTTAGTTTTGGACACTTGCCTCTTTCTCTCGGTAATGCTGCTGCAATTAGACATTTATTTATAGGAAAAAATCTATTCCACTTTTCTGTGTGTGTGTGTGTGTGTGAGAGTCTGTCTGAATGTGTGTGTGTGATACATAATCTATTTGTGAATCACCCACCACAGTGGCGACGCGGCGCACACTGGTTCAGCTTCATACGATTGGTGGCATTAAATATAAGGAAACATCGTAGAGCTTTGAATTTTGGTATAGGCTAATATTTCGTTATTATAAAAAAATGCTGAAAATTTGAAAAAAGTCGGAGCACAACCACGCCTACTTCCCATATAACACAAAAGTTAAAAATCATTGTAGTCATAATTTTTGGCTCATTGCAAAAGTTTGTTTTTTATTCGATAAAAAATATATACAAATAAAGTGCAGCAACAGTCATGGCCATATTAAATATAAATATCTGTAAATAAATGAAAAATAAATAATAAAAAATTTATAACAAAGTAATTCGTGTACCTTTATTAACATAACAAATTTTTTACTTCATCAGAAAATTCCAATATATCCTTCTTGGGCTGGTTACGATATGAATTTATGTATGGATCTGAAGATGCTAATAACATATGCATTACATCTTCATTTGTTGATATGCGATCCGTTTTTCTGGAGTGGTTTAGACGATAACTTCTGTAATCTTTATTACGAGCTTCCTGAGCTTCCTCCGACAACATGCCAAGTGGCAATATTGCTGCTGACACAATTTCACTCCCATGAATTAGCACTTTGTGTACAGTAATAGGCATATAGTACCAGCTGTAGAGTTCTATATATCGTTCTGCAGTGGCCAAACAATAAACTTTAAATTTATCCGTATCTATTTCAAAATTACTATTTATTACAGTTAAAATTGTACTAAAGCGATGAATTAAATTTTCATCAACACCAAGAACATCTGCCGTCAAGGAAGGATTTGCAAAAAAACGTCGAGAAGTATTGCCAGTGTTCGATGAGCCCATTCCTTGTTTAACCATATCCACATTTATGCCTAAAACCGATTTCAAATTTCTTTGTATTACCGCTTTTGCTTTTTCTTTTTCATGCTTTGTTTCTTTAGTGACTCTCCACTTTGAAAAACTTTTGTTGTATGCTATATGCAATATGCACTCCATAAATTTTATCCTAGCATGTAAAGGGGAAATTCCAAATTGAAGACCCTCCTCCGAAACTGTTTTTGTTCTTAATAATTCCAAATTATTCATTTCGCTAGGCTTACATTGACATATAAAGCATACAGACATTCCTGATGTTTGTGTGATTACATTTGCAACTTTTCCATCAATCATGGTTAAAATAGGTGTATGCAAAATTTCATGACTTTTGCCATATATATTAACAACAGTTTTTTTCAAATTTTTAATTTCATTTTCTACCCTTTCAACTTCTTCAGAAATTACATTTGCTGTTTCTTTTACAAATTGAAATTTTATTGGCCTACATAAAGCTGTTGATGATGGCCTTGGGTTTCGCCAGTAATCAGATGTACCATCAATACATTTCAAATTAAGAGGAACAATACTTGTCAAAAATATATTTTTGTCATTTAAATTGGGATCATTGAATTTTTGGTGGTATTCGCTATGACCCGAAGATCCATCACAACCCCATTTAGAAACAAGTTGTAGTTGGCTTGGAAGTACATCCGTCTCAGCTTTCGTTTTCGCCTTCAATATTCTGGATACAGTATGATCTAGTAATTCTTGCATACTGACTTTACTATAGTTCTCCTGTACTTCCAAATTTTTAGGATAACATTCTTTTTTAGCACTAAGAACTTGATGGTATGAGGGGAAAATATCACATCCAATTTCTTTGGCACTCCATCTTAATATTTGATACTGTTGTTTTGATAAACAAGCATCAATAATAAGGCTTAGTGCTTTTTCTCGACTAAACATTTTCGACGTTTGTTCATCCTTATTTATTTTTTTTGCAGCTGATGCAATAAGTTCTGCCGAATTACTATCACATAGCTGCTGTACTTTAATCCTTTTAGCACGAGTTTGGCAAAGTTCAAAGGTTTTAGAAGGCCGACCACGTTTGACTTCATGGGAACACGTAGGTTTTTCATACTCTGAAAAATCTCCACCAAAACAGTACATATTTTCCAACCAAACTTCATTTTGTTCAACAAATCTGTCTTTCATACGTTTTGCATTGACCCACTTAGTTTTCAGTTTTGGTAAAAATTGTTTACTTAAAAATGTTTTAAATTTATCTAACTCAATAATTGACAAATTTTTATTATTTGTTGAAATAATATCACAAACTACATTAATGTCCTTATCACAATCTAATAAAAGATCAGAAATTTCATAATAAGATATCTGAAGATTATCCATTTTTAATAATTTTTATTTCTATTTTTCACTTCTAAGACAATAATCGAATTAGCTTTATTCATCTAAACACAACTAATAAACAAAACACCTGTCAACTTCATTTCAAAATCAAAAAGCTAACTACAAAAACAATGCAACAAACAGTCACAGCTGATGCGAAAAAAAATGGGAAGAAATGCAAATTTGTAAACCTCATGATCATGATAGACAACTGTTTTACTATTTTTTTCATATTTTATGTTTACGCAAATGTCAATTCAGTGCATTTTGTTTTGTTTTCTTTTTGTACCACCATTGCATTGTTGCTACAAAAGATGACCGAAAGTCAATTTTCAAAAATGCTTCTGCCTGACTTATAGTGTCATGGTAAACATGTGTGTTGTTGTTGCCTTTTGTAATCGTAGCTGTTGCCTTTTGTGTGTTTTTTTACAACAAAAAAACGAAACAACAAAGCAAGCAAGCAAACAAAAAAAAACAAAAACAAACAATGATGCACAATAACGCGTTTATGAAGGCAATTTTTTCCTTACTTTTTTTAGTTTTTTTTACCGGAATTGCTTAGGGGCAAAAACGGGCAGCTGAATTTTTTATGAATCGTTAGGTGAGATTACAAGCTTTAATTTGATATAAGTCTCGAGCTAGAGCACGTTGGAGATCAAAAGATGCAATCGATAGAAGTTTGAGAAAATAAATATTTTTGCACAATTTATAGTAGTAAATACAAAAAAAAAATTGAGCTTCGAATTTTTTTTTTCTTTTTGAATATACATTTCTTATAACATCTAATTTCAGAAAAAAATAATTCTAGTTTCATTACAAGAGTATATCTGAAGCAAGAAGTGATAGAAGGAAGCACATATAATACGATAATTTCAAATGCATTCATTTTGGTCAACTTTGAATGCCTCTGGACAAAAAAGTAATAAAGATATCGACCTAAAATTTTTGGTTCATGCTAGTAAGATTGTTTTCTACAAACTATGAAAAAATTAGGTAGATCTGAGTACATGAAAAAAATGAATTAATGCCGCTCTTGAACCAGTGTGCGGCGCGGCGCACTTTCCTTTCAGAGCGAGCGGCGGTGCCGCTGCTTTGCGATTTGTTTTCGTTTCGGTTGAAATTGTTTCTTCTTCTTGTTTTTTCGTCTACTATTTCTCGCTGAACAGTCAGCCAGCGAGCCAGGCAAAGCAAGGCTGGCAGGCTGGCTGGCTGGCAGGCAAGGCAGCCTTATCAACATATTTATCTCTCTTACGTTGCTTGTTCACACGCCCCCATAACTCACCTTGCGACCGACTGCGACTGAAAGCTAAGGAAATTTCACATGATTCTTCAGCGCTCGGGCATCAGGCATCGTCAGGCACTAGGCACCAGCCAGCAAACACGGCAACAGCAGCAACACAGTAACAGCAGCAACAACAACAAAACAACGGCAACAGCATCATCAGCAACAGCAAATGTTTACATTTCTTTTTCTTACGTTTGGTGCAGCAGCCAGACGGACGAATGGACGGACAGACGGACGTACGTACGTACATCCGTGGTACCTTAAAAAAAAGCCTGAAAAAATATCATTTATGTTCATTTTTTTCCCATCTTGTGTCGCTGTTGACTGATGTTGTTGTCGTCGTTGTTGCTGCTGTTTGCTGGTGCTGCCGTTGCTGATGCTGATTTTCCTTTAGTTCATTTGTCTGCTGCTCTTATTTTCGGATGTCGCTTTTTGATGTATTTATTGTCGGCTCTTGATGGCCATGTTTACCGACTTGACGTTCTGCTGAACGATGCTGCTGATGCTCCTTCAAAAGATGATGATACAAGTCCCCATGTTGTTGTTGTTGTTCTTGTTGGTGGTGTTGTCATCTTGTTCCTCTTATTTTGTTGGACCACAATTACGTATTTTCTGGATAGCTCGGTGCGCTGTGCTGTGTGTTATAAATTTAAGTAGTTTTTCTGTTTTTTCCGCTTTTTATTTTTGTTTGCTGGTTCGGTTTCACTGATAAGAACACGCGTGCAGGCCAGCGGCAAGAATGACAATTTAATCAGCTCGCATCTCTGACGTCACAGAAAATCGTCCCCCTCCAACGAGAGATAGCACAGATCAAACCATTTCCCAGCTACCCCATAAATCATAAGTTAGACGTAGCACGTCCGAATTGTGGATGCGTCACACGGAACGCATGTTATTTGCCGCCGGGTTGAGGTTGTTCTACGATCAGTCGCACGTACAATCGTACATATAGATAGATAGATATTCATATATATATAGTATCTCTACGATCACTTGTATATATGTATGAGTGTTTACGAGTATATGTGTATCTACATATCTATGAATGTACGTGGTGATGATCCACTTAATGAGTATGCTACACTTGCCGATCTCACATGTAGTAGGCATACAAACGCCATTGCAGTCATAGCGATAATAGCCATGTTCGATTGATATGCCACTGTAAAAAAATTGTTCAAATTATTCTGAATAAGCGAAGGAGGGTGTACAAAAGGCTCTAATACGAGCAAACTTCTTTGCATGCTGGGAAAACTATTAAGGTAGTCGAAAAGGTTTTAAAATCGAGAATGGAAATTTAGTTGGGAGAGGCCGTCTATTTGATACCACTTATTTAAATTAAAATCTCCGTATTGTTGATGTCACAGAGCTATGTAGGCGAGATATGTATCGTTTATTTAGTACAATACTGTCGTAGGTAGATACAAAATTCCTGCAACCAAATGTCATTACAATCTAGTGAAATTTTACGCTCTTCGAACGGCTAAATTAGAGTGTCCTAAAAACGGAGTTCTCCTAAAAGCGGCATTTCGGGTTTTTGACTGTCGGATTTTTTAAAAGTAAAAACCGTCTTCAACCGACATTCCGGTTTTAGCCTTTTGCCTAAGAATGAAAATTATTTGAGAAGTAAAGTACAATGAGAAGTAAAAGACTGTCGGATTTTTTAAAAGTAAAAACCGTCTTTAACCGACATTCCGGTTTTAGCCTTTTGCCTAAGAATGAAAATTATTTGAGAAGTAAAAGTAAAGAACAGCTCTAAATTTACCCAGATTTTCATATTTGAATTATTTCGTAACCATATATTCATGATTAAATTGGTCAGATTTTCTAACATAGGGATAGTCATTCAAATTTAGCCAATCAACAAAAAAAAAATTAATTTAATAAACCGAGTCATTCATTCACGACTGGACAAATTTCACCAGCCTATTACTTGGCTCATTTCATGAAAATATGTCCATCTACGACCATGCCCGAGAATGCAAGGGGGCGAAATGAAAACGTTTGCAAATTTTCGGATTGGTGATCGCAGGGGAACAGTTTATGCCAAATACTTTTTGAGTATACAAGTAATTTCCTTCAAATGTTGGCCGCAACTACGCCTCAGGTTTTCCATTCTGAGAGTCCAATTTAAATTGACTCGTTCGAGCATTTCGACCGGTATGGCAGTTATGACACTAGTACTGTTGGCTTCCAAAAACTGAGTCGTAACTGGTTTGTGAGCATAAACCTTGGACTTTTCGTAGCCCCTTAGAAAAAATTATAAAGGTGTGATATCACTCGATCTAGGAAACCAACTCACCCGTCCAAAACGTGAAATTAGCTGCTTTTCGAAATCACCTCTCAATAGATCCATTGTTTGAGCAGATGTATGGCAATTGGAACCCTCCCGTTAAAACAAAATGTCGTCCAAATTACGGGCTTCAATTTCAGATAGTAAAAAGTCCGTTATCAAGGCGCGATAGTGAGCACCATTCATTTTCGAAAAAATATGGACCGATAATTTCACCATCCCACAAACCCCACCAAACCGTTGTTTTCTCTGGGTATAATGACACCTCTTGAACCTCTTCTGGTTGTACTTCAGGCGTTTATTGACGATGTCATTTGAGCAGAAATAGGCCTCATTATGTCGACCATAAAAACGTCTACGAAAAACGTTTCTCACCGAACGCTTACGAGTATTTCCATAATACAGTTGCACAATTTGGAGACGTTGTTGCGTGTTGGTGTACGTCTTTTCATGATGAAATGGCAAACAATACTAAGAAGGAAATGCAAACAATACCATGATGAAATGGCAAACAATACTGAAAAGTAAAAAAGAATGTTTAAAGCAACTCACGTGAAATCTTTGAAAAAAACCTATTGGAAAAATGCTTCTAGATTGATCACCCGTTATAAAGCTGTATGCTTTTATATGTAGTCATGATCATAGTTTTTTTAATTGACAGAATGAAAATATTTCATTGACAGAATGAAAATATTACATTGACACAATGAAAATATTTCATTGACACAATGAAAATATTTCATTGACGCAATGAAAATATTTCATTGACAGAATGAAAATATTTCATTGACACAATGAAAATATTTCATTGAAACAATGAAAATATTTTATTAAAACAATGAAAATATTTTATTAAAATTTAGTCGTATAACAAAAAATATTATATTTGACACAATGAAAATATTACATTGACACAACGAAAATATTACATTGACACAATGAAAATATTTCATTGACACAATGAAAATATCTCATTGACGCAATGAAAATATTTCATTGACACACTGAAAATATTTCATTGATACAATGAAAATATTTTATTAAAATTTAGTCGTATAACAAAAAATAGTATTTTTGACACAATGAAAATATTACATTGACACAATGAAAATATTACATTGACACAATGAAAATATTACATTGACACAATGAAAATATTTCATTGACACAATGAAAATATTTCATTGATACAATGAAAATATTTCATTGATATGAAAATATTTTATTAAAATATAGTCGTATAACAAAAAATAGTATTTTTGACACAATGAAAATATTACACTGACACAGTGAAACAATTACATTAACACAATAAAAATATTTCATTGACACAATGAAAATATATCATTGAAACAATGAAAACATATCATTGAAACAATAAAAATATTTCATTGAAAATGATTCTAAAAACAAAAAATATAGTTTTGTGACATATAAGTAATATAAGTATATGTTGCATCGATACAATAAAGTTGCTTCATACGCTTTACGAAATTTCTCCTTAATAGTACGAGGGTTGCTATATATAATTCTGGCCTCCATCTGACATTTCCATTGGAAAGTTTGACTATTTTTAAGCATAAACGTACTCAGAACGTTTTGACGTACGACCATCATTTGTGTTGTTTAGTGACTTGAAAAAATCAATTTGGCAAAAAATGGAATTAACTCGTGAACATTTTCGTGCGAACATTTTTCACAACTTTCCACGTGGATTATTACCGCAAGAGTGCATCGATGAACTTAAATCTTTGTATGGCGATGAATCACCATTCTGTAGCACTGTGAAAAATTGGTTTAATGAATTCAATCGTGGCCGACGCTCGCTCAAAGACGAAGGTCGTCCAAAAACGGCCGTTGTGCCAGAGAACTTTGATGCCGTGCGTGAACTGATAATGCAAGATCATCATGTGACATACCGCCCTTGGCCGTAAAAAAAGGTTTGTTCTTGTTGGATCCCGCACAATTTGACAATCGCTCAAAAAAGGCACGTGTCGATTGGTGCACATAAATTTTAAAAAAAATATACGATGGCGGTGCTTCAAAAGACGTTTATAAGATCGCCACAGGTGACGAATCATTGATCTATGCGTGTGAGCCCGAAACAAAACAGCAATCGACCGTGTGGGTCTTCGAAGACGAGCCAAATCCAACGAAAGTTGTTCGTGGAAGAAGCTCTTCGAAGCAAATGGTCGCCTCTTTCCTCGGCAAAAGTGGGCATGTGGCGACTGTTCCGCTTAAGGAACGTGGGACGGTCAATTCTGAGTAGTACACCACAATTTGTTTGTCTGAAGTCTTCGGAGAAATTCGAAAAACGAACAAGAGAAGACGAAACATTGTGCACCATGACAGTGCGAGCTCTCACACATCGGCTCAAACCAGCGCTTTTTGACCGGCCTTAAGGTCGAATTGATGGGTCATCCGCCGTACAGCCCTGACTTGCCACCCTATGACTTTTTTGTATTCCCGCACATCAAGAAAAAAATTAGTGGTCAACGATTCTTCGCCAGAAGATGCTGTTGAAGCGTTCAAAAGCCATGTTTTGAAGGTGTCTCAATCGAAGTGGAAAAAGTGTAATAAAATTATTTATTTGCCACAAAAAATTTACGTTAATACAATTAAGTTGTTCATTGATAAAATAAAATTGAACCATTAGTACAATGCAATTATTTCATTAATACAATGCAAAGTAAAACTTGCAGAATTACTTAGTGTCACTGGCACACTGAAACTGGTGTAATAATGACATGGTGTGACTACAATGTAAATATTACATTGAAATAATGAAATTGTTTCACTGATTTAAATGAAGTGTTAAATAGATTTAATAAAATATAAATCTAAATAAATAGCGTTTTTCTTCAATCAACAGGAGTACAGAGAAAATGTACTTGATGTAATTTTAGTAATACTCCATTAAAACCATGACGTTTGGCATTTAAACCCAGTTCAAATTTAATTTACTTGAATCTCTAGCAAGTCAGCTCAATCCTACCCTGCCGCAACACCCAACTAATGATATTCTTTTTGTTTCTTTACAGCACAGCTCGCTTCCATACGATCAATATCTGCCAGCAATCGGACGGTGGAGAATGGCCAAGAATTGCGTATTGTGTGCAAAGTCACCGGGCGACCACCGCCCAAAGTGACATGGTTTAAGGATCATCGATCGATAAATCGCAATCGTAAACTGTATCAGTTTACTCATTATAAGTAGGTTAAACTCAAGCAATCCTCATGGGTAATAATGTCAAAGCTAAGACAAATTGAACTGCTTTCGACAGATGTGATGGGTGATTCTGAGATTATGGGCCAATTACGACATCATTTTTGGTATTCGATTTTTTTGCAGAATTTAATATTTAATTCAGGTAGATGTCTTAATTCTAAGAAAGACTAGTAATTTTTAAAAGCTACCCATCAAAATTTTAATTTTTAACGGAATCATGCAATAATTTAAAAATATGACCTCCAGGGTAATGACTCATTGAAATGACGAAGACAATAAAATATATGTGACAGCGCATAGAGAAAGGGACCTAAGGGTAAAAAATCAATTTTCCCTTTTTTTGATGTGGACAACACCTGAGCATCGAATGAGACCGATCCCATGTCTTAAAAGTGTTCCCTGCCAGAGATATGCGCGTTTTATGAAAGTTATGGTACACCAAAGATACACGTATTTAAATCTTTAAAATGACTCTCCTGAACAACACTGGATTTTACCTTAAGGTCCATTTCTATTTTGCGCGTCACATATTTTATTTTTCCCGCTTGAAACAACCAAGGACAACAAATTGGCCCATAATCTCAGAATCAGCCACATATGTTTTGACATTATACCTTATCCTTAAATCCGTCTTGTTGCCTTTTTTCTCTATTAAGTCTATTATGTTTTCTTTTCGTTCCATAGGAAGAGATCTGAACTTATTATACGTTCTTTCAATACCTCTGATGCGGGTCGTTATGAGTGTCGAGCAAAAAACAAGGTCAATCGGAATATAGAACGCCGAGCTATTGTCATCAAAGCGTATCCAGGTATGTTCTCTATGACTTTGGTCTTCTTTATTTTATTCTAAAATTGAAATATGTTTGTAACTCTCATATTTTTTCTATTTTATTTAGTGCAACGCCTTGATCCCAATCCCCGCGGTGCTGGCAACAATTGCCCCGATGATGCCTCTGAATTTTGCTTCAATGGTGGAACTTGCAAGTTCTTCTCGGAAATCAGTTCCTATTCGTGCATGTAAGTTTAAAGAATATTTAAAACCATTTGTGTATAATTGGTTCGTAAGATTTTATCTTTTTTTAATAACTTGCGACACAGATTTGTTTATACTAATAGTAAAGCCAGGAACCTTTAAAAAATAAAACTTAGTATTTTTTTGGTACACTTCAATGCTATTGAACGCGTTTGCCGCAATTGTGTGTGGTACGTGTACCACACAAGTGAACCAGGCTCAAAGCCGGATTGGAATACATTTTTTCTCAAACTGGCGTACAGTACGCAAAGTTGGTATTTAGTTCGGAAAATTAGCTTTCAAAGAACGGACAGTTTTAAATACATAGCATGAGGTGAGCGTAAATCAGTCCCTCCTTCGTCTTTTCCAAGCAGACGGCACGTTTATTCTCAGATTTATTATTCGCACCTAAAACACAACTCAATACTATATTGTTTTTTCGTTATAATGATGTGTGAGCTAAGGCTATATCATGGGGATCAAAATAATCTGGCGCAAGGGAAGTTCAAGCCAGTGGTACTAGAAGGACCAAGTGAAAGACGACTTGAAAGCTCCACTAGTGCGAACTGAATAAAGCCCGCAAAGTTTGCAAAGTGCTTGGAGCTCTATGAGTCCTGTTCGGACCACATGTTCTCCAATCTAAACTCATACGATAATATAGGATGGGTGATTTAAACTTTTGAATTTAAGTCGGCTGAAAAAAGGAGTTATTATTTTCAAATTCCTAGTTTTAGTGGAAAGATTAAACTTTGTCATAATGGCACACCATCCGATGCGTTCTTGCTTCGCCCAATAGGCTAAAGATTGTTTGGCAGGAGATAAAGCTCATTTTGATCTCGGTGGCTATGTCAATAAGCAAAATTGCCGCATAAGGGATTCAGAGAACCCACAAGTAACTATTGAGAAGCCCTATATCCACAACGAGTCACTATTTGGTGTGGATTTTGGGCTGGCGACATCATTGGGCCATTTTTCTACGAAAAGTAGCAAGGAGCCGCCGTTACCGTCAACGTTGAGCGTTACCGCGCCATATCCAACGTATTTTTGTTTCCCAAAATTTAAGATAATGACATGGACGACATTTGGATCAACAAGACGGGAACAAATGTCACACAGCCAACGCAACGTTCGATATTTTAAGCAGAGGTTTTAAAACCGAACAATCGAAAGTGCCATTGATTCGACCAAAAGGTTTTAAAAACTGAATAATTGGCCGAAATTGATGTCAATTGGCCGCCTCGGAGCTGTGAATTGAGCCCTTTGGATTATTTTCTGTGGAAAGCAATTAATGCTAAATGTTACGCAAAGCATTCAGAGGCAATTGATTTTCTGAAACATAAAATCGAAAGTGCCATTGAAGAGATTCGACCCAAACCATTAAAAATGTACTGGAAAATTTGATTGATCGGATGAGGCTCTGGCGAGCCAGTTGTGATACATTATTAAATGAAAAAGTTTAATCTTTCAATAAAACCAGAAATTTAAAAAAAAAATGATCAGATCTTTTTTTACAGTCCCTGTAGGACTTTTATATGTCACTTTGCCATTTTATAAAAAAAACATGTATTTTATTAAATTATGGATTTAAAAGGTCTCCAGTTGGTTATAATACCTGTTTAGAATCATGGTTTGTAAAGCTTAGACTCAAAATAAAAGGATATCAGACTAACAAAACTATTATATTTTTGAGCTCCATTTAGTTACCAACCATTTGTAGGATTTGTATGACAAAACGTCCTGGAAAACTACAGGTTTTTGTCAGTATGAATAGATCTTTGTTACTCCTGCAACACTAGAAAACAATGTATGGTCTCTAGGCCGGATCACAAAAATCACGCGTTGCGTCCAATATTCGTTCGACATAATCTCCCAGCAGAGTCGATAAATTGAGCAAATAAGAATCGGTTTCGCACCACGTTTACTCTAGTGCATAATGCGCATCCTCAGAGACGCCGTACAGCGCGCACCAAAGCCGGTATTGCTGCTGTGGAGCAGAGTATCAAAGAAGATCCGAATAGCGCGCAACAATTGGAGCTGTGCCCATCCACTTTATGAAAAATTTTGCGGAAGGACCTTGGTTTGTGGGCAACAAAATCTAACTCGTGCAAGAATTAAAGCGCGTCGCATGTTCGGTGAATGGGCCCAATGTTTACCAGAACATTTTGTTCAGCTATGAAGCTCACTTTTGGTTAAATGGGTACGTTAATACTCATAACCAAAATTGTCGCATTTGAAGTAATGAAAATCCACAAGCCATTGTTGAGACGCCGTTACATCCTCAAAAAGTCACTGTTTGGTGTGCTCTTTGGACAGAGAAAATCATTGGTCCATATTTCTTTAAAAATGAAGCCGGGCATAATATTACAGTCAATGGGGGACGCTATAGAGCCATGTTTAATGACTTTTTCGTGTCTGCATTGGAGGATGTTGATGTGGACGACCTTGGTTCCAGCAAAACAGCGCCACATGCCATAGAGTCAACGAAAAAATGAATTTATTGAAGGAAAGTCGCGCCGTAGGCCTGTGGCGTGGTCTTCAAGATGGTGCGATTTAACACCGCTGGACTATTTTCTGTGGGATTATGTGAAGTCGCTTTTCAAAGCAGATAAGCTCGACACGATTGACGCCTCGAAAGTGAATACTCGGCGCGTTATTGCTGACATATGGCGCTAAATGCTGCAAAAAGCGGTAGAAATTTAGGGCTCTCGGCTAGAATTTATTCGAACCAGCCGCGGCGGCCACTTGTCCAAAATCATTTTTAAAACATAATGGCAAGCCCTTATCTTTATAATAAAGCTAAATTCTTGGCCATTAAATTAAATTATATGCGTCTAAAAGTCTAAAAAAACACCCTTTATAAAATATTGATAATTTTTTTTTTTGCAATTGGATTATATTTTTTTGAGGCATTTAAAAAGATTTCAACGGAAAAAATGCAAAGTATCGCAAAGTGTTAGAGAATAAGCGTTTGCAATACTAAATTCACCGTACTGTAATGCCACTTTTTCGAAATTTCCCAATGGGTCGAATTGGCAATTTGATGATTCGTCCTAATGGTCACACTCGTTAAACTTTTTTAGTTTACAAGTGTCTCTACACGCAGAAAAAAAGTATGGTTGTGGTGACAATATTCGAAGAGGATAATACTATTGTTGGGTATATGGTTGTGGCACAACAATATTATGATTCTCACAACAATAGTATGATTCAAATACAACCATACTATGATCCTCACAACAATAGTATGATTCACACATAACCATACTATGATCCCCACAACCATAGTATTATTCACACTCAACCATACTATGATCTCCACAACCATAGTATGATCCTCACAACCATAGTATGTTTCATATTCAACCATAGTATGATCCTCACAACCATAGTATGATTCACACGCAACTATGTTATGATCCCTACAACCATAGTATTACCACACGCAACTATGCTATGATCCCCAATATAATTTATTAGAATTTGTTTAAGTTGTCGACAATAGATTTGATCCCCAATAATATTTATTAGAATTGGCTTAAGTTGTCAAATCTATTTGAATTATTAAAATTATTCAAAAATACATTAAATTCAAAATAACAGGAGTGGTTTATTTCACAGTAGAAAAAAAAGTTTAAATAAACGTAAGCGTTTTTATTAAAAAAAAATCAGTTAAACAAAGCCAAAGCAGCATGTTTAAAAAATTTTAATTTCGATAAAAAAGTACTATTATTGCATTAGATCCGTACCAATAACATTTGATCTTAAAAGCATTTTTAAATGAAGAAAAATTACAATCATATGGTATGATTGCCGTAATCATATTATTGTTAACATAATACGCCAAACACAATTCTTTTGTCTCACCAACCATATTAATATTGTTGCTATAACCATATTTTCATTTTTAAATTTGGCAATAATACTATTGTTACATTTCAACAATATTAATATTGCAGCAATTATACTATTGTCAAAAATAAATTCAGTTAACAATGCTATGGTTGCGACGAACATACTTTTATTGCGGAAAACATATTATTATTGCCGTGACCATGTAGTAACCATGTTTTTTCTCTGCGTGTATAAACAAATTATCACTGAGTTTTGAATCTTAAAAAGTATAATAATTACACATTCCAACATTTCTAAACTAAACTTTTTCTCTATCTCTCTTTCCACCCACCGCACAGATGTCCTGAAGGCTTCATTGGTGAAAGATGCGATCGCAAGGAAGTCAACAATCCCAGTACGTACAGCAACGAACAAGAGTGTGGCGATAAAAAGTATTTTGGAAGTTATTATTGCTAAAGTAGGCTTTTCTATAGCATCCAATGTTTCACGAAAAAAACTAGATTTTTTTAAAACAAAAATAATGAAAACTAAACACAGTAAGAAAAAAGAAAACAAAGAAACACCCGGTAACACAAAACAGATAAAAAAATATGACTACGACGTCGACCTAAAGAGACAGTTGATAATAATGGCCGTGCAAAAATCAAATCAAAATCCAATGCAAGCAACAGTTTCATTCTCTATTTTTATTGCTACTCAGAGTTGAATCTAAAAAATTATAAGCGGAGAGTCCCTGGCATCGCTAGGGACTCCCTCGCTCTCTCTGTTTAAACAAAAACTTGAATCAAAAAGATCGCTCTGTTACGAAAATAGTCTACGACTACTACTATTCTTACTACTACTATTCATCCTTATATGCATATAGTACAAATTGTATTTCATATTCTACTCTTTTTTTGACGTTGTGAAACAACCATTCAATCGTAAACTGAACTCACACACACACACACACACACAAACAACGTAAAGCTACGCAATGCAATGCAACAACAGTATGGGCCCTTGCGGCTAATCACGCACAAATTCACCACATTCCATAACATCCGCTTAGGTATTGTCTTACACTCACTCTCACCTTTCTCTCTCTTTTACAATCACAATCTCAATCTCTCTCTCGTTTTATATTTTTGTTCTTCTTCGGAATACATTCATTCACTCGTATTTTGCAATCAATCGAACGATCCGATCCCATCGAAAACAATTCGATTCGGTTACAGCGAACAGAAGGTGCTATAGAAAGGCTTTGTTTTTTTTTGTTCTCTTTCTTTGTTTTTTTTTACAAATACAAAAACACAGAAACACACACACATACAAACACATAAACACCAAATCCCCACAATCAATAAGTACTTTTTGCCGCTAAGCGGTTACTAACACATTATTTTTGTTCCTTAGACTTTCATTTAAACATTAATGCCTACATACCCATACACTCGCACGCACACACACAGTATGTGTGTGTGTGTTTGTGTACTTATGTAATATTTTGTTTAACCTTTAATTTTATACGTTAACTTTAACTGAAACTATAACTTTAACTATATTTACTTACTTATATACTCTTGACTAAGTTGGTTTTGAATATAAACTCGGGTATATTCAATTCGAAACGACAACCACACTCTCAACGCCATGCTTACCATAGAACAGAGGCTGCACCCCCCAACCTGGCATAATGTAATAGTTACAACCACCCGTACTAGACGATGACGATAACGATAACGCGACGAACCGAGTACCGAGTACTTACTAATTTATTACAATAACAATAATAATAACCAATCAAACAATCAATTATAGCATACCAAGTAGTATAAACGCAAAATGTCCAAAGTTTATTTATTTATTATTTTTTGTTTTTTATTCTTAATTCTTAAACATGCATACATACACACACATACTCGTACTTACACATACATACATATAGTGAAAATACCCACATACCAACTCATATACACATATAGACTTCATTGTATCCTTAGGGCCTTTTTGAGACTGCAAAAAATAAGTAATTTTTCCAAACAAATCCCTTAAGTGGTTGGCATCTCCTTTTGTCTTTTGTTGGCAACTCTTCTCTTTCTCAGAAAACGAGCACGAAAATTAACTGTCTGAAAGGGCTGTTGTATTCTTTTTCGACACAAATCCTTACGTTTTCGTGCTTGTTCTCCCCATGTAAAAAAAGTTAGTGTTGCCAACCAGTTGTCGAGTTTGTATGGGAAAACGACCTAGACATCTACTCGCTTAAGGCTACTATAACATGCTTTTTAGCCTACTAAAACTAAGAAAAAAAAGTATCCCCAAAAAATCTAATAACTGATTGGCAACTCTTTTCGTCTTTTGTTGGCCACTCTTCACTTCTTTTGCATAAAAAACGAGCACGAAACTATCAGTCTGAAAGGGCTGTTATATTCTTTTTCGTCAGACAAATCTAAACGTTTTAATGCTTGTGCAAAGGTTAGTGTTGCCAGCCATTTGTCGAATTTGTATGGGAAAACCAACTAGAAATTTGCTTTGCAAAAAAGCTATGTCTTTTTAGACTGCTAAAACTAAGAAAAAAAGTCGTTTTCCCAAACAAATCCCATAAGTGATTGGTAACTCTATTCGTCTTTTGTTGCTCACTCTTCTCTTCTTTTGCATAAAAAACTTGGACGAAACTATCACTCTGAAAGTGCTCTTATATTCTTTTTCGACTGACAAATTTAAACGTTTCAACGCTTGTGAAAGTTTAGTGTAGCCAACCATTTGTCGAATTTGTAGGGGAAAACCAACTATAAATCTGCTTTTTATTGTCAGACTAAAAAAAACTATGTCTTTTTAGACTACTAAAACTATGAACAAAAATATTTTTCCCAAACAAATGCAGCGAGTGATTGGCAACTCTTTTTGTCTTTTGCTGGCCACTCTTCACTTCTTTTGCATACAAAAACGAGCACGCAACTATCAGGCTGAAAGGGCTGTTATATTCTTTTTCGTCTGACAAATCTAAACGTTTCAACGCTTGTGAAAGGTTAGTGTAGCCAACCATTTGTCGAATTTGTAGGGGAAAACCAACTATAAAACTGCTTTTTATTGTCAGACTATAAGAGCTTGTGAAAAGGTTACTGTTGCCAACCATTTGTGTGGGAAAACCAACTAGAAATCAACTTGTTATCTTCAGTCTGAAAGAACAATAACATCCCATTTAGACTAAAAAAAACTAAAAACTTTAAAGATTGTTTTCTCTTTATAAAGACCGAGAGTTGCCAACCTCGGAAATGTATGGCTAAACCAGCTTAATAATTATGACTTTTCTTTATGGACTTTATGGACGTTACTGACTGACTATTAGTTTTCCTATTCGTTTGTTAATACAATTCCATCAAATGGTTGGCAGCTCAAATTTTTAACATACCGAAAACGAGCTTCTAAACTTCTAGGTTTTTGTGTCTGAATAAGCTCATAAAAGGTTTTATACAGCTCATGCGAGGTGCAATCGATAAGTATTGCAGTAATTAAATCCAAACCTATATAAGACTAAGCTAAATGTGTAGGGTTGAGAGATTCGTATTTCGGATTTCACGATATAATTCGCGATATCTATCTCACCACTAACACAATTTCTAAATGAAAAATACAATGGCACAATAAAAGCATATTTGCAATTTTTTTTGAATCTCGTGGATTCTTTCCAACAAAAAAAATCCTAGATTTCTAATTTCAATTAACATTTAAATTCAGTCAGTTCATTGGTATTTATTTCATCTCTGGTTAAATTGAAAATTCCACACAAAGGGAATTATCCTTCGGTTGGAAACACTGAGACATGCAGATTTATTTGTTTCTACCATCGGCACTAGTGACATGTTAAAAATACGATGTGTTTGTTTTGTTGACGATTGATTCGTTTTTTGCTCTATAAAGCATGGCAAATGTTGACTTGAGGGTTTTTCTATATCGTTGAGCCATGTCTGTCCAAACGTCTGTCTGCAAGCTGCTACTTCTTCAAAATGTCCTACTAAGAATTAAACGGGAACTTTTTCTACTCATACTTTTCTACAAAATTATTGGGACTAGAACCATTTGCCTTAACTATAAATTTCAATGTTTACCCTTGATCTAACCGTCCTTGTGATCTGGGTACCATAAATTTCCTCTTTTGACCTGTCAAATGGAATACTTATCAAGGTGCGAATTTTTATCGAACAGAACAACCAAATTTGTGTACCTTCATCCGGTGCCACAACCAAATTTATTATGATTGAGGTTGCATGAACTATCATGTTACCGAATATTAGTTGAAGCGCAGTAATTTTTCGTAAATTAAAGTAAAAATATCTTCGAGAGCAACATAATACCGATAACTTTAAATAATAACATGAAAGTTTAAACCAATATTCTAGTAAAAGTGCAGTTTTATGGCTCTCTGAACTTTATAGGGATAACAAAAAGTTATCCATTCCACAGAAGTTTTACAACTTCGGAAGTGTTTTTAAATCATATTGAAGCAGTGCGTGATGTCCTCCTTGAGCTTTTGATTAAAATCTTTACACCAAAAAATGTAGATAAATAATAAAATAGTTATAAAATAAAAACAACAAACAACACCATTGGGTAAATGCGATCTGCCTGAAGTCATATAATCTTTTATAAAAAGTAAAAAACACCATTATGTAAACGCGATTCGTCAATGACTTCCGACTACAATTCAATGCCATTATTGGGCTTACTATAATGCCGACCCCTCTCTACTTGCTTTTACGGCAGTCAATTATACTAATTTTTGACATTTAGATGCAATTGAGTCTTAAATATTTTTTTTTTTTAAATATACGTATAATATTTATTAATAATTAAAAAAGTAAAATTAAATTTTTTTAGTTAATTCAACTATATATTCATTGATTAAAAACTCAAAAAATTTTTCGTAAACGATTTAGAATATTGTGCGAAGATTGTAAGAGTTTCAGCATCACCCTTTTTTAAATATTTTTTTTAACGATATTGCACTTTTTGAATTTAAATAGCTAATTTAGTTTTTCCAAGTATGGTTGGACCATTTTTATATCAAATGGCTACGTAGTTTCAATATTTCAGGATATAGTATCCCCCAGATGGCTCTCTTACTGCCGAGAAGAATTACACTACTCAACAAAATGAAAAAAATTTCATGTACTCCGGATGCGATAATTTTTTCTGTGTAGATAACCTTGACATGAGCTCGAAAAACGCAATAAAAAAATTTTTTTTCGTTTGGTTTTTGTTTTATTTTTTTTTTTTTAAATTTTAAAAATTTTTTTTTGGTTAATTTGTTTCGTCCGGCATAACTCGGGAACCACTAGCCCGATTTAATTGAATTAAATTTTAAAAAATTTAAAATTACAATTTCCTTAATCTGTTCATATATTGTTTTCCTATACAAGCAACAGTTTCCAAGTTAAAAATGAATATATAAAGGAAAAAACTTATTTTTTGCCTAAAGATTTAAATTTTTTTTTTTTAAAAATCCATAAAAAATCCAAAATGAAAAAAAATGTCAAATCTTATTACTTTTACGTAAAGTCACATAACCTATGAGCAAAATGAGACAAAGATCATGAAAATCGATGCACGCGTTTCGCTTTTATTCGCAATTGAGTAAAGGTATGAATTTCAAAAATTTGTCACCCAACATATATTTTTGTCACCCAACAAATTTTAATTTTTTTTGTAATAAAAAAGAAAAAACCTCACCATAGACAATGTTGTGCATATGTCGAGCAAATTTTTGAAATTCATACCTTTACTCAATTGCGAAACGCGTGCATCGATTTTCATGATCTTTGTCTCATTTTGCTCATAGGTTATGTGACTTTACGTAAAAGTAATAAGATTTGACATTTTTTTTATTTTGGATTTTTTATGGATTTTTTAAAAAAAAAAAAATTAAATCTTTAGGCAAAAAATAAGTTTTTTCCTTTATATATTCATTTTTAACTTGGAAACTGTTGCTTGTATAGGAAAACAATATATGAACAGATTAAGGGAATTGTAATTTTAAATTTTTTAAAATTTAATTCAATTAAATCGGGCTAGTGGTTCCCGAGTTATGCCGGACGAAACAAATTAACCAAAAAAAAATTTTTAAAATTTAAAAAAAAAAAATAAAACAAAAACCAAACGAAAAAAAAAATTTTTATTGCGTTTTTCGAGCTCATGTCAAGGTTATCTACACAGAAAAAATTATCGCATCCCGAGTACATTTTGACTGTTGACTAGTGTTATTAAACATTTCTTTTGCCAGACAATAAAAACAATTTTTCTTGAATTGGATAACAACTGCTATCTCACAATCCATGTTATTCGGATTAAAACACATTGAGCATTTGAACAAGTCAAGGGAGAAAGTGATAACACGTCAAAGAAAAATTGTTTGATCAAAAAACGCCTTCTTCAAGGAGTTAGGAAGCTCGGTTTTAACCAAAGTAAGAACAGTGAAATTTGTATTGGGATTTAAAAAAAGTTTCTTTGTTTGTTTCTCAATTGAATGTTGAGAAAAGAAAAGGCGTACGCACGGTTAAGCGAATTCAGTTTTAAATGTAGTTTTTTAGATGGTTTTAAATTTACGGTTTTTTTTGACAAATATCAAAAAAGATCTTATTTTAAAACTTTAGAAGTTATGAAGGCCTTATTTACTTTTTCAGGAGGGATTTTTTAATTTGTTTACCACTTTTGCAATACTTATCGATCACACATTATACATAAATACCTACATATACATTACAAAATACATCTCGAATAATCCCGCCTAAATAGAGCTTATTTAATAGAAATGGCTAAAGGTGTTTTTAGCTCGCATATTCCTCCCTCTCCATAATACCACCACGCCAACTGCAACTCCATCCCAAAACTATTACAAACTACATAAATATATAACAACATGCATACATACATATTTATTAATCCATATACATAAATATTCATTTATAAATATTTTACATTTTTTTGTATATTTGTACTTAACGTCTGAGGTAGACTTTTTAGAGCGTAAATAGTTTAATGCGTAACTAGTTTAACACAAATACAACTACCTAGAGCTAGGGTCTCGCCTAAAAGCAGGACCAGCGTAAAGCTTGCCGTCAAATCGCCCCCAAGCGGGGACTGATCTATTATGGCATGCCTTAAGCAGTCAAAAAATTTATGTTGGGCCCCTACATATGAATACATATAAAACTACATACATGCGTGTATAAGTAATTTACATTATTTTCGCTTGAAGTTGTTTTCAAATATTTTGATTTTTAAATTTGTATTCTTATTTGATTTTAGTAATTATTTTTATACTGTTTGGCCGTAGATCATGCAACATGTTGTTGGTAGTTGGTGCATTTGCTCTGTAGATTTTACTCTGCTCTTTATGGAATTCAACTCAACTCTGCTCTCCCAATATACTAACACGATAGTAGTGGTGGTGGTGGGTGGTGGTTATGGGCTCTTCTTCTCCACTCTACTCATATTTTTGTTGTTTTTTTTTTAGTAGAAATGATCTTTAATCATATTTTCTCCAATCTACCACTATGACTCTCCCTTCCTCTCTTTCTCTCTTAGTACAGACAACACACGCACACACCAGTTACTTCCTACCAATTACTCTACCCACCCAGTTCCGATCACTCACCTTTGTTCCTCTTCCCCTAATTGCCGGATTTGACGTTTTCTTTTTTTGTTAAACAAAAAAAAAACGAAAATCATTAAACAAAAAAAGAATACAATTGAAAAGCGATTAATGACATTTTTTACATGTTGTTTCTATTCACAGATTTCATGTTGCAATCTACCGCCAAATACACACCTTTGATAATTTGAACGTTTTTTTTCTCTTTTATTTTGTTTATTCCTTTCTGGTTTTATTTATTTTTTTTTTAAAAGTCTGTCGATTGTATTATTATTATTTTTTTCTTCTTGTGTGTTTTAGTTTTATTTTTATTATTATTATTTTTCTATACGGTTTTCATTTCGCGTGTAGCTTTCATCATTTTATTGTTGTATTCTAATGATGATAGAAAACAATGAAGAAAATTGTTCTAAAAAGAGAGAAAAGAAAGAAAGAAAATGATTGAAAAAACAAAACAAACAGAGAAAACACACACGTGAAAAACCGACCTGAATAAAGCGACGATTGGTAGTATTTAGAACGAACCCACCCGCCCGCACACACGCCCCCGTTTGAAACAAACATTACTTATCGGGTGAAATGTTTTGATTTTTGCGGTGTGAACAAACATCACTGCGTTTTTGTTTCGTACTTCGTTCCCATACGAGTGAAGGTTTTCGATTTGACTTTGATTGCGAGTTGAAGTAGAGAACCCACCTCGTTCACCCTTTTAACTATATTTCACCAGCACAAATTTAGAACAACTTCTGCACAATTAATGACACCGAAGGCAGGTTTACATAATAAAATTAATTCAATACACATAAATTGGTGCTGTTATTATTCTCGATAATAATTTAGCTGCCTACGATAATCGCGATTAAAGCTTCTAATGTAAACATAGCCTTAAGGACTCTTTACAACTTTACACCTTTCCCTTAAAGTATCAAAATTATGCTTAGATTCAGGCGTTATAATTGTTTTGATTAATAAATTAATTGATTTTTGAGGTTGTTTAGAGAGTTCTAAATTTAAAATTTGTATTCTTTTAGTTGCCATTCTAGCTACAATTTCTTTGATTTATTTATTGAATATTTTGTACCTCTTTGAGGAACATTTTCAGTAATTGAAAAATTAACAAGCAAAACACAAACGTTATTAAATTAATTTCCGAATTGATTTCTTACATTAAAACTTGATGTTAAAATATTTCATTAAATGGATATGCCAATATTTCGATCATCTTCAAGGGTATCAATTCAATTCAAACACTGTCGTTAGTACCTTTGATTTCTCTTCTAATTTTATTAAAATAAGTTTCTAATTATGACATAGCCATGAGCTCGGCCCATGAACTCTCTCCTAAATGCAAAAAAAAATCTAAAATGGTCAAAATTGAAGAAAATATCAAAAACAATTAAAAGTTGTCAAAGAAAAAAAACTGCACAGTTTCAGGGCACTTTTTGTCTTGATTCAAAAGAAAATCATAAAAATGTATAGGCATTTTCGGCGTATACTAAGAAATTTCAACAAAGTTCTCTTTTTTTGGTTTTTAAATCGTAATAAAATCGTTATGAATTATAAAGCATTTTTGGCGATGTTGCAGAAGGTCTGTCTTATTTAAATGATCCGATGAGTTTTGATTTTTTAATGTTTACTTTTTATTAATAAAAGCACAACCATTGAACAAACGTTTCAATATCACGCTCCAAGCTAGCGCTAATAGAAAAATCGCCTTAAGAGCTCTATCAAAAATCGCCCTAAACAAATTAAATAAAAATCGCCAAAATAAAAATGCCAACAATTATTTAAAAAAAGTTATTGCAAAATAAAATACCACTTTTCCTAGTATAATTTTTTATACGAGTACTTCATTTACATCCATTTGCAATGCTTCAAAATTAAATGCATATTTGTATGTGATTTGGAAAGAAAACGAGCAGAGGTGGTAATGATCCTGTGTAAACCGACTTGAGACTTGTTCAGTCTGGCGAAAACTAGTAGATTTTAAGGTCCATTCAATTCAGAAAAATGGTAGGCAGTCCGAGCGTACACGAAAACTTAAATCTTTGTCCATCTGAAAAGGCTTTTAAGATGACTATATTATTTTTTTATTGTCGTTAACCAACATTAAAATAGAGCTAACTTTTTTCGGCATTTTTAAATATTATTATGATCGAAATTAAAAAAGCAAAACAATTGAAATCGACCCACAAATTTTTGAGAAATGTAAGCCAGAAGAAAAAATAAAATTATCCCAAAAAAAGTTTCGTCTAGCCACCTAAAAAAAGTCACAAAGGAAAATTTGTGCGATATAAAAAAAGTTGTGCGACAGGCAACATTCCATCAACTGCGACAGCAACAATTTGAGGCACGCTTTAGATATGAAGAATCTTCAAAATAATTTAAAAAAAAACCTAGAAATACAAAATGTTTGCGCCAAATCTAAATAGCACCAGTTAAATATAAAGAATATATTTTTCTTTTGGCATGTCCCAGATTTTTTCTCCATCAAGTTTTCCAAAGAAAGTGATCCATATATTATACTAACCGCTTAAAATTTAAGTTAAAATGTCAAAAAAAACAAACTATTTTTA
Source organism: Hydrotaea diabolus (assembly GCA_963513945.1). Taxonomy (NCBI): domain Eukaryota; kingdom Metazoa; phylum Arthropoda; class Insecta; order Diptera; family Muscidae; genus Hydrotaea; species Hydrotaea diabolus. The sequence goes on from OY740719.1 coordinate 167,440,184, forward strand.
CATGAAATCGTGGACCTTAGATATTGTGTCTTATTAGTAACACCAAAAACGTAAAAAAACAGACAAACGTATATTTATTTTGTTTTTAAATATGAGTAAATTAAAATATTTCAATCAAGAGTTTGTTATAAGCATACAAAACTCACCCCTACAACCTTCACCATTCTACCGACAACATTTTGAAATGCTCGTCATAATCGAGGAAGTATCAGAGAAAAAAATAGTTGAAATTCGGTTCGCACTACAAAATTTCTGTGAGAGAAAAAGATTTTAATTGCAATCACAATATAAACTTGATAAATATTTGGTACAAGAAACTGCAAGATGACAACTTTAATAAGATTATGGGGCTCCTAGCCAATAAAAAGGTTACGGCAATAAAAAGGCCGACAATTTTAAAGAAATTTGATTTTTAAAACCAATGATTGGTAGCGATAATATAAAAATGATTTTTTTGATTTGAATACGAGGGTTGCTATTTATACTTCGGGTCCTGACAATACTAGTGCTCCCAGATGCAAACTGGAACTGTCATTGAAAACTTTGACATGTTTTTAGCATAACTTCACTCTGAACGTTTTGTCATTTGAGGGCGAATTGTTTTGTTTACAGTGTGTTGGAAATTCATCTCAGTCAAAAAATGGAATTATCTCGTGAACAATTTCGTGCGATGACTTTATACGATTTGCGGCGTGAGTTATCGAGACAAGAGTGTTTATGTTTAAATCAACTTGTTTCGACTTTTGGCGATGAAGCACCATTAAGTAACACCCAGAGTTCAGTCTCGGACGCCGTTCGCTCCAGGATGAATTTCCAACTTCGGCCACTTTGCCAGAAACCATCGATGCTGTGCGTGAGCTGATTCAGCAAGACCGACATGTGATAAACCGTGAGATTGAGGCCTCCTTGGGCATTAGGATGACAAGCATCAATAAGATTTGGCCATGAAAAAAATTTGTTCTCGTTGGATCCCACATAATTTGACGATTGCTCAAAAAAGGCTCGTATGGATTAGTGCAAAGAGATGTTGAAAAAGTATAACTGCGATAGCTCAAAGGCAGTGTATAACATTGTCACAGGCGACGAATCATGGATCTATGCATATGAGCCCGAAACAAAATTGCAATCGAGCGCATGGTCTTTCAAAACGAGCCAAATCCAACAAAAGTTGTTCGTGGAAGAAGTACACCGAAGCAAATGATTTGCGTTTTTTTCGGTATAACCGGCCATGTTGCCACAGTGTCTTTAGTGGAACATAGGACGGTCAATTCTGAGCGGTATACAAACATCTGTTTGCCAACAGTGTTCGAAGAAATGAGGAAAGATATTAAGAGAAGACGGATCATTTTGCATTACGACAATGCGAGCTCTCACACATTAGCTGAAACGATGAGGTATTTGACCACTCAAGATGTCGAATTGATGGGACATCCATCGTACAGCCCTCATATGACACTCAATGACTTCTTCTTATTCCCTAGCATCAAAAAAAAAATGCGTGGTCAACGTTTTTTATCGACCGAAGCAGCTATTGAAGCATTCAAAAATCATCAATCGGAGTGGAAAAAGTGCTTCGAAAATTGGTTTGAGCGCACGCAAAATCTTAAAGGAGAATATTTTAAAACAATAAAACCATTTCCCATGATAAATTATGGTTTTTATTGCCGGACCCGAAATATAAATAGCAACCCTCGTACGATAAAAAAAATAGTTTTTTTCGATTCAAAGACTAAGGGCGGCTTCGAACCTATCGTTAAGAAATGGATAAAGACCAAATGAAATTTAAATATTTATCACTTGAGCGAAACCAACATATAAAACCAATTTGAGGAATTTCTTAAAAACTGCACGAAAAAATTTATCTTAAAGGAGAATATTTTAAAAACAATAAAACCATTTCCAATGATAAATTATTGTTTTTATTGCCGCACCCGAAATATAAAAAGCAACCCTCGTACGATAAAAAATAAATTATTATTTTTTGATTTAAAGACTAAGAGCGGCTTCGAACCTATCGTAAAGAAATGGATAAAGACCAAATAAAATTTAAATATTTATCACTTGAGCAAAACCCACAAATAAAATTAATTTGAGGATTTGCTTAAAAACTGCACGAAAAAAATTGATCTTAAAGGAGAATATTTTAAAAACAATAAAACCATTTCCCATGATAAATTATTGTTTTTATTGCCGGACCCGAAGTACAAACAGCAACCCTCGTACGATAAAAAATAGTTTTTTTAGATTTAAAGACTAAGGGCGGCTTCGAACCTATCGTAAAGAAATGGATAAAGAACAAATAAAATTTAAATATTTATCACTTGAGCGAAACCAACATATAAAATTAATTTGAGGATTTGCTTAAAAGCTGCACGAAAAAATTGACGAATTGACGAAGAAGAAAAAGAATAGCAACTTTTATTGACACCAATAGAGACCAAAATAGTTTACACCAACCAACTTAAATTGGTAGTTTACACTTACCAATTTAAGATAGCCTGGTGTTTTATTATTATTATTATTATTTTTCTATAAAAAAAACCTTTGTTCAAAAACTCGCCAAGAAAGTTCATTTTCATAGTGTCGCTCAGCGATTTCTCTAGACAATTGATAAGCAGTTTATACGGTCCCAAAATAGTCGCTTTTTGCCAAATTCAATTGTGGCAACGGGTCGGTTCTCTGTGTGTATAGGAGGCGAATTGTTCCCAAGTAAATAATCAGTTGATATTAGTTTTTACTGTACATGATTTTGTTGAAAATTGTTTTTCCATCATTATTAAAACCAATGCGGATGTTATACCATAGCCAAGAATTTGTTTCGACGCCGTTTGTTGTAGTGTGATTGATGTTGCAGTATTTAGAAACTTCAAGCCATAGCTCCATTTACAATATACTTTTTCCAACGATTCAATTTAGGCAGCTAAACTCGTCTACACTTCGCTTGCAATCATATTCAAACCGAAAAAACTTCAATGAGAAACGCAAGACGTTTTACTTTTGTTAGTATTAAAAGAAAATAATGCAAAAAAAATGTTAATGTTATTATTATTATTAATATATTAAATATTATTATTACTTTAATATTAAATCACTACTTTTTATTTGGTGTTTAACTTTTTTTTGAACATGTAAATTGTAATTTAATTCTATAGACGTTATGCGTAGACTATAGCTACCCTAGATGTATGCCCAAGTAAAACAAACAAACAAACAAACAACCGATAATAATGACACATAGAATCAAAAAACAAGAAAGCGAAAGAAAAAATAAAATTTATAATTTAAATTAAGTTTCTACTTAACTACGTTTAATTAAATAAAACCGAATCAAATATTAGTTATGCATAAGACAATAAAAATGCACAATTTATACCAAAAATGTAATTATAATTAATTAGTTAACATTTAAATTGTAAATTTAAACAAAACGAAACAATCTTCAAACCAACCGCATGTAACTTAAAGTGAACACACACACCCACACACATACACATACAAAAAAAGAATGTTTAATCTATACCTAGGCCTTAAGAAGAAGAAGAAGAATCTCCCTCCACCATTCGCATGATGGATAGATATTCTTAAGAAATATTTATTAAAATATTATCAGTTTTTTATTTTTTAAATTTACTTAACTTTTGTTAATATTTGTACGTATTGTATTTTTTATTATTTTTTTTATTATTTTTAAATGTTTAAAACACACCCACTCACGATCAAACACCTTCCCTGCTCCCTTGTCCCCTCACCCAATCAACCCTGTGACCTCACCCATTTCACATACGCACACATAAACACACTTAACGCCCACACACACACACACACACATTTTTTTTAGTTCTTAAGTAAATGTAAATTATTCGATAAAACATTTTTAACAATATTTTTATATAAAATTTTACATGGAAATTAAGTGAATCATGTCATATTTATTACAATTATGTCTGAGAATGAGAAAACAAACAAACAAAAAACCACAAAAACAAAAACGATAATAAAAATAAATTGTGTTAAAGAAAACAAAAAAAAATGAAATAAAATAAAAAGTAAATATACGAATGAAAAAAATGAGCGGATGCAACAAATTTGTGTCACACAACACTTTTTACGAAACTCAGGTGTTTTATTGGCTTCACATTCGAAGCATTTTAAATGTAGGCTGCATCCAGAGTCAATTGTGGCTCCATGAGGTTGAACGATTTACAGATAGTCGCTCAATTCCATAGTGGACTTTGATGTCCCTGTGTGCTTACACAGGATTTGGAATAGTGGGCCAAGGAACTTTCACGACAATATTTTGAATTTAATAACAGTTTGGATTTACTTCCCAAATCTATCTTATCTTATTTTCTATTTTCTAACATACTTTTTTTCTGTCCAGGAACTATAATTTTGTTTTTATATATACGAGGCTGCTCTTATATAGGGTGATCCATCTTGAGGTATTTGTCAGAACAAAAAAAATATAAAAATTCAATTCAAGTGTGGACTTTTTTTGAATATAATTTCCTTCAAATGTTGGCCGCAACTACGCCTCAGGGTTTCCATTCTAAGGGTGCAATTTTGGATGACTCGTTCGAGCATTTCGACCGGTATTGCTTTAATGACACGCGTAATGTTGGCTTCCAAAGCCAGAATCGTGGCTGGTTTGTCAGCATAGACTTTGGACTTTACGTAACCCCAAAGAAAAATGTCTAAAGGTGTATATCACTCGATCTAGGCGGCCAACTCACCTGTCCAAAACGTGAAATTAGCTGCTTTTCGAAATGACCTCTCAATAGATCCATTGTATGGCAAGTGGCACCGTCCTGTTGAAACTAAATGTCGTCAAGATTACAGGCTTCAATTGCAGGTAACGAAAAGTCCGATATAATGGCTCGATAGCGAACGCCATTCACGGTTACATTCCGTCCATTATAATTTTTTAAAAAACAAAACGACCGATGATTCCACCAGCCCATAAACCGCACCAAACCGTGGTTTTCTCTGGGTATAATGGCACCTCTCGAACCTCTTCTTGTTGCTCTTCAGCCCAACTGCGGCGATTTTGTTTATTGACTTTGCCGTTGAGCCCGAAATGGGCCTCATCACTGAACAAAATTTTGGTCGAAAACAGCGGATCTAACCGTTTCTTACCGAACGCTAATTTCAGTAATACAGTTGCCAACATTTAAAGGTATTTTTTTCAAAAAATAAATGCCACAAAATGTCCTTTCAAATTACCAATAAAGATTCCACACATGATTTGAATTTTAATATTTTTTTTGTTCTGAAAAAATACCGCTAGATGGATCACCATATATTTCTGGCCTAATAATGAAAATGTTTTCTATTCTCTAGCATGATTTATACACTTTTGCATGCTCAAACCAATTGTCGAAGCACTTTTTCCACTACGATTGAGATACCTCCAAAACATGGTTTTTAAATTCCTCAACAACATCTTCTGGCGACGAAAATCGTTGACCGCGGGTTTTTTTTCTTGATGTGCGGGAATAAAAAGAAGTCATTGGGTGCCAAGTCAAGGCTGTAAGGCGGATGACCAATCAATTCGACGTTTTGGCCGGACAAAAAGGCGCTGGTTAGAGCCAATGTGTTAGAGCTCGCATTGTCATGGTGCACAATGATTCGTCTTCTCCTGTTCGTATTTCGAATTTCTCCGAAGACTTTAGGCAAACAAATTGTGGTGTACCACTCAGAACAGTCGCCAAACGACCAGTTTTGCCGAAGAAACAGGCGACTATTTGCTTCGAAGTGCTTCTTTCATGGACAACTTTCGTTGGATTTGGCTCGTCTTCAAAGACCCACACGGTAGATTGCTGTTTTATTTCGCGCTCTTACGCATAGATTCATGATTCGTCACCTGTGACGATCTTATAAACGTCTTTTGAAGCACCGCGATCGTATTTTTTCAAAATTTCTTTGCACCAATCGACACGAGCCTTTTTTTGGGCGATTGTTAAGTAGTGCGGGATCCAACGAGAACAAACCTTTTTTACGGCCAGGTGTTCATGCAATATCGAATGTATGCTGGTGGAAGAAATGCCCAAGGATGCCTCTATCTCATGGTATGCCACATGACGATCTTGCATTATCGGTTCACGAACGGCATCAATGTTCTCTGGCACAACGACCGTTTTTGGGCGGCCTTCAAGCCCTTTGTCTTTGAGCGAGCGTCGGCCACGATTAAACTCATTAAACCAGTTTTTCACAGTGCTATCGGGATACAAAGGTTTAAATTCATCGATACACTCTTGTCGTGATGATTCACCTCGAAAGTTGTAAAAAATGATGGCGCGAAAATGTTCACGAGTTAATTCCATTTTTTTTGCCAAATTGATTCTTTCAAGTCACTGTAAATAACACAAATGATGGTCGTACGTCAAAAGTTTTGAGTACGTTTATGCTAAAAAAATGTCGAACTTTCCAATGCAAACGTCAGATGGCGCCAGGCAACACTTAGTGTTGTCAAGGCCTAGAATATATATAGCAACCTTATTGCAAATTTGGCAATGCCAGCCTATTTAGTCACTCTTATACGAGGGCAGATCAATGAGTCCGTGACTTTTCCAAATTCCCTCATCAACAGCTGTTCAAAACATACAACCTAGAGGATTTTGTTAAAAATGAAACGCTATTTTTTGCGGGAAAAAACCTTCAATCAACCCAAGGAAAAGCTTGACAAATACAGGATGGAACGCGGTAAGTTGTTGATTTGGAAATGAAATAAACAAATTATGAGCTGTAAAATAAATAATTTTTATATTAATTATATTTAACAGTAAAGGAATTTTTAAATTACACGGTTTTGAATAGTGTAACTGGCAAATGTCGACCATCGCTATCAACACACTGCTGCATACGTTTTCATCAGTTTTCATGAACTCTAACAAGCATCGGGCGCAGATGGACAGTGGTATAAACAGTGGAAGGGACATCGCTTAATGGAATCAGATAGTGATTCCAAGTTCTATAGGGTCTAATTCCATTTCTTTAAGATGCTAAAAACATCAGCAAATCCCTGTACAACAGAGTGGTGTAGGGTATAAATAGCCGCAGTACAAAGGTGATTTCCGAGTTTACATACAGCCGCCAATTTCAGTTCCGATCAGTATATAAGTACGACAGACAAATAACCAATCTTGGAACCATTTGGACATTACAGGCCCATTTATTTAAAAGAGTCCCCACAATAATGGGATTGGGTCCAAAAACTGATTTCATTATATGGGTTTGTTTGTTTTTTGTTTTTTGGAATCATCTTTATTTACATATCTTAGGAAGTATTTACACGGTTTCGAGATATTATAAATATATATTACAGCGAATAATATTTTAAAATTATATATTAATAAAGGAGAATTGTTTATGTGATTTTTTTAAAGGCAAAATAGGGAAAACCTATATTTGAAAATTAGATAAAAATCAAATTTTTAGAAAATATACATGTATATAATGTGATATTACTAGAACTAGTAACATACAAATATACAATATTCTCGATTTGGTGATTAACATTTACATGTTACAAATTATGTTATTTCTCTACACTCTCTTATCAGTGGATAAGAAGAATACACAATCTTAGTAAAATAATTATCAGTAATTTGTTTGATAAATTCGATAAGTTTTTTATAGTTACATTCTTCATGAAGTAAATCTGTTGAGAATCTCCAGTGCTTGTTATAAATTATCTTAAGACATTTGTTCTGCAAGATTTGTAATTTCTTGAGATGAGTTTTTGCAGCTTTGTACCAAACAGGACATGCGTAAGTTAAAGAAGGTCTTATAATGCTTTTAAAGATGAGATTTTTGTTTTTTAAGTGCAATGATGAACGTTTGTTTAAGAGTGGCCACAGAGATTTAATCATTCTGAGGCAATTTTTGTGAGTTTCATCTATATGGTTTTTGAAGGTGAGTTTTTTTATCAAGAATTACTCCGAGATATTTCACGCTGTCTTGAATTGCGACTGTTTCGTTTCCAAAGTTTATTTGGCGAGCTGGAATCCGTTTTGGATAATTGTTGTATGGAAATATTATGGCTTGAGTCTTGGTTGGGTTAATCTTTATTTTCCATTTATTGAAATACTTGTTACACATCGCTAGGCCTTTCTCCATTTTTTTCAATAGTGCCTTAGTTAGCTTACTTGTGGCAATGAGAGCTGTATCATCAGCGTAATAAGCCGCTTTGATATAATTTGGGGGAGAAAAGTCCGATGTGTATATAGAGTATAACAAAGACGATAAGACTGAACCTTGAGGTAGGCCGGCAGCGATCGTTTTTTGAGTAGAGTTGGCACCGTTGACAGACACAACAAATGACCTATTGTCAAGGAATTCAGCGACCAATCTACATAAGTAATTTGGCATTTCGAAATTGATTAATTTGAATATAAGGCCATTGTGCCAGACTGTGTCGAAAGCTTTTTCAATGTCTAGGAGAATAAGACCGGTTGAGAGTTTATTTCGCTTGTTTGTCGTAATGATATTTTTAATTCTACAGACTTGATGTACAGAGCTGTGATCCTTTTTGAAGCCAAATTGTTCGTTTGCAATTATAGAGTTATCCATCGCAAAATCACTAATTCTCCTATGGATTATTTTTTCAAAAAGTTTCCCGATGTTACTTAGAAGGCTTATAGGTCTATAACTTTTGGGATCGTTTTTTGGTTTATTCGGTTTTAGTATTGCTATGACCTTAGCTTGTTTAAAAACTTTAGGAAAGTAGTGTAACTGTATGCAGCTGTTAAAAACGATTACCAATAACATTAAAGCTTTCACAGGAAGATTCTTTATTAATAAATTTGAAATATTATCCAATCCGGGAGATTTAGAGAATTTAAGTGAGTTTATGATGGTGGACAATTCGTCCAGGGATGTAAAAATGGCATCCCCATTGCTGGGTTCTTCTCTTCTAAAACCATTGATCTTGGAGTTAACTACCCTGTCCACAGAATGCTTGTAGTTCGATGATGTGGCATTTGCTTCTGAAAAGGTATCTGTAGTCTGTTCTCGATGGAAAAATTGGGAATTGTCTTAATGCCTTTTCCTCTGAAGTTTTTACTGACTTTCCAGAAAGATTTATCGCCCGGTTTCAACTTTAAAAGTAAATTATTCCACTTACTATTACGATCACATTTGATTTTGTCATTTATGATTTTAGATAGTTGTTTCACACATTGATTGTATAAAGTGGCCTCAGAGTCAACAGATGATCTTTGGGCTCTCCTTTTGAGGAACCGTCTTGTTTTAATTAATTTGATAATATTCCTCGGTAAAATGTAGTTATTAGATGAACTTACTTTTGGTGTTGTAACATTTCTAGCTTCCAGAATGAGTTTGTTTAATTTGTCTATTTCACGGTCTATCAACTGTTTAGTGTTGTAACTTTCAATGTTAGTAACTATCCTGTTTTCAATAAAAGTTTTAAATGCTGCCCAGTTGGTTTGTTTAAAATCAAAGTGGCTTGTATCAATAATACTCACAGATGAGCGATTTATTGTACATACGATTAAACGGTGGGCCGGGACTACAATGAAAAATTCTCACAAATTCAAATGTGACGTTCTTTTTTAAATCTAACCCTGTTTCCAATAGTTTTTTTGGCACATTCAGAAGATCGGGGTAGTTCACGCCCGACTAGCTTTTTTTACAAGTTTAAAAAAAACGGTTTATAGACACTCTAGTTTTGTCCGCAAAATTTTTTTTGAGCTTAATTGCCATTGTATGTTAAACTTCCTGCGTATATCTCGCGATGGGAAATCCCCATCACATTCGAAATAAAAACAATCTTAAGTCTATTTTTTTTGAATGTGTTAATTACTCCACAAGCTAATCAATTCAAACCATACTGACGGACTGTCCGACTGACGTTTTTTAGTACGAGAACAATAATTCTAGTTTCTACATAAATTTGAATAATCTCTGTAACGGTTATTTTATAACAAGATGGCAACATTGTTTCTTTAGTTATGCTATACCATGGTACAATTAAAGAAGGTAATATCATTTGGCAACAACAAATAATCGAATGCAACACTGCGAATTTTGATTGTTTGATTTGCGAAAAGCAAAGAAAACAAATACAACAAAGAAAGAAAAACAAAACAAAGAAAAAACTACAAATAATAAAATGTAATGTAAAACTGCCAAACGTGTGGAAATTATTAAGAAATAAACTAAAAATGTAATAAAATTAACAAAATAGTTTTGTTTCCAAGTATTATGGCTTTATTGGTAAGAACAGACATTCCCCCTAATTACGCAATACAACTTCGTTCAAGTGGCTGACTGAGCCGGTTTCGAAGCAGCGCGTTCTGTCACTTCAATTTTCCAAGACCTTGTTGATGATCTCGGGCTGTAACTCACGGATTACTTGGATGAAATTGTTCTGACCAAGACGGCTGATAATACGGTTTGTGAATTTCATGCGTTAAGGATCGATTGTGGCATGGGCTGCGTGGCTCCTACATGAACCAGAGGTCGTCCTAATTCATGTCTTCAATTTCAGTGTAAAAAAGTCGGATAACAAGGCTCAATAACACCCACTGTTGCCCTAAAGAATAATGGCCCAATGATGAACAACTTCACAATCGGCACCAAACTTTCACTTTATGCATTGGCCTCACGACAATAACGTGCTGGTTTCCCAGATACGGAAATTTTTTTGTTAACGTAGCCTCGGAGATGAAATTGTACTTTTTTAGAACATATGACTTTTCGCTCAAAATCTTGGACTAATTCAAGATGCTCTGAGGCCCAAACCGCGAAGCGATGACTAAAAAAGGGGATCATTTGTATCGTCATCACGTTTGCCACAAATATAGGGTGGGCTATTTCAAATTTTGATTTGAATCGCCTGTACAAAAATACTGATAATTTTTTTTTTTCAAATTTCTGGTTTTATTAAAAAGGATGAACATTTATAACGAGTATTGGAACACCATCCGAAGCGTGTTCGCTTCGCCTAACGGACTGGACATTGTTTGGCAGTTGATCAAGAATTTTACCAAAAAATTGTGTTTTCAAATGAAGCTCGTTCTCATCTCGGTGGATATGTCAATAAGTAAAATTGCCGCATATGTGTTTCAGAGAACCCACACGTGACTATTGAGAAGTCAATGCATCCACAACGAGTCACTGTTTGGGATGGACTTTGGGCTGGCGTCATCATTGATCCATTTTTCTTCGAAAATAAGCAAGAAGCCGCCGTTACATTAAACGGTAAGCGCTCAACGATTTTTTGTTTCCAAAACTTTAAGAGAATGACATGGAAGACGTTTTGTGACAACAAGACAGGGCCACATAACCACAGCCATCGCAGCCATCGATATTCTACGATCTGTTTTTTGAAAATCGAATAATCAGACGAAAATGTGATGTCAATTGGACGCCTCGTAGCTGCGATTTGAGCCGTTTGAATTACTTTCTGTGAGGAGCCATGAATGATAAATGTTAGGCAAAGCATCCAGAGAAAATTGAAACGTTAAAACATGAAATCAAAGTTGCCATTAAAGAGACTCGACCCGAAACAATAGAAAATTTATTAACCAATGTGGATGATCGGATGAGGTACTGCCGAGCCAGTTTTGTTCGTCATGTGAATGATATTGTGTTCCATTATTAAATGACAAATTTTAACCTCTCCAATACGAGTAAAACCAAAAATTTGAAATAATTAGCAGTACATTTTTTCAACTTCAACTTTTTCAATAAAACCAAAAATTTGAAAAAAAATTATCGGTACACTGAGTCGAAAATACAATGATTTTTTTAACCATGCGCTGGTTAAATTTTTCATGGTAAATGTTTGATAACGAAGACAAAATAACGTTACATAAGATCAAATTTACATACAAAATAGTTGAGTTAACATTATATAAGGTTGTTTTTTCAAAAGAGACAGAAAAATCAGCGTCATTAACAAAAATTTAAGGATCATTCGGCTATGTTGTTCCGAAGTTCTTGATCTGCTTTGTGTTATACGAAGTTCAGAACTAGGTTAGACGAATTTACAACGATTGCGATTGTCTTAACCCCCACTTTTATTTTCTTGGCGGGTTTAGATACAGCTGTTCGGTCTGCCGGCAACCGTAGCCAATACATTTCACCTATTTTTTAGTTGATTCTGAAAAGGAAACAACAAAAAAGTCTCGAACCAGAATACAAACTGTTCAACTCATAATAATGAAAATAGACCGAACAAAACATAAACATAACTAGTAGGTTAACTTAATATTAAAAATTTAAACAGTAACTATATTTCTGGTTAAATGAGATAACCAATAATTAGTTAACTTACAATAACAAGAATTTCCACAATAATCTTCATAGTTAATAATATTAACAATTTCATTGTTAAATTGAACATGTATTGTTTCGATATATTAACTACGATATGTAATTTTAATATAAACAATTTCCATGGTTAAAAACAATGCATTGTTAAAACAACAATAATTATTTTAAAATTAACAATTTTCATGGTTATAAATTCAACAATGCATCGTTAAAACAACTATAATTATTTTAAAATTAACAATTTTCATGGTTAAAAAATGCGGCCATAGAATAATAAAATTACCAGTTATTATTGTTAAATATCAGTCAACAACAAAATATTCAAATTAACCTTATAAAGGTGATCCATCTAAAGGTAGTTTTTTCAGAACATAAAAAATATATAAAAATTCAAATCAAGCGTGGTATATTTATTGGTAATTTAAAAGGAAATTTTATGGCATATATTTTTTGAAGATAATTACCTTCAAATCTTGGACACTGTATTATGGAATATTATGGTGAGAAACGGAAAGATCCGCTGTTTTCGACCAAAATTTTGTTCAGTGATGAGGCCCATTTCTGGCTCAACGGCAAAGTCAATAAACAAAATTGCCGCATTTGGGCTGAAGAGCAACAAGAAGAGGTTCAAGAGATGCCATTGTACCCAGAGAAAACCACGGTTTGGTGCGGTTTATAAGCTGGTGGAATCATCGGTGCATATTTGTTTAAAAATTATGATGATCGGAACGTAACCGTGAATGGTGCTCGCTATCGCGCCATGATATCGATTTTTATGCAACCTGAAATTGAAGCCCGTAATCTTGACGACACTTGCTTTTAACAGGACGGTGCCACTTGCCATACAGCCGCTCAAACAATGAGAGGCCATTTCGAAAAGCAGCTTATTTCACGTTTTGGACCGGTGAGATGGCCGCCTAGATCGAGTGATATCACACATTTGGACATTTTTCTTTGGGGTTACGTAAAGTCCAAAGTCTATGCTGACAAACCAGTTACGATTCAGGTTTTGTACGCCAATATTACGAGTGTCATTAAAGCCATACCGGTCCAAATGCTCGAACAAGACATCCAATATTGGACCCCCAGAACAAACACCCCGCCATATATTTTCAAAAAATATATGGCATAAAATTTCCTTTCGAAAGAAAATATTCCACATTTTATTTGATTTTTTGATATTTTTTTATTTTGAAAAATACTTAGATTGATCACCCGATATAAGTTTATTTTTCTTTTCAGTGCACCGTACAACGACGGAAGGCATGTGTGTTGCCCACTGCTAGTTTCACGAACTTTTTCCTCAAACTTGCGTTCAGCAGGCGCGATGGGTGCTACATGTCGGCCAAAACTTCTTTCTAAAACACGCACTATTTGGTCTTCCTCCCTTTATCTTTTAGTACGATAAAAAAGTGACTCTTTGTATCTTCGTCGCGTTTGCCACAAAAACGCATTTATTTGTTTTAATCTCTTCTCCCCTTATTGTTCTCTCTTATCAGAAAAATTTTAAAATTTGTTGCTTAGTTTTTATCCTTATTTTCAATTTGTATGATAACACAATAAATTTCTTTTCGTAATTCGCAGATTTGTCAAAAATAATGTAAACAAACAAAAACAATTTAAACAATGAGGGGCAAGCAAAATAATGTCATAACATCTATAAATAAAAAAATGTTTAATCAGCTGTTCGCATGACATTACCTTCTACAATTGTACCATGATGTTATACATTCTCTAAAACACATTTCGGTATTGCCGGATAACTTATTGACGTAAGAGAATATAACGTCCGGCAACTCTTAACCATGTTATGTATGTGTACCATATAACAACAACCCTAACAAAATATTGGCCACACATATACAAAAGTTTCGTGCTGCGAAACTCTTTGTAAACATAACGGTAACGTACGCAGTGTGTACTTATGCTTTTTAATGGGATGACATAAAACAAACATATGTATTCATGTGCATTCAACAACCAAATGAGAGGTAATCAGAGTAAGAGCGCAAAGTAGAGTGAGAGAGACAGATGAAGAGAGTGCAATGAAGTGATAACATCAGTTGTGTGCAATCTCAATCTCATTTCTATACAACTTCAATCACCGTGTCCATTACAATCGAACAAGCGACCGACAGGCCGAGTAGAGGCCACTCTTCTGGTGTTTGTTATAGAAAATCATTGGCGGTTCAATTTTGTGTTGCTGAAGAAATAACCTAAAATAACCCCTCTTGCGTGGAGTTGCTGCTACTGGCAACATTGTTCTGACCACCAACCATGCAGAATGACTTCCTTTTCCGCTCTAACGGCTAACAGTGGGGAGACTTCGAGAGAGTAAACGTATGGGCACATTAACGAGAGCGTCCGTTGTTTCTATGCTCACCACTTAACTGTTATTTCAACCTGCAGTCAAAGAAATGTTGGTGGTGGTTGATTTCGTTTGACAATCAAAACGTCGTTGTTGTTGTTGGTTTTGTTTTTTTTTATTCTTTTCGGCCCAGCTGAAAACAGTCGAACGCAAAGCTCTCGCTCAAATACACGGCATATTTCAAATGAATCGGAAGAATTTTTTTGGAATTTCAAAACAATTCCAAACATTTTAGTTAAATTAATAAATAATTACTCAAGCAAGAGGAAAAGAAAAACAAAGAAGGAGTAGAGGCAGTGCGAGAGGAAAAGAAGAAGAACGGCAAGAAGGTGTTTTTATAGAATAATTTGATATTCATATGGCTTTAGGGGTACGTTCGGTTCGTGGCTGTTCTAAAACGTTTCGAAATACAGTTTTTGCATGGCTGTTCGCTTTGGGCACCTCCGCAACTACGCTCCGGTCCGTGCGTGGAAAAAGCCAACATTTGGTATTCCTTGAATTCGAGAGTGTGCGTGTCAGTGTGAGTGTGTGCGTCGGTAACGATGTGTGATTAGAGTTTCGAAGAGGAAATGCAATTATATAACTGAATTAATTACATATTGTGAAGGGACTTTGTCCAAGAAGTATTCCCGAGAAGAAGTCCAGCTTCGCGTTTTCAATCGGCCCATATGCGTGGGTGTGAATGTCTTGCTAAATACGATAAATCGATAAAGATGCGAGTACGGGAGTGAATAAGGACTATCCTGCTCGCCTAAGGACTAAACAGAAAGCCACTCGTAGTCACATGCATATGTGTGCGTGCATATATGTTCGCATATACAGACACATGTACATAAAAAGTACACATTTACCGCAAAGAAAAGTCCGGAAATCAACAGTGTTGAACGCGAGTACGCGAAGCGAGTGAAGGAAGGGGCAATCGCACCGAGAAGCCATCAACACCAACCAACGGCCATGGCCGCTGCCAATGCTATGAGTAGCAGTTGTCACAGCATTGCCGCTGTTGCTCTGGGAAATATGGCCACAACTGTTGGCGGTGGTGGTGGTGGCGGAGGCGGCGGATGTTTACGTTCCGTCAGTGGCAATGGCAACAGCAATACCCACTACATCATGGGTACCGGCAGCCTAGGACGCCTGAAACTGAAAACATTGGGAGCCAGTGATGAAGAGTTGGATTTTTCCCAGGTAAATATAATATTTGAGATTCATTCATTCTGCCTGCTTATTCATTTCTAGGAGTTTATTAATGTCATTACCTTCACTACACACAGGGATGACTGTAGCTATGCAAGTGGGTCTGTCTATGGCATTTCGCTAATTGTCCGTCCACTCACCTCAGCTTTCAGTGACTTTTAGCTGTTGGCGCTATCGTCACACCTGATTGAAAATTTGCTTTAGCTTTTGTTGACCGGTTAAATTCTCCATCTCCACCCCCGCCCTAAGTCTGTGACCATACACGACCATATATGTTTCTCTGTTAGCTAAGGAAGACAACCTGGTATTTAATCCAATTATGTGCCCACTGAATAGGTGGCTAGGTAGCATATGTACATACATACGTTCACATGTATGTACTCGTATGGAGATAATCTCTAATATAATCTAATGAAATGACTGGACAGTCCACCGGTGGGGTTTTCCAATTTTTCCTAACGTTGTCTGTCTGTCTGCCGCCGTATTTGTTTGGCATTTTTCATTGTTGCCTTTTCAGTTTCGTGCAGTTGCCCGTGACTGTGACATACAGTTCACCTCATTCCTGTGCTATGCTGGTGTGTGGCCAATTACACCAACGTCTTCTGTTCGTATGATAACATTATTATCTGCCCATGTGTGTGTGTGTGGGGGCAGTACGATAAGGGGTTGTTGACCATAGAATTTGCAAAATATATAACAAAAATTAATTAAAATCCCGCTAACTAGTAACTTCATTAAGAAGTGGTAAGAAGCTCATATTAGTGGGTCGACTCTGGAAGTGTTTTTTTTTTAAACTAAAAGTGTTCAGTTCAATCGAAGTTATTCGTTCAAAATTAGAGTTTCCAAAAACCGAATATTTTCGAACGTCGCACAGTGGGGCCATTTGTGTTTTTTGTTGAAAATTACATCTCTTAAACAGAATAAGATAATCAACTAATTTAAATGGCATATGTTAGATAATTGTTCAGCCTATAAAGTTGTGTTTGGAAAGGTTTCCAATGCTTGCAGGTGCTGGTTTATCAAAGTTGAAGTTGGTTGAAAAATCTATTTAAGGGAATTTAAAAAAAAATATTTTTAGTTTTCTTATAAGGTTTTTATGTGTACGTTTATGTTTTTTTTTATTATCCAACAAATACTTTTTTTTAATTTATTTCTTAAAATTTCTGTAAAATGTTCATCACAAATCGTAAGGGTACGAGGACTGCTATATATATTTCTTACCCATTGAACAGGGTATAACCGCCGCAAGACCTCTTGCTTCTATATTTAAATAGAAGACAAGTTTTTAACAAAATGGCAAAGTGACATTGATTTTAGTGGCTGCACACTGCTTTCATCATGACTTCGAATCCGTGACAACCCCCTTCAGAAAGCTTTGCTGCAATTGTTGAAAGTAAAACCGACCTCTATAAGGCCAGGCTCTCCCCAAACGAATGAGAACTACTGTTGTAAACCATACTTTTCAAGTTTTCTTCACACAATGGCCCACGAAAATGTGGGCAAAAAATGTAAAAGCAACAGACCGAAATAAAACAAACGAGCTAAAAATATATTTCTTACCTAATAATGAAAATGCGAATATTTATCATCAAAAATGGTTTTATTGTTTTTCAAAGTATTCTCCAGCATGATTTATACACTTTTGCATGCGCTCAAACAAATTGTCGAAAAACTTTTTCCACTCCGACTGAGACACCTCCAAAACATGGTTTTTGAACGCTTCAACAGCATCTTCTGGCGACGAAAATCGTTGACTACGCATTTTTTTCTTGATATGCGGGAATAAAAAAAGTCATGGGGTCCCAAGTCAGGGCTGTACGGCGGATGACCCATCAATTCGACGTTTTGGCCGGTCGAAAAGCCGCTGGTTTGTGCCGATGTGTGAGAGTTCGCACAATGATTCGTCTTCTCTTGTTCGTTTTTCGAATTTCTCCGAAGACTTAAGGCAAACAAATTGTGGTGCACCACTCAAAATTGCCCTCCTACGTTGATCAAGCGGAACGGTCGCCACATGACCAGTTTTGCCGAAGAAACAGGCCACCATTTGCTTCGAAGTGCTTCTTTCACGAACAACTTTCGTTAGATTTGGCTCGTCTTTGAAGATACACACGGTCGATTGCTGTTTTATTTCGGGCTCATACGCATAGATCCATGATTCGTCACCTGTGACGATCTTATAAACGCATTTTGAAGCACTACGATCTATTTTTTCAAAAATTTTTTGCACCACTCGACACGAGCCATTTTTGTGCGATTTTCAAATTGTGCAAGATCCAACGAGAACAAACCTTTTTTACGGCCAGCTGTTCATGCAGTATCGAATGTATGCTAGTGGAAGAAATGCCCAAGAATGCCTCTATGCCCAAGGATGCCTCTATCTCACATGACGATCTTGCATTATCAGTTCACGCACGGCATCACTGTTCTCCGTTTTTGGGCGACCACCTTCACGACCTTCGTCTTTGAGCGAGCGTCGGTCACGATTGAATTCATAAAACCAGTTTTTCACAGTGAAAAATTATCGAACGAAAATGTTTACGAGTTAATTAATTTTTTTTGCCAAATTGATTTTTTGAAGTCACTGAAAACAACACAAATGACGGTCGTATGTAAAAACGTTCTGAGTACGTTTATTTTAAAAAATGTGAAACTTTCCAATGGAAATGTCAGATGGCGCCAGGCAACATTTGTTTCCTAGGCCAGAAATATAAATAGCAACCCTCGTAATTGTTTAGCCTATAAAGTTAAGTGTTTTGGTGCTTTCTTAAGCTTTGTAGGTGCTTACTTATGGGTTATAAAAGTTGAAGTTTGTTCAAAAATCTACTTTATGGAAATTAAAACAAATAGTTTACCCATTATTAGATTTTTTTTAAGCTTTTTTTAGGTTTTCAACAAATATTTTTTTTAAATTATTTTTTAAAATTCTTTAAAATGTTCATCACAAATCGTACGAGAGGGCATATCTTAAAGACTAATCATTTCTAAACTATAATTATTGTCTAACTCTATTCGTGACTTCACATTCCGTGCGAAAAAAAATTTTGGAAGATGCCTCATTTTGCCTCACCCTTGCTTTAAACGTGATCTGCAATTTAAATATTTTATACAATTTGTAATTTAATGAACTGTCGGGGTCAACAATTAAGATCGTTCTTAATCTTTTGAGGATTTGATAGTCTAATCCAGTGATTCTAGTTACTGTCTCATCGTTCCACGGACATATGTCTTGAATGTGCAAGGGATGCACGCAATACTATTTCTGGAACCATGTCTTTTTTTTTAAATTTTACGCTTTTAATAAGCCAAAGTAGAGCCTAGAGGCAGATAACACCTTTTTAATTATGTAAAGGAATATCAAAGAACATACGAGGGCGACCGCAAAACTAACTGGCCTGGCACATTTTCTGTTTTACTAGCAACTTTTGTTTTTTAAAAGCAGAAGTAAACAAGTTTTATAATTTTTGAAAAATGGAAAATAAAGAGTTTCGTGCGGTAATTAAACACTTTTATATGAAAGGTTATACGCCACAATTAATCAAAGATGAATTGGATTAATTAGACGATGAATTGGATTAGACGAATAAAGCTCAGAGAACTTGCTGATATTGTTAAAATACACGAAAAACAAGTTTGGAGTATTTTACATGATGAACTCCACATAAAAAAGCTATCCGCGAAAAAGGTGCCGCGTTTGTTGACTTTGCCCCAAAAAATCGTCCGTTGGACCAATTCCGAGGAGCTTTTAGCGATTTATCAGCGTAATCCAATAGAGTTCTTGCGCCGATTCATAACTGCTGATGAAACATGGATCCATCACTACATCCCAGAATGCAAAGAACAGTCAAAACAATGGATAAAAGCTGGTAAAAGTGGTCCCAAGAAGGCGAAAACTGTTAAGTAATGGTCACAGTATTTTGGGATGCAAGGGGTATAATATTTATTGATTATCTTGAGGAAGGAAAAACTATAAATAGTGAATATTATTGTGCATTATTGGATCGATTGAGTGAAGAAATCAAGATAAAACGACCGCATTTAGAAAAAAAGTTATTTTTCATCAAGATAATGCTCCTTCACACACTGCATTTTTAACTCAACAAAAACTGGCCGAGTTACGATTTGAAATTGCTCCGCATCCACCATATAGTCCAGATTTAGCTCCTTTTGATTATTTCTTGTTTCCAAATTTAAAAAAAATTCTCGGTGGCAAAAAATTTTCGTCCAATAGCAAGGTTATTGCTGAAACTGAGGCATATTTTGAAGGTCTTGAAAAATATTATTTTTCGGATGGAATTAAAAAACTTGAAAAACGTTTGATGAAGTGTATTGAGTTGGAAGGAGATTATGTTGAAAAATAAATAATAATAATTCCAAAAAACGGTTCTTTTTATGTTAGGCCAGTTACTTTTGCGGTCGCCCTCGTATTTTGAAAATATGACAAATATAGAAATATATAGATTTTGTTATTACTATTATACACTTAACAAATACATCAAAGGGACCATTAGTTATATAGTTTCATGATATTACACCGGAAACCGGACTAAATTGCCTAAAAATGGTCTGTTTTTTTTAAAAACCGAAAATCGTTTAAATTTAAACGGTTATATCTCTTAACTAAAAATCTGATATTATTAAGGGCAGCATATTTGAAATCAAAAACTTCATATAAGACGGGTTTGTTCAAAACCTCGTTTGCGCTGTAAGCGACACTGTGCGTCGGTTCTGCAACAAAATCCTCCTTTGGATGAAACCTTGATCCTTATGTTATGATCTTTATGTTAAATGATCACCTGAGGCCGAATTGAGAGTCCGTTTTGGCCTATCGAGTATAGTTTTCGGGATATTGTGAAAATTTAATATTTCTGACTTTTTTCATTAATTTGCCTTAAACTTAAAAATGAACAATATTATTTGGTTTTTTTTCTGTTAAAAAATATTTGTTTTCAACTGCCAAGTGTACCCCAATTCCAAGGCTCCCGCACAAAATTGTAAAGAACGTGCTGTAACGATTCGAATGTGGTATATTTTTTTTTAATGCCAACGAAAATTTCCTGAATTTGTGCAGTTTTTGTAAAAAAACATAGGATATTTTCTCACTGTAAGAATACGATTTACTAGTAACATTAAAAAAGGACATTTTTCCAACGTCTTCCTATGCTTTTTTACAAAAACTGCTACAAGGCAGGCAATTTCCGAATTGCCGAAGTTTAAGGCAAATCATTAAATTAATGAAAAAAAGTCTCAAAAACTGTACGTGGTGGGGCAAAACGGCCATTCAATTAGGATTCAGGCGATCATTTTACGTAAGGATAAGTGGGATTGTCTAAAGGATGTTAATTTTTGCAAAACAATGTTATTGGTTTACCTGAAAAACTTTTATTTCAAAAACCCAGTGTTTGGTTACCATTTTCCCGCATAACCGGCGAAGACGATTAAAACGGTTATTTTAAGCCTGGGTTTAAAAACGCAAACAAAGGTGGTTTTTAGCATATTTTTTTAAAGCATAAATGATTGCTTAAGCCGATCAAATGATTCTTCTGTTCAAAATTTCATCAAGATCATATTTAATATGTTGCATCATGCACAGAAACCAATACATGAAATTGCGCAGTAAATGATTATTTTTTGATTGCAGAAAATTTCGAATAGAGTTCGATTTTGGCCCAAGTCTGCACAATGTTGAAAGTTTCATAGAAATCGTTTTATAATCTCGAACTACGTACATCGCTAAATCGAGATTGAAAGTTTCATAAAAATCGTTTTATAATCTAGAACTACGTACATCTTTAAATAGAGATTAAGAAGATGCCAGTGGGTATGAAATTAAGTTTTTAAATCCTAAATTTGACGCACAGTTCGAAGATTATCGCAAAGAGTAATTTAAATGAGACTTCCGTATAAGTCATTTGATGTGTAGCCGAAGTAATCGATGCCAAAGACCGCTAAAACAACTTTGGCGGGTTTAGAAACAGCTGTACAGTCTGCCTGGCAACCATAGCCAATACATTTCACCACTTGTATAGTCGATTCTGAAAAAGAAACTACAAAAGGTCTCGAACCATAAAAAAAACTGTTCAAGTCATAATAATGATAAAAAAAAAAACAAAAACATATTTAAAAAGAGAATCAGAGAATTAAATTAATATTTTTTATGATGATGGACCCGGTTTGCTGAAATTTACACACAATTCTCCCGATTGTGGCCAAATTTGGTTGATTAGGCTAACGACAAAAATCGCTCGTGTGTTGATATGTTTTTATTGTATCGTTGGTATATAAAGGGTGATTAATGTTAAGGTTCCCTACTTTATTAAAGAAAAAAAACACAGAAAATTCAAATTGAATGGAGAATGTTTATTATCATTTGAAATAACATTCTTTGGCATTTAGTTTTTGAAGATCATGTTTATCAAATGTTGGTAGCGGTTACGTCTGAGATAGTCCATCCGTTGAGTCCAATTTTCATGGCGTTAATAACACCCGCAACGTTGGCTTCCAAACCCTGAATGGTAGCTGATTTGTCAGCATAGACTTTGGACCGGCCCACAACTTGAAATTATCTGCTCACCGCAGTGTTCTCTCAATAAATCCATTGAGTGATGCGATGTGTGGGAAGTGGCGCCGTCTTGTTGAAACCAAATGTCTAGAGATCACAAGCTTAAATTTCAGGCATCAAATAGTCGGTTTTCATGGCACAATAACGGTCACCATTGACGGTTACGTTCTCACCGGCATCCTTTTCGAAGAACTAGGGACCGATGAATCCACCGGCCCACAAATCACACCAAACCGTGGTTTTTTCTGGATGAAGTGGCAGCTCTTAAACCTCTTTTTATTGCTCTTCGTCCCAAATGCGGCAATTTTGCTTGTTTACATACCCATTGAGCCAGAAATGGGCCTCATCGCTGAACAAAATTTGGCTCAAAAACGCACGAAACACATTTCTCACAGAACGTGAATTTTGGTAATAAAGTGGACCGATTTGTAAACGTTGTTCAGGCGTATATCTTTTCATGATGAAATGCCAAACAATACTAAACAAAAATAACATGACAGCATGACACGACTCACACTTGATTGAACAAAGTATCTCTACTTGGATCACCCTATATTTTACTCTGGCTACCCTATATGAAATGCTGATGCACATCGTCCAGGATTTATGTAAAAAAGCTTGATTTGATGATCGCAGACAATTTCATAGAAACTGAACCCTTCAAATTGAAGAATGTATTCATCAAATCAATGAATTTTTTTTATCAATTTGATAAAGAACTAGTGACGAATCTTTTTCTTTGATTTTATGTTCATATTATTTTATGTTCTTTGGGGTGCTGTTTGTTATAAAAACCTGCTATAAACTTTCCAGACTATCATGCCTTGCTAGGCGCACTAGAACCTCAATCTTTTGCGTCGATTTTTCAGTCGTTTTAGAAGTACGGTGGTGGTTAATCCATGTTTCCTCAACAGTTATGAATCGATGTCGAAATCTATTTTGACATGGCGAAGCATCGCTTTGAAAAGCCAGCGCAGTTCTGTTATAGATGCGTTGTCAACAAACGCGGCACCCATCTTGGTGATAGCAATTTTACAAAAAAAAATTCTGGCAAAATGTAATTCACACTCCCTGTTGGGATGTTTACGAGTTCCAACCATTTGCCAACTTATTTTTATCTATTGTTGTACAAATTAGTCCAAATAGCACCATCTTGAGAAGTTTTTACTTTCAACTTTTTAAACTAAAATAGCAAACAAAACTCTTTTCACAACACACACAAGTTGTAAAAAAAACTATTGATGGCTCTCAATGTAGAGTCTCTGTAGAGGTGGTGAATTGCATTTTCTTGGGCTTTTGTGTGAAAAAAACTTGAAAAGTGAGATTTACAACCGTAGTTCCCATTCAATTGGTGGAACTGGTGTAAAATAATTTGGGGTTTCCTTTAACAATTGCTGCGAAGCTTTCTGATGAAGGTCGTCACGGACACGAAACAGCGATAAAAGCAGTGTGCAGCCACTAAAAACAATGTCACTTTGCCATTTTGTTAAAAACTTGTCTTCTATTTAAAAAAAAAGATACAAGAGGTCTTCTCAACCGGTTAATCTCTGTTCAATGCACTAAAATGAAATATTTTTTTTTTCAAAATATTTAAAAAAAATGGTTGCCCTTCAATGAATTCCTTCTACTTTCCTGCACAAGGCGCCACATGTTTATATCCCATGTCCGAAGTAGTGAACTCCAAGACACTCAACGTTAAGCTTTTCCCTGGTGACGTCACTGCCCTCATGCTTCGCTT
The DNA here is from genome assembly GCA_963513945.1 of Hydrotaea diabolus. NCBI lineage: Eukaryota > Metazoa > Arthropoda > Insecta > Diptera > Muscidae > Hydrotaea > Hydrotaea diabolus. The sequence goes on from OY740719.1 coordinate 167,464,343, forward strand.
GTTGACAAACTAAATGTGGCAAGTGCAGTGTGGCAGGCAAAGCAGTAAGTTGTCCTGCTTGTTGCAACTGTCCTGCCACAATTAGCAATTGCAGGGCTGCGGGCTATTTGTCATGATACTTTGAGTTTTGAAAAGAGAATGTAATGAGTTTTTAAAACACAATGCCAGCGCGACAACAGAGTGCAGCCGACTAGAGTAGAGGACAAAGGAGCTGCATGAACGATGCACTGTGAACTAGGCCGCAGGCACTTTTGCAAAGTGCTGCACGGGCCATGGGGAAGTTCTCGTATATCTTTTCAACGTTTTTTACGAGTATATTTATTTTAAGTTATGTATATGTATTTGTATAAGTATGTATTAATGTGTATGTGTTTGCGTATTTGTGCCTTTCAGCTGTCACAGTCGACCCACATTTTGGGACGGGTCAAATCTGAGCGTTTCCTCTCCTCCTCCAAGGTGGACGAAGATCGTCGTCGGCGCACCATTATCGTGGAGAAGAAAAACGATTCGTTTGGCTTTACGCTGCAAAGTTATGGCATACACTACAAGAAGGATCAGGAGGTGGAGATGATCACCTATGTAGACTATGTGGAATACGATGGACCGGCCTATAAGGCCGGCATGCGCGAGGGTGATGTGATCCTCTCCATCAATGGCCAGAACATGGAGAAGGCCGATCATAAGACCCTGGTCGATTATATCAAAAGTTGTGATTCGCGCATGCGTGTGGCTGTGCTGTTCGAGGACTGCGTTCGTAAGGCAAGTAGATTTTACAATTATTTGGAAATTCATTTTAAATCGAGTCCCTTTGTCTTTTAGGTCAACTTGCACATGCGCTATATACAATTGCAAAACCTGTTGCAGAATAAAATGAACGAACTCGAGCGCATATGCGTAAGGGAACGTGAACTTCTCGAGGGCAAGTGGAAGACTCACAGTCTGCCGGCCCGCAAAAAGGCCGTAACGGCGACAGAGGGCGGCACTGAAACGGGCAATTCGCCCACCGATGCCGAAATGAATTTGCCCTACTATCGCCCAACTCTCTCCACCGAAGACTTTACGAATATAACGCGCCAGCCGCAACAGACAATAATTCCACCGCCAGCCCAGTTTATGCTATCTTACCATTATTTCGATCCCACGTATCGCTACGTTATGAAACCTTCCATATCGACCAACAGCAGTGGCGATTGTTTTGTAACCATTGGCGAACCGCTGAGCAGGGCCCATTCGGGCGATACGACGACGGCGGGACCAACGTCGGCTCAGTTTAGCAGCCAGCGACGTTCGAGTGTGTCACACCCACCGGCACCGCCACCGAGAACGTGTGAAAAACACAAACCGCCCAGTAAACAGCAGCAGCAACAACAACAACAGCAGCAATCCCAACAATCTAAGCCAGACTCCAGTGCGGTGCATAAGGTGACCAAAACCAGTAAACATTGCCATGGCCGTTCCTGCAATCCTTGCATTGACTTCAGATGGAAATCATCGGCGAAAAGTGCTGCTCTGGCTGCTGCAGCCGGCAGCGGAGGAAACGGCGACAACGTTAGCTTGGATGCCTATGACTTGGCCAGTCCCTGCTGTGACACCCAGTGTGTGCCCACACGCCGCCATGCTCGACATCATCACAAGGAACACACACACAAGCACAAACATCGAGATCGTGAGCGCGACAGTGAAGCTAAAGAACGACCGCCCAGGCCCAAGTCTCAGAGTCATGTGTCGCCCGGGCCCACAAGGCATCATCATCATCACCATCTCACCCATGAGGCGGGCCATCATCATGCGGCCCAGCACTATCAGTACTACGGTACTACTCCCCAGCAGCAACAGCAACAATTGCCTACACAACACCAGCAACAAAAGTCAGCAGCGGCTGGACATGGCTGTGATTCTCACAGTGGCAGCATACGGTCGCGTTACTTTGACATAGCCTCCGGGCTGGCCAGCCACTGTAGCCTGCACTCGTGTACTTCGAGTGACTTCCAGCCGGCCGATTCGGCCTCCTACACGACATCGATAAGCACCGATACGCTGTTCTATGATCCGAATAGTGAAAATGCCATGTCGTCGCGACAGCATTCGACGAAATCTCGCCAATCGACTTGCCAGGAACAACATCAGCAGAAATATCATCAGCACCAGCATCATCATCAGCATCAGGCGGAAGCGGGCGGGCATCACCACCATCATCATCATGCACAGCAGAATCAACATCAACACCAGCAACATCAGCATCAACATCAGCAGCAACAACAACAGCAGCAGCAACAACAACAACAACAGCAGCAGCAACAACAACAGCAGCAACAACAGGCCCAGCAACAGTACATGCAGCACATGTATCAGCAACGCTATCATATCACCGCCACCCAAATACAGCCAGCACAAATTTTCCCCAACACCGCCTATGTGCACAAGCCCAAGTCCTGGGACAATCTAACGGCCGCCAACATTGGAGCCTACGGCTATGGCTACGGCTACCTCGACACGGTGGCCATGAAGCCCGTGGTCAATCTACAAATAGCCCAGCAGCGTCACTCGATACCGCGCAAGAACCCGTACGGTCGCTATTCGGCCTACACGGATGTGGAGAACTATGCACCACCGCCCACGGAATTCCTTGAGCAAGTGACCACCACCACAACGACCATCACCGCCAAATCCACCGAGGAAATGATTGCCTCACCTCAGAGTGGCAATCCCTGCGACTGTGTGACGTCGCAGCAACACCAGCAGGCCATCAAAATGGCTCAGATGCAGATCAATCAAACGCATCCGGTGGCCCATCACAACAACTGCCAGATGGGCTACTATTCGCATTTGCCGCAACCGAAGACGGATGCGGCCACGTCGACGGCACCGGGTGCCCCGACTGCAGCGACGGTAACCGAAGTCACCCGTTTGTAGGTATCGCTTGTTTAGGCCAATAGCTGCAATTGGCCTAAAGGAGTCGAGCAACGACAGTGGTTTTAGACTGCAGCATCCTTTACTCGCTCACGCTTAACTGATCTCATGTTAAACTATGTCGTTACATTTATCTGCCCCTCCCCCCTCAATACCCAATTGCCTCCCATCATCGTCGTAGATTTAGTCGGACGATTATAGCCAAGAAAGAAGAAAAGAAACAAACAAAAAAGCTTAAGCGGATTTCATACGTTCATACACCGTTAACCGTCTATAATCTCATAACTCAAAACATCGATAAACATTCATAGAAAACAAAAGCAAAGAAAAAGCTAACCTTAGGTTCATAATTATCGTATAATCATTGCTAAAGTCTTGTCAAATCTTGCCAAACTACCAAAAAATTAGAATAGAATAGAAGAGTAGCAAAATTATTTAAAGTAAAAAATCGAAAGCCGGTCAGGATAAACCGTATGAAAGAAATCCAACACCACTGGGTTACACCGAGGTTTTGGAATGCATCTGAATATTTGATACTCTGTAGAACCAGGAAAGTGGAGCTTGAGGATTGTTAAGGAGTTTCGGAAATTTTATTTTGTCCTGTTTTGGCATTAAGCCATCAACTCGTAGAGTCTGGGCATTTTTTCCACTTTAAGATCGATGGATCGAGTTAGAAAATATCTTTGGAGCTCTATCAGTTCAAAGGGTCTTCGCTGGGAATTATTTCGAAAACAATTTGTTAGGAACTTATGACACGTTAGTAAGCGCAAACCGTGCTTCTCAATTTAATATTTACAGGACACAGTACACTAAAATTCCAAGCATCAGGTATGCTTTTTCTTTAACGAAATTGTACAGATGAGTTGGTAAATGCTCTCAACCAGAACATCCTCTCCAGCCTTGAAGAGTTTAGCCGGTAAACCATCGGCCTATGCAGTCTTATTATTTTGAATGGATGTCTTGTCTTCTTAGAGACTTTTTTTATAAGCATTATACGCCTGCATCAATAACTGGCGCACAGTGGTCCTGAATCGATTTCCGTCGGCCAAAATTCTATACATTTATGATCTAGAAAATGTTTTTGAGTGGAGTTGCCCTTTTTACAGATCTCAAAAATGTTTACTAGATCAAATTTCAACAATCCTGAACCGCTGTGCGGCTTTGAAGTTGTTTCACACGTTGATGATTGCATAACTCTGGCGTCAGTACCTAAAGTGGATGACATATGCGACTTACCACACTTCTGCACTCCGAGATGCATTCTTATAATTCTTATAAGCATTCTAAGCCATCATTAGTATTTAATACTGCACCACCAGACGGCGCACCGTGGCCCTGGATGGATTTCCATCGGCCAAAATTCTATTAATCGTTGATTTAGTAAATATTTTTTACAGATCTAAAAACATTTTTACTAGATCAAGTTTTTACGATCCTGGATCACTGTGCGGCGTTAAGTTGTGTCACGTTGATGACTGCACAATTCTCGCCTCAAGACCTAAAGTGGATGGCATGAGCGAGAAAATCAACTGTTATCTCACTGACTTAGCATGCTTCTTCATTCCGAGAAAAGTCTTCAAGACTTTCTTTTTCTAAATCATCATTAATAATTAACACTGCACCACCAAACAGGGCACAGTGGTCATGAATCGAATTCCATCTTCCAAAATTCTATAATTTGTTGATCTAGTAAATATTTTTGCCCTTTTACAGATCTCTGAAAAATTGTTACTAGATCAAGTTTTTACGATCCTGGACCACTGTGCGGCGTTGAAGTTGTGTCACGTTCATGATTGCACAGTTCTCGCTTCAAGACCTAAAGTGGATGGCATTTGCGAGAAAATCAACTGTTATCGCACAGGCTTAGCACGCTTCTTCACTGCGAGGAATATAAAAATATGCGCCTCCAAATTCTGAGCCACACTGTTTACGGCATGGACCGCATAGGTGCGTTTGTTACTCAAAGTGAAAGTCGATGAAGTCATTAGCCCGACTACCAATAACCCAAACCCTAGGGGTCAGATTGGGCAGCCCTTGTCTATCCTCTGCACACGCTGCAGCTACCTACGATAAGGATAAAAGTAGGAACAAGGTCTTCAAGTCAGTAGCCGGCGGTACTTGGGAAAGCGCCAAAGAAGCCTTACTGACCTCTTAAAAAGGTCGGTCAGTAGCGAACTAAGCAGCGTCGGTGTAGACGTCGAACGTGAGATCGACACAGTGGAAGAATATTCAGGCTCGCCCTAAGTCACCACGGGGTGTCTCTTTATGTCTTATGACGGCCATCTACGCGAGAAGACGAAGGTTCTTACCGTGCGCAGGCGTAGTTTCATATTGTCTAAGCAGTCTTAGCTTGGGTGTTTATAATGTAATCGTCCCAACCACCATTTCATGGACAAGATGCCCCAGCCTAGATAGATGAGGTACGATCTTCATGATCTAGAGAGAAAGGTCCAACGGTACACAAGATAGCCTTTAGATCATCGAAACTACCAGGCTGTTCTGAACGACATCGACGCTGATGAGGTCGCAGCAGCAGTATCCAGCTATAGCGTTAATGTAGTAATAAGGGAAGATCCACCGGAGATTTCACTAGAGCTTAGTCAGAACCACGCTCGTCAGCAGACGAGCGTGGTTCTGACTAAGCTGAGATCTGGTTGGTGCAGCCGCCTCAATTCGTATTGGGCTTGAATTGATGCTAACGTTCCGGACATTTGTCCCGCCTGTCATTAGAGGCCGCATGAAGTGCTGCAGCTCTTCAATTGTCCGGCCAAGCCCACTCAGCTGACCGCCAGGTCTCTTTGGACGCATCCAGTTCAAATGGCGCATTTCTTTCACCTGGATATCGAAGCAGATTATCTATAAACGAACAGGACTTTAGACTATTTCATCTCCCGAACAGAATCTTTAGGCGTCAATAGGCTGGAAAAGTGTTTTCTCTATATACTCAGTACACTTGCCGCATCCGTCACCAGATTTTCATTTTTATCTATACAGATGTTCATACCATTATATGGGCCCTCAGTCTCGTGCTTGACCTTTTCATACAATTTTGGGGCATTATTTTTACTCATGTGCATCTCAATAACACTCACTCAATTACATTTCTCGTTTTTTTCTGTCCTCTCTTCTAAAAGTCCGATATCTTTTAACTATAGCTCTTGTTGATACAGCCTGTAGCGTTGCGTTATGGGCAGCATTTATTGCTTCTGAAGTTTTTTACTTACGTCGCCATATCATGGCTTTAGTAGAAGCGGAGTTCGATACCCTATTTTTTCTTTGGCTGCTGACGACAATAAGGGGAAACTATAATTCCTCTGTTTTCTTCGTAGCAGTTGAGGTAGAAATGTCGCAGAACTCGTACGTCTTTCGCTACGCTCCGCCTGGCCTTTAGTCGACCACAACATGATCAATTTACGATCTGGGGACAACCAAATAGTCAAAGTGTTGAAATCTGGTGCTGCTACCTTATTACGAGCTGGGACGAAATCAATCAACCTCATTTCGTTTTCGGAGGTGTTTTTGTGAAGGCTGATTTTCGACAAAGGTGCTTTTCCTGCCTACGTTGGAGGCGGTATACATTTGAGATATAGGATGATCAAGATAAGTACTGGATTTAGCCAGGTTAAAACCAATCAGACCGTTACATGGTATCTAACATCCTCAACGTCAAACAACAGCCCCAACGCAACCTAATCGAACTGACCTACGTTTAAGCTCTACGGAAGTTTATTTTTTCTGAAAGATGAAACTGTCACTTTCATCTTTCCTCGAACACAGACCAGATTTTATTGACCTCCATATGACAGAGAAGATCTCCTCCCTCTCCTCGTCTGTATCGCTGCAATTCCTGCAGAAATCGTGACATGACAGTCGCTCGGGCTGTGTCTACCCAAAGGCTTTTAACTACATCCATATAAGGAAACGGCTTCTCTATCCCACGGTTGATTTCATAGCAATACCCATCAAAGTTCATAAAAAAATTATCACCTGCTTCAGGTAATGAAGTTATTGAATATTTTATCAACTGTTTTAGAAATAACCCTTGTTTCATCGTCATAAAGCAGCAGAGGCTTTGTTGATTTGGAGAGTGCTATGCTCATAAGTTGATAGCAAAGCCCAAAGTAGCTTATATTTGCCAACAGGATCATTTCTTTTCTGAGAAAGCCTATTTTACAATTTTGTAAAAGAGGCTTTTCATGTTCTCAGGTGAGGATTCCGGTTTAAAGTTATGTACTTTACCCAAAGTAGCAACTGTTTTTGCAAACATGATCACTTTCTTTATAAAGTTTTAAAAAAGCTCTTTAAAACGTTGTTTTTGTATATCAGGTGCGAGTTCGTTCTAAAGTATTTGCCAAACCCAAAGTGGCACCTATTTGCCTACAGGATGATTTACATAAGCTTTAATCTTTCAGCATTGCTTTTTTTTTGTATGGCAGAATTGAGATTGAACAGGCCGATCTCCAGCTCCTTACCAGCCTGAACGAACATCTTCCATTTGCCAATCATCAGCATGGTTTCCGTAAGCAGAGCAGTACAACCACGCCTTATCACGCTATCACCATACATATTAGCCGCAGCTTTTACCAGAACTAGTAGCTCATTGAGAGAAAGCTCTTCGTGGCACACTCAATCATCTTATTCTCTTTGAGATCATCTCAGGTACGTCATTCACAACTAATGCGAAACGTTGGGCTGTCAAATATATATGTGGGCTCCAGTCGTAAACAACATTTAGAAAGAGAAAGTCGAAGGCCCGTTGTGTAAAACAGGGAGTCGCCCCAGTAGAGTGTCTTAAATGAGACTTTACTAAAATTCACCTGGTGATTGAACACTTCCGGCGTCAGGCCCTAAAGTGGATGACAGCGTGACAAAGTCAACTATAATCGCACTAATTTAGTACGATTATTCACTGCGAGGAATAAAAAAATATCCGCCTCCAAATCAGCAGCCACACTGTTCACAGAATGGACCGCTGAGGTGTGGTTGTACGAGAGCTAATATATATTTCTGGCCTATGAATGAATAAAAATGGTTTTATTGTTTTTTAAACTATTCTTCAGCATGATTTATACACTTTTGCATGCGCTCAAAACAATTGTCGAATCACTTTTTCCACTCCGTTTGAGACACCTCCAAAACATGGTTTTTGAACGTTTCAACAGCATCTTCTGGCGACGAAAATCGTTGACCATCCATTTTTTCATGATGTGCGGAAATAAAAAGAAGTTATTGGGTTCCAAGTCAGGGCTGTAAGGCGGATGACCGATCAATTCGACGTTTTGGCTGGTCAAAAAGGCGCTGGTTTGAGCCCATGTGTGAGAGCTCGCATTGTCATGGTGTACAATGATTCGTCTTTTCTTGTTCGTTTTTCGCATTTCTCCGAAGACTTCAGGCAAACAAATTGTGGTGTACAACTCAGAATTGACCGTCCTACGTTGCTCAAGCGGAACAGTCGCCACATGACCAGTTTTGCCGAAGAAACAGGCGACCATTTGCCTCGAAGTGATTCTTGCACGAACAACTTTCGTTAGATTTGGCTCGTCTTCGAAGACCCATACAGTCGATTGCTGTTTTGTTTTTTCAAAATTTCTTTGCACCAATCGACACGAGCCTTTTTTGAGCGATTGTCAAATTGTGCGGGATCCAACGAGAACAAACCTTTTCTAGGGGCAGGTGTTCATGCAATATCGAATGTATATTGGTGGAAGAAATTCCCAAGGATGCCTCTGTCTCACGGTATATCACATGACGATCTTACATTATCGGTTCACGTACGGCATCAAAGTTCTCTGGCACGACGGCCGTTTTTGGACGAACTTCACAACCATCGTCTTTGAGCGAGCGTCGGCCACGATTGAATTCATAAAACCAGTTTTTCACAGTGTTATAGGATGGTGCTTCATCGCCATACAAAGATTTAAGTTAATCGATGCACTCTTGTCAAGATTCTGACTATCAACTACACGAAAATCCTTTGGTAGTCTTTTTCAATTATGACACGTGTAGGTCACATGCAGATTAAATAGCAGCGTCGAAGTCCAGCAACAGCGTTAATGTAGTTTTTGGGGAACAACAAGGTATTACTGCAGGATAAAACGTTACCTCGACAGACGCTCGTCTTTCTGGCGGATATAATATCGGGATGATGAATTCGCCTCTATTTTTTGGGTCGCGAATTGATGGCAACGTCTTGGATTCATTTCCCGCTTGACCTACTGCATCTCTTTATTTCTCTCACCAAGTCTTTGGACACAATCAGTTCAGTTGACCCGTTTTCTTCGCCCTGGCGAATTGGTCTATTATTAGTAGGACTATTTAATGATCCTTTTCGATATTTACCCCTGCCGCTTTCGAAGTCACGTATTAAATCCAATCATAATTTACTATAATGCAGTACCTTATGAGCGAGAAACATCATACCCTGGTTAAAAAGGACCATGTCGGCCCACGTTTTACAAAAGCCCCCACAAAGAGGTCCATCTCGTCATTGGTTCTCGCACATATAACTTCCGAAAATTCTACCAGTCAAAATAAGTCTTCCGTAAGCCAAAAGTAAAATGTCAAAGAGTCCATCCCACAGGAAATAAGATTTTCTACTCGTTTTTTTATGGACCGGGGCCCGATGTGTAAAGGATACTCGTATGTTTCTTTTTATCAGCGGCTAATTTGACGAACGGTCAAAAAAAGACTCATGTCGATTGGTGCAAAGAAAAATACGATCGCGGTGCTTCAAAATACGTTTTGAGATCGTCATAGGTGACGAATCATGGGTCTATGCGTATGAGCCCGAAGCAAAACAACAATTGACCGTGTGGGTCTTCGAAGACGAGCCAAATCCAACGAAAGTTGTTCGTGGAAGAAGCACTTCGAAGCAAATGGTCGTCTGTTTCTTCGGCAAAACTGGTCATGTGCCGGACCGCGACCCGATGTGTAAAGGATACTCGTATGTTTCTTTTTACCAGCGGCTAATTTGTTTACTTACAGAACATTTCAACGAAATGTATGCATCATCACTACAGAATTGGGCCAAATGATCCTGTTTTCATTAAGCGAACATTTGACGAGGTTAGGGTCTTTTAGTTGTTGTTCAATTAAATCTTGTATAAAAGATGCAATATACAACACTCGAGAAGCTTAAGGTAATTGACTAAAAATAAAAATTTCCTAGTTTTGAAAATAATTTTTTATTGCTGTATGTAGGTTTTAAAATACTACATACATTTTTCCCTCTACTAAGCATTCCCTTTACTAAGCCTTTCCACTTCTACTAAGCCTGACCAGGCCATTCAAAAAACTTCGGCAATTCGAGGTCGCAGAAAGGCTGATTTGAGGAAAGTACACCGTTTGTTTCTTAATGGATCGTTAAAGTCGACTAAATTTAACTCCTTACAGTAACTTATATTACAGCAACGATTTTAAAGTTTAAGCTCATTAGACTTATTGGTTTTATCAACATTTGCATTTCAATACAAGACACAAGTTCAATAACCAAATATGTCACATTATTCAAAAATCGTATGGCTGTCTCCAAATCATTTCAGATTGCAAACTCCAAGATTCAACTTAACACTTGTGGTGGTTTTCTTTCAGCAAAAATAATATATAAAAATTTGAATAATTTGAAAAAATAATATACATCATAAATCAAACATACCTACAATATATACAAAAATATAAATATTCATTTTTTTACAGTCAAGACTGAAAAACATTTTAGTTCTTCTAGGATAGTGTAAATTCATTTCGTCAGTGGATTCATTTCCCCCATCCCCAAGAAAAAACGTTCTATTGTGATATCTGTAAAGCACCCTTTGCGTCATTATTTTTAAACGAAATTGAAAATTTTTAAAATAAATTTGACATTGACATTTAGCACTATTTATCAGAAATTTCATTCATATTTAGTACGTAGTTTAATAAAAGAATACAAAACATACATAAGTAGATGTGAATTTGGTACTCAAACATAAATAATATTTAATATTTTATGATTATCATATTAAAAACATTAAATAATTAATTAATTATTATCTATAATAGATGTTTTGTTATTAGCAGTTAGTATAACTAAAATATAAAACCAAAACAAACAAAAAACCAAATAAATGCATGAATGTGTTCACTAAAGAAGAAGCGTTTTAATATTTTTAAAAGAGTCAAAGACACAGAGATGGAGTGAATACGCAAGCAACATATCCAGATCTATTTCTACAAAGCGTTGGAGAGGTCCTTTAAAACGGCCAATAAAACAAAAACATGAAGGAAAACACTTGAAAAGTAAAAAATCACCACAGTACGAGGGCGACCGCAAAAGTAACTGGCCTAACATAAAAAGAACCAACTCAATACACTTCATCAAACGTTTTTCAAGTTTTTTAATTCCATCCGAAAAATAAGATTTTTCAAGACCTTCAAAATATGCCTCAGTTTCAGCAATAACCTCGCTATTGGACGAAAATTTTTTGCCACCGAGAAAGTTTTTTTAAATTTGGAAACAAGAAATAATCAGAAGAGCTAAATCAGGACTATATGGTGGATGCGGAGCAATTTCAAATAGTAATTCGGCCAGTTTTTGTTGAGTTAAAAATGTAGTGTGTGGAGGAGCATTATCTTGATGAAAAAGAACTTTTTTTTCTAAATGCGGTCGTTTTATCTTGATTTCTTCACTCAACCGATTCAATAATGCACAATAATATTCACTATTTATAGTTTTTCCTTTCTCAAGATAATCAATAAATATTATACCCCTTGCATCTCAAAATACTGTGGCCATTACTTTTCCTGCTGACTTAACAGTTTTCGCCTTCTTGGGACCACTTTTACCAGCTTCTATCCATTGTTTTGACGGTTCTTTGCATTCGGGGATGGAGTGATGGATCCATGTTTCATCAACAGCTATGAATCGGCGCAAGAACTCTATTGGATTACGCTGATAAATCGCTAAAAGCTCCTCGGAATTGGTCCAACGGACGATTTTTTGGGGCAAAGTCAACAAACGCGGCAGCGTTCTTGAGGATAGCTTTTTCATGTGGAGTTCATCATGTAAAATACTCCAAACTTGTTTTTCGTGTATTTTAACAATATCAGCAAGTTCTCTGAACTTTATTTGTCTATCTTTAGTAACTTCATTAAATATTTTTCTAATGTTTTCAATAGTAGTAGCAGTTTTCGGTCTTCCAGAGCGTTGTTCATCTTCCGTACTTGAACGACCCATTTTAAATGGTTGAACCCAGGATTTCACGGTGGAGTATGATGGTGCATTATCACCATGAACAGAATCCAATTCAACTTTGATTAATTGTGGCGTATAACCTTTCATATAAAAGTGTTTAATTACCATTTTTCAAAAATTATAAAAATTGTTTACTTCAATCACCTGTAACAAAGAAAATAATCATTAAATATTTCGGAAATTTTGACAGATGGCTTATAAAAGATTGCTTTTAAAAAACAAAAACAAAAAAAGTTCCTAGTAAAACAGACAATGTGCCAGTTAGTTTTGCGGTCGCCCTCGTACAACCTCTTTAGAATTGGGTGATTATGTTCGATGAACTACAAATCTTTAACTCTAATCATAACTAAACATAAGCATATTATGGTTACCTCAAAATTATAATATTGACTAAGGTGGAGAAAAAAGTAAGTTGGAAATCGGTTGAAAGTACAATGATTCGGTTGGTAGAGAAGAATTTCGGTTGAAATCAACAATTACTTAGTAGGGACATAAATACTGTTACACACGTTTTATGCTGTAAAAAAAGGACTGAATGTTTTTGGACCAAATATTTTGTAATATATTTGTTGATGTATATTGTATCCAAAAAGAATCTCCTTATTCGAAATGTCGGCCTTTTGCCTTTACACACGCCTTAAGTCGCACTGGCCAATGGTCAATAGCTGCACGAACCTCGTCCATTGGAAAATTGGCCACAGCTCGAGCCAAAGCAGTCTAAAGAGATCCAATGTTGTGGTATCAAACCTTGTCCTCTAAAATCGTCCAAAATTTGTAATGCAATGGGTTCATATCTGGACTGCCTAAGGGCCATTCTTCAGAGGGAATAAACGCTGGCAAATTGTTTCGAAGCCAGGCCTGGGACGTTTAATCCTTATGGGCCGGCGCAGAATCCTGCTGGAAAGTCCATGGCTGGTTTTGGAACTGGGAATTGTTAAGATGCTTCACAACTGCCTCCAAAAAGGATTTCTGTGCATTATTGATTTAACGGCTTTGATGACATGCGGTGTTCGAACAGAGCGTGGGCGGCCCGACCGGTGACGGTCTTTTACATCTCCAGTTTCCTCAAACAGTTTTATGCATCGGTAGACGAACATGCGGCTAATCCCTAGTGGCCGGAGCGTTTTGAAAATATCGCGTTTTTCATTTCACACTTGAAAAGCGCTATTACAGCGATACGGTTCTCATTGTCTGACCAATCCATGATAATTGTTGAAACAATTTTAAAATCACGTTACAGACTAACGCTATTGAGGCTAGCTTTCAAAACCCATATGACATTAACGGGGTATGTTCAGTTCTACTATTGAAATGGGTGTGTTCAATGTTGTAACAGTATTTATGTCCCTACTAAGTAGTTATAAATGAAGGTTCAAAATACCACATGATGATAAATATGATCATCCTACTGAAACGTGAAAAGGTCTTTAATTGCCACTACTGGTGGTTGTGGCAACAAATAGTTTTGCAAACATTTTGTTGATGTAAACAATTACTGTTCTGCAAAAATTACCTTTTAAGCCCTTCTTTAGACAAAACCAACTGGTCCTTATGTAAAATGATTTTCTGAGTCCGAATTGAATGTCCGGTTTACCCCACCACGTATAGTTTTCGAGATATCGTGAACATAGAATGATTATTATAAATTGGTAAGAAATGTATCTTTCATGTAAATTAAAATTTATAAAAATCGAATACAGCCAAAAGAAACCAAAATTTAGTTTTTAATGTTGAAAAATTTTGTTTTCAACTGCCAATTGTACCCCAATTCTGGAGCACTCCCACTAGTTATTGCACCAATTAATATAAAAAACGAACTGTACCGATTCTAACGTGGTATATTTTTTGATAATCCGACTAAAATTGCCTGAGTTATAGCAGTTTTTGTTAAATCATAATTTTCACGACATCTCGAAAATATACGTGATGGCCCAAAACGTACATTGAATTCGGATAAAGGAGATCATTTTACAGTAGGATCAGTTGGTCAACACTGTTATTACGAGGGTTGCTAATTATATTTCGAGTCCTTGCAATACTAGTGTTCTTAGATGCAAACTGGAATTTCCATTGGAAACTTTAACATTTTTCGGCATAACTTCACTCAGAACGTTTTGTCATTGGGGGCGAATTGTTTTGTTTACAGTGTGTTGAAAAATTCATCTCAGTCAAAAAATGGAATTATCCCTTGAACATTTTCGTGCAACGATTTTTAACTTGTTGAAATCAACTTGTTTCGACTTTTGGCGATGAAGCACCATCAAAAACCACTGTTAATCGCTGGTACTAAAAGTTAAGTCTCGGACGCTGTTCGCTCCAGGATGAATTTCGTGAAGGACGTCCAACTTCGGTCACTTTGCCGGCAACCATCGATGCTGTGCGTGAACTGATTAAGCAAGACCGACATGTGACATACCATGAGATTGAGACAACCTTGGGCACTAGTATGACAAGCATCAATAAGATACCTATTGCATGTTCATTTGGCCGTGCAAAAAATTTGTCCTCGTTGGATCCCACATAATTTGACGATGATGCTCAAAAAAAGGGGTCGTATGGATTGGTGCAAAGAGATGTTGAAAAAGTATAACTGCGGTAGCTCAAAGGCACTGTATAACATTGTCACAGGTGACGAATAATGGATCTATGCATATGGACCCGAAACAATACAGCAATCGACCGTATGGGTCTTTCAAGATGAGCCAAATCCAACAAAAGTTGTTCGTGGAAGAAGTACATCGAAGCAAATGATTGCGTTTTTTTCGGTATAACCGGCCATGTTGCCACAGTGCTTCAGTGGAACGAAGGACGGTCAATTCTGAGTGGTATACAACAATCTGTTTGCCAACAGTGTTCGAAGAAATGACGAAAGATTATAGGAGAAAACAATACGAGCTATCACACATCAGCTAAAACGGTGAGCTATTTGACCGCTCAAGATGTCGAACTGATGGGCCATCCACCATACAGCCCTGATTTGGCACCCAATGACTTCTTCTTATTCCCTAGCATTAAGAAAAAATGCGTGGTCGACGTTTTTCATCGCCCGAAGCAGCCGTTGAAGCGTTCAAAAATCATGTTTTGAAGGTGTATCAATCGGAATGGAAAAAGTGCTTCTAAAATTGATTTGTGGGCATGCAAAAGTGTACTGATCTTAAAGGAGAATATTTTGAAAAACAATAAAAACATTACCAATGGTAAATTATTGTGTTCTTATTGCCGGACCCGCAACCGTATGCAGTATGATTGCCGAATTCATACTAATGTTAACATAAAACTCCAAAAATAATACTTTTGTCGCACCAACCATATTTATATTGTAAATTTGGCAATAATACTATTGTTACTTTTCAACAATCTTAATATTATGTTAATTATACTATTGTCAAAATTTGATTCTCTTAACAATACTATGGTTACGACGAACATACTTTTATTGCGAAAAACATACCATTATTGCCGAAACCATATATATCCATCTAGAGGTATTTTTTCAGAACAAAAAAAAATTATATAAAAATTCACATCAAGTGTGGAATCTTTATTGGTAATTTGAGAGGACATTTTATGGCATTTATTTTTTTAAAATAATTACCTTCAAATGTTGGCAACTGTATTATGGAAATGAGCGTTCGGTGAGAAACTGGAAGATCCGCTGTTCTCGACCAAAGTTTTGTTCAGTGATGAGGACCATTTCTGGCAAAGTCAATAAACAAAATTGTCGCATTTGGGCTGAAGAGCAACAAGAAGAGGTACCCAGAGAAAATCACGGTTTGGTGCGGTTTATAAGCTGGTGGAATCATCCATCGGTGCATATTTTTTTCAAAAATGATGATAGCCGGAAGGTAAACGTGAATGGTGCTCGCTATTGCGCCATGATATCATAACTTTTGCTACCTGAAATTGAAGCCCGTAACCTTGACGACACTTGGTTTCAACAGGACAGTGCCACTTGCCATACATCTGCTCAAACAATGGATCTATTGAGAGGTCTTTTCGAAAAGCAGCTAATTTCACGTTTTGGACAGGTAAGTTGGCCGCCTAGATCGATTGATATCACACCTTTAGATATTTTTCTTTTGGGTTACGTAAAGTCCAAAGCCTATGCTGACAAACCAGCTACGATTCAGGTTTTAGAAGCCAACATTACGCGTGTCATTTAAGCCATAACGGTCGAATTGGTCGAAGGAGTCATCCAAAATTGGACCCTCAGAATGGAAACTCTGAGGCGTAGTAGCGGCCAACATTTGAAGGAAATTATATTCAAAACATAAATGCCATAAAACGTCCTTTCAAATTACCAATAAAGATTCCACACTTGATTTCAATTTGTATATTTGTTTTTTGTTCTGAAAAAATACCTCTAGATGGATCACCCTATATTAAATACTTACATATGTTGGTACAACTCCCTTGCAATATTTTGGCGGAATTTTTCCCAAAATTTGTATCGCATTCTCCCTTTTTTGATATTTAGAGTACCAACTTTTTTCCCAGGGAGTTTTTTTCCCTTTTTCGAAGTTCGTTTAAAATGAGGGAAAAGTGAAAAAACTCCCAGGGAGATTCTATTTAGAATAGGAGAACAGGGAAAAGGGAAAAAATTACCGGCGAATAGTCTTTCAGAATCTGGCTGTTTATGTACTATTAACATTATAAAATACATATTTCTTTTATTTTTAAAAAAAAATCCGTGTTTATTTTAATACTCCAATACAGTGGCAACGCTTTCCCCCACTTAACGTAACGAGTCTTCTGTGCTGCCATATCGTACTCGCAGCAACCCCTGTAATACGCCATCTGTAGTCTGTATCTGGCACAACGGCGAAAAGGGAAAATCAATAAACCACCCTTCGCGTCACACAAATGCGCTTAGGGAAAAACCAGAGAAACTCAATACATTTGACTGCACGTAGACGTAAGAACGTAACAAAAAAAATCACGAAAAAATAAATATCACATAGAAAAACTAGTGTAGATTACCATAAAACCCCATAAAAGTGTTATTTAAGTGCAATTTTATACATTCCCCATAAGTTGATCACCAAATCCGATCGTGTTGTGTTCAGAAAACGGAAAAATTTCAACCGGCAAAATTGAAAGGGGAAAAAATTCCCAATAAAAAGCATATGCCAACTCGAATGTAATATCGCCGTTTCGTTGCCGTTGTCGTTCTCATCATCGTCGTTGTCGTCGTCGTCGTCATTGTCGTGTACGAAAGAAGAGGAAGAACGGAGTGGAAAAAAGCAGTACATATACTCGCCTCCTAGCCGACAGCCCGCCTGCTGCCCTCCTGACTGCCAGCAGCCTGTAACGACGGGGGAAGTTGGCAAAAAAAAAGAAATAGAAAAAAATGAAAGAAGGAAAAAGGTCCAAGTGAAGCATAATGAAGTAATTCAATGAAATTTTTTCGCTAATACCAAGTTTCTGCAAGGAAATTACCGTAAAAAATCTAAATAACTTGGAAAAGAAATAAAACACAACAACAACTTCAAAAAAAATCATTGGTTTCGTTTTGCAAGTAATAAAAGAGAATACAACGTTTAGAACGGAAGTAGTTGAAGTCAACCAAAAAAAAAAAAAAACCAACAACATAACGTTTTTCCTGTAAAGCAAAATTAAGGAAACAAAAAAAGAAAACTGCCCGACTTTTTGTCTTAAAACACACACATATATACAAACAACATACAATTACACACACACACACTTACATACATACATAGCAAAATATACACAAAGCCACGCACATTAAGAAGACCAGAAGAAGTGAACAAAGAAGTGAAGTAGGAGGAAATCATGCAAAGGATGACATTGCCAATGTTTCTGGCATCCTTGTTCTTTGTCTCCACCATCCGCTCGTAATGATCTCCGCGACGAGTGTGAACGTTGTTGGAGTCTAATACTAAAAATCAACAAAAACAACAAGCACCAAAAGCTAGCAACAAACCAACTACTCAAGTCCTGAAAAAAAGAGTTTCGCTTGGAGGAAACTACTTTGCCGCAAAATACACCATGGTCTACGGTGGTCCAAACAGGTAAGCAAAGTGCTCCCATCACTTAAAGGCTGCAACAACAACAAAGTTGAAGCCCACAAGGAAAGTCAATTGCAGCGCCTTTCCTTGTTCTGGGCTTTTTGTTGTTTTATTATTTTTTTTGGATATTTGCAGTGCACCCGTAGTTGTATTTTAGCGTAGCGTATCACACATATACACACACAAACACCCACACACACATATACTTACAATCGCTGAATTTCTTTTGTTGTGATTTTTGCGTCACAGTGCGCATTACCGGCTGTCGAAATGAACGTGGGTTGGTACGTACGTAGTCCTTACAACTCCAGCCATCACAACCGCCACCACCGAGCACATGTCCAGCCTGCCTCCCTCAACCATTGTGTTGTTTATACCCGCCACCACAGGATGCAGCATGAATTGAGTTTGCCTTTAGTAATATTTTCGATCCTGATGAAATTCTTAAACCGTGCCTCTATCGGCGGTCCAAATACGAGGCAGGACCTTTTTTAAGTTCATAAAACTAAATTAGTTTGCCCTTAGGTTTGTTCTGCCATGTAATATTTTCGATTCTGATGAAATTCTTAAACCCTCAAACCGTTCCTCTATCGGTGAAGTGTCTTAAAAGGAGCGTCCCAAATAGGAGGTAGGAACTTTTTAAAAATGCTCAAAACTAAATTTGTTTTGGACCACAAATTTTGAAAATTATAGTAAAGACGGTACGGGCACTGTGAAGCTTTGTTTCTAAAACTTCGTATTTTTATATCCTTAGAGCACACCGTAGTATAGGGGTAGTAAGACTTTGTTCGGATGTTTGTAAGACACAGATAGACCCATACACACACACATCGATCTACTTAGAAACTCATTTTTGTATCAACATTGAAATAGATATTTTTCATCTCTTATTGTAATCAAAGTGTGATGAAACTTTGTTATTTGAGAGAACAGATTTTTTGCCACAATTGAATGTTGGTGTTCGCACCCACTATCCATGTATTGCATTGCTACAACCGAATATTGATTAAGTACTCGGCCATTCTCAATAGCATGAACTGGCAGTATCGGTTGAAAAGACAAGGTATCGGAAACCCTAACAAATAAAGCTGATTATTGGAACTAAAGTTTTTTATATAATTTTTATATTTAACGATTTAAAATTGTTAATCTGTTATTCGAGTTATGAGCAGTTTTTTAAACCTGGTTTTTACTTTCGAATTTAATAATGTTTCTATGCACAAAGGTAATGATTTTAATGTATAAATTTAGTAAAGTAAGTTTAAAAATTCAATTTTGGGTTTAGTGTCAAAAAGTTTTAAGATAAAGCTGATTATTATAAATTAATTAAGTGAGGAAAAGTGGAATTTTAAACTTAAAAATTTTCGGTTACTTAAAGGTAATGTGAAACAAAATACCTCAAATGAATTCTTGACTTCATGTGATAAAAAAACACATAAACTTTTTTAACGGTCACATTTTGCAGGTGAACTAAAAAAATTGGTGGGAGAAAATTATTTCCATTGAATGAACATAACTTATTTATTAAATTTTATTTATTTTTTAAAATTAACGAAAAGGACCATTTTATTTTGAAGATACTAAGATTTTATTTTAACCCAAAATCGACAATTTTTAATATCAATTATACAATTTTTTAAAAAAAGAACACGCCCAACTATTATTTATTGGACAGCTTGTTTTCACTTTTCTCCACTCTTTCGAAAAAAGAACAAAAAGGACACTCCAATCTTAGAGGTAGCATGCTAAAATGTTCTACGAAAATAAGCTCCATACGACTGGCGAAAATTTTGTAAAACGAAGGTGTATTTACTACTTTACTAACCGATTCATCTGTCCTTCTTTCGATGTTATCTAACTTTTGGTCGTAAATATCAACCGAATTCAACAAAACGATGTGCAAAAGACCTTTTCGCTTTCAGAACCTACAGCTGTATCATGTTGAAATTTCGTAAAGCAACAAAATCCCGAAAAATGAACCATATCGGCCCATGTTTTTGTGTAGATCTCACAAAACGGTTCCCCTTGATTTTAGGTGCCACCAATCGAGAAGCCACAAGTTAAATACGGTTTTGCTCCACGGACGTTACGAGTGGCCAAAATTTAAAATTGCCTTAAAGTGGAACGCCGTGGTGTGATAGTTAGTAAGCACGACTATTACACAAATAATCTGGTTCAAAACCGTGTAAGAACATTTAAAATATTCGATAGAAGTTTCTCCGACTGTTCCGCAATGACATGTTTCGGGAATTTATATCTGATCTTGCGCAAATTTAGCACAATGCTAAACGAGTGATATATACCCAGCCGTTGCGGTCCTATCGCTCTAAAGGGTGTTTAAAAAAATGCCCGATGTTAATTGTGTATACGTATTTTTTTTTTATTTATTTTGTTAAAATCAGTTTTCTTAATCTAGTTATGACAATATTTTACAGAGTTTTAGTTGTTTTTTACAACTTTTCATCTAGAACATTGTTTTTTTATTTACAGTTTAATTAAATTTTTTTATTTTATAAAATTTGTTATTCAGAGGAAAGTTTAATTTTTTAAAAACCTCTGATTTATCACCTATTATTTTATGGGAACCCTTTACATTCGCTTCATTGTTTTAAGTAAACGAATGTGTTCCAATATGTAGGATATGAGTTATGAATAATTATATAAGTCATAAATCAGAGGATTTGTTGATAAACTGCAGAATAATTTAAAACGTTCTGTGATCATTTCTATTCTGGTTTGTATTAAGCATATATTGTTGGATTGGTGCAAAGAAGTGGTGGAGAAGTGCCATGGTAAATTTAACATCATTTTTAAAAGTTTATTCTGACAGACTTGAATCTTCTTGATGTGTGTTTTTGCACCAATTCCCCAACCGGGACAAGCGTACAATAAATTTGATTGAAAAACAACCTTTGCTAAGCTTATTTTATTATCTCTATTTAAAGGAGAATAACGTTTAATGAGTGGGTATAGCAAATTTCTTGCAACATTAAATTTGTGAATTTGCCGAGAAATATGGACATTAAAAATCAGTTTTTTGTCAAGGTAGACACCTAAATACCTAACATCTGGACTCCATGGTATACTGGTCCCATTTATTTTGAGCTGATCTTGTGCATAGAAACGTGGATTTCGTTTTCTACTAAAGAATACAGCTTGTGTCTTGTCTTTATTCAACTTAATTTTCCATTTGTGGAAGTATTCTACCAATATATCTAAAGCATGTTGCAGTTTAATTACTATATATTGGCCGTATTCGTCAGAAAAAAACAGAGCGGTATCGTCAGCATACATAGCGCAATTACATCCATTTAGATCAGATTATAAATGTGTGATTGATTAGATGTGATTATAAATCCGCATTATCTAGTGCACTGTACTATGGAAAGGTTGAAATCCAAACTGAGTCAGAGGAATAATTTTTTCGTGGTCCACAAACTTTGCAATTTTAATTTTAAAAACTTTTTCATAAATTTTACTTAGACTACTAAGGAGGCTAATAGGGCGATAGCTACTCACAGAGTTTGGAGGTTTATTGGGTTTTGCTATTGGTGTAATCTTTGCGGTTTTCCAAATTTGGGGAAAATATTGCAACTTTAAGCAGCTATTAATTGAGGAGGTACTTTTCAAAACATGATTATTCCACTTTTGAAAAAAAAAAAATTTTTATTTTTTTTGTTTGGTAGCATTGAATTGAATACTCTGCGAAAATAAAATGTTTCAAAATGTCAATAATTACACCAGGAAAATAATTGAAAAATGCATGATTTCATCAAAAGTAGATTATTCCTCTTCAGAATGACATTATCCATTTCAAATATACATTTTTGGAACAAAATATGATTAATCCAGAAGAAAAAATATTTTTTTTTAATTTTAATTTTAGATTAAAATGAACCTAATGTTGTTTTATTTCAACTTAATATATCTGATACCTAATTAGTTTCAGCAAAACAAGATTAATCCACAGTGGTTTGAATCAAAACATGATTATTCCAACCAGCCGCATCAAAACAAGATTATTCCATTTTAAATCATGCATTTATTCCAAATATAGAAGTGCCAACTTTTTAAATCCTACACAAAACAATGACTAATCTTTACGCCTTTAATAATGCACCAAAATTTCGGGTTAAATATATAGGGGCATACCCAAGAAACTATTTTCTCAATTTGTGCAAAAACACAAAAAGTGGAATAATCATGTTTTGAAAAGTACCTCCTCAATTATAAAACAAAAATATTTTAGTGCGGATTCTGGTAACTGCTTAAGCATGCAGTTCCTTATACCATCAAGTCCCGTAGCCTTTCTTGGATGTAATTCCCGAATTATTAGCCTAATATCGTCAACATTAATATACTCATCCATATCAGTGGTAATGCCAAGAGAAGAGAAACGTTGAATAACAGTCTTAACGACCCAATTGTTAGACGACAGACCAAGATGGTCTCCAATTTGATGATTTTCTAAAAAGATTATAGCAAGTTTGTTGGCTTTTTCATCATCGCTGTATAGCATTTCGTTATTTTCGAGAAGAGGTGGAATAAACGTTCTTTTTTTCTAAGGCATTTGGAAATGTTCCAAAATGGTTTGGAAGTCTTTTCCAAATTCTGAATTTTAGATGTCCAGGTTTCGTTTCTATATTTTGACATTTCCTGTTTTATTTTTTTATTGTATAATTTCACAATTTCGTTATACTGCGGAAATATGTACCTCAACCATTCTCTCCTACGAGGGCGGTTCGGAAACTTCTTAGCCTAGCACAAAAAGCGCGGTATAAACAGAAAAAAAGTTAAGTGTTTTGGAAACTTCCATCTCTGCTATGAACACATGTTAAATTTTGTTTCGATCTGGCAACTCCTTCATATAGAAACAGGTGTTCACAAAAGACTCATCCGCGATTTTTTTACAATGGAAAAACTAGAAATGCGTGGTGTCATTAAATATTTACATAAAAAAGGTTTATCGGGACAAGAAATTTAAAATGATATGGTGAATGTGTTAGGTGAAAGTGCTCCTTCATATGTAACAGTTAAAAATTGGGTTGCTGAATTTAAACGTGGTCGTACAAGCATTGAAGATGAACCACGTAGTGGACGTCCAAAAACAGCATCAACAACAGAAATTGTAGCCAAAGTGCATGATATGATCGACGAATAAAAGTGCATGAAATAGCTAATATCATGGGCATCTCAAATGATCGAGTCCATTTAATTTTGCATGAAGAACTACAGATGAAAAAGCTTTCTGCAAGATGGGTGCCGCACTTGTTAACAGTCGACCAAAAACGCATAAGAATGAACATTTCTCAAGCTTGTTTGGATCGTTTTCAGCGAAATAAAATGGATTTTTAGCGTCGTTTCATAACTGTTGATGAGACATGGATCCACCACTATACTCCAGAGACAAAAGAACAATCCAAACAATGGACTGAAGCTGGAGGAAGTGCCCCAAAGAAGGCAAAATCAATTCAATCGGCTGGTAAGGTTATGGACTTCAAAGGTATTTTATTGATTGACTATCTGCAAAAGGGTAAAACAATAAATTCAGAGTACTATTGCAACCTTTTAGATCAATTAAATGTACAAATTCGAGAAAAACGTCCTAGCTTACAACACAACAAAATAATTTTTCATCAAGACAACGCACCAGCGCACAAGAGTGTTTAAAAAATGGCTAAAATCAACGAATTAAAGTACGAGTTGCTTGACCACCCACCTTATTCTGCTGATTTAGCTCCCAGTGACTTTTACCTGTTCCTAAATCTAAAAAATTCCTTGCTGGCAAGCGTTTTACCTCAAATGAAGATGCAATTACAGTTGTAAACCACTATTTTGAAGTCCTTGAGGAAAACTATTTTAATCAAGGGATAGAATTGCTAGATAAGCGTTGGACTAAGTGTATTGAAGTTTCAGGAGATTATATTGAAAAATAAAAATATTTTTGAAAAACTAACTATTCTCTTTCATTGATAGGCTAAGAACTTTCCGAACCGCCCTCGTATAATAATTACGTATATTTATCAATTGTTTGATATTATCAGGAAGCGCAACATCTATCGCACTTAATATAGTTTGTTAAAATATTTACACTGTTGTCTATCGTACCTGTACTTGTAACATCTGCAGAATTACAATTGAGGTGAGATATGGCTGTGTTTAATAAAGACTTGTATAAAGGCCAATTACATTTCCTATAATTGTAAAAGCTAAGATTTTCCCTTTTTTGTCCTAAATTTAGTTTGTATGATACAGGTAGGTGATCTGAACTTAATGAATTTATTGCTAACGGTTGTGAAATACGTTGAGGTATGTTAGAAATGACAATATCAATCGTAGATGGGTTTGCATTTGAAGAAGAGGGTATGTAAGTCGGTGAACCTGAATATAAAATGTTATACGGGAGTAAAGCTACTACATCTGATAAAATATTTCCCCAAACATAAGCACGGGAACAGATTGTGTATACGTATGTGAAACAAAATATCGGCCAAATGCTCGCCACGGCTTCGATGGCATACCTCTATGAAATGTTCCATATTTTCATTGACTCTGAGGCATAATGGAGGTTCAACGTCTATAATGTGCCGAATTCAGCACTTGAATTGTTTTCTGCTTATTACTGTACACTTATTCTTTTAAAAATCGCCAAAGAAAGACGTCCAAGTTTTCCAAATCACTTGAGCGTGGCGACCAGTTAGCATCTACACGAAGTGGGATAAAACGGCCATCAAATTTCTCGCGCTAAAGAGCCATTGTTTCGTTGACTGTGTGGCAAGTGGCACCATCCTGTTGGATTCATATATCGTTTAGGCCCATATCCTAAATTTATGCCAGCAAAAAGTCCGTAATCGTCTCGCAATAGCAACACGAAGAACTGCATTTGAATTTAGCTCGTGTTGAAAGACCCATACCGAAGATTGCTGTTTTGTTTCGTTCATTATTCATCACCTGTGACGATTTCTTTGCTCCAATCGACACAAGCCTTTTTCTGATCATTCGTCAAATTACTTCGTTAGATTTCACAGAAAATTGGTTTGTGGCTTTATTTTAAACACAGGACAGACATTGCTTAAAAAGGTATCAGATCGTTCTGAATCTTGATTTAGCCGCCATACAAATGTTCGTCCCGATTTGGCGTCTAACCGACCTGACATCAACAAATTTCATCAGATTCTAACGAAATTTCTTTTGTGATGTTATTTTGCACGAAGGAAAAGCAATAATTAAAATTTACGAGATCAGTCCATGGTTTTATATAGCCCTCATACCACCTGATTTTGGATCTAACCGATCGAAGAGCGGAAAATTTTACTAGTTATGATTAAATGTTATTGTGATTTGCATCCACAGAGAGTGGCAGTTTGGTTCGGATTGTGAAATGGTGGTATCTTTGTATCATTTTCTTGTATAATGAGGCTGAGGACGTTTCGGTTGTTCCTGGAAGCAGCTTTGACATGCGATTATTGATGGTTCCCTATACGCAGAAATGGTATTAAATGATTTATCTCTTATCAGAGTCTCAAAAGCAGCAGAGGTGGTAAATATCTATTTGCTGCTCGTGAGTTTGTCCCTGATTTGGCGCAGTTTAAGAATTTAGTCGATTGTTGAATTATTCGGTCTGAAGCCGCACTGATACCTTTGGATCAGGTCGGCGAGTTTGGTATTTAATACGATAGACAGGAGACTTCACGTCGGAAAAATGTACGGTTGGGATACGATATTTGAAGAGCATCATACCTATGTTGAGTATATGGTTGTGTCACAACAATATTATTATTCTCATAAAAATAGTATGATTTACGCACAATCATACTATGATCCCACACCCATATTATGACTCACACTCAACCATGCTATGATCCCCACTACCATACTATGATCCTTACAACCATAGTATGTTTCATATAAAGGGTGTCCTAAGAAGAGCGCAATTTTTAAATTTTAAATAAAACACAGATATTTAAGAAAAAATCGTGAAACTTTAGTATATCGTAAAGTAGACAGAATGAGGTTATGTATGGAACAATATATCGTGCAGATGGCCGCCGCGGCTTTGCTGGCATGCACGCGATCTTTTAATGAAATTTTCAATGACCGTTTTGCATGAATGCTGCGGTATTTCATTAATGCAGCGTCCAATTTCGTCTTTTAAGGCTTGAGTCGTCGTCGGCTTATTCGCGTAAACCATCGACTTCAAAAAACCCCAAAGAAAAAAATCTAATGGTGTTAAATCGCACGATCTAGACGGCCAATTCTGATCTCCAAAACGCGAAATAACACGACCGGGAAATGACTGATGCAGCAATTGAATTGTTTCTCTGGCTGTATGACATGTGGCGCCGTCTTGTTGGAACCACATGCCCTCCACATTCATTTCTTCAATTCTAGGCAAGAAAAAACTGGTTATCATTTCACGATACCAAACACCATTGACTGTTTGCGCTTGACCTGCCTCATTTTCGTAAAAAAAAGGTCCAATGATTCCTCCAGCACAAAAACCACACCACACAGTGACACGTTGAGGATGCATTTGCTTCTCGTGAATCACTCGAGGATTTTCCGTACCCCAAATGCGACAATTCTGCCTATTGACGAAGCCATCAAGATGAAAATGGGCCTCGTCACTGAAGATGATTTTATCGGCAAAATCAGCATTTTCATGTTGTCTCTCCAATACCCAATTAACGAACTCCCTTCGCTGTCCATTCGTGTAGCGCTCCATTTTTACTAACCTCGTACCTTCTACTAACAAACAATAACAATTGTTCAAATGTCAAACAATGACACTTCGAATGTTGCCAGATTTAAAAATTGCGTTCTTCTTGGGACACCCTTTACAACCATAGTATGATTTCCATAACCAAACTATGTTTCACGCGCAATAATATTATGATCCCGACAACAATAGTATGATCCCACTTAACCATACTATGATCCCAAAAAGTATTTATTAGCATTGGTTTATGTTGTTATTTAACAATAGATTTTTATTCAGAAAATTATTCAAAAATACATAAAATTTAAAATAATAGGAGTGATTTATTAACGAGGCTGCTATATATAAATTTCTGACCTAATAATGAAAATGCGTATATTTATCATCAAAAATGGTTTTATTGTTTTTCAAAGTATTCTCCAGCATGATTAATACACTTTTGCATGCGCTCAAACTAATTGTCGAAGCACTTTTTCCACTCCGATTGAGACCACTCCAAAACATGGTTCTTGAACGTTTTAACAGCATCTTATGGCGACAAAAATCGTTGACCACGCACTTTTTCTTGATGTGCGGGAATAAAAAAAAAAGTCATTGGGTGCCAAGTCAAGGCTGTACGACGGAGGACCCATCAATTCGACGTTTTGGCCGGTCAAAAATGCGCTGGTTTGAGCCGATGTGTGACAGCTCGCATTGTCATGGTGCGCAATGATTCGTCTTCTCTTGTTCGTTTTTCGAATTTCTCCGAAGACTTCAGGCAAACAAATTGTGGCGTACCACTCAGAATTGACCGTCCTACGTTGCTCAAGCGGAACAGTCGCCACATGACCAGTTTTGCTGAAGAAACAGGCGACGATTTGCTTCGAAGTGCTTCTTCCACGAAAAACTTTCGATGGATTTGACTCGTTTTCGTATTCGACACCGCGATCGTATTTTTTCAAAATTTCTTTGCACCAATCGACACGAGTTTTTTTTTTTGAGCGATTGTCAAATTGTGCGGGATCCAACGAAAACAAACCTTTTTTACGGCAAGGTGTTCGTTCAATATCGAATGTGCCCAGACTCTGCACTATCGCATAAGGCACTTATGAATCAGGACTGGTTAAAAAACGACGTTCCTCACTTCATTTCGGCTGAACAGAGGCTTTCAAATTCATCAGAGGCTAACCCCTGGATTTCTGCATTTGGGGTATTTCGTACTTGAAGGTTCTTCAATATCGAATGTGCCCAGACTCTGCACTATCGCATAAGGCACGTATGAATCAGGACTGGTTAAAAAACGACGTTCCTCACTTCATTTCGGCTGAACAGAGGCTTTCAAATTCATCAGAGGCTAACCCCTGGATTTCTGCATTTGGGGTATTTCGTACTTGAAGGTTCTTCAATATCGAATGTGCCCAGACTCTGCACTATCGCATAAGGCACGTATGAATCAGGACTGGTTAAAAAACGACGTTCCTCACTTCATTTCGGCTGAACAGAGGCTTTCAAATTCACCAGAGGCTAACCCCTGGATTTCTGTATTTGGGGTATTTTGTACTTGAAGGTTCTTACAAAAAAATACACCAGTATTGACGCACTAAAAAAACCCTTTCAACGAGAATGGATGCTTCAAATCCCGTTCGTGCATGTTGCAACTCTTCTTTTTTAAAAATCGATCGAATTATCAAAGCAAAGGGGGATATACTTTGTTTTAAATATTAGAAAAAATATTCAATTAAAAAAAACAATTATAACACTTTCAATTGGTAACACTTCAATTTCCGCACCCTGTAGTAAAAGGTGTTAATAGAAAAGCCTTAAGATTGCAATAAAAGAAAAAGTTTAAATTAACTGTGACTAAAAAAGGTTGAGTGTCCCCACAGAATCAACAAAAAAAACCTATTACTCTCTATTTTGATACATAATACTCGCTGCTCGTTTTTATGGAACTAAACAAGTGAATTTTTAGAAGGTAAATTATGCACGTGGAGCTCTTCGTGGCGCCAAACTATAAGGATTGCCGAATCAGAATGAATTTTTCAATAAATTTCAATCAAAAACAAGTTTTAAATCTGGAATCATTCCAACTCTTCGAATAAGTAGAATGCAAAAAATCCTTTGAGCAAAAGGCACTTGTTTCGACCCACTTCGCTAACGATGGTGCCCACCATGAAATGGCGGAAGCTGGCCCAACAGAGTCAGCCACCAACTTCACATGAGTGTGTGTGTGTAGTTGTTGGTTACACATTTACGCTCGAGTAGTGCTCATTTACGACTGCATTTAGTTTGGACCACTCACTAACTTTGCTCGGTGAGTAGCCGAAGACGAAGATGTGAATGGTAAATGAAATGTGCCTGCATGTGTGTGTGCGTGTGTATGTGTATGCATGTGAATTCAAAAATAGTTGGTTGAATTGTTGTTGGTCTGTTGGTACATTTATTGCCTTAGGCTCCTTTTCAATTGTCCTTATGTGTACTTATGTACGTACGTGTGTGCGTGCGTGTTTGCATAGTGGCGAAATAGAGAGCAAGACAAAGACAAGGGAGAGCGAGAGGGTGTTGTTGGCAGAGTAAAAGAGAGCAAGTACATATTACAGGATGAGAGTAAGATTCCCTCGTTGCCGCTTTATTTGGGTGTGAGTGTGTGTGTTCGCTTTTAACAAAATTTATTTATAAAATAGAAAAGAAAGCGCGCACACACACACGCGCAGAGAAAATTGGAAAGAAATAATATTTATTGCGTGAAGCTACGCGTATTAAAAGTCGATGCTGATGTTGTTTGCTGATAACGTAAGGACGACGCCAACGGCCAACTTTATTTGGCCGGTGAAGTGTTGCTAAATGTGTGGATTTTTCTCTGCTTAGGGAATTCTGGAAATGAAATTAAGGTATCATTGGGTAGTTTGTGAATAGTGTTCACAGAGACAAACCAAATGGGATCTATTGTTACATTAAATCTGTTTACACCAAACTGGAATAGTCCATTTAGTAATGATCATTTTGTTAAATCTATCTAAACGGTCAACCCGTACCATGTATACGACCCTATATAATATAAAATGTATTATTGTAGTTACTGTAGTTACTGTAAGTAATAACTTGTTGAGGAAAATCCTGAAAATGATTGCTTGACAAAACTCCAGAAAATCCTGAGGTCAAGTGTCCTAATCCAAAAAATTCACCAATGCTAAGTATTAAGTAGGGACATAAATACTATTACAACATTGAACACCCCCATTTCAATAGTATAACTGAACATACCCCGTCAATGTCATATGGGTTTAGAAAGCTAATCTCAATAGTGTTAGTCTGTAACGGGATTTTAAAATTGTTTCAACGTTTCGCTGTAATACGAGAGCGGTAATATAGTTTTCTTCAAGGTCTTCAAAATAGTGGTTTACAACTGTAATTGCATCTTCATTTGAGGTAAAACGGTTGCCAGCAAGGATTTTTTTTTAGATTTGGGAACAGGTAAAAGTCACTGGGAGCTAAATCAGGAGAATAAGGTGGGTGGTCAAGCAACTCGTACTTTAATTCGTTGATTTTAGCCATTGTTAAAACACTCTTGTGCGCTGGTGCGTTGTCTTGATGAAAAATAATTTTTTTGTGTTGTAAGCCAGGACGTTTTTCTCGAATTTGTACATTTGATTGATCTAAAAGGTTGCAGATAGTCAAACAATAAAATACCTTTGAAGTCCCAAAAAACCGTTGCTACTACCTCCAGCTTCAGGCCATTGTTTGGATTGTTCTTTTGTCTCTGGAGTATAGTGGTGGATCCATGTCTCATCAACAGTTATGAAACGACGCTTAAAATCTATTTTATTTCGCTGAAAACGACCCAAACAAGCTTGAGAAATGTTCATTCTTATGCGTTTTTGGTCGACTGTTAACAAGTGCGGCACCCATCTTGCAGAAAGCTTTTTCATCTGTAGTTCTTCATGCAAAATTAAATGGACTCGATCATTTGAGATGCCAATGATATTAGCTATTTCACGCACTTTTATTCGTCGATCATTTAATACCATATCATGCACTTTGGCTACAATTTCTGTTGTTGTTGTTATTTTTGGACGTCCACTACGTGGTTCATCTTCAATGCTTGTACGACTACGTTTAAATTCAGCAACCCAAATTTTTACTGTTGCATATGAAGGAGCACTTTCACCTAACACATTCACCATATCATTATGAACTTCTTGTCCCGATAAACCTTTTTTATGTAAATATTTAATGACACCACGCATTTCTAATTTTCCCATTGTAAAAAAATCGCGGATGCGTCTTTTGCGAACACCTGTTTCTATATGAAGGAGTTGCCAGATCGAAACAAAATTTAACATGTGTCCATAGCAGAGATGGAAGTTTCCAAAACACTTAACTTTTTTCTGTTTATACCGCGCTTTTTGTGCTAGGCTAAGAAGTTTCCGAACCGCCGTAGCGCTTTTCAAGTGTGAAATGAAAAAAAACGATATTTTCAAAACGCTCCGGCCACTTGGGATTAGCCGCATGTTCGTCTACCGATGCATACAACTGTTTGAGGAGACTGGAGATGTTAAAGACCGCCACCGGTCGGGCCGCCCACGCTCTGTACGAACACTGCATGTCATCAAAGCCGTTAAATCAAGAATTCACAGAAATCCGCTCCGAAAACAGAAAATCATGGCCCGTGAGATGAATATCACGCAAAAGTCCATGAATCGAATCATTAAAAAAGACTTGGGACTGGGTGATTTCAAACGACGTACCGGACATTTATTGACTGCAGCTTTAAAAAAATTGGATTGAAAAATGCAAAAGTCTTTTAGTGAAGCACGCTGATAATTTGCACAGAAAAATTTTGTTCACCGATGAAAAAATTTTTACCGTTCAGGAAAAATTTAACAAGCAAAATGAAAGAGTGTATGCGCGGTCATCTAAGAAAGCATCTGAACTGATCCCAATGGTGGAAAAGGGTCATCACCCAGCTTCAGTCATGGTTTGGTGTCTTACGATGGGGTCACTGACCTGCATTTCTGCGAACAAGGATTCAAAACATCGGTCAAAGTTTACCAAGAAACCATTTTGGAAGCTGTTGTGAAGCCTCTTAACAATTCCCTGTTCCAAAACCAGCCATGGACTTTCCAGCAGGATTCTGCGCCGGCCCATAAGGCTAAAACGTCCCAGGCCTGGCTTCGAAACAATTTGCCAGCGTTCATTTCCTCTGAAGAATGGCCCTCAGGCAGTCCGGATTTGAACCCATTGGATTGCAAATTGTGGACGGTTTTAGAGGACAAGGTTTGTCACAAAAGATACCCCAACATTGGATCTCTTAAGACTGCTTTGGTTCGAGCTGTGTACAATTTTCCAACGGACGAGGTTCGTGCAGCTATTGACGATAGGCCAGTGCGACATTTCGAATAAGTAGACTCTTTTGGATACAATATACATCAATAAATATAGTAAAAAAATATTTGGTCCAAAAACATTTAGAACTTTTTTGTGTAACAGTATTTATGTCCCTTCTAAGTAAAATTGGATAATTTCATTCAACTAATCAGCATTTTTTTATCTGACACAAATAAGAAATATTTCACTCCTTCTGATCTTTTCGATATCTATACAACCTACATCAGACCAAACATGGAATGCAACTCCCATATAAGGACAGGTCCTCCAAATCGTCCTTGGAGCTACTTGATCGTGTTCAGAGGAGAGCGATGGTGCTTATAGGTGACAGTAGGATATCCAACTCTATTGTCTCCCTAGAGCATCCTCGGAATGAGGGTTGTGTGTCGCTGTTCTATCGTTACTTTTATGATGTGTCTTCTTCAGACATTCGTGGTCTTATTTCTTACGTAAGGATGTTCGGCAGGGATAAATGGTTTTCAGGAATTCACACCCATTTGATATCGATTCGCCGGTTGACCGCACAATACACTACAGATATGTGGAATCGACTTTCGGCAAATGTATGTCCCAACAATTACGACATCCTGAAATTCCAGACGAATGCCAATAAACATTACTCCCTCTTTCCTTCCTTCGATCCCTTGCTTTCCACCCACCAACGTAATGCATTGCATGTATAGGGGTAAATCCCTGAGTGTTGCTTAGTTAAAAAAATCCTGTCGCATTTACTAAAAATTGCAGTGCACAAACTTACTGCAACAACTGGAGAGACATGAATTTTTTCCCAACCGAATGTTGGTGGTTGCACGAACTATCAATGTATTCCATCGCCACAACTGACTGTTGATTGGGTACATGGCAATTTTCAGTACTCAGAACTGATAGCATCGGTTAAAGAGACAAAGTATCGGTAACCCTTACTACTTAAGATGATTATTGGAACTGAATTTGTACATTCAGTTTTTGTTTTAGTGTCAAAAAAATGTAGGATAAATGCGATTATGGTTAATAACACTAGTTTACAAGTTATGATGTCTTTCCTGAGTTCAAGAGTTCTAAATATTTTTTCTATAGATTTTGGCCTCCAAAATACGAAAATGAATTTTAAAAAATTTTCCTCTGATTAGTTTTCAATATAGAATTTTTGGAATTTTCTTACGATTTTTTTATAAGATGTCTCAGCTTTTTGAAGCATTACTCCCAAACGCTATTACCAATTTGATCAATTTATCACTTGTCACCACCAGTTATTGGCCAGTTTTTTTTTATGACCTTTTACATTTTTTCCTTATCTTGATGTTTTTTCGCTTAGTTGTAAAATGTTGGCAAAATTTTGCTGAAATAACTTGAGAAAAATTAATAATTACATTTTCTTTAATCCATTAATATACTGTTTCTCTACCAAATCAAAATTTTTGCAATTAGAAATAAATTTATGAAGAAAATTTTGCCAAAAAGACTCTACACGTTTTTCAGTTTGGGATTTATGTTTTAAAAAAAAATTTTTTTTTTTGCAAAATTGCATACGAACGCAAAACCCTTTGCGGGTTTTAATATACTGACCTAGTACCATCACCCTGACTTGGAATTTCTCACCCCCCAGATTGGCTGTTGTACTGTGTAATTAGTTGGTTGTCATAACCACGAGTTGTAGCAACCAATACTCAAAACTCAGTTTGTTTAACCGACTTTTTGGTTGTAAGAATAGTAATATTACTCTAGCTGCCTTCTTACTGTAACTCGAATCTTGTAATACGAGTATATGGAACATTTGTGATTGCAGCAGAAAGCATATGTATCCAACCAAATATTTGTAGTTCGGACCGATTTCCAACCGTTTTTTCTCTGTGTGTACATTCTAAGCCCTACACAAAAAGGTCAATATCAAAAAACTGAATCATTTCAATTCAAATATGGAAATTTCGCTATCAAATTGAAAATTTCCATATCAAGTAGAAAAGAACTCAAATTGCACAACTTACTTTACCCGCATTGGCCCGCAAATCAATTTTAGCAAGGACTTTTGAACTATATTTTAAAATATCGTGATGCTCCGATATGTGTCGCACATCGTTTAGAGTGAAATATTTTAAATATTTCTGTTAAACCACCCCAACATTCTAGTGACTAGATTTGCCCTTCTAGGGGATTACGCCTAGGTAAACGAAACGTTATTTTAATATTTTTAAAGTAAGACATTGCGGCTGAACACAAAAGAATTTATATTATCATGCATTCATTACCTTTGGTGGTTAATAGCTTTGAACTGTTTTTTAAGATTCCGTACAACCGCTTCTGTCTTAATCCTATTTAGTCTGTCTAATCCAAACTTATTTTTAATTTTGAGGATTTTTTTGCCCTAGTGTATGTACACAAGTATGTGTCAAATATATAAAACATGTATTTATAAATATAAAGGGACCTCAGGTTAAAAACCAGTTTTGTTCAGGAGAGCCATTTTTAAGATCAAGTCCATTTCTATTTGCGCTTAGAATCGTCGACTTCATTTTCATAAAACGCGCATATCTCTGGGAGGGAACACTTTTGGGGCATGGGATCGATGCTCAGATGTTGTCCACATCAAAAAAAGAAAAAAAAAAATGAAAATTGATTTTTTTTACCAAATTTGTATTTTTTTGCTCATTTTTAATACATTTTATTGACGATTTGTTGAGAAAACTTGGCCGGTGTTAGAGTAGTAGTCGACTGCAAACGGTCGACTCAATGGATTTTCGGCTCCACAAGATGATAAATATGATCATAGTACTGCACATTCAACCAATTGAACAGTCACCCTATGAAGTTCGCTACAAATATTAAGTTACCATAACTGGTCGTTGTGGTAACTACCAACAACAAATTACTAGCAATGTTGTTGTTGTAACCAATGATAAGTTATAATAGCTAAAACTGTATCATAGCTTAAAAAAGTTGTTTATTTAAACCCAGTAATTCCCGCTATTCAAATAAATGCTTAAAATACTAAAGTCGGGCTCGACTGACTAAATTGTACCCTGCAGTTTTGAATGTTCAAGCCAACTGAAAACAGGTTTGGGCCCCTTGGACGGGCTCTAAATTTATCCAGAAAATGTCATCGTTTTTTTAAAACCGGTTGAACATATATGTAGGAGCATCTTAGTAGGGTCATAAATTCTGTTACAACATTGAACACACCCATTTCAAGAGGAGAACTGAACATACCCCGTTAATGTCATATGGGGTTTGAAAGCTAACCTCAATAGCGTTAGTCTGTGACGGGATTTTAAAATTGTTTCAACTTTCATAATGGAGTGGTCAGATAATGAGAACCGTATCGCTGTACCAGCGCTTTTCAAGTGTGAAATGAAAAAAAGCATTATTTGCAAAACGCTCGGGGCACTAGGGACCAAGGAAGGTGACTGGAGATGTAAAAGCCCGCCACCGGTCGGGCCGCCCACGCTCTGGCCGATACCACAACATTGGATCTCTTAAGACTGGCTTGGTTTGAGCTGTGGCCAGAATTGATGTATATTGTATCCAAAAAGAATCGACTTATTCGAAATGTCCGCCTTTTGCCTTTACACACGCCTTAAGTCGCACTGGCCAATGGTCAATAGCTGCACGAACCTCGTTCATTGGAAATAGGCCACAGCTCGAACCAAAGCAGTCTTAAGACATCCAATGTTGGGGTATCTTTTGTGACAAACCTTATCCTCTAAAACCGTCCACAATTTGTAATCTAATGGGTTCAAATCTGGACTGCCTGAGAGCCATTCTTCAGAGGAAATGAACGCTGGCAAATTGTTTCGATGCCAGGCCTGGGACGTTTTAGCCTTATGGGTCGGCACAGAATCCTGCTGGAAAGTCCATGGCTGATTTTGGAACAGGGAATTGTTAAATGGCTTCACAACAGCTTCCAAAACGGTTTCTTGTTCGCAGAAATGTAGGTCAGTGACCACATCGTAAGAGACACCCCACCAAACCATGACTGAAGCTGGGTGATGACCCTTTTCCACCCTTGGAATTAGTTCAGACGCTTCCTTAGATGACCGCGCATACTCTATCATTTTGCATGTTACATTTTGCCTGAACGGTAAAAATTGTTTCATCGGTGAACAAAATTTTTCTGTGCAAGTTATCAGCGTACTTTACCAAAAGACGTTTGCATTTTTCAAACCTATTTTTTTAAAGCTGCAGTCAATAAATGTCCGGTACGTCATTTGAAAGCCTCAAGTCTTTTATGAACGATTCGACTCATGGACTTTTGCGTGATATTCAGCTCACGGGCCATGATTTTCTGTTTTCGGAGCGGATTTCTGTGAATTCTTGATTTAACGGCTTTGATGACATGCGGTGTTCGAACAGAGCGTGGGCGGCCCGACCGGTGGCGGTCTTTTACATCTCCAGTCTCCTCAAACAGTTTTATGCATCGGTAGACGAACATGCGGCTAATACCTAGTGGCCGGAGCGTTTTGAAAATATCGCTCTTTTTCAGTTCACACTTGAAAAGCGCTATTACAGAGATACGGTTCTCATTATTCGACCACTCCATGATGCAAGTTGAAACAATTTTAAAATTCCGTTACAGACTAACGCGATTGAGGTTAGATTTCAAAACCTATATGTGACAGCGCATAGAGAAAGGGTAAAAAAACAATTTTCATTTTTTTTTTCTTTTTTTGATGTGGACAACATCTGAGCATCGAATAAGACCGATCCCATGCCCCAAAATTGTTCGCTCCCAGAGATATGCGCGTTTTATGAAAGTGAATTCGACGATTCTAAGCGCAAATAGAAGGGGACCTAATCATTAAAATGGCTCTCCTGAACAAAACTGGTTTTTAGCCTTAGGTCCCTTTCTATTTTGCGCGTCACATACGACATTAACGGGGTATGTTCAGTTCTACTATGGAAATGGGTGTGTTCAATGTTGTAACAGTATTTATGTCCCCACTGAGTATGTAGGAGCTATATCTTTATCTAAACTGATTTTGTTCAATCTTAATGACGTCATTTCTTGCTCCAAACAACTAACGTATACCAAATTTCTTCAAGATTGGCAAAGGACTAAAGACATGAAAGCTGTTTAAAAAATGTGTGTGGGAGCTATATCTAAATCGAATTTCTTAAATTTTAATAAGGTCCTCCCTTTGTCCAAAAGGTGTACTCGTGCTAAACTTCATAAAGGTTTAATGTAAAATGTGGTTTCAAGATCTTAAAACATAGAATCGGTCAAACATATGTGCTCATTGCATTAACGATCTTTTTTGTTCAAAAAAAACTAACGTGTGCCACATTTTAGCAAGATTAGATGTAAGGTTTGGTTTTAGAGCTAAAAACATTTTATCGGATGAACATATGTGGTAGCTTTATCTTAATCTGAATCGATTTTCTCCAATTTCAATAACGTCCTTCCTTGGTCCAACAAGCTAGGGATACACGCAGAGAAAAAATATGATTAATATATGGTCACGACAACAATAATATTTTCTCTGCAATAAAAGTATTTTCGTCGCAACTAAAGTATTGTGTTCTGAATTTAATTTTATAATTGCCAATTTTAAAAATGAAAATATGGTTGTAGCAGCAATATAAATATGGTTGATGCGACAAAAGTACTGTTTTTTGGTTTTATGTTAACAATAATATGATAACGGCAATCATACTGTATGACTGTAATTATTCTCAATTTGAATATGATTTTTAGAACAATATTATTGTTGTTACGAATTTCACGCATTAACAGTACTTACAACATATAAATTAAAATTTTCCAAACTACTTTGGATTTTGTTAACTTAAATATTTTTAAAAAATGAAACGCATACGTTTTTACACATATTTTTTCTACTGTTAAATTAATCCCTCCTATTATGATTTATGATATGTAGGCAACATAACCCAATCATAGTAACCCAATCATTTTAAATAATGTAATCCTTTTGTTTCCATAGTATTGTAGAGTGGCATCAAACCATGTTGCAGGGATCATAACATGGTTGTGTGAATCATACTATGATTGTGAGGATCATACTCTGATTCAATGTAAACCATACTATGGTTCTGAGAATCATAATATGGCTGTGGGGATCATAGTATGGTTGAGTGTAAAGAATAATATGTTTGTTTGGTTGTTACTGAAACATACTATTGTTGTGAGGATTTTAATATTGTTGTCCGGCAACCATATATATACCCTCAATAGTATGACGCTCTTTGAATATTGTTATATCAACCATATATTTTTTCTACGTCCCAGTAAACATTTTCGGACGGCTCAGAATTATGAGTCCGAAATGAGTATAAATTATGACGGGAATATGAGGCTCAGAGTTATGAGTCCGAAATGAGTCCGAAATGTGTGTAAAGAATGTAGGAAATGTGAGGCTCAGAATTATGAGTCCGAAATGAGTATAAAATATGACGGAAATTTGAGGCTCAGAGTTATGAGTCCGAAATGAGTCCGAAATGAGTAGAAACAATGTAGGAAATATGAGGCTCAGAATTATTAGTCCAAAATGAGTATTAAATATGACGGAAATTTGAGGCTCAGAGTTATGAGTCCGAAATGAAAATTTGGCAATGAGGTGGATTTTAAGAAAATAACAATAAAGTGGTTTCAAACAGCGCGAGAC
Source organism: Hydrotaea diabolus (assembly GCA_963513945.1). Lineage (NCBI taxonomy): Eukaryota > Metazoa > Arthropoda > Insecta > Diptera > Muscidae > Hydrotaea > Hydrotaea diabolus. The sequence goes on from OY740719.1 coordinate 167,503,217, forward strand.
CGAGTTAAATATAGAAATAAGAAAACTCAAAACAAGGAATCTAATTAGTTTTTTAAGTATTTTTTAAAAAAAGGAATATTTTTATAATTTTTAAATTTTTGTTTTTTTTTACCAAAAATTGAATAAAAACTGAATTTTACTTTCTTTGTTTAGTATTAAAAATAATTTATGTTCTTGCTATTATTTTCTGTTGTTTTACTATAAAAGAAACAGATATATTATAGGAGCTCTTATTTTCTCTAAAATATGAGTCATATATGACTCCTAAAAGAGGCTCATATGGTATATGAATTCGGACTCATATATGACGACCATCGCAAGAAGGGAAACACACTCATATTGGACTCCTAAAAGAACTCTTATTTTCTCTAAAATATGAGTCATATATGACTCCTAAAAGAGGCTCATATGGTATATGAATTCGGACTCATATATGACGACCATCGCAAGAATGGAAACACACTCAAATTGGACTCCTAAAAGAACTCATAATGAGCGCTCACACTCCGAATTATGAGTCCAATCGGACTCATATCGGACTCCAAATGTTTGCTGGGGTGTGACATAATGGGAATACATTAACAAATATAAGTTTGCACATAGCCTAAGGCCACCTAACTTTAAAACAAATCTTGGGGATTTTGGAAAATCTCAAAAGCCGTTTTGCGGCTACCAAAGATAAATATGCTGGTAACCCTGTTCACATGTATGGTAGTGACCTACATCGCGTTCAATGAAAATCAATGTGAGTCCATTTAGACACGCATTTAGACATACTGGCAAACATACGCACACACACACAAAAACGCTCCCAACGGCGCAGAGAGGAGACGCCAGTAAAACAAACGCCAAAGAATTTCGAACTTCACACACAGGACAAGACATCAGTGACAGGTAAATGTGGTTGCGGAAAGGAAAACTGAGTCTTGATAAACAAATGCTTGTGACATTATCACCAGGCAATACGAGGAAGAGAGAAATTCAAAAATCTGCAACTTGTGTAGGGGCAACATGTGAATTGTGGGTACTCGTAGACGTAGTCTTAGTCGTCCCCCAGAGTACCCCTAGTAGCAGTCATTAGCTACTCAGCGGACGGACAGACAGACCGACTTGAATGGCATTCAATGCAACACGAATGACTATTCACACACTCAGGCAGTCACTAACACACTCACTCAGTCACATTCAGGCCCAATTCATGGGCCATCGAAAGCTTAAAGCGTTGTTGGGGGAAATCTGATATGGGTTCGTCCTATGATGTCATCTTCATCTTGTGCATCAGCGCCGCCACCAAAGCCACACAGTAGCAGCGCCACTACTCACCGATGGACGGACAGAGAAAATTATTGAATTTCATATTGTAGGGGATTTAAGAAGGGGCAAGGGAAATGAATGGAATAGTGGTGCTGTGCTGCTGGTTTGAATGAAAATCGGTTTCAGTTATTTTCTTAGTGTTGTTGTTTTTTTTTCGTTGATTTGTTTGTGTCATACACACTCAGATGACAACGGGCGTTTTGTGTGGTAAGTGGAATGTATGGACAGACGAACGTAGGACAGTAAAGAGTGAATCTGTGGCTACATTTCGAGTAGTCAATCATCTTCATCATCGTCATCAAGAACAACTACAACAGCAGCACCAACGTTTGTTGGCAGTGTAATAAGTGCCACTAAACAATAGTGGCAAGTGCCTTCCATCTGTCTCTGCCTCTGCTCCTCCTCCGCCTCCTTCGGCGCCATGTGTTGAGTTTGCTTGTTGGCGGCGTTAACATGTGAAAATGAGATTGTTTTGATTGTTTTGGTAACACGGAGGACAACAATCGGCCAGAATCGATTGAAATACGAACAAAAAATCCCCCCAGATCCGGTTAGCGGTAAAAAAAAGTCAGCCATTGAGGCAACACAATGTACACTTATCATCAGCCATTAACTAGGGCCGGTCAGCGGCCCCAGCCTTTCAAGCAAATGGGAACTGGCACAGAGGCTTTTCTTTATCTCGGCCTCATTGTGGATAGTTGCTGTTTTTTTCTGTTTCTTTAATTATCAGTTTTAATTAATCTTTTCTTTTTTCCGATATAATGCAATGAGTAAAAATATATTTTAATGTGTTCTTTTCGATTTCAATATTGCGGCGTCTTTGCAGTTCTTTAACGACAGCAACATAACACTACTGAATTGAAGAACGGTATGGTGAAAATGGAATCCACAGAAGAACAGGATAGAAAGTTGGTATTGGAGTTCATACATTTGCTGGAAAAGTCGAAACAATTGTTTAACGGTTTAAGGTGAGTACATACATACGAGTATACGTAGAATAAGTCCCAATTTAAATTTAATCCATGACTAAACCGAAAACCTACATTCCGGTTTTTTACTCCGAACCCGACAGCCCGTTTCTCAAAAATCTAATTATCCGGGTTTTTGGTGTCGCCTTTTGGTTTTTTTTAATGCTGTACGAGTATGTAAAATGAAAAAAAAAATCATTATTTTTGTGTACGGAATACCTTTTTTTGATGCCCAGCTTAAATCTGTGTAAGAGGGAATTTAAAGTTTGTTTCATGGCACGTTTGTGAGGTGAGCAAAATTTTTGAGCTAAAGCCATCTATAAATATACCGAACTACTTACAACCGCCAACTGATTCGTTTTACGAGGGCTGCTATATACATTTCTGGCCTAATAATGAAGCCACAAATACTTATAATCAAAAATGGTATTATTGTTTTTCAAAGTATTCTCCAGCATTATTTACACACTTTCGCATGCGCTCAAACCAATTGCCGAAGCACTTTTTCCACTCCGATTGAGACACCTCCAAAACATAGTTTTCGAACGCTGCAACAGCATCTTCAGGCGACGAAAATCGTTGACCACGCATTTTTTTCTTGATGTGCGGGAATAAAAAGCAGTCATTGGGTGCCAAGTCAGTGCTATACGGCGGATGACCCATCAATTCGTCGTTTTGGCCGGTCAAAAAGGCGCTGGTTTCAGCCCATGTGTGAGAGCTCGCATTGTCATGGTGCACAGTGATTTGTCTTCTCTTGTTCGTTTTTCGAATTTATCCGATGATTTCAGCAAACAAATTGTAGTGTACCACTCATAATTGACCGTCCTACGTTGCTCAAGCGGAACAGTCACCACATGACGAGTTTTGCCGAAGAAACAGGAGACCATTTGCTTCGAAGTGCTTCTTCCACGAACAAATTTAGTTGGATCTGGCTCGTCTTCGAAGACCCACACGGTCGATTGCTGTTTGGTTTCGGGCTCAAACGTATAGATCCATGATTCGTCACCTGTGACGGTTCTTATAGACGTCTTTTGAATCACCGCGATCGTATTTTTTTCAAAATTTCTTTGCACCAATAGTCACGAGCCTTTTTTTGAGCGATTGTCAATTTATGCGGGTTCTAACGAGGACAAACCTTTTTTACGACCAGGTGTTCATGCAATATCGAATGTATACTGGTGGAAGAAATGCCCGAGGATGCCTCTATCTCACGGAATGTCACATGACGATCTTCCATTTTCAGTTCACGCACGGCATCAATGTTCTCTGGCACAACGGCCATTTTTGGACTACTTTCGTCTTTGAGCGAGCGCCGACCACGATTGAATTCATTAAACCAGTTTTTCACAGTGCTATAGAATGGTGCTTCATCGCCATACAAAGATTTAAGTTCATCAATGCACTCTTGTCGTGATAATCCACGTCGAAAGTTGTGAAAAATTATCGCACGAAAATGTTAACGCGTTAATTCCATTTTTTTTGCCAAATTTATTTTTTTAAGTCACTGTAAACAGCACAAATGATGGTCGTACGTCAAAACGTTCGGAGTACGTATACACTAACACTGTTGCATAGGCCAGAAATATATACAGCAACCCTCGTAGTTAACTCCTCGGCCATCTTTTGTCAATCTAAAGATTGCCATCAAACGACTGGTCGCAATTGCTGCCCAATCTTCATGACATTTGTCAAAAGCAAGAGTTTTGGTCCATGGACGGACGCAATAGCATGTGAGGAAAGTCGGCTAAGATTTAGATATAGCTCCCATACTTATGTATGTTTCTTAGCTGCAGAAGCCACATATTTCATCCAATCATGATGAAATATGGCACAGGTCATTACAAACGATCTCTAACTAGATCAGATAAAAATGTGTCATATTGGACCACGCTTTTTACCCGCTCTAGAGCACGCAGAAGGCCTATGGGTTTTCCTGATACTTTACAGGAGAGCCAAAAAAAACTGTAGCATTAATTCATTTCGCGGAGTTTCCGAAAATTTGTATTTGCAGTATATGGATTTGCATTCGTATATGGATTTGTCACGTTTCTACTAAAAATAAATATGAGTTTAAGGCGCTACTTGGAATGACATACCAATATACGAGTATATAAAAATGTTACATAGGCCCTTTTTAAAAACCAGTTTTGTTCAGGAGAGCCATTTTAAAAATAAGGTCCCTTTCTATTTTCGCTTAGAATCGTCGACTTCGCGCATATCTCTGGAAGGGAACACTTTTGGGGCATGGGATCGGTCTCAATCGATGCTCAGATGTTGTCCACATCAAAAAAAGAAAAAAAAATGAAAATTGATTTTTTTACCCTTAGGTCCTTTTCTCTATGCGCAGTCACATATGTTTTTCATCAGCGTACAATTCTAAGACGCCCTAGCGTTTTCCATCAGTATATCTGTTGAAAGCACGATAACGGTCACAATAATAAACCTAGAAAGTCCAAACTTTGTGGAGAAATGTATTGTTGTTGCAAGCTGTTTGGAACTTATAATGGACCAAATCTATTCAGAGGAAAAAAGCTTTTCTATCCGGGGACTAAACATCTGTAAAAATCACAGTTTTTGGTGGTATTTTGTATAAAAGTCACTAGGTTTGAAACTGTCTTTTGGACAAGGTTTATTTAGGATTACATATGGACGAAATTGATTAATGTTTTGATATGGACCTCATACTCCATATCTTCCCAGGTACCAGGGATCTAGAAACTGGATTTATAGTCTGATCTCAACGGAATTTGGCACGCAGTAGTTTCATGGCATGGAAATTAACTATTTATAATTTAGAAAATCTCGGTCCATGATATTATTCATCCCTCGTACAAAGGTCCCTTTTTAGGTCCTGACGCTCTGGAAACCATATTTATTGTCTGATCTGGACGAAGTTTAGTACAAAGTTGTACTATGGAATGACAATTACTGTTAAGGAAATTGAAACAAAACAAAAATTTTATGGTAATTTCTATAAAGCGACGCACATAGGTCTTTGACTAAAACCTGAGCCAATAAAGACACGAAAAACGATTTAGTGGATACATGTATGACCAATAGGACTACTATAGGGTGGTTAAATTGTAAGGGCCGATGTTGAATGTGAACCACACCTAAACGTCAAGTTTTTTTTTCTTCTGCATTTCATTTGATATTTCTCAATTTCAGACCAACTCAATTTGAACCACGGAAGGATACACAAGCGAGCAACGCGTTAAAGTTATCAAAATGCATATCGTTCAAATCAAAATGCATATGTGACGCGCAAAATAGAAAGGGACCTAAGGTTAAAAACCAGTTTTGTTCAGGAGAGCCATTTCAAAGATTAGGTCCCTTTCTATTTTCGCTTAGAATCGTCGACTTCACTTTCATAAAACGCGCATATCTCTGGGAGGGAACACTTTTGGGACATAGGATCGGTCTCATTTGATGCTCAGATGTTGTCCACATCAAAAAAAGAAAAAAAAGAAAATTGATTTTTTACCCTTAGGGGCCTTTCTCTATGCGCTGTCACATATCGTGCACTTCGCGATTTTTTCGGTCAATTTAATCGTCTAAATGTGCGTTCAATCGGAAAAATCGTGCAAAAATTTGAGCGTCCCGGGTCTGTAGGTGATGTGAAAACACCAGTGCATGCTCGTACAGCTGGTACGAGTACTGCAGAAAATATTGCTGCTGTTCGCGATAGTGTGGCTGAGAGCCGTACACGTCAACTCGTCGTCGTGCCCACAATTGCACGTCTCACGCTCGTCATTGATAAACATTATGTATAATGACTTGCATTTACACGCTTAAAAGGTGCAATTGACCTCTTGACCATTCCAAACGTCGCCAATGGTCAGAATAGTGGCAAAAAATGGCAACAGTGGATGATCAATTTTTGAAGAAAATCATCTGCACTGATGAGGCACATTTTCACCTCAGTGAATTCGTCAATAAGCAGAATTGCCGCATTTGGCCGAATGATAATCCAGAAAGAGTGATTATCGAAAAAACAATGCACCCACAAAGAGTGACTGTTTGGTGCGTTTTATGGGCTGGCGGCATCAACGGCCCGTATTTTTTCAAAATGAGGCCGGTCAGGCAGTTACTGTTCGGTCGGTCAGGCAGTTACTGTTCGGTCGGTCAGGCAGTTACTGTTCGGTCGGTCAGGCAGTTACTGTTCGCTATCGTGAGATGATAACAAACTTTTTATGACCCAGATTGGAAGATATAGATGTGGACGATATGTGGTTTCAACGAAACGGAGCCACTTGCCACACGGCTAACGAAACAATGGCTCTTTTGCGCGACAAATTCAATGGCCGTGTTATCTCACGTCGTGGCGATGTTAATCGGCCGCCAAGATCAAGTTATTCGACACCGTTGGACTTATTTCTTTGGGGTTCTTTGAAAAAAGGTGTACGTCGATAAGCCAGCAAAAATTCAAGAGCTAAAGGATGAGATAATTGGGAACATTAATGGCATAGAACCTCAATTATGCCGCAGCGTCATCGAAAATTTGGACCATAGGATGGAGGTGTGCCGCGGAGATCGCGGCGGCCATTTGGCCGATATTTTGTTCCATACATAAAAATTAGTGACAATAATTTCCTAAACAATTTGTGTTTTATTCAAAATCAATATCAATACCTTAAAATTTAACCACCCTTTAAAAGCAACAAAAAAAATCCAAGTCCATAGACCTTCTGCTGGGAACTACGACGATAAATTTCTAGGGACAAAAACCCAATATTGGACCATATAGGCCTCATTTTTTGTTAAAGTCTCCATATAAATGATCTCTAGATATTCAAACTACGGCTTCTACATAAAACTATTTTTGTAAAAAACAAACCTAATTCCGTTGGAACTGATTGTAATGCATTCTCAGAGTATAAAAATGGGTTTTTTGGATACTCTTTCTATGAGCGTTTCTGAGCTGTAATCTCAGATAAATCATACAAATAAAAAATTCTCAGCACTGGTATTCGTAACGAAATTTTTTTAAATATAGTAACCCTTTGCCAGTATTTGGCTACAGGGTATTGGCTTTGAATTTTCAAATTATTTTTGTTACGAAAACGGTTTACTGAAATTTTCCACCAATTGTAAAAATCAGGCATTGTTGCCCTACTATTTCCTTAAGCAAAAAAATGTGACTCCTTAATTTAACCAAGATCGAATGTAGTGGGCATTTTTTTTTTAAACTCCAAAAAGGGAAACTTTATTCTCTTTGGGCCGATTTCGCCCCGATTTCTTGTTAGTTTTAATTTTTTAGTTATAATTTTACTTTTAGAACTACTGATTTAGAAATTGAAAAGGCCTATGTAAAGAAAAACACATAATTTAAGCGCCGATTATAACATTCAGATTTAGGTAAATGAGGTTTATAGCCTGCTTACTATCGTAATTTACGATTATAACTAAACATTTACTACCATTACTCTTTTAAACAACCTATTGCTGATCACTGCTCAATAAGTATACTATTATTGCAACTCAATTTAGAAAATCTGAATAATCGTCTATACTCATCGTTTATCTTTTCCAGAGATTTGCCACAATATGGACATCGTCAGTGGCAGGCCTATTTTGGGCGTACATTCGATGTCTACACAAAGCTATGGAAATTCCAGCAGCAGCATCGCATGGTCTTGGATTCGAAATATGGTTTGAAACGGTGGCAGATCGGTGAAATCGCAAGTAAAATTGGACAGCTTTACTATCATTACTAGTGAGTGCTAATCTCATAACGCAAACTAAAACTTCTCTTTAGTACAAATTAATCTTCCTCAACTTTTGCAGTTTAAGAACCAGTGAAACGAATTACCTGAATGAAGCGTATCAATTTTATGCAGCTATTAGAGGTAGAGCCTATTATTCAAGAGCCATTAAGGAGGATCGCCCCGATTTGATGGTGAAAAAGCTGCGTTATTATGCGCGTTTTATTGTGGTTTGTTTGTTATTGAAGAAAATGAAGTTAGTGCGTGAATTGGTTACCGAATTGGAAAAACAAATACAGGAATATACCACCACGTAAGATTATTTCCCTTTTCCTTTTTTGTAAGTCCTTTCTCTATATCTCTCTATTCCCAATGACGGCAGTTATGAACCTGAAGACCATTTAGAATGGTCATTAGTTTTGGAGGAAATCAAGGGCTTCATCAAAGCTGAAGCAGCAGTTGCCGTTCTTCATGCGGATTCCAATCCCATCGTACTATCACACAGGTACTTCAGATCACAGCCATCTCATCAAAGTTACCCAATATTTTGCCCGTGCTTTCTTTGGGAAGGAAAATTGAATGAAGAGCAAATTAGTAGATTGATTTATGGTATTTTTTCTAATTTTCCTTTGACTTTTTTCGTTTCCTTAGCTATATTTTTCGTTTACTCCAAAAAAAACAATCAAAAATGAATGAAATTTGACTCAAAACTTATAATTTCGGGAGGTATACAAGTTCTGCTTAATTTGTACCCTTTCTATTCTTTTTTGTTGTTGTTGAAAAATATTTTACGTTTAAACTTTAGTTTTAAATTTTAACAAAACATATTTATTATTACACTTTATATTGTAGGTATGTAATTATTTATTTATTTGTTTTTTGTTGATGGCAGTATATCAAATTGTGCTTATCACAGAAGACTTGAAACAATATCACTCACTCGATCACTCCATTCTCCATTATGTCACTCAATCAATGAATAATCACTCACCACTCGATCACTCTCACACACATTCACATCACAAACATTGTCACTCATTCATTGATCACAAAAAAAAAACATAAACAGTGTTCTTGACACCCACACACACATACATACATATCAGATATATATATTAAATACAAATATCAATCAGAAAAGGTGCAAATATCCGGCGACCCCTGTTTTGAATAATGGTCTAGTCCTTTGGGTCCTTAATGGTATCATAATATTCGTTTCGATCGATTATTAACAAGAAAAAGTTTATTTTAGCGTTTTGGGAAAGGGGCCGTTCAAGTATTACGTAAGCAGATTTATTGCAATTATTTACCCCCCCCCCTCCCCCATGTCATCAAAAGTAAGCAAAGCTCTTATCCCCCCCTCCCATGCTTACGTAAACATTGTTATATGCATTTTTCATTTAATGTATTCTATTTTTGTTATTCATTCATGAGCAGCAGTTAAAATTCTAGAAATAAGAAAATAGGCTTAGGATAGAGGACTTTAACGCACATAATATTCATTTAAACAAACTTTATTGATACGGTATTCAACATAGAGTAAAGCACAAATATTATAATCTTATTAAGTAATATTACGAACTAAACAAAATTCTTTTAAATTTTTGGTGTACATATTAATTCCAATTAACAGTCTTCAGTCCATGACACCCGAATCCATGATTCTAAGTTTTCGATGACATTGGATGTTTGCTGCTCAATGTTGTGTGTCTGCTCACTTTCATTCGATTTTGGAATGTCTACGTCGTTTTCATCGAGCCATTCAACATCTTGGTGCTCTAAATTTTGAATAATGCACATCAGTTCATTAGCACGACGAGCAGCCACTCTTAAAGGCCTAACTTTCATATCAGTGTGCGTGTTTACTTTTTTATGGATCTTCTCGATGTGACGATTTAGTGACTTGACGGAAGTATGATAAAGACCACACGTTTTGCATGTTCGACTTAATAGCTTCAATTTTACCGTCGGACAAAAATAATCGTATGGCATTTGTAGGAAATCTTTGAGTGAAGAATTTAAGCGTAGAGCTAAATTGACTGGAAGATTGAGAAATTGCCCTCCATCATCCAAAACCAAGTCATCAACTGTTTGTTTTACTTTTACTGGTGGTGGAAGAAACCTGTTGTCTAGTAATCTAAATAGGCCACTTCTTGGACGACAGCATTCTATGTTTCTACATTTTACAATTTGAAGTAAGTATTGGCTTTCACGCACATGTTCTGAATACCATTCAATATCTGGCAAATCAGGCAGATCTTGTTCGCCCGGCCCAACATATTGTGCAGTAACATGATAGCCATCAATTTCCATTGAACTCCATATCTCAGCTAACACATTTCCTGCAAACTCGAAATTGGATCTTTCTAAATGTTCATTAATTGTTATACCAACAATTGTTGGTATAACTTGGATTTGTCTATTTGAAACGACATCTTAAACAATTCCACTTTGGCGAAAGTGGATCAACGGTAACACAAATATTTACTTGCTTTGCTTACACCACGTCAAATCGTCAATCGTACCGAAACGAAACTGATTGAAGAAATTCTAAGCGAGTACCTAAATGTACTCATTATTTATGGGAATCCCCGAATATGGGTTTTGTTTTCGAGCATAGACATTGTGTGGGTTGCCATATGTGTAAAAAAGTAAATAACTACTGCTGAAGTAATCACAATCTGTGTGGGTTGCCATATGTGGAAAAAAGTAAAGAACTACTGCTGACGTAATCACCATCTCCAACACCCCCCCCCCCCAATGTCATCAAAAATAAGCAAAGCAAAGACCCCCCCACCCCCCTATAGTGCTTACGTAATACTTGAACGGCCCCAAAGAGTTTACACCAACTTCAGTCGAATACTCTTGTACTCGACTCTCTGTATTTATTTCAAAGATCTCAAATAAGATTACAAAACCCACAAGTGCTGGATTATAACAAAACAAAATAGGTAAAAATGTCCTTAAATCGATCCTGGTGATTATTATGCACAGAGAAAAGATTCGTGGCCACAAACAATTTTTGTTTTGTCAACCGATTGATTGAGGTTGCATGCACCTCGCGTATAACAGCAGTAAACCGAATTTTAGTTAATGCCATGTAATTTAAATTTTAAAGAATGGGGAAAAATCTGTTTTCAACTAAAATACTCTTAAACACCGGCAGGGACATGTCTTGGAAAAAGTGAAAAATATGGTGGAAGATTTTTACTGAAAAAATTGGATTAAAAAAATGTAATTGGCTTAAAGTCAGTAATAATCGAATCGAGGACATTTTCATTGGAAAGTTTGAAATTTTTTAGCATAAACGAACTCAGAACGTTTTGACGTACGACCATCATTTGTGTTGTTCACAGTGACTTGAAAAAATCAATTTGGCATAAAAATGGAATTAACTCGTGAACATTTTCGTGCGATCATTTTTCACAACTTTCGACGTGGATTTGCACGACAAGAGTGCACCGATGAACTTAAATCTTTGTATGGCGATGAAGCACCATCCTATAGCACTGTGAAAAACTGGTTTAATGAATTCAATCGCGGCCGACGCTCGCGCAAAGACGAAGGTCGTCCAAAAACGGCCGTTGTGCCAAAGAACATTGATGCCATGCGTGAACTGAAAATGCAAGATCGTCATGTGACATAATGTGAGATAGAGGTATCCTTCGGCATTTCTTCCACCAGCAAACATTCGATATTGCATGTAGACCTGACCGTAAAAATGGTTTGTTCTTGTTGGATTCCGCACAATTTGACAATTGCTCAAAAATAGGCTCGTCGTCGCCAAAAGATGCTGTTGAAGCGTTGAAAACCCATGTTTTGGAGGTGTCTCAATCGGAGTGGAAAAAGTGCTTCGACAATTGGTTTGAGCGCATGCAAAAGTGTATAAATCATGCAAGAGAATACTTTGAAAATCAATAAAACCATTTATGATGATAAATATTTGCATTTCATTTCGCATCAGCCCAGAAATATATATAGCAGCCCTCGTATTTCAATAACGTCTATTCAAACCAAAAAAAAAATACTATATAAATGTCAGTTGGTGCTCTGTAATTTTTTGTAATTGGAATTAAAGTATCGGTGAAACATACAAAGTATCTCAATCTCCAGGAAAGTATATTTGGAACTATAAAAAAAAACATGAAAATTAAAATTTTCAGCAGAGGCAAAATAACTGTTTGCTGTCTTGTCGCGGAAAAACTGAAAAACACGATGGAAGATCTGTAATAATGTAAAAATGATTATCGTACTGTACACATGAACAAACTGGTCGGTAATAACAATGAAACGCGAAAAAGGTGATATTACAACTGGTGGTTGTGGTAACCGTGTTGTTGCTGTAACCAATTATAAGTGATGATAACAAAAACATCATCATAACGTAAACGATGTTGTTTACTTTAATGCTATTTTTCTAAAATTGAAAAAATCCGACTATTACTATCTTTAAACCAATCGATTAACCAATTTTTTTCCAGGTCAAAATAATCTTTTATCTTTTGCACTTTTATCTCGCCATGACCCTCTCTACGAGTACTTCAATTGTGTAAGCAAGCGGTTTTTTGCCTCCAACAAAAGTTTGAATTTGTTTAGTCGAACAAGGGTGGTATGCGGATTTTAAGATCTTCAGAAAGTTCGGTTACAGCTCCAATATCTGAAAATTACAAAGCACCAACTAACATTAGGCTGTGCTGATGGAATACTCGAGGTGCATGTAACCTACTACTAACTATTTGGTTGGCAAAAAGTTTAGTTGTGGCCACGGAAACCGAAACATTTCAGTGACCTTAGATTAGGAGTACATACATACAAAATTTGGTTATGCATAATATGCAGTATGCATAATATTGTGGTACTTACGATGTTCTGCTTCAGATGTCGACAATTATACGTTGGACTTACCTGAAACAAATAGAAATATTATAAATATTATTAGCATGTTAAAGATTTGTTTGTTTATAAAAAATAGTTCCCTATGTAACCGCGTTGGAACAGGTTTATCATTTTTATAATTATACTCGTACATATTGCAAATAAGTTTTGAAAATCAAAATATGTCCTATTTGGTGTGTAGAAATAATAGGTGGATTATTAACAATTTAATAATGCAGCACAATTAGGGAATTCACAAGGTGTACTACTTTAATGTTGTAAGTTGTAACAAAATACAAGACATATAATACTACATATGTGCACACCCTGTCGTATGTTCATATACTAAAATCTGAGAGACGTCAAACTTGAAGAAGTAAATAATATAAAAATAGATAAATAAAAATGCCTTTCGAAAGTCAAAAAAATAAAAAAATATCAGCTTTTTTTTATTTAATTCTTTTTGCACGACCTATCTCAAACAAAAAAAAATTACCAAAATTAAACTACAGCAGCTGATCAAAAAGTAAACAAACAACCGCTGATCCCTTAGTACACTGCGAAAATATATCTGCAATAGTTGTACTGTCGTACAATTCTTTTGTATGAAAAATGTCAACAACATTTTTACAACTGTTGTACAACTTTAGCACATACGACACTTACAACAGTTAGGACGTCCTTGTGAGCCCCTAATTATCATCAAAAAGTAAACGAACAGCTGATCCCTTAGTACACTGCGAAAATATATCTGCAAAAGTTGTACTGTCGTACAATTCTTTTGTATGGAAAATATCAACAACATTTTTACAACTGTTGTACAACTTTAGCACATACGACACTTACAGCAGTTAGGACATCCTTGTGAGCCCCTAATTATCATCAAAAAGTAAACGAACAACAGCTGATCCCTTAGTACACTGCGAAAATATGCCTGCAAAAGTTGTAATGTTGTACAATTCTTTTGTATGGAAAATATCAACAAGATTTTTACAACTGTTGTACATCCCTAGCACATACGACACTTACATCAGTTAGGACACCCTTGTGAACACCCTAATTATCATTTATATGACTACCGCAACTGGCTCGGCAGTACCTCATCAGTTCAAACCAATTTTCAGTACATTTTCGTTTGTTTTGGATCGAATCCCTTCAATGGCATCGAATACGCTTCAATTGTCTCTGGATGCTTTGCGTAATCTCAAAAAGTTCGCAAAAAGAGAATTCGTTCGCATTATAGGTATTTATGATATTTATTCTTCTTTAATCGCCCTGTTGGGACACGTAGTGTTTAAATCTCGAAAATCCAAATTTCTCCAAAATGGGAGGAGGTGGCCTAGAAATTGAATACTTTGTTGCTACAATTTATTTAATATTATACTTTCCTATTTCCAATAATCAATGAATCGTTTCCGTATGAATCTTGAAAACCCGAAAATTATCCGTTGCTGGCCATTTTAAGTCCGATTTCAACGAGCTACAATATCTACTCACTAAAATCTATGTTCTTCCACTGTAACACTTTGAAGTAAATCTAGGATTTTTAAAATATCACGGGAAACGTAAATCACTAAAATTACCGTCCCGGTGTTTTCTGGTAAAACACCCAACTCATCTATATCGCACCTTTTCTGATACGATCAGCATATAATAATACATATCAAAAAAAAAGAAAAGAAAACCAAACAAAATTCTTGCACGTTCAGTATTTCATTTTTGTTCAAAAAAAAAACAAAATAAAAGAATAATTAATAAAAAAAATAAGAATATAAAAAAATTATCAGCATTGACTAAATATAAATAAAGGTGTATGTTTGTGTGTTCGGTTCGGTGTGGTCTGCCCCTTCGTCCGTTTTTCGTTTAATTTTTTTGACGAAGACGAGGCATACGCCGCTACCCAACACTGCCACCTTGAAATTCACAAGTGTCTCATTAGCATCACATCAAATCAATTCTTCTGTGAAAGCACGGGCCTTAGCAAGAGCTTTTAGAATGTGGTAAACTTCACCCATTGATGTAAAGTGGTTCCGGTTCTAGGTTGTCGCCGCTAACAACGCCGCCATGCGAAAGATCACCGCACATGACTCTGAGTCTGCAGGAGATTTTAATAGTGGGCTCCGCCTGCGAACAGGCCAAATTTTCCGAGCTAACCATGGATATGTTCAGGTAAGTCGTCATCCTTTACTTCTTGCGATCCTTCCTCTGATTCTTTTATTTTCTTCCATTTTTACAGAATGCTACAGACGCTAGAACGGGAGCCAACAGAAACTACACATCCTATGAGTGCTTCACATGGCCTGCATGGACATGATGCCAGTCCAGCGGCCAGTCGTATACCGCCATATGGTGTTCCAGGTTCCAAGGGTTATTTAGAAAATAGCCGCCATTATCGAGACAATCCTCATAAGTATTTATTGTATAAGCCTTCGATAAGCCAACTTCTGGTGTTCTTAGCTAGCGGTTTTAAAGAATTGCCTCCAGGAGGCGCCTTACTCTTATACATGTCAGCGGACGGCTGTTTCTCCACCACCAAGCATCCAGAAGACTGTATGTTGCCCCCCTTCCACACTCCATTTATCTGTACTTCCTTTTATAGCGAATTGTTTTCCTTCTCTTCCAGATGGTTACGAATTGGGTGGTTTGGCCACCAGTGTCAAACGTGATGGCGTTGATGGCGGGGGCCTGGCGTGTCGAGGGAAATCCTATAAGGAAACGCACTGTTTGTATCCCGGCGATCTGTATCCGTTCACCCGTCGACCCATGTTCATAATTATCGATTCCGATAATTCGTTCGTTTTTCAACACATACCCCGCTACTTTGGCCAGCCTTTAGTTGTCCTCATGTCGCCCCAGGATGTGCCACCAGCATTCCAAGGTAGAGGTAGTTTTGCATCCAATACCCTGCACCTCGGTGAATTCATTCTTATCGTTCCGTATCCGTTTCTATCTGCGTCTTCTTTACAGCTGAAGTCCAGCACCATGGCTCTTTGTTTACGTTGTTCCTGCACTCCCCTCTCACCGCTCTATGCTACATCTGCAATGTTGGCGACGTGCCCATACACCACTGGGAACGCTGCCAATCGTATGTGGATCATTTTATAACCGAAGCTTCCCGTTTAGTGACACGTTGTCGCATCGATGAAATTGACCAAGGATATATAGGTAGGTGATATATATTTGTGGTGAAAAGTAACCCCGAATGTAGCGCCCAAATGTTGTACTGTTGGATGGAAAGTATGATCATTAGGACCGATTTGTAAGGACAACAATTTTTTGAATTGAGGCGCCCAAATTTCAATTTTTTGACAGTCTTTTCTCTAATTTGTAAGGTTTTTTAGTAGGTAATACAAAAATTATTTTTTTTTTAAATGTCTTTCTAAGATGATTTACAAATATACGAGGGTATATATAGCACGTGATCCATTTCGAGGTTCCCTACTTTTTTAAAGATAAAAACACAGAAAGTTCAAATTGAATGGGGAATGTTTATTATCATTTGAAAGAACATTCTTTGGCATTTATTTTTTGAAGATTATGTCTATCATCAATTTCGACTGGTAGCTGGCGAATGACACGCGTGGTGTTTTGCTCCAAGGCCTGAATCGAAGCGGGCTTGCCCGCATAAACTTTAGACTTTACATATCCACACAGGAAAAAGTCTAACGGTGTGATATCACACGATCTTGGTGGCCAATCGACCGGCCCAAAACGTAAAATTATCGGGTGCCGTCTTGTTGAAACCAAATATCTCCGAGATCACGAGCTTTAATTTCAGGCAGCAAATAGTCGGTAATCATGGCACGATAACGGTCGCCATTGACGGTTTCGTTCTCACCGGCATTATTTTTGAAGAAATATGGACCGATGATTCCACCGGGCCACAAACCACACCAAACCGTTGATTTTTCTGGATGAAGTGGCAGCTCTTACGCCTCTTCTGGTTGCTCTTCGTCCCAAATGCGGCAATTTTGCTTGTTTACATACCCATTGAGCCAGAAATGGGCCTCATCGCAGAACAAAATTTAGCTCGAAAACGTCAGATGTGCTTGGAACTTTTCAAGAGCCCATAGATAGCGATGTCGCTTGGGGACGTCGGGCGGCTTCAGTTCTTGCACAAGCTGTATTTTTTACCCTTTCAATTTAAGATCTCGACGTAAAATGCGCCAAGTCATTCCATACGTCAGTCCGAGTTGCTGCGAACGGCGCCGAATCGACTCTCACTCTCAGCTACGGCTACATATTCTTCTCTGCATGCTAGGCGTGGTCTGTCCGATCGAATATTACCCAATAATGAATGCTGGGTGATGGTGTTGCGAAAAGTACGCTCAGTAGGCCGATTATGTTGACCATAAGTTAAACGAAGTGCACGAAACACATTCCTCACAGAACTTGAATTTTCGTAATAAAGTTTAACGATTTGTAAACTTTGCTCAGGCGTAAGTCTTTCCACGATGAAATGCCAAACAATAGCAAACAAACATAACATGACAGCATGACACGACTCACACGTGATCTGTAAAAAAATGCTATTGAAAAATGTATCTCTACTTGGATCGCCCATTTGTTCTGGCCTAGGCAACACTTGCTATTGCGTGGCGCCATCTTAGCATAAACGTGACTACAGTGACTTGAAAAAAATCAATTTGTCAAAAAAATGGAATTAACTCGTGAACATTTTCACGACAAGAGTGCATCGATGAACTTAAATCTTTGTATGGCGCTGAAGCACCATCCTATAGCACTGTGAAAAACTATTTTAATGAATTCAATCGTGGCCGACGCTCACTCAAAGACGAAGGTCGTGAGGGTAGTCCAAAAACGGCCGCTGTGCCACCATTCTATAGCACTGGTTTAATGAATTCAACGTGGCCGACGCTCGCTCAAAGACGAAGGTCGTCCAAAAACGGTCCTTGTGCCAGCGAACATTGATGCCGTGACATACCGTGAGATAGAGGCATCCTTGGGCATTTCTTCCACCAGCATACATTCGATATGGCATGAATACCTGGTCGAAAAAAAGGTTTGTCCACGTTAGAACCCGCATAAATTGACAATCGCTCAAAAAAAGGCTCGTGTCGATTGGTGCAAAGAAATTTTGAAAAAATATGATCGCGGTGCTTTAAAAGACGTTTATAAGATCGTCACAGGTGACGAATAATGGATCTATGTGTATGAGCCAGAAACAAAACAACAATCGACCGTTTGGGTCTTCGAAGACAAGCCAAATCCAATGAAAGTTGTTCGTGGAAGAAGCACCTCAAAGCAAATGATCGCCTGTTTCTTCTGCAAAACTGGTCATGTGGCGACTGTTCCGCTTGAGCAACGTAGGTCGGTCAATTCTGAGTGGTACACCACAATTTGTTTGTGAAATTCGAAAAACGAACAAGAGAAGACGAATCATTGTGCACCTTGACAATGCGAGCTCTAACACATCGGCTAAAACCAGCGCCTTTTTTGAACAGCCAAAACGTCGAATTGATGGGTCATACGCCGTATAGGCCTGACTTGGCACCCAATGACTTCTTTTTATTCCCGCACATCATGAAAAGAATGCGTGGTCAACGATTTTCATCGCCAGAAGATTCTGTTGAAGCGTTCAAAAACCATGTTTTGCAGGTGTCCCAATCGGAGTGGAAAACGTGCTTCGACAATTGATTTGAGCGCATGCAGAAGTGAAAAAATCATGCTGGAGAATACTATGAGAAACAATTAAACCATTTTTGATATTAAATATTCTCGTTTTCATTATTAGGACAGAAAAATATATAGCAGTTCTCGTATCATTATCTTGTGAAGTTTCTGTGTTTTTTTTGCCCCACCTTGGTGTAGTATTTTGGTTATTATAGCTGAGCCAAATACCAAAAAAATGGTAGGATAAACCCATTAAAAAATGTCGATTTTAAAAGAAAACGTATAAATTATATACATTCATCTTAGAGGAAGTTCTTGGAGAAGATATTCAAAAAAAAGTTCAAAATTGTTTTTGTTGTTGTTTTGTAAATACCGCATTTTTTATGTAAAATCCAAAAGTTAGCCCTAATTTCTCCATACGCAATGCTGGGATCAAAAATGTATAGTATTTCTAGCTGGACATAAGTGTTGTAAATCAAACTGCTAAAGAATTGCACTTTTTCGCAAATAATGTGGCAAATACAGCTCGAAACCTGAAAAATTCCAATTTTGGGATTTTTTGAATATTTTTGGGGACTTGTGGGATTGTCTTTAAGAAATAATAACAATAACTCAAAAAAAAAGACAAGTACTTTTTACGGGAAAATGGCAAAAAAAAATCGGCATTTTTAAATTTTTAACTTTTAACCGGAAAGGAATATTTATATAGCATTTTTTGAATCGGTTGTTATATCTCTCAGTTATTACTACAGCAAGGTAGTGCATATATTTTTTTTAAAAAATTTGTAAACACATTAAAGGGTGTCCCAAGAAGAGCGCAATTTTAAAATGACTGATGCAGCAATTGAATTGTTTCTCTGGCTGTATGACATGTGGCGCCGTCTTGTTGGAACCACATGCCCTCCACATTCATTTCTTCAATTCTAGGCAAGAAAAAACTGGTTATCATTTCACGATACCAAACACCATTGACTGTTTGCGCTTGACCTGCCTCATTTTCATAAAAAAAAGTCCAATGATTCCTCCAGCCCAAAAACCACACCACACAGTGACACGTTGAGGATGCATTTGCTTCTCGTGAATCACTCGAGGATTTTCCGCACCCCAAATGCGACAATTCTGCCTATTGACGAAGCCATCAAGATGAAAATGGGCCTCGTCACTGAAGATGATTTTATCGGCAAAATCAGCATTTTCATGTTGTCTCTCCAATACCCAATTAACGAACTCCATTCGCTGTCCATGGTCAGCTGGCTACAGTTCCTGAGTCAATTGAATTTTGTATGCATGAAGATGCAAATCTTTCGTCAAAATTCGCTGCAAAGTGGATTTGGAGACACCAATTTGCTGAGCTCGGTGTCGAATTGAGGTGGATGGAGTTTGAGCGACATCATCACGTACAGCTGCGACATTTTCGGTCGATCGACCTGGTCGATGGCGCGTTGTTGTCTTTACATCACTAACAGACCCAGTTTCGGCAAATTTATCCATTAATCTCTTTACAGTTGACTCTTTTGGAGCATTATTGTGACCCCAAATTGATCGCAATTTGCGAACTGTAGCCGCAAAACTTTCACCATTTTGGTAAAACAATTTCACAATGAGAATGCGTTGTTCATTCGTGTAGCGCTCCATTTTTACTAACCTCGTACCTTCTACTAACAAACAATAACAATTGTTCAAATGTCAAACAATGACACTTCGAATGTTGCCAGATTTAAAAATTGCGTTCTTCTTGGGACACCCTTTACATATCTCCGAAACTGCAAAAGCTAATGCATTACACATTTTTTTGTAGGTCATGACTAGTAGAAGCTACAGGAAAAAAATTCAAATCAGTTCACAAATAAAAAAGTTTTAAAATTGTATAAACTCGAGGTGCCCAACATGGGGGCCCTGTAGTTCCGCCTCTTCATATCGGGTGGGGTCCGCACTCAAAACTTAAGCTCGGAAACACCACTTATATAAGTGTGTGAAATTTCATCATAATCCGACTGTTAGTTTGTAAACGGCTAAAATATTCCCTTATTTAATTTCACCCACTGTGCGTTGCCTATATGAGCCTTCTACGAAATGAGGCGGCTGTACCATTCAGATCTCAGCTGAGCCAGAATGACGAGCGTCTGCCGCGAAAGCATCTTCTACTCTGGTGAAATCTCCAGGGGATGTTTCCCTGGCACTATATTCACGCTATAGCTGGTTACTGCTGATATGACTTTATCCGCGTGAATGTCGTTCAGACCTGCCTGATAGTTTCGATTATCTCTTCGAGAGCCACTTGGCCTCTCTCTCTCTAGATCATGAACATCGTAGCTGATCTGCCTGGGTGGAGGCGTCCTGTTTATGAGATGGTGGTTGGGATGACTACTGCGAAGACTCCGAAGCAGATATTGCTGAGGCAACAAGTAATTGTGTCATCACACGGTAAGGATCTTCGACTCCTCATGTAGGTGGTCCTCAGAAGGATGTTCTCAGGGCGGTATTCTGGCGAGTCTAAATTTGCATACACTGCGTTGTACTCACGTTCGCCGAACACATCGCCGCTGCGACCAATAGCTTTATAAGGAGTCAAGGTCAACAAAATCCCGAAATACTGATTGGCAAGTGACTCGAGGGTCGTGCTTCTAATTTAAGATTACCACAGACAGCTGTAGCATGTGCAGAGGATCAAAAAAGACTACCCAATGTAACCCCAAGGATTTTGGTGTAGTTTTTAGTCGGGATGTGGACGTCACCGACTTTTACGTTTAATGACTACCGCACCTCTGCAGTACAAGCAGTGCACAGTGTGGCTGATGATTTATGGATATTTTTATATTCCTCGCAGTGAAGAAGCGTGCTAAGTCAGTGAGATGTTCTTACTTATTATAGGAGGCATTTCCGAACACCGCATGTCACCAAAGCCTTTAAATCAAGAATTCACAGAAAACCGCTCCGGAAACAGAAAATCATGGCAGGTGAGATGAATATCACGCAAAATTCCATGAGTCGAATCATTAAAAAAGACTTGAGACTTGGGGCTTTCAAACGACTCACCGGACATTTATTGACTGCAGCAGGTAGGTGATGGGGTCACCAACCTGCATTGCTGCGAACAAGGAGTCAAAACATCGGCCAACGTTTACTAAGAAACCGTTTTGAAAGCTGTAGTGAAGCCTCTTAACAATTCCCCGTTCCAAAAGCAGCCATTGACTTTCCAGCAGGATTCTGCGCCGGCCCATAAGGCTAAAACGTCCCAGGCCTGGCTTCGAAATAATTTGCCAGCGTTCATTTCCTCTGAAGAATGGCCCTCAGGCAGTCCAGATTTGAACCCATTAGATTAAAAATTGTGGACGGTTTTAGGGGACAAGGTTTGTCACAAAAGATACCTCAACATTGGATCTCTTAAGACTGCTTTGGTTCGAGCTGTGGCCAATTTTTTAATGGACGAGGTTCGTGCAGCTATTGACGATTGGCCAGGGCGACTTAAGGCGTGTGTAAAGGCAAAAGGTGGGCATTTCGAATAAGTAGACTCTTTTTGGATACAATAAACATCAATAAATATATTAAAAAATAATTGGGCCAAAAACATTTAGTACTTTTTATTTTACATCATAAAACGTGTGTAACAGTATTTATGTCCCTGCTAAGTATAATATGATCGGTCCTGCCCGATTTTAGCCTTTGAGCACAATAAACAATAATTTATATAAACGTTACAAATTCTAAATTCTTTTTCTCCATTAATTTTTTCATCTTTTTTATCCGCATCCCCAGATTCATCATACGTTCAATTCTTTGGCGATGACTTTTTACGCACCCTCATACTACGCTTTGTCTTCTGTGATGTTGTATTGAGACTGCATCGTGGTTTCCGGGGACGCCATATGAGACCACGTTGTGAACCACCATTGCCATCCAATGAACTGCTGGAGCATCCAACACTGTCGCATATAATATTCCAGCTGGCAACGGCGCTCGATGTGCGCGGACATTTTTCCGATGGGCCCGAATGCGACTGATGATCTACTGAGTATTTCCTTAAGCTAAGTCTAGTCATATTTTTAAGCATTTCTTTGCAACAATTTATTAATAATACTCTAAAAATACCAACAACAACAAGAACAACAACAACAACAGCAATTGCAATAACAACCATAATAATAATAATAATAAAACAAACAAACCCCTGCATACAATTGTGAGCAAAATTCTACGTACATTCCTCGTTGAACGATTCCTTTTCCTCGCCCTCCCCCGAAAACGAAAAACAAAAAGTGCAACAAACCAAAAATGAAATCCCCATGAAACCAAACCAAAAAAAACAAAACGAAATGAAACTTAAATAAATTATAAATAGTTATGCTGAGCTTTCAAATAACAAAACCGGCGACCCTTGCCCCATGTCAACGCCAACAATCCTTCGCAATCGCTCCCCCTACCCACCAGGCCACCACCTGGCCCAGAACGAACAACAGTGGGCAGCAGCTTTCATTTTTAAAAAGTGGCCAAAAGAAGCCGAAGAAGTAGAGGTTATACATCCAACCAACAGGCATACAACCAACCCCAACATACATAACATAAAACATACATACATACGATAATATGAATCTTTAACTTATATGAAAATAAAACCAAAACATAAAAATAAAACTTAGCTCATTTTCTACTCAAGCGAATAAATAAATAAAAAAAAATAAAGAGAAAACCACAAAAAAATTAAATAAAAAAATATATTTTTAAAATAACAAAACGGAAAAAAGGAAAATGATACCAAACAAAGAAAAAAATGAAACAACCACAACACGGAAGTGACTGATTTAGCGAAAAAGAAAACACACCACAAACACAAGAAAAGCAAAAAAAGAAAACAGAGACGAAGACGATGAAGAGTTAAGCCGGTTACTGACAAAATTCCGTAGTTGTCCTACCAAACCAAATATACTCATTTTATAATGTATACATATATTTTTGCCTACAAACAAATGAAAAACCAAACGAAACGAAAAGAAAACAAAACAAAAATTGAATAAATTATTAATTGATACCAAATAATAACAATTTTATACGATGATTGTAGTCTAGACACCAACCATTCGATTGTAAATACAACAAACAGACAGCCATACACAAAGATTATTATTATTAATTAAAGAGTTTCTACAACTTAGAATTTTGAATTTCGGTTTAGCGAGCTTGGTCTGGTATTGAAGGTAAACCCTTTTTTATCGCCCAAGCAGTCAAAAAAAAATATTTTTCATAGCCACTTTTTATAGAAAAATAGTACAGGGTGTCCGCCGAGAAAGTATACTACTTTGTTTTGCCGCCGTTTTGGTAAACATTAGTCTTGACAGCCAAATATGAACTATACTTGGCTGTCGAGAAGTAAAGACGTGGCAAATTTATTATGGAAAACTTTTTATTGAGAAATAGTACAGGGTGTCCGCCGAGAAGGTATACTACTTTGTTTTGCCGCCGTTTTGTTAAACATTAGTCTTGACAGCCAAATATGAACTATACTTGGCTGTCGAGAAGTAGAGACGTGGCAAATTTATTATGGAAAACCAACGTGTTTTAATCGTTAAAACATTTTATCAAAATCAATCATCGATTACTGCGACGATGAGAAAGTTACGTTAAATTTTTGGGAAAAACAACGTGCTAAAAAACGACCTAATGGCGACCGCAAAAGTAACTGGCCTAACATAAAAAGAACCGTTTTTTGGAATTATTATTATTTATTTTTCAACATAATCTCCTTCCAACTCAATACACTTCATCAAACGTTTTTTAAGTTTTTTAATTCCATCCGAAAAATAAGATTTTTCAAGACCGTGAGTTGTATTTTCGTGGGCAATTGTGTGAAGAAAACTTGAAAAGTAAGGTTTACAACAGTAGTTCTCATTCGTTTGTGGAGAGCCTGTCCTTATAGAGTTCGGTTTTACTTTCAACAAATTGCAGCAAGGCTTTCTGAAGAGGGTTGTCACGGACCCGAAATCATGATAAAAGTAGTGTGCAGCCACGAAAATCAATGTCACTTTGCCATTTTGTTAAAAACTTGTCTTCTATTTAAATATAGAAGCAAGAGGTCTTGAGCCGGTTTAATCCCTGTTCAATGTGTTTCAAGACCTTCAAAATATGCCTCAGTTTCAGCAATAACCTCGCTATGGGACGAAAATTTTTTGCCACCGAGAATTTTTTTTAAATTTGGAAACAAGAAATAATCAGAAGGATCCGGAGCAATTTCAAATCGCAATTCGGCCAGTTTTTGTTGAGTTAAAAATGCAGTGTGTGAAGGAGCATTACCTTGATGAGAAAGAACTTTTTTTTTTAAATGCGGTCGTTTTATCTTGATTTCTTCACTCAACCGATCTAATAATGCACAATAATATTCACTATTTATAGTTTTTCCTTTCTCAAGATAATCAATAAATCTTATATCCCTTGCATCCCAAAATACTGTGGCCATTACTTTTCCTGCTGACTTAACAGTTTTCGCCTTCTTGGGACCACTTTTACCAGCTTCTATCAATTGTTTTGACTGTTCTTTGCATTCTGGGATGTAGTGATGGATCCATGTTTCATCAACAGTTATGAATCGGCGCAAGAACTCTATTGGATTACGTGATAAATCGCTAAAAGCTCCTCGGCAAAGTCAACAAACGCGGCACCCATCTTGCGGATAGCTTTTTCATGTGGAGTTCATCATGTAAAATACTCCAAACTTGTTTTTCGTGTATTTTAACAATATCAGCAAGTTCTCTGAGCTTTATTCGTCTATCTTGAGACACTTCATTAAATATTTTTCTAACGTTTTCAATAGTAGAAGCAGTTTTCGGTCTTCCAGAGCGTTATTCATCTTCCGTACTTGAACGACCCATTTTAAATTGTTGAACCCAGGATTTCACGGTGGAGTATGATGCTGCATTATCACCACGAACAGAATCCAATTCATCTTTGATTAATTGTGGCGTATAACCTTTCATATAAAAGTGTTTAATTACCGCACGAAACTCTTTATTTTCCATTTTTCAAAAATTATAAAACTTGTTTACTTCAATCACCTGTAACAAAGAAAATAATCATTAAATATTTCGGAAATTTTGACAGATGGCTTATAAAAGATTGCTTTTAAAAAACAAAACCAGTTAGTTTTGCGGTCGCCCGTATTTATCGTGTAGTGAATGATTTCGAAGAAAGAGGGTCTGTAACTGATAGGCCTAAGCATGGACCACAACGTACCGCAAGATCGGCTGAAAACATTAAGTTAAGAAAGTGTTCGAAACAATCCATCAACCTCAATTCGACGCCGTGCTGAATGTAATGTAAAATACGCTCAAAAAGGGTCGCATTTGTGAGGCTAACAGAGGCGGATGTGATATTTTATTCCATACATAATTGCCGACATTAAATAAAACATTTAAGATCCATTCTCTTTCATTTAATCAAAAATTATAAACAAACAAAGTAGTATACCTTGCCGACGGAAACCCTGTATTTCTAAAATATTCGTAATATTTTTAAGTTCGTCTGAGCACAAGTAAATTTCTAAACTAAAATAAAAGAAAAACACGTTCAGCAGGGCCGAAGCTTTTATACTTTCTGGCAGCATTGATGGCGTTGTACAGGATGGCCCAATTAAGACTGAAGGGTTAAAAATATTCATAACTTGTTTGCTTATAATTATTTTTTTTTCTTTCTCAGGTTACACTTTACTAAACCAAAAAAAATCGGAAATCATTTTTTTAGATATGCTATCTAGTTTTTTTACTATTTTTAAAAAAAATCCTGTAATTAGACCCCATTTACACGAGGCAACTTTACTTGCCGCAACTCTTCGTTTGAAGGGGTAAGTGGAATGGAAAGGGGAAAAACTTAACCGTAATGTCATTTCCTTTTGTGTTTTCGAAGTGTGAAGTTGGCTGCAGATTATTTTAGTAGTTTTTCACACAAAAATCAGAACGAAAAAATCCAAGAATTTCAGAAAAAGCCAATAATAAAAACAAAAATTGCCATAACCGAATTGCCTTCTGTAAAACTCAAGAGGCAAGTTTAAAAGGGAATCATAAAAATTCAAGCAAGTGAAGTTGCCTCGTGTAAATGGGGACTTACTTTATAAAATTTGAATAAAAAATGGTGGAAATCTGAGGAAAACAAAACAGTTCTTTTGAATAACAACGCCAAAGAAAGCTATGAAAAAACATAAAATGTTTCACTAAATGAGTTTTTATGGTTAAGAATTGTGTATTTTAATTTTTTTTTGAGGGTTTTGTAAAGATTGTTGCATCCATGATGCTTTATAACTTCAAACATGCGACTTCGAATGGGATCGTAGAGGCTTTTGAGGTAGTGTAAGGAAATCTCATTCTTAGAAAACGCATTCCAAGTTGCGAATGATCCTAACTTATGGTTCCTGAAGATGGAGCCAATGCGCACACAGCAACAGCCACAATTGAGCCACAATTTCGGATCTTCTTAACCTTTTTGGCGAACCCTTCAGTCTTATTTGGGCCACCCAGTAGAAACCTTTTTGGCGAACCCTTCAGTCTTATTTGGGCCACCGAGTAGTATACATTGACAATATTAGGAGTTAGGGTTGTTGAACTGTTGTCCTATGGACCGTTGACCAATGGGCCAAGGACACAAATAATGTTGAATCCTTGAATTATTCTTTTTTTGTGTTCGTAGCGATAAGTGCTGTTGTTTTTAAATACCCACGATGGGGCCGATTTTTGGGCTCCCATGAACCGGTTC
Source organism: Hydrotaea diabolus (assembly GCA_963513945.1). NCBI lineage: Eukaryota > Metazoa > Arthropoda > Insecta > Diptera > Muscidae > Hydrotaea > Hydrotaea diabolus. The sequence goes on from OY740719.1 coordinate 167,530,446, forward strand.
GAGTGCAAAATTGTTATTTAATGTTCATTAAGGTACATATTTGTATTTTTAAGAAAATGTTATTGTGTCTGTGTACCCATATCTTTCTCTGTACCCAATTTTTCAGAAAATTATACTGCAAAATTTCCGTGTTCGAGCGGACCTTTTTTCGACAACCTGGGAACCTAGATCTAGTCTATAATTCTATTATTAGGAATCTGGACGAAATGATGTTGTTTTTAATACCCATATGTCCTTAAATAAAGCAGGCCGATATTTGAGCTACTTAAGCCCATATAGACCGGACCGACAATTTGTTCTAAATTGGCACAACTCGTCAATATTGGTACGAATTTGTATTTTTGAGAAAATTTCAGTATTTCTGGATGCTCATATGTTTCCGAACATTATAGGACGGTTTTTGGGCCTATTCAGACTCTTCCTATTCAGACTCTTCAGAAAATTACACTGTAGCTGAGTACACTCCATGTTCGAAAGAACCTAATTTTCGCCACCGTCTCAGGCTCCTTAGACTTATGTGTCAATGACTTAAATTTCGTCGAATTCGTCGAATTAATGTTTTTTTAATTCATGGCGAAATGTTATTGCTTTTTAAGAACCACATGTTCATAATATAAAAAGCCTGATATTTGAACCCCTAGGTTCAACATGGCCCATATGATGTTCTTAATTGACATAAATCTTAAATATAGGTAAATATTATGAACTGTTAAATAATTTCACTGTTTCTAGATACCCTCCAATTCAGCCAAATTGTAAAATTAATGTTATTTTCAGATTCTTCCTTAAGTTCTTGTTTTAAAGAACCTATTTTTCTACACCCTAGGAACCCTTGAACATTTTTTCAGATAAAATCTCAGCATTAATGTTATATTCGGATTCCTGACGAAATGTTTACTCTTTATAATACGCTTATGTCAATAGTCAAAGAAGACCGTTTTTGCGCCGATGTCCCAAATTGACTCAATCTAAATTGTAGGAACACATTTAGTTTTGTGAGTTTTTTTTTCACCCATATGTTCTTGAGCATTAGGCGACATTTATGGGGCCCCTAGGCTCAACGACCATGCCCTTTTTAGAACGTTCAATGCGTCTACGGCTACAACATCCCAGCATTGCTATTTTGCAATTTATTAAAGCTATAAGTGGACAAGACCTAAAAAAATTTGGTCAGTACTTTTTAAGTTCCTCAAAGAGGGACTGCTTCCCCTTTCGCCTTATACGATATCTAGTAATTTCTAAGAATCTAGATCTTTTTGATTGCATTTGATCGTGCTTTTAAAAGACAGACGGTCATGGCTTAATCGTCTTAGTTATGGGCTAGGGTATAAAAATCAATTTTCATTGAGCATCGAATGAGACCGATCCCATGCCCCAAAAGTGTTCCCTCCCAGAGATATGCGCGTTTTATGAAAGTGAAGTCGACGATTCTAAGCGCAAATAGAAGGGACCTATTCTTTAAAATGGCTCTCCTGAACAAAACTGGTTTTTAACCTTAGACCCCTTTCTATATTTCTAGGGTGGCAAATAAATATTTCGAGATGTTACAAACAGAATGACAAACTTGTATATACTCCCATCCTAGAGAGTATAAAAATGGTGTTTAAAGTTCTCTATCTGTAAGTTCACCAAAAAAAAGTTGTGTTTTAATTTAAGACCGAGCTCGCATAAACCAAAAAAAAACGTTCGAAGTTGATGGAATCTCTTTAAATAATCAGCCCTATTGCCGTTGTCGTTATCGTCGTTTTTAAGTCGGCATTACTTCAAACTGACATCAATTTAGTATTCTGTATCCACGACGACTGTTTATCGATAATTTGAAAAAACAAACCGAAACCCCATCTAAAACACTTGAATTGGCTAATTGATTTTTTAAGAATGTATTTGGAAAAGGATTCTTTATTTCTAGTGTACGTTCTGATGAAGGGCGAAAAAGACAAATGGAAAGTAAGTGGAAAAATATGTACGCCGTTTCCAGGACATGCATAATAGGCGTGTTTTATTTGCCGAGCTTACAATTTCCATATTTTGGTGAAAACACATTTGTCAGTTACATACTTTTTTCGAACATTTTTGTTCACACATTCCACTGCAACATGCCTCTTCTGTTAGGAAGAGTGAAAGATAGGAATATGTTTTGGCGGTTTGTCAAAAACACAGGCTGACCAGTAAACATCTAAAAATCAATATAAAAATTGATTTGGAGGCACTGTTAACTGACATAAACAAACATTTCAACACCGTATGGAAATTAAAAAAAAAATCTATTAAATTTAAGAAAAAGCCTTTACCGCATGCGCCGGGCGAAAAAACATCACCTAACTTTAAAAGCAAAATCAAATCGATAAGCATTTAGTAAAGAATAAAATTAGCTGCAACATTTAGATGTTTAGTTCAGAAAGCGTAGTTATAATGATGGGGCACGACTTTCACATCGGACTGGCACAGTCTGGAAATTTTCTGAGACCCTTGATGCCGTAGAAAGGGCAATTCGTCTTGAGTGATTTTAATTTGAAATGACCCTGAAATCAATGTTATATTAATAATGTTGAAGAAAATAAAGACAAATTATTTTTTGGAAAAATAATCCAATCCAATTAGGATTAGAACTATTCCTCTGTTTCAAAGAAGTGGTACTCCCTTTCCACAAAGAACTGCACAGAGAGAAAACTCGTTGAAAATCGGTCCGTATTACAAAAGACGTCACCGTTGCAATTGCGAAATATTTCTAATCATAACGGTTATTCGGTACGGAATACCAAAAGATAAAAGCAATAACTAAATTATGGTATTTATAACCAATAAAGCGGTTATACCAATGCACTACAGCAAAACCTCCAGTTGTATTAACCAATAACTTGACAGACTATTGTTGTTTGTTGCAAATAATTGGTGATGACAAAAAATTCGATATTTCTCGTATCCGAACCTAAATTTATAATCCTTTAGGAGTGAAACCTCTATTGCTAGAAAAGAAATATTTTTCTCCTAAGCGGATCCGACAATTTAAACTAATGTGATTTCAAACTTGGAATTCATGGCTATTGTTGTTTGTTGCAAATTGTTGGTGATAATAAAAAACTCGTTACGAGTATTTCTAATAACCGAGCATAAATTTGTAATCCTTTCGGAATAAAACCACTATTATTTTTCTCCTAAGCGATTCGGACAATTCAAATTAATCAGGGCAGTCATAGAAGCCATGTCGGTTTTGCTAATTGTCGTTTTTGCAAACCAATGCCATAAAACCAAGTTGGTTTTGTTCATTTCGAATGTAAATAAAGCCAATGTTCGAATCAGCTGTTGCTGAAAAACCCGATAACATTGGTTTTCATGACAGCAAAGCATTTTTTCTTATCGTTTTCAAAACCAATAGTAACAACGTTGGTTTTTACGACAGCCCTGAATGTGAATTCCAACTTGAAGTTCATGGCTACCTTCGTTTTTTTCTCAAAAATATTATTTATAAATTATCTCCGAATTGTATAAACTTAATTTTCTCCACTGAAAAAATTAAGCTCGTTCTACGTATTTACGAAACATTATTCTTATGTTCTTCGTACATTCTTCATATTATTGACGAGGTTTATCGTACGTTTCATGTATTTTGTGAAGGAGTTTTCAAAAATTTACGAACTGGCTTTTTAAAAACCTTCACAAATTGTCCTTCATATGATTTAAGAAAAGTTTCTTATTTTTATTTGTTTTGTTTACATTTATTTGGTCATTTATCATTATTATGACTTGAACAGTTTTTACTAAACAAAGGTCTCGAGCTAGAATAAAAGCAGTATAGTCAGTTTCTTATTTTGTATGAAAAGCCATCTTTAAAATTTTATGCATAATTTTTAGGAAAATTTTCTTAGAAACCTCCATTTTTTTACGAAAAAGTTCTTATTTTGTATGAAATGTCTTCAAAAGAAAATGATGCGTCATTTTTAAGAACATAATGCTGTACTTGTGCATACCTTAAAGGATAATTCTCATTTCTTTAAATCAGACTTCTGTATAAGTTACTTGAGTTGTGGCCCAGACTGCTTAAGAAAAGCCATGGCTATTGCAATTCACCATATTTTAACGTTCAAGTACAATGTGCATAATATTTATAAAAGACCGACTAAATGTAAACCAAACGAAAAAACTATTTCATAAAAAGTTTCATATTTTTGATTAACATTTTTCATATGTTAATCAAAAAAATTCTCATTTCTTTGATTAACATTTTTCATAAAAAATTATGTAGATGTGACATACGTTTATTGTGAAATATTGCTTATAAAAATATGATAAATTTTCATGAAAAATATGTATTAATTTCATGAAAAGTAAGTAGCATTTCATATAAAATATTAAAATACTTTATATAAGTAAAACGTATTCCTAAAAAATATAAAAGAAATTTTTAAAGAATAAGAAAATTTTTCAATAAGTTCCTAAAAATCACGATGGTTTATCAACAAACCGATTTCTTAACTATTAAGATTGGTTTTCATATTTGTTATGACTAAAAAAGAAAAAAAATTCGTAAATTATATGAAATATTAAATGATTTTCACGAACATAATTTTTTTAGTGTCTAAAGGATTTAAATAACGAAATACTATATAACGAAATACTGTATTTGCTGATCATAGCCTTTTAGCTGGACTATTCGAACAGGCTTTATTTAAATAAGAAAAATATTTTGCTTTTCAGGTATCAAATCTATTCAAATTCTAATACGAATTTCTTAAAAAATAAGAATTTTTTTCAATAAGTTCCTTAAAATCACGATGGTTTATCAACAAACCGATTTTGTAATTTTTAAGATTTGTTTTCATTTTTGTTATGGCTAAAAAAATTAGAAAAAATAGTAATTTATATAAAATATTAGTGATTTTCACAAACACGATGTTTTCAGTGTCTGAACGCTTTTAATAACGAACTCGTACTATATTCTTCTTAGTTCCCCAGCTGTATTTGCTGATCATGGACTTTCAGCTGGTCTTCTCGAAACATCGATGTATAGGCTTTATTTAAATAATTTTTAGGTACCAAATCTATTTAAATTTCCAATATCAGAGACCAAATTTTACAAGATGCACCATGTGGAGCAATAAAATGGGGAAACTTAAGGCTAACGACAATTTTATTGTTTACAAAAGAGTCAGGAAGTAGGAGTTTGATGCTAATTTTGACTTGGTAATCCGTTTTAGGAAATTTCTGCTCAATTGACAAAATAACTTGAAATCAACAAGGTCAGGCACTTCTGTTTTTATGCCCAAAGAATGTTCTTATACTGAGACCTCACATTCATTGCTCTGATTTTTGCATTGGATTTCCCAAAAGTTCAGCAGCTTGCATTGTTTGCAACAGTTTCTATTTATTATCAATTAATTAATAAAAGTAAATGACTGGTTTTTAAAATGCATAATTTAAATTCTAGATAAACATAGGTCAAGAACATAATAATTTTCGTATTTTCTTTAATTACATATTTTTTAAAATTCCACGACATAAAATCCTTTTGCCAGCAACTGTTTCACAAGATTTTCAATTGTTTTCTTTCCAATTTTTCTTTTATTTGTCTCTAAACGCTTTAAAAGAATGTTCAGTCAATACCCACCTGGCGACGACAAAAACAGTGGCATCCCCACACAATATCGAGGTCACCTATTTTTCCTAAAAGAATAGTTGTCGATAAATTACAACAACGACATCGGAAATACCAAATTATAGACGACGACAACGGGAATGGGGCTTAATATATATACTTTGGTCATAAATAAATACATACCAGTGCATGTGTATATATAAAACAAGAAACACCAACCAAAACACGAAAGATGGAACACTTTACACGACATTTACATTTATAAATAACTAAAATACGAACCCTTTTGAAATATTCCCAAATCACTTTCGATCACATACTTTTTTAAACTCAAACCAAAATTGATTAGATATCACACCAGAGTCATATTGAGATGGGCCAAAGAAAAATGGTCCTACATTAAGCGTTTTTTGTGACACCACTTGAAGGTACCACCTTTTCAGATTTTGTAAAAAGAGATAAACGATTCTGAGCTCATTTAAAGTGATGCGATATAAAATTTGATATCAAACAAACATAAGCTTTAAGAAACTTTAACCAGAATATTTCTCATGGCAATTCCCTGCATGTATTTCCCAGGAACTTTGGTAACACTTCTCAACAAAATGAAAAAAATTTCATGTACTCCGGATGCGATAATTTTTTCTGTGTAGATAACCTTGACATGAGCTCGAAAAACGCAATAAAAAATTTTTTTTTCGTTTGGTTTTTGTTTTATTTTTTTTTTTTAAATTTTAAAAATTTTTTTTTGGTTAATTTGTTTCGTCCGGCATAACTCGGGAACCACTAGCCCGATTTAATTGAATTAAATTTTAAAAAATTTAAAATTACAATTCCCTTAATCTGTTCATATATTGCTTTCCTATACAAGCAACGGTTTCCAAGTTAAAAATGAATATATAAAGGAAAAAACTTATTTTTTGCCTAAAGATTTAAATTTTTTTTTTTAAAAAATCCATAAAAAATCCAAAATGAAAAAAAATGTCAAATCTTATTACTTTTACGTAAAGTCACATAACCTATGAGCAAAATGAGACAAAGATCATGAAAATCGATGCACGCGTTTCGCTTTTATTCGCAATTGAGTAAAGGTATGAATTTCAAAAATTTGCTCGACATATGCACAACTTTGTCTATGGTGAGGTTTTTTCTTTTTTATTACAAAAAAAATTAAAATTTGTTGGGTGACAAAAATATATGACCTTAGCAAATTTTTGAATTTTTTAAAAAAAAAAATTTAAATCTTTAGGCTAAAAATAAGTTTTTTCCTTTATATATTCATTTTTAACATGGAAACCGTTGCTTGTATAGGAAAGCAATATATGAACAGATTAAGGGAATTGTAATTTTAAATTTTATAAAATTTAATTCAATTAAATCGGGCTAGTGGTTCCCGAGTTATGCCGGACGAAACAAATTAACCAAAAAAAAATTTTTAAAATTTAAAAAAAAAAAAAATAAAACAAAAACCAAACGAAAAAAAAATTTTTTATTGCGTTTTTCGAGCTCATGTCAAGGTTATCTACACAGAAAAAATTATCGCATCCCGAGTACATTTTGACTGTTGACTAGTGTAATTTAGCTTTCTTTCCAGGAATTTATTCATGCTATCTACTTTAGGTAAATGAATTTAAAATTCAAATTAATAAATTAATAAAATTTTACAATAAAAAATAATAAATTTTACAAAAATTTTACAATAAAAAGTTTAAAGAGATATTCAAAATAAAGATCTGTTACTCTTGTTATATTTAAACAGATCACGGCTGTCGTGCCGTCTTACACGTAGCCATATAATTTTGTATAGGAGTGTGAGACGTTATGATTGCGGCTACGCCTACGGTGGAAATCCGCTTTGGTCTGCGAGCTGCTTTAATATTTACGAGTAATAGGTAGCGAATTGATTATTATTTCCTAGTATTGCATTTATCGTTTTAAGCGCCGAAAGCGCTAAAATAATTTTTTTTCTGTGTTATGTGGCCGAAAAAATACACGGAAAAAGCGCAAGTCTAATAGTTTTTAGCGAAGGAAGGATTCCGACAAAATTTTCTTTTCAAAGTGCAGCTTTGGCAACATTTTCAATAGAAAAACAATTTCGACGAAATGTTAAGAAATTTTCAAGAAATACAGTTTTAAGAAATGTTCTTAAGAAATGCAATTTTTACAAAATTTTCTTAAGTTTTTTTTAAATTTTCTTTAAATCGACTTGATTATCTTTAAAAATAATATTCGACAAACTTTTTTTTAAGAATAGTTTTCGAAAAGTAGAATTGTGTAGAAATTTATCAAAGGGTGGTTAAATTTTAAGGGCCCATGTCATTTCTTGCCACCATTCGGACTATTGATAACGTGTGGAATGGCCAAGAGGCTTTAGTTCTTGAGTCATTTGCACCTTGCCAGCGTGTGAATGCAATTCTTTATGCATAATGTTCATCAACGATGAGCGTGAGAGGTGCAATTGCTGGGCACGACGACGAGTTGAGGCTCTTCAGCCACACTATCGCGAACAGCAGCAATATTTTCTGCAGTACGAGCTGTACGAGCATGCACTGATGTTTTCACATCTTCTACAGACTTGGTTTGCGCAAATTTGTGCACGATTTTTCCGATTGTACGCACATTTGGACGTTTAAATTGAACGAAAATATCACGCAGTGCACGATGTGCATTTTGATTTGAACACGCCCATTTTCATAATTAGCTGGAATAACTTAAACGCGTTTCTCGCTTGTGTATCTTTCCATGGTTCAAATTGAGTTAGTCTGAAATTGAGAAACATCAAATTAAATGCAGAAAAAATCTTGACGTTTAGGTGTGGTTCACATTCAACATCGGCCCTTAAAATTTAACCACCCTTATAAATCACAGAAATCTTCTTTATTAAATATTGAGATTTTTGTTATTAATTAAATTTTTGCGAAATTTTCTTTCCAACAGAAATTACGACGAAAGTTCTATAGAATACAATTTTGTTGAAATTTCATTTATTAAAAATTCAATTCGACGAATTTTTCTTTGAAAATTCAATTTGATGAAGTATTCTAGAAACACAATTTCAGCCAAATTTGCTTTAAAAATTTTTTCTTTAAAAATTAACAAAAAATTTTCTATATAAAAATATTATTTCGACAATTTTTTTTTCAAATACATTTCTGACAAATAGTTTAGCTAATTTCTTTAAAAATAAAACTTCGACCAAATTGTTTTTAATACAGGGTGGGCCAAAAGTTACCATTGGGTTGAAAAATTTTATAACTTTTTCGTTTATATAATTTTTTTATTTTTTTTTTGCTCAGATTATATAGAATACAAAATGGAAATATTGTGCACTTATTATGAAAAAAATTGTCACTTAAATGATCCTCACCCTGTATAATTTTGACAAATTTTTTTAGCTATTTAAAAATGTAAATTTGATTAAATTTTCTTTAAAAGTACAATTCGGTAGAAATTGTTTCCAAAAACTACAGTTCGAAGAAATTTTCTTAATAAAATAACGAAAATTTGCATTTTTTTTAAACTTTAATTTGGCGAATTTGAAATGCAATTCGATGAATTTTTCTACAAATATAATTTCAGCCTAATCTGCTTCAGAAATTCTTTCGTTAACTATCTTTTATCTCGTCGAAATTTCATTTAAAAATTCAATTAGGCGAATTCAATTTGGCGAATTTCTAATTAAAAATTCAATTTAAAAAATTTTTCTAAAAATTAAGAATTTTTTCGTTAACAATTTTCAACAGAAATTTATGTAAAAATCAATCTCATCAAAATTAAATTTTCAAAAATACAATTATTATTTGTAATAGAATTTCAGCCAAATTAGCTGAAGAATTTTTTTCTTTTTAAATTATAAACAAATTTTCTTTATAAATAACATTTCGACAAAATTTTGTTTCAACTAAAGGGTGGATAAATTTTAAGGGCCGATGTTGATTTTGAATAAAACACAAATTATTTAGGAAATTATTTTCATTTCTTTTTATTATGATAATATTGGTATGGTTCAATTATCAAATAATTATCGAAAAATTTCGAATAATTTTTTTTAAAATACAATTTTTTAAATCAAAAAAAATTTTTTTTTCGAAATACAACTTGGAAGAAATTTTCTTTTCAAAAAACAACTTTGATGAAAATTACTTTGAAAATTTTATGTCTATAAAATTATTTTGAAATAACTTTGAAAATTTAAGTTCTACAAAATTTCTTTAGAAATTTTCATTTTGATGAAAATTACTTTAAAATTCGATGAAAATTTATTTTAAAATACAATTTCATCCAAATTTACTTTAAAAATACAACTTACAAAAAACGTTTTTAAGAATACTATTCTAATAAAATTCCTTGAGACATACAACTTTGAGCAAAAATTCTTAAAGACTGATATTTTAAGGACATTTTGTAAAAGATTGAAGTTTAAAAAAATATTTTTCAAAACTAAAAATGTTAAGAGATTTCCAATGAAAATAAAATATCCTGCCATAATATATCCGGACAAGATATTTTTTTCGCTTGAAAAGATCTGTTTTGAGGACATTTTCCTAAGAAACTATATTTCACGATTGTTTTTTTAAAAACTCTATATATTTTCGGAACAATTACGAAGCATTACGATATTTTTATTAAAATTAAGTGTTGAATAAATTTTCCTTATAACTAAAAATGAAAGAAAATCCTTCGAAAGTGAAAATTTTAAGTAAAATTGTGACAAAATTCCCTTTAGAAACAAAATATTTTTTAGGAATAAAATTTCGAAAAGATGCCAAGTATTGAATAAATATTTCTTATAAGCGAAAAAGGAAAAAAATCCAGCAGATGTGAAGATTTTAAGTGGAATTTTTCAAAATTTCCTTTAGAAACAAAAGCTTGGAGGAATCATCGAAAATATGTCATTTTAAAACACAATACAACTTTGACGAAATTTAGTATTGAATGAATATTCCTTATAACTGTAAATGGCAAAAATAAATCCTGCGAGAGTGAAGATTTTGAGTGGAATTTTTTCAAAATATCCTTTAGAAACAAAAGTTCGGCAAGATCTTCTTTGATCTTTGAAAAGATGTCATTTTAAAACACAATAAAACTTTGACGAAATTTAGTATTGAATAAATATTCCTTATAACTGTAAATGGCAAAAATAAATCCTGCAAAAGTAAAGATTTTGCATGAAACTTTGTCAAAATTTCATTTAGAACCAAAAATTCGTTGAAATCTTCTTTAGGAACACAATTTCGAAATGATGCCATTTTTAAAAACAATCAAATTTCGATGTAGTTTAAATTTTCAGGTCATTTCTTTAAGATTTAAATTTAAAAAAAAAAACTATTCTTATAAATTAAAATATGACAAAATTTCTTATGGAATAAAATTTCCTGCGAAAGTGATTAATTTTTTTCCGCCTGAAAAGCAGTTGATTTTAGGCGCTCATTAGCAAAATTAAACTAATATTTTGAATATTTCACACAGGAATTAATTTCACATACAATGTAGAGTATTTATGTATAATAATTCAATATACATATGCATACACATACATGACAAACACTCACACATGTGCAACAGAAAAATACATCACATTTATATATATAAATATATACATATTAAAACTTATATTATAAATAATAATAACAAATAAAAAATAATACATATTAACAAATCAATAATAAACAAATACCGATAAGACAAAACAAAAAGTTATAGCTAAAATAAAACCAACAATAACAAATAGCCAACAGATACGTACGTAAGCCATTACTTTTCTTTCTTTTTTTTAGACAAAACAAACAATTTCTACTATATTTCAAATTTGATTGATATAAAAAGAAAAATAAAAAAAACAAGAGCCAACTAACAAAACTCATGTAATTCTCATTGGGTTCACGAAATGACTTCATCATAAACAACAAAACTAGATAAATCAAAAACAAAACGAAATAAAAACACTTGTTTCAATATTTTCTCTCTTTCTCTCTCTCTCTTGATACGTTAAATGATTTACGCTTTCGGCTTTTTGAAATGTAAGAATTGATTCTCATTCAAATTTGTTCGATTTCAAAATGAAAAACAAAAACCTAAAAAAACTCTATCAATCACAAAATAAAGAAAATCAACCCAGAAATAAAATAATTAAATAACAAATTGTAGTACTACCAATGAAATTGTCAAAGGCATAGACATCACCATCCACATAACATCACATCAATCCCATATCACCAACTCCCCTCCCCACGACACAAGCGGAGATCACATCCATGTATATCCGGTATATCCATAATTGTGATCCAAGCAATCACAAAACAATCACCAGAACGGCACGAAGAAAGGTGAAGCGAATGTATGAAACGTATGAATTAGCAAAAATATTTAGCAAAGAAAAACAACAACATAAAAATAAAACGAAAAGAAATCACCGATTATAGAAAACATAAACGAAAACAAAAATATGATAAAGAAGAAAAAAAACATAACTTAAACAAAACATTAAATCCATGCATCATTCAAACATACAACAAACATACTGAATTCGAAACCAAAACAAAAACAACAACAACAACAAACATAGCAATGCATTTAAATTATACAAAACAAAAATATTGAAAAATAAATAAAGCCAATGAAATAATAATAATAAAACTACAATACATTATATATAATATAAATAAATAATATTAACAAAACAGTAAAAAAAAAGAAAATACAACAGAAACAAAACAAAAGTGGTAAAAATGAATGAGAATGGCAAACAAAATGGTAAATAAAGAAAAGCACATGTTTGGAAATGAATTCGACCGCGCTGGTTTTTTTGTTAACAAATTTAAGTCAAAGCAAAAGACCGAAATAAAGAAACAAACTTGACAGATGCTAATGCACTGCTAGGGTTGTAAAAGTCGATTTTCGATTAGTCGACGAATCGACTTTTTGTTGCAAAAACTGAAAAAGTCGGGATCGAATTTGCATCCGCTTCAAATCGAACAATCGACTTTTGCGTTCGACTTTTTTCGAAAAAAAGGTACAGTATAACATCTCAAATTCGTACAGACTTAGTGGTTCGAGCATTGTTCGGATTACTGAGTTGTCCGGACTGCAGTACAAAACATTTTCAACTCAATATTTGTTTATGTTTATTTACTTTATAATGAAATAAGTTATTTAAAAAGCGAAAAAATAAGTAATATTTAATTCATTTTCACCACGAGCATTAACTTCAAAATTGGCAGAAGGGCTAAGAATGGATAACTTTGAACATATTTTATTCATTTCCTGACAGGTTCAATCTATCTCTTTTAACTAAATCAGTGGTACATTATCGTAATCGTTCCAATCGTTCAACGTTTTCCTAAAAAAAAGTGGTGTAAAATATTCTTTCTATATCCAACTTTGATGTTCTGAATTGAATTCTGAGCCATTGCTTGTAGAGTTCGGAGGCAAAAATTAAACTCGAAAGCTAGAGCCAGTATTGATCTCCCTTTCTTTTGGGTGCGAGGGTGCCTTATCCAATACCAAAAGTGCTTTCAATAGCATCTTAGAATTGGTTAGAAAATGCTTGGACACAAATTTTTAAAATCCTGATTCCATTTCGAGACTTAAACTTTTGCTACCAGTCGTTACTTGCAGAGAAGTTGTCATTTCCTAAAATTATAATTTCAATTTCATCCGAAATTGGCTCATGGTAATTACGTAATGTTTTGAATTTATCGCCTTAGGTGCCCTATCCAACACCAAAAGTGCTTTCAATAGCATCTTAGAATTGGTTAGCAAATGCTTGGGCACAAATTTTCAAAGTTCTGATTCCTTTTTGAGACTTAAACTTTTGCTACCAGCCGTTACTTGCAGAGAAGTTGTCATTTCCTAAAATTATAATTTCAATTTCATCCGAAATTGGCTCATGGTAATTACGTAAAGTTTTGAATTTATCGCCTTAGCGACCACTTACCTGTTTATTAAGCGAGTACCGATAGAACAAAGCCGATTATCTTTTTAAGATTTAATATCAAATATTTTTTCTAATGAATTTTTAGTTTTGTGTTGTCGTTTAGTGGTTGGTGCCATAATAAACGTCCTACCTCCTCTCAGGTTTTCACGAGTATACACCAACCATTTCACAATTAATATTTATTCTTACTAAAAAATTCTATCGTCTGTGTTGTTTTTGGGCTAACAAAAGAAACAAATCGATGTTCCCACTACAGAGGTAAAATTTATAAACTGTCCGGACTACTGGATAGTCCGGATTAGCGAGTGTCCGGACGAGAGAGGTTACACTGTATGTAAAACTGGCAACACTGTCACAATTTATCACATTCAACCGCTGTACTCACAATCAGTGGCTGTTATCAAATTGTTTATGTTTGGAAGCACATTACCAATTTTTAAATTGTGGGGCAATTTCAACAAAAGTAACTTCCACTTGCTTTCAAAAAAAGGATAGCTGCTAATCACAATTTCTGTTTCTTCCCATTTTATAGCGAAGTAAATGGCAAACAAAAATAGTTGACAAACAATTGAAGCACAGCCGCGAATAACGTTGTAAAAGCCAATTTTTACAAAACCGTTTTTTTTGCAAGTTACTGTTAACACTACTCTCTTACATCGCTCTAACACAAAATCAGCCAAAATTATGCACTTTATCGCTTTCAAAATGCAATTCGAAAGAGTCAGTCAGTGGAAGAACGTTGTAAGGTTCGAACAAAATGATAAGAACGGAATTGTCCAAAGCAATTGATAAGTGTAACAGAGGCACAAAAAGGAAATGTAATGTAGAAAATTGGAGGGATAATAAAAATAAAAGGTTAAGAAATAGTGGAAATTCATATATTTCAAGAAAAAATAAGAGTATACCTCCAAAAAACGCTCCAGAACAGGTAATGTGGAAAAACGTTTTAAGTGAATATTACGTTTTTTTCATTTAAATTCTCTTTTTACAGGTCTGTGACTGCCTATGCTACTTTTTTTGCAAAAAGTTTACCATAGGTCAAGTAAAAGAACACTTTTGTAAATTTTATGAAAAAAATTACAACGAGCAAGCGGCTTTTTTATCATCTTTGATAGAATTGAGCGAGCCCCAAAGAAGAAGAAACATTGAAGAAAGCATTTCTCAACGCAACGTAACTGTAAAATATTTCTTGCTGAGTCAGAATGGTAAAAGAGAGAGAGTATGTAAAAAAATGATTTGTCACACATTTCAGGTATGTATATTTTTGTTATTTTGTAGCATTTTGGGGGTCATATTTTATTTTTTAATTCCAAACATTATAGATAACGCAACGCAGAGTACAAATTCTGGTTGAAAAATTAAAGAATGGAATTAATTTAAATGATCAACGTGGCAAACATGAGAATCGTCCCCATAAAATCGTAGACCAAGAGAAAAGAAGCGTTATGGAACACGTATTAAGCTTTTCTAGCCAAGGAAGCCATTATAGTCGTTCCTCTTCAAAGAAAGATTGCTTAAGCCCTGATTTAAACATCACCACAATGTATAATTTATTCAAAGTGAAATACCCCGATACTTCGATATCTTTTAATACATACAGGCATATTTTTAATTCTGAGCACAAGTTACGTTTTGGTATGCCAAGAAGCGATACCTGTAAAGTTTGTGATAAGTTTTTTATTCAAATGGTTGCAGCTCCAAACAGCGAACGATTTGATATTATAGAAAAATCTGCCAAAGCACATCACGAAAAGGCAGAAAAAGCCTATACTCAACTTATAAATGATTCTATCGCTGCGGAAAACTCTGATAATATTGTTGTAATTTGTGTCGATTTACAGCAAGTGATTTTCACGCCAAATCTTACCCATTCTGATGTTTTTTTATCAGCGACAATATTCGAATTACAACTTCGCTATACATACTCTTCCAAACAATAAAGTTGATATGTACACATGGCACGAAACTGTTGCAAAAAGAGGAGCTGCGGAAATCAGTTCTTGCATTTTAAGACATATTTCATGCAATTACAATATGCTAAAAAAAAGGGGAATTTAGAAAATTAATAATATGGTCCGATATATGTGTTGGTCAGAATAACAATTGGACAACAATTTCATTGTGTCACAGCCTTCTTACAAAATATTTCTCTGAAATTAATCAAAAATTTTTAACTTCTGGGCATAGCTTTCTTCCATGTGATCGAGACTTTGCGCTTGTGGAAAAAAAGAAAAAAACCTCACAGCTTTTTATTCCGGACGACGTTTGCCGATTACTCGAGTCTACTAGACACTCAAATCCCTTTAAAGTACATAAAATGGGTTTAAACGACTTCAAAAGTTTTGATGTGTTAAATAAAAATTTATATAAAGACCCTAAATGCAAAATAACTGATGCTAGATGGCTTCAGATTTCTATTGATGAGCCAAATATACTAAGAGTAAGAAAAAATCACAGTATAGCAGAAACGTGGTCGAGCTATAAATTATATTCTAAAAGAACACGTAACTTGTCACAATTTGCGATGCAGCTTCTTCGGGACGAACCAATTAAACTAAGTGATGAGAAGAAAAAGGATCTCCTTGCAATGGCATCAAGTCAAGAATAATAAAAAGCAAACATACACATTGTTTTAAGCTTTTTGAAATATTTTTTTTATATTCCTGAAATGAATTTTGTTTTAATGTTGAATTCCTGATTATGTTACAAATAAAATATACTCTTTATTTAAAAAACAGAAAACAGTCTAATATAACTAAGAATTTTTTCTTAAGATGAATAACGTTTTAAATGCCATCGTACACTCTGTTGCGCTACGTGGAATAACGTTTTATCAACCAATGAGTTTTGGATATGTAACGTTTTTCCATTTTAAACATTTATAATTAAATAATAATTAAACAAATATTAGTATTCAATAATATTTTTTTAATAAAATATTTTTTTAAATCTATGCACTTCCATAATAAATTAATAAAAAAATTCTTGAAATTGTCTAACGCTTTTTAAACGTTTTTTTCGATTTGTGAACAATTTGAATTTTGTAACTTACAACGTTATTCGCGGCTGTGCTTCAATTATTGACAATCAACAGCTGTTTACTAAATGCAGATACTGTTTGTTGTCTGTCACCATAAAATTTTAATTTGCATTAGTATTTCGATTTTTAATGCAAATTAATTTTGTTCTCATACGTTTGGTGAGAACCCGGTCTTATAGAGTTCAGTCCTTCCTTCCTTCAACAATTGTTGTGAAACTTTCTGAGAAAGATCATCACGGACCCTTAATCTGGATAAAAGCTGTGTGCAGCTACGAAATGCAATGTCAATTTGACATTTTGAAAAAAAGTTTCTTCTATTAAAATGTAAAGGGAGGCCGTTTAAAATTTTAAATTTGAATGGGCTATAAAAAAATACAGATAATTTTTTCAAATTTTTGATTTCTTTAGAACGGTTGAACTTTGTCATTTATTAATAAAACACGATGCGTTCTCGTTCCCGTCAATGGTGAGCGTACTCAACAGATTTTTAAATTCCAAAAATTCAAGATAATGACATGTACGATAATTGGTTTCAACAAGACGAGGCCGCATGTCACACAGCCAACGCAATTATCAATATTTTACGCACTGTTTTTGAAAATCGAAAAATCAGCCGAAATTGTAATGTCATTTGGCTTCCTCGAAGCTGTGGTTTGACAAAAACCAAAGTAGTTTCTGTGGGGAGCCATTAGGGGTTAATGTACCGCAAAGTATCCAGAGACAATTCAAGCGTTGAAACATGAAATCGAAGTTGCCATTGAAAAGATTCGATTCCAAACAATCTAATAGGCTGTTTACACTACGGTCGCGTCCACGTCAACGATTTATCGAAAATTTGTAATGGTGTTTCCATTGTGTTTTGCGTCCACGTTTGCGTTCACACAGCTGTTTGTGTTGATTTGTTTTTTCTTTGCGGTGCGAAAAGTTTAATATTTTTGTGTTGTGGCATTATCATGGAGTTAAATGATATTATTTTGCTAACCGCAGTGGAAAATAAGGATCAACTGGTATTGCGCCTAATGGAAATGTGCAGTAGCAGCAGCGCCTTATGTTTATGCTGATAAACAGCTGTTTTAATAGGGATGTGCAATTTTCGGTGTTGCCATTAATAGGTATGGGTGGGTTTCGATTGCAAAAATAATCGAATTTATAGTAAACGCGACTTATCGGATAACGCGTCCAATATGAACGCGACTTTTTCCCATACCTAACTGCCTATGTTTTTTGTATAGGCTTTAAGGCGCGTTCATTGATTTTTAGACACGGACGTGGACGCGACCGTAGTGGAAACAGCCTATAAAATGTACTGAAAAAATGGGTTGATCGGATGAGGTACTGCCGATCCAGTTGTGGTAGTCATATGAATGATATTGTATTCCATTATTATTAAATGACAAAGTTAAAACTTTCCAATAAAATCAGAAATTTGAAGAAACTATCAGTACTTTTTCTAATCTAAATCAATTTTTTAGGCCCACTCATTAGAGACAAGAAGTCTAGAGCTGGTCAATGCCTGTTCAATGCGAAAAGTTATTTTTATTTATAGCCATTATGTCAGGACCGATCTAAACAACACATGGCAAAGGTACGCAGCAAAAACTCTGATTGCCAAGGAATGTTGCGCTTAAGGCAAAATAAAGTCTTTACTGCTTATAATTTTGATACATTACCTATTAAAGTTGTTGTTACAACAATATACTTTGAGTTGAAAGTCCTGTTCGCCTATAGGGGATCTGCTTCGAAATCTTGGCGCAGAAAACGCAGCATTTGAATTGGATTTGTTCAAAGGGAACCGGGAGTCAGATGAGTGGGATTGGTCAGACTATTAGAGGTGCAGCACGTCATGTGTTCCCTTATGTCAGGCGGGACAAACGTCCAAAACGGTAGCATTAAATCGCGCCCAATACGAATGGAGGCGACTGCACCATCCAGATCTCAGCTGAGCCAGAACCACAAGCGTCTGCTGAGGTAGCGTCTTCACCCCTAGTGAAATCTGCGGGCGGTGTCGTCTCAGCACTACATTCACGCTATATCTGGATACTGCTGCTGTGACTTCAACAGCGCGAATGTCTTTCAGACCTGCCTGATAGTTTCAATGATCCAGAGGCACTCCCTTGTACAGCTGGACCCTCCTTTGTAGATCATGAGAATCGTACGGCGGAGGCATCCTGTCCATGAGATGATGGTTGGGTTGACTACTGCGAAGACACCCAAGCAGGTACTGCTAAGACAGCAAGAATTGTTCTAGCGTACGTTAAGAACCTTTGTCGAAGGAGGAGACACCCCGATGATGTTTATAAGGCGGCATTCTGGCAAGTCTAAATTTTCTTCCACGTCGTCGTTCTCGCGTTTCTCACGACCTATCGCTTTATAAGAGTTTAAAAAAGGTTTCTTTGTCGCCTACCCCAAATACTGTCGGCTAGTGACTTGAGGACCTTGTTTCTACTTTAAGGCTGATCGCAGATAGCTGTAGCGTTTGTAGAGGTTCGAAAAAGACTTTCAATGGAACCCCAATAATTGTGGGGTAGTTGGTAGTCGGGATGTTGACGTCATCGACTTTCACATTTAGTGACAACTGCACCTCTGCGGTTATCGATTTTGGAAAAAAAACGATTTGGTTAAGAAGTCAAAACGTCCTGATGTTCATCCAGGCCGAGCCGTATATACCCTTCACCGTCCCAACTCTACAAAAGCGCCAAAAAAATGTACGTTTTTTGGGCATATGCGGCAGACCCTAATCTGAGCCATTACTCTATAATAGATTTCCAAGAAAACTTGCTTTTATTTTAGTACCCTTATCTCAATGCAGGACCATGCAGGACGTTTTTGGGACCATATGAGCCAAAAAGTCCAGCAACTAACTATAACCTTTTTGAAGTATTTACTGCGTCCCAACTAATTGTACTCATTTTGACCATTGTCCCTCAACAAAAAATTATTATTTCCTAAGCAAATCCTCAAAAACCGAGATACCTTTAGTCCCTTAAAGGGAACCTTTTCCCCTGGTCCGATTTCGCCCATCTACCATCCCAAACAGCTTTAGACCATAAGCCATCATGATGCAAAATTTTAAGATTTGACCGCTATCGTGGTTTCAAAAGACGGACGGATATGGTTAGATTGTCTTAATTCACATTTCAATTTCTAATCGGCATTACTCGTAAAGTACGAGGGTTGCCATATATATTTCTGGCAACACTTAGTGTTGCCTGGCGCCATCTGACATTTCTCGCGGTGCTTTACAAGACGCTTATAAGATCCTCACAGGTGACGAATCAATGATCTATGCGTATGCGCCCGAAACAAAAGAGCAATCGACCGTGTGGGTCTTCGAAGACGAGCCAAATCCAACGAAAGTTGTCCGTGGAAGAAGCACTTCGAAGCAAATGGTCGCCTGTTTCCTTGGCAAAAGTGGGCAAGTAGCGACTGTTCCGCTTGAGCAATGTAGGAGGTCAATTCTGAGTAGTACCACAATTTGTTTGTCTGAAGTCTTCGGAAAAATTCGAAAAACGAACATGAGAAGTCGAATCATTGTACACCATGACAATGCAACCTCTCACGAGAGCGCTTTTTTAACCGGCCAAAACGTCGAATTGATGGGTCATCCGCCGTACAGCCCTGACTTGGCACCCAATGACTTCTATTTATCCCCGCACATCAAGAAAAAAATGCGTGGTCAACGATTTTCGTCGCCAGAAGATGCTGTTGGCTGAAGCGTTCAAAAACCATGTTTTGGAAGCGTCTCAATCGGAGTGGAAAAAGTGTTTCGACAATTGGTTTGAGCACATGCAAAAGTGTATAAATCATGCTGGAGAATGCTTTGAAAACAATAAAACCATTTTTGATGATAAATATTCGCATTTTCATTATTAGGCCAGAAATATATATAGCAGCCCTCGTAGCAGACATTTACGAGGTGGCAAAACCTGCAGCAGACGAATAGATAGATTAGATGTTCTTAGCCGTATATGAACCTGGTCTTACTTGAAGTCGTTTACGATAACCATTACACCACGGCAGCCCACATTCCTTGGGCAAAATATTTGTTGCACAGTGTAATTAATCGCAACTTCTAACATCTTTAAATGTTATCAATTTAACTTTACTTGCCGCCTACCCTAATGTTGTTCCGCAGTGCCAGTGGAAGTGCCTCATTAGAATTTTTTAAATTTACCCTACTTCAGGCAGCAAATTTATTGTTCCAATTGAATTTTCGAATATTTATCAGAGAAGTCAAAATCCGATCATGCCCGTAGAACCAGAGATTATCAATAAACACTTTGGTCCATATTTTAGAATGTGGGTCACGTACTGACATCTGCTGGGTAAACACAGCGTTATTTCGTAAACATTGACAACAACCAATTAATTTTGTTTTGTGTTTAATTACAGCCAAAGACCGTTGTTGACACACACGAAGTATGACGATAGTTCGTCTACAAACTCTAGATGTCAGGAAGCACTATTGCAGTCAAGAAAATCATGGCACAGTATTTCTGGTTTTTAACACATGAAATAATATAATTCATACAATTACCTAAAAAGAACAGAAAATTCGCCAGGAAATTGATGAAGAACCTAAGCAAACGTAGTTTTTTCGTAGAATAGTTCAGTGCTGACCCCTAGTGCGTATTTATAGCAATTGACTGGGGTTATCTCAAAGAGAATATATATTGTAAATACTCTTTGTCCAGACCGATCTCGTTTATCGTACAGTTAGCATTCGAGTTCAACCAGCTCTATTAACATATGTGATGCGCAAAACAGAAAGGGACCTAAGGGTAAAAACCAGTTTTGTTCAGGAGAGCCATTTTAAAGATTTAAATACGTGTATCTTTGGTGTACCATTACTTTCATAAAACGCGCTTATATCTGGGAGGGAACACTTTTGGGGCATGGGATCGGTCTCATTCGATGCTCAGGTGTTGTCCACATCAAAAAGAAGTGAAAATTGATTTTTTTTTTACCCTTAGGTCGCTTTCTCTATGCGCTGTCACATATCTGCACTTTGGGATGACTGCCCTTTAGAGTAGTTGTTCCGGCACTTTTTATAAACACACACACCGTTCTACTTGAGCGCCACCTAGTGCGCACTAGCATAAGAGATTTTAAAGCGTGCTTATAATTTATCGACTACGTTGTAATCGAAAGCAAACGAGCAGTTCACATCATACGATATACATAAATCAAAAACGTCTTTTTTTCCAAAGACCAGACACGAGCTTTATCAAAAATCAAACAACAGAGTTGAGTCAAAATCAGTTTGGGAATACTGTTTTTTTGTTATTGTTAAAGTGTGCGAAGTTAGTGTTTTTGTGTGTTTCAATTTTTAATTTCTAGTGTTGTAGTGACAAACGGATGTGGAAAACTTTACCATCATTTTTAAGTTTTTTCTGTTTTGAGCAAAAATCGTCGTGAGCAAAAACATATATCAAAATAGATTTATTACATATATATACTTAGTAGGGACATATATACTGTTACACACGTTTTATGTTGTAAAAAAAGTACTGAATGTTTTTAGACCAACTATTTTTTAATATATTTATTGATGTATATTGTATCCAAAAGAATCTACTTATTCGAAATGTCCGCCTTTTGCCTTTACACACGTCTTAAGTCACACTGGCCAATGGTCTGTTGGTAAATTTTGGCCGATGTTTCGACTCCTTATTCGCAGAAATGCAGGACAGTGACCCCATCGTAAGAGACACCCCACCAAACCATGACTGAAGCTGGGTGATGAACCTTTTCCACCCTTGGGATCAGTTCAGATGCTTCCATAGATGACCGCGCATACACTCTACCATCTTTCTTGTTAAGTTTTTCCTGAACGGTAAAAATTTTTTCATCGGTGAAAAAATTTTTCTTTGCAAGTTACCAGCGTGCTTCACCAAAAGACGTTTGAATTTTTCAATCCTATTTTTTTGAAGCTGCAGTCAATAAATGTCCGGTAAGTCGTTTGAAAGCCCCAAGTCCCTAGTCTTTTTTAATGATTCGACTCATGGACTTTTGCGTGATATCCATCTCACGGGCCATGATTTTCTGTGAATTCTTGATTTAACGGCTTTGATGACATGCGGTGTTCGAACAGAGCGTGGGCGGCCCGACCGGTTGCGGTCTTTTACATCTCCAGTCTCCTCAAACAGTTTTATGCATCGGTAGACGAACATGCGACTAAACCCTAGTGGCCGAGCGTTTGAAAATATCGTTTTTTTTTCATTGCACACTTGAAAAGCGCTATTACAGCGATACGGTTCTCATTATCTGATCACTCCATGATGAAAGTTGAAACAATTTTAAAATCCCGTTACAGACTAACGCTATTGAGATTAGCTTTCAAAACCCATGTGACATTAGCGGGGTATGTTTAGTTCTACTATTGAAATGGGTGTGTTCAATGTTGTAACAGTATTTATGTCCCTACTTAGTAGACGCAAAGAAATAAATCCATCCAATTATATTTGATGATCCACTCTCCGGTGGATTACCGAAATTTCCACTCTTTAGGCTTAATTGTTTTGTCTCCTTGTGATATATCATAAGAATAAAATTCGCTTTCGTAGTTGAAAAGTAAATATATCACTTGCCATTTTAAAAGTAAATATATAATGTATTCAACTATTACGTACATTTGTACACTCCTAACATAGATATAAAAAAAATAAATAATGACTGATATAAAAATAACAATTAAAGCAAATGTGGATAAAAAACCCAAAATTTGTGCGTTACTGAAGTGTGTTTTTCTACATTATTGCACAGAAGAAGCATCTTGTACAATTCATCGTCTTTGCTGCGCTCCTCCTTTTAGCAGCACTCAGTCACGCACAAATTCTCCTGGTTTATTTTTCCACATTCGTGTGTACACAATCACTAGAACGCTAGAATATACTGAAATACCAAAATATACACAAAATACTAATAGCCTGTTTACGGTGCTCGAACGGAACCCAGTCACTCACTTTCGCGTAGAATTTGGTTTATATTACTCGCTTAATTCGGTTCGCCTGGCATAACGTTATGACGTAAGAATAGACAAACAGCATGCATTAGTGCCATATCAGCAATTTTGGAATTTGCTTCCAAAAATCCTCTTGTTATTGTGAATAAACTATAATAAATTCAACACTGCCTGTCTTTAATGACATCAGCTGCTGTGAGAGAGAGCAAAAAAATGACAGTTCTCAATATTTGTAAACAAACCTTAACTTCCATTTTGTATTTGTTTACATCGTGGTTATTTTTTGTCCTTTTAAAAATCATTCGAGTATTGTGTTTTAAATGTATAATTTCGTAGCAGTTTATTTTGTGGATTAGGCAGAATGGACAGAAGAAGTACCCCGTAAGCAGTTGCGAAATATTAATGTCTTGGAGATGCCCACAAACCAGTAAGTATGGGGTGATCCATCTAGAGGTATTTTTTAAGAACAAAAAATATATAAAAATTACAATCAAGTGTGGAATGTTTATTGGTAATTTTAAAGGACATTTTATGGCATTTATTTTTCAAATGTTGGCCGCAACTACGCCACAGGATTTCCATTCTGAGGGTCCAATTTTGGATGACTCGTTCGAGCATTTCGACCGGTATGGCTTTAATGACACGCGTAATGTTGGCTTTCAAAACCTGAATCGTAGCTGGTTTTTCAGCATAGAATTTGGACATTACGTAACCCCAATGAAAGATATCTAAAGGTGTGATATCACTTGATCTAGGCGGCCAACTGACCTGTCCAAAACGTGAAATTAGCTGCTTTTCTAAATGACCTCCCAATGGCAAGTGGCACAGCCCTGTTGAAACCAAGTGTTGTCAAGATTACGGGATTCAATTACAGGTAGCAAAAAGATCGATATCATGGCGCGATGACGAGCACCATTCACGGTAACTGTCCGGCCATCATCATTTTTGAAAAAATATGCACCGATGATTCCACCAGCTAATAAACCGCACCGAACCGTGGTTTTCTCTGGGTATAATGGCACCTCTTGAATCTCTTCTTGTTGCTCTTCAGACCAAATGCGGCAGTTTTGTTTATTGACTTTGCCGTTGAGCCATAAATGGGCCTCATCACTGAACAATTTTTTGGTCGAAAACAGCGATCTTTCCGTTTCTCACCGAACGCTTATTTCCATAATACAGTTGCCAACTTTTGAAGGCAATTATTTTCAAAAAATCAATTCAAAAAATATATATTTTTGTTCTGAAAAAATACCTCTAGATGGATCACCCAGTACATTATACTTAGTAGGGACATAAATACTGTTACAACATTGAACACACCCATTTCAATAGTAGAACTGAAAATACCCCGTTAATTACATATGGGTTTTGAAAGCTTACCTCAATAGCTTTAGTCAGTAATGGAATTTTAAAATTGGTTCAACTTTCATCATGGAGTGGTCAGATAATAAGAGTCGTATCGCTGTAATAACGTTTTTGAAGTGTGAAATAAAAATAAACGATATTTTCAAAACGCTCCGGCCACTAGGGATTAGCCGCATGTTCGTCTACCTATGCATAAAACTGTTTGAGTAGACTGAAGATGTAAAAGACCGCCACCGGTTGGACCGCCCACGCTCTGTTCAAACACCGCATGTCATCAAAGCCGTTAAATCAAGAATTCATAGAAATCCGCTCCGAAAACAGAAAATCAGGGCCTGTGAGATGAATATCACGACGTACCGGACATTTATTGACTGCAGCTTTAAAAAAAAATAGGTTTGAAAAATGCAAACGTCTTTTGGTGAAGCACGCTTATAACTTGCACAGAAAAATTTTGTTCACCGATAAAAAAATTTTACCGTTCAGGAAAAATTTAACAAGCTAAATGATAGAGTGTGTGCGCGGTCATATAAGGAAGCATCTAAACTGATCCCAAGGGTGGAAAAGTTATGGTTTGGTGGGGTGTCTCTTACGATGGGGTCAGACCTGCATTTGTGCGAACAAGGAGCCAAAACATCGGCCAAAGTTTACCAAGAAACCGTTTTGAAAGCTGTTGTGAAGCATCTTAACAATTCCCTGTTCCAAAACCAGCCATGGACTTTCCAGCAGGATTCTGCAGGCCTGGCTTCGAAACAATTTGCCAGCGTTCATTTCCTCTGAAGAATGTCCCTCTGACAGTCCAGATTTGAACCCATTGGATTACAAATTGTGGACGGTTTTAGAGGACAAGGTTTGTCACAAAGATACCCCAACATTGGATCTCTTAAGACTGCTTTGGTTCGATCTGTGGCCAATTTTCCAATTGAAAAGGTTCGTGCAGCTATTGACGATTGCCCAGTGCGACTTAAGGCGTGTGCAAAAGGTGGACATTTTGAATAAGTAGATTCTTTTTGGATACAATATACATCAATAAATATATTAAAAAATATTTGGTAATTTTATTTTATTTATTTTTTACAGGATAAAATATGTGTAGCAGTATTTATGTCCCTACTAGGTATATATGTATAATTATATTTTATATTATATGTGATTACCTTTTACTTTCAGTATTTTTTTTCTTCCATATTTTAGCTAAACGAAAACAAAAAACAAGTGACTAATTTTGACAACTCTTTTCGCCTAAATGAGAGCAAAGCGAGTCACATAAACCAAAATATGTACTGACCCTCTAAGAAAACCGGCACGAAAACGAAACGTTGGCGAAGTCATTTTTTCATACAAGACTACGAAAACGAACCGATTTTGCGATACGTAAATGCACCGTAAACGTTAATTTCGGAATAAGAGAATTAGAAAAATAAAAGTAGTAGTTTGAATGTATTGGTAGTACGCCAAGGCTAAGCTAAAGTAGTACGTTTACGTAACACTAAAGCGGTCCGTTTTCGTAATACCAGAGTGTTGCGTTTACGTAACACTGAAGCGGTACGTTTTTGTATCTGCAAAACGTTCTGTTTCCGTACTGAATTTCTTTCTCTATCGAAATAATATAAGCTTTTTTATACTGAAGAATTAATGTTGCATATATTGTGAATGATTATGAATTCTTTGGCTATTACAAAATATAGATATGTAGATATAAATATACTACAAACGTTTTATAAATACCTATAAACATATTTATTGTATGTATTTCACGATAAAGTGTAACCGTATAAATAAATAGTTTGTATCTTTCTTTAGAATTTATGAATAACTAATATTATAACACAAGAAATTTTAAATTTACAGTCAGTCCATTATTTCTTTTTAGCAGGGTTTCAATTCTACCTGTGATTATTTTAAATTTAAGGCTTAAGTTATAATAGATAGGAACATTTAGTTTGTAATTTAATACATAATCACATGTGTTTTAAAATTAAAAACTAAAACTGGCAGGATTTTACTTCAACCTGCTTATGAGGCGAACCTGCTTCATCAATATCCATTACACCCGTCGTCATGCACAAGTCTATTTCTTGATTTTCAATGTTTTTTTTCAGTTCTCTACATTTTTTTTGTTTTTTTACACAACCACTAATTTCACAAACACTTCTAATTTCCTGCCTTACTTCGAAGTATCATTTTTTGTCCATTTTTAACTTTGAAATTATATTAACACTTACAAAAGCTGATTTTGTTTAACAAAATCACTTCACTTCAAACATCAACTAAATCAATTAAAGAAAAAACAGTTAATGCCGTTACCATTAAGAAAAAACAGTTCGTTTTCGTATCGCAAAAACGGCACGTAAACGGATTGTTTTAGGTACTTTTTGGTTTAAATACGTTCGTTTCCATTACGCAAAAACACTTCCATTTCGTACCGTAAAAAACGGCACGTTTACGAAGAGTTTTACGCAGAATTAATTTCGTCGTATTTTTATATGAAAAACTATGCAAGTGTTAGTGATATGGCGGTCCGTATGCAGTTCGTTTTCGCTCCGCAAAATGCGTTACGTTTATTTTTCTTGGAGGGGAACGCTTATGTACTAGAGTGACTCGGTTTTCGTACGACTGATGGTTGTTTGATAAACTGTTTGTCGTGTAGCACTCGAATAAAAAGCAGTCATTCGAGCACCTTAAACAGGTCATAAATTCGCACACTCCAAACACAAAAAATACAGCGTTCCCAAATGAGTTTTACTCAACTCTGTTTTTCGATTTCTCGATAAATATCAAATCGCCGATCTGGTACAATTTATCGTATTTGTTCCTAAAGACAAAAATCGATTAAACTGGAATATATAATCGATTTTTAAAACTTATCGAATAAGTTCTCCCATCACTTGCAGTGAAAGCCAGCTGTCAAGTCGACGGTCGTGGTGTTGTTTTATTTCTTGACCAACCTAAACAAAATGAATTCCTCTACGTGGCATGTTAGCTCCTTTTTCACCGTTATTTTCGTTGTTTTGCTGAATATTGTGGCCACACAAATTGTGTCGCAAGAGGTTCCCAAGCCATGGTATGAAAATCTTCCGGCCGTAGCAATGGACTACAAGGTAAGGGATCTTTGAAAAAAATTGTTCTTCGAGGGGTGCCTAACATATTTTGTTTTCTTTTTGCTGCCATACGCAACAGGTCCACATCGATGCCGGAAAGGAAGACTGCTACCATCAGTATGTGCAACCAGGAGCCACATTCTATGTTTCATTTAGTGTGAGTTTTGGTTACGAATGCCATGGACGAATAATTTTGTTAAAATGTATAGCACGTCTAATACGTCTTGTCTCCTTTTGTAGGTTGTTCGTGGTGGTGATGGTATGGCTGGATTTGCAGTGCGCAATCCTGCCGGCACAATAGTAAAACCCTACCAGTGGCAGGCTACAGCTGATTACACAGATCAAGTGTCTCCTGGCGGCTATTATTCCGTTTGCATTGACAATCAGTTTTCGCGTAAGGAGTAACAAAAACCAATTTATAGTACTCATGTTCAGTCGTGTTAGTCGCTTTCCAGTCACGATAAAATATTTAGGGACCTTATGTTATCCGTTCCTGAAGAGGATAATGAGTGTGCCTAAATTAACGAATTTAAAATGAGCGCAAGTTGTTGAAAAAATAATGCTTTAGCGTATCGGCGTGACTGTAAAGGATGTGATGCGATAAAGAGTTAGAACAAACATATGCTTAGTTTCGCCCAAGCTAATTAAGAACTTGTTCTTTTTACCACTAGGATTCGCTGGAAAGTTGGTTAACATCTACATAACCGTTGTAAAGTATGATGCTTGGGACAAGTATGCCAAGGAAATTGAAGCATTGCAGCTTAATATGGAAAACTTCACGGTAAGATTTAGCGTTGTCGGCATACTTTATTATTTTACAACTAAAGCATGTTAAAGAACCAGTTAATGTAACTAGAGTAAATTAGTACATGTGATGTATACTTTTTTTAATTCTACCTTTCAGACTGTTATTGGTACCGTGGAAAGAAACATCAACGACATGTTGGCCTATCAGTACCACAGTAGGAATCGTGAAGCTCGTGACTACGCTTTAGTTATTGACAACAACTCGTACATACAATCATTTTCCCTTTGCCAGATTTTGGTCATCATTATTACATGTTCTGTGCAGGTAAGTTTCCACGTGAATATCAACATAACCTACCAGCCCTATAACTTATCATTCTGTTTCCCTTTAGGTCTTCTTTGTTCGCAAACTATTCAATGTTAAGGATGGCAGCTCCCGGAGTCGCATATGAACGAACATTGAGTTCATTGTCAGCCCAGCTCAGCTTAGCATTCTAAGAATTAAAGACTTGTAACGCCATTATGAACATTAACCGTCGTCGTGGTCATTCCGCAACTTTTTTTCGTCTTTTGACCGTGATCTTTTTTCTTTGTAATTAAATTCTCTGGATCGCATTTTTTGATCTTCTTTTTCGATTCACAACTTATGCCTATTCTGCTACGCACTTTTTCATTGTACGCATTACTTGTAATTTATAAAGTTGTTTGTGTTTATATACATACGTATTTTATTGAATAATTGGAAGACGGAGATATTTGTATTTTTGTATAAGATGTAATAAAACAAAGCAGTTTTTAAGAAAATTTAAAGACCATGTCTTTAAGCTGAATTGAAACGAAAATAGATAAATGTACCCTCTTATAAGTATGTCGATTTTTGCAAAGGCTAGCTATAGAGGGACAATTTTTAGGCATGTCTGCCTTGAGATAGATGGTCTTTGGCGTTTGCGTCCTTGTACAAATGAATACAATGTGGGTATGTTTGCATACATCTGAATATCTGTTGACCGACTAGCAATTAATATTACTACCAATTTTGTACTATAAAGGTTTGAGCACACTATCATACTACGCATTTTACCACTTTTCGATAGTTCTTAATCCTTTAAAAGAAGTTTCAAAAAAGTGTTGTATTTTCTGCCTAGCAAAGGATGAACAATAAAAAAAAGTTTTTAGCCATGCGAGACCTACACCGCTATACTATTCAGAAAACCAGCCTCATCCGAGCAAGGTTCACTTATACGCTCTCGAACTAGGTACTATCGTAATTTGATTTGTTGTGTAATGTGTGTTAAAATCCTTCAAAATTAAGCTTTTAAATATGATTTGGTCTATTGAAAGCAGCACTTATTAGTCTTTTACCCTTTTTACAACAAACGTAAACAAATTACGATGGTACTTTGTCCGGCCCCAAATTGTATACGTATGCAACTTCAGCAGCGAGGACATATTATATGACTGGTATATGGAAACATAGAGGTTTTAAGTCAAATTTCAGCAGGGTTTGTTATAGTTCGCGTATTCTGGCGTGAGGACCTAAAATGGATGACATATGCGAGAATATAAACTGTTACGTCACTGACTTAGGACGCTACTTTACTGCCATAGACCGCAGAGGTGCGGATATTACTTAATGTGAAAGTCGATGACGTCAACGTCCCGACTTCCAACTACCTCAAAGTCCTTGGGTTCACATTGGACAGACTTTTTTGATCCTCTGCACATGCTAGAGCTATTTGCGAAAAGATTTAAAGTAGGAACAATGTCCTCAAGTCACTAGCCGGCAGTACTTGGAGTAGCCGACAGAGAAACCTTACAAAGCAATAGGTTGATATGTACCGGTGTGGTCGGCGAACATGATTACGAGGCAGTGACAAAGTCAAACTTGCTTAAATGTTACGTCACTGACTTAGGAGGCTACTTTACTGCCACACTGCTGGCTGCATGGACCGCAGAGGTGCGGTTATTACTTAATGTGAAAGTCGATGACTTCAACATCCCGACTACCAACTACCGCAAAGTCCTTGGGGTCACATTGGACAGACTTTTTTGATCCTCTGCACATGCTAGAGCTATTTTCGCAATATTTAAAGTAGGAACAAGGTCCTCAAGTCACTTGCCGGCAGTACTTGGGGAGCCGACAAAGAAACCTTGTTGACCTCTTACAAAGCGATAGGTCGGTCTGTAGCAAACTTCACAGCACCGGTGTGGTCGGCGAACGTGAGTACGACGCAGTGGAAGAAAATGCAGACTTGCCAGAATGCCGCCCTCAGAACTTCAACAGGGTGTCTTCTGAGGACCATCTACATGAGAAGACGAAGATCGTTACCGTGAGCAGACACAATTTCTGGTTGTCTAAGCAGTATCTGCTTGAGCGTCTTCGCAGTAGTCATCCAAACCACCATCTCTGGGACAGGATTCCTCCGCCCAGGCAGATCAGATACGATCTTCATGATCTACAGAGAGAGGTCCAGCGGTACACGGGAGAACCTTTAGATCATCGAAACTATCAGGCAGGGCTGAAGAACATTCACGCTGATAAAGTCACAGCAGTAGTATTTAGCTACAGTGTGAATGTAGTGCTAGCTGAACATCCCCCAGAGATTTTACCTGAGGAGAAGGTACTACCCCGGCAGACGCGCGTGATTCTGGCTCAGCTGAGATCTGGATGGTGCAGCCGCCTTAATTTTTATGGGGCACAAATTGATGCTAACGTTCCGCACATCTGTCCCGCCTTACATCAAAGACCACATGACGGGCTGCACCTCTTTGATTTCCGGCCAAGCCCACTCAGCTGGCCTCCAGGTCACTGTGGACGCATCCAGTACAAATGGCGCGTTTCCTCTACCTGTATATCGAAGCAGATCAGCTATAAACGAACAGGACTTTAAAATAAACAACAGATCGCCGCCATGTGCCGCTACAACAAGAAAAACAACAGCTCACACTAACGCTCAATGCCTTCTTTTGATGTATATTGAAAATAGGGGCAGGTCGGAGAGTGTAATTACCTTTAGTAAAATCCGCTCAAAAATCATGTTTTGAAGGTGTCTCAATCGGAGTGAAAAAGTGCTTCGACCATTGGTTTGTGCGCATGCAAAAGTGTATACTAGAGAATACTTTGAAAAACAATAAAACCATTTTTGTGATAAATATTCCCATTTTTATTATTAGGCCAGAAATATACTTAGTAGGGACATAAATACTGTTAAAACATTGAACACACCCATTTCAATAGCAGAACCGAACATACCCCGTTAATGTCATAAAGGTTTTGAAAGATAAACTCAATAGCGTAAGTCTGTAACGGGATTTTAAAATTGTTTCAACTTTCATCATGGAGTGGTCAGATAATGAGAACCTTATCGCTGTAATTGCGTTTTTCTAGTGTGAAATAAAAAAAGCGATATTTTCAAAACGCTCCGGTCACTAGGGATTATCGTCTACCGATGCATAAAACTGTTTGAGGAGACCGACTCCGGTCGGGCCGTCCACGCTCTGTTCGAACACCGCATGTCATCCGTTCCGAAAACAGAAAATCATGGCCCGTGAGATGAATATCACGCAAAAGTTCATGAGTCGAATCATTAAAAAAGACTTGGGACTTGGGGCTATCAAACAACTTTTGGAAGCTGTTGTGAAGCCTCTTAACAATTCCCTGTTCCAAAACCAGCCATGAACTTTCCAGCAGGATTCTGCGCCGGTCCATAAGGCTAAAACGTCCCAAGCCTGGCTTCGAAACAATTTGTCAGCGTTCATTTCCTCTGAAGAATGGCCTTCAGGCAGTCCAGATTTGAACCCATTGGATTACAAATTGTGGAAGGTTTTAGAGGACAAGGTTTGTCACAAAAGATACCCCAACATTTGATCTCTTAAGACTGCTTTGGTTCGAGCTGTGGCCAATTTTCCAATGGACGAGGTTCGTGCAGCTATTGACGATTGGCCAGCGCGACTTAAGGCGTGTGTAAAGGCAAAAGACGGACATTTCGAATAAGTAGATTTTTTTTGGATACAATATACATCAATAAATATATTTAAAAATAATTGGTCAAAAAACATTCAGTACTTTTATTTTACAGCATAAAACGTGTGTATGTCCCTACTAAGTATGTCGAGCTGTACACTTTTTTTTGGACGAAACGTTCCCAACGCCACTGAAACCAGCCCTTGCCGGCCGAGGGGGCAACGACCCCATAAAGTAAGGGCAACGTACACATTATGGACCGATCCATAATGGACAGATGACAAGAAACGTCATATATGTAAATTTGCTACAGATATTTATCAACAGTCAATCGGCACAACAAAATTGTAATAATCACTAGAAAATGTACACAAACTTAAATATATCCGCCACCTTTATTTAGTGAAATATTAGAAAGCAAAACCAATTAAAAAATGAGAAAAACTAGTATACAATACAAACTTAAAGTACAGGGTGGTTGGTGAAAGCCGCTACAAAAACTATTTAATAACTTTTTTTTCTATTTAATGAATCTGGTCATTTTTTTATTTTGCAGATTGATTTTTAAAAAATCACGCACTGCAGTCCGTAGTTTCGGTTTAAAGAGAGTATAGGCGCACGTTTGGCGGCAATCATCCGAGCAGATGGACCATAATGAGACTTGTTAATGATTTTCCCGAGCATGGGACAGTCAACAGAACCTTACCATCGAAACCATTCAGTTCGGACGGATGAAACAATCGCTGCAGTAGCTGCTGCCATACAAAACAATCCAAAAGTTTCGACAAGAAGCTTATTTGCTCAAATTGGTAAAAGCAGACTGTCAATTATGCATAAAGATTTGGACTTATTCCCATATAAAATTCAAATGTACAACAAACTGAACGCAGCAAACTTCCCGATTCGCTTGGAATTTTGCCAGAGGATGCTTTAAATGGTGGAAGAGGACAGAAATATGTTGAACTGTCTTTTCATGTCTGACAAGGCCTATTTCGATTTAAACGACAACATAAACAAACAGAATTTTCGAATATGGAGTGCTTCCAACCCACATTTTTATCACGCTGCATTGTCGGGCCCTACTTCTTCGAAGAAAACGGTCACACCGTTACTGTTAATGGAGACCGTTAATGGAGACGTTGTGAGAGTTTTTCTATCTATAAGTAGATTTACGCCAACTGAGAATTTCTTTCAACTCTGTGCAAGATGGTGCAACTTCAGCAAGATGGTGCAACTCCTCATATAGGCCGGCCGACGAAAATTTCCCAATAAGCTTATATCCAGAAACTCAACATTCCGTTGCACTCACCCCCCCCCCCCTTGAAGGTGCTTCATCGCCAAAAGTAATAACAAGTTGATTTAAACACTATTGTCTCGATAACCCACGCCGAAATCATAAAAAATCATAGCACGAAAATGTTCACGGGATAATCAACACACTGTAAACAAAACAATTCGCCCTTAAATGACAAAACGTTCTGAGTAAAGTTATGCTAAAAAAAATCAAAGTTTCCAGTTTGCATCTGGGAACACAAGTATTGCCAGGACCCGAAATATAAATAGCAACTCTCGTATTATAAGTTATCTTTGCTTTTACATAAAATAACTAAAAAACTGGATACTGGTCGGGTATTAGCTTTTTGTGAGAAACCGACTGTTGGGTTTAGACATTTAAAAACAAAATGTCGGTTTTCGGTTTTGGATACTCTAGTCCGGAGCCGGGCAAAAATTCGTGTAAACCGACATGTCGAGTTAAAGCTGTTTGTGAGAAACCGATTGTCGGGTTTAGACATTAAAAAACAAAATGTCGCATTTCGGTTTTGGATACTCTAGTTCGGAGCCAGCTTTAACAGTAGTCCCCGGTCATTGCCGAGTATAAAAAGTATAATGTGCACAGCTCACTGATTTCAGAGAAGTTTGTTTTACGTTCCTCAATGGAAGTAAGTAAGGGGTCAGTAAGAAAGCATATAGTTTTATTATCCTCATATAACAATTTTAGACTTCGCAATCAATAATTTCATTTTAAGCTAGCACGTTAGCTAAAAAGAATGGCTACCTGCACACAATGAATTGGAAGGCACACATTTGTAATATATGGAATTATTGTAGTAATTGTAGTAATTGGACTTAATATGGACTATTGACACAGTTACGACTTGAATAAATAAATTAAATTATATTAAAAATTCGAAAAGTAATTACTTATTAAATTTTCTAAATTCTCAGCTTATAAACATTTCGTGCTTTTTGTTCTCTTCCTGCAATTTTGCATTTTGGATAATT
Organism: Hydrotaea diabolus; assembly: GCA_963513945.1. Classification (NCBI taxonomy): domain Eukaryota; kingdom Metazoa; phylum Arthropoda; class Insecta; order Diptera; family Muscidae; genus Hydrotaea; species Hydrotaea diabolus. The sequence goes on from OY740719.1 coordinate 167,565,436, forward strand.
TGTGAAAACCGTCGCTAAAACACCGAACTAAACAAATAAATAACAACAAGCTCAGCGAAAAGGGAAGAAAAGTTCACACAAAGAGAACACCTTCAAGTCATTTCACGGTCAATTCGGATATAATCAACAACCAAATAAGGTAAGCAAATTGAGGATGAAGTTTTATCGAGAAATAGAAAATCCCTGCTGAGAACTAGGGACATTATTAATTACACTAAACAATAAAATGGCAGTTATTACCATTTCAAAGGACATCTAAAAATTACCTTTATTGCTGAGGTAATTGAACTAACTTCCACACCCCCTGCTCCGACTTGGGATCAAGCTTTAAATTTTGTTAAACGAAAATATTAAATTTTGCAGTCAATCTTTGTTTTAGGCGTAAAGTTTGTAGTAAAGGTCACTCACAGCCATTATAATACTATGAAAAACAATACGAGGGCGACCACAAAACTAACTGGCCTGGCATATTTTCTGTTTTACTAGCAACTTTTTTGTTTTTGTTTTTTAAAAGCAATCTTTTATAAGCCATCTGTCAAAATTTCCAAAATATTTAATGATTATTTTCTTTGTTACAGGTGATTGAAGTAAACAAGTTTTATAATTTTTGAAAAATGGAAAATAAAGAGTTTCGTGCGGTAATTAAACACTTTTATATGAAAGGTTATACGCCACAATTAATCAAAGATGGATTGGATTCTGTTCATGGTGATAATGCACCATCATACTCCACCGTGAAATCCAGGGTTCAACAATTTAAAATGGGTCTTTCAAGTACGGAAGATGAACAACGCTCTGGAAGACCGAAAACTGCTACTACTATTGAAAACATTAGAAAAATATTTAATGAAGTGACTAAAGATAGACGGATAAAGCTCAGAGAACTTGCTGATATTGTTAAAATACACGAAAAACAAGTCTGGAGTATTTTACATGATGAACTCCACATGAAAAAGCTATCCGCAAGATGGGTGCCGCGTTTGTTGACTTTGCCCCAAAAAATCGTCCGTTGGACCAATTCCGAGGAGCTTTAACGATTTATCAGCGTAATAATATAACTGTTGATGAAACATGGATCCATCACTACGAGTACATCCCAGAATGCAAAGAACAGTCAAAACAATGGATAGAAGCTGGTAAAAGTGGTCCCAAGAAGGCGAAAACTGTTAAGTCAGCAGGAAAAGTAATGGCCACAGTATTTTGGGATGCAAGGGGTATAATATTTATTGATTATCTTGAGAAAGGAAAAACTATAAATAGTGAATATTATTGTGCATTATTGGATCGGTTGAGTGAAGAAATCAAGATAAAACGACCGCATTTAGAAAAAAAAAGTTATTTTTCATCAAGATAATGCTCCTTCACACACTGCATTTTTAACTCAACAAAAACTGGCCGAATTACGATTTGAAATTGCTCCGCATCCACCATATAGTCCAGATTTAGCTCCTTCTGATTATTTCTTGTTTCCAAATTTAAAAAAAATTCTCGGAGGCAAAAAATTTTCGTCCAATAGCGAGGTTATTGCTGAAACAGAGGCATATTTTGAAGGTCTTGAAAATCGTATTTTTCGGATGGAATTAAAAAACTTGAAAAACGTTTGATGAAGTGTATTGAGTTGGAAGGAGATTATGTTGAAAAATAAATAATAATAATTAAAAAAACGGTTCTTTTTATGTTAGGCCAGTTACTTTTTCGGTCGCCATCGTAGTATGTCATTTCGGGAGATAAAATTACACTTAAATATAAGTTGATAACTACTGATCCATCGTAATGAACTGTATTGAATTTCATCAATATTGGACGTACTATGTGGGTTCGAGAATTAAAGACATAAGTGTGGGCGATATATCTAAATGTTTACCGATTTTCAAGTATCTAAAAACTTACTTTTGCAAATTTTATTAAAATCTGACAACAATTGCGACTTTTGGTTTTAAAAGAAGCTTTAGAAAAATAGCAGACGGACGGTAGGACAGACAAACAGACATCGAAAAATCTAATCAACTGGTGATTCTAAGTCGCACGGTACACTTAATGGAGGGTCTGACTAGCTTAAATATTTTTTTATATTTACGTATTTCGTACTTGAATATTATGAGTTTTCTTTGCCTTTACATAAAGTACAACAACTAAAAAACTGGGAACTGGAAAACCCTACAGCGAAAATTCGGATAAATCGACATGTTGGGTTTTAGCTGTTTGTGAGAAACCGACGGTCGGGTTTAGACATTAAACACCGGAATGTCGGTTTTTGGTTTCCGGCATTAAACAGTAGGTCCGGCATAAAACAGTATCGTAGGCAGCTCAAAAAGTTTTCTCTTGTTCCTTAAGTAAGTAAGTAAGGTGAATGCTTCCTTACTTACTTACTTAAGGAACAAGAGAAAACTTTTTGAGCTGTCCACGATACTGTTTTATTATCCTGACAGAACAATTTCAAACTTGGTAGTCAATAGTGAAGAGGTAGTTAATTTCCATTTTAGGAGTAAGCTATCACTTTAGCTAAAAGGAATGCTTTTCAAAACACAATGTTTTGGAAAGCACAGATTTTGTAACTAAATTTAAACTAGTAACTCTGTGTCTCCGAAACTTAACATTTAATTACTTATTAAATTTACTAAATTTTAAACTTATTAAATTTATCACATTCTCTAGATTGATTTATTATGTGATGGACAAGTCACTGTCCTCAAGTTTTTTCTTTCTCCAAATGTTGGTCACTTAGCTGGGCATTTGCTACGTTTAATGCAAAAATACTTTTTAGTATTCCGAATGTTGAAGAATATTTAAATAATGCGGTAGATGTAACTTTTATATAGAAATTAATACAAGAATAATTCGCTTATGCATACATATGTAGTTATGTGGCGTGTAGAAAGCATCCATGGCCACCCGAAGAGAACACCAGCAGAACGGAGGGCTAGACGTACGGGCGGACAGACATTAAAAGTGCGTAACTCCGCCCACCTGTGACTGAAACGTTGAAAGACCGAATGTGTTGTGCGCAGACGCTTGTCAAACCAACAGAAACACACACCAGCCACACGAACCACGCAAGAAGAGTGACTGACATCCATACACAGGGGCATCCTTATAAGGATTAACAACAACAATAACAACAGTAGAACACAAATACATACACACTCGCTTGTACACACAGATGTATGTATCTTCTTTAGCGGCCACAGAGTTAATGTGTGAGCAGCAGGAGTCCTTTGCAACCACTTTGGTGGTGGTTGTGCCTCCAAAATGCCATACACACCCAAATACTAGATTTAGATCTGTGATGTTACGTAGAAACGACGACGAAGAAGAAGCGCACATGAATGAATGGAATGGAATGCACAGCAGTGGTGACAGTTCGCGTAGTGGGAGGAGTGAATTATTATCGAACCGCAACGTAACGACGCCGCTGCCGCCGCCATCTTTAAGCGAAATGGATGATCCACTGTTGAAACACGAAGGAAGCCTATGCTAAGCCTTGCTACCATTTCGTTGGAATATGATGAACAGCCACTAGTTGTTGTTAAAGCTAACGTGACTGTTGTTTTTGTTGTTGTTGTCATCCTTATGAGCCAACAACAAAAACAATACAAAAAGTCGCCATCCTTTACACACAGTATGTACGGCATACTTTGCGGTTAAGAGACCCTGAGAGACAGCAGCTCCATATACAACTACGAGTACGAGAACAATTCGCATCAGTGTCTGGCCCAAAACTTTCCTGGTCGAGGACATTTGCTATACAAGAAGACGAGGAGTGTTCTCAGCCAACCACCCACCCTTCTGAAGCACACATACACACAGCTTGTGCTGGAATGTTGTTGTCTTCAGAGCTTAAAGGACAAAAACGACACACCAAAAAGTAGCGCCTGACAAACCGAGCCAAAGAATCAAGCGAGAAGACTCGTACACCAGGACATGTTTAATCGAAATTTAAACCTTTAACGGTCTGGTCGACAAAAAGTGAAGTGCGCACCTTCACTCACACATACAAACATACGAGTATACAATATCCTTAACCAAGCTGTAGTCGCCCGTGTGTGTGTGTATATATATCGGAACTTGATATTGTCTGCCACCAAGTGGTCATATCCCATCAGACACTGCAGAGTCTACGGTGGCACCACACATTCGTTACCGCAACACGAAAAAGTTGGCCACTAGAGCTTGTTGCTTCGCGCTTCCTAACCTCCGTGCATTCGAAGTCAAACCGACAGGCAGACAGACAGTCAGAAAATCTCAGTATTCGGCATTCTAGTTGTTCGATTGTCAGCGTGTGTTCTCGTTCTCGTCCAGTGGCAGTGCCAAAGCCAGGACACTTTAAATTGCACACACATACTCACACCTAAGCCAAGCAAATAAAAAAAAAACTAAAAATAAAACCAACAACGACAAAGACGTCGACGGCTATTTCCTCTACGGAGCGAATCGGACATTTTCGAGCGGAAATTATTGAAATTTTGTTTCGGTTTCGTTTTCGTTGCGAACGTCTCTCTACACACCCACACACACACAAATTCATCGCCAATTCGTAGCGAACTCCTTGTAACGTTCACCTGTAACCGTGTGTCCGTGTGTAAGCGAAGTGAAGTGACGCGCGTCTGCAGCTAAGGAAAAATAGTGCATACTTTAAAGGGCAAACAAACCTTTGACTTCCTGTCCTTTGCCTTCTTCTTCCTCTATTGTTGCTGTGCTCGGGTTCTGTGGTCGTGTTGACAAATTATATGCACATCCGCTGCAAGTGAAAGTGTGTGTACGGGAAAAGTGCGCGCAATCAAAGTGAAATAACATTTCGTGCTTTTTGTTCTCTTCCTGCAATTTTGCATTTTGGATAATTTGTGAAAACCGTCGCTAAAAAACCAAACTAAACAAATAAACAACGACAAGCTCAGCGAAAAAGAAAGAAAAGTTCACACAAAGAGGACACCTTCAAGTCATTTCACGGTCAATTCGGATATAATCAACAACAAAATAAGGTGAGCACATTCAGGATGAAGTTTTATCGAGAAAAAGACAATCCCTGCTGAAAACTAAGGACAGTATTAATTACACTAAACAATGAAATGACAGTTATTGCCATTTAAAAGGATATCTTATAAACGAAAAACCTTTATCGTTGGCGTATTTGAAATAACTCTAAAATTTTAAATTTTATCAAACGAAAATATTAAATTTTGCAGTCATTCTTTGTTTTGGACAAAAAGTACTCAGTAAAGGTCACTCACAGCCCATTATAATACCACGAAATATAACAAAACCTATTACACTAGCTTGGTTCGTATAATTATCCGTAAATATAAAGTGAAAACATCGACATTATCAACCACAAATTACTAAAGCGAAATGTCATTAAAATCTAGTGAATTTTTTCACGCTCGATTGGGTAGATCCCAAAACGGGAGGTCTGTATGAAACCATGGACCGGTTTTAACGGTTTCATGCTACATATCAAATTGTATTGCATCTGTCATAGCCATGATACCGTCGTCCACAAAACAAAGATATCATGGCTATGATTTGTATGCTGGCTATATAAAATTCTGGACCGACCTCGTTGATTTTCAGATATTTTTTTACAAAACAACACAACAAAACAAATTGCATTGAAATCTAATAAAATTAGCCACTACCATCTTGGCTATGATTTGTATGATGGCTATATCAAATTCTGGACCGACCTCGTCGATTTTCTGATATGCTTTTACAAAACAGGGCAACAAAACGTATCGCATTGAAATCTAATGTTGTTGTTGTTGTAACAACAATATATTTATTTTGAAGTCTTGTTCGTCTATGGGGGATCTACTTCGATATCCAGGTGAAGGAAACGCGCCATTTGAACTGGATGCGGCCACAGAGACCTGGGGGTCAGCTGAGTGGGCTTGGCCGGACAATTGAAGAGGTGCCCTGATGGCAGGCGGGACAGATGTCCGGAACGTTAGCATCAATTCGTGCCCAGTAAGAATTGAGGCGGCTGCACCATCCAGATTTCAGCTGCGCCAGAACCACGCGCGTCTGCCGAGGTAGTACCTTCTCCTCAGGTAAAATCTCCGGGGGATGTTTCCCTAGCACTACATTCACACGGAAGCTGGATACTGCTGCTGCGACATCATCAGGGTGAATGTTGTTTAAACCTGCCTGATAGTTTCGATGATCTAAAGGCTATCTCTTATACCGCTGGTCCTCTCTCTCTAGATCATGAAGATCATACCTGATCCGCCTGGGTGGAGGCATCCTGTTCAGGAGATGGTGGTTAGGATGGCTGCTGCGAAAACACCCTAGCAGGTATTGCTTAGACAACAGGAAATTGTGTCTGCGCACGGTAAGGACCTTCGTCTCCTCATGTAGATGGTCCTCAGAAGACATAAGAAGAGGGCGGCATTCTGGCAAGGGCGGCATTCTGGCAAGTCTGAATTTTCTTCCACTGCGTCGTACTCACGTTCGCTGACCATACAGGTGCTGCGTAGTTTGATACAGACCGACCTATCGCTTTGTAAGAGGTCAACAAGGTTTCTTTGTCGGCTCCCCAAGTACTGCCGGCAAGTGACTTGAGGACCTTGTTCCTACTTTTGAGTTTATCGCAGATAGCTGTAGCAGTAATTTTAGAAAGGTAGAGGTTAAACAGAGCCGGGGATAAAACTCCACCCTGTGGAACTCATTGTTTAACTCTACGGGGCTTCGACTTTCTGTCTCTAAATTCTACATATGACTGGCGCCCACACATATAGTTTACGACCCAACGTTTCAAACTGGGCGGAAGGGACGTTTCTTCAATGTCCTCGAACAGAGTGGCATGATTGACCGAATCTGATGATATTAGCCACTGCTAGGTCAGTTAAAACTAACATCGGAAGTAACATTTGTTGGGGGCTACATCAAGATTTGAACTTATCTTGTACAGGGTGGACCAAAAGTTACCGTAGGGTTAAAGACTTTAGTTTTTTGCTATTTTTCCCCCAGATTAAATTATATACAAAAAGGATTTTTTTTACTCTAAGTATTCTATTTATAAAATTCAAGGAGTGGGCATATTTTGATTAATTTGTAAAATTCCGGTAAAATGGCTGCTAAAGCTGTTTGTATTATCAACGGAGACGCTAAGGGAACGGTGTTTTTCGAACAGGCCGACGAATACTCTCCCGTTACCGTAACTGTTGTGATTACCGGATTAGCTAAGGGTTTGCATGGTTTCCATGTTCACGAATTAGGCGACAATTCTAATGGCTGCACCTAAGCTGGCCCACATTTCAATCCTAAGGGCAAAGAACATGGTGCCCCTGGAGATGACAACAGGCATGTAGGCGATTTGGGAAATGTGGAGCCCAGTGGCGATGGTCCCACTAAGGTTACTATTCCAGATTCTCAAATTAGCTTGTTCGGCGCCAACAGAATTCTGGGCCGAACAATTGTTGTTCATGCCGATCCCGATGATCTTGGCAAGGGTGGCCACGAATTGAGCAAATCGACTGGTAATGCTGGCGCTCGTATTGGCTGCGGTGTAATTGGCATTGCTAAAATTTCAAGTGTTTCGTTAAGTTTCACATTTTTAATTTCCACACGGTATCAAATTTTCTGTTGATTATTTGAGTTTTTATTTTCCTTCATTTAAGGAGCTTTTTAATAACCATTTGTAGCTTGGTTATTTTGTTACACTGAATCGTACATTAAATGTATACGTTTTGATTAGAATATAAGCAAATCTAAAGAGTTGCAGTAAATTAATATTGATGCATTGTAGAAAAAAATTCAAAATAATGTCATCGAAATGACCCCCGCTTCGCAACGATGGGCTCGTTTTAGAGCATTTTCCATAATATCTTTCAAAATGTGTGGCTGTATCGTTCGAATTTCTGCAAAAATTTTGGCCTTGAGTTGAAGGATTGCCTCGGGCTTGTTCAAATATAGTCGCTCCTTCAAATAACCCCAAAGAAAATAGTCGGGTGCTGACAAATCTGGCGAACGCGCGCTTGTCAAATAATTTCCGAATTTCTGGAAATTATTCGCTCTCCAAAAATTTGACTTAAAAGTCTTATTGTGTCTTGGGCAGTGGCTCCGTCCTGCTGAACATTTTTTTTTATCATAAACCGATACCGCTCTTCAATTACGGTCACTGCACTTCCATCTTCATTCTTGAAGAAGTGAGGCCCAATGATATTTACAGATGTGATCCCACACTATACTGTACACCTAACGGGGTGCAATTGGCGTTGATGAATGACACTTGGATTTTCAGAACCCCTCAACCTACAGTTCTGCTTATTAAAAAAGCCTATGAAAATAAGCTTTATCACTTTGCGTTAAAATAATTGATAGCTGATTTAAATAATAAAATTCCATTATTCTGGTTCTTTGTTCAGTTGTGAATCTCTTCATTATTTATTCTCCAAGTGTTATTTATATAAACTGAAAAAAATATATAAACGAAAAAGTTATTAAATTTTTAAGCCCCATGGTAACTTTTGGCCCACCGTGTACATTTTCATTATGGTTTATCGTGTGTGCAAGATAAAGCCACAAACTAAATTTTAGATCGGTCACACCCAAAATCGGGAAGTCCATTTGTATAGAAGCTATATTAAAACATAGACCGCTCTCGTCGATTTTTAGTTATGTTTATCCTGTGTGCAAGATAACTCCACAATTCAATTTTTTTTTTGAAATCTGATGTAATTTGTTGCGGTTTGCTTGGCACAAACAAAAATCGTTAAGTACATTCGCATGGTGGCTTTATTATTTATTGAACTGATTTCTTCCAATTTCAATAGCGAACGCTATTGGGCGAAAACACAATAATGTGGAAAGCTTCATCAAGATTGGTTCATATATGCGACCTACACTTTGGTCAAGAGATGGAAGAATACATTTATTGATACAGTTGATAGTCTGAATGGACTAATTGAGAATTGTTCAAACCATTTATTATAATTACTATTTTAGAAGTACAGACAGTCTCCGATTTAACAATATAGCTTTTCAGGATTCAAAAAGCGGATACATATTAAACATGGACCATGTTTAGCTCTAAAAATGCAAGTACATAAATGATGAAATGTTTTGTTTCTTACAAAGCTGTTTATGTTAAGGCAATTCCAAATCCAACTTCACACTGTCTGAACAAAAATCAATGCCTTACAATTCAGTTATAAGGTTAACTTGGTTACAGAAAATTGGATTTGTAGTGATACAACTTCTGAAATCGCCCAATCTAATGATAAAGTTCGAGTACAGATTAGAACCTACTTATCGGCTGTTTACGCGTGTACAAAAAGTGTGCCTGACACGACCCATTCTGGTACCTTCCATGCAAATGCACCATCCGACCTATTTTTCTGCAATGTATTTATTGAATTCTCTTCCTTTCATTATTTCATCATTTTCTGGCCTCAAACACAAACGATCCTTTATGAGCTTTCAAAAATCCGGTACACTTCAAGCAATAATAGCGAATATGAGTGATTATATATATTAAAGTCGAATTAACTACGTACATACTTGACGGATAACTTAAAATCTTGCCACGCCATTTGTAGTCAGAAAAGGTTTCAAAATAAACCATATAAATCTGAGGGTATACGAGGGCGGTTCGGAAAGTTCTTAGCCTATTAATGAAAGAGAATAGTTAGTTGTTCAAAAATATTTTTATTTTTCAATATAATCTCCTGAAACTTCAATACACTTAGTCCAACGCTTATCTAGCAATTCTATCCCTTGATTAAAATAGTTTTCCTCGAGGTCTTCAAAATAGTGGTTTACAACTGTAATTGCATCTTCATTTGAGGTAAAACGCTTGCCAGCAAGGATTTTTTTAGATTTGGGAACAGGTAAAAGTCACTGGGAGCTAAATCAGGAGAATAAGGTGGGTGGTCAAGCAACTCGTACTTTAATTCGTTGATTTTAGCCATTGTTAAAACGCTCTTGTGCGCTGGTGCGTTGTCTTGATGAAAAATTATTTTTTTGTGTTGTAAGCCAGGACGTTTTTTTCGAATTTGTACATTGCAATAGTACTATTGCAATAGGTTGCAATAGTACTCTGAATTTATTGTTTTACCCTTTTGCAGATAGTCAATCAATAAAATACCTTTGAAGTCCCAAAAAACCGTTAACCTTACCAGCCGTTTGAATTGTTTTTTGCCTTCTTTGGGGCACTTCCTCCAGCTTCAGTCCATTGTTTGGATTGTTCTTTTGGATTCTCTTTTGGCTTAAAATCCATTTTATTTCGCTGAAAACGATCCAAACAAGCTTGAGAAATGTTCAGTCTTATGCGTTTTTGGTCGACTGTTAACAAGTGCGGCACCCATCTTGCAGAAAGCTTTTTCATCTGTAGTTCTTCATGCAAAATTAAATGGACTCGATCATTTGAGATGCCCATGATATTAGCTATTTCACGCACTTTTATTCGTCGATCATTTAATACCATATCATGCACTTTGGCTACAATTTCTGTTGTTGTTGCTGTTTTTGGACGTCCACTACGTGGTTCATCTTCAATGCTTGTACGACCACGTTTAAATTCAGCAACCCATTTTTTTACTGTTGCATATGAAGGAGCACTTTCACCTAACACATTCACCATATCATTATGAATTTCTTGTCCCGATAAACCTTTTTTATGTAAATATTTAATGACACCACGCATTTCTAATTTTTCCATTGTTAAAAAATCTCGGATGCGTCTTTTGTGACACCTGTTTCTATATGAAGGAGTTGCCAGATCGAAACAAAATTTAACATGTGTTCATAGCAGAGATGGAAGTTTCCAAAACACTTAAATTTTTTCTGTTTATACCGCGCTTTTTGTGCTAGACTAAGAAGTTTCCGAACCGCCCTCGTATGTAAGTCGGACTAACTAACTGAAATTTGCATTTTCACAAGAAAATTCGATTTTCTATTTATATTTGTGACGAACAAAATAGAAAGGGACCTAAGGTTAAAAACCAATTTTGTTCAGGAGAGCCATTTTAAAGATTAGGTCCCTTTCTATTTGCGCTTAGAATCGTCGACATCACTTTCATAAAACGCGCATATCGCTGGGAGGGAATACTTTTGGGGCATGGGATCAGTCTCATTCGATGCTCAGATGTTGTCCACATCAAAAAAAGAAAAAAAAATTGATTTTTTTACCCTTGGGTCCCTTTCTCTATGCGCTGACGTAACGATCGCAAATAACGAAATTTGCCTGGTTATGTTTGTCATCGAAATACAACTAGTGGTAAATTCTTTGCAATTCGACAAAATTTCGACAACAGCAGGCATGGCCTTAAACATTCACTCTACTGGGTTAAAGAGTATACTTTATATCATATAGTACGAACAAAAAGTGTAAGGCTTCGAAAAAGCATTATAGACTCTACACATGTTTTGACCAACCCCGTTTCATGACTTTTTAAGACATGTGAGCCATGTCCGCCTGTGCGACTAGTTCGTATGACAACTCTAGAAAGGAGCTTACAATCGTTTTTAAATTTTGCATGTTTTAATAATATTCCAAAACTTTGCAAAAAATTAAAAATAGGTCATATGCCAAACTCTTTTTATTTCTACCACACAAATGACCATGTTTGATTGCAGATTGCAACACACAAATTGTCACCCAGTACGTAAAATCCGCTTAAAGTTTCCTACCAACACCTTTTTATCTCGTGTTGAGGTCATATTTATCTGATAGACTATTTTATGTTAAACATAACAACGATTTTTCCGGAATACAGTATATAAGCGCAGATGTTCCACAAGGCAGTGTTCTTGATCCTAAATTGTATACGATTTACATATCAGATTTGCCAGCATCAAATAATGTGCTTGTCGCCACTTATGCAGATAATACAGCAATTTTGGCAGCAAATCACTCGGCGATGGTTGCATCTTCACTTTTTCAAAATCAACTTAACGTACTTCAAAATTGGTTAACTAATTGGAAGATGAAGGTGAACTCCAGCAAATCTAGCCACATAACATTCACGTATAGAAAAGACAATTGTCCGCCAGTGACGATAAATGGTGAACCAATTCCACATACGGACTGTGTCAAGTATCTCGGTATGCACATGGATCGCAGGCTTAACTGGCAGCCGCATATAAAAACAAAAGACATAAAGTTTAAAAAGCTATTCTGGATACTTGGACCAAAATCTCAGCTAAGTGTTGAAAATAAATTAATAATTTATAAATCGTTATAAAAACCAGTTTGGGTATATGGCATACACCTATGGGGTACAACAAGTAACTCCAATGTCAAAATATTGGAAAGATTTCAGTCAAAATCGCTAAGGTTGATTTTAGACTCGCCATGGTACGTAAGAAACGACATAATCCTTAGCGATCTGAACATGACATATGTAAAAGATGAAATCAAACGATACTCCGAGAAATACCTGAAAAGATTAAGCAACCATTCAAATTTACTGGCGATCTGTCTATTGGATGACAGCAACGAAACGAGGCGTTTAAAAAGACTTCACGTATTGGACCTTCCTTCTAGAATACGAAAGCTAGATTAAATTACATAGAACTAAATAGAATTGTAAATATAAGTGATTTTACTTATTGAAGTAAAATCTACCTGTTATTCTTAAAAATATATTGCTTACATAATTTGCTTATTATCTCTCGATAGATTGCAAATAAATAAATAAATAAATAATTAAAAAAAAATTGCGAACTGCATTCTATTTTAATACGAAGAGTGCATGATAGGCTCCATTCTAGTGCCTCCAGTTCAAATGCACCATTTCGCCCACTTTTGGTATAATTTTAATATTATCTGCGAAAAACTGGTAATTAATAAATCGATTAAAAGTTACACTAAGTGACAACAAATTGGAGCCTTGCCCACGCCCCCCCACCTTGTACCTCCCACGAAAATGACATTCGATCGTAAAATAAATTTTGGTGGAATTTGTTTTCAGTAATAAGCTTTTTTTAACTTCGTGTTAAGAAAAAAATGGATGCTAGGCCCCATTCCAGTACCTTCCATATAAACACGACCCTGTACGAGATTTCAATAACAAGGGTACGCTTGAAATATTGGGGGACGTAACGACGGAAAATGTAAAATCCATTTTTAAGTGTGGTTATAAAAATGTTCGATCGGAACAAATCTGTTTTACGGGCCACTAGCAAAAAAAAGTAGCCAACTAAAAGAGAAAAAAACTACTAAAACAATTTTTGGCCGTTCATTTTTCCCGAGTTACAGGCCTTGAAAGTTTTCATATAAAATTGGTTTATTTTTGTTATATATGACAGCGCATAGAGAAAGGGACCTAAGGGTAAAAAAATCAATTTTCATTTTTTTTCTTTTTTTTGATGTGGACAACATCTGAGCATCGAATGAGACCGATACCATGCCCCAAAAGTTTTCCCTCCCAGAGATATGCGCGTTTTATGAAAGTGAAGTCGACGATTCTAAGCGCAAATATAAAGGGATCTAATCGTTAAAATGGCTGTCCTGAACAAAACTGTTTTTTAACCTTAGGTCCCTTTCTATTTTGCGCGTCACATATGTATAAAGTGATCCATCTAGAGGTATTTATTCAGAACAAAAAAAAATATATAAAAATTCAAATCAATTGTGGAATCTTTATTGGTAATTTGACAGGACGTTTTATGGCATTAGTTTTTTTAACATAATTTCCTTCAAATGTTGGCCGCAACTACGCCTCAGGATTTACATTCTGAGATTCCAATTTTGGATGACTCGTTCGGGCATTTCGTCTGGTATGGCTTTAATAACACGCTTAATATTGGTTTCCAAAACCTGAGTCGTAGCTGGTTTGTCAGCATAGACTTTGGACTTTACGTAACCCCAAAGAAAAATGTCCAAAGGTGTGATATCACTAGATCTAGGCGGCCAACACACCTGTCCAAATCGTGAAATTAGCTGCTTTTTAAATGACCTCTCAATAGATCCATTGCTTGAGCAGCTGTATGGCAACTGGCACCGTCCAGTTAAAACCAAGTGTCGTCAAGATTACGGGCTTCACTTTCAGGTAGCATAAAGATCGATATCATCGCACCATTCAAGGTTACGTTCCGGCCATCATCATTTTTGAAAAAATATGCACCGATGATTCCACCAGCTTATAAACCGCACCAAACCGTGGTTTTCTTTGGGTATAATGGTACCTCTTCTTGTTGCTCTTCGGCCCAAACGCAGTAATTTTGTTTATTGACTTTGCCGTTGAGCCAGAAATGGGCCTCATCACTGAACAAAATTTTGGTCGAAAACAGCGGATCTTTCCGTTTCGCACCGAACGCTAATTTCCATAATACAGTTGCCAACATTTGAAGGTAATTATTTTCAAAAAATAAATGCCACAAAATGTCCTTTCAAATTACCAATAAAGACTCCACACTTGATTTAAATTTTTATATTTGTTTTTGTTTTGAAAAATACCTCTAGATGGATCACCCTTTATTTTCAGATCTGGACAAAATGGATATCGCCGGCATTGACAAGACCTTTCCAGCGATAAATCATTAAAATATGTTAACCTTTTGCAGATCGTCGACCGATTTTATACATTTTCAACCTGTTTTTTTTGAATGGCTTTGTTAATAAGCAGAACTGTACGAGTAAGTTATGGGGTTCTGAAAATCCAGGAGCCACTCATTAACAGTGTACAGTATGGTGTGGGACCACATCTGCAAATATCATTAGGACTTAGTTCTTCGAGAATGAATATGAAAGTGCTGTTACCGTAAATGAAGAGCGGTATCGGTCTATGATAGAAAATTTTTTAAGGTCCTGCTCTTAAAAACAGACCTGAGATGTGGTTTCAGCAGGACGGAGCCACTGCCCACACTGCCCGAGACACAATGACACTTTTAAGACAAATTTTTGGAAAGCGAATAATTACCAGAAATTCACCAGTGCGAACGCCAGATTTGTCAGCACCCGACTATTTTTTTTGGGGTTATTTGAAGGAGCGAGTATATGTGAACAATCCCGAGACAATCGTTCAACTCAAGGCCAAAATAGTTGCAAAAATTCAAACGCTACAGCCACAAATTTTGAAATGTGTTATGGAAAATGCTCTTAAACGAGCCCATCCTTGCGAAGCTGGAAACGGGGGTCATTTAAGTGACATTATTTTTCATACCTAGTGTATAATCTGAGAAAAAAATTAATAAACTAAAAAATTATTAAAGTTTTTAGCCCCATGGTAATATTTGGCCCACCCTGTATATGTATACAGGCGTAATCAAGAGACTCGCAACTTTAAAGCATTCTGCTATTGAACTTTTGTGTGGTCGGACCTTGGACTGGCTTAAAGAATGTAGGGCAGCCGTAATCTAGGGATGTTAACTCTATCTTTTATTGATTACATCCTCCGGAGTTTGGTAAAACTTGAAACTTCCTTCTGTGCAGGCCCTTGGCCGATCTTCGACTTTCAGCTATGGACAAGCGTAATCTAGGGTCTCGGACTTTAAATCTTTCATCTATTGATTACTGTCATCAAAATGTAGTTAAAATTGACAATTCCTCCTGTGTGGAAAGGCGTTATCTGGAGTCTCGGGACTTTTCAGCCTTCTGCTATTGATCACTGACACGGGACATTAGGTAAAATTTAAATTTCCTTGTATGTGGCCGAACTTAGGCCCTGCTAAAAGACTTCCAGCTTTTGAAAAGGCGTTACCTAGTGACTCTGGGCTTCAAATTCTTTACCTACTGATCAAAATTTAGGTAAAATCGAAACATCGTCCTGTGTGGACAACCTTCGGCCGGGCTTAGAGGCATTTGACTATGGACAAGCGTAATGGTAATGTCGATAAGAACGAAACATCTCTAAGGGTGGCCGGCCTTCGGCCGGTATTTAGGAAATTCTTTCAGTTAGACGGTCACCGACCCCAATGGGTTTACGAAGATTTTTATATAGTTGATATGGTCTTGTCAATACCTGCCCAAGTCGGATAATATATTGCAAAGATACTGCCAATTTTATAACAAAATTTTGGGGGGTCCGTAACTCGGGAAATATGACCATCGACACTTTTTTTTTGTAGAAATTGCCATAAATGTTTGATCAAAACTGATATGCCGGCGATTCGTTCCACGGAAAATTGTTACTGATGTTCGCCAAAGGTTATGTAATAAACAAAAGTTTTTCGTACCACTCAGCTTTGCCAGCCATTCACAATTAGGTTAACAAAACTACACCTAAATCTCCAGAACTGCTTCAATTCTAAGAACCATCTTAAAAATTATGAATTATGGTTAAAATAGTAATTAAACTTACCTTGGAAGACTGGAGACTTCTCAGGGTTTTGAACCCCGCAAAATATTCTTGATTTATCGTAAGAGTGGCTTGTATAGCCGTATCGGGATACCATCTTTTGCGTCACAGTTTCTGTACAAGGATAAAGTGTCCATGCCGTTGGCTTATCTAGGTTCTTCGACTAAGTTACACATGGAGTCATTTGATTCCTGTTCCAATTTAATCTTATAGCATTCTTCGCGCATTTCAATGTTCTTTGTAAATAAGTTTGCATGATCTTTCAATATTTGCAATTCAAACAATTTTCACTATTAAAAACCCGTACGTTAACACACAACTGAATCACCGATGACAAGCAAGAAAAGAAAATTAAACAAAACAGTATTGCCCAATCTTTTAAGAGGAGAACAGTAAAATCAAGTCTGGGGCAATCATTCTGTACGAAGCAAAAAAAACGGAAAATTCAAGTTTAAGTACAATGACAATAAAAAAAATTAAAAATATAAGTGCGTAAAAACCATAATTTTAAATACGAAGAAGAAAGAAAAGATGGCGGCGTCCGATATTTATCGAGTTATGGGACCAAAAGTGTTGATATACAATTTAACATATCTCAGACAAGACAGTATATTACTGTATTATATAAATATTTTTGAGCCATTAAGCCTCAGGCACACTGAAGCTATTTTTTCTTACGCTGCGTATTTTTCCACTTCTGGTCGTCTAAAAACCATTGAAAAAACTGTTAAAGACAATAACATGCAGTTTTTAAGAAATATTTATTTTTTTGGTTTTTGGACAGCCGGAAATGAAGAAAAACGCAGCGTTAAGAAAAAAAACTTCAGTGTGCGAGGGCCTTTAATACTTTGCGAGGAGGTGGCGTATTTTTTATTTTTTTAGTGTTTTAGGAAAATGTGTCTAAACTAAAAATATCAACGATATGCAGGTATATATTTTGACATGTTAAACTGTAGCTAGTACTTAAAGCTTTTATTAAAGACTAGTAGCTGTATTCATAAAAATTTAAAACAGCATTACAAACGATTGTTAAGCTTAATGTATGAAAACTGTATTCATAAACGATTATTAGCTTAATAATCGTTTTGTAAACCATTATTAAATGTGTGCATTTTAATATTCTTTCGACCCTACTTTAACAGTGTTTTAAAGTGACGTTTGTGTTTGTTTGTCTACATTTACACACATATTTTTGGAATTTTTCGAATACAACAAAGAAAAAAATATTTTTAAAATATACGATTAGAATGGATACGTTAATTTTTTTGCGTTTGCAATCTCCATTTTTTCCATTTTCATTTATAAAAACTTCTTTATGGAAAAAACACAACACAAAAAAGGGAAAATTGTAACAAGTTCACTAGTGATGTGTCAACAATCAAAATAAGAATAATATTATTCGTTATTCGAATAGCTTTTTTTCAGTAATACATAATTGATCTCAATTTGTCTTTTATTTAAACACGATTTTGTTTTTATTATTTTACAAGTTAGCTTATATATATATTTTTGTTTATTAAATCAGTTCTTTGTTAAATTAACAATACAAAAAATATATAGATTCGACTGCTCACAAAATTGATAATCGTATAACTGCATCATTAAGATTGAAATGACAAGTCAAAACGACAGAATTGCCAGCATTGAATCGACAAATTGATTAAATTGTATATTAGTTAAAGTAGTGTTTATGAACACGTTTTCTTAGCAATCATTTGTTAGGCAAAAAGTGTTTGTTAACTAATGTACTTTAAATCCCAATTAAGATTTTTTTATGAATATGGCTGTAGATGTTGTACTCCATTTAAAACCGGAGATTTTTGAGTTTTAGTTTGGGAATATTGTTTATAATTAATATTGGTTGGTGGTGTATGACTGCTATGAGGGTATGTATTCGTAATTTTAAACCAACCGTCTTCACATAGAAATAGTTTTATGAATCCAGCGCACATATTTTTCTAATTAAAACGTCCTTCTGCGTGACTGGTTTTCGGTCAAGCTTAGAGACATTCAACTATTAACAGGCCTTATCTAGGGACTAGGGACCTTAAAGACTTCTACTTGTAATAACTGTTACCGGTATATGGTGATTTAATTTTGGGTATTACAATACTGTGTTTGGCGCAGCAGGCGAAAAATTATTTAAAAAAATTGCGCGATTTTATTAATAACTTTTTTAGTTAATAACTTGGCACAGTAAGTTCTTTCCAAAAAATTGGGTTGAATAGTTTTCAAGTCTACACTGTCTACACTAAATATTTGGTTTTGTCTTCCTCTTAATTGATTTATTAATTTTTTGGTTTAAGTACAAAGTTATATCGATGATTATAAACTCCAGCGGCGGTGTTGGGGTTTATCTTTCCATAAATCTTTCATACTGCAATTATTTCAATGGATCAAATTAGCGCAGCTGCGTAAAGTATTTATCCGTAGTCGACTATGTGCCGCCGATTTCTTCCAATTCGTCTTCAGACTCTGACATTTGCATGATTTTTTGAAATCGATATGGCAACACTACTTCATTTCATTTTTCCAATTTGTGATCGACGTTAGTTTTTATTGGTGAAGAATTTTTGTTTTGAATTTCTTGTAAAAATAAATAATCAAAGGTCCAAAACTATTGGAAAGAATCAACAGGAAACAAAAATCACAAAACTCCCCATGTACGATCTTTGTAATCACTTGGAAATCTTGGCAACCTCATCTTTTTATCATTGCGCTCAGGAAGACTGGAGTATTACTTTTGATTGACAACTGTTGGATGGATAATAACATTTGATTCGTCGTGCGCAATCATGACCACCACTGAGATGTGTATAGAGAAAGGTTAGTTACTAACGTTTGTGACATTATTTTAGGAGAGTTTAAGGCAAAAGTGCTGTTTATGGTGTCGGATATTTCTCGATCCCACGATAGCCGGTTCTATGTACCGGATCGACCCGAAGGAGGAATTCTTTGGCAAAGGGCTGTCCCCAGGCATTATATGCCGCTACAAAAAAAAAAAAAACAACAACAAGGGCGCTGGGGTCCAGGGGGTTTGGAGATTGTTTTTAATTGAAACAACCTCCTGTGTGGCGGGGCTTCGGCAGGGCTTAAACACTAAGCTATGGATAGGCATGAAGTAGGGACTCGGGATGTTAAAACCTTCTGGTTTTGAAGGTAACATTCAATTTTTTTTTTAAAAAAAAATCAAAGATTCTTTTATTTCAGAAAGTAGGTGTCTCTACGCAATTTTACAGTGGAAGGGCTTTACGGTCCACTATTTTCGGTCTGAAGGGCCTCCCAAGGTCACGCCCAGGTATGTTTTTGCTTTTCTAGTCTCCAATGAAAATAAAACAAAAACTTCAGAGAATTATGTTTATATTTTTGTTTATGATAAAAGGTTCTATGCCAAATATGTGTGAAAATGTGTCAAATTATCGGCCAAATGCTCGTTACGGCTTCAGTGGCATGCCTCTATCGATCCATATTCCATATTTCCAATAACTTCGAGACCTAATGAAGGTTCAATAAGCCGCATTATCTCATCCTTTAGCTCATGACATGTTCTTGGCTTATTGGCGTAAACTTTTTCTTTTCACGTCGCCACGACATGAGAAACCACGACCATCGAATTTCTCGCACAAAAGATCCATTGTTTCGTTGGCTGTGTGGCAAGAGACATCATCCTTACCACCATCTCTTGGGCAGGATGCCTCTGCCCAGGCAGATCAGGTACGATCTTCATGATCAAGAGAGAGAGGTTCAGCGTACAAGACAGAACCTTTAGATCATCGAAACTATCAGGCAGGTCTAAACAACATTCACGCTGATGAAGTCGCAGCAGCAGTATCCAGCTACAGTGTGAATGTAGCGGAGTTTTCGACAGACGCGAGTGGTTCTGACTCAGCTGAGATATAAATGGAGCAGCCGCCTCAATCCTTATTGGGCACGAATTGATTCTAACGTTCCGGACATCTGTCCCGCCTGCCACGATGGATCACATGACGTGCTGCACCTCCTAAATTGTCCGGTCAAACCCACACACCTGACCCCGTCTCCGTGGACGCATCCAGTTTCCTCCACCTGGAAATTGAAGCAGATCCCCCATAGACGAACAGGACTTCAAAATAAAATATATTGTTGTTACAACAACAACATCCTTTTGAAACCACTTATTATCTAGGTCAATATCCTCAATTTCTGCCACAATAATTTCGTTTTCATCTCGCTATAGCGAACACCATTCACGAGTCGAGGTTGACGGCTCTTTTGCAAACAACATCAATGGTTTCCGCAGAACGAACTGGGAGATGTACAGCTGTTTTCACATTTACTACAGACCCGGTTTGCAGAAATTTTCGCACAATTCTCCCGATTATGTACTCATTTGGTCGATTATTCTGACCAATAATCACAAAGTGCACGAAATGCATTTTTAATTTTTTCTCTTAAAAGGCTTCAACAATCTTAACGCTTGTGTACCTCTCCATGTCTGAATTTGTCAAACACTGAAACAAAGAAATGGCAAACTAAGTTGGGAAAAAAAAACTTAATGTTTTAAGGTGTGAATCATAATTAACATCCTTATATACATAATCGACTTCTTATATGCTTAGTTCTTAAATTGTTACGTTACTCGTAGTTAAAAATTCATTAGGGATACCTATGCTGCATTCAAAGATGATATATAGAGTGATCCATCTACATGTATTTTTCAGAAAAAAAATTATAAAAATTCAAATCAAGTGTGGAATCTTTATTGGTAATTTGAAAGGACATTTATGGCCTTTATTTTTTGATCATAATTACCTACAAATGTTTGCAACTGTATTATGAAAATGAGCGTTCGGTGAGAAGCGAGAAGATCCGCTGTTTTTGACCAAAATTTTGTTCAGTGATGAGGCCCATTTCTGGCTCAACGGCAAAGTCAATAAACAAAATTGCCGCATTTGGGCTGAAGAGCAACAAAAAGAGGTTCAAGAGGTGCCATTATACCCAGAGAAAAACACGGTTTGGTGCGGTTTTTAAGCTAGTGGAATCATCGGTGCATATTTTTTCAAAAATGACGATGGCCGGAACGTAACCGTGAATGGTGCTCGCTATCGCGCCGTGATATCGATCTTTATGCTACCTAAAATTGAAGCCCGTAATCTTGACGTAACTTGGTTTCAACAGGACGGTGATACTTGCCATACAGCAGCTCAAACAATGGATGAATGGATTTCACGTTTTGGACAGGTGAGTTGGCCGCCTAGATCGAGTTATATCACACCTTTAGACATTTTTCTTTGGGGTTACGTAAAGTCCAAAGTCTATGGTGACAAACCAGCTACGATTCAGGTTTTGGAAGCCAACATTACGCGTTTCATTCAAGCCATACCGGTCGAAATGCTCGAACGAGTCATTCAAAATTGGACCCTCAGAGTGGAAACACTGAGGCGTAGTTGCGTTCAACATTTGAAGGAAATTATATTCAAAAAATAAATGCCATAAAATGTCCGTTCAAATTACAAATAAAGATTTCGACATGATTTGAATTTTTATATTTTTTTGTTCTGAAGAAATACCTCTAGATCTCCCTATAGTTCATCCATGGTACAAGAAACGAGGTATAGTCACTAGTTCAACAACAAATAAACAGTTCGCTAAACTGTCAGAGTCACTTGCCAAAAACACATTTTTGTGAAAGCTTGACGATTATTGTGCATGTTTGATACAGAAATTTAGCCTTAAAAACTTCAAGAATTGCCTTTGTCAAATTTGGCAGTTTAATTATTCACAAGAAAAAATTGTAAATCAGCTGATAGAATAACTCTACCTTGTTTATTGCATCATGGTTCCATTCTAAATTATTTTAGTGGTGTTTTTATAAACAATGTCATTTTTGTTCGTGGCCAAAGCAAAGCTCAAGACTATCTTAACTCTACAAAGAAACATTAAGCCTGTATATCAAGTAGTGTTATAACGAATTATTCGCATCAGTCGCGAGGTTCTTAAGTCCCTAGTTACCTTAGAAAAAAATTTGTGTGAATTATATAAGTATATCACATAAATTCCATAAAATATTTAGAACTGAATTAAATTTCTGTGAATTATATTTTAAATATTTTTGTTTTTCATTAAAATAAATATGTTTCAGATTCAAATTAGTAAAAATGTATACATAAGTATATTAATATTCGTTTTCGCAAAAAATATATTTTAATATTCGCCTTCTCGCACTTTCGTTACATCCCAACTATCGAGTATAAACCTATTAATCAATTGCGAAATATTAGAAACTACAAGATATGAACAATAATTTTTACGTTTATTATTATGTATAATTTTCTAAACTTTTACTAAAAAGCAAATAAATAAAAATTGAACGTTAAACACACAGACCTCGAGTTTCTATTTAATGGAAAGGTCGATCAACACACAAAGTTAAAATTATAGAAACATGTTTTTATTTCGCTTTCTGATCAAGGTTGGACCAAAAATCGCTATAAATGCAGGATAATAGATGTCATTTTGTAAAAAAACTTGTCTACTAATAAATTGTAGATGCAAGAGGTTTCGAGCTGGTTAATTCCTGTTCAATAAATTGTAAAAGCAAAACTCTTATCGTAATTATGGATCAGTAAATATGCAACGTAAATTTCATCGTGAGGTCCGTCGTCATTATGACTTCAGTATTTAAGCAGTTGGTCGCACCGTGGAAAAGTTTAGAGTATGTTAACTCTTTTGGACCTTAAGCCATCACCCAAACAGAAATGACGTTAAGATAACATTGCCGCTAGCAGTGCAGCCAGTGTTGAGTAGGATACAGAATTATAGTTAGGCATTTATACCGCCGCAGGAATAAAATACGGATGACCAATCCTTCGACAGCCGGTTCTATGTACCGGATTGAGCCTAAACACCAATATTCGGCCAAGGGCTGTTACCTCGGCACTACTTGTGCCGCTACAACAACGGATGACCACCGACAACTCCGTAAGATTGCTACAAATATTTTTTTATGTTATCATAGGCATGTGTTGAAATGCCTATGATATTGGAGTGTATTCAATCCAAAAGTGCTTAAGTCCAAAAACAATCGTTTTCCATAGGTAAATGTTTTATTGTTTTTCAAAATATTTTCCGTACAATTCAATACAATTTTGCATGCGCTCAACCAATTTTCGAAGCACCTCTTCATTCTGATTGAGACACCTCCAAAACATGAGTGCTTCGGGCGTCGAAAAACGTTGACCACGCAGTGTTTTCTTGGTGTGAGGGAATATGAAGAAGTAATTGTGTGCCAAATACGATATATATTTCTGGCTTAATAATGGAAATGCGAATATTTATCATCAAACATGGTTTTATTGTTTTCAAAGTATTCTCCATCATGATTTATACACTTTTGTATGCGCTCAAACCAATTGTCGAAGCACTTTTTCCACTCTGATTGAGACACCTCCAAAACATGGGCTTTGAACGCCTCAACAGACCAGGCATTTTTTCTTGATGAGCGGGAATAAAAAGAAGTCATTGGGTGCCAAGCCAGGGCTGTACGGCGGATTACACATCAATTCCATGTTTTGGCCGACCAAAAAGGCGCTGGTTTGAGCCGATGTGTGAAAGCCCGCATTGTCATAGTGCACAATTATTCGTCTTCTCTTTCTCGTTTTTGAACTTCTCCGAAGACTTCAGATAAACAAATTATGGTGTACCACTCAGAATTTACCTCCCACGTTGCTCAAGCGGAACAGTCGCCACATGACCAGTTTTACCGAAGAAACAGGTGACCAGTTTCCTCGAAGTGCTTCTTCCACAAACAACTTTCGTTGGATTTTGCTTGTTGATTGCTGTTTTGTTTCGGGCTCGTACGAATAGATCCATGATTCGTCACCTGTGACGATCTTATAAACGTCTTTTGAAGCACCGCGATCGTATTTTTTCAAAATTTCTTTGCACCAATCGACACGAGCCTTTTTTGAGCGATTAACAAATTGTGCGGGATCCAACGAGAATAAACGTTTTTTAAGGCCAAGCGTCCATGCAATATCGAATGTATGCTGGTGGAAGAAATGCCCAAGGATGCCTCTATCTCACGGTGTGTCACATGACGATTTTGCATTGTCAGTTCACGCACGGCATCAATGTTCTTTGGCACAAGGGCCGTTTATGGACGACCTTCACGACCTTCGTCTTTTAGCGAGCGTCGGCCACGATTGAATTCATTAAACCAGATTTCCACAGTGCTTTAGGATCGTGCTTCATCGCCATACAAAGATTTAATTTCATCGATGCACTCTTGTCGTGATAATCCACGTCGAATGTTGTGAAAAATTATCGCACGAAAATGTTCACGAGTTAATTCCATTTTTTTTTTGCCAAATTGATTTTTTCAAGTCACTGTAAACAACACAAAAGATGGCCGTACGTCAAAACGTTCTGAGTACGTTTATGTGACAGCACATAGAGAAAGGGACCTAAGGGTAAACAAAAATTTTCACTTTTTTTGATGTGGACAACATCTGAGCATCGAATGAGACCGATCCCATGCCCCAAAAGTGTTCCCTCCCAGAGATATGGGCGTTTTATAAATGTGATGGTACACCAAAGATACACGTATTTAAATCTTTAAAATGGCTCTCCTGAACAAAACTGGTTTTTACCCTTAGGTGCCTTTCTATTTTGCGCGTACATATGCTAAAAAATCTCAAACTTTCCAATGGAAATGTCAGATGGCGACAAGCCACACTTACGAGGGCGACCACAAAAGTAACTGGCCTAACATAAAAAGAACCGTTTTTTGGAATTATTATTATTTATTTTTCAACATAATCTCCTTCCAACTCAATACACTTCATCAAACGTTTTTCAAGTTTTTTTAATTCCATCCAAAAAATACGATTTTTCAAGACCTTCAAAATATGCCTCAGTTTCAGCAATAACCTCGCTATTGGACGAAAATTTTTTGCCATCGAGAAATTTTTTTAAATTTGGAAACAAGAAATAATCAGAAGTAGCTAAATCTGGACTATATTATATGGTGGATACGGAGCAATTTCAAATCGTAATTCGGCCAGTTTTCGTTGAGTTAAAAATGCAGTGTGTGAAGGAGCATTACCTTGATGAAAAAGAACTTTTTTTTTCTAAATGCGGTCGTTTTATCTTGATTTCTTCACTCAACCGATCTAATAATGCACAATAATATTCACTATTTATAGTTTTTCCTTTCTCAAGATAATCAATAAATATTATACCCCTTGCATCCCAAAATACTGTGGCCATTACTTTTCCTGCTGACTTAACAGTTTTCGCCTTCTCTGGACCACTTTTACCAGCTTCTATCCATTGTTTTGACTGTTCTTTGCATTCTGGGATGTAGTGATGGATCCATGTTTCACCAACAGTTATGAATCGGCACAAGAACTCTATTGGATTACGCTGATAAATCGCTAAAAGCTCCTCGGAATTGGTCCAACGGACGATTTTTTGGGGCAAAGTCAACAAACGCGGCACCCATTTTGCGGATAGCTTTTTCATGTGGAGTTCATCATGTAAAATACTCCAAACTTGTTTTTCGTGTATTTTAACAATATCAGCAAGTTCTCTGAGCTTTATTCGTCTACCTTTAGTCACTTCATTAAATATTTTTCTAATGTTTTCAATAGTAGTAGAGCGTTGTTCATCTTCCAGAGCGTTGTTCATCTTCCGTACTTGAACGACCCATTTTAAATGGTTGAACCCAGGATTTCACGGTGGAGTATGATGGTGCATTATCACCATGAACAGAATCCAATTCATCTTTGATTAATTGTGGCGTATAACCTTTCATATAAAAGTGTTTAATTACCGCACGAAACTCTTTATTTTCCATTTTTCAAAAATTATAAAACTTGTTTACTGCAATCACCTGTCACAACGAAAATAATCATTAAATATTTCGGAAATTTTGACAGATGGCTTATAAAAGATTGCTTTTAAAAAACAAAAAAAAAGTTGCTAGTAAAACAGAAAATGTGCCAGGCCAGTTAGTTTTGCGGTCGCCCTCGTAGTGTCAAAATTGACCTCCTACATTCCACTTAAGCCACTGTAGCCGCATGAACGGATATACCAAAATAACGCTATCATTTGCTTCGAGGTGCTTCTTCCACAAACAATTTTTTTTGGATTTGTTTCGTCCTTAAAGACTTATTTGGTCGATTGCTGTTTCTTTTCGCATAGATCCATGATTCGTCGCCTTTGACGATGTTGGGGACTGCTTGTGGAGACGCTCTTTCTACGGTGCCCGTAGTTGAGGAATGGTCATTCAAAGTTAAGTGCACTTAAATCAAATTTTACGACGAATCCCAATGTGAATTTATTTTGCAGATTTGGCTGAGATTAAAGCCGGACTCATGGCCTCAAGTACCATTCAATCATTAATTCACATGTTTTTGTGACGAATTTAAGTATAGAATTATTCCTAACATTTGTTTCTGAGTGTAGCCCGTACCCATGGACCCTAAAATTTGGCCCTGTATATCAAAACAATTGACTAGAGGGCGGTTCGGAAACTTCTTAGCCTAGCACAAAAAGCGCGGTAAATGGTTAAGTTTTTTGGAAACTTAGAAACTTAGAAAAATTAGAAATGCGTGGTGTCATTAAATATTTACATAAAAAAGGTTTATCGGGACAAGAAATTCATAATGATATGGTGAATGTGTTAGGTGAAAGTGCTCCTTCATATGCAACAGTAAAAAATTGGGTTGCTGAATTTAAACGTGGTCGTACAAGCATTGAAGATGAACCACGTAGTGGACGTCCAAAAACAGCAACAACAACAGAAATTGTAGCCAAAGTGCATGATATGGTATTAAATGATCGACGAATAAAAGTGCGTGAAATAGCTAATATCATGGGCATCTCAAACGATCGAGTCCATTTAATTTTGCATGAAGAACTACAGATGAAAAAGCTTTCTGCAAGATGGGTGCCGGACTTGTTAAATGTCGACCAAAAACGCATAAGAATGAACATTTCTCAAGCTTGTTTGGATCGTTTTCAGCGAAATAAAATGGATTTTAAGCGTCGTTTCATAACTGTTGATGAGACATGGATCCACCACTATACTCCAGAGACAAAAGCACAATCCAAACAATGGACTGAAGCTGGAGGAAGTGCCCCAAAGAAGGCAAAAACAATTCAATCGGCTGGTAAGGTTATGGCAACGGTTTTTTGGGACTTCAAAGGTATTTTATTGATTGACTATCTGCAAAAGGGTAAAACAATAAATTCAGAGTACTATTGCAGCCTTTTAGATCAATTAAATGTACAAATTCGAGAAAAACGTCCTGTCTTACAAAACAAAAAAATAATTTTTCATCAAGACAACGCACCAGCGCACAAGAGTGTTTTAACAATGGCTAAAATCAACGAATTAAAGTACGAGTTACTTGACCTACCACCTTATTCTCCTGATTTAGCTCCCAGTGACTTTTACCTGTTCCCAAATCTAAAAAAATTCCTTGCTGGTAAGCGTTTTACCTCAAATGAAGATGCAATTACAGTTGTAAACCACTATTTTGAAGACCTTGAGGAAAACTATTTAATCAAGGAATAGAATTGCTATATAAGCGTTGGGCTAAGTGTATTGAAGTTTCAGGAGATTATATTGAAAAATAAATATATTTTTGAAAAACTAACTATTCTCTTTCATTGATAGGTTAAGAACTTTCCGAACCGCCCTCTATAGGGACTAAAAATATAATTCTTATTTATGATATTTACATAGCGATATTGTTGGTATTCTCATAAAATTGACCGCCCAAAGATGCTATCTTCGTAAATGGTACATCATGCAATGATTTTTAGTGAATGTACTGATCCAAGGATTTTCAGAGCTCCAAATGCGCAAATTGTGTTAATTTATGAATTCGTTTCTATTCAACCAACTCGTTTAAGAATGATAGTCACGAAAATTCTGCATTTTATTTACCAAATATGAAAACAAAGTTTGTCCAACGTCTTAGTATCTTCAAGTTCTCATGTCCTTACTTTGTCTGAAGACAGTAGCGCCCTACAGCGTTAAATTAAGTTAAAGCTTCTCCACAGAAAAACATAAGCCAGCTTTAAAAACTAGGTCCCGCCCGGTATACAAAATATATGTATGCTGATTTGATTATGGGCTGTTGAGGGATGATAGTAAGATGCCAATGCCAGTGGGCAGCTCATTAACATTACCACAGCGCTGATAATAAGCTGAGGCGTAGAATAAAAAAGTAAATGAATAAAATTGAAATCATCAGGCACTTACCATTTGACATTATAATAAAGTGCCTGCACACGCCTGTCTTATCAGCTCGTAAACTTTATAAACTGTGTGCGTTACGCAGCTTCTAGCCGGGCTGAGATATAAACACTAGCACATCAACACACGCATCCATGCCATTCTGTGCCACATTCGAAGGACCAAATGAACTGCCAATGTACATGGATGAGAGTGTGTAAGTGGATGCCACCAACAAAACCGGAGGAACTCTGACATTCGCATTCGTCGTGGCATGTCGATGCCGTCGTATACAACGCACGAAGGCATTCTTATATACGCGCCGCATATGCTGCTGTACCAATCACAGGGAGTCACTGTGGTCCTGATGCTGATGTGGTGGTAGATGGGCGATGGGTATAGCCGCGCGTACCGGATGTCCTCGGCGGATGGCTTTGCGCGTGTTACATAACGAGATCCCAGGAACGAGACGAGCGCCACCATTGTTTGATAGGAACAACAGCCGAAAAAAGAACAGCGCAGAGCAGAACAAGCTGTCATTATGCAAAGACTGTAACTGTTTTTGGGTTTTTTTCTCGGTTGGGATTTGCTCCTGCTGTTGTTGTTGATGTTCCCATTAAAAACTGATTTAATCTTCAGATTATTTTCTGTTGTCTACTAATTATCGACATACGTACGGACGGACGGGCAGGGCCATACTATACGTTGGATACGTACATACGTTTCCGAGTTGATTTAATGGTTTGTAATTCTGTCATTATGATACTTAGGGCGTTTAAAAGGGGAGGAATACGAACAAAGTGGGCGGCAAACAGGGAGATAGCGACAAAGTAGTGGGTGGGCAAGGGGAGTTCACAATGATGGCATACACACGTACACAAGGTTTACAGTGGGAGGATTTTTAAAATTGTGTGAAAATTATTAAGTCAATTTTATACAGCTTTTGGGCGAAAAACTCGTTTGTCTTACACCGTGCATGTAAAACATTTTGAATTTTTATTACTAGGAAAAGGAAATCTGTGCAAATACATATTTTTTGTCGTTACTCTGAAATGACATCAACTAAATATCTACTCGAAATACCGATTTTCCAAAAGCTTACATAAGCTTAAATGCATATTTGGCTAACTATCCTTTTTTATAAATATTTTTGTATAACATCCAATGAAATCATATCGCACTTGTTGAAAAAAAGTGGTTTAACGCTTTGACTAAGCTTGTCATCTAAACAAAACCTATCCACCCAGACCAAATCCCGAGCTTTAACTTTAAATTTCCATTTTTAATCCTCTTCATGGCTTAGGCATAAGCTAACGTCGTTTTACATATTTTTTTATAATTTACAAAACTTAAGTAATGCGTGATCCATTTCGAGGTTCCCTACTTTTTTGAAGAATAAAAACACAGAAAATTCAAATTGATTGGGGAATGTTTATTATCATTTAAAAAAACATTCTTTGACATTTATTTTTTGAAAATTATGTCTATCAAATGTTGGTCGCGGCTAGGTATCAGATGGTCCATCCGTTGAGTCCAATTTTCGATGACTCGTTAGAGCATTTCGACTAGTCTGGCGAATGACACGCGTGATGTTTTGCTCCAAGGCCTGAATCGAAGCGGGTTTGTCCGCATAAACTTTGGACTTTACATATCCCCACAGGAAAAAGTCTAACGGTGTGATATCACACGATCTTGGTGGCCAATCGACCGGCCAAAAACGTGAAACTATCTGCTCACCGAAGTGTTCACTTAATAAATCCATTGATTGATGCGTCTGTCATTGTTTTTGAAAAAGTCTCAATAAAGTAAACTAAACTAAAAAAAAATTGATTGATGCGATGTCGCCGGGATCACGAGCTTCAATTTCAGGCATCAAATAGTCGGATTTCATGGCACGATGACGGTCGCCATTGGGGGTTACGTTCTCACCGGCATCATTTTTGAAGAAATATGCACCGATGATTCAACCGGCTCACAAACCACACCAAACCGTTGTTTTTTCTGGATGAAGTGGCAGCTCTTGAACTTCTTCTGGTTGCTCTTCGTTCCAAATGCTGCAATTTTGCTCGTTTACATACCGATTGAGCCAGAAATGGGCCTAATCGCTGAACAAAATTTGGCTCGAAAACTTCGGATCTTCTTGAAACTTTTCAAGAGCCTATAGAGTGAAGCGATGTCGCTAGGGAACGTCGGGCGGCTTCAGTTCTTGCACAAGCTGTATTTTGTTCGCTTTCAATTTAAGATCTCGACGTAAAATGCACCAAGTCGTTCCATACGTCAGTCCGAGTTGCTGCGAATGGCGCCGAATCGACTATCCACGGTCTTGGTGTACACTCTCAGCTACGGCCGGCCGTGGTCTATTTGGTCGAATAGTACGCTCAGTAGGTCGATTATGTTGACCATAAGTTGAACGAGGTATACGAAACACATTCCTTACAGAACGTGAATTTCCGTAATAAAGTGGAACGATTTGTAAACGTTGTTCAGGCGTAAGTCTTTCCATGATAAAATGCCAAACAATAGCAAACAAAAATAACATGACAGCATGACACGACTCACACGTGATCTGTCAAAAAAGGCTATTGAAAAAGTATACCCACTTGGATCACCCATTATTTGCAAGAAATAGTCTCACACACGCAGAATAAAATATGGTTACTTTATGGTCACGGCAATAATAATATGTACTCCGCAATAAAAGTATGTTCGTCGCAACCATAGTATTGTTTTTTTTAAATTTAATTTTGACAATAGTATGATATTAATATGGTTGAAATGTAACAATAGTATTATTGCCAAATTTAAAAATCATAGTATGGTTGTTGCAACAATATAAATTTGGTTGGTGCGAAGCATTGTTCTTTTAGATTTTATGTTAACAATAATTTAAAAACGGCAATCATACCATATGATTGATAGTTTTCTTCATTTGAATATGCTTTATAGAACAATGTTATTGTTGCGGATCTAATACAATAATATGTATTTAGTAAATTAAATTTTGGAAATTAAAATTTTTCAAACAAACTGCTTTGGCTTTGTTTACACTGATTTTTTCTACTGTTCAATAAATCACCCCTTTTTTGAATTTAAAGTATTTTTAAACAATATTTTATAATTCAAATCTATTGTTGACAACTTAAGCCAATTTTTATAAATAATTTTGGGGTTCAAAGTATAATTGTGTGTGATCATTATGGTTGTAGGGATCATAATATGGTCATACGATGTTTGTATGTGAAAAATACTATGATTGTGAGGATCATAGTATGGTTGTATTTGAATCATACTATTGTTGTGAGGATCATAATATTTTTGTTCCCACCCAACAACAGTATGATGCTTTTCGAATATTGATATCCCAAACATTCTTTTTTCTACGTGCAGTCATATCAACTTAGTAAAAAATTTCAATTGAAATCTTCACTTCTTTAAAAAACATGGTCATGCTATTATCAAGACTTTAGAGAACCTCAAAAGCTTTAGCAAATAGTTTTTTGCAACTTGAAATTTTTGAGTTATTATCCCTTCATTAAACAAAGGCGATATGTGTGCAATCCCATATTAGTACGCATTATCACAATTTTGATTTCAGCTCAATTTGATAGGGTGTTGCACCTATAGGCAACATTGAACTTTAAACTAAATAAATAACTTTTAAAAAAAGCACAAGACTCCTTTAAGAATGCGTCAATTACTGACGTCAATGCTGAACCTTCGTTCTCAACAGATATCAATTTTTTGTGACTAAATATGGGTAAATCCTGTGTTGCGGACGTTACATTCGTACGTATGTTTGTTTTCTAATTTTATTCCCGTTGCTGTTCTGAAAGCTATGTTTTTCTTAAACCTTTAGTAACACCACTTCTTAAAGCGTACTTTGAAATGGCACAAAAACAATATTCAAGCCGAAAGTTCTATTGCGGAAGTTACACAAAATAGATGTACTCAGTTAATCGAAATACATACACTGCCGCTCATCTGAATAGGTTTGGAGTTTTTGAAACATTAAATGTTGCATTTCACAATTTGTGTTATATGCACACCAAATTTTTTTCTGTCCATTGCGAGATTATATATGTATACGCAACTGGGGGACAAATCTAACGGTAAAAATCAACCGTTATTTTCTTGCATTGTTTTTAGCTTATTGTTCGGCAGAATCATAGCAATTTTTTGGCTCATCACAATAGGTTCGAAATCAAAACCTTTATTTTACCTTAGTGAGGGGTAGTCAAAGTATAAAAATTTGTTGAATTATTATTTTTTGAAGTATTTGGCATAATTAAATTTAAAAATGGGTTGAGGTAAATCATTGACGGACGAAGAAAAGGGCAAAATTAAAGCCTTTAGTGAAAGTGGCCTAAATCATCGGTATATCGCAACAAAAATTGGATGAAGCCAAAATGTTGTCAGAAATTATTTACGGAATGAATCAGAATATGGAAAAAAAATATGAAAGGAGGTACATACAGAGCCACTACGAGTGCTGATAGGAGAGTCATCATCAGATCTACTTCTAACTCGCATGATTTTGCTTCAAAAATAAAGGAAAAAACTGGTGTAAGTGCTAGTCTGGCTACATTAAAACGTGTTATTCGCAGTGCCAGTCACTTAAAACGACTAAAACTAATGAAAAGGCCACCGCTTAGCAGCACTCGCAAGGAAGCACGACATCACTTTTGTCGTCAGCATATGACCTGGAATAAAGAATGGCAACGTGTAGTCTTTTCTGATGAAAAAAAAAAATTTATTTAGATGGTCCGGATGGATATAACTACTACTTCCATGATTTGCGAAAGGAGGAACATCATTGAGAATAAGGAGCTTGGGCTGAAATTTCTCTTCAATATATCCAAAAATTATATGATTAAATTTCAAATCGAATTTATGAAGTAATTTCAGACAAGGGCGGGAGTACCCATTATTAATTAAGTTCAAAATATTCCTAATTATTATGTTTGTAAGTAAAAATATGAATAAGCATTTTATTTTTATGTTTTTATTACTTTTATGCTCCTGAACCTATTTTGATGATTTTTCAGCGAGTTACCAAATCTGTGTTTTATTTCCAGTAGTCCTAAAATTGAGTATTGAATTTTTTCTTTATAAAATGATTACCAACAGGCTAGTCTAAAAACGAAATAATTTTAAAAAAATTTAATTTCACTACTTCTAGAAATAATATCATTTGAACACAAAACGATTACTGAACCTATTCAGATGAGCGGGAGTGTATGATTCAATATTTCTTGGTTTTTCCAAAAATTTCAAATTCATCTGTTGCGGACGCTACACTTTTTTGTTCTACGTATTTATGTTAATAAAACAACAATATTAATTTTCACTTTAACGTCCTTTAATTGACAATTCAGTTATAATGTCAACTTGGTGGCAAAAAAAATGGATTTATGGCCACGCTCCTTTCGGAACTCCCAGCACAAACTCCCCACTCTTCGCTTAAATTGTGAATTCCAAAACGTTTTCATAATATTTATGTAGGCACTCTCGTACGAAAAGAGAGCCCGTACGAAAATAGAGGTAACCCAATTTTTCCGCCGACATTTAGTGTTCCAAAAATATTTTTAATACTTTTCTTGCGATTCTGCTGAAAGATAGTAATCGATTATAAAGAACGGAACGGGAAATTAGAGCCATAACAACGGCCCTTCTTGTATCTCAAGTACAAACTCTATTTCGCTTGAATTTGGTTCTCTGAAGTACGTTTTTGTCATCTTTCTATTTTCATAAGACAAAAGTGTTTGACATGCCCCATTTGAGGGACTACCTGCTATCGACTCCTCATTAGATAGCATAAAAATCGGTATGGTTCAGGCAAAGGTAGTGAAAATGAGTGGTTTTGGATATTGATGTAAGTTAAACTAAACGCCACGCCCCTTGAGGGTGAGGATATATATATATATATATATATATATATATATATATATATATATATATATATATATATATATATATATATATATATATATATATATATATATATATATATATATATATATATATATATATATATATATATATATATATATATATATATATATATATATATATATATATATATATATATATATATATATATATATATATATATATATATATATATATATATATATATATATATATATATATATATATATATATATATATATATATATATATATATATATATATATATATATATATATATATATATATATATATATATATATATATATATATATATATATATATATATATATATATATATATATATATATAAGTTGGATAGTCTGCTCACTTGTTTGTGAATTCAAACGGTAAATGCAATTTGCATTGATACAAGGCAGTTTAATATGGTACAATCAATAGACCCATTAAAGCTGGATAAACCCAAACAGAAAAGTGGTAACGGTTTCTTCTAAGAAAACATGTACGAGGGCGGTTCGGAAAGTTCTTAGGCTATCAATGAAAGAGAATAGTTAGTTTTTCAAAAATATTTTTATTTTTCAATATAATCTCCTGAAACTTCAATACACTTAGTCCAACGCTTATCTAGCATTTCTATCCCTTGATTAAAATAGTTTTCATCAAGGTCTTCAAAATAGTGGTTTACAACTGTAATTACATCTTCATTTGAGGTAAAACGCTTGCCAGCAAGGAATTTTTTTAGATTTGGGAACAGGTAAAAGTCACTGGGAGCTAAATCTAGAGAATAAGGTGGGTGTTCAAGCAACTCGTACTTTAATTCGTTGAATTTAGCCATTGTTAAAACACTCTTGTGCGCTGGTGCGTTGTCTTGATGAAAAATTATTTTTTTGTGTTGTAAGCCAGGTCGTTTTTCTTGAATTTGGACATTTAATTGATCTAAAAGGTTGCAATAGTACTCTGAGTTTATTGTTTTACCCTTTTGCAGATAGTCAATCAATAAAATACCTTTGAAGTCCCAAAAAACCGTTGCCATAACCTTACCAGCCGATTGAATTGTTTTTGCCTTCTTTGGGGCATTTCCTCCAGCTTCAGTCCATTGTTTGGATAGTTCTTTTGTCTCTGGAGTATAGTGGCGGATCAATATCCCATCAACAATTATGAAACGACGCTTAAAATCCATTTTATTTCGCTGAAAACGATCCAAACAAGCTTGAGAAATGTTCATTCTTATGCGTTTTTGGTCGAATGTTAACAAGTCCGGCACCCATCTTGCAGAAAGCTTTTTCATCTGTAGTTCTTCATGCAAAATTAAATGGACTCGATCGTTTGAGATGCCCATGATATTAGCTATTTCACGCACTTTTATTCGTCGATCATTTAATACCATATCATGCACTTTGGCTACAATTTCTGTTGTTGTTGCTGTTTTTGGACGTCCACTACGTGGTTCATCTTCAATGCTTGTACGACCACGTTTAAATTCAGCAACCCAATTTTTTACTGTTGCATATGAAGGAGCACTTTTACCTAACACATTCACCATATCATTATGAATTTCTTGTCCCGATAAACCTTTTTTATGTAAATATTTAACGACACCACGCATTTATAATTTTTCCCTTGTAAAAAAATTGTAAAAAAATTTTATGAACACCTGTTTCTACGAGTATATGAAGGAGCTGCCAGATCGAAACAAATTTTAACATGTGTTCATATCAGAGATGGAAGTTTCCAAAACACTTAACCTTTTTCTGTTTATACCGCGCTTTTTGTGCTAGGCTAAGAAGCTTCCGAACCGCCCTCGTAATTTGATTCGATAGAACAATAACGTTTCAATACTCGCATGTCAATAACAACTAAAAATCAAATTGTCCTTTTTCAAATCTTAGTTGACAATTATGTGTAAAAAAATAGACATCACGGACTTAGTTGTAGGCTTTTTGGCCTTCACATAGTTAGGAATTTTAGGTTTGGTTCAAGCCCCTTGGCATAGAGGCAATGACCTCGAAGATATTCTTACTTTCTGTCCATAATACGCGCGGGGAAGTCAAAATAGTATTTGATTGAAATTTGATTAACAGTGTTTGCCAGTATGAATTGCCTACATTATTTTTACAAAAATCTCCCACTGTGCTATATTTGTTGTTTTCCCTTGAAATAGCTACGACTCGTTGTGTGGGATGACATTGAGTACGTAAATGCTGGAGAATATACAATGAATCCCATATTCATCTTAGCCAGATGAGTTTTCAAAGACAACGCACACATATACACAGCAATTCAAATAAATGTGTGTGTGTGTGTGTGTGCGTTGTATCCCTGCAGGCAAAGTAACTAGTATGCAAATAGAAACATACTAGTTGCTCCGAGCACCATACTAGTTGCACATCTATCCATTCTTAATAGGACGAACTATCGATTTTTACATGGGGATGTCCCGGCTTGTAACTAGTTGTTTTATTTATAGTTGAATACCAGTTTGCTAGTTTATTGCTTCATACTAGTCCATTTTATACCATTTGTATACTAGTTTGCTAGTTTCTTCCTTCATACTAGTCCATTTTATACCATTTGTATACTAGTTTGCTAGTTTCTTGCTTCATACTAGTCCATTTTATTCCATTTGTATACTAGTTTGCTGGTTTCTTGCTTCATACTAGTCCATTTGTATACTAGTTTGCTAGTTTATTGTTTCATACTAGTCATTTTTATACCATATTAATACTAGTTGGCACACACACTAGTAGTTCCCAGTAAAACGTTGGTATTTATTTAATACATATGTATCTTTATTACATTTATTATAAAAAAAAATTTAGTTCATGAAAGTTAAAAATAAAAATAAAAATTAGAAACTCAAATTATAGGAAACTCAAATTATAATTCCATTGGTGCGGTTGATTTTTTTTGAATCGCCTGTTGCCTGAAATGTTTTTTCTTATTTATAAATATTATTATTTTTGTTGTAAACAGAGTAAGCAGCAAAGTATGAGTCAACCTTTTTTGTCTTATCTATGCAAGAGAGGGAGAGCGTTGATTGCTTCTAAAGCAGCGCAGTCGATCGTTTCTTATTTTCTCTATTCTTGTTCTTGTTCAAGTAACTCGATTTTGCTACAGTTCTTGCAACAACTAGTTGTACGACTGTCCCAAAATTGAACTAGTTGGTAATTTGCCTGCAGGGATGCGAGTGCCGGTGTAAGAATAACGTGTGATGATTGCATACAGAGACCAAAACGACTGAATGTGTGCTGTGGGCCCTGTGAATATCATGGCATAAATTTAGAAACATAAATCAAAATATTGGACTTCCGACACAAACGCCGCTCGGCGGAGGACGTCGACGACGATGATGATGACGGCGACGACCAACGACGAAAGTTAAATTTGAATGCGGCAAGCTAAATGCGAAATGTTCAGAGCTTTGTTTATTTACACGGGCTAGATAAACAGGAGAACCTTCCTCCTCCCCCTACTACTGATCCCACTCCTGCCCAGCAAAGATGACTAAACTTTAAAAACGCCAGATATGAATATGCAACAAGGAAACTCGGCAAACCTGATAATACCCCCGTCGAAAAGATAACCAGCTCCATAACGTACATGGAGCTGCTTTAATAGAAAATTTACGCCTAAATGAACGCTAGCATGGTAGGCTATGTATGTGTGTTTGTGTGCAGGCTACATACAGGATCCAAATGTAAAACCGCCAGGATAACGAGACCACCATATACGCATTATTTGAAGCCTACTTTAGTACTTCATACACCGTGTGTACCCATTCTATTTCGGCATACGTACATAAATAATTGCCCCCCTTGTAAATTATATTCATAAATTTCAAAAACTGTCTATAGTTATGCTGTAGAAGGTAAGCAAAATATGCAAATTTCAATGTATGTGCAAATACATACATAGATTTGTGTATGTGTGTGTGCGTGTTTTTGTATCTGTACGTACGTGTGTTTCCATCGGCCAGAAAAGTTTGTAATTAAGGTCCAATTTTAATGAGACCCTAATTACAGCCCCAACTAGACGTTGCTTTCCATACGGAAAATTTATGGTATGAACTACACAGAATTATGCAAAAATGCCATATTATATTTGCCCATAGTGTAGGGCAGGAGGGAAAAGGAGTTCTTTTTTGGTGAGGTAGGAGAAACAAGGGAACTACGAGTATTAAACTGCGTATGCATTGGAATATTTGTAAATATTCTTGCATTGGCCACACTAGCAAAAGATAAACTTAGAAGTATGTGAATGATATATTTAACTAAAAGTCTATTCGCTAGGTCTAGCAAAACAGCTTTTAGTTTTTGTATGTAGGCAGACATACAGGGTGGCTGATAAAAGCCGCTACCAAAAAAAAAATATAATAACATTTTTTTTATTTAATGAATCTGCCCTTTTTTTTGCAGCTTGGTTTTTAGATTTAACAAAAACGGAAAACTGGGACACTAAAAGATTGAAATTTGGATTGTCCGCCGCTATCACGCACTGGAGTCCGTAGTTTCGGTTCAAAGAGATTATAGGGGCACTTTTGACGGCAATGAGACTTGTTAACAATTTTGCCGAGCATGGGACAGTCAACAGAAGATCTTACCATCGAAACCCTTCAGTTCGGACGGAGGAAACAATCCTAGAGTTTCGACAAGAAGCTTATCTGCTCAAATGGGTATAAGCAGACAGTCAGTGCAGTCAATTGTGCACAACGATTTTGACTTATTCCCATATAAAATTCAAATGACCAACAAATTGAACACAGCAGACTTCCCGGTTCGCTTAAAATTTTGCCAGAAGGCGCTTCAAATGGTAGAAAAGGAAGGAAACATGCTGAACTGTCTTTTTATGTCTGACGAGGACCATTTCAATTTAAACGGCAACATAAACAAACAAAATTGTCGTAAGTAGAGTGCTTCCAACCCACAGATACTCCATGAGTCGGAATTGCATCCACTTTGTGTGCAGTTTCATCACGCTGCATTGTCGGGCCCTACTTCTTCGATGAAAATGGTCACACCGTTACGGTTACTGAAGATCGTTACTTGAGCATGTTGAGAGAGTTATTCTATCCAGTTTTAAGCAAAATGCGAATTTCTTTCAATACTGTGTGGTTTCAGCAGGATGGTGTAACTCCCGGCCTGTTAGGACAGAATTGCGATACAAATTTCCTAGTAAGCTATTATCCAGAAACTCCACATTCCGCTGGCCCCCAGGGAGCCTTACCTTACTGATCCTGTGGGGTTATTGCAAACAAGAAGTCTACAAAGAAAAATCAAGAAATTTGAATGAACATACGCAATCCATTCGATAAACAATTGCGGCTATTCCCGTCTCAACTCTCCAAGCAGTAAAGAACAATTTTTTGGTAAGATGACGCAAGTGCATCAACGAGCAGGGGGGGGGGGGCATTTAAATTCTATTATTTTTTAAATTAATAAAGCTATATTTAATAAAATTGAATGAGCTTTTACATGAATAAAAGAAACATGAATTCCGTACGCTGAAAAAAAGTGATTTGAGTTTCTTTATGTAGCAATATTCATCAGCCACCCTGTATTAACGCCTTTATAATTGTTTTTAAGATTGAGAAAGAAAGGATTCATTAAGTTGACCCATGCCGAAGGACTTGCATACAACGAAAGAAGAAATTTTTTGGTTCAACTAAAAATTCAAATATTTAAATAAAAAATTAATTAAGAATCTTGTGATAAGAATTTTCACATATTAATATATTAAATATTTGTACGTTGTTGATCGAAAATATTTCCGATTTAAAGCGATAACCAACAGTGTTTCGAAATTATTATGAGCTAGCTTATGAAAAAAATTACATATTTACAAAGAAATTTGTAAGCCGTTTACCGAAAATAATTTCCTATCAGCCGATGTAACACTTCACATATTTACAAAAAAAAATATAAACTATTTTCAATCAGCATTGTAAATGACTTATTTACAAGCAGAGGTGATTGTAGTTCTGCCACTTTACATATCGTCCACGTACTTTTAGAGGAGTTTTCTTAACAATTCCTCTGAGGGTTTTTCGGTCAGGCATTAATTTTACTAAGAGGTGTGGGAGTCTCATTCTTCCATTGTTCAATGACTTATTCAGTATCTTATTCAATGACTTATCCCATCGGCTTTCTACACACGAGAAATATATTATTTGTCACAACCGAATTTGTTGCCAACCTGCTGTAGACGCAACCACAATTATTGGTTGCGTCTACAGCAGGTATTCCATCAGCAAACCTGAACGTTAGTTTGTGCTCTGAAATTTTCGGTACTTTCAACCTCAGATATTAAACAAAATCTCTTTACCTTGATTACACTTTCCTAAAGGGTCAAGCAAAGTAAAAAAGTTGCGTAGTCACGTCAAGAGGGACTATATTTTAGTTGCCTTTCCCACATATATTATTTATTCCGCTCCAATAGTCTCACACAGAGAACATATTCGTTGCCGCAACCGCATTTGTTTGCCAACCGAATGATTGAGGTTGCTTGATTGATATTGCAAGTTTCTATTAGTGCAACCGAATGTAAATAAATAAAATAAAGTGTTTAGTAAACTCGAACTAAATATATCGGTTGAAGTGACAAAGTAGATACCTATAAATAACGAAATGATATTTAAATTTCCGTTTTTAATAAATAATGTTATTAGGATTTGAAGCTTCATTGAATGATTCGAAAAAAAATAGTCAAAGTAAGATACAAATTATCTTCGGGACACATTGATGTACTGTTTCGGGTCCGCTTGGCTATCGAAAAGAGATGTATCTTAATTTCCAATCCAACGATATGAGTTTCATAAAAACCTTAAAATTTCGCCGTATTACATTTTTTAATTAATTGTTTTTATATCTGAGTTTTGACAATTAAAATGCACCTGCGTTTGTTTATAAGAGCGAAATACTGTGTTGGTATTACCAATTGTTGGTTGCATTGAACAGTTCTCTAATAATCGATTCTGGCAATCGATATTTTGAACTTCAATCGGGTTATGTGACCAAATAGTATGTTGTCTAAGCCATAATATTATCATATCAATCATCTAAGAACCAAATTTTCATCATGATTTTATTAACATTTGGTGCTTAGAATTGAAAAACAGAAATCGCAGAGTTTGGACTGATTTTCAACTGAAATTTCTTCTGTGAGCAGTAAGAATGAAAATGCATTAACTTTTGTCCCTACATCTACTTTCTCTTTGTTTTTATATTTCTGGTTTCTTTATTATGGTGCCAGCAATTCTAGTTGGCCATTAGAACAAATTAATTTATTGTCATTACCAATTGTTGATACCATGGAACAATTGTATACCAAACTTTGAGTTGCCACAACAGTCGGCTCGGCAAACGATTATTTACATCTTATTCCATTAGTACAACCGACTAGTTGATTATAAGTACTATACTTATATCATAGCTACCATGTTATGGTATGTTGAACCGAATATCCCTCAAGATTCTTAACATTTGGTATTTGCAACAGAATTTTTGTAGTCCGAACCGAGTGCCAATTTTTTCTCTGTGTGTAGTTTTGTTATAAAACGGGTCTAGCAATTGAAATTTAGTTGGCTGGACCACTTTTGATTGGCGCTATAAAATGGTAGGCAGTCCCTATCTGTAACACTTCCTATAACGACAAGCTCTTCCAACGTTAAGATAATTTAACGATTTCAGTCGAAAGCTCTACGAGTAAGGCTGATCCTTAACTCTCCATGGCATGTTCGAAATGACATAATTCAATCATACCTACAAAATACCAACGTCATAGATGAAATTTAACGTTTTTCCAAAAAATACTTAGTAGGGACATAAATACTGTTACAACATTGAACACACCCATTTCAATAGTAGAACTGAACATACCCCGTTAATGGCATATGGGTTTTGAAAGCTAACCTCAATAGCGTTAGTCCGTAACGGGATTTTAAAATTGTTTCAACTTTCATCGTGGAGCGGTCAGATAATGAGAACCGTATCGCTGTAAAAGCGCTTTTCAAGTGTGAAATGAAAAATAGCGATATTTTCAAAACGCTCCTGCCACTGGGGATTAGCCACATGTTCGTCTACCGATGCATAAAACTGTTTAAGGAGACTGGAGATGGAAAAGACCGCCACCGGTCGGGCCGCCAACGCTTTGTTCGAACACCGCATGTCTTCAAAGCTGTTAAATCAAGAATTCACAGAAATCCGCTCCAAAAACAGAAAATCATGGCCCGTGAGATGAATATCACACTAAAGTCCATGAGTCAAATCATTAAAAAAGACTTGGAAAAATTTTGTTCACCGATGAAAAAATTTTTACCGTTCAGGAAAAATTGAACAAGCAAAATGATAGAGTGTATGCGCGGTCATCTAATGAAGCATCTGCACTGATCCCGAGGGGTGGAAAGTGTCATCGCCCAGCTTCAGTCATGGTTTGGTGGGGTGTCTCTTACGATGGGGTCACTGACCTGCATTTCTGCGAACAAGGAGTCAAAACATCGGTCAAAGTTTACCAAGAAACCGTTTTGGAAGCTGTTGTGAAGCCTCTTAACAATTCCCTGTTCCAAAACCAGCCATGGACTTTCCAGCAGGATTCCGCGCCGGCCCATAAGGCTTAAACGTCCCAGACCTGGCTTCGAAACAATTTGCCAGCGTTCATTTCCTCTGAAGAATGGCCCTCAGGCAGTCCAGATTTTAACCCATTGGATTACAAATTGTGGACGGTTTTAGAGGACAAGGTTTGTCACAAAAGATACCCCAACATTGGATCTCCTAAGACTGCTTGGTTCGAGCTGTGGCCGATTTTCCAATGGTCGAGGTTCGTGCAGCTATTGACGATTGGCCAGTGCAACTTAAGGCGTGTGTAAAGGCAAAAGGCGGACATTTCGAATAATTAGATTCTTTTTGGATACAATATACATCAATAAGTATATTAAAAAATATTTGGTCCAAAAACATTTAGTACTTTTTATTTATGTATTAATGTCCCCACTAAGTATCTATCATGATTGAGCTACCATCGGAATCAACTGGCGATTTGTCTTTTAGACGACAGTTATAAAGCAAGGCGTTTAAAGAGTCGTACTTGACCTTCTATTCAGATGATGAAACATAAACTAAAAGAAACCCTCACACTATATAAGTAATTTTATTAGAGATTATACTTAATTAAGTAAATTTCTGTATAGTATTAATGTTGTACCTAGGTTTGTATCTGCATTGCTTAAAATCTTACGATAGATTACAAATAAATAAATAAAAAAAAGAATCTTGTTATCAGGAATCTCTTATGTTGACTACTAGGCTAAAG